>JAQSUU010000551.1:15748925-17186157 GCA_038087645.1 Saccharum hybrid cultivar R570 | reverse complement strand
TCGTAACGTAGCAATACATGCTGAATGGGGTGACAAACGAAGTCGCGAGCTGGTCGGACTCCTTCATTTTGATTTGGTGGTAACCGGAATATGCATCTAAGAATGAGAGAGTTTCACATCCCGCGGTGGAATCAACGATTTGATCAATGCGTGGCAAAGGAAAGGGAACTTTCGGACATGCTTTATTTAAACCAGTATAGTCTACGCACATCCTCCATTTCCCACTCTTTTTTCTAACTAAGACAGGATTAGCTAGCCACTCGGGATGATGAACCTCCTTGATGAACCCGGCCTCCAGCAGTTTGTGTATCTCCTCGCCGATGATCCTGCGCTTCTCCTCGTTGAAGCGGCGCAGGCGTTGCTTCACCGGTTTGGCTCCGGCCCGGATCTCCAAGGCGTGCTCGGCGACTTCCCTGGGTATGCCCGGCATATCCGAGGGACTCCACGCAAAGATGTCGACGTTCGCGCGGAGAAAGTCGACGAGCACTGCTTCCTATTTAGGATCGAGGGTGGCGCTGACGCTCAGCGCCCTCCCCTTGGGATCAGCGGGGTCGAGGGGTACGAGCTTGACGTCTTCGGCGGACTCGAAGCTGCTGGCATGGCGTTTTGGGTCGGGGATCGCATTGGCTAGACCGTCGAGGTCTGCGGCCAAGATCGCTGACCCAAAAACAGCCTCGCCGTGCTCGACGCACTCGACGTCGCACTCGTAGGCATGTTCAAACGAGGGCCCTACAGTGATGACACCGTTTGGGCTAGGCATTTTGAGCTTGAGGTAGGTGTAGTTCGGGATCGCCATGAACTTGGCGTAGCATGGGCGTCCCAGGATAGCGTGGTACGTTCCACGGAATCCGACCACTTCGAAAGTGAGAGTTTCCTTTCGGAAGTTCGCCGGCGTGCCAAAGCAAACAGGCAGATCGACCCGCCCGAGGGGTTCCGCCCGTTTCCCTGGCACGACTCCGTGGAAGCCCCCGACGCTAGGCTGGAGGCGCGCTCTGTCGACCCCCAAGAGGTCGAGGGTCTGAGAATAGATAATGTTGAGGCTGCTTCCGCCGTCCATGAGCACTTTGGTGAGGCGTGTGTTGGCGATGACGGGGTCAACGACGAGTGGATAGACCCCCGGGTTGGGGACGTAGTCTGGGTGGTCATCACGGTCGAAAGTGATGGCCACCGCAGACCAATCAAGGAAGCGGGGTACTGCCGACTGTACGGAGAAGACCTCGCGCCGTTCTCGCTTGCGCTGACGCGCGGAGAGGCAGGTCGAGGGTCCTCCGTAGATCATATAGCAGTCGCGGATCTCGGGAAATTCCCCGTCCTTGTCGTCACCCTTAGGGTCCTCCCCCTTGTCGTCCTTCTTAGCGCCGGCACCCCCGAAGTACCTGCGCAGCATGTGACAATCCTCGAGGTTATGGTTAGTGAGTCCTTTGTGGTAGGGACACGGCTCTTTGAGCATTTTGTCGAAGACGCCCCCGCCGGGGGGGCCTCGAGGTTTCTTGTGCTCGGTAGCAGCGACGAGCTCGTCGGCCGGGGCCTCGAGCTTGCCCTGCTGGCCTTTCTTCTTCTTGCGGTTGTTTCTCTTGGGGCCTCGGGTGGAACTCGCGGGGTCGTCGACCTTCTGCTCCTCCCTTGCCGGCTCGCCGCCAAAGATCGCACCAACCGCCTCCTCGCCGGAGGCGAAGTTGGTGACGATATCCATCAATCCGTTGGCAGTGAGCGGGGTGTTACGGCCCAACTCCCGGACCAACTCCTTACAGGTGGTACCGGAGAGGAAGGCCGTAATCACGTCGGAGTCAGTGATGTTGGGGAGCTCGGTGCGCTGCCGGGAGAAGCGCCGGATGTAGTCCCGGAGGGACTCATCTGGTTTCTGCTTGCAGCACCGGAGGTCCCACGAGTTGCCGGGGCGCATGTAGGTTCCCTTGAAATTTCCCTCGAACACCCTCACGAGATCGTCCCAGTCGTGGATCTGCCAAGGTGGGAGATCCTCGAGCCAGGCTCGGGCGGTGTCGGAGAGGAACAGGGGGAGTTGCCGAATGATGGCCCGGTCATCGGTGGCCCCGCCCAACTGACACGCCAAGCGGAAATCGGCGAGCCAAAGTTCGGGTTTGGTCTCGCCGTTATACTTGGTGAGAGTCGTGGGGGGACGGAACCGAGCCGGGGGCACCGTCTCACGGATAGCCCTACTGAACACCCGAGGGCCTGGAGGTTCGGGTGAAGGGCTACGGTCTTCCGAGCTGTCGTAGCGTCCGCCCCTGTGGACGTGGTAGCCTCGAGCTACACCGTCACCGTGTTTGCGTGTGCGACGCTCGACGATGTTGCCACGGGTGTCTCGAGGCTCGCGGTCGTTGGCGATGGGCTCAGGGGCAGGTGCTGCCCGGTTTCGCCGGGCGGGCTCGGGATGCACCGAGGCTTCTCTCTCCTGTCGGGAAGGCTCGAGGGTCCGCTCCGAGGCTGCTTCGCGCCGCCTCGAGGCAGAGCTCTCGGCCTGCTGCATGGCGGCAGTCTCGAGGAGCCCTCGGATTTCATCTCGAGCCCGACGGGCGTCAGGGTTTGACGGCTCGGGCATGTTGCGCAGGAGCATGGCAGCGGCGACGACGTTTTGGCTGGCTCGAGCGAAAACCGGGGGGTCGACCACCCGGTCCTCGTCGATGCGACGGTTGACGTCGCGAGCCCTCTCACGAGCTCTCCCGCCAAATGCGTGTTCCGCACGCTCACGCTCGAGGGTTTGCTGGAGGAGATCCAGGTTTTCGCGTTCCTCGTCAAGCTGGTCCTGCAACTCGCGAATCTGTCCGAGCCGCGCTCCTTGATCCGCAAGGAACTGGGGCTCGTTTCGCTCGGCAGGGAGCTCGACATGAGGGGGCGTGTGCCTTTCCTCGATCGGCTCTTCGTCCTCTGATTCCGAGGTGCTTTCAACGTCGATGTTGAAGCACTCACGAGTCGGATCATAGGTGTCATCGGCCGAGTCGGAGTCAGGTGCGCCAAAGTAGTAATATGATGGGGGAATGTGTGGCCGATGCCAACCATCACCGAGGTGGTGACGTGGAGAAGCAGTCACGCGGGGTTCTGTTTCCGGTGTCTCTGTAGAGTCCCGATAATCAGAAACCGGCGTGGACGCAACGAGGTCCAGAGTGGAGCGTAGATGGCGTCCGGCGAGTTCCTCATAAGCGCTCATGCGAGTGCTCACGGAGGATGCATACACCCGGGCGACCGAGTCTAGTCCAAACGGGAATGGTGATGGGGACGTCACTGCCCGCGGCGAAATAGATGCTACGGACAGTGGTGTCTCACCGGACGGGGGAGCGGCGGGATTCCTCGTCGGCACGCGACCCTCAGCCAGGCTCGTCCTTCCCAAATCTTCCAAAAGGAGGTCTGGGCGAGCGCCTGTCTGGGGGGTGCCGGACCGGGGGATCCCATCGCCCTCCGTCAGGTAGAGACGGTAGTTGTGCTGGGCTCGCCGTCGCCGGGCGGCCCGCGACCGCCTGGAGCGACGGTGCCGGTTGACTGCTCCCCCGGGCTGGGAGAGCTCGTAATCTTCGTCGGTTGGGTGCCTGGGCGGGAGTAGGACCATGTCGTAGCCAGAGCCGAGCGACATGAACTCCAAACTCCCAAACCAGATCACCGTACCCAACGGGATCGGGCGTTCGGGGTTAGCCATCCAGGAAGAACGGCGACAAAGCGAGGTTTGCACGCAGCGTACCCCTACCTGGCGCGCCAACTGTCGGTGTTCGGACCAAGGGGGTCCTAAACCAACGAGTAAATGCTGCGTGACTCTTTCCTGGATGGTGATGCAAGGAGAACACACGGGGGTTTATCCTGGTTCGGGCAAAAGAAGGCCCTACGTCCAGCGGGGAAGAGAGGTTTGTATTTCCTTGCACCGGGGTGCTCGTGTAGGGGTTACAAGCAGGCGAGAGAGGGTGTCGAGCCCAAGTCTCAAAGAGAAAAAGGAGAAAGGTGGTTGCTTGAGATGTTGATCTCTTGCTTTCGTTGCTCGGTCGGGTGGTTGTTTCGTCTGTCCGTGATGCTTCTTGTTCGTCCTGGCCTGCTTTTTATAGGGCGAGCGGTGGCCAAGTCGAGGGGAGGCTTGAGGCGATGTTTCGTCGAGTCCTGTTGAGTTGACTGTAGCGACGTGGCTTCGGGATGGCCGGCCATCCCTGGATATCCTGACGCGGTACGGGACAAGAGGGTGAAATGACCCAGAGTGCCAGGCCATACCGTCCTTCGAGCTAAGTCGAGCGTTGGGGTCGGGTCGAGGCTGGGTCGAGGTCGGATGGATAAGGCCGAATCCCCGGTATCGCGGGGGACGGACCTTGTCTTATCCTCCCTCGAGGGCGACTGATGGTGAATAGCGCGCGGTATGGTGGATACAGTGACGGCTTTCACCTCCCATCACGGGATGGGCGGTAAAACAGTGAGACTTGACGTGGGTATTGTTCCCGCGTTGTAGCCATGCCGTAGCCATGTCGGTCGGTGGTAGTAGGTAACCGCATTGAATGCTATGGCTTTTGTCCTGGGTAGGTAAAGAAAGGGCGTCGAGGAGCCGGGACGCGGTCGAGGCGCCCCGTCGAGCGGGCCTCGTACGAGTCGGAGCCGGGGCGCGGTCGAGGCGCCCCGTCGAGCGGGCCTCGTACGAGTCGGAGCCGGGGCGCGGTTGAGGCGCCCCGTCGAGCGGGCCTCGTACGAGTCGGAGCCGGGGCGCGGTCGAGGCGCCTCGTCGAGTGGGCCTCGTACGAGTCGGAGCCGGGGCGCGGTCGAGGCGCCCCGTCGAGCGGGCCTCGTACGAGTCGGAGCCGGGGCGCGGTCGAGGCGCCCCGTCGAGCGGGCCTCGTACGAGTCGGAGCCGGGACGCGGTCGAGGCGCCCCGTCGAGCGAGCTATCTTTTCTACTGGTTTCGGTTTTTGTTAGTGTTTTGGCGATAGCTGTGGTACCCCCGTACTGTTGGTACCAACAGGTTAGAAATTGAATTTTCCTTTTCATATTTTCAAATAATTTCAAATAATAGTTTTCAAATCTTATTTTGAGCAAGAAAAGGACCTTTTCTGAAAATGACCCAAAAACAAAAGTTGCTTAGAATTTAATTCTCTACAACTTTGCTTTTAAGACCAAAGTCCAAATCTGGATAGATTTTGATTTTTAGAATAAAAGCTAATTTAGAGAGGATTTTTGAATATTTTCAAATAACATTTTTAAAACAAATCTTTGACAAAACTTTAAGTGATTTAGTGGCTCCAAAAATTTTCCTTATAATTATAAGTGATATGAAATTTCTAGTTGCACAAATTTGATGAATTTCATTAGCACATTATCACAACATGTTATGCAATACTAGTTTCCACATTTTTATTTTACTAAAGGTACACCCTAAGCACATATAATTATGAATGCCATGACATGTTGTGCTCATGATTGCAATGCAAATGCTTGCGTAACACTGGAGTGTTACAAAGGCCGTAGCTAGCTTCAACACCACATTTGCACATCACAGGAGGCGCAATAGACCTCCTCTTCTTCTTCCAGTCTGGCACCTCCTCATTCTTCTCCGGCTCCGGCCAATGGCTCTTTGGACCATAGACCCATTCCTTGAAACGACACTTGGGGTAATCATGATCCTACAAAATTAAAACAGTAAAACACACATATATGACAAGACATTCTAATGTTCACTCAAACCTTACCTCATATCGTAGAGGACAAATGAACTCTTGTTCATTACGTGGGTTTATCACGGCTTGCTCTCCGCAAAGGCAATTTGGAGGATCCTCGAGCGGGCGTGCCGATGCTACGGCCTTCTCTTCCTCCGTCATAGGAGGAGGGTTAGGAGGGGGCGGAACCCAGCGAGTAAACACCTCACGCTTGCAATGATCAATGCCGGGGTAGAAAAGGAGAATCCTTGGGTCAAACTTGTCCGGACCGTCGATCCATTGGAAGAAAAAGCACCGGAAGTACGACTACAAAAAAGTTCGAATTATCTCATCGCGAATACAACATCAGAAACCAATAAGAAAAACAAAGGGCACAATTACTTACGCTACAACTATAACATGTGTAGAAGCAACGAGCCGCAGTGTCTGGATGTCTCGACTAGCTCACGTGCGCCGGATGACCACAGTCACAGTTAGAGAAAGGTTCCTCGGGAGGAACGGGCGCATCCTTGCAAGACACGTCGGGGTACATCTCTCTAGGACGACCCTTTTTCCTCCAAATCAACTCACGATACGAGTCCTCCATCTAATAACACAAAATGATTTCTACAGAAAACACATGTCACTTATATAATGTACAATATCAATACGATTAAAACTAATATAACTTTACTAACTACATTAACCAAACATACTACAACGATGGACGCAGAGAAGGGGTGGCCGGAACAAGGTCCGACGATGGGCCGGTAGCCGACGAGGAGGTGCCCTAGGCGGGACGGGCGCTGAGGGGAGGGGAGCTCGGTCCTAGGGCGGGGACGGGGACGGGCACCGAAGGGAGGGGACGGGGACGGGCGCTGCGGGAAATGGAATGGATGAATGGCCAAAATAAGAAGTGCCCGGGCTTTTAAATGGGCGGACTTGTACCCCGCCATGATTCATGGCAGGTTAGGGGTACCCCGCCGTGATGCATGGCGGGGTACTCCTTTCCACGCTGGCCTACATCGTGCCACGTGGGACCTGTACCCTGCCACCATGCATGGCGAGGTTCAGTGCATTTGCCCCGCCATGCATGGTGGCGGGGCCAAACGGGTTAGATTTAAAAAAAAAATTCAAATGCGGGTTAAATTTAAAATTTGTTTCAAATTTGGGCTAAAAATAAAAAAAATTCGCCGCAGCAGTCCTCCGCCTCATGTCGCGGCACGGAAAGGAAGCGACGCCTGCAGCCGCTCCCTTCTCATGTACGCGCAACCAACGCCGCATGCCCCCTGTACGGTTCCTTCCCCGGGCCCGCTTGTCAGCCACAGCGGAGGAGGCAAATCGTCCGCTCGCCGTTTCCTTCCGTCGCAAGCACCGTCTTCTTTTCCTCGCTCTGCTTTCATCCGGTCAAGAGCCGAAGGACGGATGCCCTGCTCTCTAGAACCGACGCCAGCCACGAGCCCCCACGGCCAGAGACGGAACCAGCGGGCTAGCAGGGGTCGTGGCTCCCAGCACAGTAAGTTTCTTTTAATACCTATATAAATATATGAATTTACAGTTAAAAAATATTAATTTTCACCTATTTTTTATTTAAATATTATGATTTTGAAATAATGTAAAATATTTAAAAAGTTGTTGAATCATATAATTACATATATTTTAGCATACTAAAAAATATGATCATATTTGTTGAACCCCTAGTCAGAATCGCTGGTTCCGTCTCTGCTCACGGCACCTCATGACAGACTGCAGGCCGCGCCCCGCAACGCGACGCCCAGGACAGCCGCGCCCCATGCCGCAAGATGCGAGCGAGCACCCTGACCACGCGAACAAGCGCCGCAACCTGCCTCTGACCGCGCCTCGGCGTCCGTACCTCCGCACCCCACATCTGACGCCGTGTGTCCCGTCGTGGCACGGACGTCGGAGATCATCTAAGCCATGGGAACCCTGGCCCGCGGCGCCTATAAGTGCCGAGCCGTCGCCGCTCCCTTCCTTCATTCTTCCCCAGCCGCCGCCATGCTCCTCTGCTCCCACCTTGCGAGCCCTAGCCAGCCATGGCCGACGCGGAGCCGCAGCCGCACCACCACCACCCCTACGAGCCACCTCGCCATCGAGCCCTCCCTGCTCCTCCGTACCACCGTCGCGACGCCACCACGAGGTCGCGTCGTGCCGCGCCACTGCCGTCTGCACCCTTCGCCAAGCATCGCCGGAGCCAGGGTACACGCTCCCTTCATCACCGACGCGACTGCCCCCGAGAGCAACCATGCTCTCTCGCTGCTGCTCCTCACCGAGGACACCCACGCTATGGTCATGGCGGGGAGCAGCAGTGCGGTCATGACCCCGGTCCGACGCTACGCTGAGCTCCAGAGCGTCGCCGTTCCGGAGACGCCGCACCGCAGCCGCCAGCCGTCTCCGCTCCGCTCGGTCTTCCCCAGCACGCACGATCGGTGAGCCTTTTGACAAGCTTCAACCTTTCCCCTCCTCCGTCCTGTTGCGTTCATGTGAGATCGGCTCCGTACCGTGTCCCGTACCTTACAGCCACAACCGGGAAGCCTCGCCAGGCGTTGTAACCTGAGCCGTGTTCGCCCGAGGGCGACGACGCCGCGAACGCCGAAGACCGCGGCGCCACCTCGGTCAACATCACGCCCATGGCCGAGGCCGTCATCTGGGCACGCACATGCACGCACGGACACCGCGCCCACACGCGCGATCGCACGAGAGCCCAAAGCCCTAGCCTTTCCTCGCCGCCGCGATGGCCGCGGCAATGCCACCATGGCTGGACACTCACGGACACGCCCTGCACGCGTTTCGCACACACACGCACTTCCGGCAACACGTGAACAGCCTTGCACCGGCTCAAGTACACGCCTTTCTGCTGCTTCACCGGACGAGCCGTAGCCCCGCCATGGCCATGTCTTAGCCAAACCCCTTTGGACACTGAACCCGGACCCTTCAAAGCCAAAGGATCACGGCCGCAGCTCACGGACTCACCGCACAGCACACACGGCCACCGTCACCGGCCACGCACGCGGTGGCGCTGGGACAGCAGGGTCGTCCCGTCTCCGTTTCCCTGGCCGCGCGGCACCGTCTCAAACCGAGCGTGCACAGCGTCCGTGCCCTCGGGCTCCTCGGTCAAGCATCGCCGGGCGCATGCCTTCCCCGGTCCTAGGCCCCATCTCATCCTGCCACCAGCCCGCCACACGGCTGGAACGACATCACACGCACACGAGCACAACGCGACGCTGCCATGCCATCCACTGTCGCCGCTCAACCAAGGCACCACCTGGACACCTGCACGCACGGCGTTTATCGCCCTTGCAAACGCTAAGTCCTTGCCTTCTCTCGGTCGGTCGCTCACGGCCATGGTCACACGTTCGCCCTGGCACTCGTGTGCACACACTCGCGCAGCGTGCCTACATGCGCGGCGCCACGCACTGAACCGCAGCCGGCCAAATGTGGCAAACAGCACCGCTAAAATGCACCGCAGCAACCCTTCATCGCAAGGACGACTATTGAACCTAGTCGACGCCATCCTAGACTTCGGCAAGCCCTTGTTTTACATTCCTTGCTCTTTCATTCACTTGGTACATGATCATCTATCTCCCTTGTATTGCTATGGATACGTGCTACTCCAAGTCGTTTACGTGTCAATTGTCGCGAGTCTTGCGTCGTGTTCTTCGTGTTGTGGGTCTTGTGCGCTTTGGGTGTTTGTGTAGTTTGCCCCTGTGGACCGTGCCTTCGAGCCGGTCGAGGGATCGTACTTCGCTCGAACGTCTCGGACGTGGGTTCATCCTGCCATGGCCGCGGCGCCGAGAGTAACTCGACCCCTCATGTTCCTTTGCGTGTCGCTTCCTTCAATGCCCCGTCTCTTGGCATGGCGTGTGCATTGGAAGGAGCGGACCGCCTCTCTTCTCTTCTCTCCCTGTTCCATCCTCTCTTAGTTCTCGTCAATTGTAATGGCGTGCGGACTAAGAGAGATTGGGACTGCAGTAGCCGCTCCTTCTGGTTCCGTTGTTTCCCCCATGACGTTCGGATCGGAAGCCGCGAGCCGTGGTGTTTGCTTAGGACGGGCTAGGGCCTATACCATTTCCATTTAAGCCATACAGGTCGACACGATCGGCCCAGGAAGTATTGGCTAGGCTAAGGATTAAGCTCGTGCTTGGTAAAACACCACCCGTGTTTCTTTGGCTCAGGGATCGGACATCCGCCGAGAGGGCTAAGTCGCTCTTCCTTTTGTGTTCTTTCGGTGTAGTTGTTCTTTCTATGCCGTGTTGTCTCTCTTTTCGCAGTCTTTCTAGGTCTAGTGGTCTGATTGCTCTTTTGCTTGTCGCTGTATCGAGGTAGTTGCGTCAAGGATAGCGATGCTCAGATCGGGACCGTTGGAGGAAGGACATGCGCACGGAGGAAGGACCATGGAGGAGTACGACTACAAGTGCATCGAGGATCTCGGATATGACATTTAACAGGTGTTCCACGTCCCACCCAACCTCATAGAACCTATTAGACATGCTACATATAGATGCTAGTGCTTTACTTTCTTGCAATTGAACTGTGATAGGTTGCATGGTAGACTGCTTATAAGCCATTACCTTGTCACAACCTATTCCCCTGCACACCCGTTGTTAGGCTAGACGCTCGCATACTACTTACTACTTTACTTTCACTACGCATTATATCTGTGATGTGATGCTTGGTGAAGGGATAACGTGAGTGGATAAGGCACGTGGTGCCAATAACTTGGTAAAACTAGATAATGAACTCGGGGAGATCTTGGCGTGCGTCTTGGGTGTGTGGTGAGGGTTGAGTCGATCGGACAGGATCCTACGACGAGTCTTTGGAGCAAGTCTTGCCGGAGGGGTGCGACCTGGGCATCCCTCGTGAGAGGTACTTGTGGCAGGTGCATGTGTGAGGAGACGGGGTGTTGGTTATCCCCGGTGGAGGAGCCGTCGAGGCACGGGGTGTTGGTTATCCCCTTGAGAAGATATCCTGTCCGGTTCCCCTAAGGACTGGTATGTCTTGAGAACCGGAACCATGGGACCCTTCGTGCACACCACTCGCTCCCGATGGCGCGGGAGACGATTACCCGACTGACTAGGGCGGTGCCACTACTACTAGGTTGGAAGGTGATAGTGTAGGGAGGTACGGGCATGGGGCCCACACCCTCCTAAGACAGCGTAGTGACCTTGGGGGCCCGGTACTACGTCTCACAATCTCAGTGTTTCGGTCGACTCCGGGGTGACCTAGGGCTGAGTGGTAGGGTGGTACCGTACCGGTTGGGAGGCAGTCGACATCAGCCTAGGCGGGGCACCGCCGATGATGGTGATCTTGTGGATTACCAGGTGTACACGCTCTGCAGAGTTGATCGATCTATACGTATAGCCGCGTCCGCGGATATGGACATTCCCATGACCTACGCTTCACTTGATTAGTGAGAGGAGTCCTTTCTACCTTCCCCTGGGATTTGGTGTTGGACCCGGCTTTGGCCATTGAGGCAAGGTATGAGCGGGAGTCGACCTTGCCGCCTAGAGAGAGAGTGAGATGAGATGTGTGTTTGGTATGGGAGAACGTGTGGTTGAGATGTGTTAAAACTTGATGAACTAGTATTATAAAATATTATTGAACTTGCATAAGAAACCTACAGCCATATATAGGCTTTTGATCTACCCTTGCATTCCACTTACCACAAAGCATACGCAAAAGCATAGGGTGGGAGACAGTGGCCAGTACAAATCATACTGATAGATTTTGAACAGGTATGGATAAAATCTACAACGACCACGAGGGCTTGGATTAGGAGTAGATGGTCTCATGCCTACGCTCAAGTGTGGTCGAGAAGATGGAGTCTACACCCGCCGACATTCTACGCCAACTCTGATGAAGATGTGTGTGTCTTTCTGCTAGATTAATCATTGTAATAGGTGTGTTAACCAGTGTTGTAAAGCCTTGTAACTTGTAAATCTACGATGTATGACTATGATATCAGCTGATAATTGATAATGTGATGGATTGTTCTCGTGATCTACTGCATTATAAATCGTATCTGTGAATTTTCCCTTCGAGGAAAATCGAGATTGTTTCATTGCATCTTTGTATATTTATTTAATCATGGTTTATTTCAAATTTACTGCAGTGCTTCCATCATTGTTGATTATCTCATGAGATCAGAACAGAAATCTCTTGAAGGTCTGAACTCTCTTTTTCTAGAAAGAGAACATGTATCTTTTCATCTACACTATAATCAGCTATGCAATTGGGAAGAGGGGAAATTGTGGCAGAGGAATGTTGAAGGCGCATCAGTATATAAGTATCAGAAGTTCAGAGGTTACAGGGGGAGGTTATTACTTTGGTAATAATGAACTAGTAAAATCCAAAGAATGAAATAAGTTTTGTTATTTATGAAATAAAGGAAGACCTTATGGTACATGTACTCACTAATCAAGTCTCGTTTTGTGCAGACTGTTAATCCGAAACCTTTCCTGAACAACCTAATAGGGAAGCCTGTAATTGTCAAACTCAAGTAGGTTATGGAGTACATAGGTAATTTATCTCCTGTTTTTATTCAGTTTGAACCGGAACATTTTGTTTTCCAGATACTGCACCTGCTCTTAATCAAACTGAAAAACTTTTATTATACATTCCCAGGTTATCTTGCTTCCGTGGACTCCTATATGAATCTCCAGGTACTAATTTGGCAGTTTGGCTGTCGTACTATTAGAGTGGTCGTCTATTAGATACTTTAAATGAATAGCTAATACTTTAAATGAATAGCTAATCATCTATTGGGTACTGAATGACATACAAAATCCATTGCTGCCTTTTTTCTACTGCGCGCAGCTTGCCAACACCGAGGAGTACATTGATGGGCAATTCTCAGGAATTCTGGGAGAGGTTCTAGCTTATGTCAAGTAGTGTTGTTTTGTAATAAATTTAGATATCAAACTAGGGAAAATTTGTTATTCATTTTTGCTACCTTGATCAATGTATTTGTGTTTTCCTGCTAGCAAAATTTAGTCACATTTATTTGGTAAAATTAGTTGAAATCAATTAACAAACAAATTTATGTACTGTTTAATTTTCAAAGATACAGTTCGCAGCTTTTTGAAAACAATTGATACAAATCAAATTGAATTGAGCTAGAAGTTGATTAGTTTCTCACTTCATTTTAGGTCTCACTTTCTTTAGTTTTTTATTGCATCGCTCATCTTTTCTTCACTGCTAGATGATGACTGAAGATCTTGGTTTAACCAACAGTTGGATCGAATTTCATGAAATATTTATAATCAGGTGGGTTAAAACAACATAGGTGAAACTAAGCAAAGGCAAAGTTGGATAAAAATAGTTTTACTGAACTTGCTTCATCTTACGACATGTTTGTTTTGGAGTTATTTCAGGCGTGATACCAGTCTGCTGCTTACTCTAAGGGTGTGTTCACTTCCCATGACAACCCAAAATATTTCCTCTTCCATCCATCACATCGAATATTTCGACGCATGCTTGGAGCATTAAATGTAGGTAAAAAAAGATAACTAATTACATAGTTTGTCTGTAAATGTCGGGACGAATCTTTTGAGCCTAGTTAGTCCATGATTGGACAAATTTTGCCAAATAACAACGAAAGATGCTACAGTAACTTTTCACCTACTTTTCACGAAGTGAACACACCCTAACGTAAACATCAATCATCACAATGATGCTCTTCATTCTCTCTCTCATTTTAGAGATGCTGCTAATAGCATCAATTTTTTCTTGTGTCGAAGTGTGCAGAAAAGCCATTTTGATATCCCTTTTGGCTTCCTCGTTTACTTTGTGATGCTGATTCGATTCATTCAGCGAACCGTGTTCGCAGAGGCCTTGGAAGCGAGAAGTTACTGTGCTAGCACCGCAGACCGGCTTGGCTGTGGGTCATTGTAGCTGCGCTGATGATTGGCACCATCCGGCTCTGGTCCTGGTACTCCGTTCGTCTCCTCGGCACCTACAGGTCCAGCACTCGCCTCGCCCGCACCGTGTGTTTGCACTATGCAGGCATGTGCAGAACAATTAGCTAGCTGTGACACTTGATATCAAAGGTACACTGATGATAGAAATGTCATGTGGTAACATAGCATTTACTAACTTGTTTGGCTCATCTGCTGCACTATGTTTGAACTTAAAATAGGAGGGGTGCTATTTCACGATGGAGGATCTCAAACCATGCTTACTAGACCTTAATCTTTTTTCTAACTTTGTGTTTGATTTCACCTGCTTAAGATGAAGCCGACAACCTGTTTTTTCTTTTTGCAAGAATCACCCTGTTCGCTTCAACTTATCTGCCAGAATCAGCCAGCCGTTCAACCGTGTTTTTCTCTCACAACGAATCAGCATCAGCATCAGCTGTTCAGCAGTGCTTTTACAGCCTGCCGAACAGGGTGAATATATTCCTTTGACCATCATTGTAGTAATCACACTGCCTTAACTTCTGTTCTTACATAGTAGACTGACTTATGCAACCTATGTTGATATAATTATTGGTGTGTTCAAAGAATAAGGTCCGTTTAAATGTAAACGCGTACCTTATTTGCTTGTCATTCTTAATTCAATTTAATTCGTACTGACAGAGTATATAGCCATTGCAGGTCCAAAAGGTCAGTCGAATGTTTCTGATGTCTGGACATTGGCAGATTGGTAGCGGTAGCTAGAATTAAGAATTTATGTTTTATAGCTAGCTAAATGTTTATGATGTATTTTTTTTTGTTAAATTTAGTTGTATAATACACATTCTCTGAATGGCATATTAGTGTATGTACGTGACAAATTTTTATAATATATAGAAAATGATGCAATGAATTGGAATATCTCTTAATTGTCTTGTACTCTATTTATGTGATGAAATGCCACCGGAGTTTGATTGTTTTCATGCGTATCTCTCAAATGAAGTCGTAGCGTTAGCACGGGCACTATACTAGAGCCTAGTTAGATTAGGTCTAAAGAGAGTCATGTTGGTCAACCTAGCTTGGATTCTCAATGTTGTCAAGAGCGTGGAGTTCAGTACTATTCTTGTGCTCTCCTCTCTCATTGTAATATTCATCTTTGTGTGTTTATTATCGTGTTTATGGCAACATTATTCTTCATCTTATTTATATTCTTGATTGCAATGTTCATTGTCTACTTTGATTATATGTATAGTGTAGTTAGTTCAATGCTATTGAATTCATGCATATGTTCGTATAGCGCTCACCCAAAGATATCATGGGTGAGTGATGTGCATTATGTAAGCGTGGTGCTTAGATATATTTCATGTCTGCGAATGACCCCTAATGTGCCAGGACGTGTGGTAGATCGCGGGCGTGACAGGTCCATTGAGTCATCTGTACTCCATCCCCCGTACATAGGTAAGACAGAGGGCAGTCGCGTCGGAGGTGACAGTTGCGTCTCAATATCCTCTCTAGTTGATGCTCCTTATGCATTGGGAATAATGATATAGTAGTAACATAACAATGATTGCTAGACATAGTTGCACTAATTGAAGTATTCTTTGTCTAATTAAAGAATGACACTAGGAATTATTCCTCTAATATTTGGGTCTGATGACGTTATTGTAATAGTTAGAGTGCTCTAAGTGATTCTATTATCTATTTATGATGCTTGATCAGTGCTTATCATATATATATTATATATTTTATCTTATGACTTACCCCTGTTGTGAGTAGGATTGAGGTTATGGTTTACCTTTTGCATTAATAGTATAAGTTATCAATATATGTCTTGCCTGACCTTTCCAGTGGTATAAATATAAATCGACAACCTGATAGTATTCTAGATAAAATGCTACAACGGTATGATTATCTATGTGCTTGCGGATCCTTTCATGTATATATATTTATATTCTTTCTATTCACATAAAATGATAAGAGATCTATTTAGTGTTATTCTTGTAGTAACGCTAAATAATACCAACAAATATTTTCTGGCACCATAGCTGGGGATGACAACCTAGTGCAATGCTAGAGGTGTAGGTAATTGATAGGTGGCTACTGAAACAAGTGATGAGTTAATTAATACCAACAAGCATTTTTGACACCGTTGCCGGGGAAGATAGCTAGACAATAAAGGAATATTGATAAGTTTGTACTTATTAATGTGATCGAGATAACGCCATTAACCACTGCTCAAGTAGAATTACCCTTGTCTGTCTACTTTAATATCTTATGCAAGGTAATGAATGACCGGTTTATGACCTTCCAGCAAGCTTTCACAAGAAAAGAAGAAACACATTGAAGAACCTAGGATTAGAGAAAGAGGTCGACGTCACAAGAATGCAAATCATATCTCAAGTGACAGGAACAAAGACACTGCATCACTCAAAAATTCCATTATGTGAGCCATGGTCAAGAGATGAATTCACACCAGAGATAAATCAAGACAAGTGATGACTTTGCACAACGAAGACCTAGCTCATTCTTCACGAAGGAAGAACTGTGAGTATTAAAGTTTATACACTTATCTTTTGTTGCAAGTTATCTTTGCCTTGAACCATGTTAGAATGAAGCCACAACATAAAATATGATAGACAAAATCTATGCTAAACAGTCCTAAGACCATGCATCATCATATTAGCATAGAGGGAAATTGCAAAAAGTATGGACAACAAAACTCGTATTTTAAATTTGTTATATTCCCTCGGGTATGTGTCCATTAATATTTTGCAGGAAAAAATAAATACAAATCGACTGATTATGAGTAATGTCAAAAGGCAACCTAGCATTGAGCCTTTCCAGGACTCAAGCTATAAGGTTGATGAGAAGCAGGGAGCAATCCACTTCATATCAGCAAATCAATGTCCTGTTTTCATCACCTTCGAAGACACCATCTTGAATGTTGGCAATAATGTTGTCTCCTATGGCTATGGACGACCATGATCACACATAAGACACCCCTAAGCCACTGGAGATGAAGTTTTCACGCGAATATCAAAGAAGTTACCTCCTTGACCATCAAGACGGCTGGCGTATCGCTCACAAACAAAGAAGAACAACTCATCGCCATGCCATTAGAAAACAAAGACAATCAAGGAGGAAATTGAGTCTGCATCTTCAATGGACCCCAGCTCGTCAACCAAGAATCAATGAAAATCAAGAAAGATTAACATAAGAAGAGCATGCAATTGTCCGTATCTCCATCGGAAGGTGAAAGGGCAAAGGTCAATGTAAGGAAATGCATTACTCAATGGACCATGAGCTCTCACCAACAGATGAATCGAATAAGCCTCCTCTTTCAAGTAAGTTTGCCACCACTTACTTAGAAGGAAGAATAAAGACATAAGGTATGTTCATCCAAGCATTATGCAACATAAAACTACATTCAACATCTTACACCATGTTGCTAATTTGTCTTGGTTATCCCTACTTTATGCCATGCTTAACTTGCTAAAACTTAAAATAAATAAATAAATTGTTTCTTTGGTTCACCATATATATTCTTTGTTCTATTTGAATGAATCTCTTTAGTCTTTTAAACTTCCCATGTTCTATTATAAGTATGCTTCAGAATATTACTTGAACATAACTATTGAATCAAAACATACTAGTATAAGAATTTGGTTGTATATATAAACTAATCTCTCCTACATAAAAAATGCTTAAATCATATTAGGAGACTATTCATAGAATCGAATCAAGGTTAGAGATATTATTCAAAATAATTTCACACATCTTTACCTTAACCTTGTTAAAAATTTGAAGTAGTGGTGAATCATTTAAAACATAGGCTATAGATAAATCTTTAACTCCTAGGCAACACTATCCTTACTTTGAATCAGTTGTATATGCCTTCGGGTATGTGTTGTCCACTAATCCCTTGCAGAGATGAAATAATGAGAGAAGCAGAAGGTCTAAAGAGTGAGAGAAGAGTGCAACATATGAGACAAGATGCTCATGAACAACCCAAGATGCAAGGAAGGAAAGGACCATCAAAAGTCATCTACCCTTCATTACATAGTGTCATCATGCTCCAGTAGCAAAGGTAATATCTTAAGGTAAGTGGTCATTATTTTCCTCTTGATCTTGGTATGCACATAAATAAAGACACAAACATGTTAGAGTTACAATTTTAATTGATCAACTTGATTAGCTCAACATGACTTGTTCTATTGAGTTTGTTCATAGCACCATTATCTTGATCTCAGTCTTAACCAAATGAGCTAAAATATTGCATATTCTATTTTTGGAAGATGAACAATCCTTCCATAGGTTAAGCAGTTCCACTCCTTTATCTAATAGGCTTAAATGCTATATTTATACTTCTGATCTTCTCACTCATGTTATAAATGAACAATGTGAACAACATCAATCTTATTGTGCCTAAGGTTAGAGAAGAATGAATAAAATTTCTACTTTTGTTGGTGTTTTCCCGCCAACAGAGCCCATACACTTGATCTCTACCTTGTCTGTATGAGTAGAGCACACTTCAAGCAAAGTGTGGGGAGACGATATCCCAAATTCTACAAGTGAAAGTTCTGAATCGGTAACAATAATGCACATAAGATTGGCTTTGAAACGCTAACAAGGAGGAAGGAAGAAGGTGGCACCACTATTGGAAGTGCCACTAGTGGAGGCATCACCACAATCCTCATCCTTAAGAGCAAACCAAAGTACTCGATCAATGAACCACTGCAAGGAGGAGTCCCGTTCGGAGGACTTTAAACACCGAACCTTTGCCATGAGGTAACACCGATAGTTATCCATATTTACTTTTTTTTGCATTGCATTAATTATTTTCACTTTAGCATATTTACTTTTCTGCATTAGCATTGCATTAGAAAAGAAAATAAAAATCTTTATTTCATTTATCATTGCATCATAAACCTTAAGCCCCATATGAATGATTTTCATGGTGTGTGAAAACATGTAAGAATATTCATAGTGGTGGCATAAAATTGATAAAAATACCATGCATACATATTTCCTTTTCTGCATACTAAAATAAGAAAATCCAAAAAGATATTAAAAGGACATCCTGTTAAAATTCTGCCAAAAGAGGAATCTATTTTAAATCCAATAAGAACCAATTTTTGCATGGCTGACTGCTAACCCCTTGTCATAACCCGAGCCACGAGTTTTTGGTGTTCTTGTTGGAGTATTTTGCAGGATGGAACATGTGATCAAGAGCAAGTCACTCAGCTGTGGACATCTCACTCCACCCGAAAAAGAAAGGTATATGCTAGCAACCCTGCTCTGAAGGATCATTCAACTTTCAACAACCAACCATGACAACATTCAGCTTGGGGAAGGAGCATCCCCCGTGTATCTAGCTAAGTATTTCTTTCTCTTCTTAGTTTTACTATTTTTAAGTTTGCTTTCTATTAGCTAAAAGAAATAAAAAGATGCATAACTAAGAAAATAAAATAAAAATTTATCTTAGCTAGTTATATATATTATTGTTAGGGTGTGATCTTAAAACTTTGAAAATAAAATAAAGAGTGTGTCTAGTTGTCTAGTTTTTAAGATTCAAATAAAAATGATGAAGAATAAAATTTTGCATTGGAAATGATGAATAGTTGCTCTACCGTAATTCCTTTCAAGTACCTAGTTTTCAGCCTTGAATTCTCCCGAGTTTTGGATATGACTGTTTTGATATCAAAATTTACTCTGAACCTGAAACTTGTGGGTAGCATATGCTTGATCTAAGTCTAGGTGATTGCGGGATATGATATGAGAAAGTCTGAGCTGTTGTTTATCTTGTTTCTAGCGATACTAAGTTCTAGAGATTTATCCTTTGAAAACTTAAAATCTTACATGATGAGCTCTTGTATGACAAAGCTTAAATTCCTACCAAAGCCAAATATGATACATTTAGATTAGGAAAACCTTTACTTATTTATGATGCTTGCTTTGCATTGAGTTTGGTCAAGCCTTGTTGATACCTTATGAGAGGTTTGTCAAGCTTTTAAAATCAAGATCACGTACACATTGCACCCACATATGCACTATTCCTACACTGAGAGTAGGCTCAATTATTTTCCATTTCATCCGGATCCACCTCAAAATGTTTTACTCCTATACTGGGAGTGAACACACAAAAATATACCCCATAGGACAGCCCCCAAATAAATGCTCCAAGTTCTTTTTGCTATCTCCCAAAAGTTTTATTGCAGAAAAGAGGCATGTGGCTATGCAAAAGATATTTAAAGAAAAAGAAGAAGAAAAAATAAATAAATAAGATAGCCCATATTTTCTTGCAAAGTTTCTAAGTTTCAAAAGAGAGATATGTTTTTAAGGAGCAAAAGTAGAATTAGGTTAGCCACCATATATACACCTATTCACCATATTCCATACACATGCACATCTTGATTTGATTGTATGACTTAACTCTCTTTGGATCCATTGTTTGACTTTACAATATATGTGTTGCAAGTATGCTCTTCCTTGTTATTGCTACTCCTATGAGCTCCACTATAAGCCTTAGTTGTAGGAAGAGAAGCCATAACACTATCATTGCCTTGGTAAGGATCTATAAATACCACATATATTGAGAGACTTGGGAGTGTCATACAATTAAAGGCCTGAGCTTTATTTTGAAAACTTGCAAAACTCTGGAATAATGGTTGAGCGAAGAACTTGAGACATAGTGCCTAACTTGATTGTTCTATCTTTCAATTGCTCAAGACCCAAGTGAAAGTTGAAAAGCCCCATAGTTAAAGAGAATATGGGTGAGTTTGAAAGTTAGAGTAGTTTTGTCTAATCCGGAGGAGAATTTTTGTTTGAACGCATGTGTACTTTTGAGGTGTGAAAGCATTTGTAGCAACTTCTGATCCAAGTTTGCTAATTCGGCTTTGCTAAGGGACTACCAAAGGGTAAGCTTGGGGGAGCTTGTTGACAATGGATATCGTCAACAATTTATAGTGCAATAAACATGAGAAATTGTTCAAATACATGGAAATACATAAGTCTAGGGTTTTATCTAATGAATTCCACGAGTTTTGGTGAATTGTTATTTTCCAAGGATTATTCCAGAAAACCACCAAGAGGGACCTAATTATCAAATGAATTATCGAAATTCCACCGTGAAAGATACACCATTGGACTCTAGAAGACCCTAGAAGACACCCGAACGAAGCGGGGCGCAAGAACCTTCTAGAGGGTGCTGGGCGGCGTCCTCACCATGCCGCCCGGCACCCCATCTCTATGAAACGCTATGGCCTTTTGGAACCTTCCTCCACCGCCTCTAAGGATGCATCTAGCCCGTCCCTCAAGTCGGTTTGATCCAAGGGCTCATGTGCAACCCACCGGACTATATATACGGAGCCCGCACCCCCTAGAAGCATAAGTCATTTGAGATCAGGCCATCTAGAGCCAGAAACCCAAGTTCCTCAGAGTTCCTCTATTCTATAGGTTTAGCCTAGTTAGATTAGGTGTAGAGAGAGTCAAGTTGGTCAACCTAGCTTGGATTCCTGACGTTGTCAAGAGCGTGGAGTTCGGTACTATTTTATGCTCTCCTCTCTCATTGTAATATTCATCTTTGTGTGTTTATTACCGTGTTTATGGCAACATTATTCTTCATCTTATTTATATTCTTGATTGCAATGTTCATTGTCTGCTTTGATTATATGTCTAGTATAGTTAGTTCAATGCTATTGAATTCATGCATATGTTTGTATAGCGCTCACCCAAAGATATCATGGGTGAGTGATGTGCATTATGTACGCATGGTGCTTAGATATATTTCATGTCTGCGAATGACCCCTGATGTGCCAGGACGTGTGGTAGATTGCGGGTGTGACAGGTCCATTAAGTGCTCAGTAGTCCATCCCCTGTACATAGGTAAGGCAGAGCGCGGTCGCGTCGGAGGTGACGGACGCGTCTCAATATCCTCTCTAGTTGATGCTCCTTATGCATTGGGAATATTGATATAGTAGTAACATAACACTGATTGCTAGATGTAGTTGCACTAATTGAAGTATTCTTTGTCGTGTAATTAAAGAATGACACTAGGAATTATTCCTCTAATATTCGGGTCTGACGATGTTATTGTAATAGTTAGAGTTTTCTGAGTGAATCTATTATCTAATTATGATGCTTGATCAGTGCTTATCATATATATATTACATATTTTATCTTATGACTTACCCCTATTATGAGTAGGATTGAGGTTATGGTTTACCTTTTGCATTAATAGTATAAGTTATCAATATATGCCCTGCCTGACCTTCCCAGTGGTATAAATATAAAATCGACAACTTGGTAGTACTCTAGGTAAAATGCTATAATGGTATGATTATCTATGCACTTGCGGATCCTTTCATGCTTATATCTTTATATTCTTTCTAGTCACATAAAATGATAAGAGATCTATTTAGTGTTATTCTTGTAGTAACGCTACATAATACCAACAAACATTTTCTGGCACCATAGCTAGGGATGACAACCTAGTGCAATGCTAGAGGTGTAGGTAATTGATAGGTGGATACTGAAACAAGTGATGAGTTAATTAATACCAACACCCACGCACCACCAAGGAGTTCCTAGACATTGCCACCAACTTCGCCTCCGGCAAAGAGGCGATGGGGGCGATCTTCTATGACTCCAAGGGCAAGGGGAAGCGATAGGAGAACATCAACGAAGGCGCTTCTGGCCACAACTCCAAGAAGAAGAAGAGGAATAGGCCACCGCGAGATGATGCCTTCCCTATCATCAACAACTGCTTCATGATCTTCGGCGGCCCTGCGGCCTACAACAGCAAGCGCCAGCATAAGCTAGAGTGACGGCAGGCCTATGACGCCGAGCTAGCCAAGCCCACCTTCCTTGATTGGTTCGACTCTGCCATCACTTTCGACCGCGATGACCACCCAGACCGTGTCCTATGGCTAGGACAATACCTGCTAGCTCATTATCGATCCCATCATTGGCCACACGTGGCTCACTAAGGTACTAATGGATGGGGCAGTAGCCTCAACATCATGTACACTGAGACTCTCGACACCATGGGGATCAGCTGATCCTGGCTCTGCCAAACCACTTCTCATTTTCATGGTATTGTGCTTGGGAAGTGAGTCTTACCCCTCAGGCAGATCGATTTGCCCGTCACCTTTGGGGACTCCTCCAACTTCAGGAAGGAGACCCTCACTTTTGAGGTGCTGGGGTTCCATGGCATGTACCACGCCATCCCTAGGGCGGCCATGCTATGCATAGTTCATGGCCATCCCAAACTACACCTACCTCAAGCTCAAGATGTCGGGGCCCAATGGGGTCATCACCATCGATGCCTCATTCCAGCATGCCTTTGAGTGCGACGTCAAATGCTGTGAATATGCCGAGGACATCATCGAGTCTGAGGAACTGGTGGTAGATCTTGAGGCGTGCTCCAAGAGGATCCCTAGTCTCGATCGGACCTCCGGCACCTTCGAAGCCGTTGAGGGGGTCAAGGAGGTCCCCCTTGACCCTAGTGGTTCTGATTCCAGGGTGGTGCGCATCAGCGCCACCCTGGATCCTAAATAGGAAGCAGTGCTCGTCGACTTTCTCCGTGCGAATAGCAACATATTCGCGTGGAGTCCCTCGAACATGCCAGGCATCCCGAGGGATGTCACCGAGCAATCCTTGAACATCCAGGCTGACTCCAAACTAGTGAAACAACGACTGCACTGCTTCGACAAGGAGAAGCACAGAGTGATTGGGGAGGAGGTCCACAAACTTTTGGTGGCCGGGTTCATCAAGGAGGTATTCCATCTCGAGTGGTTAGCTAATCCTGTACTTATGAAAAAGAAGAATGGTAAATGGAGTATGTGTGTTGACTATACTAGTCTCAACAAGGCTTGTCCTAAAGATTCGTTCCCTTTGCCACACATCAATCAGATAGTTGACTCCACCGCCAGATGCAAAACCCTTAATTTCTTTCCTTGATGCATATTCCGGTTACCACCAGATCTCGATGAAAGAGTCCGACCAGCTCATGACCTCTTTCATCACCCCATTTGGCTCCTACTGCTACATAACCATGTCGTTTGGTCTAAAAAATGCAAGGGCTACCTTCTAGCTGTGTGTGCTCACCATTTTTGGGGACCTGATCGGGCAGACCGGTGAGGCTTATGTAGATGACATGGTAGTCAAATTGGAGCATTCCGAGAGCATGGTGGATGACCTTGACAAGGCCTTCGAAAAATTGCGTACCAAGAACGTCAAGCTTAACCCCGAGAAGTGTGTTTTTGGGATCCCATGTGGCATGTTGCTTGGCTTCATCATCTCTGAACGTGGCATCGAAGCCAACCTAGAGAAAATCTCCGCCATCATGAGCATCGGCCCAATTCAGAACCTAAAAGGGGTGCAACAAATCACAAGATGCCTTGCGGCGCTCAACCCCGAGAGCATGGTGGATGACTCCTGAAGAAGGCCGATCGATTTGTGTGGATGCCCGAGGCCCAAGAAGCGCTCGACAAGCTCAAAGCACTTCTGACGAAGGCCCTGATCCTCATACCTCCAGCTAGGGAGGAACCACTCCTATTGTACGTCACAACCACTACCTAAGTGGTGAGCTCCACCATAGTAGTGGAACGGCAGGAGGGGGGACACGCCCTCAAGGTCCAGCGTCTGGTTTATTTCATTAGCGAGGTCTTATCTGACACCAAGACACGCTACCCCCAAATCCAAAAGCTCCTGTATGCCATCTTCATCACCCGGAGGAAGCTACGCCACTACTTCGAGCTCCACAAGATCACGGTCGTATCATCCTTCCCCCTCATGGAGGTGATCCAGAGCCGCAAAGTGATAGGAAGAGTCACCAAGTGGGCGGTAGAGCTCATGGGAGAAGGGATCACCTAAGCGCCCTGCACGGCCATCATGTCCCAAGTGCTGGCAGACTTTGTGGTAGAATTGACCGAGACCCAACTGCCACTAGCCTGGTAGAACAAGAATATTGGACGATGTACTTCGATGGGTCACTAATGAAGAGCGGAGCCGGTGCCGGACTCGTCTTCGTCTACCCCTCGTCATACAAATGAGGTACATGATATGTATTCATTTCTCAGCATCTAACAATGTGGCTGAGTACAAGGTGCTTGTCAACGTTTTGCACATCGCCATCAAGCTTCGAATCCGATGGCTCAACGTCCGAGGTGACTCCCAATTAGTCGTGGACCAAGTCATGAAGGAGTCAAGCTACCATGACCCTAAGATGGTTGTGTACTACTGGGTGGTCTGCCTCCTAGAAGACAAGTTCGATGGCCTCAAGCTCAACCACATCGCCAGGCGTTTCAACGAGGCAGCAGACAAGCTCACAGAGCTGGCATCGGGTCAGGAACCGCCCCCGGCCAGCATCTTCACCAATGACCAACACAAACCCATGGTCATTCCCCAGGAACTGATGCGGGATGATAACGAACCACTCGGACCAACCACGGTGGCTGGCCCAAGCCCGACCCTCGCCAAGGTTATGGAGATAGATGAGGTCTCAACCGCGAGGGACGACACCCTGCCGGACTAGAGGATCCCATACCTTGATTGCTTGGTCCATAGGGTGCTCCCCTCTGATAGGACCGATGCCTTGCATGATGCGCAAAGTCATTCGTCCTTGTGGATCGGGAGCTTTATAAATGGAGCTCTACTGGAATCGTTCAGTGGTTCATTCCCACCGAACACGAGATAAAACTGCTTTGGGATATCCACAGAGGCATGTGTGCCCACCATGCTGTGCCACACACTCTCGTTGGGAACACCTTTTGACAAGGTTTCTACTGGCCCACGGCCGTAGCCGATGCTATCAAGGTGGTACGCTCCTGTGAAGGGTGCCAGTACTACGCTCGGCAAACTCATCTGCCTGCCCAAGCGCTCCAGACAATCCCCATCACATGGCCCTTCATGGTTTGGGACCTAGACCTTGTTGGGCCTCTCTAGAAAGTGCCAGGGGGCTTCACCCACTTGCTTATCGCCGTTGACAAATTCTCGAAGTGGATAGAGGCTCGGCCAATCGCGTGTATCAAATCCGAGCAGGCGGTGCTCTTCTTCACTAACATCATACACCATTTTGGAGTCCTAAATTCCATCATCACTGACAACAGCACTCAGTTCACCGGCAAAAGGTTCCTCGAGTTCTGTGATGATCACCACATCCGTGTGGATTGGGCAGCCGTGGCGCACCCCCAGATGAACAGGCAGGTCGAGCGCGCCAACAACATGGTCTTACAGGGCCCTAAACCAAGGATCTTCAACTGGTTGAACAAATTTGGCCGTCAATGGCTAGCAGAACTCCCCGCAGTCCTCTAGAGTTTGAGGACAAGCCCGAGCTGGGTGACGGGCTTTACGCCTTTCTTCATGGTCTACGGATCTAAGGCCATACACCCTACTTATTTGGAATATGGGGCGCCAAGGGTAAAGGCGTTCGACGAGCAAGGAAACTAGACCTCATGCGAAGATGCCCTAGACTAGTTAGAAGAAGCACGTGATATTGCCCTGCTCCATTTCGCCAAGTACCGGCAGACCCTACGATGATACCACAGCCACCGCGTGAGGGGTCAAGCATTCAGCGTCGGGGACTTAGTGCTTCGACTCAAGCAAAGCAACAAGGGACAACACAAGCTAACCCCATGATGGGAGGGCCCGACACCTACAAGCTAGCCACCATGAAGGGCTAAGTCTTCACCAACGCTTGGAACATCGAACAACTATGTCACTTTTACCCTTAGATTTCCAAGTTGTTACCACGCGCATGTAAATATTCAACCCCGAGGAAATAAAAGAGCACTCGCCGTCTCTTACTTTCTGAATTCTAAAATGAGTCTCGACCCTATTCTCATCTAGGATTGGGCCTCCCTCAGGGGCTGAAAGGGGGGACCCCCCCGACACCTCTAAATTTTCACAACTTTTTTGCAAAAATTTCACCCGAGCCCTCCCACATGAATCGACTGAACACTTAGAAACTTAACACAATGAAGACAAGAACAAGCTCCCAAAGCCCTGAGGGCTACAAACTTGTTCAAAATGTTTCACACAAGCTTTTATAGGGGCGCTTGGCCCAATAGTTCTGCAGCTCCACGGACGGAAGGGCGACTTCATCCTCAAACTAGCTCACGAGCGCAAGGAAGGCGGATGACAGAAACATGCAAAGGAAGGGGTGGATGCTTGCTTAAAAAGGGGGACACGTCACAATTCAAATCCAACTACCCGCATTAATTGTGACGTCCAGAATGCCGCCCATGATCCCTGATTCTTCGATAACTGTACTTTTTTTTTGTAAAACCATCCCACGCCGTGCCGCTCACCTCACTTTCCACACCTGCCATTATCCCATTACTATGCAGGTCTCAGGCGCGTTTCCACCTACACGGGCCAAATGTGGGCCTCGGTAGGTAAGTATAGGATATGGGGCTATATACGCCCCTACGACCCATTTTACGGTCTAGAGGTGCGAAGGATGGCCTGCCAAGGGTTCGACAGCCGCCTTAAGATGACTCAGAGTGAGGGGTGGCAAGAGATGGGCACACTAGCAGCCAGTACCCTAGCACGTGGGCGCCAAGGGCATCCTGACCCATGTTTGAGTCCTGATGGATAGCAGATTCATGGTATTCCTTGACGGAAGGCATCGAGCACCCAAAAACGGTCAATTGGTCTCGGGAACTATATGAATCGGCCATCAGGAATCTGGAGTACGTCACCAACTTGACCACTAGTCAATGCCCAATGGATGGGGCTAGGACTCCACTCAGACTTACCCGTTAACAACTCACCGAGCGCCACGGTTTGTCCAATGAGGATAGCATGGTCTGGCTCACCCCCTCCGTTTCACGGAGGAATGTGCGAGGGGCCAAACCAAAGACGAGCAACCTCCCAATCGGACTCTCATGATGAGTAGGGGATTGGGGGCTATGCTCGCATCTAGGCCTAACGAATGGTCATAACCCCACGACATCGCATGAGGATCATGGTAGCTCGCGTTAACGGCAAACATATTTCATTAAAAGATGATGTGTCTTTTTACAGTAATGTTTCTAACATGAAATACGAGAACCTATCCTAGACAGGGATCAAGGTGGCCTCAGTGTCGGTGTCCATAGAACTGGGCAAAAGAGCACTGGCCAGTAGGACTCAACCTTGATGTTGGCCGCTGCTCAAGGTCCCAAATGCCCGGTGGCCTCCTCAACGATCTCCTTGGCGGGGACTGTTGACGGTCGTTAACTACTATTATAAACTATCAATGAAACATGAATAAATGCATAAAAGGAATTACCTACATAGAATAGGGGTTAAACTAACAAAATTCCATGAGTTTTGGTGAATCAGTGTTTTCCATGGATTAAACAGGAAAAGGAGGCAAGATATCAAGCACATTCCACTGTGGCACCAATGCAAGAAGGATCTAGAAGACACGAGAAGGT
Organism: Saccharum hybrid cultivar R570; assembly: GCA_038087645.1. Taxonomy (NCBI): domain Eukaryota; kingdom Viridiplantae; phylum Streptophyta; class Magnoliopsida; order Poales; family Poaceae; genus Saccharum; species Saccharum hybrid cultivar. The sequence continues at coordinate 17,158,212 of JAQSUU010000551.1, read as the reverse complement.
GACCCTCCAAAGGGGAGCCCCACCTATCACTGTGCTAGGTGGGCCAACCTGGACCTAGGTCGGCCGACCTAGGTGGGTCCCACCTATCATCCGCCTTCGCATGTTGGTTCTCTACCGCCATAAAGATTGCATCTTCACCGTTGATTCAAGTCGGTTGATCCGAGGGCTACGGTTTATCCCACCGGCCTATATAAGCACCCCTGTACCCCCTAGGACAAAGGCATCCTAAAACCCTAATTCATATTCTCTAGTTAGGATCAAGAGAGGGGTCCCATGAAAGGATCTACCTCTCGGAGCCAGCATTCAAGAGAGATTAGTCCTCATTAGGATCTAGTCTTTAGAAATAGAGAGGTAGAGAGAGGGAAGAGTTTTGAGGAGGTGCCAGCCTGTCGGTGCTCCCTCTACGGCCTGTACCTTGGCAGAAGTCAACCTACGTCTGAGATTTCTCTGGTAATCAACTTCTTATTTTAGTAAGCAACATTATTTATATTGTTCTCCTTGTTCACAATTCTATTGAGTGCTTTAATCTATAGGACCCTATAGGTTAAGGTAGTAATTATAGGTGTAAGCATGGGCCTTAGATCTAGAATTACTTGTGGATGCACCCTGCATTCCAGATTTGTGGTAGCTCACGAAAGTGACTTTTATTCGTCGAATCCTCTGTAGTCCACCACCATCTGTAGGTATAGTAGAACTAGGTTGCTAAGGAAAGCATCATCTGCTGGTGTTTTTTCTTAAGTAATGTCCCCACATAGAATAATAGAAGACATAGCTTACAGAGATTAGAACGAGAAGACCTTAGTGATTTCCTCTACACTCTCGACCTTCTTAAGTCTTGTTGCTGCTCCGGGTTAAGTAAGAACGTAGTTAACCTCACATGTTTGAAAGGTCCTTGTTTGGTTTTGGTAATTGAGTGACAACCATAGGTGGACTAATTATGTTTATGTGAGATACACAGGGAATTAGTCCACAAGTGATTGTGTCATGAAGGAGCTCATTGCATATGAGACATGACATGGAGTCATGTGACCAAGGTTGAGAAGATCGAGATCAGGCTTGGCTCGATAGACCAGTTGCGAGTGTGAAGGGCAAGTTGGGTGATGACTTGGTGCTGATGGACCGAGGCAACGGTGAAGAGCAAGTGAGGTCAAGATCGATAGACCAACAAGGTCACATGATGATATAAAGTGGATCATATCATTTGTGATATGGTTGGTGCATGTGTTGCATCAACAATTGGAGGAGTTGGAATGGAATGCGCAAGGCAAAGGTATAATCCTAGGGTATTTCCATTTCACCGGTCATAGGTGTGTAGAGAAGTTAATGACCGGGTTTAGGATAGATGGCCGTACTATTAAGAGGGGCAAACTTATTTGCATATCGGTCATCTAGTGCCACTCGAGTGATCTAACTTTGCACCATTGCTAGAATCGAGTGGCGTGGCAAGTTGAGTGGCCATCTCCTTTGAGAAAATGATTGTGAAAATGCTAACACACGTGCACAAGGTGGTAAACACTTGTTGGTGTTGGCATATTTGCAAAGGAGATGGTGTTTGAGCGGTAGAGAGGGGTTTGGGTTCCTCTCTCCCTCCCGCCAAGCTTGCGAGGCGGGATTCAGTGTTTTTGTAAAAATGAAATGCATATTTTTCACTACACCAGAGGCAGAGAATCTCTCTAAGTCATTGAGGAAGTTGGAGTTGGAACTGATTAATTCGGAGAAGAAACGGAGGTGAACGGATGTCACTGGTGTGACCGGACACGGTCCCGGCACGACCAGCGTGTCCGGTCAGTGTCAGCAGGAGCAGAAGCACGGGGCAGCTAGGGTTTGCAACCAGCGCGTCCAGTCACTCGCGGGACTGGTGCATCCGGTCAGGCGCCAGAGAAGCTGCGAAGCACGTGAGGCTGATCGGACACCGTGGCGTGTCCGGTCACATGCGATCGGACATGTCCGGTCGTGAAAGAAGCTCTCTGCAACCTCTCCGGACCGCGATTGGACACTGGCACTGTCGCGTTCGGTCGTTGCGTGGAGCGTGTCTGGTCATGTCATCGCGCGCGTGGGTGGTGTTCGCACCTGTATGTCTGGTCTGAGAAGCGGTGCGTCCGGTCAGCTGATGACCGTTGGTGCACAGTCGACCATTGAAGATCGGGCGACCACGGTTGAATCCGCGGGGACACGTGGATGGCCCGGGGTGACCAGACGTGGTGCAGCGCGTCCAGTCATCCCAAAAAACACCTAGTGAAGGGGTAACGGCTAATTCGTTCATGGGGCTATAAATAGAAGTGGTGGGCAGCCTTGGTAAGGGCTTGGCGCCCTTGAGACTTAGTGTCCATGCTTGAGGAGTGCTAGGAGAGTCTCTAACTCACTTGTGCTTGCAAGAGTGCGAATTAATTGCGAGTGTGATTCTAGTGCGTTGCATCATGAGGTTGCTTCGAGTGGCACTAGGTGTTCAAGTTGCAAGCCAGTGGTACTTGTTACTCTTGGAGGTTGCCACCTCCTAGACGGCTTGGTGGCTTAAGGCTCCATCGAAGCTTGCAAGAAGATTGTGCGAGGCTCCAGAGAAGAGCTTGTGAGGGGCATTGTGCTTGCCCCGTGGGAACCATGAAGAGCAACTCTAGTAAAGTGAGACGTGAAGGGCGACAAGTGGTCCGACCGAGTCAAGTGCTAGAGCTCATGGCTTGGAGGATCCCCATCTTGTAGTGGATGTGCGGCACCCGCTGAGGGTTTGGCTTTGGATTGCCAATTAGCTCGTGATCCATCAAGTGGGTGCATCGCCACAATGAGAGTGTGACTTGTGGGTCACCACTAGCAAGAGGACCGGCGACAACCTTGGAGCTTGTCTCAATGGGGACTAGCGTGTTGGCAAACACGTGAATCTCGGGATAAAAATCATCGTGTCAACCTTGTTCATCCCATTGATTTGCAATCCCCAAAATATAAACTTGTATTACTTTCACATATATACATTGTGCTTGTGTAGTTGCTCTCGTATCTAGTTGTGTTTGTGTAACTAGCTAGAGATCTTCTTGCTTGTGTAGCATAGAAGTAGCTTCCATTGCATGGCTAATTTAGTTTGTGTAACCTTATTAGTCACATTGCTTAGTTTGTGTAACTAAGTAATTTGCACTCTCTAATTTGACGTTGGTTGTCTTGTTATTGAGCTTTGCTAGTGAGCTTAGGAGCCTTATGCTTTGCTTACTAGAATTGTATAGGAGCTCCCTCGTGCTTGAAGTACTAGTGCATAGGTTTATGTGGCTTTGCTCTAGAATCGCTTAGGTGAGCTCTTGCTAAGCTTGGCACCTTAGTTCCATAATTAGGATCTTTGTAAGGTGCTAGAGAACATAGATAGAGGGGTGTAGTCTTTGCTAGACTGATAGTTTTAATTCCGCATAAGTTTTGGTTAGCTGACGCGATTAAGTTTTAGAAATGACTATTCACCCCCCTCTAGTCCGCCATCTCGACCCTACAACGTTTCCCTGTGGTATCGATATTAGCCATACCCCACCAAGGGCATTAATGATGCATCAATTGCTAAACCGCCCAAGGCCTAGGGGAGGCCTCCGACTCGCCCGAGCTAGCGTCAATGTCTCGGGCGTAGCGGGACCCTCGGGAGGTTGTCTCCGCCTCACCCGAGCCTCCATGATGTCAAGAAAAAGCGCCCGACCCTCCCCCTTGATTCCCATTTGCCTCGACCAAATGGCCACGCTAAGGTCTCAGGCACAACCGGGGATAGTAAGGGGGCCGCCACGCTACCCACTCCCGTCAGCAAGACGCGCGAAGTGTACAGGAATGTGGGGCGCGAGTGATAAGATGTGACCCCGGTCATTCCACCATGACTAGAAGCCATACTACCATAGTGGCAGGGTTACTGGGCACTGTGCTGCCTAACCCCTCTCTACGCGAATCCAGGCGCACAACCTCGACAGTACAGCCCTATAGGACCAGAAGTGATCAGAGCAAGTGTCATCGGTAGACAAAGAGGCTCGGACTGGACGACCACTACGTCTATGTTCCACAAGGACGGAGGCCCAAGCCGGAAGAGGATAAGGACGACGACTCCTGAAACCATCTTGTTTTTTTTCTTTCTTCTTTTCCTCTGTCATTGACCACAACAGTTGTAACCCGAGCCTTCTGCTTAGACGCTATAAAAGGAGAGGCCGGGGCCTCATCTAGGGCATCTGAAGGCAGGCCAAGACACCCAGTCCCATTGCCCCCATATGTGTACACACTCACCCACACTGAGACTTGGGATCCGCTCCCTCTCTCACAGCTTAACCCCTACCGCAAGCACATTGGTGCAAAGTAACGCGAGCACCCGCTCGCACCGGACGTAGGGACGTTCTGCCCGAACTAGTATAAATCTCGTGTCCTCTTTGCATAACCATCCGAGCCTAGATGCGCAGATCTAAATTCACTAGCCGGTGTTATTCGCGACACCGACGGCCTCTTTAAAACACAAGAATTTTTTAGAAACCACATGAAAATTGTACAAAAATTTATTTTTATTGGAAAAATTGCAGGAAACAATAAATTTCCCGCGTTCTAAAGAAAGCCTGAACGTGTGATTCTACATCTCTCGCTTGTGTAAGGCTGTCAGGTGCCAGTCTGTCGAAATGATACTTAGTCTATTATACTATATTTATGGAATATCAAACGTAGAAATAAAAAATTAATGCCTATATAATTTTCTTTTGTATTATTTTCCTTCCATTTTTGGTGTTTAAGAGCATCTAAGACGGTTCTAATGATATCTTGCTATCAAAACTGTAAGTGGCTTTAAGTCTTACGAAAATATACGAGCTTTCAAAATTTTTGCTTCAATATGTTTGCATGTAAAGGTTAGATCAACACAAGTCAATATCTTTCCTTTTTTTCACCCGAATTTAAAATCACAACTTCAAAAATATTTTGCAACCACAAACCTGGCCTCACCATTGACCAAGTCAATGCCATGGCAAGATGGTTTTGAAACAAAATTACGTAAACCAGCCAGCCCACCTCTCCTATACTCATGCAGCCAGCCTGCCCCCTCGTTTCACCCTGCGACCCAGCTCGTGCTGCCTCCTCCTCCCATCAGACCAAGTTGACCGCGTGGGCCCAACTTTCCCCTCCCCTTGGCCCAGCCAGCCACTCTAGCTTAGCCAGCCTAACCCTCTTCCCCTCCCTTCAGCCCACGTGGACAACAGCAGCCACCGACCTGCTCAACCTCTCACCGCGTGCGAAAGGGTACAAGAGTTCCAGAAGCACATAAGGTATTGGTTTGACTCTCCGTGGGAGCGAATATTCTATAATTTAATGATGTTGTGCTTTCAGTTGTATGCGACGGTCTTGTCGACAACGAGACGCCTATGGTGACTTCATCAATCTCGTCTCGAAGATTTGCCAGCCCAGTCTTTGAAGGTGCTCATAAGGGTAGGGTTTATATACGTTCATTCATAGAGATGAATGTGCGTGAGTTGTAAGTATTTGCATTCTAGTCCTCCTAGCCCAGCTTGTCCTCCGTTGGTATTTAATAGTTGAGTTAGAAAATAACAATTCTGGAAGTGCACGGCATGTCACCAAATGTATTTCAGTTATCATTATTTATATTTTTACCATAGGGAGGAGCGATGGCAAGGAATCCCTCACCTCTCCCTCTCTCCCATGGCAGCCCCGGCGGAGGCTCCTCCCTCTCCCCCATAGCCGGCGCAAGGCGCGTGAACCTCTCTCTCCTCGCCATCTTCCCCATAGAGCTCGAGCTCGGTCGGCGCACAGGGAGGACGGTAGTGCATGCCTCTCCCTCAAGCTCAGTCGGCACACGGGGAGGCTGGCGGTGCATCCCTCTCCCTCGAGCTCAGCCGGCACACGGGGTGGCCGAATCCGGCCCCGGCATGGGCGGATCTGATGACGGTGGCACATGGTGAGGTAGGATCTGCCCCGGCCGAAGATGCATCCCTCCCTCGAGCTCAGCCAGCACACGGGGAGGCTGGATAAGGCCCCGATGTGGGCGGATCCGGCGATGGTAGCGCACGGGGAGGTCGGATCCGGCCCGGGCGTGGGCGGATCCGGCAACGGTGGCGGACCGGGTAGGCCGGCCTCGGGCGGATCCGGCAGGCTTCCTCCCTCCCCCTGCGTGTGCGGATCTGGCGCATCTGGATCTTGGGCTGGTGCGCGACATGATCTCCTGCTAGATCCGTGGCGGTAGGCTCCATCACGGCGCTCAAATGCAGCGGCGGATCAAGCTCCCCCGTCGCTGGTCGAGTTCCCCTGCAGCAGCACCGCACCGGGCAGCCCAGATCCAGGCCCAGGCCTGGTTCGGCCTACGGGGTTTTTTTTCCTTTTTATGTTTTAAATTTTATTTTCGGAGGTGGACAAAGCAACCACCTATTAATCCACATTAACCGTGACCATTATTGGAGGCGGTTCCGTTAATCAGTTTTTCCCGCCTAAATTAATCCTTGTGTAGTAGTCTCTGATTGGAGCAGGTTGTAATATCCGCATTAACCATGACCGTGGCTAGCTTTCATGATATTTGTAGGGACTTTGATGCTTTTTGAGGGACCTGCTAGCCACTAATGCTTATGCTAATTTGTTGTCAAAGGAAAATACTGTTTAGCTAAAGTAGTTCAAGTGAAGAGGGCAATTGATCAGATCAATGGCATGTTAGCTGTGATCAGAAGATGGCTGTAGCAAAAGGCTGACAATCTGTAATAATAACCATTGATCAAGTATAATAGATTGGTTTAGATTAACTATATTTTTCATATTTGTAATAATAGGTTGTTTACCAAGTTTCATGAATGAATGTTTAATATGTGTTACCCTAGATGTCGCCGTAGCGTGCTAACGGGCAATATACTAGTGTTACCAATTTGAAGAAGGGGTGATTCTACAAACAACAAACCACACAAACAAGCACATAACATAGCCTGCTTAGACAATACAAACAACCAAGTAACAAGGAATTGACTTAGTGGGAACAAGCTAGGCTTGGATAGCTAGCCAAGCTAGAAGCAGAACACCCATAATGGCTTAGAGAGTATCCATGCCAACATTCAAGCAGCCTGGTGTAGATACCAGGTTTATTCGTGTCAGTGGTACATTAAACACTAGAAGTTAGGACAAATATGTCCTACCAGCTACAGTGATCATGGAGAAGCCCATGAACCTTGGAATAGTTGGCTCACTGTTTTCCCCAAGATCCATTCCAAATCTGACGGCGAAACAGGTATCTTGCCTGCGACAAGAGAAATCGCCTCCCTTCCTCCTTTGTAGCCACATTCAGAAACAACATAGGGAAAGTCACTGCAGACATGTTCAGAGAATAATTAAGCCATGGCAATAGTGTTCGTTCCAGAGGATGAAGGGGTTATATTATTTCTATATTCAATATAAGATCTCTTTTACTTTCAGTGAGGAGCATCGAGTATGTAACTGCTGCTGGGGTTTCTGTGGTGATTCAACACTTGTTTTCCACAAACAGGCACTGTAAAGTGTATGATCAATTCAAACTATCAATGGGTCTGTGAATTCACCTTCCCCACATTATTCGTCTGGCTCCATAGTGAGATATCGCACGGGAAAGAAGCTGAGCAGTGTCTTCATATGGATATGCCTCTCTGGTGATGCGGAAAATAGCACTGAATTTGACATAAACCTGTTGAAGTGCATTATGGCTTTAGAGCAAGTATAGTGATACCAAAGCACAAAGTAGAAGTGCACTACACCCAACCGTTTCACAATATTTGTCATTCTATGGTTTTTTTTTCTCAAATTACTTTTCATTTTCACATTCCAAAGCATCATCAACTCCCTGCCCTCCCCCGCAGATTCAGTTTTATTAACTCCCTACCCTTAATCAATGTAGCCGCAGCACCTAATCACATCCTCCTAGCCAAATGCACCAGCCAATGGTATGGAAGCCATTGAGACAGTGATGTATTTAGTGAGGGAATAGTTTTCCGTCTTCAATGCTCCTTATTTTGTGTGAGATTGGCAAGAGTGACAAATATTGTGACGAAGAGAGTACTAGCTAGGCAACTTCTGCTACAATCTAGCATTAGGGGCCAGCTTTATTCTTGATGCAAGTATTTGACAAAAAAAATCAGGTCAGGTACTGCTCGCACAAAATAATGTTACTGTCCCATGATCTCTGAAAGCAAAACCTGAGGGTGCTATGTCGCCTGATACTGAAAATGGCTTGCTTGAACAAGGAATGATATTTTTCATTATCATATTCATCTGCTAACAGACAAATAAGAAAATTTCATACATTACCTGTGGGAATCTGGATAAGTTTAGAAACAAAGAGAGTGCCTTCTCTTCTTCATCGTTCCTGTATGTCAATGCAACACAAAAGCTACTAGGCCATAGCTTCATATGAATACATTCCTGCAAACTACGAACAAGAAAAAACTAAAGCTTACGTTGGTGGCTTGCAGAAAGACATATGATCAAGAATAACAGTAGTTGCAGGATAATCCCTACAGAGCTCCTCTATTTCTTGAATATATGGACCAATTCCCTGCATACACAAGAACAAAGAATAGTAACAAAGAGCATAGTTAAATCCCTGTTACTTTACATTGAAGGAGTCCAATTTCATGCAAATTTATTTTTGCAAAAAAGATGCAGATGGGGTTGTCATAAACACATTTAAACAGTAACTTGTATAGTTAACAGGGCTAAGAATTTGCACGTTTCTTTTAGCTCTAGTGGCACAACCTGACAATATATAATAACTCTTTGTCCAAATGTGAACCCTTCTTCTCTTAAGGATGTGAACATATTGCTTAATTATTTTTTTGTCAGAATCTCAAACTCCTATAGTAGCTGCGGATACATCTTGGAGAGGAATGCATCTTTTACCATCTTTGTCTGTATTGCAACTGGTGCTCCAAGTTCTCCTGCCTTCGAAAATAATGACCTTCCAACCTCATTGGTCATCTGTTTATTTGAAACATTTTTTTTCCTTCAGGCCACATTGATCATCAATCCCAATTAATAAGTAGAGGAACAATGCTGCTCATTTTCCTATTTGCAAACCTTTTGACCAGCTGGCCATAACTCTCGGGTGAACCTCACAGCACGGTATTTTTCCTGGTGATAAGCAAAGGGACTGCATATTAGAAAATAGCAGAATGAATCATTCCTGTTGTGTTAGAAGAAAATTCCAAGAGGTTACATGTACAATCAGGTGTTCAATCTGTTTAATCCCACTCCCATCTTCTGCAGGATTCGCAAGACAGCAACCAATGAACTTGGATGGATATTTCTTCAACGTACTGCAGGCGGAAAAAACGAAAATGAAATAAATTACTGATATAGTCATAGGACTAATTCAGGTGGTCTCCGATTGAAATGGATCAGTGCAAGAAAAAAAATCTTACCTAGTTACCAAAGAATGATCAAACATATGAATACTAGGTTGAACTATGAGAGCCCCGTCCACTCCAGCTTCACTCATACACTAAAGATTCTCAAAACAGTTCATTAATCAGCAGCTCCCCATGCATCAAGTCTTCTGAGTTTCAACAAGCTAACATAAAGGACTGATATAATGGTTTAGTGAGACCAAATAATATTAAATACAGTCTCAAAGTAAATTTTCAATAGCAAGGCCAATAACAATGGGATAGAGGAGGAAACGCCGCTAAGATGGCAATTAGGTTGGGTTGGTCCACCGCTCCTTTGTTTATCCCAGGTTACTCCCTACTATCTTATTAGTTTGTAATCTGTGCTATGAGGGTTCTCTCATAGCTGACTTGTAATTCACTCATCTTAATAAAAAACGGGCTATATTCCTCGGTCACGAAAAAAAAGAATTTTTCTAATCTATGCTACAGAAGAATGCCCTATGCTGTTTCCTTCATTCTGCCATGGTGCCAATTTTGTATGATTTTTTTCAAGAACGTGTATGAGCACGTATTTTTCAAGAAGGTTAGCGACAATGCCAAACTTGCAGAAGAGATGACAACATCAAAGGATGGCACATCCAGTCATAAAACGAACAAGTCCACTGGAGAAACATTGGCTACAATTGGAGTGCCTGCACTGATGAATGGAGATAACGACAATAGCAGAGTTTGTCTGTCGTGATGCCCAAAAGTGGAATGGACATCACCACCATGGGCGGGTTGTGATTTGTGAAGCATGGAACCAGAGGAAGCCTCCACCCCAGAGGCCAGTGCATGGCAAAGCAACTACAAGAGCCCCGACAGTGGCCCTCTAGTGAGGCAGCATCAACAATAAATAAATTATTACAAACCCTCACGCCTCACCTCGATTGAGGTGCCAAAGCAACGAATCAGCTCTGTAGCCATCTCCAGCCGAACTTCAGGCGTGAGCGTGACAGCAACAGCATGCATTCGGCCCTAACGACATGAGAAGACCATGAAACGGCAGATCCGCACCTGATCTGGTGGGGATTTGGTGCGATTTAGTTAGTGGAAACATGTGGATCGGAAGGATTTCAGGTTTGGGGTACAGGAGGTTAAATCGCTGCATTCCTGTACGACTATTTCACATCACAATTCACACGGATGAAAATGCGCACAACTCATCCGGCCGCCGATGGTTAGAGAGACTCTGAAACGAATAGACTCAAGGGCAACCTCAAGCGCAGATTAGATGCGGCATTTCTGAAGTTGTCTGACTGACTGACCTCGAGCAAGAAGTCATCGTCGCCACGGAGCGTGGGTTCCAGGCCTGGGAAATACGGGTACTCCTCCTTGGCCTGCGCGGATAGAGTGGGAGTCACAGGTAAAAAACTGCAGGATGCGGAAACTGGGCTCACGCCCGTTGCCTGCTTTACGCACCTGCTGTGGCGTGGCCCAGACGTGGAGGTGGGAGTCGATGACCTTGCAGGGGGAAGCAGAAGAGGCCATGGCGGCAGCAATTGTGGTGGTGGTGGAGAGGAGCAGCCGCCTCCTTGTTGCTGTGGTCGCGAAGGAGAGGAGGTCGCGGGACGTGATGGTGGCGACGGGGGACAGGAACGCACGGGGCAACCACAACCACTGGTGATGATGACGATAAGACTATCTGCAACAGAGTTAACATGACCACCCAAAATGCATAGGGTACGGTGCTTTTGCAGCAGGAAAACAGCCTGCAACAAAGTAGTCAAACATGACACCCATTTTGGGTCGTTGGCAACACGGAAGGCAAATGTGCATCCTCTCTCATCTCTTTGCGTCTCCAGGCAGAGCGTCAGGCCCATCCGTGAAAAGACTCACCGCCCACTCCACCGACCAATCACCCGCCGCCGACGCACCATGGCCGCCGCCGGGGACTCCGTCAAGCAGCATGTGGGCCCGCCTTGAACCCCATCTGCTTGGCCCATCCCTCCAGCACCGCCTCTGCGCGCGACAGCCGCTGCGCTAGAGCCCTCCCTGCCGCCGCCGCCCTCGACGGCGCTGGCACTGTGGCGGTTGACTCCGTTGAGTCGGCCGTGGACACGCAGGAGCTGCTGGACGCGGACGACGCCGCCGCCGCCGCCCTAAACTCACGCGGTAGGAGGACGCGGACACCATGATGCGGCGCTGCAAGCTCCCGGCCTAGGACCTCCGCCTCCTCGACCAAGGTTCTATGATTCTTTTCTGAAAAAAAAATTCAGTGCTCACCAAATTGGGCGAAATTCGGAAAATTCGGACCGGGATCCACCACAAATTTGAATGAAATTTGAACAAAATTTCTCCAAACGGGCAGACATGGCAGTGTGCATGGAAAGGGTGCATGCGGCGTCATCCTGGAACGCGCAGGCGATGGGGAGGGTGGCAGTGGCAAAAGGTGCAGATGGCAGCGATGGCACTGCAGAGGCGGTGACGGCCTGGTAACGGGCGCGGAGGAGAGGCCATGGCACAGGGGAGGCATCGAGGACCATCCATGGCATCCGCTCAAGCATCGGGAAGCGACCACGGTAGCACGGCTATCGCGGTGGTTGCGGCGAGGAGCGAAGAGGCGCTGCTGGCGGCGGCTTCCAAGCAGCAGACGCTGGATAGGGATCGTGAGGATGTTTTCAGCATCGTATTGATGGATGAAGGTCTGTGGGCTTTTGGGTAGTGTTTAGATGGTGTAAAAGTTGGTGTAAAGTTCCTGTAGCACTTTTCGTTGTTATTTGGTAAAATTTATCCAATCATGGACAAACTAGGTTCAAAAGATTCGTCTCGACATTTACAGACAAACTGTGCAATTAGTTATTTTTTTACCTACATTTAATACTCCATGCATGCGTCTAAAGATTCGATGTGACAGGGAATCTTGTAAAATTTTTGGAAGTTTGAGGGATCTAGACACTGCCTTGGTTGGACTATAGAATGGGCTGACAATTTGAACTGGGCTGAAATATTTTGGTCGGTTTAGTAATATCTCGGGCTAGGCCGAATTAGACGAGTTTGGGTGAAATTCGGTCCATTCGGGCCGAATCCCATAACCTTGTCCTCGACCCGCTCTTCGTGTACCCGTCCGCGGTCCTAGGCCGCGAGCGCGCCATCGTCGTCAACCTCAAGCAGATCCGCTGCGTCATCACCGCTGACGAGGTGCTCCGGCCAGGGAGCACGCAGCGCGCACACCACCCTTGCAGCCGACGAGCTCGCATGCCGCAAGGAGCTTATTGGCGATCTCCACCTAGCGTTTCGCCGGCGTCCGGCCGTCGCTGGGGCCTCCGCTGCCACTCCCGCTTCTGTCGACGGCGAAGTCCATGGTGGTTTGGGGAGGAAACGGTGGGTGCGAACAGAGGCAGCTGGTTTGGGTGTTGCGTGACGTGTTGGCTGTTGGAGAGGGGAAGTTTTAGGGGACCGACTCTTCTACTGTGCATGACCTAGTCCAGGAAATGGGTCTTTGGATTGGGTCATCGCTGTTGAAGACAGTCTAAAGCCATAGAGTGGCTGCCGAGTACGAGGAAATTGTATGTGACGCCACCTACTCACATGATACGTCGCCTAAGTCACGTGAAATTGCTCAGCTCGCCCTCCTACAGGTGGGGCGTTTATCTGTTCGGACGGCTAGTCCCACCCGTGTGGATTCGCCTCCACTGCGCCTTCGACTCGTGTCTACCGTCGCCACCACACTCCATCCGACTGTGCGGCCACTCTCGAGATCCGTGCCACCGATGAGCTCCATGCCAATTCATGGCATCGAGCTTCATGCGCGGCAGCAAGTTAGATGGGCACATGTTGCAACCGTATGTTTCATTTGTTTTAGTTTTATGTTGCATGTGTTCCATTTGGATGTTGCAAAAGTAGATCTGGTGTTGCATATGTTGCAATGACTATATACATACATTGCAAGTGTGTTCTAAATGTTTCAGTTGTTTCAGATGTATGTTGTAAGTGTATTTTCTAAATGTTTCAGTTGTTTCAGATGTATGTTGCAAGTGTATTTTTCAAATGCTTAAGCCAAGTATATGTTCCAAGTGTTAGTGGCTATACAGAAATGTTGCATATGTTACAACCGTAGCACAGATATTGCAGAGGAGATGAGATGTTACGGTGGGAGCGGAGCGCGGTACGTGGCAGGGGAAGAGGTGCGGTGGAGATAAAGCACGGTGGAGGATACGGGCGCGTTGGGGGATGGTGCTTTGGCGGGGGAAGGAACACCATGGCCGCAATCAGGATGGGACACGGGCGTGAGACGAGGCACGAGTGTAGGTGCAACATCTGGACATGGGCACGAGCATGAGATGGGATGCAGGCGCCGGCACAGGGCACGAGCATGGACACGGGTATGGGAGCTGTGTCCGGACACGCTATCCACAGCAATTCTTTCCCCCCACCGAGTGTTGCGCTGCACGTCTTTCACCATCAGAACACTGCAGTCTGAAGAACCACCGCAGACGAATTCACGGGCCGACAAGTTGCAGGCCCAGCTAGCTGTCCTGTTAAGGAATCGGCCCGGTAATGGAATCATGGACCGGTAATGAAATAGTGGATCAGTGGTTTCTGAGTAACCCAAAATCGAGGAACAGATGATCGAGATCGAAACCAAATATTTGGCTCCTTCGGCTCCACTGCAAGGCGGCGAGTGAGATCATGAAGAACTGCGCTCGTCGTACGCGTGGGCGTGGCGAGCAACCGGTCCGCAGACGTCTCGTCCTCTTTCTCTGCTTATTATCAGGAAGCTAATAGTCTGTTTTCTGTTTTGCTGCCTTCTTGGCGAAGTAGATGTTTAGGTTTGGTTGGTTTCGCTGGTTTAGTCTGTTGCCCACTTGTCGCTGTGGCGTAGAAAGGTCGGATTCCTTTCGCCTTCTTGGTTCTTTTTAGTTTCTATCTGTATTTCTCTGAAACTATGTGTATTTCCATTATCTCTAATGGAAATGGGGTTACCCGTGTGGGAAAAAAATCAGGAAGCCGATAGATGAGACGCAGCTGGCGGCGCTGCCATCTCGACTATTGGTGCAGAGCTAGGTGCGATTGTTTTGTTCTATTCTGTTTTGCTCTCCGTTGCATTCCACTTGTTCGATAGAATGGCTGAACTGTGAGGACGCAGTTCGTGTCTTTTAACAAAATAACCCTGATGCTTGTCCATGTATGGGATGATAACAAGTAACCTTTCTCACTGTTCATGATTTTCAGAAATCAATGAAATGTTGTCTGGATCTCGAGGACTAGACCTGATCGCCTTGAGTTGTGGTTGCAGTATTAATAGACTGGATTCATCCATCCCCCCTAAATTAGTCTTTTGTGTAACCGACTTTATTTTAACACAGTTTTCAGTTCTAATAAATCAAATGCCTGTAAAATAACCGGAGCAATACAAGAGTTGGATGGCAGATATGGAGGCAATGGCATCCAGGCCAGATCTACTGCGGATGAAGATTGGTGGTTTCTGACTGTCAAGGAAGGAGTACTAATCCTGTGGGTACTGAGTAGCGCTCTAAGCGCACTCTGCGCCTGATCATTTGCTGACTTCTATGCGTTTCATATCTATGTCTTCACGTGGAAGTCCCTGTTTCTACCTCAACTCCAGGTGGAGAAACTTGATGTCCAGACCTGTCATGGCTGGCGGCTAAAATGCTCCAGTGCTCAGCTCAGTCGCTGACTGAACTTATTCAGTGTTTTAAGTTGATTAACTTTTGTCATGTCACAATGCAATAAACAGGGGCTCAACCCTGGCATTCTTAAAAAAAGCAATACTAAGTCGACCTCCTAACATAATCAGGGGGCGCGGGGGAGTGACGGTGCACGACATAGGCGTCGGGGAATGAGGCGCTAGCCGGTGGCCGGCGGACATGGCGTGCGCCGGGTGCAGATATTACAAAGGACGTGCTCGCTGTCTCACCTATCATCACTAAATAAAGAACGTTGTCTTTAAAATAATTTTAAGAAAAATATGAACCCTCGAGGTATGGTGGACATATTGCATCACTCTGTCTCTCACTCTCGATGTTGAGAATTATTATTAATGATCAATTAGGGATTTATCCCAAAAGGTGTATTCCTCAACACCCCCCCCCCCCCGCCGTGCTCTCAGATTTGTAACTGCCTATCTGGGACCTGTATATATATATGTATATACTGTTCATTGGGAAGAATATAGACAATCATTTGCATCACTTTGTCTCTCGCTCTCAATTCTAAACACTATTATCGGTCTCTTCTGCCATGTACTGCTCTGTCTTGTGTATTATAAACATTTTAAGACAACTTAAGGAATACTTAAAGGACACATGTGCCTATGGATAAAATCTAATTATTGAGTTTCTTCTAAATTATGTTACCAAATTTATCAAATCGAAGCATAGACACACTATGTAGAATGTATTATATTTCTATAGTTTTTTGAGGTCATATAACATATTATATCTATTTTAGGACGGAGGGAGTACATAATATATTAAATATGTAAGTAAATCATATATTCAATCATGTTTGATTATATGCAGCTTGTGCTCACATTATTATTGAAGTCCCTTTTAAAACACAAGAATTTTTTAGAAACTGTATGAAAATTGTATAGAAATTTATTTTTATAGGAAAAAATTGCAGGAAACAGTAAATTTTCCGTGTTCTAACTAAAGAAAGCCTGAATGTGTGATTCTACATCCCTCGCTTGTGCAAGGCTGTCAGGTGCCAAGCTGTCAAAATGATACCTAGTCTACTATACTATATTTATGGAATATCAAATGTAGAAATAATAATTAGGGTTCTAATAATTAATACCTATATAATTTCTCTCTTGTATTGTTCTCCTTCCATTTTTGGTGTTTAAGAGCATCTGAGATGATTCTAATGATATCTTGCTATCAAAACTGTAACATACTATTACAAAAATATATGAGCTTTCAAAATTTTTGCTTGAATATGTGTGCATGTAAAGGTTAGGTCAACACAAGTCAACATCTTTCCTTTTTTCACCCAGAATTTAAAATCACAACTTCAAAAACATTTTGCAACCACAAACCTCTTGCCACACCGTTGACCAAGTAAATGCCATGACAAGATGTTTTTGAAACAAAATTGTGGTTGAATTCACACCACGCTTGAATTCAACGCAAGACCGCTTCGAAAACATTTTATATTTTATTTAAAATGAAACCCTAACTCTCCCTTTCCATGCAACGCTTATAAAATTTATCTATGCATTTCATAAGCATACAAGTATGTCTGATGTTGTTTGGTTTTATCTGGAAGTTGATTTTATCCTAAATCTCCTTTGAGAAAAAGGAAAAATCATTTTCCCTCCATAAACCTTTTTTAGGGGAATTTCCCCTTCGTAAACCAGCCAATGAAAGGTCCAAATTGGCTAGAGGGGGTGAATAGCCTAAATTAAAATCTACAAATTCACTAGGCAAACTTGTTAGACAAATAAGAGGCGATAAAGCTTTTGGCACTAGCTTCTAACAAGAGATGCAAGTCACCTATCTCAACAGTTCTAGTTGCTAAAATCTCTAGTTCACACAAAAGCTATGTCACTACTTTACACTAGAGAGCAAGAAACTAGCAAGCTAAGCTATACTAACAAGCTACACAAGAAAGCTAATTACACTACTTTGCGGAATGTAAATGAGAGGTGATGCTTGTTATACCGCCGCATCGAGGAGATGCACCAATCAATGATTATCCAATCAATTCACCGGGAGAATACCAAAGAGACAAGAGACACAATATTTTTCTCCCGAGGTTCACGTGTTTGTCGGCACGCTAGTCCCCGTTGTGTCGACAACCACTACGTGGTTCGGCGGCTAATTGGGACTCCACACCCAAGCTCTCCAAGAGCGCCGTAAGAACCTACCGCTAATGAGGTAGCTCAATGACACGCACAATCCATTAGCGCTATCTTGTGGCTCTTCGCCGGGGAAGGTGCAATCCCCTCACAATTCACCGGAGCCGGCCACGAACAATCACCAACTCGTGTCGGACCTCCACCGCTGCTCCAAGCCGTCTAGGTGGCGACAACCACCAAGAGTAAAAGAAATCCCGTAGCCAAATCAATTCCTCAAGTGCCTCCAGATGCAAATCACAAGCAAATGCACTTGGATCACTCAATCTCGCAATCGATTCGCAGTCAAGCAAGGGAGATGAGAGGGGATGAGTGTGCTCAGCTCAAGAAGTTGTCAAGATGATCAAAATACCAAGTGAGATCCTCAAGAGCCCGCCAACAACTATTTATAAGCAGCCCCAAAGAATAGAGCCATTGGGAACAAAGCTGTGGCTGCCTTGCGTTGACTGGACGCGCAGCTGCCTTCACACCTAACGCGGTCCAGCGTCCGGTCATGCCACCGCTTCCCCACTAGATGGATGACACGTGTCCCCTTTTAAATCTTGTCCATACGATCACCCACAGTCACGAAACGAAGTCAGATGTGCAGAAGAATGTCCAGACGCGCATGTGTTAAAAGGATCTAGTCAGCCTAGAGGGGGTGAACAGGCGTACCTAAAAACCTGAAACTCAAAAACTCAAAGCGGAAGTAAAATACAGGACCGGTACTACCGGTCAGGTGTGACCGGTACTACCGGTAGCCTACAAAGGCTACGAAATCCGAGCATTATGAGCTATGAATCCAGATCTGAGTTTTACCCCACACTCCTAGATGATGTTGATGAAGATGTTGAACTACCCTTTGTTTGGTTCCTCATAAAGTGGTAGATCGAGCATCGCCAACCTATAAGAGAGGATGGGAGAGTAGAAGAACACGAGGAAAAAGTAATACCACAAGTAATCACAAGCAACAACAAGCACGTGGGACATAAGATTTATCTCGAGGTTCGGCAACCCCACAAAGGAGTTCCTACGTCCTCGTTGTTAAGGTGACCACTAAGGTCAGAGTCTCTTTCACCTCCTTGCCTCCCTCAAAGCAACCACAAAGGTCACTTGAGATTTCCATTAAGAAGAACAGGGTGATACAAACACTTCGGGGGTGCCCTCACAAGTGGAGCAACACGGGCAACCCGAAGAACACATAGCCAGCTAGGGTTCCAAGAACCCAAGAGTAATAAATACGAATCAGACCAGCTAGAAAGGGAACCAAGTGCTCAAGTCGCGAGTCGAAGCTTTCCACTCTCAAATCTCACTTCACTAGCTCAAATCTTGCAAGGATTGAATCTAGGAGCAAGAGGGGACAAAGAGAGGGTGAGTCAATGCTTGGGAGCTCTTTTCACTACAGGTGAGTCGCAAGGAATGAGATGGGTAACAGTTAGAAGTGAGGGAGAGAGCTATATATACTTAGCTCTGCCGAAGAGGTACCGGTACTACTGGTGGTACTTCACAGGAACTACCGGTCCCTAGGGTTTCGACCGTTGGGCTCTCCTACAGGCGCGTACGACTTGTGCAGAGAAATGACCTACCGGTACTACCGGTGTTTCACCGGTACTTTCGGTGCCCACCAGTACTTCTGGTAGTTCAGATTCTCGTAGAACTCGGGCAACACAGCTGTGCTGGCTCTAAGCCTACCGGTACCACCAGTGGAAGACCGTCGGTACTACCAGTCCACCCTAGCAACAAAGGATATCTCTAAGTGTCTGTGAGTGCAAGGGTGTCTCTCAAGCGCATGAAATAGACCAGCATGAGCACTCTTATCCCCACCAAGCTAGTCTAATTTGTATCCCTCTTGATAGTGTGGCGTTTCCAATGACTCAAGTCAAAATATAAAACCAAAGAAGCACTTGAGGCCAAACACTTTCCATCAAAAGGATTTGGGGGGTGCTATTGTCACCGAATATCATCATTCAATTCTTTTAATGGACTAACACCTGCATATACACTTAGATCAGCATGTTAGTCCCTAATTTGATTGTCATTAATTATCCAAAACCCACAATGAGGGCGAATGCACTTACAAACTCCCCCTTTTTGTTAATTGATGACAACCAAATTAGGCTTACATAAAATAGAAAGAATTGAAGCTTTTGAATTCCAAAATTTAAGTAGATCTCCCCCTTAATGTATGCATTGGATTTTGAATTTCAAATCTTGATCATAATCAAGATTGCATACATATAAGAATGAGCTCCCCCTAAATTTTGCAATTCGTGGGGTGCCTAAGTGTGTGTGAGCAAATAAATCCATGAAAGAGATATGCAATATGACATGTTAAAATCATCTCAACAAATAGAAAAGAACATGATGGCCAAGAACTCAAGATAAGACTTAAGGCAACACATGGCCATCCAAAATAACATACACCATCACAAGTGAAAACAAGCACAATAGCTAATAAAGTGATTAAACAATGCTTGTCCTACAATCATCAATCACACACAACTAGTTCATATTTCACCACACGTAGTTCACCACGAAGATAGAGTTATTACAAACCAATCAAATAGCTACCCTATTACAACATGATAAGCCTAACACTCCCCCTTTGGCATCAAGTGCCATAGAGCGCATCATACTCATTAAAAGGATCAAGAAACAAACGAAGAGGAGAAGGTGGGTCGATGTTGGCTTGTTGCTCCAAGCGGCGCAGACGATGATCATCCCTCTCGGCCTTGTAGCAAAAATAGGCAAAGAACTTCTGGAGGGCATACTTGATAGCCCCTCCACCATTCCCGCGACGCTTCGAAGAAGAGCGAGGAGGAGAGGAGGGAGCACCACTAGGAGAAGCAGAAGCAGCATCAGCAGGATCAACAGAAGGAGCAGCAGTTCCAGCACCACGCACACCACTAGTGGAATGAAGATGAGGGCCCAAGTTCCGCACACTGTAAGAAGGATGAGTACAATCAAGAGAGAAGCTATGTCCCACAACCTGCTCGATGATTTGCATGAGGTACGGAGCATAGGGCAAAGACTTGTGAGGGTCAATAGCAGCTTCCTCAATCTTGAACCACATAAAGTCAGAGATGCTAAAGTGGCCACCATTAGCACCAAAGTGAACCAAGATCTTGGGAGCATCATGCTGAATGTGTATAGTTTCTCCAATCTTGGGATCCATGGTGTTGCGGAGCAAGTTGTTGAGCACATAGAAATACGGCTTGAGAAAAGTAGTGTTGCCATCCGCACGCTTTCTAGGCTGATACATCTGAGCTGCCTCCATATCACTCTCATCAACACCATTGACAAAAATGTCAAACAAGCTAGGAGCCTCACTATCATTATGGTCAAAACCAAGCAAGCGAGAGAAGGTCATGTAGTCACAGCGGTAGTGGACACCTTGTGTTATCCAATGTAAAACTCGTTGTCTGCATCAATCCACAAGGTGGCCCAAAATTGACAAATAATCTCCTCATTCCAGGACTTCTCAAATGTCATGAGAGGTAAGAGGCACCATTCATCAAGCTTGGTAACCAAGTCATTAATCTCAGGATGATTGTGATGGTGAAGAGAGTCAATCACCACATGCTTATGGGGAAAAAGAGGGGCCTTGGTACCACACTTACCCTCTTGATAGAGAACAGAGTAGTAGTAGTCATTGTGGAAGCGAGACCAAAACCGCTCATCAACAGAAGGATCTTCGACAAACTCATAAGGATTCTCTGACCGTTGAAGCTTCAAGTCCGCCACCCTCTTCCGGTAATCAACCCACAGAGGATGTTGATAGACAGCCACAGCTGCTGGCCTCGACATGCTCGCCCTGAATTGCTGATGATAGGTGGCAGACGACTAGAGGTAGCAACGCCAATTTGAAGGGGTGACCGATTGGCATGGCGAGGATCAATGGCACGCCCTTCCACTTGAATGACATTGCTAGGCGTCGCACCGGCAATGACCTCACTGTGGCGACGAGGGGGGTTTGGTCGACCGCGGGTAGAGATCGGTGGACGAACACCCTGCGCCCCATCACCACCGCTAGAGGTCCTAGTGGCATGACCAGCAGCTCAGCCACGAACGCTGCGGTCCTCTCCACGATCACCATGGGGACGAGCATGGTGTGAAGGATTACTACGTTGTGGCTCCATGCTACAAGACCAAAGATGAAAGACAAGGTCTTAGATATGCTAGAGAATGTGGCCAAGAGATGGAGGTAGGAAATCCACGAAGACATGGGCGTCCATAGTGGCCGGTACCACTGGTCCAGGAGGACTGGTACTACCGATGGTACTGTGCACGGCACTTTCCTCGGGTATCCACTGAATCCACCAAGACAATCATGCACAAGGCATTCAAATAGAATGTAGACACTAGGGGAAGGTAGCACATGCGAGGAAATGGGAAAAAACAAGGTACATTGGGAGATCGGGGCAAGAACTCCATAGCACCTTGGAAGTGGAGGAGAAGAGACCAAATCCATGCGAAGTAAGATGTCTCGGCGACCACAAACACCACCAACTCGAGCACCAAGGCCGGGGAAAGGTCCTCCTCAAAGATATTTGGATTTGGATGGAGGCGGAGGGAGATCACGGTGGGAGGAGGTGTTGGCGGCGGCGCCGACAGTTGGGGATGGTCGGGGTCAGGGTAAAAAGTGAGGTGGATAAGGTCAAAACGAAGTCCACGGGTGCTTTTATACCATAGTAAAAACACCAACCGGTACTACCGGTGAGAGAGCAACGGTACCTCCGGTGGCCACAGTAACGCTCCGCGGCTTGGGCGAGATTTTGAACTACCAATGGTAATGATGTTCCACCGGTACTACCGATGAGACCGGTACTGCCGATGAGAACCGTCGGAACTACCGGTGGTTGAAAAACCAGTAGACTGCATCTAGAAGAATGGTGAACATATATAGTGAACTAGAACCAACTCATACATGTCCAGATTTTATGAAATCATTACAAAACTATGGACATGCTTGAGAAGTAAAAATAGATTTTGAAATTGCACACAAGATTTTGACAATTTCTTTTCTCCTTTCTACATCAAACAAATATGTGCAAGAAATCATGCCACATTACGAGAATCAATGATATTTAGTTCACTCCTCAAAGCACAAAATCTTGACTCATCTAGGGGCTTTGTGAAGATATCGGCTAATTGCTTTTCAGTGCTCACATGATGAATTGAGATATCTCCTTTGGCTTTATGGTCTCTCAAAAAGTGATGTCGGATGTCTATGTGCTTTGTTCGAGAGTGGTTTATGGGATTGTTTGCCATTTTGATGGCACTCTCGTTGTCACACAATAAGAGAATCTTGGTTACCTCACATCCGTAGTCCTTGAGAGTTTGCTTCATCCAAAGTAGTTGGGCACAGCATGCGCCGAGCACCACATACTCGGCTTCGGCGGTTGACAAGGCTATGGTATTCTGCTTTTTAGAGCTCCATGACACTAGGACCGACCAATAAATTGGCAAGTCCCGGTAGTACTCTTTCAATATACTTTGCAACTAGCATAATCTGAATCGGAATAGCCAAGTAGAGTGAAAGAGGAGCCCTTGGGATACCACAAGCCAAGATTAGGAGTGCGTACTAAATATCAAAAAATTCTCTTAACAGCCACAAGGTGACATTCTTTCAGATTAGCTTGAAATCTTGCACACATGCACACACTAAACATTATATCGGGCCTAGATGCACAAAGGTAAAGGAGGGATCCAATCATGGAATGATATACCTTTTGATCAATGAATTTTCCTCCTACATCAAGGTCAAGATGTCCATTTGTTGGCATTGGCGTCTTGATGGGCTTGGCTTTATCCATGTCAAACTTCTTCAACATATCATTGGTGTACTTGGTTTGACTTATGAACATGCCATCCTTGAGTTGCTTGATTTGAAATCCAAGAAAGAACTTCAACTCTCCCATCATGGACATCTTGAACCTATAGCCCAAATATATCCATGTGTAGCAACTCCAATGGCCTTTCGGTTGTCACAATGTTCTTGGCAAGATGGTTAGCTCTAACTTGCTTTCCCGCTTGGCATGCACTACAAATCCTATCTTTCTCAAAAGAAATGTTGGTTAGTCCAAGGATGTGTTCACCTTTTTGAAGTTTGGCCAAGTTCCTCATTCCAACATGAGCTAATCGGCGATGCCATAACCAACTCATGCTAGATTTTGCCATTAAACAAGTCTCGAGATTGACTCTATTTGATGTGAAAGCAACTAGATAGAGTTTCCCTTTTAATTGACCTGTAAATGCAATAGACTTCCACACCCTTATCCATAAAGAGACAATTGTAACCCATCTCATAAAGTTGTGCAATGGATAACAAATTGTAACTTAACGAATCCACAAGTAAAACATCAGAAATGGAATTATTATTGGAGATAGAAATTTTATCCAAACCAAGTATTTCTCCTTTTCCATTGTCACCGAACATAATGTTTGGGCCCTAGGGGGTTAGTCACACCGGAGGAGTATTTCTACAAAGACCAATCAAGCTTTTATTTTAGGTACCCAAAAATATTTGGGTCCTAGGGGGTTAGTCACATAAAACTTTGGCACCCAAACATTCGTCAAGATCTCCTTCCTCTTTTGGGCACCAACATACTTCACCATAATCTTGCCATCCTTGCCCCAACAACACATGTAGTCACTAGCATAGCACCGTGGGAGAGGTGCTTGAGCTTTGGGGCATCAGATCGCTTTGTCTTGATTGTCTTGTTGCTTGTAGGTTGAGTCTTGGGAATGTAGACCTTGTTGTTGGCCGTGCATATGAGCTCATCAAGGGCAACACCCTTGTTGAACTTCACACAAGGCACAACATTTATCATGTTCTTTCCATTGACCTTTCCATCATACCTATTGTAGCCAAGACCTTCCTTGATGGATGGGTGCCTAAATGCCTTGTATATGCTCTTGTTGGATTGCTCTTTGCATTTGCACCCCTTAAACTCTATATTCAACCTATTGATCTCCTTGTCTCTCTTCTCTAGCTTAACAAGGTTAGTAGCATATGCATTTACATCAATTTTATAGCATCTCTTACAACCATTGCTAGTGGAGACATTAGAGTCTTAGGTTGCCTTAGGAGAAGTTGAAGTGCTAGCCCAAAGAGCACTATAGTTTTGCTCAAGATTTTGGTATTTTTCTTCCAAGCGTGTAAGGCTTTCTTGAGCAATACTTTTCTCATTCTTAAGGCTAGCAATTTGATCATTAACCAAAGAATGTTCTTTAGTCAATTTCTCAAGTGAGTTATTGGCTAAAGATAATTGTAGAGTTAACTTCTCAACCTTCGACTTTTCCTCGGTGATAGATACTTCAAGAGCAAGATTCTTTTGTTTCTCTTCAACGATTATATCACCTTGCATCTCTAAGCATCTATCCCTCTTCTCTAATTTCTTCAATAGACTTTTTCTTTTAGTGAAGGCCTTTTTACCAAATTTATTTATTAAGGATGCCTCAAGTTCTTCAATGTTATCATCACAACTATCATACTCATCATTAGAGGATTCGGATGAGACATGTACCTTCTCCCCCATAGACATAAGGCAAGTTGGAGTGTAGTAGTCGTTGTCGATGAGGTTGGAGAAGAGGCTTGGTGATGAGTCCAAGTTGGGGAAGAGCTTTGGTGGTGAAGCTTCGTCGGAGAAGTTCATGGTTGATGATGAGGAGTGATGAATGCCAATGTTTGCAACTCCCTTCTTTTTCTTCTCATCATCACTTGAGTCACTATCACCGGACACCCATTCTTCACCGATATGTGCTTCCCCCTTCTTCTTCTTGCTCTTGTTCTTCCTATCATCCTTGTTGTACTTGTTCTTGTCCTTTGAGTTAGGGCAATCGGCAATGAAATGACCGGTTTAGCCACATCCATAGCAAAACCTCTTTCTAGGCTTCCCCTTTCCATTACCATAGGATCGACGATTGCTCTTCTTATTTATGAACTTCTCAAAGTTTCTAACCAACATAGCAACCTCTTTATCAGAATCTTCTTCTTCACTTGAGGAGTCATCCTTCTCTTTCTTCTTCTCTTGACAACACCCATTGCCATTATGAACATGAGTTGCTTGTAGAGCTGCACTCTTGTTGTATCCCATTGCATTAGAATTTTGACTATGAGCATTGATTGCATCTTGATCAAGACACTCATGATGCTTGAGCTTTGCTAGGACTTCTTGAGGTGTCATATCATTATAATCAGGCCTCTCCATGATCACCGAAGCTAGCATGTTGTTCTTGGCCCTATATGTTCTCAAGATCTTTCTAGCAACCTTGTTGTCATCCCATTCGGTACTTCCAATAGATCTTATGCGGTTGACCAAAGCCATACATCTATCAAACATTGCTTGAGTTGATTCACCTTCCAAGAGCACAAACCTTTCCAACTCACCATGAAGTAGCTCAATGTTGCCTTTACTCACACTCTTGTCACCTTCAAATGATGTCTTCAAGACATCCCAAATGTCCTTGACAACTTCTCTTCCATTTACTTTGTTGAACTCATCCGGTGCTAGACTTGAAACAAGCATGGCTATGGCTTGTGCATTTTGGCGGAAGTAGTGAGCCTCTTCAGGAGTGATATCCCTATCTTCGGTAGGAAATGTTACACCAACATCAACCACTTCCCAAACACCGGCGGCGACAAGGTGCATCTTCATCTTGTAAGCCCAATCCGGATATCTTGTTCCATCAAAGTGAGGTGTGCCAATGTTGACGGATGAAGTATGTGGATATGGAGCTTTGAGGAGTAGTCGAAGTTCACGCTTGAGTATATTCCCTTTTGGTGACCATGCTCTCCGACTCCAATCTCACTACCACCATCATTTTGGTTCTCATTCTTGCCACTAGTTGCTTCATCAACTTTCTTGCCACTAATGGCATCATCGACCTTCTTGCTCAACTCTTCCTTTAGCTTGTTCATCTCATCTTGCATCTTCCTCATCTCATCTTGGAAAAGCTTCGCTTGAGCTGCCACTAACTCTTTGGCAATCTCCTTGGCCAACTCTTGTGTCTTGTCGGTCTCCGACATGGTTTTTTCTCATGTGGTGAAGCATATAAGAGAAGCCTTCTCTGATACCAATTGAAAGGATCTAGTCGGCCTAGAGGGGTGAATAGGCGTACCTAAAAACCTGAAACTCAAAAACTCAAAGCAGAAGTTAAATACAGGACCGGTACTACTGGTCAGGTGTGACTGGTACTACCGATGGTAGTATACCGGTACTACCAGTAGCCTACAGAGGCTGCGGAATCCGAGTATTATGAGCTATGAATCTAGATCTAAGTTTTACCCCACACTCCTAGATGATGTTGATGAAGATGTTGAACTCCCGTTTGTTTGGTTCCTCACAAAGTGGTAGATCGAGCATCCCCAACCTATAAGAGAGGATGGGAGAGTAGAAGAACACGAGGAACAAGTAATACCACAAGTAATCACAAGCAACAACAAGCACGCGGGACACAAGATTTATCCCGAGGTTCGACAACCCCACAAAGGAGTTCCTACGTCCTCGTTGCTGAGGTGACCACTAAAGTTGGAGTCTCTTTCACCTCCTTGCCTCCCTCAAAGAAACCACAAAGGTCACTTGAGATTTCCACTAAGAAGAACAGGGTGATACAACACTTCGGGGGTGCCCTCACAAGTGGAGCAACACAGGCAACCCGAAGAACGCCTAGCCGGCTAGGGTTCTAAGAACCCAAGAGTAATAAACACAAATAAAACTGTCTAGAAGGGGAACCAACTGCTCAAGTCACGAATCGAAGCTTTCCACTCTCAAATCTCACTTCACTAGCTCAAATCTTGCAAGGATTGAATCTAGGAGCAAGAGGAGAGAGAGAGGGTGAGTCAATGCTTGGGAGCTCTTTTCACTGCAGGTGAGTCGCAATGAATGAGATGGGTAACGGTTAGAAGTGAGGGAGAGAGCTATTTAAACTTAGCTCTGCCGAAGAGGTATCGGTACTACCGGTGGTACTTCACCGGAACTATCGATCCCTAGGGTTTCGACCATTGGGCTCTCCTACAGGCGCGCAAGACTTGTGCGAAGAAATGACCTACCGGTACTACCATTGTTTCACCGGTACTTCCGGTGCCCACCGGTACTACTGGTCGTAGACCAGTACTTCTGGTAGTTCAAATTCTCGCAGAACTTGGGCAACACTGCTGCGCTGGCTCTAAGCTTACCGATACCACCGGTGGAAGACCGTCGGTACTACCAGTCCACCCTGGCAACAAAGGATATCTCTAAGTGTCCGTGAGTGCGAGGGTGTCTCTCAAGCGCATGAAATAGACCAACATGAGCACTCTTATCCCCATCAAGCTAGTCTAATTTGTATCCCTCTTGATAGTACGGTGTTTCCTATGACTCAAGTCAAAATATAAAACCAAAGAAGCACTTGAGGCGAAACACTTTCCATCAAAAGGATTTGGGGGGTGCTATTGTCACCAAATATCATCGTTCTATTCTTTCAGTAGACTAACACCTGCATATACACTTAGATCAACATGTTAGTCTCTAATTTGATTGTCACTAATTATCCAAAACCCACGATGGGGGCGAATGCACTTACAGGTGTTCACACCCCGGATGCACGCCCGACGTCCGATTGCCACGTGCTTGCGCTGCCAAGCTGCTGACCGGACGCACCAACACCTCGCACCTGACGCCGATCAACACAGCATCCGATCGAGTACAGAGAGCTACTAGAGATGTATTTTTGTGATCGGCCATGTCCGGTGGGATGCGATTAGACGCATCCCAACGTCTAGTCAACTCTTCTCATTTCACTGCCTCGCTTGCCACTGACGTCACACCGACCGGACGCTGATGCAACGCGTTCGGTCGCTTCGCACCTGACGCACAGGTGCGCGCGCTGCTCCTCTGCTCGCGGGATGAACTGACCGGACGTGACCCTAGCGTCCGGTCGGCTTGACCACCGCGTCTGGTCACTCAAAAAATAGCGTTTTCACTTCCCGAAAGCACCGAATCCTGCCGATCCCAAACCCTTTCTACCACTAAAACTTCACCGCCATTGCAAATATGCCAACACCACCAAGTGCACTTCATCAAGTGCATGCGTGTTAGCATGTTGTCCAAATCATTTTGCATGCGCGGATTTAGTTCACTCTAGGTCCTAATGTATATGCATGTAAGTCATCACCTAGAGGCACTTTTGATGATCAACATAGCCTAAGAATTTTCCTCTTAATAGTATGGCTATCGATCCTAAATCTGATCACACCCTTTAGGTGCCTTGATCACCAAAAGCAAATCTCTATTTTATACCTTTGCCTTGAGCTCCATAGGGTTGCCTTCACCTCCATCTTATTCTCCAAGTTAGGCACCGAACCAACATGTTCATCATGCATCTTCGCCATCACCTTGGAGGGTACCAATCACCTTTTGCTATCACACTTAAGCACTTGAGATTAGTACTAGGGTTTCATCAATTAGCCAAAACCAAACTAGGGACTTTTAGCTAGCCCACCTCTCCTTTACTCATGCAACCGGCCCACCACACTGTTTCAACCTGCGACCCAGATCGTGCTGCCCCTCCTCCCATCAGGCCAAGTCGAACGCGTGGGCCCAACTTTCCCCTCCCCTTGGCCCAGCCAGCCACTCTAGCTCAGCCAGCCTAACTCTCTTCCCCTCCCTTCAGCCCACATGGACAACAGCCGCCATAATTTTATGACCAATCAGAAGTGTTTTTCTCTCATAACAAATTAGCATCAGCATCAATCGCTTTTACGCCCAGCCGAACAAGGCCGTCAGTTGTATGCGACGGTCTTGTCAACAAGAAGGCACCTATGATGACTTTATCAATCTCATCTCGAGGATTTGCCAGCCCAGTCTTCAAAGGTGCTTATAGGAGTAGGGTTTGTGTACATTCATTCATAGAGTTGAGTGTGTGTGTTATGAGTGTCTGCATTCTACTATGTAATTTAAAAAAAACTCTCACCACGCCCCATCTGTTGGTATTTAATAGTGTGCGTTAGAAAATAAGAATTCTGCAAGTGCACATAATACCATTGTAGTATTTCACCGGAAGTATTGCATGTATCGTTATATAAAACTTTACCATAGGGAGGAGCGGTGACAAGGAATTCCTCTCCTCCCCCTCTCTCCCATGGCAGCCCCGGCGACGGCTCCTCCCTCTCTCCCATAGCCGGCGTAGGACGCGTGCACCTCCCTCTCCTCATCATCTCCCCCCACGGAGGCCGGAGGTGCATCCCTCTCCCTCAAGCTCAGTCGGCACACAGGGAGGTCGGCGGTGCATCCCTCTCCCTCGAGCTCAGCCAGTACACGGGGAGGCCGGATCTGGACCCAACCACAGTCACCAGGAACGTGGTACGGTGCCATGTTCCGTGTTCCGGAAATGTGGTTTAGTTTCGTCCTGGCAGTGAAAAATCCTTTCTCAAGGAGCATTTCACGTTCCATGATCCTCGTTCCATGACCCAATCGTTCCGGTAATTTTGTGACTGTGGCCCCAGCATGGGCGGATCCGATGATGGTGGCGCATGGGGAGGTAGGATCCGGCCCGACGGGCGATGCATGCCCCTCCCTCGAGCTCAGCCGACGCACGGGAAGGCCGGATCCGACCCCGGTGCGGGCGGATCCGGCGACGGTGACGCATGGGAGGCCGGATCCGGCCCAAGCGTGGGCGAATCCGACAACTGTGGTGGACCCGGCAAGACAGCCTCAGGTAGATCCAGCGGCTCCCTCCCTCCCTTTGTGCATGCAGATCCGGCGCATCTGGATCTCGTCTAGGTGCGTGGCGTGGATCTCCTCCTTCGGTGGTAGTAGGCTCCACCACGACGGTCAGATCAAGCGGCGGATCAACCTCCCCCGTCGCGGATCGAGTTCCCCTACGGCGGCAGCAGCGCACAACCTAGATCCAAGCCCGACCTGGTTCAGGTTGCGGGCAAAGCAACCACTCCATTAATCCGCATTTACCGTAACATTTTATTGGAGATGGTTGCAATATCCGCCTCCATTAATCAATTTGGCCCGCCTAACAAGGTAGCCGTGCTTGAAGGTGTGGCCAGATCACCTCCTTTCCAGATTAATCTTTGTGTAGTAGTGTTACCAGTTTGAAGGGGTGATTCTGTACACAACAAACCAAACACATCATTTGCTAGCCCGTTTAGACAATACAGACAACCAAACAACAACGGATTGACTTAGTGGGAACAGGCTAGGCTTGGATAGCTAGCCAAGCTAGAAGCAGAACACACCATATGGCTTAAGAGAGTATCCATGCCAACATTCAAGCAGCCAGGTGTAGATACCAGGTTTATTCGTGTCAGTGGAACACTGGAAAATAGGACAAATATTCCCCTTAATATAGTTGCTCTGTTACACAATGTCCTACCAGCTACAGTGATCATGGAGTAACCCATGCACCTTGGAATAGTTGGCTTACTGTTTTCCCCAAAAATCCATTCCAAATCTGACGGGGAAACAGGTATCTTGCCTCCGACAAGAGAAATCGCCTCCCTTCCTCCTTTGTAGCCACATTTAGGAACAACATAGGGAAAGTCACTGCAGACATGTTCAGAGAATAATTAATCCATGGCAATAGTGTTCGTACCAGAGGATGAAGGGGTTATATTATTTCTATATTCAATATAAGATATCTTTTCCTTTCAGTGAGGAGCATCGAGTATGTAACTGCTGCTGGGGTTTCTGTGATGATTCAACACTTGTTTCCCACAAACAAGCACTGTAAAGTGTATGATCAATTTAAACTATCATTGGGTCTGTGAATTCACCTTCCCCACATTATTTGACTGGCTCCATAGTGAGATATCGCATGGGAAAGAAGATGAGCAGTGTCTTCATATGGATATGCCTCTCTGGTGATGTGGAAAAGAGCACTGAATTTGACATAAACCTGTTGAAGTAATGCATTATGGCTTTAGAGCAAGTATAGTGATACCAAAGCACAAAGTAGAAGTGCACTACACCCCTCCGTTTCACAATATGTCATTCTAGGATTTTTTTTTCTCAAATTACTTACCATTCTCAAAAAAAATCAGGTCAGGTACTGCTCGCACAAAATAATGTTACTGTCCCATGATCTCTGAAAGCAAAATGCTCGCTTGTCATCATCAATTTGCAGATGGTCCTCGGAGCTAATTCCGTTGTTTCCCGGTGGACGTTGACGCGTCGTGGTCTGTGCCTGCGCCACACACGTTAGGGCCAGTCTCCGCGAAGAATTTGACCCATGTTATATATTCAATAATATATTAAATATGTAAGTAAATCATATATTCAATAATATTTGATTATCTGTTTGTGCTCACACAATTATTGAAGGCCCCTTTAAAACACAAGATTTTTTTAGAAATTGTATGAAAATTGTACAAACATTTATTTTTACCAGAAAAACTGCAGGAAACAATAAATTTCCCGCGTTCTAAAGAAAGCCTGAACGTGTGATTCTACATCCCTCGCTTGTGCAAGGCTGTCAGGTGCCAGTGTGTCAAAATGATACTTATTCTATTATACTATATTTATGGAATATCAAATGTAGAAATAAAAAATTAATGCCTATATAATTTTTCTCTTGTATAATTTTCCTTCCATTTTTGGTGTTTAAGAGCATCTGAGATGATTCTAATGATATCTTGCTATCAAAACTGTAAGTGGCTTTAAGTATTACGAAAATATACGAGCTTTCAAAATTTTTGCTTCAATATGTGTGCAGGTAAAGGTTTGGTCAACACAAGTCAACATCTTTCTTTTTCTTTGACCCGGATTTAAAATCACAACTTCAAAAATATTTTGCAACCACAAACCTCTAGCCACTATTGACCAAGTCAATGCCATGACGAGATGTTTTTAAAACAAAATTGCGCAAACCAGCCAGCCCACCTCTCCTTTACTCATGCAGCCGGCCCGCCCCGCCGTTTCACCCTGCGACCCAATTCGTGCTGCCCCTCCTCCCATCAGGCCAAGTCGACCATGTGGGCCCAACTTTCCCCTCCCGTTGGCCCAGCCAGCCACTCTAGCGCAGCCAACCTAACTCTCTTCCCCTCCCATCGGCCCACGTGGACAACAGTAGCCACTGGCCTGCTCAACCTCTCACCGCGTGTGAAAGGGTAAGAGTCCCGGTAGCACATAAGGTACTGGTTCGACTCTCCGTGGAACGAATATTCTATAATTTAATGTTATTATGCTTTTGGTCTTGTTGACAATGAGGCATCTATGGTGACTTCATCAATCTCGCCTCGAGGATTTGCCAGCCCAGTCTTCGAAGGTGCTCATAAGGGTTTGTGTCCGTTCATTCCATAGGGATGAATGTACGTGCGTTGACAGTGTTTGCATTCTAGCCCTCCTAGCCCAACTTGTCCTCTGTTGGTATTTAATAGTTGAGCTAGAAAATAAGAATTTTGCAAGCGCACATCATGTCACCGATAGTACTCCAGTTATCATTATTTATATTTTTATCATAGGGAGGAGCGATGGCAAGGAATCCCTCACCTCTCCCTCTCTCCCATGGCAGCCACGGCAGAGGCTCCTCCCTCTCCCCCATAGCCGGCACAGGGCGCGTGCACCTCTCTCTCCTCGCCATCTCCCCCACGGAGCTCGAGCTCAGCCGGCGCACGGGGAGGTCGGCGGTGCATTCCTCTCCCTCGAGCTCAGTCGGCACACGGGGAGGCTAGCAGTGCATCCCTCTCCCTCAAGCTCAGCCAACACACGAGGAGGCCGGATCCGGCCCCGGCATCGGCGAATTTGATGACAGTGATGCATGATGAGGTAGGATCTGCCCCGGCCAGTGATGCATCCCTCTCCCTCTCAGGTGGTGCATCCCTCTCCCTCGAGCTCGGACGAAACACGGGGAGCCTAGGATAAGGCCCCGACGCGGGCAGATCCGGCGATGGTAGAGCATGGGGAGGCCGGATCCGCCCCGGGCATGGGCGGATCCGGCAACAGTGATAGACCCGACAGGCCAGCCTCGGGCGGATTCAGCGGGCTTCCTCCCTCCCTCTGTGCGTGCGGATCTGGCGCATCTGGATCTCGGGCTAGGTGCGCGACGTGATCTTCTCCTAGATACGTGGCGGTAGGCTCCACCACAGCGCTCAGATGCAGCGGCAGATCAAGCTCCCCGTCGCGGATCGAGTTCCCCTGTAGCAGCAGCACCGCACCGCGCAGCCCAGATCTAGGCCCAAGGCTGGTTCGGGCTGCGGGCTTTTTCCTTTTTTGTTTTTTAATTTATTTTCGAAGGCGGGCAAAGTAACCACCTATTAATCCGCATTAACCGTGACCATTGATTGGAGACGATTGCAATAACCACCTCCGTTAATTAATTTTGCCCGCCTAATTAATCCTTGTGTAGTAGCCTCTGATTGGAGCAAGTTGCAATATCCACATTAACCGTGACCGTGGCTAGTTGTCATGATATTTGTAGGAACTTTGATGCTTTTTTGAGGGACCTGCTAGCCACTGATACTTATGCTAATTTGTTGTGAGAGAAAAATATTGTTCAGCTGAAGTAGTTCAAGCGAACAGGGCGATTGATCAGATCAATGGCCTACTAGCTGTGATCAGAAGATGGCTGTAGCAAAAGGCTGGCAATCTGTAATAACCATTGATCAAGTAGAATAGATTGGTTTAGATTTACTATATTTTTCATATTTGTAATAATAGGTTGTTTACCAAGTTTCATGAGTGAATGTTTAATATGTGTTATCCTAGATGTCACCGTAGCGCGTTAACAGGCAATATACTAGTGTTATCAGTTTGAAGAAGGGGTGATTCTATAAACAACAAACCAGACATCCAAGCACATCATTTGCTAGCCTGCTTAGACAGTACAAACAACCAAGCAACAAGGATTTGACTTAGTGGGAACAAGCTAGGCTTGGATAGCTAGCCAAGCTAGAAGCAGAACACCCATAATGGCTGAGAGTATCCATGCCAACATTCAAGCAGCCTGGTGTAGATACCAGGTTTATTCGGGTCAGTGTTACATGTAAACACTGGAAATTAGGACAAATATGTCCTACTAGCTACAGTGATCATGGAGTAGCCCATGCACCTTGGAATAGTTGGCTCACTGTTTTCCCCAAGATCCATTCCAAATCTGATGGGGAAACAGGTATCTTGCCTGCGACAAGAGAAATCGCCTCCCTTCCTCCTTTGTAGCCACATTCAGGAACAACATAGGGAAAGTCACTGCAGACATGTTCAGAGAATAATTAATCCATGGCAATAGCGTTGGTATCAGAGGATGAAGGGGTCACATTATTTCTAAATTCAATATAAGATCTCTTTTACTTTCAGTGAGGAGCATCGAGTATGTAACTGCTGCTGGGGTTTCTGTGGTGATTCAACACTTGTTTTCCCCAAACAGGCACTGTAAAGTGTATGATCAATTTAAACTATCAGTGGGTCTGTGATTCACCTTCCCCACATTATTCGACTGGCTCCATAGTGAGATATCGCACGGGAAAGAAGCTGAGCAGTGTCTTCATATGGATATGCCTCTCGGGTGATGCGGAAAAGAGCACTGAATTTGACATAAACCTGTTGAAGTAATGCATTATGGCTTTAGAGCAAGTATAGTGATACCAAAGCACAAAGTAGAAGTGCACTACACCCCTCCGTTTCACAATATCTGTCATTCTAGGATTTTTTTCTCAAATTACTTATCATTTTCACATTCCAAAGCATCATCAACTCCCTACCCTCCCCCGCAGATTCAGTTTTATTAACTCTCTACCCATAATCAATGTAGCCGCAACACCTAATCACATCCTCCTAGCCAAATGCACCAGCCAATGGTATGGAAGCCATTGAGGCAGTGATGTATTTAGTGAGGGAATAGTTTTCCGTCGTCAATGCTCCTTATTTTGTGTGAGATTGGCAAGAGTGACAAATATTGTGACGAAGAGAGTACTAGCTAGGCAACTTCTGCTACAATCTGGCATTAGGGGTCAGCTTTATTCTTGATGCAAGTATTCGACAAAAAAAAATCAGGTCAGGTACTGCTCGCACAAAATAAGGTTACTGTCCCATGATCTCTGAAAGCAAAACCTGAGGGTGCTATGTCACCTGATACTGAAAATGGCTTGCTTGAACAAGGAATGATATTTTTCATGATCATATTCATCTGCTAACAGACAAATAAGCAAATTTCATACATTACCTGTGGGAATCTGGATAAGTTTAGAAACGAAGAGAGTGCCTTCTCTTCTTCATCGTTCCTGTATGTCAATGCAACACATAAGCTACTAGGCCATAGCTTCATATGAATACATTCCTGCAAACTATGAACAAGCGAAAACAAAAACTTACGTTGGTGGCTTGCAGAAAGACATATGATCAAGAATAACAGTAGTTGCAGGATAATCCCTACAGAGCTCCTCTATTTCTTGAATATATGGACCAATTCCCTGCATACACAAGAACAAAGAATAGTAACAAAGAGAGCATAGTTAAATCCCTGTTACTTTACATTGAAGGAGTCCAATTTCATGCAAATTTATTTTTGCAAAAAAAAAAGATGCAGATGGGGTTCTCATAAACTCATCTAACCAGTAACTTGTATAGTTAACAGGGCTAAGAATTTGCTCATTTCATTTAGCTCTAGTGGCACAACCTGACAATATTTAGTAACTCTTTGTCCAAATGTGAACCCTTCTTCTCTTAAGGATGTGAACATATTGCTGAATTATTTTTTTGTCAGAATCTCAAACTCCTATAGTAGCTGCAGATACATCTTGGAGAGGAATGCATCTTTCACCTTCTTTGTCAGTATTGCAACTGGTGCTCCAAGTTCTCCTGCCTTCGAAAATAATGACCTTCCGACATCATTAGTCATCTGTTTATTTGAAACATTTTTTTTCCTTCAGGCCACATTGATCATCAATCCCAATTAATAAGTAGAGGAAAATGGTTGCTCATTTTCCTATTTGCAAACCTTTTGACCAGCTGGCCATAAGTCTCGGTTGAACCTCACAGCACGGTATTTTTCCTGGTGATAAGCGAAGGGACTACATATTAGAAAATAGCAGAATGGATCATTCCTGTTGTGTTGGAAGAAAATTCCAAGAGGTTACATGTACAATCAGGTGTTCAAGCTGTTTAATCCCACTCCCATCTTCTGCAGGATTCGCAAGACAGCAACCAATGAACTTGGATGGATATTTCTTCAACGTACTGCAGGCGGAAAAAACGAAAATGAAATAAATTACTTTTTTTTTTTGAAAACGCAGGAGAGCTGCGTTTCATTGTATTAAAGAGAAAGGGTGGTCCTCAACATGATCCTCACTCATACGGGGACAAAATATGAGTGAGGCAATTACACAGACTCAAAACTTTTCCACATACGGGGACCAAAAATGAAATAAATTACTGATATAGTCATATGACTAATTCAGGTGGTGTCCGATTGAAATGGATCAGTGCAAGAAAAAAAATCTTACCTAGTTACCAAAGAATGATCAAACATATGATTAGTAGGTTGAACTATGAGAGCCCCGTCCACTCCAGCTTCACTCATACACTAAAGAAAAGAGGAAAGTCTCAAAACAGTTCATTAATCAGCAGCTCCCCATGCATCAAGTCTTCTGAGTTTCAACAAGCTAACATAAAGGACTGATATAGTGGTTTAGTGAGACCAAATAATATTAAATACAGTCTCAAACTAAATTTTCAATAGCAAAGTCCAATAACAATGGGATAGAGGAGGAAACGCCGCTAAGATGGCAATTAGGTTGGGTAGGTCCACCGCTCCTTTGTTTATACCAAGTTACTCACTACTATCTTAGTGGTTTGTAATATGTGCTATGAGGATTCTCTCATAGCTGACTTCTAATTCACTCCTCTTAATGAAAAACAGGCTATATTCCTCGGTCACGAAAAAAAAAGAATTTTTCTAATGTATGCTACAAAAGAATGCCCTATGATGTTTCCTTCATTCTGCCATGGTGCCAATTTTGTATGATTTTTTTTCAAGAACGTGTATGAGCACGTATTTTTCAAGAAGGTTAGCGACAATGCCAAACTTGCAGAAGAGATGACAACATCAAAGGATGGCACATCCAGTCATAAAACGAACAAGTCCACTGGAGAAACATTGGCCACAATTGGAGTGCCTGCACTGAT
Organism: Saccharum hybrid cultivar R570; assembly: GCA_038087645.1. Classification (NCBI taxonomy): domain Eukaryota; kingdom Viridiplantae; phylum Streptophyta; class Magnoliopsida; order Poales; family Poaceae; genus Saccharum; species Saccharum hybrid cultivar. The sequence continues at coordinate 17,120,929 of JAQSUU010000551.1, read as the reverse complement.
GAATGGAGACAACGACAATAGCAGAGTTTGTCTCTCGTGACACCCAAAAGTGGAGTGGACATCACCACCATGAGTGGGTTGTGATTTGTGAAGCATGGAACCAGAGGAAGCCTCCACCCCAGAGGCCAGTGCATGGCAAAGCAACTACAAGAGCCCCGACAGTGGCCCTCTAGTGAGGCAGCATCAACAATAAATAAATTATTACAAACCCTCACGCCTCACCTCGATTGAGGTGCCAAAGCAACGAATCAGCTCTGTAGCCATCTCCAGCCGAACTTCAGGCGTGAGCGTGACAGCAACAGCATGCATTCGGCCCTAACGACATGAGAAGACCATGAAACGGCAGATCCGCACCTGATCTGGTGGGGATTTGGTGCGATTTAGTTAGTGGAAACATGTGGATCGGAAGGATTTCAGGTTTGGGGTACAGGAGGTTAAATCGCTGCATTCCTGTACGACTATTTCACATCACAATTCACACGGATGAAAATGCGCACAACTCATCCGGCCGCCGATGGTTAGAGAGACTCTGAAACGAATAGACTCAAGGGCAACCTCAAGCGCAGATTAGATGCGGCATTTCTGAAGTTCTCTGACTGACTGACCTCGAGCAAGAAGTCATCGTCGCCACGGAGCGTGGGTTCCAGGCCTGGGAAATACGGGTACTCCTCCTTGGCCTGCGCGGATAGAGTGGGAGTCACAGGTAAAAAACTGCAGGATGCGGAAACTGGGCTCGCGCCCGTTGCCTGCTTTACGCACCTGCTGTGGCGTGGCCCAGACGTGGAGGTGGGAGTCGATGACCTTGCAGGGGGAAGCAGAAGAGGCCATGGCGGCGGCAATGGTGGTGGTGGTGGAGAGGAGCAGCCGCCTCCTTGTTGCTGTGGTCGCGAAGGAGAGGAGGTCGCGGGACGTGATGGTGGCGACGGGGGACAGTAACGCACGTGGCAACCACAACCACTGGTGATGACGACGATAAGACTATCTCCAACGGAGTTAGCAGACCACCCAAACCAAAATGCATAGCGCACGACGTCCAACAAAGTAGGCAGACACGGCACCCATTTTGCGTCATTGGTAACGCAGAAGGCAAATGTGCATCCTCCCTCGTCTCTTTGCCTCTCCTGGCAGAGCGCCAGGCCCATCCGCGAAAAGACCCCACCGCCCACTCCATCGACCAATCACCCGCCGCCGACGCACCATGGCCGCCGCCGGGGACTCCATCAAGCAGCATGCGGGCCCCGCCTCGAACCCCATCCGCTTGGCCCATCCCTCCAGCACCGCCTCTGCGCGCGACAGCCGCTGCGCTAGAGCCCTCCCTGCCGCCGCCGCCCTCGACGGCGCTGGAACTGTGGCGGTTGACTCCGCTGGACGCGGACGACGACGCCGCCGCCGCCCCGAACTCGCGCGGTAGGAGGACGCGGACACCATGATGCGGCGCTGCGAGCTCCCGGCCTAGGACCTCCGCCTCCTCGACCAAGGTTCTGGGATTCTTTTCTGAAAAAAAATCGGTGCTCACCGAATTGGGCGAAAATTCAGAAATTTCAGAAATTTCCGACCGGGATCCACCACAAATTTGAATGAAATTTGAACAAAATTTCTCCAAACGGGCAGACATGGTAGGCGATGGGGAGGGTGGCGATGGCGTGGTGGCAGTAGCAAAAGGTGCAGATGGCAGCAATGGCACTGCAGAGGCGGTGACGGCCTGGTAACGGGCGCCGAGGAGAGGCCATGGCACAGGGGAGGCATCGAGGACCATCCATGGCATCCGCTCAAGCATCGGGAAGCGACCACGGCAGCACGACTATCGCGGTGGTTGCGGCGAGGAGCGAAGAGGCGCTGCTGGCGGCGGCTTCCAAGCAGCAGACGCTGGATAGGGATCGTGAGGATGTTTTCAGCATCGTATTGATGGATGAAGGTCCGTGGGCTTTTGGTTGGACTATAGAATGGGCTGACAATTTGAACTGGGCTGAAATATTTTGGCCGGTTTAGTAATATCTCGGGTTGGGCCGAATTAGACGAGTTTCGGTGAAATTCGGTCCATTCGGGCCGAATCCCATAACCTTGTCCTCGACCCGCTCTTCGTGTACCCATCCGCGGTCCTAGGCCGTGAGCGCGCCATCGTCGTCAACCTCTAGCAGATCTGCTGCGTCATCACTGCTGACGAGGTGCTCCGGCCAGGGAGCACGCAGCGCGCACACCACCCTTGCAGCCGACGAGCTCGCGTGCCGCAAGGAGCTTATTGGCGATCTCCACCTAGCGTTTCGCCGGCGTCCGGCCGTCGCTGGGGCCTCCGCTGCCACTCCCGCTTCTGTCGACGGCGAAGTCCATGGTGGTTTGGGGAGGAAACGGTGGGTGCGGATGGAGGCAGCCGGTTTGGGTGTTGCGTGATGTGTTGGCTGTTGGAGAGGGGAAGTTTTAGGGGACCGACTCTTCTACTGTGCATGACCTAGTCCAGGAAATGGGTCTCTGGATTGGGTCATTGCTGTTGAAGACAGTCTAAAGCCATAGTGCCGAGTACGAGGAAATTGTATGTGACGCCACCTACTCACATGATACGTCGCCTAGTCACGTGAAAATTGCTCAGCTCGCCCTCCTACAGGTGGGGCGTTTGTCTGTTCGGACGGATGGTCCCACCCGTGTGGATTCGCCTCCACTGTGCCTTCGACTCATGTCTACCGTCGCCACCACACTCCATCCGACTGTGCGGCCACTCTCGAGATCCGTGCCGCGCGATGAGCTCCATGCCAATTCATGGCATCGAGCTTCACGCGCGGCAACAAGTTAGATGGGCACATGTTGCAACCGTATGTTTCATTCGTTTTAGTTTTATGTTGCATGTGTTCCATTTTGATGTTGTAAAAGTAGATCTGGTGTTGCATATGTTGCAATGACTATATACATACATTGCAAGTGTGTTCTAAATGTTTCAGTTGTTTCAGATGTATGTTGTAAGTGTATTTTCTAAATGTTTTAGCTGTTTCAGATGTATGTTGCAAGTGTTTTTTTTCAATTGCTTAAGCCAAGTATATGTTCCAAGTGTTAGTGGCTATACAGAAATGTTGCATATGTTGCAACCGTAGCACGGATATTGCAGAGGAGATGAGATGTTACGGTGGGAGCGGAGCACAGTACGCGGCATGGGAAGAGGTGCGGTGGAGATAAAGCACGGTGGAGGATGCAGGCGCATTTGGGGATAGTGCTTTGGTGGGGGAAGGAACACCATGGCCGCAATCAGGATGGGACACGGGCGTGAGACGAGGCACGAGTGTAGGTGCTACGTCTGGACATGGGCACGAGCGTGAGATGGGATGCAGGCACCAGCACAGGGCACGAGCATGGACACGGGTATGGGAGTTGTGTCCGGACACGCTATCCACAGCAATTCTTTCCCCCACTGAGTGTTGCGCTGCACGTCTTTCACCATCAGAACACTGCAGTCTGAAGAACCACCGCAGACGAATTCACGGCCCGACAAGTTGCAGGCCCAGCTAGCTGTCCTGTTAAGGAATCGGCCCAGTAATGGAATCGTGGACCGGTAATGAAATAGTGGATCCTGTTAAGGAATCGGCCCAGTAATGGAATCGTGGACCGGTAATGAAATAGTGGATCAGTGGTTTCTGAGTAACCCCAAAATCGAGGAACAGATGATCGAGATCGAAACCAAATATTTGGCTCCTTCGGCTCCACTGCAAGACAGCGAGTGAGATCATGGAGAACTGCGCTCGTCGTACGCGTGGGCGTGGCGAGCAACCGGTCCGCGGGCGTCTCGTCCTCTTTCTCTGCTTATTATCAGGAAGCTGATAGTCTGTTTTCTGTTTCGCTGCCTTCTTGGCGAAGTAGATGTTTAGGTTTGGTTGGTTTCGGTGGTTTAGTCTGTTGCCCACTTGTCGCTGCGGCGTAGAAATGTCGGATTCCTTTCGCCTTCTTGGTTCTTTTTGGTTTCTATCTGTATTTCTCTGAAACTATGTGTATTTCCGTTATCTCTAAAGGAAATGGGGTTACCCGTGTGGAAAAAAAATCAGGAAGCCGATAGATGAGACGCAGCTAGCGGCGCTGCCATCTCGACTACCAGTGCAGAGCTAGGTGTGATTGTTTCGTTCTCTTCTGTTTTGCTCTCCGTTGCATTCCACCTGTTCGATAGAATGGCTGAACCGTGAGGACACAGTTCGTGTCTTTTAACAAAATAACCCTGATGCTTGTCCATGTATGGGATGGTAACAAGTAACCTTTCTCAACTGTTCATGATTTTCAGAAATCAATGAAATGTTGTCTCGATCTCGAGGACTAGACCTGATCGCCTTGAGTTGTGATTGCAGTATTAATAGACTGGATTCATCCATCCCCCAAAATTAGTCTTTTGTGTAACCGACTTTATTTTAACACAGTTTTCAGTTCTAATAAATCAAATGCCTGTAAAATAACCGGAGCAATACAAGAGTTGGATGGCAGATATGGAGGCAATGGCATCCAGGCCAGATCTACTGCGGATGAAGATTGGTGGTTCCTGACTGTCAAGGAAGGAGGAGTACTAATCCTGTGGGTACTGAGTAGCGCTCTAAGCGCACTCTGCGCCTGATCATTTGCTGACTTCTATGCGTTTCATATCTATGTCTTCACGTGGAAGTCCCTGTTTCTACCTCAACTCCAGGTGGAGAAACTTGATGTCCAGACCTGTCATGGCTGGCGGCTAAAATGCTTCAGTGCTCAGCTCAGTCGCTGACTGAACTTATTCAGTGTTTTAAGTTGATTAACTTTTGTCATGTCAGAATGCAATAAACAGGGGCTCAACCTTGGTATTCTTAAAAAAAGCAATACTAAGTCGACCTCCTAACGTAATAAGGGGGCGCGGGGGAGTGACGGTGCACGACATAGGCGTCGGGGAATGAGGCGCTAGCCGGTGGCCGGCGGACATGGCGTGCGCCGGGGGCAGATATTACAAAGGACGTGCTCGCTGTCTCACCTATCATCACTAAATAAAGAACGTTGTCTTTAAAATAATTTTAAGAAAAATATGAACCCTCGAGGTATGGTGGACATATTGCATCACTCTGTCTCTCACTCTCGATGTTGAGAATTATTATTAATGATCAATTAGGGATTTATCCCAAAAGGTGTATTCCTCACACAACCCCTCCCCCCTGCCCCCGCCGTGCTCTCAGATTTGTAACTGCACATATATATATATATATATATATATATATATATATATATATATATATATATATATATATATATATATATATATATGACTGTTCATTGGGAAGAATATAGACAATCATTTGCATCACTTTGTCTCTCGCTCTCAATTCTAAACACTATTATCGGTCTCTTCTGCCATGTACTGCTCTGTCTTGTGTATTCTAAACATTTTAAGACAACTTAAGGAATACTTAAAGGACGCATGTGCCTATCGATAAAATCTAATTATTGAGTTTCTTCTAAATTATGTTACCAAATTTACCAAATCTAAGCATAGACACACTATGTAGAATGTATTATATTTCTATAGTTTTTTGAGGTCATATAACATATTATATCTATTTTAGGACGGAGGGAGTACATAATATATTAAATATGTAAGTAAATCATATATTCAATTATGTTTGATTATATGCAGCTTGTGCTCACATTATTATTGAAGTCCCTTTTAAAACACAAGAATTTTTGTATAGAAATTTATTTTTATAGGAAAAAGTTGCAGGAAATAGTAAATTTTCCGCGTTCTAACTAAAGAAAGCCTGAACGTGTGATTCTACATCCCTCGCTTGTGCAAGGTTGTCAGGTGCCAAGCTGTCAAAATGATACTTAGTCTACTATCCTATATTTATGGAATATCAAATGTAGAAATAATAATTAGAGTTCTAATAATTAATACCTATATAATTTCTCTCTTGTATTGTTCTCCTTCCATTTTTGGTGTTTAAGAGCATCTGAGATGATTCTAATGATATCTTGCTATCAAAACTGTAACATACTATTACAAAAATATATGAGCTTTCAAAATTTTTGCTTGAATATGTGTGCATGTAAAGGTTAGGTCAACACAAGTCAACATCTTTCCTTTTTTTCACCCAGAATTTAAAATCACAACTTCAAAAACATTTTGCAACCACAAACCTCTTGCCACACCATTGACCAAGTAAATGCCATGACAAGATGTTTTTGAAACAAAATTGTGGTTGAATTCACACCACGCTTGAATTCAATGCAAGACCGCTTCGAAAACATTTTATATTTTATTTAAAATGAAATCCTAACTCTCCCTTTCCATGCAACGCTTATAAAATTTATCTATGCATTTCATAAGCAGACAAGTATGTATGATGTTGTTTGGTTTTATCTGGAAGTTGATTTTATCCTAAATCTCCTTTGAGAAAAAGGAAAAATCATTTTCCCTCCGTAAACCTTTTTTTAGGGGAATTTTCCCTTCGTAAACCAACCAGTGAAAGGTCCAAATTGGCTAGAGGGGATGAATAGCCTAAATTAAAATCTACAAATTCACTAGGCAAACTTGTTAGACAAATAAGAGGCGATAAAGCTTTTTGCACTAGCTTCTAACAAGAGATGCAAGTCACCTATCTCAACAGTTCTAGTTGCTAAAATCTCTAGTTCACACAAAAGCTATGTCGCTACTTTACACTAGAGAGCAAGAAACTAGCAAGCTAAGCTATACTAACAAGCTACACAAGAAAGCTAATTACACTACTTTGCGGAATGTAAATGAGAGGTGATTCTTGTTATACTGCCGCGTCGAGGAGATGAACCAATCAATGATTATCCAATCAATTCACCGGGAGAATACCAAAGAGACAAGATACACAATATTTTTCTCCCGAGGTTCACATGCTTACCGGCACGCTAGTCCCCGTTGTGTCGACAACCACTACGTGGTTCGGCGGCTAATTGGGACTCCACACCCAAGCTCTCCAAGAGCGCCGCAAGAACCTATCGCTAATGAGGTAGCTCAATGACACGCACAATCCACTAGCGCTATCTTGTGGCTCTTCGCCGGGGAAGGTGCAATCCCCTCACAATTCACCGGAGCCGGCCACGAACAATCACCAACTCATGTCGGACCTCCACCGCTGCTCCAAGCCGTCTAGGTGGCGACAGCCACCAAGAGTAAAAGAAATCCCGTAGCCAAATCAATTCCTCAAGTGCCTCCAGATGCAAATCACAAGCAAATGCACTTGGATCACTCAATCTCGCAATCGATTCGCAATCAAGCTAGGGAGATGAGAGGGGATGAGTGTGCTCAGCGCAAGAAGTTGTCAAGATGATCAAAATACCAAGTGAGATCCTCAAGAGCCAGCCAACAACTATTTATAAGCAGCCCCAAAGAATAGAGCCATTAGGAACAAAGCTGTTGCTGCCTTGCGTTGGCCGGACGCATAGCTACCTTCACACCTGACGCGGTCCAGCGTCCGGTCACGTCACCGCTTCCCCGCTGGATGGATGACACGTGTCCCCTTTTAAATCTTGTCCATATGATCACCAGTAGTCACGAAACGAAGTCAGACGTGCAGAAGAATGTCCGGACGCGCAGGTGTTAAAAGGATCTAGTCAGCCTAGAGGGGGTGAATAGGCGTACCTAAAAACCTAAAACTCAAAAACTCAAAGCGAAAGTTAAATACAGGACCGGTACTACCGGTCAGGTGTGACCGGTACTACCGATGGTAGTATACAGGTACTACCGGTAGCCTACAGAGGCTGTGAAATCTGAGCATTATGAGCTATGAATCTAGATCTGAGTTTTACCCCACAGTCCTAGATGATGTTGATGAAGATGTTGAACTACCCTTTATTTGGTTCCTCACAAAGTGGTAGATCGAGCATCCCCAACCTATAAGAGAGGATGGGAGAGTAGAAGAACACGAGGAACAAGTAATCACAAGCAACAACAAGCACGCGGGACATAAGATTTATCTCGAGGTTCGGCAACCCCACAAAAGGAGTTCCTACGTCCTCGTTATTAAGGTGACCACTAAGGTCGGAGTCTCTTTCACATCCTTGCCTCCCTCAAAGCAACCACAAAGGTCACTTGAGATTTCCATTAAGAAGAACAGGGTGATACAAACACTTCGGGGGTGCCCTCACAAGTGGAGCACCACGGGCAACCCGAAGAACGCCTAGCCGGCTAGGATTCCAAGAACCCCAAGAGTAATAAATACGAATCAAACCAGCTAGAAGGGGAACCAAGTGCTCAAGTCGCGAATCGAAGCTTTCCACTCTCAAATCTCACTTCACTAGCTCAAATCTTGCAAGGATTGAATCTAGGAGCAAGAGGGGAGAGAGAGGGTGAGTCAATGCTTGGGAGCTCTTTTTCACTGCAGGTGAGTCGCAAGAAATGAGATGGGTAACAGTTAGAAGTGAGGGAGAGAGCTATTTATACTTAGCTCTGCCGAAGAGGTACTGGTACTACCGGTGGTACTTCACCGGAACTACCGGTCCCTAGGGTTTCGACCGTTGGGCTCTCCTACAGGCACGTAGGACTTGTGCGGAGAAATGACCTACTGAAACGACCTCGATTTTCCTCGAAGGGAAAATCCACAGATACGATTTATAATGCAGTAGATCACGAGAGCAATCTATCACATTATCAATTATCAGCTGATATCATAGTCATACATCATAGAAATACAAGTTACAAGGCTTTACAACACTGGTTAACACACCTATTACATCGATTAATCTAGCGGAAACACACGCATCTTCATTAGAGTCGTTGTAGCACATCGGCGGGTGAACGCTCCTCCTTCACGACAGTCATCAGAGTTGGCGTAGAATGTCAGCGGGCGTAGACTCCATCTTCTCAACCACACTTGAGCATAGGCACGAGACCATCTACTCCTAAACCAAGTCCTCGTGGTCGTCGTAGATTTCATCCAAACCTATCCAAAATCTTTTAGTACGATTTGTACTGGCCACGATCTCTCACCCTATGCTTTTGCATATGCATTGTGGTAAGTGGAATGCAAGGGTAGAAGAAAGGCCTATATATGGTTGTAGGTTTCCTATGCAAGTTCAACAAGATTTTATAATAAAAGTTCATCAGGTTTTAACCCATCTCATCCACACGTTCTCCCATCCCATCACACACATCTCACCACACTCTCACACTCTCTAGGCGACAAGGTCGACTCCCGCTCGTACCTTGCCTCAATGGCCAGAGCCGGATCCAACACCAAAACCCAGGGGGAAGGTAGAAAGGACTCCTCTCTCTAATCAAGTGAAGCGTAGGTCATAGGAATGTCCATATCCACGGACGCGGCTATACGTATAGATCGATCAACTCTGCAGAGCGTGTACACCTGGAAATCCACAAGATCGCCATCCTCAGCGGTGCCCCGCCTAGGCTGATGCTGACTGCCTCCCAACCGGTATGGTACCACCCTACCACTCAGCCCTGGGCCACCTCGGCGTCCACCGAAACGCTGAGACTGTGAGACATAGTACCGGACCCCCAAGGTCACTACGCTGTCTTAGGAGGGTGTGGGCCCCCATGCCCGTACCTCCCTACACTATCACCTTTCAACCTAGTAGTAGTGGCACCGCCCTAGTCAGTCGGGTAATCGTCTCCCGCCCATCGGGAGCGAGTGGTGTGCACGAAGGGTCCTATGATTCCGGTTCTCAAGACATACCAGTCCTTAAGGGGACCGAACAGGATATCTTCTCAAGGGGATAACCAACACCCCGTGCCTCGACGGCACCTCCACCGGGGATAACCAACACCCCGTCTGCTCTCACATGCACCCGCCACAGGTACCTCTCACGAGGGATGCCCAGGTCGCACCCCTCCGGCATGACTTGCCCCAAAGACTCATCGTATGATCCTGTCCGATCGACTCAACCCTCACTACACACCCAAGATGCACACCAAGCTCTCCCCAAGTTCATTATCCAGTTTTTACCATGTTATCGGCACCACGTGCCTTATCCACTCACGTTATTCCTTCACCAAGCATCACATCACAGGTATAATGCGTAATGAAAGTAAAACAGTAAGTAGAATGCGAGCGTCTAGCCTAATAGCGGGTCTGCAGAGAATTAGGTTGCGACAAGGTAATGACTCACAAGCAATCTGTCATGCAACCTATCACAATTCAATTGCAAGAAAGTAAAGCGCTAGCATCTATATGTAGCATGTCTAATAGGTTCTATGAGGTTGGGTGGGACGTGGAACACCTGTTAAATGTCATATCCGAGATCCTCGGTGCTCTTGTAGTCGTACTCCTCCATGGTCCTTCCTCCGTCCGCATGTCCTTCCTCCAACGGTCCCGATCCGATCATCGCTATCCTTGATGCAACTACCTCGATACCGCGACAAGCAAAAGAGCAATCAGACCACTAGACCTAGAAAGACTGCGAAAAGAGAGGCAACAAGGCAAGAAAGAACAACTATACCGAAAGAATGCAAAAGGAAGAACGACTTAGCCCTCTTGGTGGTTGTTCGATCCCTGGGCCAAAGAACAAGAGTGGTGATTTGCTAAGTACAAGCTTAAGCCTTAGCCTAGCCAGTACTTCCCGGGTCGATCGTGTTGACATGTACGGCTTAAATAGAAATAGCATAGGCCTTAGCTCATCCTAAGCAAACACCACGGCTCATGACTTCCGATCCGAGCGTCATGGAGGCTGACGAGAACTGAAAGGCTACAAGCAAGAGAAGTCCCGTTCTCTCTTAATCCGAACGCCATTATAACTTGACGAGAACCTAGAGAGGATGGAACAGGGGAGAAGAGAAGAGAGGTGGTCTACCTCTTCCAATACACACGCCATGCAAGAGACGGGGCATCGAAGGAAGCGACACACACAACAGAACACAAGTGCCCAAACAACTTGTAGTGTACCACGACCTAGGTGCACTAAATGCACTAAGACATCTCTATGGTCCCTTGCGGTGCGGTTGTCACCGTAAGACCAAGAAATGCTGCGGTCCAAACTAGTACAATCATACAAGGACTTAAGCACCAAGAACCAAAAGAGGGATACAGGGTTCACCCTCCTTTGATCCACTCGTCATAGCAACGACGGGAATCGAAGGAATAGAATCAAGAAGCAGTAGAACTGCGACAAAAACCTAACTCAACTAGACTAAAAAGGTGTGCTGGGAGGTAGGGAAGGATTTTAGAAAAATTATGAAACTGGTTTCATAATTTTTGGAGCTAGGATTAATTTATGGTGGATTTTAGAAGTTGACAAGGAAATCTGAAAATAGATAAAAGAGGAAAGCAGGGATCGGCTGGGCTTGCTTCTGCTGCTGGCGGCCCAAGGGGGTGGAGGGCGCTCGTGCATGGGCCACCGACGGAGCTGGGCCTGCCTCTACCGGCCCAAGAGGAGTGAAGGCTCTTGCTCGCGAGCTGATCTCCGAGCTGGGCCGGTCCGCCAATCTCGGCCCATGACGGGGCTCCAGCGCTGTGGCCCCAAACCAGATCGGAGAGAGGGCACGCTGCCTTCCAGGTGCTCGACATCGAGACCACAGGGCTCATCATGCCCGTGGCTCGCGTGGTCGATGTTCGTGCTCGCGCTCGTGCGGGGTCAAGGCCGTGGCTACTGTGTTGATCATGCGGCGGTGTCGCGCCGTGCACGCAGACGTGCGGGGGACGCTGTGCTCTGGTGTGTGCGGCCGTGCTAGGACAGCGGGCGGCCAAGGGTTGAAAGGACGGGGGCCTTGGCTCGTGTGAGTTCGCGCGTGGGAGCGCTGTGCTCGCGCGACCGAGGAGGCCTGGTGGGAGACAAGGCCAGTGTGGTGCGTGTGCCAACGCCATGTCCCCCGGCATCCATGGCGGTGCGACGGCCACGCCGTGCTCATGCAGGCGGGTGAGCTTGGGTGGCGCAGGCACATGCTGCAGCACGGTGGGGCGACGGTGCAAGCAGTGGCAAGAAAGGCACAGACGTGAGCTTGCGGTCGTGCAAGGGCAAGGCTAAAGCGTGGCGGCCATCGGTCTTGTGAAGAAAGGTGAGGCCTTTCTTACTGCAGCTTCAGCGTTGGCCAAGGAGGGCCAGGGTGCATGCTCGTGGCCGTGCTTGTGCTGGGTCATGGCCGCGGTGACCGTGGAGTGTGTGTGCGGTGCAGTGAGCGTGCTCCGTGTGCGTGCGTGCACGCACGATGCCAGAGCGGAACGCGTGTGGCAGTGCGTGTGTGTGCGCATGACCACGACCGTGGGCGAACCGCGTCGGCGGTGAGACCGCGGCGAGTGGGGGGCGTGATGGTGCTCGTGCAAGGGTCCGATAGGAACCACCCCGAAGGGCTTGTAACGGTACAGACGACAAGAAGCGGCTCGACGGCCGGGCAGGCATGGACACGGAGCAAGGGACAGCGAAAAGGTGGAATCTTTGGGGCTGTCGTGCTCACCGATGGGCTGACGAAGGCCAGGCACGCGGTCCCGAAGCCGCTGCCATGCAGATTTGGCGACGGCGTCCTAGCAGGTCGCGGCGCTTTGCTCGGCACCGTGCCATGGCGTCGTGCGGCTGGGCGGAGTCCATCGCAATGGCCAGGTGGCTTGGTAAAGGAAGCACGAGAAGGAGATGATTAGCGAGATATCTCGGCCCAGGGAGGATAATCAAGGGAAAAGGAAGGGTCTTTGAGCGATGGATGCTTACCAGCCGCTCTGGACACAAGACCGGCCGAGGCTACGGCGTTCGCGGCTCCATGGGGTGGCGCGCAGCCATCGCGAGTGTGTGCGCGCTCGGCGGGGGAAAGCTGGCTGCGGTGGTCCGACGAGGCGACATCGTGGTGGTGGCACTGCAGACACCGGTACGAAGGCCGTCAGGTAAGCGCGCAATGGCGTTTGTTCAGAGAACAAGACCAAAGCTTTGGATGGAGAACGCTCACCGGGGGTTCGGGGATGTGATGCGGGGCTGTACGTGGTGGTGCCGATCCCGTGCACCGGCTCTCTGCTCGAAGAACAAGGCGCTCGTTAAGGTCGCTCCGGCGGTTCCGGATGCCAGGTCGTGGCCACGGCGTTTGCGGCTCCGCGCCGTGGCGAGGCGAAGGCAGGGCGTTGGTGGCGAGGTGGCTTGCCTCGTGGGCTGGCTCGGCGTCACGCCATGGCTGCATCTCTGCTGCAGCGAGGTGAGGAGGTAGGCGAGGTAGAGAGGAGCGCGCTTCGGTGCTTGTGGCGGCAGACAGAGGGAGATGGCAAGGGCAGGAGGCTGGTTGGGGTTCTTATTGCCCACGGCTAGGGTTTGCAAGGGCGTGGGTGAGCTATGGGCGGCGGCGATCATCGGGGTCACGCTGCCGAACGCGTGGCGTCCATCCACGGCACGGGATAGGTGGCTGCGCGAGAAGGTTCTGGAATGGGGCGCTGGGTCACGGGGCAGCCTAGGGCGGTCAAGGGCTGGTCGCGGCGCTGGTCTGCTTGGTGGTCGTGTCGCGACGTGAGCGTCGCGCGGGGCGCGGCCCTGCTGCTCCCTGCTGACGTCGGGCTCACGTAAAAGGAGGGCGAGACGAGGGCACCGAGGAAGGGGCGGGCCTCGCTGCTTTTCTCCCTGGCTCCAACTAGCTCCTCGCGCTGGACGCCGGTGGAACGCAGAGGCATCGCGCGGAAGGCTGAAAAGGAGATGGAGCAGGTGGGGGAAGACGACGAAGGGGACGGCGTTCTCGTTACTTTTTCTTTTCCAACTGGGGCTCGAACAGGACCATGCAGCGTATACTGGGGAAACCGAGGGAGAGCGTCGGCCTGGTTCCGTTGCTGGGCGTGGCCGCTAGGCCTCACGGCCAGTTGGTTACTTGGGCTATGGTGGTTGTGGCATGGTACGTACGTATACATACGTGTATACGCTTGAGCACTGGAGCGTACGTGCACGCAAGCTATAGCTCGTACAACCTTGCTCGCTGGCCGTGTCGAGAGACATGAGTTGTCGATCCAAAGAAGGGAGGCAGGGCGGGTACGGTTGTACACGTATACGTATATACACATATACTTGAATACAGGAGCATGCAACATGAGGTAGAGTGCTACTGCAACTCGTGCATGCACAACATGAGATTAGGAGTTGGAGTTAGGAAGACGGAGAGGGTCGGTTGACCGAGAGGTTAATGAAGGATTTTCTATGTATTTTGGAAAGGGAGACTACCTCCAAGCACAAGACCGAGAGAAGAAACAAACACTCATGCTACTATACTACATGGTGCATCAATTTATTTGTAAATTCATTTGAAAGAGAGGGGAGAAGGGTTAGGGTTTTGTTTTAGAAAATTAATAAGTAATTCTTTAGCGGGTTAGACTCGGGTTAGGCTTAGAACTATATGCTCCACATGATTGCAGAAAAAACTTTTTAAAAAGTTCGTATTTTTTGTTACTCGAAAACCCGGGATGTTACACCTACCGGTACTACCGGTGTTTCACCGGTACTTTCGGTGCCCACCGGTACTTCCGGTAGTTCAGATTCTCGTAGAACTCGGGCAACACTGCTGTGCTGGCTCTAAGCCTACTGGTACCACCAGTGGAAGACCGTCGGTACTACCGGTCCACCCTAGCAACAGAGGATATCTCTAAGTGTCTGTGAGTGCAAGGGTGTCTCTCAAGCGCATGAAATAGACCAGCATGAGCACTCTTATCCCCACCAAGCTAGTCTAATTTGTATCTCTCTTGATAGTGCGGCGTTTCCTATGACTCAAGTCAAAATATAAAACCAAAGAAGCACTTGAGGCGAAACACTTTCCATCAAAAGGATTTGGGGGGTGCTATTGTCACCGAATATCATCATTCAATTCTTTCAATGGACTAACACCTGCATATACACTTAGATCAGCATGTTAGTCCCTAATTTGATTGTCATTAATTATCTAAAACCCACGACGAGGGCGAATGCACTTACAAACTCTCCCTTTTTGTTAATTGATGACAACCAACTTAGGCTTACATAAAATAGAAAGAATTGAAACTTTTGAATTCCAAAATTTAAGTAGAGCTCCCCCTTAATGTATGCATTGGATTTTGAATTTCAAATCTTGATCATAATCAAGATTGCATACATATAAGAATGAGCTCCCCCTAAATTTTGCAATTCGTGGGGTGCCTAAGTGTGTGTGAGCAAATAAATCCATGAAAGAGATATGCAATATGACATGTTAAAATCATCTCAACAAATAGAAAAGAACATGATGGCCAAGAACTCAAGATAAGACTTAAGGCAACACATGGCCATCCAAAATAACATACACCATCACAAGTGAAAACAAGCACAATAGCTAATAAAGTGATTAAACAATGCTTGTCCTACAATCATCCATCACACACAACTAGTTCATATTTCACCACATGTAGTTCACCACGAAGATAGAGTTATTACAAACCGATCAAATAGCTACCCTATTACAACATGATAAGCCTAACACTCCCCCTTTGGCATCAAGTGCCAAAAAGGGTAGGCTTCGAAGAAAAGCAAGGTAGCCAATAGCTAGTAGTCATCGTCGGAGTCATCACCATGTCCACAAGCTTGCTCTTTCCATGAGGATCCGAAGAGGTACTCGCATAAGGATCTTGTCTAGCAAAAGCATCAGCTCCACCAAAGATAGCATCATATGTAGTACCACCCATGTCATATGCTCTAGTAGCAGCACCACCCATGTCATACGCTCCAGTAGGAGGAGGAGGAGCACCATGAAGCTCCTCATCCGCTCCAGTAGAAGGAGGGGCAGCACCATAGAGCGCATCATACTCATTAAAAGGATCAGGAAACGAACGAAGAGGAGAAGGTGGGTCGATGTTGGCTTGTTGCTCCAAGCGACGCAGATGATGATCATCCCTCTCGGCCTTGTAGCAAAAATAGGCAAAGAACTTCTAGAGGGCATAATTGATAGCCCCTCCACCATTTCCGTGATGCTTCGAAGAAGAGCGAGGAGGAGAGGTGGGAGCACCACCAGGAGAAGCAGAAGCAGCATCAGCAGGATCAATAGAAGGAGCAGCAGTTCTAGCACCACGCACACCACAAGTGGAACGAAGATGAGGGCCCAAGTTCTGCACACTGTAAGAAGGATGAGTACAGTCAAGAGAGAAGCTATGTCCCACAACCTGCTCGATGATATGCATGAGGTACGGAGCATAGGGCAAAGACTTGTGAGGGTCAATAGCAGCTTCCTCAATCTTGAACCACATAAAGTCAGAGATGCTAAAGCGGTCACCATTAGCACCAAAGTGAACCAAGATCTTGGGAGCATCATGCTGAATGTGTATAGTTTCTCCAATCTTGGGATCGATGGCGTTGCGGAGCAAGTTGTTGAGCACATAGAAATACGGCTTGAGAAAAGTAGTGTTGCCATCTGCACGCTTTCTAGGCTGATACATCTGAGCTGCCTCCATATCACTCTCATCAACACCATTGACAAAAATGTCAAACAAGCTAGGAGCCTTACGATCATTATGGTCAAAACCAAGCAAGCGGGAGAAGGTCCTGTAGTCACAGCGGTAGTGGACACCTTGTGTCATCAATGTAAAACTCGTTGATTTGCATCAATCCACAAGGTGGCCCAAAACTGACAAATAATCTCCTCATTCCAGGACTTCTCAAATGTCATGAGAGGTAAGAGGCACCATTCATCAAGCTTGGTAATCAAGTCATTAATCTCAGGATGATTGTGATGGTGAAGAGAGTCAAGCACCACATGCTTATGAGGAAAAAGAGGGGCCTTGGTACCACGCTTACCCTCCTGATAGAGAACAGAGTAGTAGTAGTCATTGTGGAAGCGAGACCAAAACCGCTCATCAACAGAAGGATCTTTGACAAACTAATAAGGATTCTCTGACCGTTGAAGCTTCAAGTCCGCCACCCTCTTCTGGTAATCAACCCACAGAGGATGTTGATAGACAGCCACAGCTGCCGACCTCGACATGCTCGCCCTAAATTGCTGATGATAGGTGAGCAGACGACTAGAGGTAGCAACGCCAATTTGAAGGGGTGACCGATTGGCATGGCGAGGATCAATGGCACGCCCTTCCACTTGAATGACATTGCTGGGCGTCGCACCGGCAATGACCTCACTGTGGCGACGAGGGGAGTTTGGTCGACCGCGGGTAGAGATCGGTGGACGAACACCCTGCGCCCCATCACCACCGCCAGAGGTCCCAGCGGCATGACCAGCAGCTCAACCACGAACGCTGCGGTCCTCTCCACGATCCCCATGGGGACGAGCGTGGCGTGAAGGATTACTCCGTTGTGGCTCCATGCTACAAGACCAAAGATGAAAGACAATGTCTTAGACATGCTAGAGAATGCGGCCAAGTGATGGAGGTAGGAAATCCACGAGGACATGGGCATCCACAGTGGCCGGTACCACTGGTCCAGGAGGACTGGTACTACCGGTGGTACTGTGCACGACACTTTCCTTGGGTATCCACTAAATCCACCAAGACAATCATGCACAAGGCATTCAAATAGAATGTAGACACTAAGGAAAGGTAGCACATGCGAGGAAATGGGAAAAACAAGGTACATTGGGAGATCAGGGCAAGAACTCCATAGCACCTTGGAAGTGGAGGAGAAGAGACCGAATCCATGCGAAGTAAGATGTCCCGGCGGCCACAAACACCACCAACTCGAGCACCAAGGCAGAGGGAGATCGGGGTGGGAGGAGGTGTCGGCGGCGGCACCGACAGTTGGGGATGGTCGGGGTCAGGGTAAAAAGTGAGGTGGATAAGGTCAAAACGAAGTCCACGGGTGCTTTTATACCGTAGTAAAAACACCAACCGGTACTACCGGTGAGAGAGCACCGGTACCTCCGGTGGCCATAGTAACGCTCCACGGCTTGGGTGAGATTTTGAACTACCAATGGTAACGATGTTCCACCGGTACTACTGATGAGACCGGTACTGCCGATGAGAACCATCGGAACTACCGGTGGTTCAAAAACCAGTAGACTACATCTAGAAGAATGGTGAACATATATAGTGAACTAGAACCAACTCATACATGTCTAGATTTTATGAAATCGTTAGAAAACTATGGACATGCTTGAGAAGTAAAAATATATTTTGAAATTGCACACAAGATTTTGACAATTTCTTTTCTCCTTTCTACATCAAACAAATATGTGCAAGAAATCATGCCACATTACGAGAATCAATAATATTTAGTTCACTCCTCAAAGCACAAAATCTTGACTCATCTAGGGGCTTTGTGAAGATATCGGCTAATTGCTTTTCAGTGCTCACATGATGAATTGCGATATCTCCTTTGGCTTCATGGTCTCTCAAAAAGTGATGTCGGATGTCTATGTGCTTTGTTCGAGAGTGGTTTATGGGATTGTTTGCCATTTTGATGGCACTCTCGTTGTCACACAATAAGAGAATCTTGGTTACCTCACATCCGTAGTCCTTGAGAGTTTGCTTCATCCAAAGTAGTTAGGCACAGCATGCACCGACCTCCACATACTCGGCTTCGGTGGTTGACAAGGCTATGGTATTCTGCTTTTTAGAGCTCCATGACACTAAGGACCGACCAATAAATTGGCAAGTCCTGGTAGTACTCTTTCAATATACTTTGCAACCAGCATAATCCGAATCGGAATAGCCAAGTAGAGTGAAAGAGGAGCCCTTGGGATACCACAAGCCAAGATTAGGAGTGTGTACTAAATATCAAAAATTTCTCTTAACAGCCACAAGGTGACATTCTTTCGGATTAGCTTAAAATTTTGCACACATGCACACACTAAACATTATATCGGGCCTAGATGCACAAAGGTAAAGGAGGGATCCAATCATGGAACGATATACCTTTTGATCAACAAATTTTCCTCCTACATCAAGGTCAAGATGTCCATTTGTTGGCATTGGCGTCTTGATGGGCTTGGCTTTGTCCATGTCCAACTTCTTCAACATATCACTAGTGTACTTGGTTTGACTTACGAACGTGCCATCCTTGAGTTGCTTGATTTGAAATCCAAGAAAGAACTTCAACTCTCCCATCATGGACATCTTGAACCTATAGCCCAAATATATCCATGTGTAGCAACTCCAATGGCCTTTTGGTTGTCACAATGTTCTTGGCAAGATGGTTAGCTCTAACTTGCTTTCCCGCTTGGCATGCACTACAAATCCTATCTTTCTCAAAAGAAATGTTGGTTAGTCCAAGGATGTGTTCGCCTTTTTGAAGTTTGGCCAAGTTCCTCATTCCAACATGAGCTAATCGGCGATGCCATAACCAACCCATACTAGATTTTGCCATTAAACAAGTCTCGAGATTGACTCTATTTGATGTGAAATCAACTAGATAGAGTTTCCCTTTTAATTGACCCGTAAATGCAATAGACTTCCACACCCTTATCCGTAAAGAGACAATTGTAACCCATCTCACAAAGTTGTGCAACGGATAACAAATTGTAACTTAACGAATCCACAAGTAAAACATCAGAAATGGAATTATTATTGGAGATAGCAATTTTACCCAAACCAAGTATTTCTCCTTTTCCATTGTCACCGAACATAATGTTTGGGTCCTAGGGGGTTAGTCACACCGGAGGAGTATTTCTACAAAGACAAATCAAGATTTTATTTTAGGTACCCAAAAATATTTAGGTCCTAGGGGGTTAGTCACATAAAACTTTGGCACCCAAAAATTCCTCAAGATCTCCTTCCTCTTTTGGGCACCAACATACTTCACCATAATCTTGCCATCCTTGCCCCAACAACACATGTAGTCACTAGCATAGCACCGTGGGAGAGGTGCTTGAGCTTTGGGGCATCGGATTGCTTTGTCTTGATTGTCTTGTTGCTTGTAGGTTGAGTCTTGGGAATGTATACCTTATTGTTGGCCGTGCATATGAGCTCATTAGGGGCAACACCCTTGTTGAACTTCACACAAGGCACACCATTTATCATGTTCTTTCCATTGACCTTTCCATCATACCTATTGTAGCCAAGACCTTCCTTGATGGATGGGTGCCTAAATGCCTTGTATATGCTCTTGTTGGATTGCTCTTTGCATTTGCACCCCTTAAACTCTATCTTCAACCTATTGATCTCCTTGTCTCTCTTCTCTAGCTTAACAAGGTTAGTAGCATATGCATTTACATCAATTTTATAGCATCTCTTACAACCATTGCTAGTGGAGACATTAGAGTCTTAGGTTGCCTTAGGAGAAGTTGAAGTGCTAGCCCAAAGAGCACTATAGTTTTGCTCAAGATTTTGGTATTTTTCTTCCAAGCGTGTAAGGCTTTCTTGAGCAATACTTTTCTCATTCTTAAGGCTAGCAATTTGATCATTAACCAAAGAATGTTCTTTAGTCAATTTCTCAAGTGAGTTATTGGCTAAAGATAATTCTAGAGTTAACTTCTCAACCTTCGAGTTTTCCTCGGTGATAGATACTTCAAGAGCAAGATTCTTTTGTTTCTCTTCAACGATTATATCACCTTGCATCTCTAAGCATCTATCCCTCTTCTCTAATTTCTTCAATAGACTTTTTATTTTAGTGAAGACCTTTTTACCAAATTTATTTATTAAGGATTCCTCAAGTTCTTCAATGTTATCATCACAACTATCATACTCATCATTAGAGGATTCGGATGAGTCATGTACCTTCTCCCCCATAGACTTAAGGCAAGTTGGAGTGTAGTAGTCATTGTCGATGAGGTTGGAGAAGAGGTTTGGTGATGAGTCCAAGTTGGGGAAGAGCTTTAGTGGTGAAGCTTCGTCGGAGAAGTTCATGGTTGATGATGAGGAGTGATGAATGACAATGTTTGCAACTCCCTTCTTTTTCTTCTCATCATCACTTGAGTCACTGTCACCCTATCATCGGACACCCATTCTTCACTGATATGTGCTTCCCCCTTCTTCTTCTTGCTCTTGTTCTTCCTATCATCCTTTTTGTACTTGTTCTTGTCCTTTGAGTTAGGGCAATCGGCAATGAAATGACCGGTTTAGCCACATCCATAGCAAAACCTCTTTCTAGGCTTCCCCTTTCCATTACCATAGGATCGACGGTTGCTCTTCTTATTTATGAACTTCTCAAAGTTTCTAACCAACATAGCAACCTCTTTATCGGAATCTTCTTCTTCACTTGAGGAGTCATCCTTCTCTCTTCTTCTCTTGACAACACCCATTGCCATTATGAACATGAGTTGCTTGTAGAGCTGCACTCTTGTTGTATCCCATTGCATTAGGTTTTTGACTATGAGCATTGATTACATCTTGATCAAGACACTCATGATGCTTGAGCTTTGCTAGGACTTCTTGAGGTGTCATATCATTATAATCAGGCCTCTCCATGATCACCGAAGCTAGCATGTTGTTCTTGACCCTATATGTTCTCAAGATCTTTCTAGCAACCTTGTTGTCATCCCATTCGGTGCTTCCAATGGATCTTATGCGGTTGACCAAAGCCATACATCTATCAAACATTGCTTGAGTTGATTCACCTTCCAAGAACACAAACCTTTCCAACTCACCATGAAGTAGCTCAATGTTGCCTTTACTCACACTCTTGTCACCTTCAAATGATGTCTTCAAGACATCCCAATTGTCCTTGGCAACTTCTCTTCCATTTACTTTGTTGAACTCATCCGGCGCTAGACTTGAAACAAGCATGGTTATGGCTTGTGCATTTTGGCGGAAGTAGTGAGCCTCTTCAGGAGTGATATACCTATCTTCGGTAGGAAATGTTACACCAACATCAACCACTTCCCAAAGATCAGCGGCGACAAGGTGCATCTTCATCTTGTAAGCCCAATCCAGATATCTTGTTCCATCAAAGTGAGGTGGCTTGCCAATGTTGACGGATGAAGTATGTGGATATGGAGCTCTGAGGAGTAGTCGAAGTTCACGCTTGAGTATATTCCCTTTTGGTGACCATGCTCTCCGGCTCCAATCTCACTACCACCATCATTTTGGTTCTCATTCTTGCCACTAGTTGCTTCATCAATTTTCTTGCCACTAATGGCATCATCGACCTTCTTGCTCAACTCTTCCTTTAGCTTGTTCATATCATCTTGCATCTTCCTCATCTCATCTTGGAAAAGCTTCGCTTGAGCTGCCACCAACTCTTTGCCAATCTCCTTGGCCAACTCTTGTGTCTTGTCAGTCTCCAACATGGTTTCTTCTCACGTGGTGAAGCAAAAAAGAGAAGCCTTCTCTGATACCAATTGAAAGAATCTAGTTGGCCTAGAGGGGGTGAATAGGCGTACCTAAAAACCTAAAACTCAAAAACTCAAAGCGGAAGTTAAATATAGGACCGGTACTACCGGTCAGGTGTGACCGGTACTACCGATGGTAGTATACCGGTACTACCAGTAGACTACAGAGGCTGCGAAATCCGAGTATTATGAGCTATGAATCCAGATCCGAGTTTTACCCCACACTCCTAGATGATGTTGATGAAGATGTTGAGCTCCCCTTTGTTTGGTTCCTCACAAAGTGGTAGATCAAGCATCCCCAACCTATAAGAGAGGATGGGAGAGTAGAAGAACACGAGGAACAAGTAATACCACAAGTAATCACAAGCAACAACAAAGCACGCGGGACACAAGATTTATCCTGAGGTTCGGCAACCCCACAAAGGAGTTCCTACGTCCTCATTGCTAAGGTGGCCACTAAGGTCGGAGTCTCTTTCACCTCCTTGCCTCCCTCAAAACAACCACAAAGGTCACTTGAGATTTCCACTAAGAAGAACAGGGTGATACAAACACTTCGGGGTGCCCTCACAAGTGGAGCAACACGGGCAACCCCAAGAACGCCTAGCCGGCTAGGGTTCCAAGAACCCAAGAGTAATAAACACAAATAAAACTGGCTAGAAGGGGAACCAAGTGATCAAGTCGCGAATCGAAGCTTTCCACTCTCAAATCTCACTTCACTAGCTCAAATATTGCAAGGATTGAATCTAGGAGCAAGAGGAGAGAGAGAGGGTGAGTCAATGCTTGGGAGCTCTTTTCACTGCAGGTGAGTCGCAAGGAATGAGATGGGTAATGGTTAGAAGTGAGGGAGAGAGCTATTTATACTTAGCTCTGCCGAAGAGGTATCAGTACTACCGGTGGTACTTCACCGGAACTACCGGTCCCTAGGGTTTTGACCGTTGGGCTCTCCTATAGGCGCGCAAGACTTGTGCGGAAAAATGACCTATCGGTACTACCATTGTTTCACCGGTACTTCCAGTTCCCACCGGTACTACTGGTCGTAGACCAGTACTTCTGGTAGTTCAAATTCTCGTAGAACTCGGGCAACACTGCTGCGCTGGCTCTAAGCTTACCGGTACCACCGGTGGAAGACCGTCGGTACTACTGGTCCACCCTGGCAACAAAGGATATCTCTAAGTGTCCGTGAGTGCGAGGGTGTCTCTTAAGCGCATGAAATAGACCAACATGAGCACTCTTATCCCCATCAAGCTAGTCTAATTTGTATCCCTCTTGATAGTGCGGTGTTTCCTATGACTCAAGTCAAAATATAAAACCAAAGAAGCACTTGAGGCGAAACACTTTCCATCAAAAGGATTTGGGGGGTGCTATTGTCACCGAATATCATCGTTCAATTCTTTCAGTGGACTAACACCTGCATATACACTTAGATCAACATGTTAGTCCCTAATTTGATTGTCATTAATTATCCAAAACCCACGACGGGGGTGAATGCACTTATAGGTGTTCACACACCGGATGCACGCCCGGTGTCCGATCGCCACGCGCTTACGCTGCCAAGCTGCTGACCGGACACACCAACACCTCGCACCTGACGCCGATCAACACAGCATCAGATCGAGTACAAAGAGCTACTAGAGATGTATTTTCGTGACCGGCCACGTCCGGTGGGATGCGATCAGACGCATCCCAGTGTCTGGTCAACTCTTCTCATTTCACTGCCTCGCTTGCCGCTGACGTCACACCGACCGGACGCTGATGCAACGCGTCCGGTCGCTTTGCACCTAACTCGCAGGTGCGCACGTTGCTCCTCTGCTCATGGGATGAACTGATCGGACATGACCCTAGCTCCGGTCGGCTCGACCACCGCGTCTGGTCACTCAGAAAATAGCGTTTTCACTTCCCGAAAGCACCGAATCCTGCCGATCCCAAACCCTTTCTACCACTAAAACTTCACCGCCATTGCAAATGTGCCAACACCACCAAGTGCACTTCATCAAGTGCATGTGTGTTAGCATGTTGTCCAAATCATTTTGCATGCGCCGAGTTAGTTCACTCTAGGTCCTAATGTATATGCATGTAAGTCATCACCTAGAGGCACTTTTCATGATCAACATAGCCTAAGAATTTCCCTCTTAATAGTATGACTATCGATCCTAAATCTGATCACACCCTCTAGGTGTCTTGATCACCAAAAGCAAATCTCTATTTTATACCTTTGCCTTGAGATCCATAGGGTTGCCTTCACCTCCATCTTATTCTCCAAGTTAGGCACCGAACCAACATGTTCATCATGCATCTTCGCCATCACCTTGGAGGGTACCAATCACCTTTTGCTATCATACTTAAGCACTTGAGATTAGTACTAGGGTTTCATCAATTAGCCAAAACTAAATTAGGGACTTTCAGCCAGCCCACCTCTCCTTTACTCATGCAACCGGCCCACCACGCTGTTTCAACCTGCAACCCAGATCGTGCTGCCCCTCCTCCCATCAGGCCAAGTCGACTGCGTGGGCCCAACTTTCCCCTCCCCTTGGCCCAGCCAGCCACTCTAGCTCAGCCAGCCTAACTCTCTTCCCCTCCCTTCGGCCCACATGGACAACAGCCGCCAGAATTTTATGACCAGTCAGAAGTGTTTTTCTCTCACAACAAATTAGCATCAGCATCAACATCAATCGCTTTTACGCCTAGCCGAACAAGGCCGTCAGTTGTACGCGACGGTCTTGTCAACAAGAAGGCAACTATGATGACTTCATCAATCTCATCTCGAGGATTTGCCAGCCCAGTATTCAAAGGTGCTTATAGGAGTAGGGTTTGTGTACATTCATTCATAGAGTTGAGTGTGTGTGTTATGAGTGTCTGCATTCTACTGTGTAATTTTAAAAAAACTCTCACCACGCCCCGTCTGTCGGTATTTAATAGTGTGCATTAGAAAATAAGAATTCTGCAAGTGTAGATAATACCATTGTAGTATTTCACCGGAAGTATTGCATGTATCGTTATATAAATTTTTACCATAGGGAGGAGCGGTGACAAGGAATTCCTCTCCTCCCCCTCTCTCCCATGGCAGCCCCCGCGACGGCTCCTCCCTATCTCCCATAGCCGGCGTAGGACGCGTGCACCTCCCTCTCCTCATCATCTCCCCCACGGAGGCCGGAGGTGCATCCCTCTCCCTCAAGCTCAGTCGGCACACAGGGAGGTTGGCGATGCATCCCTCTCCCTCGAGCTCAGCCAGTACACGGGGAGGCCGGATCTGGCCCAACCACAATCACCAGGAACATGGTACGGTGCCACGTTCCGTGTTCCGGAAATGTGGTTTAGTTTCGTCCTGGCAGTGAAAAATCCTTTCTCAAGGAGCGTTTCACGTTCCACGATCCTCGTTCCATGACCCAATCATTCCGGTAATTTTGTGACTATGGCCCCAGCATGGGCGGATCCGATGATGGTGGCGCATGGGGAGGTAGGATTCGGCCCGACGGGCGATGCATGCCTCTCCCTCGAGCTCAGCCGACGCACGGGAAGGCCGGATCCGGCCCCGGTGCGGGCGGATCCGGCGACGGTGACGCACGGGAGTCCGGATCCGGCCCAACGTGGGCGAATCCGACAACTGTGGCGGACCCGACAAGACGGCCTCAGGCAGATCCAGCGGCTCCCTCCCTCCCTTTGCGCATGCAGATCCGGCGCATCTGGATCTGGATCTCCTCCTTTGGTGGTAGTAGGCTCCACCACGACGGCCAGATCCAGCGGCGGATCAAGCTCCCCCGTCGCGGATCGAGTTCCCCTACGGCGGCAGCAGCGCACAACCTAGATCCAAGCCCGACCTGGTTCAGGTTGCGGGCAAAGCAACCACTCCATTAATCCGCATTTACCGTAACATTTTATTGGAGATGGTTGCAATATCCGCCTCCATTAATCAATTTGGCCCGCCTAAACAAGGTAGCCGTGCTTGAAGGTGTGGCCAGATCACCTCCTTTTCAGATTAATCCTTGTGCAGAAGTGTTACCAGTTTGAAGGGGTGATTCTGTACACAACAAACCAAACACATCATTTGCTAG
The DNA here is from genome assembly GCA_038087645.1 of Saccharum hybrid cultivar R570. NCBI lineage: Eukaryota > Viridiplantae > Streptophyta > Magnoliopsida > Poales > Poaceae > Saccharum > Saccharum hybrid cultivar. Next base: position 17,094,814 of record JAQSUU010000551.1, on the reverse strand, counting down.
CCCGTTTAGACAATACAGACAACCAAACAACAAGGGATTAACTTAGTGGGAACAGGCTAGGCTTGGATAGCTAGCCAAGCTAGAAGCAGAACACACCATATGGCTTAAGAGAGTATCCATGCCAACATTCAAGCAGCCGTAGATACCAGGTTTATTCGTGTCAGTGGAACACTGGAAAATAGGACAAATATTCCCCTTAATATAGTTGCTCTGTTACACAATGTCCTACCAGCTACAGTGATCATGGAGTAACCCATGCACCTTGGAATAGTTGGCTTACTGTTTTCCCCAAAAATCCATTCCAAATCTGACGGGGAAACAGGTATCTTGCCTGCGACAAGAGAAATCGCCTCCCTTCCTCCTTTGTAGCCACATTCAGGAACAACATAGGGAAAGTCACTGCAGACATGTTCAGAGAATAATTAATCCATGGCAATAGTGTTCGTACCAGAGGATGAAGGGGTTATATTATTTCTATATTCAATATAAGATATCTTTTCCTTTCAGTGAGGAGCATCGAGTATGTAACTGCTGCTGGGGTTTCTGTGATGATTCAACACTTGTTTCCCACAAACAAGCACTGTAAAGTGTATGATCAATTTAAACTATCATTGAGTCTGTGAATTCACCTTCCCCACATTATTTGACTGGCTCCATAGTGAGATATCGCACGGGAAAGAAGCTGAGCAGTGTCTTCATATGGATATGCCTCTCTGGTGATGTGGAAAAGAGCAGTGAATTTGACATAAACCTGTTGAAGTCTACAAAACACGGATACTTCAGGAAACAGCCGTATCGCGTATCTGACACGTTTCGGATACGGATACGTGTCGGATACGCCATGAATACGTATCGACGAAGTATCCGATTTTTTTATTATTTTTACAAATTCTGGATACGTTTGCTGGGTACGTATCAGGCCTGCGACACGCGTATCTCTGAATTCGATACGGCCATGACCCGTCCCCGCGCCGCTATCTCCTCGACGGGTGAAGTCGCGACGAGACGATGCGACCCGCCGACCCCGTTCGACGCACGGCGGCCACCGGCGGCGAGCCTCCACTCGCCGGAGACGACCTCCCTGCTCACCGCCCACTTGAATGCACAGCAGCACGAGTGCCGCCTCCCGACGCGCGGCTTCCTGCCAGTACGCTTGAGCGCCGATGCGCAGCCCGCCCGACGCCCCCCTCCTGCCTCCGCGCGGTCGGGCACCCGCGGGGCCACCTCCGGGCTCCGGCTCCCGACGTGAGCTCGGCCCCAGCTCAGCGCGGGATGAGGCGGAGGCCTGTGCCGAGGAAAGGGCGGCGCAGACGGTGGCAGAGATGAGCAAGGCTGGCCGTGGACGGTGGAGGACGAGCTCTGTCCATGGCGTGCGGCCGTGCATCGTGCAGTGAAGAAAGAGCAGAGGATAAGGATAAGGCCAAGTCGTGCGGTGGATCTATTGATGTGTGGTGGACAACAAGAAGATAAGATGAGATAAATATTTTTCTATTTGCCTCCCTCCTCTTCTCTTCACTTTTTGCATTCTGCATCTTTTCTTTGTATTATTTTACAAGCCAACTCCACTGCTGCTGCACTGAGTACTGTGGCATTATTATTTGAGAGTTGAGGAGACTTCAGACTTATTGTATTGTAATAATAGTACACTTAAGTTGTTAATTGTAATGTTTTATTGTCATCAGTTTTAAGGTCAGACGTGCATAATTTTTATTTTTATTTTTATTTTTATTTTTATTTTTATTTTTTTAAAATATTAAACGTATCCGCGTATCGGGTTTTTGGGAAGTTGGCGTATCCGATACACGTATCCGTATCCGATACCGATACGCGTATCCGTATCCGTGCAATTTAGGTTGAAGTAATGCATTATGGCTTTAGAGCAAGTATAGTGATACCAAAGCACAATGTAGAAGTGCACTACACCCCTCCGTTTCACAATATGTCATTCTAGGATTTTTTTTCTCAAATTACTTACCATTCTAAAAAAAAAATCAGGTCAGGTACTGCTCGCACAAAATAATGTTACTGTCCCATGATCTCTGAAAGCAAAACCTGAGGGTCCTATTGTCACCTGACACTGAAAATGGCTTGCTTGAACAAGAAATAAATTTTTTCATGATCATATTCATCTGCTAACAGACAAATAAGAAAATTTCATACATTACCTGTGGGAATCTGGATAAGTTTAGAAACGACGAGAGTGCCTTCTCTTCTTCATCGTTCCTGTATGTCAATGCAACACATAAGCTACTGGCCATAGCTTCATATGAATACATTCCTGCAAACTATGAACAAGCAAAAACAAAAGCTTACGTTGGTGGCTTGCAGAAAGACATATGATCAAGAATAACAGTAGTTGCAGGATAATCCCTACAGAGCTCCTCTATTTCTTGAATATATGGACCAATTCCCTGCATGCACAAGAACAAAGAATAGTAATATAACTTAAACTCACAGTAACAAAGAGCATAGTTAAATCCCTGTTACTTTACATTAATGGAGTCCAATTTCATGCAGATTTGTTTTTGCAAAAAAAAAAAAAGATGCAGATGGGGTTCTCATAAACTCATCTAACCAGTAACTTGTATAATTAACAGGGCTAAGAATTTGCTCATTTCTTTTAGCTCTAGTGGCACAACCTGACAATATATAATAACTCTTTCTCCAAATGTGAACCCTTCTTCTCTTAAGGATGTGAACACATTGCTCAATTATTTTTTTGTCAGAATCTGAAACTCCTATAGTAGCTGCGGATACATCTTGGTGAGGAATGCATCTTTTACCTTCATTGTCAGTATTGCAACTGGTGCTCCAAGTTCTCCTGCCTTCGAAAATAATGACCTTCCGACCTCATTGGTCATCTGTTTATTTGGCCACATTGATCATCAATCCCAATTAATAAGTAGAGGACAAAGGTTGCTCATTTTCCTATTTGCAAACCTTTTGACCAGCTGGCCATAAGTTTCGGTTGAACCTCACAGCACGGTATTTTTCCTGGTGATAAGCGAAGGGACTGCATATTAGAAAATAGCAGCATGTATCATTCCTGTTGTGTTAGAAGAAAATTCCAAGAGGTTACTTGTATAATCAGGTGTTCAAGCTGTTTAATCCCACTCCCATCGTCTGCAGGATTCGCAAGACAGCAACCAATGAACTTGGATGGATATTTCTTCAACGTACTGCAGGGGGGGGGGGAACGAAAATGAAATAAATTACTGATATAGTCATATGACTAATTCAGGTGGTCTCGGATTGAAATGGATCAGTGCAAGAAAAAAATCTTACCTAGTTACCAAAGAATGATCAAACATATGATTAGTAGGTTGAACTATGAGAGCCCCGTCCACTCCAGCTTCACTCATACACTAAAGAAAATAGGAAATTCTCAAAACCGTTCATTAATCAGCAGTTCCCCATGCATCAAGTCTTCTGAGTTTCAACAAGCTAACATAAAGGACTGATATAGTGGTTTAGTGAGACCAAATAATATTAAATACAGTCTCAAACTAAATTTTCAATAGCAAGGTCCAATAACAATGGGATAGAGGAGGAAACACCGCTAAGATGGCAATTAGGTTGGGTAGGTGCACCGTGTGATGAGAAACGAATAACCCACCTGCTGAGAATTTTTCTAATGTATGCTACAGAAGAATGCCCTATGCTTTTTCCTTCATTCTGCCATGGTACCAATTTTGTATGTTTTTTTTTCAAGAACATGTATAGAGCACATATTTTTCAAGAAGGTTAGCGACAATGCCAAACTTGCAGAAGAGATGACAACATCAAAGGATGGCACATCCAGTCATAAACGAACAAGTTCACTGGAGAAACTTTGGCCACAATTGGAGGGCCTGCACTGATGGACAGCGACAATAGCAGAGTTTGTCTGTCGTGACGCCCAAAAGTGGAGTAGACATCACCACCATGAGCGGGTAGTGATTTGTGAAGCATGGAACCAGAGGAAGCCTCCACCCCAGAGCATGGCAAAGCAACTACAAGAGCCCCGACAGTGGCCCTCTAGTGAGGCAGCATCAGCAATAAATAAATTATTACAAACCCCTCACGCCTCACCTCGATTGAGGTGCCAAAGCAACGGATCAGCTCTGTAGTCATCTCCAGCCGAACTTCAGGCGTGAGCGTGACAGCAACAGCATGCATTCGGCCCTAACGACATGAGAAGACCATGAAACGGCAGATCCGCACCTGATCTGGTGGGGATTTGGTGCGATTTAGTTAGTGGAAACATCGGTGGATCGGAAGGATTTCAGGTTTGGGGTAGAGGAGGTTAAATCGCTGCATTGTGTACGACTATTTCACATCACACGGATGAAAATGCGCCCACCAATCTATCTATCAACAGCGCAGGCACAACTCATCCGGCCGCCGATGGTCGGAGAGACTCTGAAACGAATAGACTCAAGGGCAACCTCAGGTGTAGATGAGAATGAGATGCGGCATTTCTGAATTTCTCTGACTGACTGACCTCGAGCAAGTCGTCGCCACGGAGCGTGGGTTCCTGACCTGGGAAGTAGGGGTACTCCTCCTTGGCCTGCGCGGAAAGAGTTGAGAGTCACAAGGTCAAAAACCACCGGAGAAGGATTAGCCGACTTCCCCGCCAGGACGTGGAAACTAGGCTCTCGCGCGCGTTGCCTGCTCTGCTTGCGCACCTGCTGTGGCGTGGCCCAGACGTGGAGGTGGGAGTCGATGACCTTGCAGGAGCAGGGGCGGATTCAGATATAGGGTCGGACGCACGCTAAGTGTCGATAAAAATTATATAGTACTTATACGAGATCTTGATGTCGGTTTAAAAAATTACGGAATTTGATGTTGGCTTAAAAATCTGCAATAAATTACCTTTAATCTCTTTATCTTAAAAAAAAAATACTACTCCCTCCGTCATATTTTGACTTAAAAATTTATGCTGAAATAATGTATTCGACATGGTGTATGCTTAGATTTGGCATAAATGGGGATCTTTATTGAGTTCAATCTATGGATTTGCGTCATTTAAAAATTCTCTTAAGTTGCCTTAATTTTTTTTTGGAATACACTATATTATAGGACGAAGGAAGTAAATATCTAAATTTTGAAGATAAGAATTGAAGGGATATTCTTCATAGATCAATAATTCATGTCATATATGTATTTTATTTAGCCACTTAACATTAGATAATCAAGTGATATATTTGAGAAAAGCAATCTAAAATTAGTTAGTACATCTTGTTTATTTATAATCTCTAGTGATTAGTGAGACATAACTAAAAATAGTAATGAAAACTATGCAACGTTAGGGGCCAGGCCCCTGCCCGCCCCCCTTGTCTCTGCCCCTGTGCAGGAGGAAGCAGAAGCGTCCATGGCGGCGGCAATGGTGGTGGTGGTGGTGGAGAGGAGCAGCCGCCTCCTTGTTGCTGCGGTCGCGAAGGAGAGGAGGTGGGGGGAGGCGGTGATGGCGAGGGGGGACAGAACCTGCACGGGGCAGCCACAAGCACTGGTGATGATGACGATAAAGCCATGGGCCTGTTTCATTCCTACCAGTACCATGCTTGCTTGTCATGATCAATTTGCAAATGTCCTCCGAGCTAGACCTCGTTTAGATTACAATTTTTTTCAACTTTAGTTACTGTAGTACTTTCGTTTGTATTGGTTAATTAGTGTTTAATTATAAACTAATTAAGTTCAAAAGATTCGTCTCGTGATTTATTACTAAACATTGTAATTAGTTATTTTTTTACCAATATTTAACGCTCCATATATGCGTTCAAAAATTGATATGATGAAGAGAGAACGAAAAAACTTGAATTTAGAAGGGAAGAGAACAAGGCCCTAATTCCGTTGTTTCCCGGTGGACGTTGACGCGTCGTGGTCTGTGCTTGCGCCACACACGTTAGGCCAGTCTCCGCGAAGAATTTGACCCATGTTATATATTCAATAATATATTAAATATGTAAGTAAATCATATATTCAATAATATTTGATTATCTGTTGTTTGTGCTCACACAATTATTGAAGGCCCCTTCAAAACACAAGAATTTTTTAGAAATTGTATGAAAATTGTACAAAATTTTATTTTTATCAGAAAAACTGCAGGAAACAATAAATTTCCCGCGTTCTAAAGAAAGCCTGAACGTGTGATTCTACATCCCTCGCTTGTGCAAGGCTGTCAGGTGCCAGTGTGTCAAAATGATACTTATTCTGTTATACTATATTTATGGAATATCAAATGTAGAAATAAAAAATTAATGCCTATATAATTTTTCTCTTGTATTATTTTCCTTCCATTTTTGGTGTTTAAGAGCATCTGAGATGATTCTAATGATATCTTGCTATCAAAACTGTAAGTGGCTTTAAGTATTACGAAAATATATGGGCTTTCAAAATTTTTGCTTCAATATGTGTGCATGTAAAGGTTTGGTCAACACAAGTCAACATCTTTCCTTTTCTTTGACCCGGATTTAAAATCACAACTTCAAAAATATTTTGCAACCACAAACCTCTGGCCACACTATTGACCAAGTCAATGCCATGACAAGATGTTTTTGAAACAAATGCGAAAACCAGCCAGCCCACCTCTCCTTTACTCATGCAGCCGGCCCCCCCCCCCCCCGCCGTTTCACCCTGCGACCCAATTCGTGCTGCCCCTCATCAGGCCAAGTCGACCGCGTGGGCCCAACTTTCCCCTCCCCTTGGCCCAGCCAGCCACTCTAGCGCAGCCAACCTAACTCTTTTCCCCTCCCATCGGCCCACGTGGACAACAGTAGCCACCGGCCTGCTCAACCTCTCACCGCGTGTGAAAGGGTAAGAGTCCCGGTAGCACATAAGGTACTGGTTTGACTCTCCGTGGAGTGAATATTCTATAATTTAATGTTACTATGCTTTCAGTTGTACATGATGGTCTTGTTGACAACGAGGCGTCTATGGTGACTTCATCAATCTCGCCTCGAGGATTTGCCAGCCCAGTCTTCGAAGGTGCTCATAAGGGTTTGTGTCCGTTCATTCCATAGGGTTGAATGTGTGTGCGTTGTAAGTGTTTGTATTCTAGCCCTCCTAGCCCAACTTGTCCTATGTTGGTATTTAATAGTTGAGCTAGAAAATAAGAATTTTGCGAGCGCACATCATGTCACCGATAGTACTTCAGTTATCATTATTTATATTTTTACCATAGGGAGGAGCGATGGCAAGGAATCCCTCACCTCTCCCTCTCTCCCATGGCAGCCCCGGTGGAGGCTCCTCCCTCTCCCCCATAGCCGGCACAGGGCGCGTGCACCTCTCTCTCCTCGCCATCTCCCCCACGGAGCTCGAGCTTAGCCGGCGCACGGGGAGGTCGGCGGTGCATCCCTCTCCCTCGAGCTCAGTCAGCACACGGGGAGGCTAGCAGTGCATCCCTCTCCCTCAAGCTCAGCCAACACACGAGGAGGCCGGATCCGGCCCCGGCATCGGCGGATTTGATGACGGTGACGCATGATGAGGTAGGATCTGCCCCGGCCAGTGATGCATCCCTCTCCCTCTCAGGTGGTGCATCCCTCTCCCTCGAGCTCGGACGGCACACGGGGAGGCTGGATAAGGCCTCAACGCGGGCGGATCTGGCGATGGTAGAGCTTGGGGAGGCCAGATCCGCCTCGGGCATGGGCGGATCCGGCAACAGTGACAGACCCAACAGGCCGGCCTTGGGTGGATTCGGCGGGCTTCCTCCCTCCCTCTATGCGTGCGGATCTGGCGCATCTGGATCTCGGGCTAGGTGTGTGGGGGGTATAAACTCCTATACCCTTACGGCTAGACATGGGTAGGCCCAGATGAAAGGTCTTGATGGCTAGAGGGGGGTGAATAGCCTATTAAAATTTTCTACAAAGACAAGCTAAACAAGTTTATCAATAAAACAAATAGCGAGATGCGAGTTTTGCTTAGCCTACGGGGTGTTTGCAAGCCACCTAACCAATTCACAATTCTAGTGTATTTGCACTCAACCGCATAAGTCAAACCGAGAAGGAAACTACAACTAGCAAGCTACACAAAGAAGCTACTCTAGCAAAGCTAACTAGCTAGCAAAGATAACTAAGAAAGAAATGCGGAGTTGAGTTAGGAGGGTATCACCGAGGGGCGAAGTATTGAGCCAACCAATATGATCAACAATGAATACCAAGATAACCGAACACCGGGATCAATCAATCACAATATAAAAGTGATGACACGAAGATTTATCCCGAGGTTCACGTGCTTGCCGGCACGCTAGTCCCCATTGTGTCCCTCTTCACCACGTGGTTCGGTGGCTAATCGGTCTCACACCGAGCCTATCAAAAGGCGCCACAAGAACCTACCAAATGGCAAAAGGTTGCAATGACACGAGCAATTCACTAACGTTGCCTTTGGCGCTTCGCCGAGGTAGGCACAAACCCCTCACAATCACCGGAGGTGGCCAAGAACAATCACCAACTCTTGCCAACGCCTCCAAGCTGCTCCAAGCCGTCTAGGTGGCAGCAACCACCAAGAGAAACAGGAATCCCGCAGCAAATCAACCACCAAGTGCTAACTAGATGCTATCTCACAATGCAAATGCACTTGGATCACTCAATCTCACTTCGAATATGCAAAGAAGCAAGAGAGATGAGTGGGAGGGGAGTTGCTTAGCTCAAAGTGCTCACAAGTATGTCAAATGTTCGAGAGATGGAGCCTTGAGCCGGCCAACGAGTATTTATAGACGTACCCCTTCGAATATAGCCGTTAGAAACTTAAACAGCCGAAATCGGGCTGACCGGACGCGTTGGTCCAACTGACCGGACGCGCCGGTCGCCCAACGGCTAACTCGTGAAGTACTGACCGGACGCGCTGGTCCAAACGACCGGACGCGCTGGTCGCCCAACGGCTAACTGCGAAGCAACGACCGGACGCGCTGGTCCAACTGACCGGACGCGCCGGGAACGACCGGACGCGCTGGTCCCGTGAAGGACCGGACGCGCTGGTCGCCTGAGCAGCGCTCAACGAAATAGTGACCGGACGCGCTGAAGAAAATGACCGGACGCGACAAAGACAGCGTCCGGTTAGAGTCCAGTAAGCTCCCTGAACGACCGGACGCGTCCGATCATCAGTGACCGGACGCGCCTCGCGTCCGATCATCGAACTGAAAAACACGCAGACACTGAACACTGACCGGACGCGTCCGGTCATGCAAGGACCGCGTCCGGTTCAGCGTCCGGTCACCTCTGTGACCTCCGTTCGCCTCCGTTTCTTTTCCGGACTTCCGGCGTAGTGGAAAATAATCGTTTCAACTTCTCGAAAACGCCTGAATCCCACCTCGCAAGCTCGGCGGGAGGGAGAGAGGAACACAAACCCTCTCTACCGCTCAAACTCCACCGCCGTCGCAGACGTGCTAACATCACCAAGTGATCTCGTCATGTGTGAGTGTGTTAGCATTTTCACAATCATTTTTCGAGGCGATATTAGTTCTATCCAAATGCATATGATCATGAAATGCACATCTAGAGGCACTTAGGAGTTCAATAGCCGCGTCATTCCCCTCTTTATAGTATGGCTATGTATCCTATAATGTAACCACACCCACTAGGTGTCTTGGTTACTAAAACACAACCCTTAAGCATATACCTTTGCCTTAATCACGTAGGGTTGCGTCCAAATCCAAGTGTGGCCATCATGATCACCATGTCCATCTTGCCACCAACCTTGGAGTGTACTAATCCTCATATGCTACATACAACTTAGGCATGGGATTAGTACTTAGGCATTGTCACTAATTACCAACACCAAACATAGGACTTTCACCAGACCAGACGGTCCAGCCCATTACATGACGACACACGATTCAGATCATCGGGATGGAGTCTCGCGCAAGGCATCAAACCAGACTTGGGAATCAAGCAAGGTCTTGGTCAGTTAGATTAGGAATCCTTATCCGGCTCTGTATGTCAATTGTAACCGGCTAAGATTAGTTTACAGATCTGTAACCCTGCCTCCCGGACTATATAAGGAGGGCAGGGGACCCCCCTCAAAAACATCAAAACATACTCTAGGGCAATCTAGCTTGTAATACATTGTTCGAGACAGCAATAACAAAGCAGAGCAGGACGTAAGGTATTACGCCCACACGGCGGCCTGAACCTAGGTAAACCCGCGTGTTGTTCTGCATCACCATCTCGTTCGTGGCTTGCACACCTGTCTGTCGACAATCTACTACCTTGGGCATACCCCTCGGTAGACTGCCGACCAGGTTTTATCGACAGTGGCGCGCCAGGTAGGGGGTGTGTGTACTGCTTTTCAGGCGTGCGAGATGGGCATCTTCCCTGACTCCATGGCCACAGCGGTAGGCCTCATGTTCACGATCGGCTAGATCACCTGGACCACCGGCTCCAACGACTTCGTCGTCACATCCATGGAGGAGGTGCAGATCCGATCTGCATCAACTACTTCCCCGACACCGGTGTCAACTACGACTACGCTGGCTCCGGCTTCGCCTGCACTAGCACCGTCACCGACCACGCTGGCAACTCATCGACTCCTTCCTCGCTACCAGGGGAGGAAACTCGACACCACCGACCTGATCGACCCCATCGACTGGCTCGGTGGTAAACTCTCGTTTACCCTAGCTTTGGTCGACTCACTCCAAGAGCAGTTTACCGAGCAGAACTCGAATGGCTACAACAGATCTACTCGACCTGCTCGAGCCACCCGTTTTCAACGGTTGGGTACAGATCTAGTGTTCACTTCAACTCCTGAAGGGTGCTCCACTCGACCTCGACCTCGACGATGCAACTTCGTCAATATGGTGGGCTCTGATCAAGTTTCAATCCATACCACCCAGACAGATAGTCGTTTGAGCTCCGGATCAAGCACTGCGTCCGACGAGAATACTCAAACCATGGTATTACACCATGTGAGTAGCAGTGATGAAGAGATGCTACATCCTCCAGGCTTTCCTCGAATCCCAGCTTTCCCTCCAAGGCGTGGTGCCATGATCAACGTGGTTAGCCAAGATGACGACCCACCTGCTAGGGGCGAGACCAATCAACAGCGACAAGGGCGACAACAGCGCAATGCCGACCGAGCTCAACGTCGCATAGATGAAGATGCACGCCTAGCACAACAGCAAACAGACCACGACCAGCAAGAAGCTGACGCTGAAGCTAGGCGTAACTAATTGCAAGGGCGCAACCTCAATGATGCTTTCGACATGGTGGGGAACAGACCAGTATTCAAAACCCCAAGCGCCAACGTGGATGTTGCCATTGAAAGCCTGAAGCGGTTACTAGATACCCTGGAAATCCAAAACATCCGGGAGGATTTGTAGGCTTATCTCCAGGTGGCCATGGTTCAGACCAATGAACGTGCCGCGGGCCCATCGACGTCTGGCGTGACTAGCAGGAGCCGCTAGCACTCCAGTCGACCTTTCAGGTCTGGTCAACGTGGCTTACGTGCACCCGTCGGCCTAGACCACCACTAGGCAATGATAATCGCGAAAACAACAAAGCTCCTAGTATCAATCCAGGAGCTGATGGAGGCAACGACGGCAATCGCGGAAACCCTCCTCGGAATGATAATCGCCAGGTCGACCACTGCCACAATAACAACGACGACGATCGGTGCAGCGACAACCGGCGTAATGACCACCGGGACCACCGTCATCAGGGACAACAATACGGTGACGAACGAGATCGCCATGATGGCAATCACGATCTCCGTTGCGACCTTAACAACCGTGACCTACGTCCTCGCATTGAACAGAGAGCTCGAGACCGTGCGTCCCATGAAACCAGTCGTCGCATGGAGTACGATATGGTCCACGGTCCCCCGGGCCCCAAGCAATTCACCAACCACATACGACAAGTTGTCTGGCCTAGAGGTTTTAAGCTTGAAAAGCTTAACCATTATGACGGCAAGGTCAATCCCGAGCTATGGGTCCAACTTTATGAGACCGCCTGCAGATCTGTTATGGGTGACGAGCACATCATGGCCAATTACTTTCCTGTGGTGGTTGGCCTGGTGGGGCACCAATGGCTTGTTAGTCTCCGAGAGAATCACTTTGACTCCTGGTATGCTTTGCGTCAAGCCTTTGTCGAAAACTTCATTGCTACCTATGAACAGCCAGGCAACAAGTATGATCTGCAGCGCATCCGCGACGCTAGGGACGAACCATTACGCGAGTACATCCGACGCTTCTCAGATATGCGCATCAGGATTCCCAGAATCACCGACAACGAGGCTATTGAAGCCTTCATTACTAGTCTACGCTACCACAACGATCTTAGGGACAAGCTCCTTCATAAATGGCCTATAACGGTGGTCGACCTCCTCACCACCGCAAAGAAGTATGCGGATGTCGACGATGCCAAGAAGCTGCTGAACGAGGGCACCGGCAAAGCATTGTACTCTCCACGACGCGACGACTACCGCGACAACCGCCGCCGCGATGACTTTAGAGGTCGCAGCGACATCAGGGACCGCCATAACGACAATCGTGATCGGCGCGACAACAGAAATCAGCACGGCGATCGCCGTGACAACTTTAAGGGCAAGCGTGCTCGCGATGACGACGGCGAGGTCAACGCCGTGAAAAATTTTGGTGGGCGTCGCAATTATGAAGAAGACTACGCTAAAGCCTTGAAGGGGCCTTGCCCAGCTCATCCTAAGTCTAACCATACGTTGGAAAACTACAAGGTCCTCAAGGAGATCTACCGCCGCAAACAGGCTTCAGAAAATGTCGACAAGCCTAATGACGCAACAGACCAGCATAACCACAGGGACGATGACGAGGACGATCCTAACAAGAAATACAAGTGGATACACTTCGTCAGGAAAGAAATTTTTTCTTTTTGGACCACTATGCAATCTTCACCGACAACTGCAATCTTCATCAACAATCCTGGTTTACTGATTCCTGATCCAGACGGAACACTAGCGTATGCTCGGCTAACATTTCAAGGTGATGTGAAGACGAACCTCACAAGTTGAAGAAGACTAAGACAGTGTGTCGATACAGAATACATAGTGCTCGGGGACTAGTTGTGGGGGTATAAACCCCTATACCCTTACGGCTAGACATGGGCAGGCCCAGACCAGACGGTCCGGTCCATTACATGACGACACACGATCTAAATCATCGGGATGGAGTCTCGCGCAAGGCATCAAACCAGACTTGGGAATCAAGCAAGGTCTTGGTCGGTTAGATTAGGAATCCTTATCCGGCTCTGTATGGCAATTGTAACCGGCTAAGATTAGTTTCCAGATCTGTAACCCTGCCTCTCGGACTATATAAGGAGGGCAGGGGACCCTCCTCAAAAATATCAAAACATACTCTAGAGCAATCTAGCTTGTAATACATTGTTCGAGACAGCAATAACAAAGCAGAGCAGGACGTAAGGTATTACGCCCACACGACGGCCTGAACCTGGGTAAACCCGCGTGTTGTTCTGCATCACCATCTCGTTCGTGGCTTGCACACCTGTCTACCGACAATCTACTACCTTGGGCATCCCACTCGGTAGACTGTCGACCAGGTTTTGTCGACAGTGTGTGACGTGATCTTCTCCTAGATACGTGGCGGTAGGCTCCACCACGGCGCTCAGATGCAGTGGCGGATCAAGCTCCCCATCGCGGATCGAGTTCCCCTATAGCAGCAGCACCACATCGCGCAGCCCAGATCCAGGGCCAGGGCTGGTTCGGGCTGCGGGCTTTTTCCTTTTTTGTTTTTTAATTTATTTTCGGAGGCAGGCAAAGTAACCACCTATTAATCCGCATTAACCGTGACCATTGATTGGAGGCAGTTGCAATAACCACCTCTGTTAATTAATTTTTCATGCCTAATTAATCCTTGTGTAGTAGCCTCTAATTGGAGCAGGTTGCAATATCCGCATTAACCGTGACCGTGGCTAACTGTCGTGATATTTGTAGGAACTTTGATGCTTTTTTGAGGGACCTGCTAGGCACTGATGCTTATGCTAATTTGTTGTGAGAGGAAAATATTGTTCAGTTGAAGTAGTTCAAGCGAATAAGGTGATTGATCAGATCAATGGCCTGCTAGCTGTGATCAGAAGATGGCTGTAGCAAAAGGCTGGCAATCTGTAATAACCATTGATCAAGTAGAAAAGATTGGTTTAGATTTACTATATTTTTCATATTTGTAATAATAGGTTGTTTACCAAGTTTCATGAGTGAATGTTTAATATGTGTTATCCTAGATGTCGCCGTAGCGCGTTAACGGGCAATATACTAGTGTAATCACTTTGAAGAAGGGGTGATTCTATAAACAACAAACCAGACATCCAAGCACATCATTTGCTAGCCTGCTTAGACAGTACAAACAACCAAGCAACAAGGAATTGACTTAGTGGGAACAAGCTAGGCTTGGATAGCTAGCCAAGCTAGAAGCAGAACACCCTTAATGGCTAAGAGAGTATCCATGCCAACATTCAAGCAGCCTGGTGTAGATACCAGGTTTATTCGGGTCAGTGTTACATGTAAACACTAGAAATTAGGACAAATATTTCCTACCAGCTACAGTGATCATGGAGTAACCCATGCACCTTGGAATAGTTGGCTTACTGTTTTCCCCAAAAATCCATTCCAAATCTGACGGGGAAACAGGTATCTTGCCTGCGACAAGAGAAATCGTCTCCCTTCCTCCTTTGTAGCCACATTCAGGAACAACATAGGGAAAGTCACTGCAGACATGTTCAGAGAATAATTAATCCATTGCAATAGTGTTCGTATCAGAGGATGAAGGGGTCATATTATTTCTATATTCAAAATAAGATCTCTTTTACTTTCAGTGAGGAGCGTCGAGTATGTAACTGCTGCTGGGTTTCTGTGCTGATTCAACACTTGTTTTCCCCAAACAGGCACTGTAAAGTGTATGATCAATTTAAATTATCAGTGGGTCTGTGATTCACCTTCCCCACATTATTTGACTGGCTCCATAGTGAGATATCGCACGGGAAAGAAGCTGAGCAGTGTCTTCATATGGAATGCCTCTCTGGTGATGCGGAAAAGAGCACTGAATTTGACATAAACCAGTTGAAGTAATGCATTATGGCTTTAGAGCAAGTATAGTGATACCAAAGCACAAAGTAGAAGTGCACTACACCCCTCCGTTTCACAATATCTGTCATTCTAGGATTTTTTTCTCAAATTACTTACCATTTTCACATTCCAAAGCATCATCAACTCCCTACCCTCCCCCGCAGATTCAGTTTTATTAACTCCCTACCCTTAATCAATGTAGCCGCAACACCTAATCACATCCTCCTAGGCAAATGCACCAGCCAATGGTATGGAAGCCATTGAGGCAGTGATGTATTTAGTGAGGGAATAGTTTTCCGTCTTCAATGCTCCTTATTTTGTATGAGATTGGCAAGAGTGACAAATATTGGGACGAAGAGAGTACTAGCTAGGCAACTTCTGCTACAATCTGGCATTAGGGGTCAGCTTTATTCTTGATGCAAGTATTCGACAAAAAAAAAATCAGGTCAGGTACTGCTCGCACAAAATAATGTTACTGTCCCATGATCTCTGAAAGCAAAACCTGAGGGTGCTATGTCACCTGATACTGAAAATGGCTTGCTTGAACAAGGAATGATATTTTTCATGATCATATTCATCTGCTAACAGACAAATAAGCAAAATTCATACATTACCTGTGGGAATCTGGATAAGTTTAGAAACGAAGAGAGTGCCTTCTCTTCTTCATCGTTCCTGTATGTCAATGCAACACATAAGCTACTCGGCCATAGCTTCATATGAATACATTCCTGCAAACTATGAACAAGCGAAAACAAAAGCTTACGTTGGTGGCTTGCAGAAAGACATATGATCAAGAATAACAGTAGTTGCAGGATAATCCCTACAGAGCTCCTCTATTTCTTGAATATATGGACCAATTTGTTAGAATTTATATGGATATTCCCCTAAATTCATATGAATAAATTCTAATAAATCTCAAAGGTAGTAAATTAGTATTTTTCTTTTCTTGCTACTGCGCTACTGCCGTAGTTTCTCCATCCCAATCGTGTGCATGCACCGACGTTTGGGAGAGTAGGTCTCCGGAACCCTCGTCTTTGTGATCCTGCACCGGGAGAAGGCGAATAAGGTTTTTGGGAAGCGCTCTTCGTGCGACTGCTCCTAAATTCTCCACGACGGTTCGTCTTCTGAAGGCTGTATCGACGCGCCATCTACATCTTCATCACCATCTACTACATCTACAGTCATCAGGTTTTATTCTCGTGATCTAATCTATTCATTCATAATGTTTCATCTATGCTATGCTTACAATCACAATCATGTTTATACTTATACTATGCATTATGCTGATCTGTCATGCTAGTATTCTATACATGCTTAATCTAATTCATCAATATGTCATGATTTATATTCTGGTTTTAATCTGGGAATTAATCTGAAAATTGCCTAATTCTTTAACAATCCAAAAACCTTATTAAGGTCGTTTCTAGAATTATCTATGGCTAGTTTTGTTGAAGCACTGAGGCCAGAAAAGTTTTCTGGTACGCATTTTAAGAGGTGGTCTGTTAAGGTCACAGATTGGCTTACTGACATCGAAGTTTTCTGGGTCAAAGATGGCGCCTGAGGGAAACATCTCTGAGGAAGATCAGGGAAAATTCTAGGAAGCTGATGATATCTTTGTGGGAGCTGTGCGTAATGTGTTTTCAGATTATTTATTTGATTCTATGATGCACTTAAGAGACACAAAGGCTCTATGGGATCATCTGAATGCTACTTATGGTGCTTCAGATGCAGGCAAAGAGTTGTATACTATAGAGAGCTTTAATGAGTACAAGATGGTTGCTAACAAATCAGTAGTCGAGCAAGCTCATGAGATTCTGTGTTTGGCTAAGGAACTTGAACTCCTTAAATGTGTCTTACCCGATGAGTTTGTGGCTGTGTGCATTATTGCTAAATTGCCTTTTTTATGGAGGAATTTCGCCACAAGTCTCAAACACAAGAGATAGAAAATATCAGTTGAAAACCTGATAGCATCTCTTGATGGCGAGAAAAAAGCTCGGGTGAAAGATAACATTGAGAAGGGGAACGAGAAAAAAATCTAGCGCCCACTTTGTCCAGAGAAACCATGGCAAGAACAAGGGAAAGCCTAAGTAACATGCTATCAATGCCAAACAAAATACTGCCTTCAAGAAGAAGAAGAAAGACAAAGTAGAGCTACCTGCTTCGCATGTGGAGAGCTTGGTCATTTTGCTAAAGATTGTCCAGAGCGAGTGGACAAGAAAGAGAAAAAAAGGTCATCCTGTGACTGCTAGCACTACTGATGAAGGGTATGGTAATTTTACTGTACTATCAATGTTTCAATCTCTAAGTTGGTGGATTGATACATGTGCTAATATTCATGTGTGTGTTGATATCTCTTTGTTTTCTTCTTATCAGGGGCTCCAAGGTTCCTCCGTCCTGATAGAGAATGGGTCACATGCTTCTGTTCGTGGTGTTGGCATGGTAGATCTGAAGTTTACTTTCGGAAAGATCGTGCAGCTGAAGAACGTACAACATGTCTCTACTATTCGCAAGAACCTTGTTAGCGTCTCCCTTCTATTGAGAGATGGGTTTAAGGTAGTGTTAGAGTCTAATAAAGTAGTCATGTATAAGCATGGACAATTTATTGGTAAAGGCTATGATTGCGGAGGCTTGTTCCGCCTATCTTTGGCAGATTTTTGTAATAAGTCAGTGAATCATATTTGTGGCACGATTAATGATAATTCGAGTGTTTGGCTTTCTCGCTTATGTCATGTTAACTTTGGATTGATGTCACGTTTGTCTAGCCTAAATTTAATTCCAGATCTCACTATTGCCAAAGGTTCTAAGTGCCATAGCTGTGTGTAATCTAAGCAACCTCGAAAGCCTCATAGGGCAGCGGAGGAGAGAAACTTGGCACCTCTAGAACTCATACATTCTAATCTTTGCGAGATGAATGGTGTGTTGACAAAAGGTGGAAAGAGATATTTAATGACTTTAATTAATGATGCAACTAGATTTTGCTATGTTTACTTGCTTAAAACTAAAGATGAAACGCTAGACTACTTTAAAATCTGTAAGGCTAAAGTTGAAAATCAACTAGAGAGAAAAATTAAACATCTAAGGTCAGATCGTGGTGGTGAATATTTTCCTATATTATTTGATGAGTTCTATGTGGAACATGATATTATTCATGAGAGGACAGCTCCCTATTCGCCCGAATCAAACGGGATTGCCGAGAGGAAAAACCGCACGCTGACTGACTTGGTGAAGCCATGTTAGACACTGCTGATCTATCTAAGGCATGGTGGGGTGAAGCTTATTGACTGCAAGTCATGTCCTGAATAGAATTCCAACAGAAATAAAGAGACAACTCCATATGAGAATTAGATTGGAAGGAAACCATCACTTTCATACTTGCGCATGTGGTGATGTTTGGCGAAAGTCAATGTCTCAATTTCTAAGAAGCGTAAGCTTAGACCGAAGACTGTGGATTGTGTCTTTCTAGGATATGCTCACCATAGCATTGCCTATAGATTTTTAGTAGTAAAATCTAAAGTTCCTGATATGCATGTGGATACAATTTTTGAATCTCGTAATGCTACATTTAAAAAAAATATTCCCTATGAAAGATATGTGTAGCAATGCTAGATTTTCCTCTGAGATAACTCCTGATTTTACTGTACCTATTGAGTCTTCTATTGAGTCATTTGAGCAACCGCCTGAAGAAGTCCTTGAGGAGAATGACAATAAAGTTCCTGCGAGGAACAAGAGACGAAGGATTGCAAAATCCTTTGGTGATGATTTCATTGTGTATCTTGTGGACGATACTCCTACCTCTATTACAGAGGCATACGCATCTTCAGATGCAGATGATTGAAAAGAAGCTGTTCGTAGTGAGATGAACTCGATTCTTTCTAATGGAACTTGGGAGTTATTTGAGCTACCGTTTGGTTGTAAACCAATTGGATGTAAGTGGGTGTTCAAGAAGAAGCTTAGGTCTGATGGTACTATTGACAAGTACAAGGCTCGGCTTGTGGCTAAGGGTTACACCCAGAAGGAAGGCGAAGATTTCTTTGATACTTATTCACCTGTTGCTAGAATGACCACTATTCAAGTGTTACTTTCTCTGGCTACCTCGTATGGTCTTCTCGTTCATCAAATGGATGTAAAGACATCTTTCCTTAATGGAGAGTTGGGTGAGGAGATTAATATAGATCAGCCAGATGGATTTGTAGTAAAAGGTGAAGAGCAGAAGGTGTGTGAATTACTGAAGTCTTTGTATGGCTTGAAACAAGCACCTAAACAATGGTATGAGAAGTTTGACACTACTTTAACTGGTGCGGGCTTTGCTGTGAATAAGGCTGATAGGTGTGTGTATTATCGACATGGTAGGGGCCAATCTATTATATTATGTTTATATGTTGATGATATTCTAATCTTAGGAACAAACATTGATATTATTAATGAGGTCAAGTCTTTTTTGTCAAAGAGTTTTGACTAGGAGAAGCTGATGTAATTCTAAACATTAAGCTGATTAAGGAAGATAGTGGGATTACCTTGTCGCAATCTCACTATGTTGAGAAGGTCTTGAGCCGATTTGGCTTTATGGATAGCAAGCCTTCTTCAACACCTTATGATCCTATTATGACAATGAGAAAGAATAAGAAGATTGCTAGAGATCAATTGAGGTATTCTCAGATAATTGGTTCACTCATGTATCTAGCTAGCACAACCAGACCAGATATCTCTTTTGCTGTGAGCAAGTTGAGTAGGTACATGTCCAACCCGGGTGATGATCATTGGCATGCACTTAAAAGGGTCTTGCGTTATCTCAAAGGTACAATGAGTTTTAGGATTCACTATTCTGGACACGCAGCTGTGCTGGAGGGATATAGTGATACGAACTGGATTTCTGATATTGATCAAATCTATGCCACTAGTGGGTATGTGTTTACTCTTGGAGGTGGCGTAGTGTCATGGAGGTATAGTAAACAGACTATTTTGACTAAATCTACCATGGAAGCAGAACTTACTGCTTTAGATACAGCTTCTGCAGAGGCAGAGTGGCTGCGTGAGCTCTTGTCTGACTTACCGGTGGTTGAGAAACCAATATCGGCTATCCTTGTAAACTGTGATAACCAAACAGTGATCACTAAAGTGAATAGTGCTAAGGATAATGCGAAGTCAACAAGACACGTTAAAAGACTTTTGAAGTCTGTCAGGAAGTTGAGAAACTCCGGAGTAATAACTGTGGCTTATGTGCAAACAGACAAGAACCTGGCAGATCCCTTTACCAAAGGGCTATCACGGAATGTGATAGAAATAGCATCAAGGGAGATGGGTTTGAGACCCATATGAGTTTAAAGTAGCAGTAACCCAACCTTTTTGATCGGAGATCTCGTGACTTAGGATCTGGGAAGAACAAACTATCGGTAAACTGAGGAGAGTGTAATTATAACCCTCTCTATATGAAGATGCAATACTCTCAAAGCGTTGAGTCACTGTATGGTAGGTTGGCTAATGCCTTAACATGTTCTATTGGCTTTAACAAGCGAAGATGTTGTCCTACAGAGCATTCTTGAAAGAACATACCTATATGAGTCTGACTGTAAAACGTCGTAATCTATAAAATTTGGGTGATCTCTAGTAAGCTCATGAAGAGACCAAGGAGTATGACGTATATGCTTCACCCACGGGGATGGCTACTGGCAGCCAGGTACTAGTTTGACTTTGAGTGAAACTCGTTTGCACAAAACTTGCAATTCAAGGCGTAGTCCATTGTTCAAGTTGTGAATGAGTGTAACTTGAAGCTCTAGGCAGATGTTCAACTTAATCGTCTCTACTGAAACACTGGTATATAAACAGTAGTGAGAGAGAAGGAAAATGTCTATACTAGGCAATTGAGATCTGGTGGGGGATTGTTAGAATTTATATGGATATTCCCTTAAATTCATATGAAGAAATTCTAATAAATCTTAAAGGCCCAATACATGTGTTCCCTAATGGGCTTTAATGTTTAAGCCCAAGAATAGAGGTGGGAGGTACAACATCAATTAGTACCATATTGCTAGTTGATATATATATATATATATATATATATATATATATATATATATATATATATATCCTCCTGGGAAAAGACACACCAAAAACTACAATTGGGAGTTTCAGTTAGAATATCCCTAAGGTAGTAAATTAGTATTTTTCTCTTCTTGCTACTGCGCTGCCGCCGTAGTTTCTTCATCCCGATCGTCTGCGTGCACCGGTGTTTGGGAGAGCAGGTCTCCGGAACCCTCGTCTTTGCGATCCTGCACCGGGAGAAGGTGAATAAGGTTTTTGGGAAGCGCTCTTCGTGCGACTACTCCTAAATTCTCCACGACGGTTCGTCTTCTGAAGGCTGCATCGACGCGCCATCTACATCTTCATCACCATCTACTACATCTACAGTCGTCAGGTTTTATTCTCGTGATCTAATCTTGTCATTCATAATGTTTCATCTATGCTATGCTTACAATCACAATCATGTTTATGCTTATACTATGCATTATGCTGATCTATCATGCTAGTATTCTATACATGCTTAATCTAATTCATCAATATGTCATGATTTATATTCTGGTTTTAATCTGTGAATTAATCTGAAAATTGCCTAATTCTTTAACACAATTCCCTGCATACACAAGAACAAAGAATAGTAACAAAGAGAGCATAGTTAAATCCCTGTTACTTTACATTGAAGGAGTCCAATTTCATGCAAATTTATTTTTGCAAAAAAAAGATGCAGATGGGGTTCTCATAAACTCATCTAACCAGTAACTTGTATAGTTAACAGGGCTAAGAATTTGCTCATTTCATTTAGCTCTAGTGGCACAACCTGACAATATTTAGTAACTCTTTGTCCAAATGTGAACCCTTCTTCTCTTAAGGATGTGAACATATTGCTCAATTATTTTTTTGTCAGAATCTCAAACTCCTATAGTAGCTGCAGACACATCTTGAAGAGGAATGCATCTTTTACCTTCTTTGTCTGTATTGCAACTGGTGCTCCAAGTTCTCTTGCCTTCGAAAATAATGACCTTCCAACATCATTAGTCATCTGTTTATTTGAAACATTTTTTTTCCTTCAGGCCACATTGATCATCAATCCCAATTAATAAGTAGAGGAAAAGGGTTGCTCATTTTCCTATTTGCAAACCTTTTGACCAGCTGGCCATAAGTCTCGGTTGAACCTCACAGCACGGTATTTTTCCTGGTGATAAGCGAAGGGACTACATATTAGAAAATAGCAGAATGGATCATTCCTGTTGTGTTAGAAGAAAATTCCAAGAGGTTACATGTACAATCAGGTGTTCAAGCTGTTTAATCCCACTCCCATCTTCTGCAGGATTCGCAAGACAGCAACCAATGAACTTGGATGGATATTTCTTCAACGTACTGCAGGCGGAAAAAACGAAAATGAAATAAATTACTGATATAGTCATATGACTAATTCAGGTGGTGTCCGATTGAAATGGATCAGTGCAAGAAAAAAAGTCTTACCTAGTTACCAAAGAATGATCAAACTTATGATTAGTAGGTTGAACTATGAGAGCCCCGTCCACTCCAGCTTCACTCATACACTAAAGAAAAGAGGAAATTCTCAAAACAGTTAATTAATCAGCAGCTCCCCATGCATCAAGTCTTCTGAGTTTCAACAAGCTAACATAAAGGACTTGCTCCACACAGCACCGGTTCGCCAGGCAGCAGATACGTTAGTATTCTGCTAGTGCTAGCTTTAGCTCGGCGGTGGCACATGGGCTGCTCGCGGATTGCGGCCGGATCGGAGGAAGCGCACACAGCAGCAGAAGCACTCGTACGTGCGCTCAGAAGTCTCTCACACAACTTTCTCCCTACCTGTATCCGTTGGATGAAATGACAATGCAAACGACTCTCTCAAGTCCATGTTGGTTCCCCACGCGAGGCCTTTGTTTTTATATATTATTTATTTATTTATTTATTTATTTATTTATTTATTTATTTATTTATTTATTTATTTATTTATTTATTTATTTATTTATTTGCCCCTAAGAGCATATTTAACTTTCCCCACCGTTGGTGGGTTTATCGAACTTGTAAATGACGAGGCCATCCATACTGCCGCGTCATCTCTGAATTGATATCTAAGCTGAATGCTGATGCTTATTATTTGCCTGGACTCGCACATCAAATCAAAGGGACTCGCTCGGATCCCACTTGAAACACCAAAAAGACAGCAGGTCTGAGGTCTTCACTGTACTCTGTAATCCTCACATGGTTCTGCCCACACTTCAAGGAGCACAAACATCTGATGATCTGAATTAAAGATGGCAGCGGGTCGGATTCGGGGCGGATACCCACAGATTTCGGGTCTGCGGGCTTCGGTTTTGGTGTCTGCTCTGTGCCCACGGATTTTTGGGTTCGGATACCCGAAATCTAACGGGTTTGGGACAGATCTTTGACTTCACCCGCAGATCACCGTCGGGGCCCGAATGAATTCGGCCCACTGGAAGCCCATCACCAACCCTAGCTATATATAATCCTGAAGTCCTCCATCCCTCAGCTCTCTCCCTCACCCGAGTATCCAAATCCAAAATTCCCAAATCGTCGCAGCAACCCACGAGCCACCCACCCACCAAACCTGACGGTGGGCGATAGCGGCGTGGCCGCTCTCGCTCGGGGCCTCGGGCGCTCCCCCGCCGAGCGCCGACGCGGTGACCGGCGACGTAGGCGGCAGGCCTCGCCCCTCGGCCCTCGCGTTCGCGCCCTCTCTCTCTCTCTCTCTGAGCGCTCGCGACCTCTCTCTCTGCGGCGGCGGGCGGCCTCCTCGGCCCTGCTCCCGCATCCCCCGGCGCAGGCGCACACGGCACGAGCTCTGCCCTCGATGGCTGGCGAGCGGCTCGAGAGCGGGCGGTGCAGGGGAGGCGCGCGGCCTGGCAGAAGAGCGAGAGGGCGGCGGCTCGAGAGCGGGCGGTGCAGGGAAGGCACGCGGCCTGGCGGAAGAGCGAGAGGGCGGCGGCGCTGGCGCATCCCTTCCCTAGATCTGGAATTTTCTGGGTTTCGGATTATCCGTCGGGTTTCGGGATCCGCGAGTTTTGGTTTTGGTGATGGATTTTCACTCAAATCGCAGTTTGGGGCGGTTTCGGGTTTTAGCTTCAGGTTTCGGTTTTGGGTGCCCAGACATTTCACCCGATCCGAACCCGCCCCGTTGCCATCTTTAATTTGAATTCGGCCTCTCGATGTGAACCAGCCATTTCAGTGACTCAGACCCGTGTTTGGTTGCGAACGATGCCAGTCTTGCTAAACCGTTTAGCTTTTTTTTTGAGAGAGAGAGAAACGTGAAACGCTAAGGCCCCGTTTGGCTGTGCTAATAAGTCGGCTAAAAAATACTGTTGGCTGATTTGTTGTGAGACTGTTCTGACTGAAAAAACAAGCTGAAAAAAAAACATCGTTCGTTCGGCTGGCCTGGCCCCAAAGCATTGGCGAGCGAACGGGCCGCCCATGAACCATCTACGCATGGGCTCAAAAATAAACTCACATGAACGCTGCCCGTACCCACGTCAGCAACTGATTTTTGGCCTGGCAAGCATTGGCATGCATCCAACGCACCTTCAGTTTTTCGGTTTTTCCAGAGTAGCTCGACCATTTCGTCTTTATTCTAGCGCTCCCCTTCTGAAAATCAGTTCAACTAGATTTTTAATTAGAGTTTACTGAGTTGAATGTGAAATAAAGTCCATCACGTCACGTGTTCCTCTGAATGTAGGTCTTGCTCCAGTGGTACACCTTTTACCACCAATGAATCAAATCTTAACAGTCGATTAATCAATTTGTGAATAAAAAAATTCTATTAACCGGCTCCTTCGGTCATAGCGCAGGTGGCCTCCTAAAATCAAGGATTCATGAATAAGGTCATCAAGGTCATGAACAAGCTGGAAACCTAAACGAAGATGATTAATTACTATTGTCACATCATGTGGCGCCCTTATAGATGGCTTGTTCATTCTTAGTTTTCCATAAAATGTTTCTAACCAGAAAATGGTGACCTATTACCTCTTAAATGATGTCAAATCTATCTCTAGATGGATGACCTGCCGTTATTTGGGAGTATCATAACAAATCCATCTGTTAATACTGCTATATACTAGTAA
Source organism: Saccharum hybrid cultivar R570 (assembly GCA_038087645.1). Classification (NCBI taxonomy): domain Eukaryota; kingdom Viridiplantae; phylum Streptophyta; class Magnoliopsida; order Poales; family Poaceae; genus Saccharum; species Saccharum hybrid cultivar. Next base: position 17,069,672 of record JAQSUU010000551.1, on the reverse strand, counting down.
CACTACCTCCAATTCCAAGAAAAATATAATTCTCATATTTTGAGGAGACAAACAATTTTGAGTTTGACTAAATCTATACAAACAAGTACTAATATTTATAATACCAAATAAGTATCATTAGAATAATCATATTCGAAGACATAAATGTTGATACTATTGTCTATAAACTTAGTCAAACTTAAGAAAATTTGAGTTAGTTTAAATCTAGAATTGCACTTCATTTTTGGATGGAGGGAGTATGCTTAAAGGCAGGCCAACCGTCTTTCCTAGTGGGCATGGGTAAGGGCATAAGACCTAGGAGACACTACTAGCCACAGGGCCACCATCATCTTCTACTCCTATGCACGCCCACGTCATCTTCCTTGCTCAAATGTTGACACTAACAACAATCTCTCAAGAGGTTAGAGTTTGTGGGTTTTAAGTTAGAGGTCTGAGGACTCCTTCATGGATAGCGACCAATTAGGTGGTGTTTGTCTGGTTGACGGCCAATTAGCGGTGTCGAAGCATGGTTGATGTAGAGTTAAGTAGTGTGGAGAGCAGGAGGGATAGTACATGGCAGTGGCAAGGAGACCGATAAAGCCTCACTCACTTGCGAGTCGTGGCTCCGAAAGGGGAGGCTTGGTGGAGCTGAATAAACATGACATGAGTGGGAAGCACAAATTTAGTGTTGAATTAGAGATAGAGATGGGATAACGGAATGCTATTGTAACCACATAGCTAGCCTTAGCCCTTCATCCTGCACCGAGATTCATGCTAACAAGGGTAAGTTGAAAAAGTCACGGGGATGGTTGAATCTTGGATTGAGATTTGTGTCGCAATAGGGGATAAATGGCTAGAAAAGAACATGTGGTCACACACATATGGAAAGACATTATTGAATAGAAGATAACTAGCCCATAAGGCCCACTTTGTTTATGCACCTTCCCGGTCCATGGTGAACTATTGTGTTTGTATTTCTTTTTGAAAATAAATACTTTATATTTGAACTTTTCCTCACATAGTAGATCGAAAATGTTACCCCAGACTAAAGGCAACAACTCAACCTAAGTGGCCAGAACCTCTGGAAGTTCAGAAACCATTTGACAACTATGTCAGTATGCTCCAGTCACCAAGTGGTTTATACATGGGATTCAATCCGTGTGAGATTTTTTTTTGGACATTTTCACCCTGCTTCTATAATGCAGGTGTTCAATTTGAATCTACTGACAATCCCTAGGACCATTGTTATCTTAAACAATAAATTGTCGATCACCCTGGCCAATTACTAGGGCGTTTTGGTATTTTTGAACATCTTTAATCCCTTTTAGTTGCCTAAATCAAACAGCCTAGGGCTAAAGTTTAGTCCCTCGACTAAAATTTAGTCCAGAGACTAAACCAAACCAAACAGGCCTTACAGACCCACACCTGCCATTATTAACTAAAATTACCTAAAGTAACTCTTCAATCTACTAAATTACCTACATGTAACCTTATAGAGAAGTTGTGTGAGGGTATAAACCCCCGGTACCACAAGATGGTACCTGGGTCGCACCGTCTGAGGTGGCCCGACCCGTAAGATTAAGGTGTACATTGCAAGATTATAGGTTGTACTAGATATTATAATAGTACCAGATGAAATACTTTACTTGTAACCCTCCTCCAAATATATAAGGAGAGGCAGGGGTCCTCTAGAGGACACACAACCTATCTCATACCCAATCAATACAAAAATAACAGAGCCATGATGTAGGGTTTTACGTCATGCTGACGGCCTGAACCTGTATAAATCTTGTGTCTTGTGTCCTATTACCATCTGGTTCGTGTATTGCGCACATGTCTACCGACAAATCACTACCATGGGCATACTTGTTGATTAGATCAGTCTGTTCTTCGCATATTTAATACAGATTGATTTTTCTGCATGTGATGATTCATCTCCCTCGTTCGCGATCTACTTTGCTAACATCCCCCTGGAGTTCGCTGGAATTAATATCTAGAATTAACTCGACAATGACAGATTCGGTGACTTCAGCGGCAGAAACCTTTTCAGACCAACGGCAGAAACCTTTTCAGACCAACGGCGGTACCAACAAGGCGACTCATCGGCTCGAGGCAGCACGTCTCAACGTCGAAACCACGGAGATCAATTGGCCATTAATCAAGCATCCCTCTTCCCGATGGACCACATGAACAAGCAAGCAACTACACGTGACAACGATCATCCAAATGCTAAGTGATTTTTAATTTTCAATTAAGATACACACATCTCCGCGTACATCTACATACGTGTGCTTCAAGCTGCTGGCAGGAATTCGGTTATGTTTTTCGACATCGTAGCTGAGCCGTTGAGTGAGCCGCACTGAGCTCCGACCACATCTGTCCGAGCTCCGACCACGTCCATCCAAGCACCGACCACGTCCGTACGACTCCAACTCTGCCGAGCACCGACCACATCCGTTCGAACTGCCAAGCGAGCTGCTCGGCTTACTCCGACCACTTGTCGCATCGATCGCCGCAAAGAACGACGCTACAACAACTGCGACCACCATCATCATGACTGGTCGGAAAGCTTGAGGGCCAGGCAATTTTATCGCCATCGACTAGTTTTCTGTCAAAAATAAGTACACTTCCAACATTCGTATTTAATATAATTTCTTCCAACTACTCTAATATGCTTACCTAAAGATCACTTTCTATTAATATTTTATAAAAGACCAGTTGACAGAGCACCATCCTTTCTTGAGTTCTCGGAGCCAGCCCCGTCTCCGGCTTCTCCCTATGCGTGCACGGGACTCGCTCTATATGCTTCGGGTGGTCGGCGGGCGCTCCTTGGTCCGACCTGTGCGCTCTTACGTGCGAACAGGCTCCACGCCTCGCACTCGGACAACAGATTCGGCTGGGGCCATATGGATTCTACAGGATGACGCGTCTACCAACTGATACAACTAAAACATAACACTTATACGTTCTAACTTAGTTATCCTCCACACAATATACAAGCTCTAAACGTTTTTTTTCCACAAAAACACAAACAAGCTTACATTTTCACAACAGTACTTTATTACAAACTTGTCTGATGAGGTACAAGTTTACAATAAACTAAACTGTTTGTCCTACTGTCTACAAGTTATAGGGTGGTCTGTGCTCGGGATGGGCGCTACTCTACGCTCCCTCCTAGACGCTTCACGGCCGCGGCGTTGCCTCCGCAGTAGCATTGCCTCCACAGTAGGACCTGATGCTCCTGGCTTCTGGCTGGTCATGACCGCAGGCACCGGTTGCTCAGCTGCTGAAGTCTACCCTACCGGGGACTGGCTGGTCGAGACCGCAGTCCTCGACACTTGAGGGTGAATCTCCTACTAAACCGTTCCACATATTTATATTGCAGGAGCTTGGTTCAGTCAATGAGCCAAGCTGGGGACTTCTCGCCGAGCTCTCGCTACTCATCGCTGATCTCTCGCCGAGCTCTCGCTGCTCCTCGCGGAGCTCTCACTGAGCTTTCGCCGCTCCTTGCTGAGCTCTCGCTGCTCGTTGCTGAGCTTTCACTGCTCCTCGTTGAGCTCTCGCCGCTCGTCTGAAAGGTCTTGATGGCTAGAGGGGGGTGAATAGCCTTTTAAAATTTTCTACAAAGACAAGCTAAATAAGTTTATGAATATAACAAATAGCGAGATGTGAGTTTTGCTTAGCCTACGGGGTGTTTGCAAGCCACCTATCCAAAACACAATTCTAGTAGTTGCACTCAACCACACAAGTCAAACCGAGAAGGTAACTACAACTACAACTAGCAAGCTATACAAAAGAGCTACTCTAGCAAAGCTAACTAGCTAGCAAAGATAACTAAGAAAGTAATACGGAGTTGAGTTAGGAGAGTTTCACCGAGGGGCGAAGTATTGAGCCAACCAATATGATCAACAATGAATACCAAGATAACCGAACACCGGGATCAACCAATCACAATATGAAAGTGATGACACGAAGATTTATCCTGAGGTTCACGTGCTTGCCGGCACGCTAGTCCCTGTTGTGTCCCTCTTCACCACGTGGTTCGGTGGCCAATCGGTCTCACACCGAGCCTCTCAAAAGGCGCCACAAGAACCTACCAAATGGCAAAAGGTTGCAAATGACACGAGCAATTCACTAACATTGCCTTTGGCGCTTCGCCAAGGTAGGCACAAACCCCTCACAATCACCGGAGGTGACCAAGAACAATCACCAACTCTTGCCAATGCCTCCAAGCTGCTCCAAGCCATCTAGGTGGCGGCAACCACCAAGAGAAACAAGAATCCCGCAGCAAATCAACCACCAAGTGCCAACTAGATGCAATCTCACAATGCAAATGCACATAGATCACTCAATCTCACTTCGAATATGCAAAGAAGCAAGAGAGATGAGTGGGAGGGGAGTTGCTTAGATCAAAGTGCTCACAAGTATGTCAAATGTTTAAGAGAGAGATCCTTGAGCCGGCCAACAAGTATTTATAGACGTACCCCTTCGAATAGAGCCGTTAGAAACTTAAACAACTGAAATCGCGCTGACCGGACGCGCTGGTCCAACTGACCGGACGCGCCGGTCGCACAACGGCTAAGTCGCGAAGTACTGACCGGACGCACTGGTCCAAACGACCGGACGCGCTGGTCCAAACCCTCTCTACCGCTCAAACTCCACCGCCTTCACAAACGTGCTAACACCACCAAGTGATCTCGTCATGTGTGAGTGTGTTAGCATTTTCACAATCATTTTTTGAGGCGATATTAGTTCTATCCAAATGCATATGATCATGAAATGCACACCTAGAGGCACTTAGAAGTTCAATAGCCGCATCATTCCCCTCTTTATAGTAAGGCTATCTATCCTATAATGTAACCACACCCACTAGGTGTCTTGGTTACTAAAACACAACCCTTAAGCATATACCTTTGCCTTGATCATATATGGTTGCGTCTAAATCCAAGTGTGGCCATCATGATCACCATGTCCATCTTGCCACCAACCTTGGAATGTACTGATCCTCATATGCCACATACAACTTAGGCATAGGATTAGTACTTAGGCATTGTCACTAATTACTAACACCAAACATAGGACTTTCAATCTCCCCCTTGTTGGTAATTGGTGACAAGACTTTCACAAAGATGTTATGATAAAATTTTGATTGAACCCATGTCACATTGTCCAAGTATATTACCATGTGTAAGAATTATGGACATGTGATCATGAATTCAAATTGATAGCAATGGCTCCCCCTACATGTATGCTATATGTTTGGATTTTGAAAGCATACATGTTAGATAGGAAAGTATAGAAGCATTGACTACCAATAGGTGCTAAGTGTTTTAGATTATAGACCTTTGAAGGGTGATACCATCGGAGTAGCGATAAACACCATCTTAGCACCTTGTGTAGCTAGATTCCACTTGGAAAAGCACAAACATAACTAGAAACCTCGTGAGATCAACATTATAAGCAAGGCTCTAGTACCACTATGAAAAACATGAAGCAAGGAAAATCTAACTACTTCCTATTCATGCTAGTACCTCAATACATCATTCAATTTATACTAGCAAGTTACCACACAAGCAAAGTATCAGAGAAAAAGAAATGCATAACTATGCATCATACATATGAAGTGCACATGGAAATGCAACAATCATGGTTAAGAGCTTGCTCCCCCTACTTGTGTGCTGAAAATTTTAGTTGATCCCCTTCTTTTATCAATTCTCCCCTTTAGGTTTTCTCACCCTTGAACAACATTTTTCTCCCCCTTTGTGCTTCTCCCCCTTTGAGTTCTATCTTTGTGAACAATAATTTCTCCCCCTTTGGCACCAATGACCACAAGGGACCAATTTTAGATAGATTATCATGTTGAATTATGGGGTGATGATCAAGTTTCTGGTTCAACCTAGATTGCTTGCATAAATAAAATGCTTTGGTTTGATCCAAGGGCAAGCTTCTTCACACCTCACTAGAAGGGTTATCATGCACCATGTTGAAGCAAATATTTAGACAAGTTTTCTAGATTAAACACTTAGGATCACATGCTACTTAAACAAGTTATATGCTACCACTAGATCATACAAGTCATGGAAACAATAGTGGCACCATATAAACTTCAAATTCATTTGATTTTCATGAATGAGCCTAGAACATGTAAATTATGACTAGATGCACTAAACAAGTCCTTAGCATAGAATGTATGACATGTCAACCAATTGTACCTTGGAGCTTGAAGGAGAGGCATGTCATATATGGAGATGCATCAACTCATGTTGGAGAAGTCAAGTATGTTCAACTCATTCTTTAGCTTGTGAAATCTCTTCTCATCAAGTGGCTTGGTGAATAGATCGGCTAATTGATCTTCGGTGCCCACACTCTCAATGGCAATGTCACCCTTTTGTTGATGATCTCTAATAAAGTAATGGCGAACATCAATATGCTTTGTTCTTTGATGTTGAACCGGATTATTGGTTAGCTTCACGGCACTTTCATTGTCATATAGCAATGGTACATTCTTGAAATTGATTCTAAAGTCCTTCAATGTTGCCTTCATCCACAAGATTTATGCACAACAACTACCCGCGGCGATGTATTCGGCTTCGGTGGTAGATAGTGCAATACTATTTTGCTTCTTGGATGACCATGAGACAAGTGATCTTCCCAACAATTGACAAGTCCCGGAAGTGCTCTTTCTCTCCACTTTGTCACCGGTATAGTCGGAATCCGAATATCCAACTAGCTCAAAACTTGCACCCTTGGGATACCACAATCCAACATCTTGTGTATGCTTTAAGTACCTCAATATTCTTTTTGTTGCCTTCAAATGACTTTCTCTTGATGAGGCTTGAAATCTTGCACACATGCATACACTAAACATCACATCGGGCCTTGATGCCGTTACATAGAGTAGGCTACCAATCATTGATCTATATAGCTTTTGATCCACCATGTTGCCACTCTTGTCACTATCCAAGCTTCCACTCGTGCTCATTGGGGTTATAATGCCCTTTGCATCTTCCATTCCAAACTTCTTGAGCATATCTTTGATGTACTTGGTTTGGCTCACAAATGTTCTTTCCTTCATTTGTTTGATTTGAAGTCCAAGAAAGAAACTAAGTTCACCAATCATTGACATTTCAAATTCCTTTGCCATCATTTTTCCAAACTCATCACAATAATCTTGATTGGTTGAACCGAATATGATATCATCAACATATATTTGCAACACAAACAAGTCTTTCCCAATCTTCTTGGTGAATAGTGTTGTATCAACTTTGCCCATGAAAAATCCTTTGGATTGCAAGAAGTCCCTCAATCTTTCATACCATGCTCTAGGTGCTTGCTTCAATCCATACAAAGTCTTCCTTAACTTGTATACATGATTGGGTTTCTTGTCATCTTCAAAACCGGGAGGTTGCTCCACATACACCTCCTCTTGGATGTACCCATTGAGAAAGACACTTTTCACATCTATTTGATATAGCTTGATATTATGAGCACAAGCATAGGCAAGTAAGATCCTAATTGCTTCCAATCTTGCAACCGGGGCATAAGTTTCACCAAAGTCAAGACCCTCTATTTGTGTGTAACCTTGAGCCACTAGTCTTGCTTTGTTCCTTACTACTATCCCATCTTGATCTTGCTTGTTACGGAAGACCTATGTTGTTCCAATGACATTGTGATCCTTAGGCCTTTCAACTAGTTCCCATACTTCATTTCTCTTGAAGTTGTTGAGCTCTTCATGCATTGCATTTACCCAATCCGGATCTCTCAATGCTCTATCAATGTCCTTGGGTTCTTCCATTGACACAAAAGAAGAGTGAGTACAAAAAGATGCCAATCTTGATCTAGTTTGAACTCCCCTTTGTATGTCACCAATGATGGAATCCAATGGATGTCTCTTGCAATGTTAGTTGGTTGAAGCACTTGGACTTGATTGCTTGGATGTTTATGTTGATCATGAGTTGGAGATGATGAACTAGCTACTTGTTGATCTTGTTGCACTTGAGATGATGTACTAGCTTGATTTTGCATTAGAGAACCACTAGCTTGTGTAATTGGACTTTGGAGCATTTGATCTTTGTTGTCATCCACATCAATCACTTGCTTTGGCCTAATATCACCAATGTCCATTTCTTTAATAGCATTGGTCAATTGAGTTCCTCTCACATCATCCAAGTTATCTTCTTCATTTTGAGAACCATTGGTTTCATCAAATTTAACATCATGAACTTCTTCAATTAAACCACTAGCCAAATTCCAAACTCTATAAGCTTTGCTAGTAGTGGAGCACCCAAGTAAGAATCCTTCATCACATTTCTTCTCAAACTTGCTTAATCTAGTGCCCTTCTTCAAGATGTAGCATTTACAACCAAATACCCAAAAGTATGCAATGTTGGGCTTTCTTCCATTTAAGATCTCATATGGTGTCTTCTTTAAGAACTTGTGGCAATAGAGACGGTTGCTATAGAAGCAAGCCGTGTTGATTGCTTCGGCCCAAAATGAATGACTCACATTATACTCATTCAACATTGATCTTGCCATATCAATCAAGGTTCTATTCTTTCTCTCAACTAAGCCATTTGATTGAGGTGTATACTTGGTCGAGAATTGATGTTTGATTCCAAGCTCATCACATAGCTCATCAACTCTTGTGTTTCTAAACTCACTTTCATTGTCACTTCTCACTTTCTTGATTGTGGTTTCAAACTCATTTTGCACTCTCTTGATGAACTTCTTGAATATGTCAAATACATCACACTTGTCCACAAGAAAGAATACCCATGTGTATCTAGTGAAATCATCCACAATCACAAAGCCATACTTATTGCCACCAATGCTTGTGTATGTAGTTGGCCCAAATAGATCCATGTGCAACAACTCAAATGCCTTGGAAGTACTCATAATGCTTTTCAATGGATGAGTATTGCCTACTTGCTTTCCGGCTTGACATGCACTACATAGCTTATCTTTCTCAAATGTGACATCCTTCAAGTCTCTAACTAAGTCATGCTTCACTAACTTGTTCAATTGCTTCATGCCAACATGACCAAGTCTTCTATGCCATAACCAACCCATACTTGATTTGGTGAGCAAGCTTGTTGAAAGTTGAGTGTCACTAGCATTGAAATCAACCAAGTATAGATTCTCATATCTAAAGCCTTTGAAGATCAAGTTAGAGCCATCAACACTAACTATCTCCACATCATCAACACCAAATATGCACTTGAAACTGAGATCACACAATTGAGCGACCGAGAGAAGATTGAAGTTCAACTTTTCAACTAAGAGCACATTGGAAATGCTATGATCATTAGAGATTACAATCCTTCCAAGAGCCTTTACATCACCCTTGCTATTGTCACCAAATATGATGCTATTAATGCCACTATCATTTGATTTGAGAGAGTTGAACATTCTTGAATCACCGGTCATATGTTGAGAGCACCCACTATCAAGCACCCAATGCCTTCCTCCGGCCTTGTAATTTACCTACAAAACAAATTAATGTTTCTTAGGTACCCATACTTGCTTGGGCCCTTGGAGGTTAGTCACTAAGCTCTTTGGTACCCAAATGGCCTTCTTCTTTGGGCCCACAATTGGTGTACCAACAAACCTAGCATGCACACCTTTCTCACCCTTGGTAAGCACATAACAAGAATCAAAAGGAATGTAAAGTACATTAGCATTTTTCTTATTCTTGTTCATTTTGTTGCAATTAATTTCTAGATGCCCGACTTGCTTGCATCTATTGCAATAACGACCATTGCCCTTCACAAAGCGAGGCTTTAGAGTAGCAAAGGCCGCCTTGCCCTTCTTCGGAGTATAGCCCAAACCCTATTTGTTAAGAGAGAACCTTTGGCTACCCAAGCATTTTAGCAAGCGGGCATCCCCACCATAGGCATTGCCGAATACGCGGGTGAGATCATCCACCTCTCTCTTGAGAGTCTCATTCTTAACCACAAGTGATGAATCACTAGTAGTAGAGATAGAGTTGGATATGGCGGATGATGATGAGCTACATGAAGCATTAGTAGGACCAACAAATAAAGAATCATCAATAATATCACATGTTAGTCCAATGTCACAAGTGACAATCACTTGCTCCTCCTTAGCTTCCTTCATGAGCTTCTCCAACTTGAGGTCCTTCTCCTTGATGAGCTCAAGTAGAGTGGAGTGGGCTTCCTTAAGCCTAGTGTGAGCAATTTCAAGATCCTCGTGGTCTCCCTTTAGACACTCATGAGAGGCCTCTAGCTCATCAAAGGATTTCCTAAGAGCTTTGAGCTCTTGTTCAATTCCTTTGCACTCCTTACTCTTTTTTAGAGCAACAAGCTCCTCCATCAAGGCGTCATTTTCATTGCTCTTGGCAATGAGCTCTTGTTCCAAGATTTTGTATTTCTTGGTTGTCCTCTTGTAGCCCTTGCTCATTTGATCTATTATGCCCAAAAGATCATCCTTGGAGTAGTCCTCATCCTCCTCATCATCACTCCTACAATCATCACTAGCACAAGAATCATCATCACTATCATTATATTTTACCTTTGTAGGCTTGGCCATAAGGCATGTTGATGTAGTGTCAAAGATGGATGGCTTGTTGGAGAGGGCGATGTTTGCAATGGCTCACCGAGTGGTCTTCTCATCATCACTAGAGCTATCATCATCACTATCGGAGTTATCACTATCCCAAGTGACCACATAGCCACCACCCTTCTTCTTATTGTTGAATGTGAAGCTCTTCTTTGCTTTCTTCTCCTTCTTGTTCTTCTTCAACTTCAACTCCCCATCATGATATCTTTTATCTTTATAGGGGCACTTTGCCACTACATGATCGGGGCTATTGCAATTGTAGCAAAGCACTTCCTTTGCCTTCATGAAGTCCCTTCTTTTTCTTGCACCATAGCCTCTCTTCTTCATGAACCGACCCATCTTTTGCACTAGAAGGGCCATGGTCTCATCATCAAATGGATCATCATCATCATCAACCTTGCTCTTGCCCTTGGAAGAAGAAGCCTTGAATGCGGTGGTCTTCTCTTGCTTGACCTTGATCTCCTTCTTCTCATCTTCATCTTCATCATCATCATATTGAGCATCGGTCATGACATCTCCAAGCACTTGGTTTGGAGTCACCTTGTCCAAGCCCTCTCTTTGGATCATCTTCCTCAAGATAGCAAACTTATTAGGTAAGTTCATCAAGAACTTATGTGAGAAGTCCTTATCCTTGACATCTTCTCCTAGGCTCTTGAGATCATTGACAATAACTTGTAGCCTATAGAACATCTCCGGTATGGACTCATCATCCTTCATCTTAAAGCTTGCAAACTTATCCTTGAGCATATAGAGCTTGGCACTCTTTACCGTTGAAGTGCCCTCATATGTTTCCTCTAATCTTATCCACACTTCACTTGCCATCTCAAGATCCTTGATTTGCTCAAAGACCTTTGCATCAATCCCATTGTAGAGAGTATTGAGAGCCATAGTGTTGCATTGGTTGTTGATGCAATCATTGTTGGTGAGGTTGTTGGGATCAATGATAGCATAATCATGGTGTGTCACTTTCCAAATGTTCTCATGAATAGAGCCAAGATATTGCTTCATCTTTCTTTTCCAATGATCAAAAGATGTGACACCATCAAAGAATAGAGGCTTGCCCCCAACATGGTTGAACACAACTTGAGCCATCTTACACCGAGGTTGTTAAGCCTTGAAAACGGTGACCACGGCTCTGATACCACTTGAAAGGTCTTGATGGCTAGAGGGGGGTGAATAGCCTTTTAAAATTTTATACAAAGACAAGCTAAACAAGTTTATCAATATAACAAATAGCGAGATGCGAGTTTTGCTTAGCCTACGGGGTGTTTGCAAGCCACCTATCCAAAACACAATTCTAGTAGTTGCACTCAACCGCACAAGTCAAACCGAGAAGGTAACTACAACTACAACTAGCAAGCTATACAAAAGAGCTACTCTAGCAAAGCTAACTAGCAAGCAAAGATAACTAATAAAGTAATGCGGAGTTGAGTTAGGAGAGTTTCACTGAGGGGCGAAGTATTGAGCCAACCAATATGATCAACAATGAATATCAAGATAACCGAACACCGGGATCAACCAATCACAATATGAAAGTGATGACACGAAGATTTATCCTGAGGTTCACGTGCTTGCCGGCACGCTAGTCCCCGTTGTGTCCCTCTTCACCACGTGGTTTGGTGGCTAATCGGTCTCACACCGAGCCTCTCAAAAGGTGCCACAAGAACCTACCAAATGGCAAAAGGTTGCAAATGACACGAGCAATTCACTAACGTTGCCTTTGGCGCTTCGCCGAGGTAGGCACAAACCCCTCACAATCACCGGAGGTGGCCAAGAACAATCGCCAACTCTTGCCAACGCCTCCAAGCTGCTCCAAGCCGTCTAGGTGGCGGCAACCACCAAGAGAAACAAGAATCCCGCAGCAAATCAACCACCAAGTGCCAACTAGATGCAATCTCGCAATGCAAATGCACTTGGATCACTCAATCTCACTTCGAATATGCAAAGAAGCAAGAGAGATGAGTGGGAGGGGAGTTGCTTAGCTCAAAGTGCTCACAAGTATGTCAAATGTTCGAGAGAGAGAGCCTTGAGCCGGCCAACGAGTATTTATAGACGTACCCCTTCGAATAGAGCCGTTAGAAACTTAAACAGCTGAAATCGCGCTGACTGGACGTGCTGGTCCAACTGACCGGACGCGCCGGTCGCACAACGACTAAGTCACGAAGTACTGATCGGACGCGCTGGTCCAAACGACCGGACGCGCTGGTCCAAACGACCGGACGCGATGGTCCAAACGACTGGACGCGCTGGTCGCACATCGGCTAAGTCTTGAAGCACTGACCGGACGCGCTTGACGCGCTGACCGAACGCGCTGCGAACGACCGGACGCGTTGGTCCCGTGAATGACCGGACGCGCTGGTCAGCCTGAGCAGCGCACAACAACACAATGACCGGACGCACTGGAGAAATGACCGGACGCCACAGTGCCAGCGTCCGGTTAGAGTCCAGTAATCTCCCTGAATGACCGGACGCGTCTGATCGACTGTGACCGGACGCGCTTCACGTCCGATCATCAAAGTGAAAACCACGCAGATACTGAACACTGACCGGACGCGTCCGGTCATGCAAAGACCATGTCCGGTTCAGCGTCCGGTCACCTCTATGACCCCCGTTCGCCTCGGTTTCTTTTCCGGACTTCTGGCGTAGTGGAAAATAGTCGTTTCAACTCCTCGAAAACGCCTGAATCCCGCCTCGCAAGCTCGGCGAGAGCGAGAGAGAACCCCAAACCCTCTCTACCTCTCAAACTCCATGCCTTCGCAAACGTGCTAACACCACCAAGTGATCTCGTCATGTGTGAGTATGTTAGCATTTTCACAATCATTTTTCAAGGCAATATTAGTTCTATCCAAATGCATATGATCATGAAATGCACACCTAGAGGCACTTAGGAGTTCAATAGCCACGTCATTCCCCTCTTTATAGTACGACTATCTATCCTATAATGTAGCCACACCCACTAGGTGTCTTGGTTACTAAAACACAACCCTTAAGCATATACCTTTGCCTTGATCACATAGGGTTGCGTCCAAATCCAAGTGTGGCCATCATGATCACCATGTCCATCTTGCCACCAACCTTGGAATGTACTGATCCTCATATGCCACATACAACTTAGGCATAGGATTAGTACTTAGGCATTGTCACTAATTACCAACACCAAACATAGGACTTTCATCATCCCCGAGCTCTCGCCGCTCCTCACTGAGCTCTTACTGCTCCTCACCGAGCTCTTGTTGAGCTTTAAACGCTTGTTGCCGAGCTCTTGTTGAGCTTTCGCCGCTCGTCCCAAAATCTTCTATGGCCCTATTTGTTTCAGCTTCCTAGGAGCTTTTTGACTTTAGCTTTGGGACCTTCCAAAAGCCAAAAAGCTCTAATGAGCTCAAAACCCAAGCTCACTTTGAGGAGCTTCTAGCTTTTGGCTTTCGGGAGCTTTTTTGGCTTTTGTACGGTCTTAAAGCTGAGTCTGAAAGCTCCCAAGAAGCCCAAATGTAACATCCCGCCTCCTCGAGGACGGGCCCGCTTACATCTGGCCACTTTCTAGGACATAGAATGCCCTCACAGACCCACACAAGTCTTTTCTGTGTACTATGTCCTCACTCGTGCGCACCCGAGAAGAATTTTCCGGTCGGTCACCCATCGCTTCAGGTCAAGCACGCTTAACTTAGAGTTCTTTTGGGATGAGCTTTCGGAAAAGAAGTTGCAACTTGTTAATATGAGTATCCTATTAATCCTGTTAAGCCCTGGGCTAGGATATTACATCCTCACTCCCTTAAGAGACCGACGTCCTCGTCGGTCAATCCCAAGTCAGGAACATCCTCTCTTGGCCACGTTCATGTGTCTAGTGCCAGCGCATGTGCCATGTTGTGTGATCACTCTGGGTCCACACCAGCCATGCGCATCATGCCTATACAACTGTGACACATGCACCCGTGAAACCATGAGAGTCAGCTCTGATACCATTCTATAACGTCCCGCCTCCTCGAGGATGGGCCTACTTACATCTGGTCGCTTTCTAGGACATAGACGACCCTTACAGACCCACACAAGTCTTTTCTGCACACTTTGTCCTCACTCGTGCGCACCCAGGAAGAATTTCCTGGTCAGCGCTCCAGGTCAAGCATGCTTAACTTGGAGTTCTTTGGGGATGGGCTTCCAGAAAAGAAGTTGCAACTTGTTGGTATGAGTATCCTATTAATCCTGTTAAGCCCTGGGCCGGGATGTTACACCAAACAAACAAGCATGCTTCTAAATTATCACTTCTATCATAATAACAATAATGCATGATCTGTGTCACTTGCATATACCATATAAATAAATGCATGTAGCTATGGGCATTGCGATTTCCATGCCAAATACATAATTTCATCTAAGGTTTCAACTAAACATGTGTTGAACCCACATTGAAGTGCCATGCATGGAATGGGTAGGTACCTAAGTATTGTATTAGAATACAAACACACAAGAGAGTTTAGCTGAACAAATGTCAAACAAACATGGTGGTACAATGAGAAAAATTATTAGAGATTGATAAGTATATATATAATGTAATTGTAACTAAAGTCCATGACAGCATTATAAACTTTCTATGATTATTGTACTCCCGTGTTTGAAATTATAGTTCACTTTAACTTGGTCCTAAGTCAAACACTCTAACTTTGGCCAAAGCTATAGAAAAATGCACAAATATCTATAACATCAAATTAGTGTGATCAAATTCTTCATGGAATATGGTTTCATGGTGCACTTGTTTGAACTTTGATGTGTTACTATATCTTTTATCTGGTGACTTGGTCAAAGTTAATTAATTAGATAAGTTTGACTTGTGACAAAGCTAAAAAAGTGAACAATATCTTGAAACAGATGGAGTATTAGAATATGAACACATGAAAGATGGTTTCAACCAAATACATGTCAAACACATATGGACATGTGCAATGCAAGGGGTCAAAAAATAAACATAAGAAACTTTGTATGGGTATTGTATATATTATATTAGAATATGAGCACATGAGAGATGGTTTCTATGGGGGTATAAACCCCTATACCCTTATGGCTACACATGGGCAGGCCCAGACCAGACGGTCCGGCCCATTACATGACGACGCGCGATCCAGATCATTGGGATGAAGTCTCGCGCAAGGCATCAAACCAGACTTGGGAATCAAGCAAGGTCTTGGTCGGTTAGATTAGGAATTCTTATCCGGCTTTGTATGGCAATTGTAACCGGCTAAGATTAGTTTCCAGATCTGTAACCCTGCCTCTCGGACTATATAAGGAGGGCAGGGGACCCCCTCAAAAACATCAAAACATACTCTAGGGCAATCTAGCTTGTAATACATTGTTCGAGACAGCAATAACAAAGCAGAGCAGGACGTAAGGTATTACGCCCACACGGCAGCCTGAACCTGGGTAAACCTGTGTGTTATTCTGCATCACCATCTCGTTCGTGGCTTGCACACCTGTCTGCCGACAATCTACTACCTTGGGCATACCCCTCGGTAGACTGCCGACCAGGTTTTGTCGACAGTGGTGCGCCAGGTAGGGGGGTGTGTACTGCTTTTCAGGCGTGCGAGATGGTCATCTTCCCTGACTCCATGGCCACGGCGGCGGGCCTCACGTTCATGATCGGCTAGATCACCTAGACCATCGGCTCCAATGACTTCATCATCACAGCCATGGAGGAGGTGCAGATCCGATCTGCATCAACTACTTCCCCGACACCGGCGTCGACTACGACTACGCTAGCTCCGGCTTCTCCTGCACCAGCACCGTCACCGACCACGCCGGCAACTCATCGACTCCTTCCTCGCTACTTGGGGAGGAAACTCGACACCATCGACCTGATCGACTCCATCGACCGGCTCGGTGGTAAAATCTCATTTACCCTATCTCTGGTCGACTCGCTCCAAGAGCAGTTTACCAAGCAGAACTCGAATGGCTACAACAGATCTACTCAACCTGCTCGAGCCACCCGTTTTCAACGGTTGGGTACAGATCTAGTGGTCACTTCAACTCCTGAAGGGCGCTCTGCTCGGCCTCGACCTCGACGACACAACTTCATCAATATGGTGGGCTCTGATCAAGTTTCGATCCATACCACCTAGACAGATAGTCGTTCGAGCTTCGGATCGAGCACTGCGTCCGACAAAAATACTCAAACCATGGTATTACACCATGTGAGTAGCGGTGATGAAGAGATGCTACATCCTCCAGGCTTTCCTCGAATCCCTGCTTTCCCTCCAAGGCATGGCGCCATGATCAACGTGGTTAGCCAAGATGAAGACCCACCTGCTAGGGGCGAGACCGATCAACAGTGACAAGAGCGACAACAGTGCAATGCTGACCGAGCTCAACGTCGCATAGATGAAGATGCACGCCTAGCACAATAGCAAGCAGACCGTGACTAGCAAGAAGCTGACGCTGCAGCTAGGCGTAACTGATTGCAAGGGCACAACCTCAATGATGATTTCGACATGGTGGGGAACAGACCAGTGTTCAAAACCCCAAGCGCCAATGTGGCTGTCGCCATTGAAAGCCTGAAGCGGTTACCAGATGCCCTAGAAATCCAAAACATCCGAGAGGATTTGTAGGCTTATCTCCAGGCGGCCATGATTCATACCAATGAACGTGCCACGAGCCCATCAGCGTCTGGCGCGACTAGCAGGAGCCGCTAGTACTCTAGTCAACCTTTCAGGTCTGGTCAACGTGGCTTACGCACACCCGCCGGCCTAGACCACCACGTAGGCAACAATAATCACGGAAACAACATAGCTCCTGGTGTCAATCTAGGAGCTGACGGAGGCAACGACGGCAATCACGGAAACCCTCTCCGCAATGATAATCGCCAGCTCGATCACCGCCGCAATAACAACAACGATGACCGGCACAGCGATAACCAGCGTAATGACCACCGGGACCACCGTCGTCAGGGACAACAATACGGTGACGAACGAGATCGCCATGATGGCAATCACGATCTCCGTCACGACCTTAACAACTGTGACCCACGTCCTCGCATTGAATAGAGAGCTTGGGACTGTGCGTCCCATGAAACCAGTCATCGCATGGAGTACGATATGGTCCATGGTCCCCCGGACCCCAAGCAATTCACCAACCACCTACGACAAGTCATCTGACCTAGAGGTTTTAAGCTTGAAAATCTTAACCATTACGATGGCAAGGCCAATCCCGAGCTATGGGTCCAACTTTACGAGACCGCCTGTAGATCTACTATGGGCGATGAGCACGTCATGACCAATTACTTTCCCGTGGTGGTCAGCCCGGTGGGGCACCAATGGCATGTCAGTCTCCTAGAGAATCACTTCGACTCCTGGTATGCTTTGTGTCAAGCCTTTGTCGAAAACTTCATTGCTACCTGTTAATAGCCAGGCAACAAGTATGATCTACAGCGCATCCACGACGCCAGGGACGAACCATTGCGCGAGTACATCTGACGCTTCTCGGATATGCGCATTAGGATTCCTAGGATCACCGATAATGAGGCTATTAAAGCCTTCATTACTGGTCTGCGCTACCACAACGATCTCAGGACATCCTATAACAGTGGTCGACCTCCTCACCACCGCTAAGAAGTATGCGGATGCCGACGATGCCAAGGAGCTGCTGAACGAGGGCACCGACAAAGCACCGTACTCTCCACGACGCGACGACTACCGCGACAATCACCGCCGCGATGACTTTAGAGGTCGTAGTGACATCAGGGACCGCCGTAACGACAATCGTGATCGGCGCGATAACAGAAATCAGCACGGCGATCACCGTGACAACTTCAAGGGCAAGCGTGCTCGCGATGATGACGGCGAGGTCAACGCGGTGAAAAAATTTGGTGGGCATCGCAATTATGAAGAAGACTACACTAAAGCCTTGAAGGGGCCTTGCCTAGCTCATCCTAAGTCCAACCATATGTTGGAAAACTGCAAGGTCCTCAAGGAGATCTACCGCCGCAAACAGGATTTAGAAAATGCCGATAAGCCTAATGACACAACAGACCAGCGTAACCGCAGGGACCATGATGAGGACGATCCTGACAAGAACCCCAAGCACCAGTATTAGGAACCAGTGAGGCATGTTGCAACCATCATCGGGGGTAAGGTGTCTATTGAAAGCAAACACGAGTAGAAGTTGCTCTCCCGTGCTTGCCTGAACGTGGCCAAGGCAGACGACCTCATTGCGGATCCAAGACTACCCCCCTGGTCACACCGAGAAATCAACTTCAGCAGGGCAGATCAATGGGCCACCATCCCTAAACTAGGTCATTTCGCTCTCGTCCTCAGCCCTTGTATCAATAAAGTGCAATTTGACAGGCTGCTCATTGACGACAGTAGGCGGTAGTTCCATCGACATCCTGTTCAAGAATAGCCTCTCAGCATTGAACATATCTGAAGCTGACTTGAAGCCATACGACACACAATTCTGGGGGTCCTGCCTGGACAGAGCTCTATGCCTCTCGGGCAGATTACCCTACCTGTGCAGTTTGGCACGGCAGACCACTTCCGTACCGACTACGTCAACTTTGTGGTCGCTGACTTCGAGGGTACCTAGCATGCTATCCTTGGTCATCCCACGGTCACCAAATTCATGGCTGTACCTCATTACATGTACTTGGTGCTTAAGATGCCAACGGAAAAGGGAGTCCTCACTCTCAAAGGCAATGTATTCGTTGCCTATACCTATGAAGAGGATAGTTTTCGCGTAGCTGAAGCCCACGACCTCTCCCTGCGCATGGCGGCAACGATGGTGGAGGCAAAGAAGACTCCGCCAAACCAGCTAGAGATTCCAGAGCTCAAAGCACCATGAAAGTCTATCAAGTCTAGGGAGTACAAAGAGATCCAACTGGTTGAGGGTGACTCCAGCAAGACGGCACTGATAGGGTCAAACCTTGACCCCAAATAGGAAGACACACTCATCTAGTTCTTGAGAGAGAACATAAGCGTGTTCGCTTGGAAACCATCGGACATGCCCGGTGTATCTCGAGACCAGATCGAGCACTCCTTGAACGTCGACCCCAAGGCAAAACCTATCAAGCAGACGTTGCAGCGGTTTGGGAAGGACAAAAAGGAGGCTATTAGGGTAGAAGTTACATGGCTTCTTGCAGCCGGTTTTATCAAAGAGGTGTATCACTCGGACTAGTTAGCCAATCTGGTTCTTGTACGTAAAAAGAATAATGAATGGAGAATGTGCGTTGACTACACCGATCTCAACAAACACTGCCCTAAAGACCCCTTCGGCTTACCTCGCATTGACGAAGTCGTGGACTCCACGGCCGGCTGTGAGCTACTATCTTTTCTCGACTATTACTCTGATTATCACCAGATCGCTCTCAACAAGGACGATCAGATCAAGACATCCTTTATTACACCCTTTAGCTCTTATTGCTACACGACCATGTCGTTTGGGATAAAAAAATGCCGGAGCTACTTATCAGCGTGCAATACAAGAGTGCCTCGAAAAGGAGATACAAGATGAACTGGTCAAAGCCTATGTAGATGACATAGTTGTCAAAACCAAGGAATCTCATTCCTTGATTGACGATCTAACACATACTTTTGCAGCGCTGAATCAATATCAATGGAAGTTGAACCCTAAAAAGTGCATCTTTGGCGTTCCCTCTGGTATATTACTAGGCAATGTCGTCAGTCATGATGGCATACGCCCTAACCTAGAGAAGGTGCAAGCTGTCCTCAACATGAAGAGACCAGCAAATGTTAAGGATGTACAGAAGCTTACAAGGTGTATGGCTGCCCTAAGCCGATTTCTAACTCCATTTGGCAACAAGGGCTTACCTTTTTTCAAATTACTCAAGGCAGATGAGAAGTTTGAGTGGTCGGAGGAAGCAGATATTGCCTTTACACAACTGAAGCGGTACCTTGCATCACCTCCGATCCTTACTGACCCCAAGTCAGGAGAAGTCCTTCAACTCTACATTGCTGTGACTGATCGAGTCGTCTCCACTGTCCTGGTGGTCGAGCGTGAGGAGCTCGGCCATGCTTATTGTAACACCTCAGGTGATTAGCTCCTTAATTGCATTGCAATTGCATAAGCATAAGCATGCATCATTCATGTTATTTTATGTGGTTGCAACAAATATGGTTGTTTTTAGAATTTTGTTTGGCTCACATCATGTGACACTAGGGAGTTGGTGTAACTAAAGGGTAGAGTAGCCAATTATATCTCACAACACTTTAGTTATACTTAGGGTCACTAATGGAGCAAGGTTCATGTTGACCAAAATCACCAAAATGCCCTCCAAGGTGTAGTTGACCAGCATTTAGCCCTAGGATGCTCTAGTTTGACCAATTAAAAAGTCTAGCTTAGAGACCTTGCATGGAGGAGCACCCTTAAGCAAAGTTGTAGGGAATTTTATGGGGAACAAAAGTCTCCATATGACCATCTCATGAAACTGGCCAGAACATGCTCAAAAATGGCCCACAAGTTAGCTAGAGGGGCTGTCTCAACACTTAGAATTTTTCTAAGTCTCAAAAGTGTCCCTCCAGTTTTACTGTGGTCTACTTTAGGAGCTTGTAGTTTGCGAACCAGGCCAAACCAGCTTCCACTCATATTGACAAACTTGTAGTCCTTATGTAGCTCTACAACGTTGCCAACATCACCCATGCCTGGTTCTCAATAGTTTAGGAGATATAGTATCAAGAAGTTAGGGTTTCAGTCGACGTTTATCTCTGAAACTGCATTTTAGTTTCAAGGGGGCACCACTTTGGAGTTTATAGTTTCAAATCTGAGCCGAATTGGTTCTAGAGCCAATTAGCAAAGTTGTTGACCTCACAAAGCCCTACAATTTTTGTATTATCACCTGCTCCTAACTCGAATCGGTTTGAGAGATAATTAGCGCCAAAACTGCCCTGTCAGTCGGTCTTTGGAGGCTCGGTTTCAGTCAACGAGCTCGAACACCGGCATGTCGTGGCGCGCGGGCAGAAGAACGGCAACGCGTGGCGACCGAGCGCTGCCGTTCCCTCCACGTCGCGAGCCTGAGCGTGAGTTGAACACCGAGCGGCCACCTCCACCCCCCTCACGCGCGCTCATTCTCTTCTCCCTTCCTCTCGCTCTGGCCAGGCTCACCGAGGCGGAAACCGGGACGCCATTGTTGCCGTAGCCATCTCCGAGCTCGCGCACTCACCACCGCTCGCCGAACCACGTCCATCCCTCCGCCTCCCCGTCCTACACCTCCTCGACCCGTCGGTAGGTTGGATTGAGCCCAATGTGAGCCACATTGCCGTTTCCACCCGCTCACCGAAGCTCACCGGAGCTCCGCCATGTGCGGGTCACCGTGGCCAGCACCACACAGTAGTTCTCCGTCTGACTTCACCCACATTTCCCCCTCCCTGTCACGTGTAGATGCTAGGATGAAGATGTTACTGCCAGTATCGAGACAGCCATGACGGAACGAGACCGTGCACGGCCGCGCCATGGCCGCCGGCCAGGTGCTCACGCGGTCAAGCAGTTCCGCTCCACCCCCGTCTGTGGGAGTGATCTCGTTAGGTCCGCTAGGTGATGAGGACATCCTCCACTATTACCCGCTGGCAAAGACGCAACAAAAAAGGCCAGGTGGCCAAGTTGTAGTCGGGCGGCGACCGTGTGAGCCTCTGAATAATCCCACCTTGCTTAGCTTGGGAGGAGGAAGCCACCTTAAAAGAGAGAGCCACCCTTCCCCTATCGGACTAGTCTTTTAGGGATATTGAGCCTTTCCCAGAGTGGGTGTGCATAAGAACTATTGGGGTCCGGGCAACCTTAATTTATTGGGCCTCAGCCAACCCCACCTGGGCCGGATGCATCACTAGGAGTCCTGGAAGGTGATGCGCCCTTCGGTAGGTCGTGCGACGGCCGGGACTCGCCGGCGTACCGCCAGGCACCGCGGCCGTCCGCCATTGCCGTTGGTCTGGGTGCGGTGGTGCATCAACTTTGGGGAAAAGTGGTAGCCTCGGTGCGGTTGGGTTTGGGCAAGACGCCGGTGCACTTGGATCGGTTGGAGGAGCCACCGGCGACGAGGATTTGCTCGCTGGAGCTCACGGCCGCCGCTCCCCTGTCCCTCTGTCCCTGACCGTGGGGGCCCGCCTGTCAGGTGTCGCGCACGGGCGGGAGCCCGAGCAGGCCGCGCGCGCGCCGTGGGCCGCGTCTGTTCCCGGGCCGGCCCAGCATCCGATAGGATTTATTCATTTTTCTTTATTCTGTCACAGTTTTTGTTAAGTTTTGGAAAATTGTAGATCTAGGGTTTTACTTGCTCAAAAATTATGAGATAAATTTTGTTAGGATCTACTTGGTGTGTAGTATTTTAGAAAAATATGAATTAGTTATGTGATGTTTAGTTTCTAGGAGATTTAAATAGGTTTTTGAAATGTGTTTTAGATTGCATGCAAACTTGTTTAAATCATATCTTGAGTTTCAGTGTTCCAAAAATTATGAAAATTGGTGGGTAAGCTAATTTATACTTGCTCTAGCTTTGATAAAAATTTGGGCAGTAGTGCTTAAGTACTTTTCAAGTTATAATGCTATCTTGTCATTTTAGGGAATACTTGAATAAAATTTTGTAATTTTTCTACATGAGAAATGTTCTTATAAATTTTTGGAGAATGTCTTGGTACCATAAAGTGTCTAAGAAAAATATGAAATCTATTGTTTGATACTTTTAAATATGATTTGTTAATTATACAAAAATCAGCCTTTTGGGCTTGTGAATTTTGTTTAGGGAGTTTCTGTAAATAATTTTTGTTCAAATTTTTACAGTGGTCTCTTTTTGCTTCATAGAGTCTCCTGTAATTTTTGTAGAATTTGAGGAGCAGTTTACATATATGTTTAAAATTCCACTTAATTACTTAAGTAAATTAAGAAATGAGTATAAAAAAATAATTTAGGTAGGCAAACCTTACTTTCTGGTGTTTCTGTGATCTATGTGAACTTGTGGTAACTTTAGTTTGGTCTTATGGGATGTTTGCCACATAAATAAATATTTAATCTTTGCAATTCTAGGTTTTCTGGACAGCTGGTAGTATTTCTGGGTTTGGCCTTTGATAAAAGTGTTTGCTGGAAAACTTGCAAATACCAAAGTTGTAGTAAACTTGATAAACTAGCTTGTGTCAAAATTTGGGAGCATTTGGCTTAATAGTTTGGGAGTTATTGCTGTTTAAAGTGCCAGTTCAGAATTGGCTACTCTCTGTTCAGAGAGGACAGATTCTGGAACTTGGGAAATTCGACATGGAAAACTTAGGAATTTAAGGTTAAGGTCTGAAAATGATTTGTAGTGCATTTCTAAAGCTTTCCAGATTGTCTTAGACCATATCTTTTGGAGTTAGGAATCTTCAGTTATGTTAGAATCTTTGAGCTGCTGTCCAGAATGTCTTACTGTGGTAACCTAAGTAATATTACTCTTGTGTTGTTAGGTGTTAGGGCCTTAACCGAAGAGGAATAGCTATATCTTAGGTTGGGTAGATTAGATAAGTACTTCTCCACCGGAGAAGAGATTTGCACGTATTGATGAAGTGACTTGAATAGAGTACTTTTATTGCCGAAATGCATTTCATCCCAAGCATGTTGCACCCATTATGCACTCATGATATTTATTGTGCACTCATGCAATAGGTGTTCCAGAGGGGTAACACTCCTCGAGTTCGAGCCAGTGATTCCGAAGGAAGTCTAGGACCAGCCAGAGGAGCCAGCGGAACCAGTCGGCGGAGGAGACGCCGCTGAAGATCTACCCGAGTGCCCTGACCACCGGCCCTCGACCTTTCTAAAAGGCAAGCCCCGGTGTATGCTGAACCTACTGTTTTATAAATTAATCTTGAGTACTTTTAATTGTTTACTGCATTAACTTGTAGGAGTTATATGAAAACACTTGTTGCATTATACCTGTCCTTGTCCAAATATCGTACTTAATCCTATATTAGGTTTAGGCACGTGTCAATGCTTAGCCCTGCTTAGTTCGGTAGAAGTCGGGTGATTTTCGGTCATCCGCGAGATCTAGGAATGGGTCACGAGTGGCTATGATCGCTATCGTGAATGGAACCATGCCTAAAATGAAATTGAGACCGGGCGGGAGTTCGATAGTGCAGCCGCAAGACACTTCACGTCTTGGGTGCGGAGCGATGCCCATCTGAGTCGTTTAAGGACCGATTCGCTATACGTCCTTGAGTCATGTTGAACGCAGTCTAACACTTAGTTGGCTGGATAAGCCGTTCCGACCGCGAATCCGAGTAATACAGTTCAGGCCGGGAATCGAATGGTAGGTTGCTCCTTGGAGGAGAGAAAGGATGTGCTTGGGGACATTGGCGTGAGACCAAGGGGGGGTTAGAGTCCCTATCACCTGGCAGAGTGTCGCCCTTGGGGATGCGACATCAGTCGGACCCGCGGCTCCTGAACTGTACCAAAGGTGACCTGAGCAGCCCTCGCCAGGCGTGACTCGGTGAGTGTTAGAAATACCCCTCCAGCTGGATAGGAATTCGATTCGAATCGCCGTCGCTCCCGATAAGTGAGCACTTGACTTGAGCAGCGGCAACGTAGATCTCATTAAATGAACAGATGGTTAAGTGAATGATATAATGTTGCCACAATGATATACCTGCTATGGATATAATAATAATGTTGTTTGATTATACTCAAGTGAATGTTTAGTACAGGTGCTAAGATAGATGACAGGTAAATGCTAAAAAGAACTGCTAGTACAAGTTATAAGAGTTTCAATTACTTATGCCTTTATGCAAAATGTGATGTCAGCTAGCCTCTTGTGTAAGCCTTGCATAATCCTTGGTGTCATCTTATTTCTGGTTTTTGACGGGTAAGTCTAGCTGGGTACATTCTAGTACTCAGGGTTTATTCCCTCCTGTTGCAGATGATATGCTCTACCAAGGCTTCTGCAAAAATTGTCTCCACCCTGCGGGTGACGAAGACTAGATCACTAGGGCGTGATCATCTTTTATGTACTTTCCTGATGCTTTTGCGGGTTGTTGATCAATAAGACTGGCAGTAGTTAAACAACTGGTGTGTGTATGCTTCCGCTACTTTTATAAACTTGGTTTGTAATAATTGTGACTCCGTGTGTGTAAACTTATTTCGGAACTACTTGTGAAATGTAACGTATGATGTTGTATGTTGAATGATGCGATCTTGGTTGTAAGCAAGTTGGTTTGAAATCCTTCGTGGTTTCGATTGACTACCGGGATTATATGGGCTCAAGTCAAAAATTTGAGCGCTTCGGTGCTTGTTTTTGTACTTGTGCTCTTATAATTTGGTCGGTTCTGTTACAGCTGGTACCGGAGCATAATTTAACATTAAACACATCGTACGAGTATTTAAAAACAAAAGTTTTTGATTATGAAAAGGGTTAAAATTCTAAAAATTATTTTCATAGGTATGCCAGTGATCACATCCCTTAGCCCAAATAAGGACTCTTAGGTGGCTTATTATAAGTACTAACTGGGGGATCTTGGTTGTTTCTGTTTCGTCGTCCATACGACGTGATATTGTATGGATGCCATCCACTTGGGTGGTAATGTATGGATCAATTGCCTCGACGCTTTGGTAAGTGTGAGTTGTGAGGGCATGATCGTCCAACCGGCGATCTAGGAGAGAGTAGTTTTGGTGACTTGCATACTTACATGTTCAAACCATGTAATTATGAAAGCACTTAATTGTGGGAACCTTTATATCGGGTAGCTTTGATACTGAAGTATATACATCAGGGAATGTGTATATGGAAAGTATTTAAATTACTGCTTTCTTGTGTGCATATATTGGGAAACTGTTGGGCTGAAATGAGATTTTCTGCAGGTACACTAACAGCGTAACGAGTAGACCGATAGTTTCGCTTATATGAGAGAACGTATGTATGCCACCGCCTAGCGTTAAAACTTTAGGTTTCTACTAAGGTGAGAGGACGTACGGAACGTGCATGCATCATGTTTAATTATATCATACATATCATTTAATCCCTCCTTAAAAATTTCAATAGTCCCGACTAAATTAAATTTCGTATCCCCTAAATGATCCTCACTGTAAGTCGTATCTTGTTGCTACAGATGGCACGTACCAAGAGGACCGCTCGCAAGTCCACTGGAGGCAGGGCACCTCGTCACTAGCTCGCTCCACGTGAGCCCCGCCCTGAACCTACTGAGGTGGAAAGGCTAAGGGCAGAGTTGGCTGAAGTGACTGCTGCCAGGAATGCAGCGCGTCAGCAACTGGAGCAAGTGATCCGTGATCGTGACCAGGAAACCCTTGCAGTCCAGAGATTGACAGTAGCAAACTGCAACTGTCAACGCATGCTGGTCCGTGTCATGAATCAGAGGGATGAAGCCTGGCACGAGGAGAACGTTCTGAGAGCTCGTCAGTTTGAGCTCGAGCAACAGTTGGAGAATGCTGAAGAATACAATGACAATCTTCATGAAGAAGTGCACCGCCTGAACAACCAGCTAAATCCTCTGCTGCCTCAAAACAACAACGCAGATGAGGACATGGGTTCGGGAATCATCATGGCTGAAGATGATGATGAAGTGGAGGTCAATGGGCCCCAAGATGCCGCACCAGAAGAAGCTCCAGAAGAAGAAGAAGAAGACGAGGAGTTAGAGCCTGTTAGCAACGAGGATGGCGGGGAGATCCTTGACACCAACTCTGAGGACGATGCTTAGAGTAGTCATCGCGTAGCTACGATGTTAGAATCATCTTTTGTGCCTCCTGGGGTTGGAGTGAGGCTTTGTAATAACTTGACTTTTGGGATGTAAGGTCGCACCCTATGTTTCCTAGATGTTTATTTAAACATGTTAATTTTGATCACAATTGGATGTCTTATTGCGTGCGTTCGATGATGGTGTCACGATTAGCACCCTTCGGTGTCGCGACGAAACCGAGGGCCTCCTATGGCGCGCGACATAAGGTTGTGCTGCTTGGCACGCGCTGGTATCGAGGTGGCTAGTCATGATCCACCATGGAACTCTACCGTTGAGAAGTCTCTTTGTGGTCAGTTTGAAGTAGTCTTTCTCAGTCAACTAAAAACTTTGAGATTGAATCCAAGTACCAGGCGAAAGGTCAAAAATCACATAGATTTTAACGTAAATGGTTCAGTAACTGCTGTGATCCTTGTGAGTAAGCCTTTATCGAAGTACATCTTGTTGGATTCCCTCGCATGATTGCGCCAATTGATACGCTTGAATGGATTGTGCGGTTGTGATGAATTATTGTGCCATGAGTATTTTGAGAAGTCTATTTCATGAAGTCAGTTTGACATATTTACAATAATTCATCTACAAATTTCCCACATCGTCAGTGCTCATTGGCTATGCATTTTGCAGATGTCGTACAATCTCCGTCGGGGTCGTGGCAATGAGGATGAGGAACAGCCACCCCCTCCGCCACCACCTACCCCGGCTGATTTGATGCAGACCATGGTCGAAGGGCAGCGCATGTTGGCAGATGTCATGCGCCAGCTTGCCAACCGGGAGGCTCGTCATGGCCGCCAGGGCCCAGAACCCAATCAGTACAGTGATTTCAAGGACTTTCTTGATACTAAGCCCCCGCTCTTTAAGGAGGCGGAGGAACCACTGCAAGCCGATGAGTGGTTGAACACTATTGAACAAAAGTTTCATCTGCTTCGCTTGACCGATGAGCTAAAAACTGAATATGCTTCTCACCAACTGCATGGCCCAGCGGGTATTTGGTGGAGCCACTATCGTTCCACACTACCTGCAAAAGTCCCGATTGCTTGGGACTAGTTCAAGGCCGCATTTCGTGGGAACTATATTCCTCCAGGTCTTATGGCAATCAAGCACACATAATTCATGAGGCTGTCGCAGGGAAATAAAAGCTTGACTGAATATCTGCAATCTTTCAACAACCTGGCAAGGTATGCCACAGAGTTTGTGGATACCGATGCCAAGAAAATTGCTAGTTTTAAAAGAGGCCTCGGCCTAAAGCTAATGAAGACTATAGGCACTAGCAAGTGTACTACCTTCAATGAATTTATTAGTGATGCTCTGACTCAAGAGAACAATAACTCTATCTATGCTGCTTCTAAGAGCCGCAAGAGGGCACTTGAGGCAGGTGCTTCATAGTCTCGAGCTCCAGCTGCCCCGAGGGCTCCTCCTCGCCCTCCTACCACAAGTGCTAAGTTCCGTCCTCCGCAAAAGAAGGCGCCAGTGAAGACTAGGTTTCGCAAGGCATATACAGTGGCTCTGCCAAAGGGTAATTCGGGCCAAGGCAGCTCCAGTGTCCCTTCTAGCAACATGCCTTGCTGGAACTGCAATAAGCCAGGTCATTGGTCCAGGAACTGTCCTTACCCTAAGAAGAATGTCAGCCAAGATGGCCGTCAAGGGCACGCCCATTATAACAGTATTGAGGAAATCCCATCTGGTGAGGTTGTCACTGCTGGTAAGTTCCTAGTTGACCAACATCCTGCAGTGGTACTTTTTGATTCAGGTGCTTCACATTCCTTTATCAGTCCTAAGTTTGCATCAGAGTTTGCACACAAATTGCATACTGTTGAAGGTGGGGGTTATTGTATTAGCGCAGCAAGTGGGAATATTTCCACAAATAAAGTAGTGGGGAATCTTGAGCTTGAGATAGAAGGGCGAAAGTACTCGCTTGCCTTAGTGGTTTTGCCGGGCTTAGGCATAGATGTTATTCTGGGCATGAATTGGATGAGTCAGAATGGGGTACTCATTGATACATCCACTCGGGTAGTTATGCTCAGAGATCCTACAGATCAAAAGGGTTTTCTGGTACAACTTCCCAGAAAAGTTGATTTGTCTGGGGAAGTTCATGCTGTGCAAGCAAAGGCGTTGGCCGAAATTCCAGTAGTGAATGAGTTTCCGGACGTTTTTCTCGATGATTTGCCGGGGCTCCCTCCGGATCGGGATGTGGAATTTAAAATTGAGTTGTTGCCTGGCACGGCGCCCATCTCTAGGAGACCCTATAGGATGCCTCCGAATGAACTAGCTGAACTTAAGGTGCAATTGAACGAACTTTTGAAGAAGGGGTTGATTCGTCCTAGTTCGTCACCGTGGGGATGTCCTCTTATATTTATAAAGAAGAAGGATCAGTCATTGCGAATGTGCGTAGATTATAGACCTCTCAATGCAGTCGCTGTCAAAAATAAGTACCCTCTACCGCGCATCGACATCTTGTTCGATCAGTTGTCTAAAGCTAAAGTCTTCTCCAAGATTGATCTAAGATCTGGCTATCATCAAATTAAAATCCGTCTGGAAGATGTTCCAAAAACCGCCTTCTCTACCAGATACGGTCTTTATGAGTATCTTGTTATGTCTTTCGGCTTGACCAACGCCCCCGCACACTTCATGTACTTGATGAATTCGGTGTTTATGCCCGAATTGGACAAGTTTGTGGTGGTATTTATTGATGACATCCTGATATATTCTGTAAATGAGGAAGATCACGCTGAACATCTGCGTATAGTCCTCACAAGACTGCGTGAACATCAATTATATGCAAAGTTCAGTAAGTGTGAATTCTGGCTTCGAGAAGTACCTTTCCTTGGGCATGTGTTGTCCGATGGAGGAATTATGGTGGACCCCGCCAAGGTACAAGAAGTACTAAACTAGAAGGATCCTATCTCGGTTCACGAGGTCCGGAGTTTTCTTGGTTTGGCTGGCTATTATTGTCGCTTCATCCCAGATTTCTCCAAAATAGCCAAGCCAATGACTCGGTTGCTGCAAAAAGACACCAGGTTTGTCTGGACTCCTGAGTGTGATGCGACTTTTCACCAACTACGAACCCTCCTAACCTCAGCTCCGGTTTTGCCACAACCGGATATCGAGAAACCATTTGATGTTTATTGTGATGCCTCAGGCATAGGTTTGGGAGGTGTGTTGATGCAGGAAGGCCGAGTGATTGCATATACCTCTCGACAACTTCGGAAACATGAGGTGAATTATCCAACGCATGACTTAGAACTCGCAGCAGTTGTTCATGCTTTGAAAACCTGGCGGCACTATCTGTTGGGCAATGTTTGCAATATCTACACAGACCACAAAAGCCTCAAATACATCTTCACCCAACCCGAGTTAAATATGCGTCAAAGAAGATGACTCGAGTTGATTAAGGATTATAACCTTCAAGTGCACTATCATCCTGGCAAGGCAAATGTGGTTGCGGATGCTTTAAGCCGTAAGTCTCATTGCCATTCCCTAGTTGAAACTAATTTTCATCGATCTCGCCTTCTACATCCAGCAGTCTTGTACAACATCACTGTCAGTTGTACTCTCAAAAGCAGAATTATTGAGCTCCAAAAGACTGACACTGGTATATTCCACATCAAGCATAAGATGAAAGAGCAAGAAACTACAGAGTACAGGGTAGATGAAGAGGGTGTACTATGGTTCAATGATAGGTTAGTTGTGCCTAAGAACCGAGAGCTTAGAAATGATATTATGTCTGAAGCACACTCCTCTAAGTTGTCCATCCATCCTGGTAGCAATAAGATGTATTATGATTTGAAGCCATACTATTGGTGGACCAAGATGCGGAAAGAGATAGCTGCATATGTGGCTAGGTGTGACACTTGCTGTAGAGTTAAAGCTGTGCATATGAAAGCTGGGTTACTTCAACCACTTTCTATCCCAGGTTGGAAATGGGAAGAGATAAGTATGGATTTCATTGTCGGAATTCCTCCTACTGTCAAAAATCATAACTCCATCTGGGTAATTGTAGATCGCCTAACCAAGTCGGCTCACTTCATTCCTGTTCGAGTAGACTATCATCCTACTGACTATGCTGAGTTGTATTTCAATCAGATAGTCCGGCCCCATGGGATACCTCGTACTATCATATCTGACCGTGGTCCCTAGTTCACTGCTCGTTTTTGGGAGCACTTGCATCACCTTCTGGGAACCAAGTTAGTGAGAAGCTCTGCTTATCACCCCCAGACGTCAGGACAGACGGAATGGGTTAACCAAATCTTGGAAGATCTATTGCGGGCATGTGTAATATCATCCAAGGGTTCTTGGGAAAAATGGTTACCTCTAGCCAAATTCTCGTACAATAATAGTTACCAAGAGAGTATTAAGATGGCCCCATTCGAAGCTTTGTACGGTCGTAAGTGTAGAACCCCACTAAATTGGATAGAAGCTGGTGAGAGGAGATTTTATGGTATTGCTTTTGTTAAGGAAGCTGAGGAACAAGTCCGTACCATCCAAAAACATATGGCTGCAGCCCAAGCTAGACAGAAAAGTTATGCTGATCGTCGTAGAAAACCGCTCGAGTTTGAAGTCGGAGACTTCGTTTATCTGAAAGTTTCTCCAATGAAGAGTGTCCAACGTTTTGGTGTTAAGCGAAAACTTGCGCCAAGATACATGGGTCCTTTCCAAATCAAAGGCAAGAGTGGAGCTGTTGCATACAAAATCCAGTTACCTCCTGAAATGAGTGCTATATTCAACGTCTTCCATGTATCTCAGCTCAAAAAGTGTCTTCGAGTTCCTAAGGAAAGAGTCCCGTTAGGAGATATAAGGCTTGAGTCTGATTTAACTTACGAAGAAAAGCCAGTCCGGATGATCGATACTCAGGAACGAGTAACTAGAAGCAAAGTGGTTAAGTGGTATAAAGTAATGTGGAGTAATCAGGGTAGTGAAAGTGACGCTACATGGGAACGGGAGGACTATTTGCGGGATGGCTATAAGGAATTCTATGAAAAATGGTACGCTTTCCAAATCTTGGGACGAGATTTTTATAAGGGGGGAGGGCTGTAACACCTCAGGTGTTTAGCTCCTTAATTGCATTGCAATTGCATAAGCATAAGCATGCATCATTCATGTTATTTTATGTGGTTGCAACAAATGTGGTTGTTTTTAGAATTTTGTTTGGCTCACATCATGTGACACTAGGGAGTTGGTGTAACTAAAGGGTAGAGTAGCCAATTATATCTCACAACACTTTAGTTATACTTAGGGTCACTAATGGAGCAAGGTTCATGTTGACCAAAATCACCAAAATGCCCTCCAAGGTGTAGTTGACTAGCATTTAGCCCTAGGATGCTCTAGTTTGACCAATTAAAAAGTCTAGCTTAGAGACCTTGCATGGAGGAGCACCCTTAAGCAAAGTTGTAGGGAATTTTATGGGGAACAAAAGTCTCCATATGACAATCTCATGAAACTGGCCAGAACATGCTCAAAAATGGCCCACAAGTAAGCTAGAGGGGCTGTCTCAACAATTATAATTTTTCTAAGTCTCAAAAGTGTCCCTCCAGTTTTACTGTGGCCTAATTTAGGAGCTTGTAGTTTGCGAACCAGGCCAAACCAGCTTCCACTCATATTGACAAACTTGTAGTCCTTATGTAGCTCTACAACATTGCCAACATCACCCATGCCTAGTTCTCAATAGTTTAGGAGATATAGTGTCAAGAAGTTAGGGTTTCAGTCGACATTTATCTCTGAAACTGCATTTCAGTTTCAAGGGGGCACCACTTTGGAGTTTTATAGTTTCAAATCTGAGCCGAATTGGTTCTGGAGCCAATTAGCAAAGTTGTTGACCTCACAAAGCCCTACAATTTTTGTATTATCACCTGCTCCTAACTCGAACCGGTTTGAGAGATAATTAGCGCCAAAACTGCCCTGTCAGTCGGTCTTTGGAGGCTCGGTTTCAGTCAACGAGTTCGAACACCGGCATGTCGTGGCGCGCGGGCAGAAGAACGGCGACGCGTGGCGACCGAGCGCTGTTGTTCCCTCCACGTCGCGAGCCCGGGCGTGAGTTGAACACCGAGCAGCCACCTCCACCCCCCTCACGCACGCTCATTCTCTTCTCCCTTCCTCTCGCTCTGGCCAGGCTCACCGAGGCGGAAACCGGGACGCCATTGCCGCCGTAGCCATCTCCGAGCTCGCGCACTCACCACCGCTCGCCGAACCACGTCCATCCCTCCGCCTCCCCGTCCTACACCTCCTCGACCCGTCGGTAGGTTGGATTGAGCCCATGGTGAGCCGCATTGCCGTTTCCGCCCGCCCACCGAAGCTCACCGGAGCTCCGCCATGTGCGGGTCACCGTGGCCAGCACCACACAGTAGTTCTCCGTCTGCCTTCACCCACGTTTCCCCCTCCCTGTCACGTGTAGATGCTAGGATGAAGATGTTACCGCCAGTATCGGGACAGCCATGACAGAACGAGACCGTGCATGGCCGCGCATGGCCGCCGGCTAGGTGCTCACGCGGTCAAGCAGTTCCGCTCCACCCCCGTCTGTGGGAGTGATCTCGTTAGGTCCGCTAGGAGTCCTAGAAGGTGATGCGCCCTTCGGTAGGTCGTGCGACGGCCGGGACTCGCCGGCGTACCGCCAGGCACCGCGGCCGTTCGCCATTGCCGTCAGTCTGGGTGCGGTGGTGCATCAACTTTGGGGAAAAGTGGTAGCCTCGGTGCGGTTGGGTTTGGGCAAGACGCCGGTGCACTTGGATCGGTCGGAGGAGCCACCGGCGGCGAGGAATTGCTCGCCGGAGCTCGTGGCCGCCGCTCCCCTATCCCTCTGTCCCTGACCGTGGGGCCTCGCCTGTCAGGTGTCGCGCGTGGGCGGGAGCCCGAGCAGGCCGCGCGCGCGCCGTGGGCCGTGTCTGTTCCCGGGCCGGCCCAGCATCCGATAGGATTTATTCATTTTTCTTTATTCTGTCACAGTTTTTGTTAAGTTTTGGAAAATTGTAGATCTAGGGTTTTACTTGCTCAAAAATTATGAGATAAATTTTGTTAGGATCTACTTGGTGTGTAGTATTTTAGAAAAATATGAATTGGTTATGTGATGTTTAGTTTCTAGGAGATGTAAATAGGTTTTTGAAATGTGTTTTAGATTGCATGCAAAATTATTTAAATCATATCTTGAGTTTTAGTGTTCCAAAAATTATGAAATTTGGTGGGTAGGCTAATTTATACTTGCTCTAGCTTTGGTAAAAATTTGGGCAGTAGTGCTTAAGTACTTTTCAAGTTATAATGCTATCTTGTCATTTTAGGGAATACTTGAATAAAATTTTGTAATTTTTCTACATGAGCAATGTTCTTATAAATTTTTGGAGAATGTCTTGGTACCATAAAGTGTCTAAGAAAAATATGAAATCTGTTGTTTGATACATTTCAATATGATTTGTTAATTATACAAAAATCAGCCTTTTGGGCTTGTGAATTTTGTTTAGGGAGTTTCTGTAAATAATTTTTGTTCAAATTTTTACAGTGGTCTCTTGTTTGTTCATAGAGTCTCCTGTAATTTTATGGAATTTTAGGAGCAGCTTACATATATGTTTAAAATTCCACTTAATTACTTAAGTAAATTAAGAAATGAGTATAAATAAATAATTTAGGTAGGCAAACCTTACTTTCTGGTGCTTTTGTGACCTATGTGAACTTGTGGTAACTTTAGTTTGGTCTTATGGGATGTTTGCCACATAAATAAATATTTAATCTTTGCAATTCTAGGTTTTCTGGACAGCTGGTAGTATTTCTGGGTTTGGCCTTTGATAAAAGTGTTTGCTGGAAAACTTGTAAATACCAAAGTTGTATTAAACTTGATAAAATAGCTTGTGTCAAAATTTGGGAGCATTTGGCTTAATAGTTTGAGAGTTATTGCTGTTTAAAGTGCCAGTCCAGAATTGGCTACTCTCTGTTTAGAGAGGACAGATTCTGGAACTTGGGAAATTCGACATGGAAAACTTAGAAATTTAAGGTTGAGGTCTGAAAATGATTTGTAGTGCATTTCTTAAGCTTTCCAGATTGTCTTAGACCATAACTTTTGGAGTTAGGAATCTTCAGTTATGTTAGAATCTTTGAGCTGCTGTCCAGAATGTCTTACTGTGGTAACCTAAGTAATATTACTCTTGTGTTGTTAGGTGTTAGGGCCTTAACTGAAGAGGAACAGCTATATCTTAGGTTGGGTAGATTAGGTAAGTACTTCTCCATCGGAGAAGAGATTTGCACGTATTGATGAAGTGACTTGAATAGAGTACTTTTATTGCCGAAATGCATTTCATCCCGAGCATGTTGCACCCATTATGCACCCATGATATTTATTGTGCACTCATGCAATAGGTGTTCCGGAGGGGTAACACTCCTCGAGTTCGAGCCAGTGATTCCGGAGGAAGTCCAGAACCAGCCAGAGGAGCCAGTGGAACCAGTCGGCGGAGGAGACGCCGCTGAAGATCTACCCGAGTGCCCTGACCACCGGCCCTCGACCTTTCTAAAAGGCAAGCCCCGGTGCATGCTGAACCTACTGTTTTATAAATTAATCTTGAGTACTTTTAATTGTTTACTGCATTAAGTTGTAGGAGTTATATGAAAACACTTGTTGCATTATACCTGTGCTTGTCCAGATATCGTACTTAATCCTATATTAGGTTTAGGTACATGTCAATGCTTAGCCCTGCATAGTTCAGTAGAAGTCGGGTGATTTCCGGTCATCCGCGAGATCTAGGAATGGGTCACGAGTGGCTATGATCGCTATCGTGAATGGAACCATGCCTAAAAATGAAATTGAGACCGGGCGGGAGTTCGATAGTGCAGCCGCAAGACACTTTACGTCTTGGGTGCGGAGCTATGCCCGTCTGAGTCGTTTAAGGACCGATTCGCTGTACGTCCTTGAGTCATGTTGAACGCAATCTAACACTTAGTTGGCCGGATAAGCCGTTCCGACCACGAATCCGAGTAATACAGTTCAGGCCGGGAATCGAATGGTAGGTTGCTTCTTGGAGGAGAGAAAGGATGTGCTTAGGGACATTGGCGTGAGACCAAGGGGGGGTTAGAGTCCCTATCACCTGGCAGAGTGTCGCCCTTGGGGATGCGACATCAGTCGGACCCGCGGCTCCTGAACTGTACCAAAGGTGACCTGAGCAGCCCTCGCCAGGCGTGACTCGGTGAGTGTTAGAAATACCCCTCTAGCTGGATAGGAATTCGATTCGAATTGCCGTCGCTCCCGGTTAGTGATTACTTGACTTGAGCAGCGGCAACGTAGATCTCATTAAATGAACAGATGGTTAAGTGAATGATATAATGTTGCCACAATGATATACCTGCTATGGATATAATAATAATGTTGTTTGATTATACTCAAGTGAATGTTTAGTACAGGTGCTAAGATTGATGACAGGTAAATGCTAAAAAGAACTGCTAGTACAAGTTATAAGAGTTTCAATTACTTATGCCTTTATGCAAAATGTGATGTCAGCTAGCCTCTTGTGTAAGCCTTGCATAATCCTTGGTGTCATCTTATTTCTGGTTTTTGACGGGTAAGTCTAGCTGAGTACATTCCAGTACTCAGGGTTTATTCCCTCCTGTTGCAGATGATATGCTCTACCAAGGCTTCTGCAAAAATTGTCTCCACCCTGCGGGTGACGAAGACTAGATCACTAGGGCATGATCATCTTTTATGTACTTTCCTGATGCTTTTGCGGGTTGTTGATCAACAAGACTGGCAGTAGTTAAACAACTGGTGTGTGTATGCTTCCGCTACTTTTATAAACTTGGTTTGTAATAATTGCGACTCCGTGTGTGTAAACTTATTTCGGAACTACTTGTGAAATGTAACGTATGATGTTGTATGTTGAATGATACGATCTTGGTTGTAAGCAAGTTGGTTTGAAATCCTTCATGGTTTCGATTGACTACCGGGATTATATGGGCTCAAATCAAAAATTTGAGCGCTTCGGTGCTTGTTTTTGTACTTGTGCTCTTATAATTTGGTCGGTTCTGTTACACTTATGGTGTTCAGCGCCCAATCTATTTCATTAGTGAGGTGCTCAACGAGTCCAAAACTAGGTACACTCAGATTCAAAAATTGATCTATGCCATACTCATTACAACTCGAAAGTTGAAACATTACTTTGACGGGTTCCACGTGGTAATCAAAACTGAGTTTCCCCTTGGTACCATTATACGCAACAAAGATGCAAACGGGCGCATCGCCAAATGGGCAATGGAGCTATGTCCTTTTGACCTAGAGTTTACACGACGTGACACTATCAAATCCCAAACACTGGCTGACTTCATGGTCGAGTGGACAAACTTAACCATTCTGACCTCTCAAGGACCCGTTGACTACTGAAAAATGTATTTTAATGGCTCAATGACTATTGATGGTGCGGGAGCAGGTATATTATTCATATCACCAACCAATGAAAAATTGCGCTATGTCCTCAGGATTCACTTCCTGGCATCTAACAATGCTACAGAATACAAGGCATGTTTTCATGGTTTGCGCGTTTGCAGTCGACCTCGGTATTAAGCACCTTTACATCCACAGCGACTCAGCCCTAGTTATTAACCAGCTCAACAAGGACTGGGATACAACTAGCGAGAAGATGGATGCATATTGCAAGGAAATTAGGAAGCTTGAAGGCAAATTTTATGGCATTGAATATTCCCATGTGGTTTGAGACAAAAATCAAGCAGCCGATGCGCTGTTGAAGTTAGGATCATCTAGAGCTCAAGTATCGTATGGCGTTTTTGTTCAAGACCTTTTAAAACCATCAATTAAGCAAGAAGGCGACCCCATGGTCGAGAAGCCCCTAGACGAGCCTCTGGTAGCTATGGTTCCATCACCGACCACTATGGCACTATCTCCCACAACCGCGGGACCATCTCAGACCTCGACTAAGATAGCGGACTGGCGTGTTCCATTCATTAAGTATCTCATAGATGGCACCGGGTACTCTGATCGAAATGAGAATGAATGCCTTATACGCCACAGCAGACAATACCTAGTGATCGAGGGTAAGCTGTGGCGCAAAAATGTGAAAGCAGAAGTATTGATGAAGTGCATTGAGCAAGAAGACGGTATTAAACTCTTGGAAGAAATACATTCTGGCACCTGTGGTAATCATGCCGCATCTTGGACACTAGTCGGTAAAGCGTTCTGTGTAGGTTTTTACTGGCCATCCGTAGTAGCTGATGCAGAGAAGCTTGCTAGACACTACGCCAATTGTCAGTTTTTCTGCAAAAGAGTTCACGTGCCAGCCCATGAGATCCAGACCATACCAGCCTCCTGGCCCTTTGCGTGCTGGGGCCTGGATATGATTGGACCCTTCAAACTAGCACCAGGTAACTTCAAGTTCGTATTCATGCTAATTGATAAATTTTCCAAATGGATAGAGTACATGCCCTTGGTCAAGGCATCTTCCGAAAAAGCAGTCGAGTAACTCGACCAGGTCATCCACCACTTCGGTATACCCAACAACATCATTATAGACCTGGGGACTCAGTTTACCGGGAACACGTTTTGGGACTTCTATGATGAACGGAGCATTGTAGTGAAATACGTCTTGGTGGCACATCCTAGAGCTAACGGACAGGTCGAGCGGGCTAATGGAATGATTCTGGATGCATTGAAGAAACGGATGTACAGAGAGAACGACAAAGCCCCTGGACGGTAGATTAAGGAGTTACCAGCCTGGTCTAGGGACTTTGGATATAGCCTAGTCGCAATACTGGTGTCTCTCCATATTTCATGGTTTACGGTGCCGAGGCTGTACTTCCAGTAGACATTGAATTCCGGTCACCTCAGGTTGAGAACTACAACGAAGATCAAGTTACTAAACAACAAGAGCTTGAGGTGAATAGTGCAGAGGAACGACGCCTTGACTCCTGTATACGCACGGCCAAGTACCTCGCTGTGTTACGAATGTACTACAATAAAAATGTTTAGGAACATTTCTTTGTGGTCGG
This sequence comes from Saccharum hybrid cultivar R570, assembly GCA_038087645.1. Classification (NCBI taxonomy): domain Eukaryota; kingdom Viridiplantae; phylum Streptophyta; class Magnoliopsida; order Poales; family Poaceae; genus Saccharum; species Saccharum hybrid cultivar. The sequence continues at coordinate 17,030,475 of JAQSUU010000551.1, read as the reverse complement.
CGACATGGTATTGAAATGGAAGACTAGCCAAGATGGCGTCCACAAGTTGGCAACTCCATGGGAAGGGCCATACATCATCAAGGCTGTTATACGACCTACTTCGTACAGGCTTGCAATACTTGACGGCACTGACGTGCCCAACTCCGTCCATATCGACAAGCTTAGGCGTTTTTACCCCTAATTCTCAAATACAGATATGTACCTTTTTTTGTACTACTTTTGTACTTTGAATATATATATATATACTCGACTACAGTTGACTACACTTGTTTACATTGTCTACAACTACAACTTTTTGAAAAAACAGTACATCGATCACCAATCCCTTCGGGTTCTCGGAGCAGCTCTGTCCTCAACCTCACTCATAGCGTGCACGAGATCTGCCCTCTGCGTTATGGGTGGTCGACATATGCCCTTTGGCAAGACCAGTCGTACTCTTACGTGTATACAGGCTCTGACAGCCTTACACTCAGATCACTGGCCTCTCCAAAGCCGTACAGACCTACAGGATGACATCGATTACGCTGGAACAACTAAAAACAGAACATTCCGCTATTCTAACTTAGTTCTCTTCGATTACGCCGGAACAACTAAAACAAAACATTCTGCTGTTCTAACTTAGTTAAATTCGCACGCAATACAAAGCTTCAATGTTTTTTCATACAAAAACATAAACAACTTTACATTGTACTACTCATTACCTTATTACAAGCTCGCCTCTTTGCAGGCACAAGTTTACAATAAGCTTCTGAAAATTAACTTTTCCTATGAACTATTCGTAGGTTCCTCCTACTGTGGGCCCTTTAGTAGTTCCGAGACCTTTGACGTGGTCGATGATGGAGCAGAACGTGCTTCGCTAGAAGCCAGAGATGGCGGCATGGGTATTTGACCCACGTACAACTGAATTGTTCCTCTGGTTGATGGGGCTGCAGCTAGGCACAAGATGATGTCCTTCGTGATCGCGGCAGCATGCTTCATCTCCTCTGACCGCAGCTCGTCAGCTCGCTCCACCCCGACCTCCCTAGGATAACCAGCTTCCAGGCGAGCAATATCCAACAAAGGGTAGTGGGCACGTACCAAGCTAAGTACATGTTCACCCACATACTCCTTGTCCTTCGTCCATTGTTGGAGCCATCCCTAGGCTTTTTGGGATTTCTCGACTAGGCCTATTTTTAGTGCCTCCGCTCTAGCTTCGGTGGAGTCGGTACCAATGACGTCGAGCACTGGTGCGATCTCTTTCGCCATCTCCGCGCAGGCGTGCTTCCAAGTCTCTCGCTCTTTAATGAGTATCTTGCATTTGCTTTTAAGGGCTCCTTGCTCCTTCATGAGCTTGTTGCACTTCTAGGACCATGCCTCGATCTTTTTTGCACCAGCCTGGTTTTGAAGCTCCAGGTCGTCGTAATCTTTCTTCATCTTCTCAAGGTGCATTTTGGCATTTTTCTTTACAACTGCAAGGCGTCACGTCGATAACAATTTAACACCGCAAACTTCAATGAACGCTACGACAATGCTGCGGAATACTTACTCTCCAGATCCTTAGATAATTTAGCGTTCTCCTCCTTCATGGCCTGCTGTGTTTGCAGCCATTTGGTCTTCTCTTCGGTCAGCCGGTCATGCTCAGCACCTACCTGAGCATTTTCCTCATGAAGCCAGCTGACTTCGATGTCTAGACCTGTATCAATACTCTGATTATGAACAGTACAGTAGTACAACACCCTACAGAGCTCGAGTACCTAACAACAGAAGGGACCCTTACCCGATCTCTGTTTCTCGACCACTTCCAGCCGTTGAAGTACTGTGTGCATCTTTTTTTCATGATTAATACTTTGCTTCGCATAACTCTCTAATTGTTACTGCAGTTTCTTTTGTTCTACACTTAGTTGTTTGTTCTTCTCGGCCATAGTCTGTAGTATATAGGATCATAAAGCAGTTCTTATGGATTCTACAACAACAACTTATACAGTTATGTGAGGCTTACCTTAACATTCTCTAGGAATATTTTACCAACCGCTTCTATGGCCTCGACCTCGTTTCCTACTAGGATCTCCACAATGTAGGAGCAGGTACCACAAAATCTTCTTTCTTCTTCATAATGCTCGAGGATTTCTTCCATGGCCGGGGCTGAAGACTTGGCTTTTTCTCTTGGTCTAGCACTTCTAGTTGGCTCCTTAGCGGTCCCACCAACTTCTGCAAATTTTGGGACTTGCTGCTCTGAGGCCGGCTGGGGCTGCTCTAGGTTTTCTGGGGCTGCCTGGTGCTATACTGTTGGTTCTGGGACCTTCTGTGGTTGTTCCGGTAGCTCTGGGCCCCACCATCTCCTGCCTGCCCCAAAGTTTCAGTCTGTGGACCCAGAGCAGATGCTGAAGGTGTTTGTGACTCGAGGACTACCTTCTCTGCTTTGGTCTGCCCTAGGACCTACCTCTCGGTGATGGCAGCCTTAGGTGGTGGCAGTGTTGCACCGCCAGACAGTTCTTCTGGCCTTTGCATCGATGCAGAGCTATACAAATCCATAACAAGTTATAAAAGTGATGATATAGACCAATTATGTTATACTCATACAAGTTCACAACGACTTACAGGTCTGTACAGTAGAATACGGTGGCAAACCGAGATTTCTTTGCCTTCTCGGGCTCGGCGCCCTTCTCTGCCACTGGTCTGGTGGTCGGGCCTAGCTTAGCCACGTCCCTTCTAACAGTGGCAGCAGGCTTTGGTATTCCTAAGGCCTGTGCCTGTGGTTGCGGTGGTCGAGGTGGTGGCTTAGTTGTTGGCAATGGCGGTGTCGGCTCCTGCCTTCTAGCAAGCCGCTCCCTCCGGCTACTTGCTATGATGCCGGAGACCTCCTCGACCTCCTCATCTTCCTCTTCTGGCCAATCAGCAGTAAGGTGTCGACGTTTGCTTCCTAGGTCCTTTGCTTCTTTCAAGTCACTTACACCTTCTAAATTTTCATCTAAGGAGGCTCCTTGTGAGGTCTAGCCCCTTTTCTTCGTGGGGCAACAACTGGTTTCTTGCCTGCAAGTCGGCTAGCTTGCTCTGATTCATCCTCAATTGCAAGTCAATCAAATTCAGAAGGATCGTCATCCACAGGCAGTGGTTGTGCATCATGGGCCTGTGACATGACCTCAGGCCACTCCGTGCCTAGAGGGCAAGAGACGAATGCTTGCACTCTCTCCTGTCCATTAAACTAGGCAACAAATAGCAACACAAATTTCTAAATGACAGCACACCAACAAAGTGGTTATTATGCAGAGTTTAAATCACAAGGATAAACTATCAGACAACATTTGACTTACCAGTGGTGGTGGGCGAGTAAGCTTGAACGCTGGCTCGATGACTGTCAGCTTCTTGAAGTTGGGATCTTTCAGATTAAACAGGTCTCGAACCCTGATCTTCACTTCTTTCGGTTCGAGGTCTTTATTCCTCATCCTGGTCGAGTCCATGTGACCTTGGTATTCATATGCCACATGCACTCTGGCCTGACACGGTTGGATCCAACGACTGATAAAATTACCGACTACACTTGGTCCATCCAGCCTTAACCAAGGTAGCAGCTGTATTATTGCTTCAATCTGGATTGTGTTCTGCGGCAGCTCTTTCCAACTGTTAGTCTTCTCTAGGACCAAGGATATGTCGCAGTATGAGGCCTGGCTTGGTTCTTCATGGATGTAAAACCAATGCCTGTACCAGTCCTCTAATGTGATCTTCCAAGGGCAGTGTAGGTACTCCATCCTGATCCCTTCCTACATTTTCAGATAGCAGCCACCAGCCACATTGGAGCCGCCTCGACCTCCTTTCTTCTTCAACCAAAACAAGTGATGAAAATAGTCGAAGTGGGGTTGGAAACCACCGTATGCTTCGCAGAGATGGATGAAGAAAGCGACAAGCAACACAAAATTCGGATGCAGATTGCAGATACTGATATCGTAATAGTTGCAGAGCCCTTGCAAGAATGGATGTACAGGAACACCAAATCCATGAGTAAAGTATTCTTCAAAAACAACAATTTCACCTCCTTTGGGATCCAGGAATGGCTCCAGATCGGGTGCACGCCATCCCGCCAGTTCTTGGGCATGCAACACACCAATCCGCACCAGTCGCTCGAGACTGAGTGGGGTGCACTTTGACATACTCCACTCCTTCTTCATGATCTCCTTGCGAACTTCGGCCTCCATCTTCGTCTTCCTCGCGGCCATTCTTTGACTCTTTTGACTCTTCCTTTCTACGGAGGAAAAGGAGGGCACTGCTCTTCCCTGTGGCAAGGGTTTGGTGGCGGCGATTCAAGCGGCGGCGGCGCGTGAGGAACTTGGGGCAACTTCGTCGATGCCTACGGCAGCAATTGTGGATTGCACTATGGTGGTGGCACTAGGGCTTGAGAAGGCTCTGTGATGATAATGGCGCAACGGTGGTGGAAGCAAGAAGACGGTTGATTGCGGATATGCGAGTGCGAGTAGATTGGAATCGTTCCCTTTCCCGGTCTTTAAGAGGCAGGGTCGATTCAGTTTCTGAAAGAATGGGTCACGTGGCGCGAGATTTGCGGTAACTGACAGATTTCCTCCGCAAAAAATGTGTCCCTTCGATTTTGGCGCCGTTTGCTACGCGACCCAAACGTGTCTTGTTACAGACACTGGGTCACTATTCACATGATGTGCCAGAAAGGAACTGCGTCGCCGCCCACGTCACCGGCGCGTCAGATTGGACCAGTCAAAAAAATGAAAAAAAAAATGAAAATGAAAAGAAGAAAAAAGAAAGAGAGATACCGAGACAGTGTGATGATGTATTCGCTAGACCCGTGTGCTCTGGAACCTGCAGCCAGACCTCCAAGGTCAGGGACTCGCTAGACTAGCGTGCTCTAGAACCTTTAGCCTGAGCTCCGAGCTCTGGAACCTGCAGCCAGACCTCCAAGCTCGGGGACTTGCTAGACCAGCGTGCTCTGGGACCTGCAGCTAGACCTCCGAGCTCGGGGACTCGTTGCCAGACCTCCGAGCTAGGGGACTCATCACCAAACCTCCGAGCTCGAGGACTCATCGCCAGACCTCCGAGCTCGGGGACTCATCGCTAGACCTCCAAGCTCGGGGACACGACGCCAGACCTCTGAGCTCGAGGACTCGTAGCTAGACCTCCGAGCTTGGGGACTATTCATTAGACCTTCAAGCTCGGGGACTTGTTACACTAGTTCCTGTACCAGGATTCGTCTTGCTCAACTACATGTACTATGCTTGCATACAGTCGATGGACGCTTGATATTCTTAGACCTTGCTACAAGGCTCATTTTTTGCCTTCCAGCAAGCTTGGGGACTACATCATATATGATGCACCTGATGGTGCATAATGATCATTGGTTCTTGAGGATTCTTTTTTAGACCCTGGCATCATGTGCCTACGTCACCTGTTACCAGGCTTGGGGACTAAGTGGGTACACTTCACCTGATGGTGAATTGTTTCTATTGTTCGACCCCTACGATCTAGAATTTTTCATAAGTTACTTCCATCAAGTACGCACACTTACATTTCTTCTCAGAAATACAAGTGGGTACACTTCACTAGGAAAGAAAATTATTCTTTTTTGGACCACTATGCAATCTTCATCGACAACTACAATCTTCATCAACAATCATGGTTTACTGATTCCTGATCTAGATGGAATACTAGAGCATGCTCGGCTAACATTTCAAGGTGATGCGAAGACGAACCTTGCAAGTTGAAGAAGACTAAGACAGTGTGTCGATACAGAATACATAGTGCTCGGGGACTAGCTGTGGGGGTATAAACCCCTATACCCTTACGGCTAGACAGGGCAGGCCCAGACCAGACGGTCCGGCCCATTACATGATGACACGCAATCCAGATCATTGGGATGAAGTCTCGCGCAAGGCATCAAACCAGACTTGGAAATCAAGCAATGTCTTGGTCGGTTAGATTAGGAATTCTTATCCGGCTCTGTATGACAATTGTAACCGGCTAAGATTAGTTTCCAGATCTATAACCCTGCCTCCCGGACTATATAAGGAGGGCAGGGGATCACCCTCAAAAGCATTGAAACATACTCTAGGGCAATCTAGCTTGTAATACATTGTTCGAGATAGCAATAACAAAGCAGAGCAGGACATAAGGTATTACGCCCACACGGAGGCCTGAACCTGGGTAAACCCACGTGTTGTTCTGCATCACCATTTCGTTCGTGGCTTGCACACCTGTCTGCCAATAATCTACTACCTTGGGCATACCCCTCGGTAGACTGTCGGCCAGTTTTTATCGATAGTTTCAACTAAATTTATATCAAATACACGTTGATGTGCAATGCAAGGGGAGGGGGGCAAACATGAATGGGATGGAAAAGTAAATAGAATTATTGGTACTTAAAGTCTAACTTAATCGGTAAAAATAAAGGTATCTACTTATGAGTATTGTATTATAAGTCCAGTCTCAATGGGGATGTCATGGGAGTTTCATGCACATTAAATAGGGTGACACATCAGGAAAATAGAATCTTTGCATGTTTTGAGGAGAGAGAATGAATACGTTTCATGAGGATGAAACGTTTGGGCACCATAACCAAGTCATTGGAAAGCGTATGAAACTCGCATTGAGGGGCGGAGTTTCATTCATCGATCCTGTGCGGTCGGGCTCGCTCTAGGCATGTGGCTCCGCCCTGATTCTCACCTCCTTTGGAATTCTTCCCGTCCCTCCCACCTCTACCCAATCCATTCCACCCCCTCCACCCCCGCCATTGCTTCGAGCCCCGTACTCCCAAGTAGCGCTGGGCAGTTCCGATTCATCCGAGCATCGCACACCACCACACCCCGCGCACGCGCCTAGCTGGGACCGGAGTCATCAACCAATCCTTAATAGACAACGAGCTGGGCTGGCCAATCTCCGAGCGACAACGACAAAGGTACGCAGACCCTCTGACTGGCACCGCAGAGATTCCTATAGCGCTGGTGGCCAAGACCATTGTGCCACCGCTGGATCCAAATCCAACTGGCATTCGTTTCGATGATGCGGTCACGCTGAGGCCGCGCCAGCTCCTGATGTTCTCTTGTCTTTAGATGGATGTTGCAAAAGTAGATCGGGAGATTTTCCACATGTTGCATATGTTGCAATTGTTTCAGAGGCATGTTGCAAGAGTATGTTTTGAGTGTTTGAGATGTTTCAGTGATATGTTTCATCTGTGTTGTCTAGATGTATGTTGCAATTGTGTTTATCTTAATGTTGCAAATGTTCTATGCATCTGTTGCATGTGTTTTATTCAGATGTTGCATATGGTTGCAGCAGTTTTTAAGTATGTTTCAGGTGTGTTTTTCAAGTGTTTCATAAGCATGTTTCAAGTGTTTCAACTGCCTTCAGACATATGTTGAAACTCTTGTATTTGGATGTTTCAAAAGTAGATCAGGCATTGCATCTCTCCTCCCCGCCTTCTGCTGCATCGTCGCTCTCGGAGTCGGCAGGGCATCCATACGACGCCGCATCCGGGTCCTTCCGAATCGGAGGCGCCGCGCTCCCTTCACCTCTTGTCGCTCGAGCGATGTGGGCCCGCGTGTAGTGCAAAACGAGCGCGGCGCTGTGGGGGCTGCGGAGGGGGGTGGTGGGGGCTTGCAGAGAGGAGCACGTCTGAGATGGCAGCGCGGTGGCGGGATGGGGGTGTGGAGGAGATAGGGCATGGATGGGGACACACTTACACATGCTGGCATGGTTTCCGTACGCGGGTGCCGGAGTGTCCAGATGTGTCCTGGTGCCGGACGTCCGGGCGCTAGGCATACCGAAAAAAACTTTGGCCTTGTTAAAGCAACTCGAGTAGTGCCTTTGGGATTCGGGGGCTCCTGTTACCTCCAAAAATCATATATTAGGCAAAAAAATATTGTAAATCGTCTCTTGAGTGTAATACTGAAAATTCATATGAAACACATATTCAGAAGTTTAATTTATTTTTTAAAATGATGCAAGTCTATAGTGCATTTGTAAATGTACTTGGTCACCAAAACTAGATGCAAACTCAATCGAGAAAATGGTGAAATATTAGGTGCAGAAAATTCTAGAAAATGGAAAAATATTAGGTGCAATCATGAAAACCCCTTGAAACACATATCTAGAAATTATAAAAAATGTGAAAAGATGCACATCCGTATGTAGATGCACTCATGTACATTGTCACAAAAATGAAAGTTCAAGTAAGAACGACAAATTTCACGTGCATACGTACTAGAAATAAAACCATCGAATATTTTACCCCTAATGTCTTGCCTCTCACCATAAATCAGAGCTTCAATTGGAATTTGGGCCTCTCGCTACTATTGAGGACCCTACATTTTGCCTTACATTCCAACACTGGTCCTCAATATTTTGCCAGCACTTTTTATGACACATGGGGCCTATTTGTCAGTGGCTCAACTGTTTATGTTTTCTTCTTCTTTTTCTTGTTTCTCCTTCCATACCTCCAAAAGGTTATGCCTTTAGCAACGTTGCCTTAGAAGCAAAAAAAAAGAATATATAAGTATCTCTGTTTAAAAAACACCACTAACATGTAATGCAAAGCTAAGAGATTGGGAGCGGTATAGTTTCTTGTGCTGATACCGATGGAGTAAAAGTACCGATAAAGTACTTTATGCTCTTTTATGCCCTTTAGTATGCAAGCTAAGAGTTATTTTACTATTTCTTTTTAAACTTTTGCTTGTCTAATGAACCCAAAGAGTAAAGTTTCACATAGTATATTTTAGATGATGCCAATTACTAATTGTGGAGCCTAGTTCTCTTTTAGGCACCACTCCGCACCGCGGAGGGATTTTATCATCTCCTTATCTTCCCTTGGTCGTCCCGCACACCTTGTTTGCAATGTTCACATGCCCTTAACACCCCCTTGTCATCCTTAGAGAGACCTACCATGCCATCATCTACGTGTCCCAACACACACTCGTCGATCTCCTCACATGCTAGGGCAATGTGAGGAAGGGTAGGTGGTGGACCCATCAATCTACTGGGTGGCCGTGGGATGTTGGGAGGATTGCCACACCTCTGTGTCAGACTGACAACATCAGTCGCTGCATGGAGGAGCTGGCTGGGTGAATGTGTGTGTTGGCGGTGACGGGTGAGGGGGTTGTTCAACCAAGCAGAGGGCTCCAGGTCTTGCAGATGCAATGGAGCTTGTGAAGGAACATATGTGACTCAAGGAGGGAGAAGGGATGTTGGTGCATAGAGGCAAACGTCCCTAACCATTGAGTAGAGGCTCCTCTAGACACCGGTACGAGAGAGGCTTTGAGGCTTAAGTGGGACCTTTGGAAGTTTTTCTTCTGTCTGGCCCCTAAATTTTTAGTAGGATCTTAACTAGTATTTTTCCACAGCTAACAAAATTGTAAATAAAAATTGAGACGCCCAGAAAATGCTAAAAAAACAAATATTTAGCATGTTTAAAGTATGTTGTACTTTTTCACTTGATGAGGTAGTTTGGCCTTGTTGGTCTAGCGTGTGTTTGGTTTGGGGACACAATGAGATAAGATGGTCCTATCTGAGTTTTGAAGGATGAGATCAACACTACTCTATGTTCGGCAGAGAGGATGGAATCATCCCATTTTTATGTTTGGTTGGGGGACACTAGATGAACCACCAAACATGTGGGGCCCATTCATTGGTCTATTTCCCTTTTTTCTTTCTTCTTCCTCTACATTAGCATTCTTCTCTCTTTCCCATTAGAACCATGTCCATGCCGACCAGCTCTTGCACCCTCGCCTTGCGGAAGTTGCCTTGTCGCACGCGTGCGCAGAAGCTTGCTCGATCCCTACCTGTGCCGGAGGCCACCTTGCCCGTGTGCCTGCTAGAGCTCACTCGTCCCTGCTCGCCGCCAGATGTCGCCCCACTTGCGCTTGCATTAATTGGAGCTCTCCTCGCCCTACCCATCGCCCACCTCCACCAGAGCTTGCCTTGCCTCTACCTACCGCTGGAACATGCAACGTTGCAAATCAGAGATCTGATTGTGTGCCCATCAAATGCTGCCTGTGTTGCATCGAGCGCCGCCTACGCCCCATCGAGGTTCACAGAAGTCGAGGTGCTATCAAGCTTGGCCGTCTCAGAGCTCGCATGCCCCTATTCTTTTCTTCCTCTATAGGCTCATCCCCTTTCGTCCCCCATCCTCCTATTTGAGTTAGTAATCCTGCATATTGAAGGAATATTCCCTCAGATGGGTAGTTCCATTCTCCATGACTTAGATCCAAACACCAAGGTATTAGAGATGGCCCCATCCTATGCCTCTTGAGTCCTCCAACCGAACATACCTAGTAAACTTGCAGTCCTACAATTTGTATGCTACTTTAGTTTTACCAGCTTAGACAAAGTTAGAGCTATTCTAGTGGACCAATCATTCATCCCCTTATCCTTCTTTTGAGGGTCCAAAGCATGAAAAACCCTCTCCAACTAAACCCCTCATCGAGGCCCTATTGGATTAGAGTCCCTCATCCATCGCTCCACACCCATTAAATGTAGGGGATCGCGAGGGAGCCCTCATCTGTGTGGAGGAACAACGACCGGGAAGCACATGACAACTACTCAAAGTTGGTTCTACGATGTTGGCCGAAGATGAAGTAGGTATGCCCTCATCTCTAATTGTATAATAGTGAAGAGAGAGTGTATTTGGCCGATGATCATGCCGCCGTGTGTCAAATCTACTCATGCATAAAAGGTTTGTACCAGTGGCACTTTCTGCAGGCACCCCTCGCACTACCATGGGTGGATCCATACCACACGTGCCGGATCCCGTGGTTATTTGCGCCCCTATAGCTTCTTTATCCTGTTGAAGGAAGAGAAGAGATTAAAAAATTCAAGATATGAATAAAATAAAGCAGAGGTGAGTGAAATAGGAAGGTAAATATGAGACGTTAGCTGGAATGCAAAGGCATGTTGATGTTTGAAATCTAGATACAGGAACCATACTTCTCAAGGGATAGAGGATGAAAATTTGAGGAAACCATTGGAATTGCTCTGGATAAGTTCAACTTACGACAAAACGGATCTATAATTTGGTAACTAGGCTTTAGCGATCACAAAATTTCCCAAAAGAAAAAACAAAAAAAAACAAACAAAAAGGAATTAGGAAAACAACTTGATTATATGGTTAAGCTTTAGTTCATATGAACACTACAACACTACGAATCTTTAAGTATAGAATTATAATCCAATATACGCAAGCGGCACGATTGGTTTTCTCGCACGAATGGGGCAAAGCCCCAGCAACACTACTGCTCCCTTCCCTCGGCGATCCCATGCCACGGAAGCGTCATCCCACTCCCAGCAATGCTGGTCTGCCCCTGTCCTGGGCCTGGCTGCTGCAGCTGCAGCATCGCAGGAGGCAACGCCGGCTGAGAGCTCGAGCAGCCGTCACCGCGAGGCGCTACGTATGTCTGCCGCCCGCCCAGGCCCAGTTGCCACCCACCGGCCGCCATCACCTCCTGCTGGTGCTGTTGTTGCTGCAGCATATGCAGTTGCCGCATCGTCACGGCCGACGCCAGCGCCTGCTGCTCGCCGGAGGCCACTTCGCCGCGAAACGCCGCCGTCATCATCTCCTCCTGCTGCCGCTGCTGGTTCTGTTGCTGCATCAGCTGTGTTACCATAGCCGGTGGCAGCGCCTGCCCGCATGATGCACCCTCGCCGCATGACGCCGCGGCCATCATCTCCTCCTGCTGCCTCTGCCGCTGCATTTGCTGCACCATCACGGCATGTATCAGAGCCTGCTCATTGGAACCCCCCTCGCCGCGCGACACCGCCGCGGCGAGCGCCTGCCAGGCGCCCGCAGTCATCATCGTCTCCTGCTGCTGCTGCGGCTGCATCACCACGGCCGGTGCCAGGGCCTGCCCGTGGGAGCCGGCACCTTCGCCGCGTCCCGCAGCCACGATCGCCTGCCACGATGCAGCGGGCTGCGCCCCCTGCCACCCTCCACCCGCGGCCTGTGCCTGCGCCTGCGCAAGCGCAAGGCGCGCTCGCGCGGCCTCCTGCTGCTGGCGCTGCGCAACGGCCGCGCGCACGCGCTCCAACTGCAGCCGCTCGTCGTCGACCACAGCCTTCTCCAGAATGAGCTGTTCCTCGGTGCGGTTGAATCCTGCCGCGTGTTGCTGAGTCATGACGTTGAAGGTCAGCACCTGCTTCTCGAAGTGCTCGAGAAAACCTACCACCTGGGCTACCATGTCATCGTCCCAAATCTGGGAGCTTGACTTCTCTGTTGTGGTGGAGATGCTGCTGCTGCCGCCATTGATGGGCTCAACAACGTCATCGTCCTCTTCATAGTCTGCGAACACGTGGTAGGGCAGCAGCCTGGTCATGATGGGAAGAACACGTACTATTAGTTTGTTAATTAGAGTGTGTCTGCTTAGCATGCCAACACTTGACAACGACTGATATTCGTATGAACAGTTCTTAGAGTACATTGATATAGTCTCAAAGGCTTTTGAAATTAAATTGCAGAATATGCATGTACGATCCTTACTGTTTTGTTTAGGCAGGTGTATGAGCTTATGAGGTGCCATTAAAGATCGCGAGAACTAACCTTTTCATTTTCAGGGATGTATCTAGAGCAATCACTAATATATGTTAATCCTAATCTCCTTGAAATTACAATAATCAATATTATTCGTGCTATATAGCTAGGATGAGTTTGCAGAACGATGTGCAATTGTTCATTCCACTAAAATTTGGCTTATGCTGATATTTATGCTAATTTCTTGAGTGGAAAACACTATTTATTCGCTGAAAAATACTGTTCAAACAAACAGGGCTCAACGAGCAGAGAGTCTTAGTCCAGTAAAGAGATCAATGACACAGTACAGGTAATGCACTTAGCAGCTGACATTCAGTAGTCGCAACTGATATACAAGCAGTAACTGGAAAAAAAGGATGAACTATCAGACTAGAACAACTTGACAACAGTAGTAATTTTACTCGAGTCAAATAAAAAGTTGGATTCAGATGCATTCCTGTAATGTTGATTAAAAAATTAATTATGAAAGGCTAGCTAATATTCTGATAGGTAATAGAGTTTTAAATTGTAGTTTTTCAATCTATCGATATCACTCAGAACATCTGTCCCTACAAATAAATCTGTCACTTAAGAACATGATATTTTGTCAGGAATCATAAAAGAGAAATATCCAAACAATCATACATCTGTCCCTACAAATCTGTCACTTAAGAACAAGATATTCTATCAGGACTCAGGAATCATGAAAGAGAAATCCAAACAATTCATTCTTGGGCAGGGTAATTGTGTTCCGTGTTTATCATACTGAAATTAATCCACACAAAAATCCAACAGAATCATCACGTTTGATGATTCTCATGCCATTCCAGTTTTGACATATGCGGGAGCTAGGTTGCTATTCTCTCCGTATTTATAACTCTTGTTTTTAGGAATCATGAAAGAGAAATCCAAACAATTCATTCTTGGGCAGGGTAATTGTGTTCCGTGTTTATCATACTGAAATTAATCCACACAAAAATCCAACAGAATCATCACGTTTGATGATTCTCATGCCATTCCAGTTTTGACATATGCGGGAGCTAGGTTGCTATTCTCTCCGTATTTATAACTCTTGTTTTTAGCCCGAATCAAACAGTACGACGCAAGGGATATATATATATATATAACTCTTTTCCCAGAAAAGATCGAACTCACCGCACTAAATCCTAGAGAACAAATCGCAATCTTTGGAACCAAATCAGTCCACGAAATCAACCGCGCGTCCACCGTTCCCTGATGACGAGCTAATCCCAGAAGCTTCTAACGCGCATTTCGGTGAAAAATACAAGCGGAATCGTGCGTGTGTAGCAAATACGCTAACACCACGCACGAAGGCTAGCGGTCGAGTGAGAGAGGGGGAGATCGAACGCGCGCACGCACCTGCTGACTGCATCCTCGACGGAGGCGAAGGGCGTCCTGAAGTCCGGGTTTAGGGCCTTCCATGCGTCCTCAAATGCCATCTGTTCCGCCGCGCGCGTCCGCGCCGCCTCCGCCGAGACGAGACACCCGGATCCCTGCAACGGCGGCATTCCAGCAGCGACGAGGAAGCCCTGCGGCGGCTGCTGCATGGCGGGTCGGGGTCGGGGTCGCGCTTGTTGCGGCTGCTGTACTAGGGCTTGGTCTCCCAATAGTCGGTGACGCTGGACAGTGGGGTCAGCGGTCGTCTCTCCTTGGTCTCCCATTCTCTCTATCTCTTTTCTTCCCCCTCTCTCTTTTTTTTTAAAAAAAAAATACTTTGGCTCTTGACGTTAGATGCTTATATTGCTTAGACGTGAAGTATATAGAATCCTGGGGTGTCACGTTGTTTGCGTGTGGACTGCTATTGCCAGTGCTACTGAATTTAATTTGATATTAATGTGTCCTATATATAGATATATAATCATTAATTTCAAGAGGAAACTGCACAAGAAAAACAAAGACTACTATGACCACTAGTGCTATTAAAGGGGTATTTGGTAGAGCTCTAGACACTTCTAGATCCTAAAAAACTGACCAACTTTTTATTTTTCCTGTTAAATGTCTACTCCGTGAAACTCGTTTTAGCGTGTTGAGAATCCAAATCGTTAAGGAGGAACCTCATCGAAAAAACTGTGCACTTAATATTATCTGTACTATAGTGGTTTTGCAACGTGTCAACGTAAAGCCGTTTAATAACAAGGAAAATAAAGGAAAAGTAAACCACCTGAGAAACCTATGGGCTACTTTAAGCGATGTCATAGGTTTTACATCTTCATATTGTTAAAATATATGTGTGATTTATAAGTAACTAGCGTGCTCGTACGTTGCTACGTGACAGCTAAACTTTTATACTAAAAACACACGGATCGCACGATAATATAACAATACTGTGAAAATAAATACCGATATTAAAGTGACATTTAATCTAAAAAAGTAAAGTTCGTAAAATTAACATAGTCACGGAGAGCGCGGCATCGTAGGCACACAAACTCTACATTATAGGCATTTCCGTGATGCGACTAAGATAATGTTTTATATCGGTAGGAAAAAATCTCTGATATCTATTTCTTCCGTGCGACAATAATTCCACGAATAAGTTCCACCACATGTTCATATCATCCTATACACAGGTTCAAGTATATATGTAAATATTAGTGCCCGTCACATGGGTAATACTGCATATCTTAAAAATATCTCATAAAATCTTAAAACAAAGTATGTTATACTCACCGTACAAATATATGTGGCTTTAGGTCTATTTCACGCAGACATATACTGTAGAGTAAAGTATCCACTTGAGTGTTTACGGTAAGATTGACCATCAGGAATGTATAGAAATAGTTAAATCATACATATTATTATTGCAAGCGACGGTAACTTTGAGTTAGTTACCCATCTATGTCATCTGCAATGTCTTTTTCACGGATGAATTTTCATTTGAAGATATCCTCGTTCCATCCAGGAATATATACATTCATTGTGGCCATGTACTGCAAGTTGAATCCAAGAGTTTGCCTGGCATACATCAGCGTTGTTGTGTCACACCACTTTTCAACAGGTCTAAAGTCAATCATCATAAGTGTTTCTTCTGCTGGTTGAAAATATAAATCATATATTTTCCAATGTGTAGCCATGGCAAAAGAAATTACAAATATGGTAGCTATTAGAATAATATGTAGGAAACACATAATAAAAGCAGGAGCAAACGACTTATATATCTACTTTATATATCTACACTGTGCTAGGTTGTATTCCATATTCTCGCATACACCAATCGCAGCAGTCATTTCTTTCCTATTGTATTTTTTACGTGGCATTTTTTGTTAAAGCACACATTTTCTAGAAGAAAAGGATATCGAGAGTCAGGATTAGTATAACTTGACTTATTTTATATAATTAGAAGAACAACAAATAAGACAATGTAATATAGCACGATAATAATTAATTATAAAAATGTGCTTACACAGAATCTTAGGTCCATGTGATGCTTCATAATACTATTGTAACCATTGGAAAGTAGTAGAACAGGAGAAATATAGTAACATTCTCACTGGGAAGTAGAGTAACAGATATGGCACACATATATGTTGTGTTAATCAAATGTTAAGTACCAGCAAAAACAAAGCAAGTACTTTGGGGACAGTTGCATATGAGCAAGACATGCAGTACTTGTGTTGAAAGATTCTTTATCTACAGCATTATGTGATCAGAATCACACTCCAAGCATATGTGACACGAGACCGATACCTGTCTCACAGATCCTTTTCATATTTTCGTCATAAACACTACACTACCATATAAACCACCATGTTCATCCGGCAGAATAGCAAGCGGTAAGTCAATCTTCTGGTCTCTCAGTTTGTTCTGTGCTTCCTGATAGCATATACGAATACCAATTCAACTTGATCTGGACGAGCGGTGAAGATTGGGAGCTTCAAATTGGCGAAGTCCTGAAATTAAAGTGAAAAATGGTAGACAAGACAGTTTCGACCTAGAGACGGTGAAAAAGTATGATGGAAGGCATATTACCACTCTAGTAATGCGAGACATTTCAGCCAGCTTAAAGCAAAACTCCTCAATAGCTTTCTTGGATATATCTTCACAGAAATGAACACATGCCTAGTTGCTGATTTTGTCACCATAAATAATATCAATAGTTCGAAAAAGATGGAAAATGTGTTCAACAGAAACATGTTGCTTTCTTTACATAATTAGTGGTTCACACGGATTTTAAGTAAAAAAATACTTGTTGCTCTATGAACAAAGATGCTGCACAACGATAGAAAGAAAACTCAGGAATGTGTTATGGCACAGTTAAAATTTACAATGTTACGGATGTATAATTGAGTGATGGAACAGTAAGCCATATATTTTTAGGAGTCTTCAAAAAAAATGCTAGAAAAAAAGGGAGACTATTGGACTACAATTCACACGCTGAATAACTTCCTAGGGTCATCTAAAAGGAGAATTTGGGATGGGATTACAGGTCATCAGTCGAGCGCCGAGAACCACAGCCGGGAGCCGCCGCTGCTGGATTCGCGCTAACGCCTCTTGGTCCTGGGCAGGGCAGCTGCTAGCTTGCAGCTCCAGCTGGGCTCCTATCAGGGCCATACTTGTCAAGCAAACCCTCAGATATCTGCAACAATCAAGAGAAGCTTATCAGGGCCATATTTGCCACAGGGAGAAAAAACAAGGCATAAATCGCGATAATTCAGAGATTCAAAACCAAATCATTTTCTTGAATTAATAACCAAACAGGATGTTGACATGTTATTTAGAAACCATGGAGATGAACTGATATCTCAATAAAGATGCCATCCATAAATCTTGAGGGATACACATGAAAACAACCAAACTACCAAACTATGGAGGTATTTCGTCACATGACAGTGAATTCAATGGACTGAAAAAAGGGACTCCTCACTGAATCCATCTGCAGCCACCAAACTACCGCGGCAAACAAGAGTAGTGATAAGTGATTACAAAATTTCACAAAAGCTGAAGCGCATTCATGATCCTCAACCCTTGCAATCTGCTCTCTCACTACCTCTTCCAATTGAATAGGATCTGGAAGAAATGAAGGAACAATGTTAGTCACTTACTGTTATCAAAAATATTTTTAAGTCTAATATGCATTGTCAAAAACAGAGTTTTGACACAACGTCCTTGCATCGAGGGCATACAGAACTTATCAAGTATCTGTGAAAATGATTATACCCATTCCAGTACTATGGAATGTAAACACAAAACATAGATGAAGACAGGAATGAGGTGACTTGTAGAAGAATAGAAGAGGAATAGAGTTTGGGGCAATTGGCCACACCTCAATGTGAGGGGGACGCCTTCTATTATATGGCCGGCTGGCCTTGCTTTACAAGGCAGGGGGTAATCTCCCTGATTTACATCTGCTAATTACCTGATTTACAGCTGCTAATTATGGCTATGCTATCCATAATTAGCAGGGGATATTATATTGCCTAACACCCGCCCGCAGTCGCAGCGGGAGGCTCCCGGACGCAAAGACTGAATCGAAAGTCTAGAAACAATGCCGTTGGAAGTCCTTTAGTCATGATGTCGGCGAACTGATGAGAAGAGGGCACATGGAGGACCCGAATTTCACCAAGGGCCACCTTCTCGCGGACGAAGTGTATGTCGATCTCGATGTGCTTCGTTCGCTTGTGGTGGACGGGATTGACCGTCATGTAGATGGCGCTGACATTGTCACAGAAGACAACGGTGTCAGAGGGTAGCTGTAGGTGGAGCTCCTGGAGGAGCTGTCGGAGCCAACAGCATTCGGCCACCACATGAGCCACAGCACGAAACTCCGCCTCGGCGTTGGAACGTGACACTGTGGTTTGGCGTTTGGAGGACCAGGAGACCAGAGTGTCACCGAGGTATACACAGTAGCCGGAGGTAGAGCGTCGGGAGTCAGGACAGCCTGCCCAGTCGGCGTCAGAGTAAGCCGTCAGCTTGTCTACGGGCCCGGCGCCGATGTGTAGACCCGAGGAGAGGGTGCCCTTCACATAGCGCAGGATGCGTTTGATCAGCGCACGGTGCGGCTCGCGGGGGGTGTGCATGAAGAGACACACCTGCTGGACAGCATAAGCCAGATCAGGACGAGTCAGAGTATAGTACTGGAGCGCCCCAGCCAGGCTCCTATACTCGGAGGCGTCCTTCTCTGACAGGAGTTCCCCGTGATGTGCGGAGAGCTTGGCCTGAGTGTCAACAGGTGTCGCCATAGGATGACACTCAGCCATACCTGCACGCTGAAGGAGGTCGACGGCGTACTGGCGCTGAGACAAGAATAGGCCATCGGAGGAGCGTGTGACGGCGATGCCGAGGAAGTGATGGAGCTTGCCAAGATCCGTCATGGCGAACTCAGAGCTCAGATGGGCCGTGATGCGCTGAAGGAGAGCCGTGGATGAGGCGGTGAGGACGATGTCGTCGACGTACAGCAGCAGGTAGGCGAGGTGCGTCCCCTCTTGTAGAACAAAGAGGGACGCGTCGGAGGCGGAGGCGACAAAGCTGAGCTGCCGGACGAAGGTGGAGAAGCACTGGTGCCAGGCCCGCGGAGCCTGCTTCAGTCCGTACAAGGACTTCTGCAGGAGGCAGACGCTGTCGGGGGCGCCAGGATCGACGAAGCCTGGTGGCTGCTGGCAATAGACAGTCTCCTCGAGATGGCCGTGAAGAAAAGCATTCTTCACGTCCAACTGGTGGATCGGCCAGGCGCGAGATGCAGCGATGCTGAGGACGATCCGAATGGTTTCCGGTTTGACCACCGGGCTGAAGGTCTCGTCGTAGTCGATGCCCTCTCACTGAGAGAAGCCGCGGACCACCCAGCGAGCCTTGTGGCGGGCAAGAGATCCATCGGCGTGGAACTTGTGGCGGAAGAGCCATTTCCCCGTCACGATGTTGGCGCCGGGGGGACGCGGGACGAGTTGCCAGGTGTTGTTTTTGACAAGAGCCTGGTACTCATCGGTCATCGCTGCGCACCAGTTGGCATCGACCAACGCGTTGTGATAGTTCGTCGGAAGAGGCGAGGTCGAGGATGATGTGGCCGTTAGCCCTTCATAGCTGACGCGAGCGATGACACCAGTCATGGTGCGCGTGACCCGCGACGGAGGTGGCAGTGGTGGTGCTGGAGGCGCTGTCGAAGGCACGGGTGGCGCCGGTGGAACTGGAGGCACCGGGGCAGCCGGTGATGGGGCAGCCGGTGACGGGGCAGGGGCGTGCGCCGTGTGGGGGCGTCGGATGTAGACCCGTGGAAAGGGGACCACAGGGGGGCACCCGCCCGGTGCCGGAGAAGCTGATCCGGCTGCTGGTGATGTAGGGGAGTTATCGGTGTGCGGTTGCTCAACAGCCGAGATAGATGGAGCGACCACGGGCGGCGAGGGAGGAGTTCCACCTGCAATAACAGTAGGACAGGGCACCAAAACCATATCGTCGTCTAAGAGGAAATCTAGGGAGGTGGGGGATGGGGCATCTGGGGTTGCTGTAAAGGGAAACGTGGACTCGTCGAAGATGACATGACGGGAGATTCTTGATAGAAAAACCATGGGCGTCAAATTCAAATGAACAGCTATTGTCGCGAGTGAATTGACGAACAGAGAGCAGGTTACGAACTATAGATGGTGCGACAAGGATATTTTTAAGAATAAAATTAGATGCGGGAGTGGGTAGGACAGAGTGACCTCTAGACGTGACTGGAATGGTGGTGCCATTACCAACTGTTATTGAGGAGGTGGAAGGGGGTAGGTGTTGGGTAATCATACCATCCGAGGACGTCATATGTGTTGAGGCGCCAGAATCGACGACCCAGGGTGAGTTGCCCTGCATGTTCATGGCCTGGAGGGCGGTGATGAGGTCGGCTGCATCCCAGGTGGCACTACTAGAGTTGTCGGAGGTTGCCGCAGGAGCGAAGGCTGTGTGTGCCTGGGGAGCAGGCCCGAGGAGGCCCTGCTGGCGCCCAGACTGGGCGTTGGGGCCACCAGACCCGCCGAAGCCACCATGGCGGCGTTGTCCAGGAGGGGTGACCCGCTCACTAGGAGACACGCGTTCGCCGGTCCAAGGGTTAAAGCCCCAGGGTAGGCGCTGGTTGGGGTTGTGGTCGTCAGAGGCGGAGGGCTGCTGGCCGCCCTTCTTGCTGTTGGGGCGCCGGTTGTCCTGCTGCTGCTGCTGGCCACCAGCAGGAAAGGAGGCAGCAGTGAAGAGCGCCGAGGCAGCACGTACCTTCTCGTCATTATGCAGCCGCAGTTCCTTAAGGAGAAGCTGATGGCGAGCGGAGAAGGCGAGGGGCTGTTGCCCGGCGATGTTGTCGGCGACCGTAGAGTAGACCTCGTTGACGCCGCGCAGAAGGTTGAGGACGAGGGTGCTCTCGAGGGCGGTCTGGCCAACATCGCGCAGTTCGTCGGCCTTCGCCTTCATGCGGACGCAGTAGTCGTCGATGGAGGAATCCCCTTGAATCATCGAGTGAAACTCGTGATTGAGGAATATGGCACGAGGCGCTTTGTTCGCCTGGAACACGTCGTCGATGGCCTGCCACAGCGCGCATGTCGTCTGCTGAGTGTCGGTCATGGTGAGGTTGAGGACGGAATCGGAGGCGGTGATGTACATCCTTCTGCGGACGCAGAAGTCAGCCTGCTGCCATGCTTCGTCGGTGGGGCGCGCGGGGGAGGCGGGGTCGAGGTGGCGCAGCAGGCCAAACTTCCCGCACATGGCGCGGAAAGTCGTCGACCACTTGGTGAAGTTGGAGGGCTTCAACTCGAGGACCATGGGGACGTGCAGTTTGACATTGATAGTGGCGAAGGGGCAGATGGCCGGGGCAGAAGTGGCTCCTAGGGCGCCACTAGTGGCAGAGGTGAGGTCTAATTCGGTTCCATGGGACGAGAAGGAGGAGGGGCGGCGTGGGAGGTGGGAAATCAGGTCAGGGCCCGGTTCTCTGATACCATGTAGAAGAATAGAAGAGGAATAGAGTTTGGGGGCAATTGGCCACACCTCAATGTGAGGGGGACGCCTTCTATTATATGGCCGGCTGGCCTTGCTTTACAAGGCAGGGGGTAATCTCCCTGATTTACATCTACTAATTACCTGATTTACAGCTGCTAATTATGGCTATGCTATCCATAATTAGCAGGGGATATTCTATTGCCTAACATGACTACCTATGTGCGATGTCCTGTGTTTAGATTAAAAAAAGGTGCAGCACAGCCAAGATTATAGCGCATTTTTAAACCAGCCCAACTTTGCTTCTCCCAACATAAGTACCTCATAACTGCATATAAGTTGACAAGAGAGACATCATTTTCTTTTAACAGGAGAGACATCACTTTATATTCACCTGTAGGATCTTTTTTTCCTACCTGTAAAGAACGAGTTATAATCGCTCTACTCAACTTGGAACATTAATCGCTCACAGACTGGCTAAAAAAAGGGAGAACATAATCATCATAGCGGAGCCAATATGAAGGGTCACTCGGTGGCAAATGAACTGAACTGTCAACAGTAACCCAGGATCAAAAATTTTCAGTGTGGATTGTACATGGCAGGACAAATTTTCACCGTGAACCTTCAAAAAAAATTCAGTGTGAAAATTTTCAGTGTGGATCCAATATAAATCTGTCAGGACAGAAATTGTATTTATCAGTTCTATTTTTTTATTGGCAATGCAGAAACTGAGAAACGACGTCATATCACTGGGCAATGTATACATGCCAATAGTAACCTAGTAGTTTATTAGCTGATGCAGAATGAACATGGCAGCAATAATCTAGTTTGGCCATTTGGGCAAAAGCAGAATGACACAGCTATATTATTTGCATAAATCATGCAGAGATAAGCTGCTGCAACCATTCACACGCTAAATAAGCTGAACATGTGATATATATAAGCCGGAGAATAACCATCAACAAATAGATACAGACTCTGTATATAGTGATTAAACTACCATCGGCCAGATATGTAATAAACAAAATCAGTGATGAGAAAAGGATGCACCTTTCATTTTCAGGTTCTTTAGCACACTGCTGGAAAATTCCCTAATTTCAACCACCTTTTGAAAGAAGAGATTCACGCTTTCTTTAGCTACAAACACCAAACGCAAGAGATGGAGCAATCACTTAATTTTAAAACAGTAACAGAAATGTTGCATGTTCCTTTATAAATTTATCCTCTCCATGTATTATTCAGCAACCCAGACAACAAAGTAGAAGAGCATAGGAACCCATACATCTCATTCTGAAAAAGTTTGAGAAGCTTGCACCTTATTTATGTTGAATTTGGTTGGTCTGCAGCATGATGGCCAGTCCCTATAGGTGTATGTGTCCAGAGACCAGCAGTACAGTATTGGATGCAACTGTCTTGGCCTATCTATGTACTTGGATTATTTCATCACAATGACATGCATATCCTGGAGTAATGGATTATCATCCCTCAGGGCCCCCATAAAAATAATTCTAAGTTTCTCCCAGTAGCAAAAATCAGTGCCTCCCAGTGTTCTTCTCGACAGAATTTATCACCCTCAAGCAAAAAATCAGTGCCTCCCAATGTTCTCCATAAGGCAAGCATCTCCAATTAAGTTAGCCAACCCAAATCAATTGAAGTTAGCCGGCCTGATCTTAAACTTCACAATGCAGAGCGTTGCAAAGATGGGCAGCTCAAGCAGCGCTCGTCTCATCCATGAGCATCTCCACAATAAGATGCCATCTCCACACTAAGACGCCGCTCATCTCTTCGGCAATGGGGTACTTATTGTCCTCGGCGAGCACCACGGCCTGCTGGACATATCCCAAATTCTCAGCCACAACAAAGAAAAAAAATTGTCATGGGTGCTGCAATTTTCTCAATCGTGAATTAGCAGCATATACCTCTGCAACAAACCAACCCTCGCCTCCGCTGCCGCAGCAACAGCGGCTCGTCGCCGCCCATCCCCACAGGAGCAGCGCGCTGAGAAGGCGAGGACGCAGCAGCGAAGCTCCTCGGTTGCCCTCCAGACTTGGGCGGCGCAGTCCTGCCAATCGCATCTGACCCCGCAGCAGCCATGACCCTGCGGGGCCTCGTCACCACACAAGGCTGATGCTGTTGGCGGAAACAAGGAAGTGCGTCTTCATTGACGAGAGGCGTAGTCGTTTACATTTACATTCTATTATGTATGACATGTGGGTCCAGCGGACCAGTAGGCTGAGGCCTTATATGCGTACTGTGTCTGTAAGAAACCATATAGAATACTGCTAATAGAAAAAGGATGCGAGAGCTAGAGGTTCCTCTGCTCCGTTCCCGACTCTGGCGATGCTCGCTTGACTGCTCACGTCTCCGGCGATCGCCGTTGGTCACGGGTATTACAAGTGGTATCAAAAGGCACCTATCCTCGGGATCCTTCCTTGCTTCGCGATCTCGATTCCTTTCTTGCTTTGATCTCGATTCGTAATTCCGGGTGGCTGGTAGATCACCGGCAGCATCTTTGGGTGCTGTGCTAGAGGTCCCGTAGGTCCACTCTCTGGTGGAATTGAGGTCAGCAGCAGGTTCGTTTTCGTCGTCCACCACCAGATCCACCAGATCAGAGAGAGCGAGCGACTCACATCTGAATCCACACTTCGTCACGACTGCGGCTCATGGCGAGCGGCAACATCGACGGATCCGGCGGCGTGTCAACTGTCAACAGCGCCATCGTCTTCGGCTACATCATCTCGACTGGGGTTCTGCATCGGCAACGTTTGGTTTGGCGGTGGTGAACCACTATGAGCTCCTCTCCAATTGCTCACCAATTCTTCTCTAGCTAGCGTTGATTTGCAACCTAGGGTTGCGGGGCGTTTGTCTCCGCGTAAAATTCCGTAAGTTGCAGTCGATTGCGTAGCGGTGGCGTACGGCAGGGAACTGTCCTTCGATTTGGGTTGCGGAGCATTGTTTCCGTTGTAAAATTCCTCGATCGAGCCTCAGTTCCAGGAGTTGGGTTTCGGTGTTGCACGCAATAGGGGAGGTTTGAACTGAACCTGTTTCTTCACCGAGTTTCAGTCCTGTGATTTCATCAAGCTTCACATCACGGCTCCTCCTAAAGCTCCAAAGCCTTCGGCACAGACTCAAATCCTATTAGAACATATGTCGAACTGCGCAGAGGAGGAAAATACCCGTTGGGGACAAGTTATGGACAATTTCAATCTCCTGTTTACTAGGATGAACGACATTGGAATCATTCAGCAAGAGGTTAAGCAACAGCTGACTGAGACAAATCTGAAGGTGGCTCAGTGCACAGCTGATCAGCAATTTATCGCTCAGCAGGTCAGGGCAAATGGTTAGGCAGTTGCTCAGTTGACCATCAGACAATTTGAGAAAGATGCAAGTTATGTCAGTGATGGTTCTGTCCTAGCTGAAGATGAGATCGACTTTGAGAATGTGTTCGCCAAGGGCAAGACCACTAGCAGACCAGAACCTTCTCATCATTTCAGGCACAATCCACCTCCCACAAAGGAATCCTTACCTCACCACGCTCTGCCCAAGATGCATTTTCCTTCTTTTGATGGAGTTCAACCCAAGATATGGTTAGATAAGTGTCACAACTATTTCTCAATCTATGCTATTCCTGAAAATCTGTGGGTAGAAACAGCAACAA
Organism: Saccharum hybrid cultivar R570; assembly: GCA_038087645.1. Taxonomy (NCBI): domain Eukaryota; kingdom Viridiplantae; phylum Streptophyta; class Magnoliopsida; order Poales; family Poaceae; genus Saccharum; species Saccharum hybrid cultivar. The sequence continues at coordinate 17,005,429 of JAQSUU010000551.1, read as the reverse complement.
TGCATTTACAAGAAAATGCTGCAAAATGGTGGCAAACTTATAAAATGGATCATCCTACAGTCACTTGGAAGAAGTTGTCTACAGATATTCAAGAGCAATTTGGTGGTGATGACTATAGGTCAGCTATCAATGAACTGCTGGATTTGAAGCAAACCACTACTGTAGAAGACTACACCACCAAATTTTAGTCACTACAGTATGATGTCTCTATGCATGGTGGCAGGTATGATGCCTTGTTCTTTGCTACCCAGTATGTCAGAGGCCTAAGGGATGATATCCGGGCTGTGGTGGAACCACAGGTTCCAACCTGTCATGTGGGGCCAGAGCTATGGCCGGCGCAGGCGCAACCGCGATTTGCGTCGTGCAGCTGAACGCGCGGAAAGCGCTGTCCAGGCCACGGCAACAGCCGGTGGATAGATGGAAAGAAATATATTTTATTTGGTTATTTCCTAGAAGCAAGAATATTATCTCCTATCTCTATCTCTCAAATAAGCCTACGGCGGAGGGGTAAACCTCGCCGGAGAAGACGGATCGCGACTACGAACTACGTAGTCGAGGTCGTGCTATCTTAGGGTTCGACGCCCTTGACAACCTGGTATCACGTTCCAGCCGATCCTCGTCTTTTTCCTCCACCGCCGCCGTGCCCAATCCAAACCCTACACCAGCCGCCGCCGCCACCAGCCCCTCTTCCTCATCCGTCGCCCCGCACCCCGTCAACATGGGTGACTCCGGTGACCTCAAGGCTGCCATCGAGGCGCTCACCAAGCATATGGAGACCATGCAAGCAGCAATCCAAGCCAATGCCACGGCGATCGCCGCCATCTCCACCAGCAGTTCGTCCGGTTCTAGACCACGTCCGGACTCTGGCGACCACCACCAAGATCGACCGCCCAAATACTGGCGGCCCGAGTTCCCGCGCTTCGACGGCAAGGGCGATCCACTTCCCTTCATCAACAAGTGTGAGTCTTTTTTCCAGCAGCAACGGATCATGCCCGAAGAGCGGGTCTGGATGGCGTCCTACAATCTACACGACGTCGCCCATCTGTGGTACTTGCAGCTCGAGGAGGATGAGGGGAGGCCGACGTGGGCACGCTTCAAGGACCTCCTCAACGTCCGTTTTGGCCCTCCCCTCAGAGCGGCGCCCCTCTTCGAGCTCTCCTCCTGCCGCCGCTCCGGTACTGTGGAAGAGTACCAGGACCGCTTTCAGGCGCTGCTTCCCCGCGCCGGTCGTTTGGAGGAAGACCAGAAGGTACAACTCTTCACGGGCGGCCTTTTACCTCCGCTCAGTCTCCATGTGCAGATGCAACACCCGCAGACTCTGGTGGCCGCCATGAGTCTCGCTCGGCAGTACGAGCTCATCGACCAGTACGCTGCTGCACCGGCTAAATCCCCTGGCCGCGGGGCTCTGCCCAGTCAGGGAACGCGGCCGGTCCTGCCACTGCCCATAGGGGCCAAGCCGGCTGCACCCATGGCCACCGTTGAAGGACGTCCCGTGCGCCGACTGAACCAGGCCGAGCAAGAGGAGCGCCGTCGCCTCGGGCTGTGCTTCAACTGTGACGAAAAGTACAGCCGAGGCCACAACAAGGTGTGCAAGCGGCTCTTCCTCCTCGACTCGATCGCGGACGACGACGACACCGACGAAGCCCCTGTGACGGAGCACATGGTGGACACGGAGTCCCCGGTCTTCTCCCTCCATGCTGTCGCAGGCGTCCCTATTGCTGACACCATCCAACTCGCGGTGACAGTGGGAGACGCTTCCCTGTTGGCGTTGCTTGACAGTGGATCCACCCACAGTTTCATCGGCGAGGATGCCGCGCACCGCACTGGACTACCAGTCCAGGCCCGACCACGCATGACGGCAACAGTCGCCAATGGGGAACGCGTTCCATGCCCGGGCGTCATCCGGAACGCGCCCTTTTCCGTCGCTGACACATCTTTCTCCACCGATCTGTTCGTGATGCCTCTTGCAGGTTATGACATTGTGTTGGGCACTCGTTGGCTCGGGATGCTGGGGCCGATCGTCTGGGACTTCGCCACACGTTCCATGTCGTTCCAGCAGGACGGGCGCACGGTTCGCTGGACGGGCGTTCCGTCAGCCTCGGCAGCACAGCTCCGCACCATCGGGGCGGCCAGTGGGACGCTTTTGGATGAGCTCCTGGCCGCTTACGGCGATATCTTCACCGAGCCACGGGTACTGCCTCCCCAGCGGAGCCGCGACCACGCCATCGTCCTCAAGCCCGGCTCCGCTCCGGTCGCCGTTCGCCCTTATCGGTACCCGGTGGCGCACAAGGACGAGCTGGAACGCCAGTGCGCCGCGATGCTCGAGCAAGGGATCATCCGCTGCAGTGACTCACCTTTCTCCTCCCCGGTCCTCCTTGTCAAGAAGGCCGACAGCTCGTGGCGGTTCTGCGTCGACTACCGCGCCCTCAACGCCCTCACCGTCAAGGACGCCTTTCCAATTCCCGTCGTCGACGAGCTCCTCGATGAGCTCCACGGTGCCCGCTACTTCACCAAGCTGGATTTGCGCTCGGGGTATCACCAGGTACGGATGCGGCCCGAGGACATCCACAAGACGGCGTTCCGCACACACGACGGCCTCTACGAGTTCCTGGTCATGCCGTTCGGGCTGTGCAACGCCCCGGCAACCTTCCAGGCATTGATGAACGACATCCTCCGGGTTTACCTCCGGCGGTTTGTCTTAGTTTTTTTTGATGATATTTTGATCTACAGCACGTCGTGGGCTGATCACCTCAGGCACCTACGCATCATCTTCGAGCTCCTGCGCCAGCACAGCCTGTTCGTGAAGCGCTCCAAGTGCTCGTTCGGAGCAGACGCCGTCGCCTACCTCGGCCACACCATCTCCACGGCCGGCGTCGCCATGGATCCCGCGAAGGTCCAGGCCATACACGACTGGCCAAAGCCTCGATCTGCTCGCGCGGTGCGGGGTTTCCTCGGCTTGGCGGGCTACTATCGGAAATTCATCCACAACTACGGCTCGATCGCCGCGCCCCTCACGGCGCTGTTGAAGAAGGAAGGGTTCACCTGGAGCCCTGCAGCAGAGGAGGCGTTCGGCGCTCTCAAGGTCGCCGTGACCTCGGCGCCGGTCTTGGCCCTCCCGGACTTCGCCAAGCCGTTCGTCGTTGAGTGCGACGCGTCGACGTACGGTTTCGGCGCCGTGCTACTCCAAGAAGACCACCCCGTCGCATTCTTCAGCCGGCCGGTGGCGCCCCGGCACCGCTCCCTCGCGGCATATGAGCGGGAGCTCATTGGCCTAGTGCTTGCCGTACGGCACTGGAGGCCTTACTTGTGGAGCCGGCACTTCACAGTCAAGACGGACCACCACAGCCTCAAGTTTCTTCTCGACCAGCGGTTCGCCACCATACCTCAGCACCATTGGGTCGGCAAGTTGCTGGGCTTTGACTTCACTGTCGAGTATAAGTCCGGGGCGACCAACATTGTGGCAGATGCTCTCTCGCGTCGTGATGCAGAGGAAGACAGCATGGGCGGCCTTCGCTCTATCTCAGCCCCGCGCTTCGACTTCATCAGCCGGCTCCGGCAAGCACAGGCCATCGACCCCGCCTTGTTGGCGATCCATGATGAAGTGCGCGCAGGCACCAGGACTGCGCCATGGGCGGTCACGGATGACATGGTGCTCTATGATGGACGTCTATACATTCCGCCCACATCGCCACTACTCCAGGAGATTGTCGCTGCGATCCATGACGATGGGCATGAAGGTGTGCAACGCACGTGGCACCGACTGCACCGCGACTTCTACTTCCCCAACATGCGCCGCATTGTGCAAGACTTCGTGCGGACGTGCTCCACGTGCCAACGCTATAAGTCGGAGCACCTGCTTCCAGCAGGCCTCCTGCTGCCCCTGCCGGTACCTTCCAGTGTCTGGGCCGACATTGGGCTGGACTTCATCAAGGCACTGCCACGGGTCGACGGCAAGTCGGTCATCCTCTCCGTCGTCGACCGCTTCAGCAAGTACGGCCACTTCATCGCGCTTGGCCACCCGTACACTGCCGAGTCCGTGGCGCAGGCATTCTTCACCAACATCGTCCGCCTCCACGGGATGCCTCAATCCATCGTCTCCGACCATGATCCGGTGTTCACTTCCACTTTTTGGCGCGAGCTCATGCGCTTGATGGGAACCAAGCTTCACATGACCTCCGCCTTTCACCCTCAGTCGGATGGCCAATCTGAGGCGGCGAACAGGGTCATCGTCATGTACCTGCGTTGCTTCACCGGCGATCGTCCACGCCAGTGGCTACGGTGGTTGCCATGGGCCGAATATGTCTACAACACGGCCTTCCAATCGTCGCTCCGGGAGACGCCGTTCCGTGTCGTCTATGGCCGCAGCCCGCCGACCATCCGCTCTTATGAGCCCGGTGACACCAGAGTCGCTGCTGTGGCCCGCGACATGGAAGAGCGCCAAGAGTTCTTGGCTGAGGTGCGCCATCGCCTCGAGCAAGCCCAGGCCGTCCAGAAGCTCCACTATGACAGGCATCACCGTCAGGTCTCCTACGCTGTCGGTGATTGGGTGCTCCTACACTTTCGCCAACGCCCGGTTGCATCCCTACCGCACCCTACAGCCGGCAAGCTGAAGGCTCGCTATCTGGGGCCATATCGCATTGTGGAGATGATCAATGATGTCGCTGTCCGCCTCGAGCTACCCCCGCAGGCGCGTATCCACGACGTGTTCCACGTCGGGACCCTCAAGAAGTTCAACGGCACTCCACCAGCTACTCCACCTCCTCTACCGGACATCAAGCATGGTGCCGTGGTACCTGCTCCAGATCGCGTCACTCAGGCACGAGTGGCCCGTGGCGTCCGTCAGGTCCTCGTCTTTTGGCGCGGGGAACCAGCTTCTTCAGCATCTTGGGAAGACCTCGACGAGTTCTGCGCCTCTTATCCAGATTTCCAGCTCGAGGACGATCTGGGTCTCGAGGGGGCGAGAGATGTCATGTGGGGCCAGAGCTATGGCCGGCGCAGGCGCAACCGCGATTTGCGTCGCGCAGCTGAACGCGCGGAAAGCGCTGTCCAGGCCACGGCAACAGCCGGTGGATAGATGGAAAGAAATATATTTTATTTGGTTATTTCCTAGAAGCAAGAATATTATCTCCTATCTCTATCTCTCAAATAAGCCTACGGCGGAGGGGTAAACCTCGCCGGAGAAGACGGATCGCGACTACGAACTACGTAGTCGAGGTCGTGCTATCTTAGGGTTCGACGCCCTTGACACAACCACTGTGGAAAGAGCTGTTGTTATTGCTAAGATACAACAAAAAGTGATAGACAGGTACAAACAGAAATATCAGTACAAGCAAAATGCTGCTAAGCAGCTTGCTAAGCCTGAGGCCAAAACCACTACCAACTATGGCAACTTGTGGAGAGACAAACAACTAAGAGACTACAGAAAGGCTAACAACCTTTATTACCATTGCGGAGACAAAGTATGAACCTGGGCATGCAGAGGTATGTGCCAAGAAAGCCAAGCCACACATTAATGCTTTAGCTTTGAATGACTTGGACAGAGAAATCAATGAAGATCTGTTGAATGAAATGGCAATTGATGAAGTCCTCACTGAAAATTTTCACCAACTGTCTCTCAATGCCATAGCTGGTACTGAATCCATGGATTCCATCAAGTTGAAGTCAATAGTCAAGAACAAAACTATGTTGATATTAGTTGACACAGGCAGTTCCCATAGCTTTGTTAGTTCCCACTTTGTGCAGTTAGCCCAATTACCCACTACTCTTGTCCCAGAACAAAGAGTGAAACTGGCAAATGGTCAATGTCATGACAAGATGTTTTTGAAACAAAATTGTGGTTGAATTCACGCCACGCTCGAATTCAACGCAAGATCGCTTCGCATACATTTTATATTTTATTTAAAATGAAACCCTAACTCCCTAACTCTCCCTTTCCAAACAACGCTTATAAAATTAATCTATGCATTTCATAAGCATACAAGTATGCTTGGTGTTGTTTGGTTTTATCTAGAGTTGATTTTATCCTAAATCTACTTTGAGAAAAAGGAAAAATTATTTTCCCTTCTTAAACCAGCTAGCCCACCTCTTTCTCATTTATTCATGCAGCCAGCCCGCCCCGCCGTTTCACCCTACGACCCAACTCATGTTGTCCCTCCTCCCACCAGGCCAAGTCGACCGCGTGGGCCTAACTTTCCCCTCCCCTTGGCCTAGCCAGCTACTCTAGCTCAGCTAGCCTAACTCTCTTCCCCTCCCTTCGGGGCACGTGGACAACAGCAGACACCGCCTGCTCACCTCTCACCACATGCGAAAGGGCTTTCGCTTAGTGGTTACAAAAGCCTCAGTAGCACCTAAGATCCTAATTTGACTCTCCGTGGGAGCAAATATTCTAGGATTTAATGGCGTTGTGCTTTCAGTTCTACGCGATGCTCTTGTCAACAATGGGCGTCTGTGGTCACTTCATCAATCTCGTCTCGAGGATTTGCCGGCCCAGTCTTCGAAGGTGCTCATAGGGGTAGGGTTTGTGTTCGTTCATTCATGGTGTGAGTGTGCGTGCGTTGTAAGTGTCTGCATTGTACGTACTGTGTAATCTAAAAAAACTCTCACCACGCCCTCCTAGCCCAGCTTCCCTCTGTTGGTATTTAATAGTGTGTTAGAAAATAAGAATTCTACAAGCACACATAATACCATTGTAGCATTTCACCAGGAGTATTCTAGATATCGTTATTTATATTTTACCACAGGAAGGAGATGTGGCAAGGAATCCCTCACCTCTCCCTCTGCCCCATGGCAGCCCCGTGGCGACTACTCCCTCTCGCCCACAGCCGGCGTAGGGCGCGTGCACCTCCCGCTCCTCTCCATCTTCCCCATGGAGCTCGAGCTTGGCCGGCACATGCAAGGGCCGGCGGCACATCCCTCTCCCTCTCTGGCGACGCATCCCTCTCCCTTGAGCTTGGCCGGCACACGAGGAGGCCGGATCCAAGCCTGATGTGGGAGGATCCGGCGACAGTGCCACACGGGGAGGCCGGATCTGGTTAGGCCAGCGATGCATCCCTCTCCCTCTTAAAGCTCTAGTTTGGTTTTGGTGAATTGATGAAACCCTAGCTACTAACCTATGTGGTCTAAGTGTATATGAGATAGGTTGGTAGATATTCCAAGTGGTGGAGCAAATGGATGAAGATCATGGTGGTGATGGCCATTATGATCAAGTGCTCAGCTTGGAAAAGAAGAAAGGGAAAAACAAAAAGCTCAAGGTAAAGGTATAAGTGGTTAGGAGCTTTTTTGTTTGGTGATCGAGATACTTAGCGAGTGTGATCACATTTAGGATTGATAGTTGTACTATTAAGAGGAGTGATACTCGTATTGAAATACGATTGTCAAAGTGCCGCTAGATGCTCTACCTCATTGCATATACATTTAGGATCTAGTGGAGTGCTAACACCCTTGAAAATGTTTGTGAAAATATACTAACACATGTGCACAAGGTGATACACTTGGTGGTTGGCACATTTGAGTTGGTGAAGTGGAGGAGTTGATTTTCACTAAAAATCAGTGACCGAACACAGGTGATGCACTGACCGGACTCGGCTCTGGTGTGTCCGGTGAAAGTCCTATGTTTGGTGTTGGTAATTAGTGACAATGCCTAAGTACTAATCCCATGCCTAAGTTGTATGTAGCATATGAGGATTAGTACACTCCAAGGTTGGTGGCATGATGGACATGGTGATCATGATGGCCACACTTGGATTGAGACGCAACCCTACGTGATCAAGGCAAAGGTATATGCTTAAGGGTTGTGTTTTAGTAACCAAGACACCTAGTGGGTGTGGTTACATTATAGGATAGATAGCCGTACTATAAAGAGGGGAATGACGCGGCTATTGAACTCCTAAGTGCCTCTAGATGTGCATTTCATGATCATATGCATTTGGATAGAACTAATATCGCCTCGGAAAATGATTGTGAAAATGCTAACACACTCACACATGACGAGATCACTTGGTGATGTTAGCACGTTTGCGACGGCGGTGGAGTTTAAGCGGTAGAGAGGGTTTGGGGTCATCTCTCCCTCCCGCCGAGCGTGCGAGCGCGGGATTCAGGCAATTTTGGGGAAATGAAATGCCTATTTTCCACTACGCCGGAAGTCGGAAAAAGAAACGGAGGCAAACGGGGGTCACAGTGGTGACCGGACGCTGGACCGGACGCGGTCACTGTTTGACCGGACGCGTCCGGTCAGTGTCCAGTATCTGCGCGTTTTTCAGTTGTTTGATCGGACGCGAGGCGCGTCCGGTCACAGGCGACCGGACGCGTCCGGTCGTCCAGGGAGCTTACTGGACTCCAACCGGACGCGGGCACTGTGGCGTCCGGTCAGTTCTTCAGCGCGTCCGGTCGCTGGTTCGTTGTGCGCGGCTCAGGGTTGACCAGCGCGTTCGGTCAGTTACGGGACCGGCGCGTCCGGTCGTGACCGGCGCGTCCGGTCGTTGCGACTGGCGCGTCCGGTCGGTGCTTCGCGAAACTAGCCGTTGCGCGACCGGCGCGTCCGGTCAGTTGGACCAGCGCGTCCGGTCAACGCGACTTCGGTTGTTTCAAGTTTCTAACGGCTATATTCGAAGGGGTACGTCTATAAATACTCGTTGACCGGCTCAAGGCTCTCTCTCTCGAACATTTTGACATACTTGTGAGCACTTTGAGCTAAGCAACTCCCCTCCCACTCATCTCTCTTGCTTCTTTGCATATTCGAAGTGAGATTGAGTGATCCAAGTGCATTTGCATTGTGAGATTGCATCTAGTTGGCACTTGGTGGTTGATTTGCTGCGGGATTCTTGTTTCTCTTGGTGGTTGCCGCCACCTAGACGGCTTGGAGCAGCTTGGAGGCGTTGGCAAGAGTTGGTGTTTGTTCTTTGTCACCTCCGGTGATTGTGAGGGGTTTGTGCCTACCTCGGCGAAGCGCCAAAGGCAACATTAGTGAATTGCTCGTGTCATTGCAACCTTTTGCCATTTGGTAGGTTCTTGTGGTGCCTTTTGAGAGGCTCGGTGTGTGACCGATTAGCCACCGAACCACGTGGTGAAGAGGGACACAACGGGGACTAGCGTGCCGGCAAGCACGTGAACCTCGGGATAAATCTTCGTGTCATCATTCTTATTGTGTTTGATCGATCCCGGTGGTTGTATATTGTGGTATTCATCTCTGGATCATATTGATAGGTTGGCTCAATACTTCGCCCCTCGATGATATCCTCCTAACTCTCTCTTGTATTAATTTCTTAGTTACCTTGCTAGCTTGTTAGTGTATCTCTTAGCTTGTGTAGCTAACTAGTTTTAGTTGTAGTCGACTTGTGCGGTTGAGTGCAAATTTATTAGAATTGTGAATTGGTTAGGTGGCTTGCAAACACCCCGTAGGCTAAGCAAAACTCGCATCTCGCTATTTGTTTTATTGATAAACTTGTTTAGCTTGTCTTTGTAGAAAATTTTAATAGGCTATTCACCCCCCCTCTAGCCATCAAGACCTTTCAAGTGGTATCGGAGCCGTGGTCACCGTTTGTAAGGCTTAACAACCTCGGTGTAAGATGGCTCAAGTTATGTTCAATCATGTTAATGGCAAGCCTCCATTCTTTGATGGCGTCTCTTCCTTTGATCATTGGAAAAGGAAGATGAAGCAATATCTAGGCAATATACATGAGAAGGTTTGGGATGTGACCAAAGAAGGATACGTCATTCTTGATGAGGAAAACCTCACTCCCAATGACCGCATCAACAAACAATGCAATACGGTGGCACTTGACACAATCTATCGTGCCATTGATGATAAAGTATTTGAGCAAATCAAAGATCTTGAAAAGGCAAATGAGCTTTGGATAAGGCTTGAAGAAACATATGAAGGCACTTCAACGGTAAAAAGTGCCAAACTATATATGCTCAAGGACAAGTTCTCCACATTCAAGATGAAGGATGATGAATCCATCCCGGAGATGTTCTATAGGCTCCAAGTCATTGTCAATGATCTCAAGGGGCTTGGGGAGAAGGTTGAGGACAAGGACTTCTCACACAAGTTCTTGATGTGCTTACCCAAGAAGTTTGCCACCTTGAGAAGAATGATCTTTAGAGAGGGATTGGACAAGGTCAAACCAACCAATGTGCTTGGAGATATAATGACCGATGCCCAATACAATGATGATGAAGATGAGGTAGAAGAGAAGAAGGAAACCAAGGTCAAGCAAGAGAAGCCCATTGCATTCAAGGCTTCATCCTCTAAGGGCAAGAGCAAGGTTGATGATGATGATGATGATCCATTTGATGATGAGATCATGGCCCTTCTAGTGCAAAAGATGGGTCGGTTCATGAAGAAGAAAGGCTATGGTGCAAGAAAGAGAAGGGACTTCATGAAGGCAAAGGAGGTGCTTTGCTACAATTGCAATAGTCCCGATCATGTAGTGGCAAAGTGCCCCTATGAAGACAAAAGATATCATGATGGGGAGTTAAAGTTGAAGAAGAACAAGAAGGAGAAGAAAGCAAAGAAGAGCTTCACTTTCAACAAGAAGAAGAAGGGTGGTGGTTATGTAGTCACTTGGGATAGTGACAACTCCGATAGTGATGATGATGAAAGCTCTAGTGATGATGAGAGGATCACTCGACGAGCCACTGCAAACATCGCCCTCTCCAACAAGCCATCCATCTTCGACACTACATCAACATGCCTTATGGCCAAGCCTACCAAGGTAAAATATGATGATAGTGATGATGATTCTTGTGCTAGTGATGATTGTAGGAGTGATGATGAGGAGGATGAGGACTACTCCAAGGATGATCTATTAGGCATAATAGATCAAATGAGCAAGGGCTACAAGAGGACAACCAAGAAATATAAAATCTTGAAACAAGAGCTTATTGCCAAGAGCAATGAAAATGATGCCTTGATGGAGGAGATTGTTGCTCTCAAAAAGAGTAAGGAGTGCAAAGGAATTGAACAAGAGCTCAAAGCTCTTAGGAAATCCTTTGATGAGCTAGAGGCTTCTCGTGAGTGTCTAAAGGAAGACCACGAGGATCTTGAAATTGCTCACACTAGGCTTAAGGAAGCCCACTCCACTCTACTTGAGCTCATCAAGGAAAAGGACCTTAAGTTGGAAAAGTTCATGAAGGAAGCTAAGGAGGAGCAAGTGATTGTCACTTGTGATATTGGACTAACATGTGATATTATTGATGATTCTTTATTTATTAGTCCTACTAATGCTTCATGTAGCTCATCATCATCCACCACAACCAACTCTACCTCTACTACTAGTGATTCATCACTTGTGGTTGAGACTCTCAAGAGAGAGGTGGATGATCTCACCCGCGCATTAGGCAATGCCTATGGTGGGGATGCCCGCTTGCTAAAATGCTTGGGTAGCCAAAGGTTCTCTCTTAACAAAGAGGGATTAGGCTATACTCCCAAGAAGGGCAAGGCGGCCTTTGCTACTCCAAAGCCTCGCTTTGTGAAGGGCAATGGTCGTTATTGCAATAGATGCAAGCAAGTTGGGCATCTAGAGATTAATTGTAGTAAAATGAACAAGAACAAGAAAAATGCTAATGTACCTTACATTCCTTTTGATTCTTGTTATATACTTACCAAGGGTGAGAAAGGTGTGCATGCTAGGTTTGTTGGTACACCAATTGTGGGCCCAAAGAAGAAGGCCATTTGGGTACCAAAGAGCTTAGTGACTAATCTCCAAGGACCCAAACAAGTATGGGTACCTAAGAAACATTAATTTGTTTTGTAGGTTAATTACAAGGCCGGAGGAAGGCATTGGGTGCTTGATAGTGGGTGCTCTCAACATATGACCGGTGATTCAAGAATGTTCAACTCTCTCAAATCAAATGATAGTGGCATTGATAGTATCACATTTGGTGACAATAGCAAGGGTGATGTAAAGGCTCTTGGAAGGATTGCAATCTCAAATGATCATAGCATCTCCAATGTGCTACTAGTTGAGAAGCTCAATTTCAACTTGTTGTCGGTTGCTCAATTGTGTGATCTCGGTTTCAAGTGCATATTTGGTGTTGATGATGTGGAGATAGTTAGTGTTGATGGCTCTAACTTGATCTTCAAAGGCTTTAGATATGAGAATCTATACTTGGTTGATTTCAATGCTAGTGACACTCAACTTTCAACATGCTTGCTCACCAAATCAAGTATGGGTTGGTTATGGCATAGAAGACTAGGTCATGTTGGCATAAAGCAATTGAACAAGTTAGTGAAGCATGACTTAGTTAGAGGCTTGAAGGATGTCACATTTGAAAAGGATAAGCTATGTAGTGCATGTCAAGCCGGAAAGCAAGTAGGCAACACTCATCCATTGAAGAGCATTATGAGTACTTCCAAGGCATTTGAGTTGTTGCACATGGATCTATTTGGGCCAACTACATACACAAGCATTGGTGGCAACAAGTATGGTTTTGTGATTGTGGATGATTTCACTAGATACACATGGGTATTCTTTCTTGTGGACAAGAGTGATGTATTTGACATATTCAAGAAGTTCATCAAGAGAGTGCAAAATGAGTTTGAGACCACAATCAAGAAAGTAAGAAGTGACAATGGAAGTGAGTTTAGAAACACAAGAGTTGATGAGCTATGTGAGGAGCTTGGAATCAAGCATCAATTCTCGGCCAAGTATACACCTCAATCAAATGGCCTAGTTGAAAGGAAGAATAGAACCTTAATTGATATGGCAAGATCAATGTTGAATGAGTATAATGTGAGTCATTCATTTTGGGCCGAAGCAATCAACACGGCTTGTTTTTATAGCAACCGTCTCTATTGCCATAAGTTTCTAGAGAAGACACCATATGAGATCTTAAATGGAAGAAAGCCCAACATTGCATATTTTCGGGTATTTGGTTGCAAATGCTACATCTTGAAGAAGGGCACTAGATTGAGCAAGTTTGAGAAGAAATGTGATGAAGGATTCTTACTTGGTTACTCAACTACTAGCAAAGCTTATAGAGTTTGGAATTTGGCTAGTGGTCAACTTGAAGAAGTTCATGATGTTGAATTTGATGAAACAAATGGCTCTCAAGATGAAGAAGATAACTTGGATGATGTGAGAGGAACTCAATTGACCAATGCTATGAAAGAAATGGATATTGGTGATATTAGGCCAAAGCAAGTGATTGATGTGGATGATGACAAAGATCAAGTGCTCCAAAGTCCAATTACACAAGCAAGTGGTTCTCTAATGCAAAATCAAGCTAGTACATCATGTCAAGTGCAACAAGATCAACAAGTGGCTAGTTCATCATCTTCAACTCATGATCAACATCAACATCCAAGCAATCAAGTCCAAGTGCTTCAACCAACTAACATTGCAAGAGACCATCCATTGGATTCCATCATTGGTGACATACAAAGAGGAGTTCAAACTAGATCAAGATTGACATCATTTTGTGCTCACTCTTCTTTTGTGTCAATGGAAGAACCCAAGGACATTGATAAAGCATTGAGAGATCCGGATTGGGTAAATGCAATGCATGAAGAGCTCAACAACTTCAAGAGAAATGAAGTATGGGAACTAGTTGAAAGGCCTAAGGATCACAATGTCATTGGAACAAGATGGGTCTTTCGCAACAAGCAAGATCAAGATGGGATAGTAGTAAGGAACAAAGCAAGACTAGTGGCTCAAGGTTACACACAAATAGAGGGTCTTGACTTTGGTGAAACTTATGCCCCGGTTGCAAGATTGGAAGCAATTAGGATCTTACTTGCCTATGCTTGTGCTCACAATATCAAGCTATATCAAATGGATGTAAAGAGTGCATTTCTCAATGGGTACATTCAAGAGGAGGTGTATGTGGAGCAACCTCCCGGTTTTGAAGATGACAAGAAACCCAATCATGTATACAAGTTAAGGAAGGCTTTGTATGGATTAAAGCAAGCACCTAGAGCATGGTATGAAAGATTGAGGGACTTCTTGCTATCCAAAGGATTTGTCATGGGCAAAGTTGATACAACACTATTCACCAAGAAGATTGAGAAAGACTTGTTTGTGTTGCAAATATATGTTGATGATATCATATTCGGTTCAACCAATCAAGATTATTGTGATGAGTTTGGAAAAATGATGGCCAAGGAATTTGAAATGTCAATGATTGGTGAACTTAGTTTCTTTCTTGGACTTCAAATCAAACAAATGAAAGAAGGTACATTTGTGAGCCAAACTAAGTACATCAAAGATATGCTCAAGAAGTTTGGCATGGAAGATGCAAAGAGTATTACAACTCCAATGGGCACTAGTGGAAGCTTGGATAGTGACAAGAGTGGCAACATGGTGGATCAAAAGCTATATAGATCAATGATTGGTAGCCTACTCTATGTGACGGCATCAAGGCCCGATGTGATGTTTAGTGTATGCATGTGTGCAAGATTTCAAGCCTCATCAAGAGAAAGTCATTTGAAGGCAACAAAGAGAATATTGAGGTACTTGAAGCATACACAAGATGTTGGATTGTGGTATCCCAAGGGTGCTAGTTTTGAGCTAGTTGGTTATTCGGATTCCGACTATGCTGGTGATAAAGTGGAGAGAAAGAGCACTTCCGGGACATGTCAATTGTTGGGAAGATCACTTGTCTCATGGTCATCCAAGAAGCAAAATAGTATTGCACTATCTACCGCCGAAGCCGAATACATCGCCACGGGTAGTTGTTGTGCACAAATCTTGTGGATGAAGGCAACATTGAAGGATTTTGAAATCAATTTCAAGAATATGCCATTGCTATGTGACAATGAAAGTGCCGTGAAGCTAACTAACAATCCAATTCAACATCAAAGAACAAAGCATATTGATGTTCGCCATCACTTTATTAGAGATCATCAACAAAAGGGTGACATTGCTATTGAGAGTGTGGGCACCGAAGATCAATTAGCCGATCTATTCACCAAGCCACTTGATGAGAAGAGATTTCACAAGCTAAAGAATGAGTTGAACATACTTGACTTCTCCAACATGAGTTGATGCACCCCATATATGACATGCCTCTCCTTCGAGCCCCAAGGTACAATTGGTTGACATGTCATACATTCTATGCTAAGGACTTGTTTAGTGCATCTAGTCATAATTTATATGTTCTAGGCTCATTCATGAAAATCAAATGAATTTGAAGTTTATATGATACCACTATTGTTTCCATGACTTGTATGATCTAGTGGTAGCATATAACTTGTTTAAGTAGCTTGTGATCCTAAGTGTTTAATCTAGAAAACTTGTCTAATATTTGCTTCAACATGGTGCATGATAACCCTTCTAGTGAGGTGTGAAGAAGCTTGCCCTTGGATCAAACCGAAGCATTTTATTTATGCAAGCAATCTAGGTTGAATCACAAACTTGATCCTCACCCCATATTTCAACATGATAATCTATCTAAAGTTTGCTCCTTGTGGTCAATTGGTGCCAAAGGGGGAGAAATTGTTGTTCACAAAGATAGAACTCAAAGAGGAAGAAAATGTTGTGGGGGAGAAAATGTTGTTCACAAAGATAGATCCTAAAGGGGGAGAATTGATAAAAGAAGGGGATCAACTAAAATTTTGAGCACATAAGTAGGGGGAGCAAGCTCTTAAGCATGAATGTTGCATTTACATGTGCACGTCATTTGTATGATGCATAGTTATGCATTCCGTTTTCTCCGATACATTGCTTGTGTGGTGACTTGCTAGTATAATTTGAATGTTGCATTAAGGTACTAGCATGAATAGGAAGTAGTTAGATTTTTCTTGCTTCATGTTTTTTAAAGTGGTACTAGAGCCTTGTTTATAATGTTGATCTCATGAGGTTTCTAGTTATGTTTGTGTTTTTCCAAGTGGAATCTAACTACACAAGGTGCTAAGATGGTGTTTATCGCTACTCCGATGGTATCACGCTTCAAAGGTCTATAATCTTAAACACTTAGCACCTATTGGTAGTCAATGCTCCTAATCTTTCCTATCTAACATGTATGCTTCCAAAATCCAAACATATAGCATACATGTAGGGGGAGCCATTGCTATCAATTTGAATTCATGATCACATGTCCATAATTCTTACACATGGTAATATACTTGGACAATGTGACATGGATTCAATCAAAATTTTATTATAACATCTCTGTGAAAGGGTTGTCACCAATTACCAACAAGGGGGAGATTGAAAGTCCTATGTTTGGTGTTGGTAATTAGTGACAATGCCTAAGTACTAATCCCATGCCTAAGTTGTATGTAGCATATGAGGATTAGTACACTCCAAGGTTGGTGGCAAGATGGACATGGTGATCATGATGGCCACACTTGGATTGAGACGCAACCCTACGTGATCAAGGCAAAGGTATATGCTTAAGGGTTGTGTTTTAGTAACCAAGACACCTAGTGGGTGTGGTTACATTATAGGATAGATAGCCGTACTATAAAGAGGGGAATGACGCGGCTATTGAACTCCTAAGTGCCTCTAGATGTGCATTTCATGATCATATGCATTTGGATAGAACTAATATCGCCTCGGAAAATGATTGTGAAAATGCTAACACACTCACACATGACGAGATCACTTGGTGATGTTAGCACGTTTGCGACGGCGGTGGAGTTTAAGCGGTAGAGAGGGTTTAGGGTCATCTCTCCCTCCCGCCGAGCGTGCGAGCGAGGGATTCAGGCAATTTTGGGGAAATGAAATGCCTATTTTCCACTACGCCGGAAGTCGGAAAAAGAAACGGAGGCAAACGGGGGTCACAGTGGTGACCGGACGCTGGACCGGACGCGGTCACTGTTTGACCGGACGCGTCCGGTCAGTGTCCAGTATCTGCGTATTTTTCAGTTGTTTGATCGGACGCGAGGCGCGTCCGGTCACAGGCGACCGGACGCGTCCGGTCGTCCAGGGAGCTTACTGGACTCCAACCGGACGCGGGCAGTGTGGCGTCCGGTCAGTTCTTCAGCGCGTCCGGTCGCTGGTTCGTTGTGCGCGGCTCAGGGTTGACCAGCGCGTCCGGTCAGTTACGGGACCGGCGCGTCCGGTCGTGACCGGCGCGTCCGGTCGTTGCGACCGGCGCGTCCGGTCGGTGCTTCGCGAAACTAGCCGTTGCGCGACCGGCGCGTCCGGTCAGTTGGACCAGCGCGTCCGGTCAACGCGACTTCGGCTGTTTCAAGTTTCTAACGGCTATATTCGAAGGGGTACGTCTATAAATACTCGTTGACCGGCTCAAGGCTCTCTCTCTCGAACATTTTGACATACTTGTGAGCACTTTGAGCTAAGCAACTCCCCTCCCACTCATCTCTCTTGCTTCTTTGCATATTCGAAGTGAGATTGAGTGATCCAAGTGCATTTGCATTGTGAGATTGCATCTAGTTGGCACTTGGTGGTTGATTTGCTGCGGGATTCTTGTTTCTCTTGGTGGTTGCCGCCACCCAGACGGCTTGGAGCAGCTTGGAGGCGTTGGCAAGAGTTGGTGTTTGTTCTTTGCCACCTCCGGTGATTGTGAGGGGTTTGTGCCTACCTCGGCGAAGCGCCAAAGGCAACATTAGTGAATTGCTCGTGTCATTGCAACCTTTTGCCATTTGGTAGGTTCTTGTGGTGCCTTTTGAGAGGCTCGGTGTGTGACCGATTAGCCACCGAACCACGTGGTGAAGAGGGACACAACGGGGACTAGCGTGCCGGCAAGCACGTGAACCTCGGGATAAATCTTCGTGTCATCATTCTTATTGTGTTTGATCGATCCCGGTGGTTGTATATTGTGGTATTCATCTCTTGATCATATTGATAGGTTGGCTCAATACTTCGCCCCTCGGTGATATCCTCCTAACTCTCTCTTGTATTAATTTCTTAGTTACCTTGCTAGCTTGTTAGTGTATCTCTTAGCTTGTGTAGCTAGCTAGTTTTAGTTGTAGTCGACTTGTGCGGTTGAGTGCAAATTTATTAGAATTGTGAATTGGTTAGGTGGCTTGCAAACACCCCGTAGGCTAAGCAAAACTCGCATCTCGCTATTTGTTTTATTGATAAACTTGTTTAGCTTGTCTTTGTAGAAAATTTTAATAGGCTATTCACCCCCCCCTCTAGCCATCAAGACCTTTCATCCGGTCATTGTTGCTGAGGAGGCACGCTATCAGTTTGTTGACCGGACACAGAGGCAGAAAGTGACTGGACATGTAGGGGGTGCGTCCGGTCACAGCTGATGTACGCTGATGCAAGCGCTTGTGAGAAGCAAAAGAGGACCAGAGTCTGGCGTGCGTCCGATCGCAGGCATGCGGACACGTCCAGTCACGTTAGAGCGCCTCTGGATCGTCTCTAGAAGTGACCTGACGCGTGGGTGTTGGCGTTGATTGGCGCGTCCGATTATGTCTTGGCCGTAGCGTGCGCGCGAGGGCTCTACTGCTGATCGGCGCGTCCAGTCATGTGACGGGCACGTCCGGTCGACATTTAGCTACACGGGAAATCGACCGTTGAGATCTGACATACGCGGTTCAACCTTGGTGACATGTGGAAGTGGATCAGCGACCGGACGCTGAAGGTGGTGTGGATTCACATCGACTGGCGCGTCCGGTCACCACGAGTTGGGCTGCTCTGTGAGCCCAATGGCTCTATTTCGTGGGGGCTTCTATTTAGGCCCCATGGCCAGCTCTAGCTCACTCTCTTGGCCATTTGCATTGACATAGCAACCTTGTGAGCTTAGCCAAAGTCTTCTTACTTATCTCCATCATTGATTCATCATCTTTGTGAGATTAGGAGAGAATCTAAGTGCATTGCTTGGGTGTTTGCATCTAGAGGCACTTGGTGTTCGTGTTTCACTGCAGGATTCACTTGTTACTCTTGGTGGTTGCTGCCACCTAGACGGCTTGGAGCAGCGAGGATCGTCGAGTGGAAGAAGGTGATTGTCTCTCGCTCCGATCGTGGTGATTGTGAGGGGTGCTTGACCTTTACCCGGTGGAGAGCCAAAAGGTACTCTAGTGGATTGCTCGTGGCTTGTGTGATCCTCATCTTGTGTTGGTTGTGCGGCACCCTATTGAGGGTTTGGCGTGTGATGCCAATTAGCGCGTGGACCTCCAAGTGAGTGAATCACCACAATGAGAATTAGCTTATCGGCAAGCAAGTGAACCTTGGTAAAAAATCTTGTGTCACCTTGTCTGAGGATTTCATTGGTTGTCTTGAAATTGATTGGCTCTATCTTATGATTGGCTCATACCTCTACATGTCGGTATAATCATCGCCATCCTCTCTTGTATTACATTCCTAGTGTGTAAGCTAAGCTCTTTAGTGTAATTAGTTTTGAGAGCTAGCTTTCGTCGAGTCTAGTGGTTAGTGAGTCTCTTTAGTTAGTCCTTGAGAGCTCACTAATTAGTGTTGTGACTTAGCCATTATGTGATTAGAGACAATAGCAAGTAGAATTGTGGTAGTTGGCTTGCATTTTTAGTAGGCAAGTGCAACATTCGCTTCATCTCATTATTATCTAACCTCTTTGTTTAGTGTTGTTGTAGAAATTTTTATAGGCTATTCACCCCCCTCTAACCATTAGGAGCTTTCAAGTGGTATTGGAGCCGTGTCACCATGATTTGAGGCTTAACAACCTTCAATTTCAAAATGGCTCAAATCAACAATACCAAGAAACCACCCTAATTTGATGGCACAAATTATCCATATTGAAAGTCAAAGATGACCACACACATCAAGTCAATCAATAGAAAGGTGTGGAAGGTGGTGGTGACCAAAATTGAGATAGAGGATCCGAAGAATCCCATCACGGCGGAAGAAGTGCTTCTCCAAAACAATGATATTGCTCTTAGTGCCATTCATGATCCTATTGATGAGAGAACATTTGAGCAAATCAAAAACATTGAGATGGCTCATGAGGCGTAGAAGAAGTTGGAGGAATCATTTGAGGGCACCAAGGCAATTAAGGGTGCAAAGGCATACATTCTCGAGGAAAAGTTTGCTAGCTTTAAGATGAAGGAAGATGGACATGTTCCATAGGATGGAGGTGCTTGTCAATGATCTCAAAGCACTTAGTGAGAAGGTGGAGGACAAGGACTTCTCTTATAAGTTCTTGAGATGCTTACCCACAAGATTTGGGATGTTAGTCACCTTGCTAGTGAGGACCAGTTTGGACACAATGACACTAAACCAAATCTTGGGAGATATCATGACTAATGATGCTTATAGAGATAATGATGAGAAGGAAGAAAAGGAGAAGAAATATGAGAAAAAAGGATGAGAAGAAGAAGAGTGTGACATTCAAAGCCACATCATCATCAAAGGGCAAAGCCAAGCAAGATACATATAGTGAAGATGATGACTCAAGCTTTGATGACATGAATGATGAGAAGATGGCTCTCTTTGTCAAGAGATTTGGTAAGTTCATGGTGAAGAAGGGCTACCGTTGAAAGGTCTTGATGGCTAGAGGGGGTGAATAGCCTTTTAAAAAAAGTCTACAAAGACAAGCTAAACAAGTTTATCAATATAACAAATAGTGAGATGCAAGTTTTGCTTAGCCTACAGGATGTTTGCAAGCCACCTATCTAATTCACAATTCTAGTATATTTACACTCAACCGCACAAGTCAAACCGCACAACTTAGCTTACAACTAAAGCTAACTAGCTACACAAGCTAAGAGCTATACTAATAAGCTAGCAAGGTAACTAAGAAAATAATACAAGAGAGAGTTAGAAGGGTATCACCGAGGGGCGAAGTATTGAGCCAACCAATCAATATGATCAAGAGATGAATTCCACAATACACAACCACCGGGATCGATTAATCACAAAAAGAATGATGACATGAAGATTTATCCCGAGGTTCACGTGCTTGCCGGCACGCTAGTCCCCGTTGTGTCCCTCTTCACCATGTGGTTTGGTGGCTAATCGGTCTCACATCGAGCCTCTTAAAAGACGCCACAAGAACCTACCAAATGGCAAAAGGTTGCAAATGACACGAGCAATCCACTAATGTTGCCTTTGGCGCTTCGCCGAGGTAGGCACAAACCCCTCACAATCATCGTAGGTGGCCAAGAACAATCACCAACACTTGCCAATGCCTCCAAGCTGCTCTAAGCCGTCTAGGTGGCGGCAACCACCAATAGAAACAAGAATCCCGCAGCAAATCAACCACCAAGTGCCAACTAGATGTAATCTCACAATGCAAATGCACTTGGATCACTCAATCTCACTTCGAATATGCAAAGAAGCAAGAGAGATGAGTGGGAGGGGAGTTTCTTAGCTCAAAGTGCTCACAAGTATGTCAAAGAATGCAAGAGTGAGAGCTTTGAGCCGGCCTATAAGTATTTATAGACGTATCTCTTCGAATATAGCTATTAGGCACTCGAAACAGCTGCAGTCGCGCTGACCGGACATGTGAAGCTCGACCGGACGCGCTGGTCCCGTAACGGACCAGATGCGCTGGTCAAGCCTAAGCAGCGCTCCAACGAATCAGCGACCGGACACGCTGCTAGTCGTACCGGACGCCACAGTGCCAGCATCCGATTGGAGTCCAGTAAGCTCCCACAACGACCAGACGCGTCCGATCGATCGTGACCGGATGCGCCACCGCGTCTGATCAGAGAACCGAGACATGGACACACACTGAGCACTGACCGGACGCGTCCGGTCACATAGAGACCGCGTCTGGTCCAGCGTCCAGTCACCTCTGTGACCTCCGTTTGCCTCCGTTTGATTCACCCTTTCACATATGAGCTAGACTAAGTATATGTGTCACTTTAGCACATGTTTTAGCTCGTGAAACATGTGACAACGCCTCCAAATCTCAACATTGGCATAAAGGAAAATAGGCATTTCAATTCCTCAAAAACGCATAAATCTCGTCTCGCAAGCTCGGCGGGAGGGAGAGATGACCCCAAACCCTCTCTATCGCTCAAATTGCAACGCCATCGCAAATGTGCTAACACCACCAAGTGATCACGTCATGTGCGAGTGTGTTAGCATTTTCACAAATTATTTTTTGAGGCGTTATTAGTTCTTATCCAAATGCATATGATTATGAAATGCACACCTAGAGGCACTTAGGAGTTAAATAGCCACGTCATTCTCCTCTTTATAGTACGGCTATCTATCCTATAATGTAACCACACCTACTAGGTGTCTTGGTTACTAAAACATAACCCTTAAGCATATACCTTTGCCTTGATCACATAGGGTTATGTCCAAATCCAAGTGTGGCAATCATGATCACCATGTCCATCTTGCCACCAACCTTGGAATGTACTAATCCTCATATGCTATATACAACTTAGGCATAGGATTAGTGCTTAGGCATTGTCACTAATTACTAACACCAAACATAGAGCTTTAAACCGTGCTAGAAGAAAGAAGTTTTCATCCAAGAACAAGGAAGTGTCAAGAAGGTGCTTCAAGTATGGAAGCAAGGATCATCTTGTAGCTCAATGCCCATACAATAGCAATAATGATGATGATGACAAGAAAAGCAAGAAGAAGGACAAAAAGGAAAAGAAAGAGAAGAAGGATAAGATGACCATTAAGAAGAAGAAGAAAAAAAGAAGGGTGGTTCATATGTGGTCACTTAGGATAGTCATGCTTCCTCAAGTGATGATGATGATAGTGATGATGACAAGACCACCAAGAATAAGGGTCATGCAAGCATTGTCATACAAGAGAAGCCTTCTCTCTTTGACACTCCATCAACATGATAAAGAACATTTTGATGATGGTTGTGATCATCAACATGATAATGAGAGTGAAAGTGAAAGTGACAATGATGATGAACCCACTAAAGATGAACTAATTGACATGTTAGAATATGCTAAAGAACATTTTGACATTAAGAGAAGGGAATGCAAAGACATGCGCAAGGAGATAAAAGCCGTTAAGCAAGCCTTTGATAAGCTCAATGCATCTCATGAGAGGCTAGAGGAAGCCCATGAGAAGCTTTGCAAGGCTCACAAGAAGCTTGAAAAAGCTCATTCCTCTTTGCTTAATGAGCAAAATGAGAAGAAGCATGTTGTAACATGTGACAAAGGCTTAACATGTGATATAATTGATGAATCATTCTATAAGCCTATCATTGTTGCTCCCACTAACCCTTCATGTAGCTCATCATCCACTACCACCACCGTTTCTACCTCTATTAGTGATGGTTTCACATGTGACGCCTCACTAATGGTTGAGAACGAGACACTCAAGAAGAAGGTAAAAAAGCCCAATCACACCTTGGCTAAGGCCTATGGTGGTGAGGACCACTTGCTTATGTGCTTAGGTAGCCAAAGGGCATCTCTCTACAAAGAGGGATTTGGCTATATCCCCAAGAAATACAAGGCCGCCTTTGCTAATCACAAAATTAGTTTTGTGAGGAACAATGGCCGGTATTACAAAAGTTACAAGCAAGTTGGTCACAAAGAGCAATATTGCAAGAACAAGAATAAGAATGCTAATATATCCTTAATCAAGTTTGATTCTTGTTATTTTCTTACTAAGGGTGTGAATGGTGTGAAGGCTAAGTTCATTGGTACATCAATTGTGAGCCCAAAGAAGAAGGTCATTTGGGTACCAAAGATCTTGGTAACTAAACTTCAAGGACCTAAGCAAGTTTGGGTACCTAAAAAGAATTGATCTTCTTTTATAGGTCAATTATAAAGCCAAAGGAAGGCATTGGGTGCTTGATAGTGGGTGCACACAACACATGACCGGTGATTCAAGAATGTTCAATTCAATCAATGAGAATGATGGCAATGGAATTGATAGTATAACATTTGGTGATAATGGAAAGGCAAGGTCAAGGGGCTTGGTAAGATTGCAATATCCAATGACTTGAGCATTTCTAATGTGCTACTAGTAGAGAGCTTGAACTTTAACCTATTGTCGGTAGCTCAACTTTGTGATCTTGGTTTTAAGTGCATATTTGGAGTTGATGACGTAGAGATCATAAGTATAGATGGCTCTAATTTGATCTTCAAGGGATTTAGATATGAGAATATATACTTGGTTGATTTTAATGCTAGAGAAGCTTAATGTCAACATGTTTGCTCACTAAGTCTAGCACGAGTTGGTTATGACATAGAAGGCTTGGTCATGTTGGAATGAAACAATTGAACAAGTTGATTAAGTATGATCTAGTTAGAGACTTGAAAGATGTCACATTTGAGAAGGACAAGCTATGTAGTGCATGTCAAGCCGGAAAACAAGTTGGTAACACTCATCCCAAGAAGAGCATGATGAGCACATCCAAGCCGTTTGAGTTGTTGCGTATGGATTTATTTGGACCAACCACATACACTAGCATTGGTGGAAATAAATATGGATTTGTGACTATAGATGATTTCACTAGATATACATGGGTGTTCTTTCTTGTTGAAAAAAGTAATGTGTTTGCAACCTTCAAGACATTCATCAAGAGAATTCACAATGAGTTTGAGACCACTATCAAGAAAGTGAGAAGTGATAATGAAAGTGAATTCAAGAACACAAGAGTTGATGATTTGTGTGATGAGTTTGGGATTAGGCATCAATTTTTGGCCAAATACACTCCTTAATCAAATGGCCTAGTTGAGAGGAAGAATAGAACTTTGGTTGACATGGCAAGATTGATGTTGAGTGAATACAATGTTAGTCATTTATTTTGGGCCGAAGGAATCAGCACGGCTTGCTACTATAGCAACCGACTCTATTGTCATCCTATGATGGAGAAGACACCATATGAGCTCTTGAATGGAAGAAAGCTCAACATTGCATACTTTTGGGTTTTTGGTTATAAGTGCTACATATTGAAGAAAGACACAAGATTGAGCAAGTTTGAAAAGAAATGTGATGAATATTTCTTGCTTGGCTACTCCACTACTAGCAAGGCATATAAAAGTTTGGAATTTGGCTAGTGATACTCTTAAGGAGGTTCATGATGTGGAATTTGATAAAACCAATGGTTCCCAAGAGGAAGATGAGAATATAGATGATGTAAGAGGCACTCAATTGGCCAATGCAATGAAGAAGATGGATGTTGGTGACATAAGGCCTAGAGAAGTGATTGAAGTTGAAGATGACAAAGATCAAGTGCTCTCTAACTCAAATGTGCAAGCTAGTGGTTCTCATGATCAAAATCAAGCTAGTTCATCATCTCAAGTGCAAGATCAACAAATAGCTAGTACTTCATCTCAACCAAATGACCAACCAAGTGCAAGCAATCAAGTTCAAGTGCTCTAACCTATCAATGTTGCAAGAGATCATCCTTTGGATTCTATAATTGGTGATATCTTAAGAGGTGTACAAACAAAATTAAGATTGACATCATTTTGTGAACACTTCTTATTTGTGTCATCCATTGAACCTAAGAAGATTGATAAAGCTTTGAAGGATGTTGATTGAGTCAATGCTATGTATGAAGAATTGAATAACTTCACAAGAAATTATGAAAATTAGTTGAGAGACCAAAGAACCACAATATGATTGGAACCAAATGGGTCTTTAGAAACAAGCAAGATCAAGATGGGATAATAGTAAGAAATAAAGCAAGATTGGTAGCACAAGGTTACACTCAAGTTAAAGGTCTTCACTTTGGAGAAACATATGCTCCGGTTGCTAGATTGGAAGCAATTAGAATCTTGCTAGCCTAAGCTTGTGCCCACAACATCAAGCTCTATCAAATGGATGTCAGGAGTGCATTTCTAAATGGCTACATCAATGAAGAAGTATATGTTGAGCAACATTCCAATTTTGAAGATGATAAGAAACCCAACCATGTGTACAAGTCGAAGAAGGCATTATATGGCTTAAAACAATCACCTAGAGCATGGTATGAGAGATTAAGAGACTTCTTACTCTCTAAAGGGTTCAAGATGGGCAAGGTTGACACCACTCTTTTCACTAAGAAGATTGGCCAAGACTTGTTTGTGTTGTAAATCTATGTTGATGATATCATATTTGGATCAACAAATCAAGACTATTGTGAAGAGTTTGGAAAGATGATGGCTAATGAGTTTGAAATGTCGATGATTGGAGAGTTGAGTTACTTCCTTGGTCTTCAAATCAAGCAATTGAAGAATGGTACATTTGTGAGTCAAGGCAAGTACATCAAAGACATGCTCAAGAAGTTTGGCATGATTGATAGCAAAGCCATTAGTACACCAAAGGGGACAAATGACAATTTGGATAGTGATGCAAATAGCAACATGGTAGATCAAGAGTTGTATCGGTCTATGATTGGAAGCCTACTCTATGTGACCCCATCCAGGCCATATGTCATGTTTAGTATATGCATGTGTGCAAGATTTCAAGCCTCACCAAGAGAAAGTCATTTGAAGGCTACAAAGAGAATTTTGAGGTACTTGAAGCATACACAAAATGTTGGTTTGTGGTATCCCAAAGGAGAAATTTTTGAGCTAATTGGATATTTCGATTTGGATTATGTGGGATGCAAAGTTGAGAGAAGAAGCACATCGGGCACATGTCAACTATTAGGAAGATCACTTGTTTTATGGTCATCAAAGAAGCAAAATAATGTTGCATTATCAACCGCCGAAGCCGAATATATAGCCACCGGTAGTTACAACAACAACAACAACATAGCCTTTTGTCCCAAGCAAGTTGGGGTAGGCTAGAGATGAAACCCAAAAGAGACGAGAAATAGAGAGACACATAAAGGGACATAAAAGGCACAAGATAGAAAGAGGTCACGGTTCAGGCACGTTGATTGCCAGTCTCCAAGCGCTCCTGTCCATAGCTAAATCCTTGGAGATATTCCACTCCTTTAGGTCTCTCTTAACGGACTCGTCCCAAGTTAGTTTAGGTCGACCTCTACCGCTCTTTACATTATCAGCCCGCTTTAGAACCCCACTACGCACCGGCGCCTCAGGAGGCCTCCATTGGACATGTCCAAACCATCTCAACCGATGTTGAATCAATTTCTCCTCAATTGGTGCCACCCCAACCCTATCCCAAATATCGTCGTTCCGGACTCTATCCCTCCTTGTGTGCCCACAACACCAACGCAACATACGCATCTCTGCTACACTCAATTGCTGGACATGTCGCCTTTTTGTAGGCCAACACTCAGCACCGTATAACATCGCTGGGCGAATCGCCGTCCTATAGAACTTACCTTTCAGCTTCTGAGGCACCCTTTTCTCACAGAGGACGCCAGAAGCTTGACGCCATTTCAACCAGCCGGCTGAAATTCTATGCCTAACATCTTCATTAATGTCTCCTTTTGTAGCATCGACCCTAAATACCAAAAAGTATCCTTCTTGGCCACCACTTGCCCATCGAGGCTAACGTCTCCCTCCTCATGCCTAGTCACACTGAAATTGCACCTCATGTACTCGGTCTTAGTCCTACTAAGTCTGAACCCTTTCAACTCTAACGTGTGCCTCCATAGTTCTAACTTCCTATTAACCCCTGCTCTACTGTCGTCAACTAGCACCACATCATCAGCAAAGAGCATACACCAAGGGATATCACCTTGTATGTCCCTTGTGACCTCATCCATCACTAAAACAAATAAATAAGGGCTCCAAGCTGACCCCTGATGCAGTCCTATTTTAATTGGAAAATCACTGGTGTCGCCCTCACATGTTCAGACAAACGTCACCACATCCCTGTACATATCCTTAATGAGGGTAACGTACTTAGTTGGGACTTGTTGTGCACAAATTCTTTGAATGAATGCCACATTGAATGACTTTGGAATCAAGTTCAAGAATGTGCCATTGCTATGTGACAATGAGAGTGCTATCAAGCTCACCAACAATCCGGTTCAACATGCAAGAACAAAGCACATTGATGTCCGCCACTATTTCATTAGAGATCATTAACAAAAAGGGGACATTTGCATTGAGAGTGTGGGCACCGAAGATCAACTTGCCGATATATTAATTAAGCCATTAGATGAGTAAAGGTTTTGCAAGCTAAGGAATGAGTTGAGCATATTGGATTTCTCAAATATGTGTTGATGCACCCCCACTAATATGACATGCCTCTCCTTCGAGCTACCAAGGTAAAAGTTGATTGGCATGCATCCATCCTTGCTAAGGACATGTTTAGTGCATCTAGTCATTCCTCATGTCTTATAGGCTCATTTATGAAAATCAAATGAATTTGATGCTTGTATGGTACCACTACTGCTTCTATGCTTGACTTGATCTAGTGGTAGCATATGACATGTTTGTGGGCTTGTAAACCTAGTGTTTGATCTAGAAAATGAGATATAAGTGTTTAACTCAACATTGTATAAGATAACCCTTATTTAGGGGTGTGAAGAAGCTTGTCCTTGAATCAAACTGAGTTAAATATCTTTGGCAAGTAATCTAGATCGAACCGAATTTTGGAAAATTATCCTCATCCCATTGATTGACATTGATAATCTTAAACTATCTAAAATTGAACCTTTGTGGTTATTGATGACAAAGAGGGAGAAATAGTGCCCGAAGATAGTGAAAAGATTATAAAGGGGGAGACTTTGACATAGGGAGAGAAATATGACAAAGTAAGGGGATCAATGAAAATTTAAGCACATAAGTAGGGGGAGCAAGTTTATGAACTTGTATGATGCATTTGAATGTGCTTTCTTATATGATTGCTTGCATTTGTCAAATTTAAATTCAATTGACATGCTTGTGTGGTGTATGCTAGTTGTGGGCTTGAATGATTTGAGTAACTAGATTTGTGTTTAATTTGTAAAAACTAGACCCTTGCTTATAATGTTGATCTCACAGGGTATTCTAGTTTTTGTGCTTGTCTAGTTACTAATGGTGCTAAGGATGGTATATTAGTGCACTCCAATTGGTATCACGCTTCAAAGGTCCATCTCTTATACCTTAGCATCATTTGGTAGACATTGCATCCTATATTTCCTATCTAAGCATATGTGCAAGCTTCAATCCAAACTCTTAGCACATATGTAGGGGGAGCAATGCTACCAATTCAGGTTCATGAAACTTGTCCTTATCCTCTTAAAAATGGTAAATATGCTTGGGCAAGCAACATGGATTCAAAATAATTTTAATTCATATCTTTGTGAAAGGGTTGTCATCAATTACCAAAAAAGGAGAGATTGAAAGCTCTAGTTTGGTTTTGGTGAATTGATGAAACCCTAGCTACTACCTATGTGCTCCAAGTGTATGTAAGATAGGTTGGTAGATATTCCAAGTGATGGAGAAAATGGATGAAGATCATGGTGGTGATGGCCATGATGATCAAGTGATCGGCTTGGAAAAGAAGAAAGAGAAAAACAAAAAGCTCAAGGCAAAGGTATAAGTGGTTAGGAGCTTTTTAGTTTGGTGATCAAGACACTTAGCGAGTGTGATCACATTTAGGATTGATAGCCATACTATTAAGAGGGGTGAAACTCGTATCGAAATACGGTTGTCAAAGTGCCACTAGATGCTCTAACTCATTGCATATGCATTTAGGATCCAATGGAGTGCTAACACTCTTGAAAATATTTGTGAAAATATGATAACACATGTGGATAAGGTGATACACTTGGTGGTTGGCACATTTGAGCAAGGGTGGTAAAGTTGGTGAAGTGGAGGAGTTGATTTTCACTAAAAATCAGTGACCGGACGCAGGTGACGCACTGACCGGACTCGGCTCTGGTGCGTTCCATCATCGTTGCTAAGGAGGCGCGCTGTCGATCTGTTGACTAGACGCAGGGCAGAAAGTGACCGGACGCGTAGGAGGGTGCATCCGGTCACAGCTGATGTATGCTGACACAAGCAATAGTGAGAAGCAAAGGAGGACCGGACTCTGGTGTGCATTCGATCGTAGGCATGCGGACGCGTCCGGTCACGTTTAAGCACCTCTGGATCATCTCTAGAAGTGACCTGACACGTGGGTGTTGGCGTTGATCGGTGCGTCCGGTCATGTCTTGCCCGTGGCACGCGCGTGAGAACTCTACTGCTGATCAGCGCGTCCGGTCGTGTGATGGGTGCGTTCGATCGACATTTAATTGCGCGGAAAATCAATCGTTGAGATCCGACGTACGTGGTTTAACCTTGGTGACACGTGGCAGCGGATTAGCAACTGGACGCTGAAGGTGGTGCGTCCGGTCACATCGATCGGCGCATCCGGTCGCCATGAGTCGGGCTGCTCTGTGAGCCCAATAGCTCTATTTCGTGGGAGGCTTCTATTTAAACCCCATGGCCAGCTCTAGCTCACTCTCTTGGCCATTTGCATTGACATAGCAACCTTGTGAGTTTAGCCAAAGCCCTCTCACTCATCTCCGTCATTGATTCATCATCTTTATGAGATTGGGAGAGAATCCAAGTGCATTGCTTGAGTGTTTGCATCTAGAGGCACTTGGTGTTCAAGTTTCACTGCGGGATTCGCTTGTTACTCTTGGTGGTTGCCGTCACCTAGATGGCTTTGAGCAGCAAGGATCGTCGAGCGGAGGAAGGTGATTGTCTCCGGCTCCGATCGTAGTGATTGTGAGCGGTTCTTGACCTTTCCCCGACGGAGAGCCAAAAGGTACTCTAGTGGATTGCTCATGGCTTGTGTGATCCTCATCTTGTGGTGGTTGTGTGGCACCCTATTGAGGGTTTGGCGTGTGATGCCAATTAGCACGTGAACCTCCAAGTGAGTAAATCGTCACAACGAGGACTAGCTTGCCGACAAGCAAGTGAACCTCGGTAAAAAAAATCTTGTGTCACCTTGTCTGAGGATTTCATTGGTTGTCTTGAAATTGATTGGCTCCATCTTGTGATTGGCTCATAACTCGACACGTCGGTATAATCATCGCCATCCTCTCTTGTATTACGTTCCTAGTGTGTAAGCTAAGCTCTTTAGTGTAATTAGTTTTGAGAGCTAGCTTTCGTCGAGTCTAGTGGTTAGTAAGGCTCTTTACTTAGTCCTTGAGAGCTTACTAACTTAGTGTAGTGACTTAGCCATTGTGTGATTAGATACAATAGCAACTAGAATTTGTGGTAGATGGCTTGCACTTTTACTAGGCTTCGCTTCGCCTCATTATTGTCTAACCTCTTTGTTTAGTGTTGTTGTAGAATTTTTTATAGGCTATTCACCCCCTCTAGCCATTAGGACCTTTCACTCTCTCTAGCAGTGCAAACCTCTCCCTCGTGCTCGGCCGGCACATGGAGAGGCCGGATTCGGCCCTGGCGCGGGGCGGATCCGGCAATGATGGCGGACCCGGCAGAGCTAGCGACCCCAGCGGCGGCCGGGTCTAGTAGGCTCCCTCCCTCACTCTGCGTGTGCGGATCCGGCGCATCTAGATCTCGGCTAGGTGCGCGGCGCAGATCTCCTCGGGCGGCGAGCTCCACCATGGCGGCTAGATGTGGCGGCGGATGGAGCTCCCCTGCAATAGCGGTGGCGTGCAACCCAGATCTAGGCCTGGTTCGGGCTGTGGGCTTTCTCCTTTTTTTGTTTTTATAATTTATTTTTGGAGGCGGGCAAAGCAACCACCTCCGTTAATCTCCGTTAACCATGACCTTTGATCAACCGCCTCCATTAATCAATTTGGCCCGCCTCCATTAATTCTTGTGTAGTAGTGTTACCAGTTTGAAGAAGGGGTGGTTCTATACATAACAAATCAGACAACCAAACACATCATTTACTAGCCAGGCTTAGAGAATACATACAACGAAACAAGGAACAGCCCAAGGCTGTCCTGTCCAAGCTTGGATAGCTAGCCAAGCTAGAAGCAGGCTAGGAAACCAAACACACCCATAACGACTTAGAGAGTATCCATGCCAACATTCAAGCAGCCTGGTGTAGATACCAGGTTTATTCGTGTTAGTTGCTCTGTTATACAATGTCCTACCAGCTACAGTGATCATGGAGTAACCCATGCACCTTGGAATAGTTGGCTCACTGTTTTCCCCAAGATCCATTCCAAATCTGACGGGGAAACAGGTATCTTGCCTGCGACAAGAGAAATCGCCTCCCTTCCTCCTTTGTAGCCACATTCAGGAACAACATAGGGAAAGTCACTGCAGACATGTTCAGAGAATAATTAATCCATGGCAATAGTGTTCGTACCAGAGGATGAAGGGGTTATATTACTTCTATATTCAATATTAGATCTCTTTTACTTTCAGTGAAGAGCATCGAGTATGTAACTGCCGCTAGGGTTTCTGTGGTGATTCAACACTTGTTTTCCACAAACAGGCACTGTTAAGAGTATGATCAATTTAAACTATCAGTGGGTCTGTGAATTCACCTTCCCCACATTATTCGACTGGCTCCATAGTGAGATATCGCACGGGAAAGAAGCTGAGCAGTGTCTTCATATGGATATGCCTCTCTTGTGATGCGGAAAAGAGCACTGTATTTGACATAAACCTGTTGAAGTAATGCATTATGGCTTTACAGCAAGTATAGTGATACCAAAGCACAAAGTAGAAGTGCACTACACCCCTCCGTTTCACAATATTTGTCATTCTAGGATTTTTTTTTCTCAAATTACTTATCATTCTCACATTCCAAAGCATCATTAACTCCCTACCCTCCCCTGCAAGTTCAGTTTTATTAACTCCCTACCCTTAATCAATGTAGCCGCAACACCTAATCACATCCTCCTAGCCAAATGCACCAGCCAATGGTATGGAAGCCATTGAGGACAGTGATGTATTTAGGGAGGGAATAGTTTTCCCTCTTCAATGCTCCTTATTTTGTGTGAGATTGGCAAGAATGACAAATATTGTAATGAAGATAGTACTAGCTAGGCAACTTCTGCTACAATCTGGCACAAGAATCAGGGGTCAGCTTTATTCTTGATGCAAGTACTTGACAAAAAAAATCAGGTCAGGTACTGCTCGCACAAAATAATGTTACTGTCCCATGATCTCTGAAAGCAAAACCTGAGGGTGCTATGTCAGCTGATACTGAAAATGGCTTGCTTGAACAAGGAATAATATTTTTCATGATCATATTCATCTGCTAACAGACAAATAAGAAAATTTCATACATTACCTGTGGGAATCTGGATAAGTTTAGAAATGAAGAGAGTGCCTTCTCTTCTTCATCGTTCCTGTATGTCAATGCAACACATAAGCTACTAGGCCATAGCTTCATATGAATACATTCCTGCAAACTATGAACAAGCAAAAACAAAAGCTTACATTGGTGGCTTGCAGAAAGACATATGATCAAGAATAACAGTAGTTGCAGGATAATCCCTACAGAGCTCCTCTATTTCTTGAATGTATGGACCAATTCCCTGCATACACAAGAACAAAGAATTGTAATGTAACTCAAATTCAGTAACAAAGAGAATAGTTAATCCCTGTTACTTTACATTAAAGGAGTCCAATTTCGTGCAAATTTATTTTGCAAAAAAAAAATGCAGATGGGGTTCTCATAAACTCATCTAACCAGTAACTTGTATAATTAACAGGGCTAAGAATTTGCTCATTTCTTTTAGCTATAGTGGCACAACCTGACAATATATGATAACTCTTTGTCCAAATGTGAACCCTTCTTCTCTTAAGGATGTGAACATATTGCTCAATTATTTTTTTGTCAGAATCTCAAACTCCTATAGTAACTCCGGATACATCTTGGAGAGGAATGCATCTTTTACCTTCATTGTCAGTATTGCAACTGGTGCTCCAAGTTCTCCTGCCTTCGAAAATAATGACCTTCCGACCTCATTGGTCATCTGTTTATTTGAAACATTTTTTTCTTTCAGGCCACATTGATCATCAATCCCAATTAATAAGTAGAGGAACAATGCTGCTCATTTTCCTATTTGCAAACCTTTTGACCAGCTGGCCATAAGTTTGGGTTGAACCTCACAGCACGGTATTTTTCCTGGTGATAAGCGAAGGGACTGATATTAGAAAATAGCAGAATGGATCAGTCCTGTTGTGTTAGAAGAAATTTCCAAGAGGTTACTACTTGTACAATCAGGTGTTCAAGCTGTTTAATCCCACTCCCATCGTCTGCAGGATTCGCAAGACAGCAACCAATGAACTTGGATGGGTATTTCTTCAACGTACTACAGGGAAAAAAAACAAAAATGAAATAAATTACCGATATAGTCATATGACTAATTCAGGTGGTCTTGGATTGAAATGGATCAATGCAAGAAAAAAATCTTACCTAGTTACCAAAGAATGATCAAACATATGATTAATAGGTTGAACAATGAGAGCCCCGTCCACTCCAGCTTCACTCATACACTAAAGAAAAGAGGAAATTCTCAAAACAGTTCAGTAATCAGCAGCTCCCCATGCATCAAGTCTTCTGAGTTTCAACAAGCTAACATAAAGGACTGATAATAGTGGTTTAGTGAGACCAAATAATATTAAATACAGTCTGCAACTAAATTTTCAATAGCAAGTTCCAATAACAATGGGATAAAGGAGGAAATGCCGTTAAGATGGCAATTAGGTTGGCTAGGTCGACCGTGTGTTGAGAAATGAATAATCCACCAGCTGAAACTTTTTTTTAATGTATGCTACAGAATGCCCTATGCTGTTTCCTTCATTCTGCCATGGTGCCAATTTTGTATGATTTTTTTTCAAGAACGTGTCTGAGCACGTATTTTTCAAGAAGGTTAGCGACAATACCAAGAATTGAAAAGGCCTTGCAGAAGAGATGACAACATCAAAGGATGGCACATCATAAACGAAAAAGTCCACTGGAGAAGCATTGGCCACAATTGCAGCGCCTGCGTTGATGAATGGAGAGAACGACAATGACAGAATTTCGTCTGTCGTCCAAAAGTGGAATAGAAATCGCCACCATAAGCGGGTTGTGATTTGTGAAGCATGGAACCAGAGGAAGCCAGCATGGCAAAGCAACTACAAGAGCTAAGGGTGAAAATGGTACGGATATTTTCCAATGGTATTCGAGACCAAATCCGTTTAGAAGAGTTCAGATCTATCCGTACCCGAGTCCGGATATTCAACATCCGATACCTTATCCGTATCCGAATAATCAAATCATATATTTATGATGTCGATATCCAATCGCATCCTATCCGTCATGGTTGACAATATCCGTATTCGAATCCGAATCCGGACAGAAATATGAAAAAAAATATAATATCAGTGATATCCGTTCGTATCTGATCCGTTTTCATCCATAACAAGAGCCCCGACGGTGGCCCTCTAGTGAGGCAGCATCAACAATAAATTATTACAAACCCTCACGCTTCACCTCGATTGAGGTGCCAAAGCAACGAATCAGCTCTTTATTAGCCATCTCCGCTCCGGCCCTAACGACATGACAAAGACCATAAAACGGCAGATCCGCACCTGATCTGGTGGGATTTGGTGTGGTTTAGTAGTGGAAACATCGGTGGTTCAGATTTGGGGTAG
The DNA here is from genome assembly GCA_038087645.1 of Saccharum hybrid cultivar R570. NCBI lineage: Eukaryota > Viridiplantae > Streptophyta > Magnoliopsida > Poales > Poaceae > Saccharum > Saccharum hybrid cultivar. The sequence continues at coordinate 16,970,217 of JAQSUU010000551.1, read as the reverse complement.
AGGTGGTTAAAGCGCTGCATTGTGTACGATTTCACATCACCAGGATGAAAATGCGCCTACCAATCTATCTATCAACAGTGCGGGCACAACTCATCCGGCCGCCGATGGTCAGAGAGACTCTGAAACGAACAGGCTCAAGGGCAACTGCACATGAGATGCGATATTTCTGAAGTTCTCTCACTGACCTCGAGCAAGAAGTCGTCGTCGCCACGGAGCGTGGGTTCCTGGCCTGGGAAGTACGGGTACTCCTCCTTGGCCTGCGCGGATAGAGTTAAGAGTCACAGGTCAAAACCCACCGCAGAAGGATTACCCGACTCCCCCGGCAGGACGCGGAAACTGGGCTCTCGCGCGCGTTGCCTGCTTGCGCACCTGCTGTGGCGTGGCCCAGACGTGGAGGTGGGAGTCGATGACCTTGCAGGAGGAAGCAGAAGCGGCCATGGCGGCGGCAATGGTGGTGGTGGTGGTGGAGAGTAGCAGCCGCCTCCTTGTTGCTGCAGTCGCGAAGGAGAGGAGGTCGCGGGAGGCGATGGTGGCGATGGGGGACAGGAACCTGCACGGGGCAACCACAACCACAGGTGATGATGACGATAAAGCCATACAGAGGGCCTGTTTCGTTCCTAGTGCGTAATAAATGTGAACCCACTCTCTCTCCTCATCTCTTCCTCATCCTCTCGTGCGGGCAACGAGCGCTGCCGTGGTGGAGCTCCTCCTCGCTGAAGCCGCCGCCTGGAAGCTCCGCCTCGCCAGATGCACGCCCTCCACCGTTGGAGCACCACCGGAGCACCGGCTCGAGGCCCCCGCCGCCGGATCCGCCACGGACGAGCCTGCCGCCGCGCTGCGCCACCAGATCGAGGCCGCCACGACTGGATCAGGGGCGCCGCAGCCGCCATGGCCTGCTCCTGGCTGCGCCCTCACCGGATCTGGGAGAGGGAGCAGGGGCACCCTCACCTAAGCGCGCGTCGGCGTGGACGAGCGCGTCGCGGCTGCTCCGGCGAGTGAGCTCGGCGTCTCCGGCGCACACGGGCGAGCGCGGCTGCTCTGGCTGGCGAGCGCAAGCGGCGGCACGGGTGTGGCAGCGGCGCTGTCGAGCACGGCAGCGCGGACACCGCGTGTGAGCGCGGCCGGCGGACGGCGAGCTCTCGCGGCGCGGGCGAGCGCGCGGCGAACGGCGAGGTCGTGGCGGAGGAGGCGCGGGCGAGCACGGCGGCGCGGCCCCGGCAGCGTGGGCGAGATAGAAACCGGTGGTTTCTTCCCAACGGTGATTCAGTCGTTTCCATGTGCCTCGGTGCAAGAGTCGACTTCGTTTCTCCCCGACGAAACGATTTCTACGGATTTTCGCTCTCTCTCGTCATTAACTCGGTGCCACGTCAGGGTTCTCTCCACGTTAAATGAGGATGAAAACGACGTCTTAAATGTCGTTAGGACTGCTCTAAGGTTTGTTGATAAAGTTGTCTCGCTCGATGCCGTGCAGTAAAGTTACAGTGCCGATCACCTTCTCACAAGAAGAAAGACGCCGAGTCGTCGAGAAGCGGGAGGAACAAGAATGAATAGGCAGTCGCGTGGAAGACGTTGCCAAAAACCTGATTGTTGGTTTTCACCCGAGCAAATGAACTCACAAACAACGCCGGTTTTGGAGGCCGGTCTCCCTATTCTGCTCTCCCTATTCCTGTGCGTGCAGGAACTGGGACGGGGATGATCGAGAGCAACTCAACAGCGAATTGGTGAGACGTGGTTGTGTGTCATGTGTTCGCGGACAAGAGAAGACTGCCGCCTTATGTAGCCTTCCAGGGACATGAAGAGATAAGTGTAATGGTTGATAATGATCATGAATACCATGTATGCTACCAATAACTGACAAATAAATTGTTCGTTGCTAGTAACCCACTAATCAGCTTCGTTGATAATGGCATGAAGTCCATATTAGTTACTAGTAACTGACAATTAATTATCCGTTACTAGTAACTCACTAATCAATAACTAACTCTCCTTCAAACATCCCACTAATTGCTACTAACACTTCATGAGTTTCTCCTAGCATGCCATTTGTATGTTTCACTTTAAACCAAATACGGTATTCTACCACGGGAATGTTCCCGCTAAGATACGGGATCCAATCCACCCTGTTCTTTCTTGATTATCATCACTTAAATGAAATCCCACTATCAGAGCTTGCGAGAGAGACAAAAATACTCTCTTCGGTGACTTAGACTTACTCATTTTGGCGATGTCTGGCACCCACGCAGGAAGGGTTGCAAAAACGATTAGGAAAACAGCTCACCCGAATTTGTTTTCGTTTCTATCGATTTTTTCCTAGGAATTTTTATGTTTCCATTTCTCCCGAGTAAAATCGGTTTATATGATAAATGGTGCCTTATGGAACTTTCCATACTGTTCATCCCTACACAATAGGGGTGAAAACGGTACGGATATTTGTATTCGAGACCAAATCCGTTTAGAGAGGTTCAGATTTGTCCGTATCCGAGTCCGGATATTTAACATCTGATACCATATATGTATCCATATCTGAATATTCAAATCGCATATTTGTGATGTCGATATCCAATCGTATCCTATCAGGATTGTTGACACTATTCGTATTCGAATCCGAATCCAAATAGAAATATAAAACAAATATAATATTAGTGATATCCGTTCATATCCGATCCGTTTTCATCACTGCTAGTCTGCTACACAACACTGCAGTCTGCACAACTGCAGACGAGTTCACGGGCCAACGAGTTGCAGGACCAGCTGTTAAGCAATCGACCGGTAATGAAATCGTGGGCTAGTGGTCTCTGAGGGCGTGTTTGCTATAGGGCCTAGGGGGTGGCCCGAGCTCCCCAGCTACACCAGCCCGTGTTTGAGAGCACTGGGCCGCTTCCCAGCCTGGCTCCCCGGGTGCATTTTGGTCCCCTCAGCCTAGCCCTAGGGAAACGCTCCCCCTCCGTTTTTCAGGGCATGGCCACGCATGGCTCCGCCATGGCGATTTTGGAGCTCCTCCTGGCGACGGCGTATGGCTCGTGCGGGCTCACGCGGGAAGTATGAAACCTCCGCGCGCGCTTTTGCTCCCGGTGAAATTCGCCGCCTTTATAAGCTCCCCTTCCCTCCTTCGTCTCCATTCCTTCTCCACCAAAATCCCATGAGAGACCGGTGGTGTGTTGAGGTGTGGTGTCCGGCGAGGTGGCGTTCTTTCCCAGTGGGCTTTGTATCCGTTCCTAAGGCCCGGGTCTGGTCAGACGCGGCGTTGCACCGTCATCCTAGCTGGGACTTTGGGAGGTGGTCGTCTTCTTCCTTCATCTTTGTCGGTTCCGTTGGTGCACGCGGTGGTGGTGTGTACCGGATCTACTTTGTCTCCGTCAGCATCTGCTTCCTCTTTGTCTCCTCGCCTTCTTCTTCTCCGTTGTTCATTTCGTGTTTGCTCCGTCGACCACCCCAAGGTGAAATCCACCCCCAATGCACCTTCTTTTTTATTTAGATGATGCTAGGGTTTCGGTTTACTTGTTCAAGGTGCTGTCTATGTGGGTTTACTGAGGTGTTGGCGGTGGTTACTTTGTTATGCGATGTTGGATTTAGGGTTTTATCTTGAACTGTTCTTGCTGGTGTTACTTCATTATGGGTTCATGCTGTTTGTTTACCGGTTTATATGGTCGATGATGATGTCCAGTGCACTGGGAGGCATGTTCTATCATACAGCCGTGCCTACTTTTGTTGTTGAATGATTGCACAACCATGTTGAGGCCTGCCAGGGTCAATTGAACTTTGTTTATCTTGAATGTTCATGCATGTAGATGGATCCTGCCAAAAACCGTGAGCTGATGGCCCAGCAAGCTGCTGCATTGGTAGTTGTTATGGTGTCTTATGTTGTGAGTAGGATTAGGAGGTCTAGGCCTGAACTAGACCCACTGTTGTATCATCTGAGGAGTGATGCTAAGTAGCATAGGAAGCAGACCCTCCAAGCCATTTATAACTCCATAGATGCAGAGTGTCTGTCCATGTTAAGGACGACCAGAGCTCCTTTTTTTTGCTTTGTGTGACCTGTCTAGAACTAGGGGGCATATACCTGAGAAGCCAGGGTGCACAGTTGAGGACTAGGTTGCTATGTTCCTACATGTAGTAGGACACAACCAAAGGTTTAGGGTGGTTCACCAATTCTTTAGGATGTCAATTGAGACTATCCATAGACACTTCCACCAGGTTTTGTATGCTGTTGGTGAGCTTAGAAGTGAAATTATTAAGCCTCCTACACCTGGCATACATCCAAAGATCCTTGGGAGCCATAGATGGAACCCTTACTTGCATGCAACTGTCAATTTAACTGTTAAGCTATAACTCATTGTAGGTGTGAACCAATGCACTTATCCCACTTATTGTCACAGAACCTCCTAATTACGATGGCCCACAAGTACACTTCATTGTCATAATGACCTCTGACAGACGTACTTATGTTCACCATAACTTAAAAGGCCTGCTTTCCTCCGAACAGGATCCAATCACAGGAGTATTGCAATATTACAACAGTTTATTCAAAATATTCAACAGAGTAAAGTAGCGGAAGTCTTACAATAACATAGATTACAAACCAGTTTTTCAAACTTCAAACCTTATGTAACATTATTACAAACCATTAGTAGAGAAGTATCAGTAGTAACTTTATTACATCACACAAGCGAGATGCCTTGCCCAAAGGCCACACAATCTACTCGTCGTCACTGTCTTTAACCACGACGGTCATGCAACAAGGCTCGAAGCAGACTTGTTCATGAACCGCACCTGCAACAAGGGGTTAACAAACCCTGAGTACGAGAGTACTCAACAAGACTTACCCGACTAAGACAAAGACTCCAAGGGCATGCTAGCTTTAGGGAATCAAGGTACGGGTAATCAAGAATCAAATTTTCTTTTGCAGAAAAGCTTACTAAGGTAAGTCCTTATCTTCAATATTTTACTTTTACCATTGATGGTTCATTAACCAATTCTAGGTGATCCTAATCTAGATCAAAGTAATTATCATCAAAACCTTTCTCATTCTTTCTTTCAATTCCAGTTCTTAACTACGATGCAAGTCAGGCGATCGAGTCTCCATAACCGAGGAGCAACGACGATTCGAACCGATTATACCCAGCTGGGGATCTCTAACTTCACGACATATGTAGAACCGAATCTTGCATATATCAACCCTCATTTAGATCTCCCAAAACCAGAACGTGTCCATCGCCACCCGAGAGTACAGTACTCCTCGAACCCGACCAAATTCTAGCCCCGAGGGTACACGCTACTCTCGCCATCTCTCCACTCCCAGTGCGAGGTTAGACGTTCTCGTAATGGAATCACCAATATTTTGGGCTTACCCAAGGCATGAGGTTAGTTGCAAAGTCTCGAACACAACAGGCTTACAACGAACGGGCCTTAACTGACAAGGCGGAAACAATACATTGAGACTCCTTTCCCAATGCATGTTAGCAGTGGCCAAACCACCCGCCCGATCTTTCAAATTTATTCTTATATTTCAATATTCATTCGATATGCCGTCATGGCTATGTAAACATTTCATTTAAAAGCTTAACTTCTAAGCATAGCGAAGCATACTACGCATTTTCCATAAAACAGGTATCAAGGTTAATATCGCAATAATCAAGGATGATAATGCAGCAATTAGGTTATCACTCAACTCCTAATTACTTAATGCAGTAAACCATATTATAAATAATAAAACATTTGTAAAATTCAAGGTAGGGTTTAAATGCACTGGGGCTTGCCTTGTTCGCACACGACGATCGACTCAGACTCGAGGACTCCACCGCCCGGTCCGAAACTCACCGACGATCGCTCTTCTCCGGAAGCTTGATCGACGACTTCAACTTCTTCGAAAGCGGAGACTACACGAATATATAACATGCTTTAACATGATGCTTGATGATAAACATGATGCTTGATGATAACATGCTACGAGTTACGACTGGAGTACAACTTACTTCTACGGTACAGTCGCAAACAGAAAACCTACTAACTAGAAGCGACGATTCCAGCGATACCAGCTTTTAACCTAACAAGTTACTAACGAGCTCAATCATGAAATTAAGGTGCCAAAGATCACCAAAGGGTAGTGACCTAAGGACATCACTCAATCAAAAGGCACACAACACTTAAAGTTCTCAAATTAACATTTATTTTCTATTTAACTAATTAGGGCATAATTAGGAGTTGATCAAATTTTTACCTAATCAAGCTCAAACTTTTTCTATGGGTTAAGAATGAATTACAACAGTGTTATAATAAATTTCATAATTTTTGGATCAATAAATTAATTATTAAAATTCCAGAAAGTTGCATTTAATCTTTAATGAAACTAATTACTTCTACTGCACAAAGTATTCAAATTCGTGATTTAACATTTTTCCTAGATAGTTTATACATTGAGAAGCTTACACAAAAATTTTCATAAATTTTGGAACTCTACACAATTTTTAATGAAATAAACAAATAGCAACACTATTCATTTATTTGAAAAAGAAAACAAAAACGAAAATCCGAACCGGGCCGATCTCCTCTTCCCTCCGGTCCGGCCCAGCCGAGCGGCCCGCTCGCGCGCGCCCGCGCTCGCGCTCGCGACCGGCCCAGCCGCGCGGCCCAGCAGCGGCCTGCCCCGCGCGCTGGCTCTCTCTCTCTCGCTGACACCGCGTCCCCACCTGTCATCTTCCTCCTCCCGCTCGCCCGCTCGCTCCCGTGTGCCCGCGCGCTCGCCCGCGGTGACCGGCCGATGACCGAAGCCTCGGTCGACCAACCGAGCGATCCGACAGCCTCTACGCGACCTAGCGAACCCGTTTTGCTAACTTGCAGCTCGTCTCGAGCTCCGGTGCTACCTTACCGACGACGGTGGCGGTCCGACAACCACGGTGACCGGCGACTCGACAACACAACGGTGAAACGATCAAGGCGAGTGGTCAGGGAGCATCAGGGGCGTACCACGATCACGAAGGAGTGATCGGTTGAAGCTGAGAGGCTCTGGAGGCGGCTGGCCACGGTGGCGGGGCTCGACGGGAACGGCGGTGACCCGAGGTAGAAGACGACGGCTCCTCGGCGATCCTGAGCAGTAGCGTCTACACAAGGAGGCGCAATAGATTCGCCAGGCGATGGCGGAGCGATTGGCGAGATGGAGATGACTGCGGTGGAGTAGGGAGGGCGAATTTAGCCGGCGAAAGGAAGACGGTGGCGGCGGCGATGGTGAAACCGACGGCGATAGTGGCGGTGACGGTCTTTATATAGAGTTGTGGAGCCAAAGAAGCAGCTGGAGAGCGCGAGGCGATCACTATGGTCGCGGTGGCAAGCTGGAAGACCCTAGAAGCAGCCAGCGCGGCGGCAGCGGCTCGCCGGCGCCCATACCGCGCGGTGGTCGGCGGTGATTGGCCGGTCACTGTAGCTCCCCCCCCAAACTTTGAATTTTCAAACTGTTTTCTCAAATTACTCTCAAATTTATGTAACAACTTGAAAAACTTCCAATCTAAGAAATCTTCAGAATTTCAAGCTCTACAAGTTTTATATTGAACACTGTTTCAAATTCTCACTGGATTTTGAAATTTGAGTTTAAATTCAAAAGGGGACACATTTTTCAGATTTGGTAATTTAGAAATTACTTTTGATTTTACATTGAAACTTCAAAATCTCCAAACATCAAAGTTGTATATCTTGACCAGACCTACAACTTTGCTGTTCAAAACTTTTTCAAATTCAGCCTTCATTTTGAAATCATAGTTTGGGGACAAAAATGAATTAAATTTGAAATTTGTTTATTTTCAAAATTGCTCCACATTTTTCACTAAAACTTTGAAAACTCAAAACACCAAAGTTGTAGCCCTTGAAAAGTTCTACAAACTTGGTTTTGAACTTTTTCCCAAATTTTGCTTAGATTTTGAATTATTTCAAAAGGGGGTAAAACAGGGTTTTGAAATTTAAGGTTTTCCTGGAAATTTTAAATTGAAATTTGTTGCTACTTTGATTGGTGATTACTTAGTGATCAAAACCTCACCCAAGGGCATAATTTGGACCAACATAACATGGTTGACCAAATGCCACTCTTGGTTGACCAATTAGCTTTTGAAATTCTTTTATATTTCTTCCTAGATTTGAATTTAAATTTGAATCAGAAAACTCGTGACAAGTTTTGGGACTCCAATTCAAATTCAAATTTGGAGCTTCATTTTAGATGTTGTACTTGAGCTCATACCCTACACTTGACACTAGTGTGCAACACAGTCGCACACCTCAAATTACGCAGGGCATGGACTAAGTATTTGCGGTGGCATTCGAAATTAGGGTTTTCGGGTTCGGAGCACACCACTGAGAAACACATTCAACCTAGATAAGTAAACTCGTTTTAGTTGATGCATAACAAGTTTAACCTAACAGGGATGCTTTGCAATGCATTATGATGACATGGCAGATTAATTAGCACTATAACACCCGGGGTGTTACAGCCCTTCCCCCTTAAAGAAATCTCGTCCCGAGATTTAAAGCCTTGAGTTAAGTAATAGAAAAGGAAACGTGTCAAGCAAACACGTCCAAGACTTGTCTACAAAACAGGTAGGGGTTTTCTGCATTACAACGATTTTAAAAGGATAGGTTACAGTTTAAAGAGGAAATTGCAACCTAGATAGAAGCAAAGAACTCCAGGAAATTCTCCAACAGGTAATCCTCCGATTCCCAGGTGGCTTCCTCTTCTGAATGTTGATTCCACTGTATTCTGTACCATTTAGTTGTTCTACTGCGGGTAACACGATCTTTTTGATCCAAAACTCGGACAGGATATTCAGAATATGTCAAATCCGGTTCAAGTTCAACTCCCTCAACATCAACCACTTGATCATGTACTTGTAGACACTTCTTCATTTGTGATACATGAAATACATTGTGCACTGCTGACAGTTGTTCAGGCAACTTTAACTTATATGCCACCTTTCCACATTGTTGAATGATTTGAAAAGGACCAATATAACGTGGTGCGAGTTTGCCTCTGACTCCAAATCTGCTAACTCCTTTCATGGGTGATACTTTTAGATAAACATAATTCCCTACTCGGAATACCAAAGGTCTACGCCTTTTATCAGCATAACTCTTTTGTCTGGACTGAGCAACTTTTAAATTATTCTGGATCTGTCGAACTTTTTCTTCTGTTTGTTTCACAAGATCAACACCGAAAAACCATCTTTCTCCCGGTTCTGACCAATTCAATGGAGTTCTGCACCTGCGGCCATACAATGCCTCAAACGGTGCCATTTTGATACTCTCTTGATAACTATTATTGTAAGAGAATTCTGCTAACGGTAACCACTCATCCCAAGTGTCTGAATAATTAAGTGCACATGACCTTAACATATCTTCTAGAATTTGATTGACCCTTTCAGTCTGACCACTTGTCTGTGGATGATAAGCGGTACTGTGCAAAAGTTCTGTACCTAGGGACTCATGTAGGTGTCTCCAAAATTTGTTAACAAACTGCGTACCTCTATCTGATACAATGGTCTTTGGTACCCCATGAAGGCTCAGGATTCGTGCAATATAAATTCTTGCATAAGTTATAGCAGAATAGTCCACCTTAACTGGAATAAAATGAGATGACTTTGTCAGTCGGTCCACAATGACCCAAATTGAATCAAAGCCTCTTGAGATCTTAGGTAACCCAGTAATGAAATCCATACTGATATCTTCCCATTTCCAGGATGGAATGGGCAAGGGTTGTAACATTCCTGCCGACTTCAGGTGTACTGCCTTCACTTTACAACAAGTGTCACATCTGGCAACATATTTGGCGATCTCAATTTTCATTTTGGTCCACCAGAATTGCTGTTTCAAATCTTGATACATCTTATTACTCCCTGGATGAATAGAAAACCTTGTCCTATGTGCTTCATCAAGAATGAGTCGACGTAACTCTGGAACCTTTGGGACCACTAGCCGGTTCTTAAACCACAATACATCTGCATCATCAATACTGAAATCTGTCGGTTGACCAGTTCTAACTTTTTCTTTGATGTGAGTTATTCCAGAATTCTTTCTCTGAGCAGACACAATCTGATCTTTGATTGTTGATTCCACTGTGACATTAGTCAACTGACCTTGTGGAACTATTTCAATATTCAACCTTTCCAACTCATAACACAAACTGTAATCCATTGGCTGCACAGTCGTACAATGGCAACGATTCTTTCTACTGAGTGCATCAGCAACTACATTCGCTTTTCCAGGGTGATAGTGTACTTCTAAATCATAGTCCTTTATTAACTCAAGCCACCTTCTTTGCCTCATATTCAATTCTGACTGAGTAAAGATATACTTTAAGCTCTTGTGATCTGTATACATGTGGCAAGTATTACCTAACAAGTAATGACACCAGATTTTTAATGCATGAACCACAGCTGCTAGTTCAAGATCATGTGTCGGATAATGTTCTTCATGGCGCTTCAACTATCTCGAGGCATAAGCAATGACTCTGCCTTCTTGCATCAATACGCAACCAAGGCCAATACCTGAGGCATCACAGTAAACATCAAATGGCTTTTCTATATCTGGTTGTGCCAAAACTGGAGCAGTTGTCAATGATTTTTTTAAAATTCTAAAAGCTTTTTCACATTCTGGAGACCATATGAACTTAGTTTGATTCTTCAACAACTCTGTGATTGGCTTGGCTACCTTTGAAAAGTCAGGTATGAATCGACGGTAATAACCCGCCATTCCCAGAAAACTTCGGACTTCATGAACTGAGATTGGTGGTTTCCAATTCAGAATATCTTCCACTTTGCCAGGATCTACTGCTACTCCTTCGGCTGACAACACATGTCCTAAGAATTGCACTTCTCTTAACCAAAACTCACATTTACTGAACTTGGCATACAGTTGGTGATCTCTCAGACGAGTCAGAACAACTCTGAGATGCTCAACATGCTCTTCTTCACTTTTGGAGTATACCAGAATATCATCAATAAAAACAACCACAAACTTGTCAAGTTCCGGCATGAAAACTGAATTCATCAGATACATGAAATGTGCCGGTGCATTAGTGAGACCAAAAGACATAACTAGGTACTCATACAGTCCATATCTGGTGGTGAATGCAGTCTTTGGGATATCTTCAGGTCGAATCTTGATTTGATGGTACCCTGATCGAAGATCAATCTTGGAAAATACCTTTGCCCCCGCAAGCTGATCAAAGAGTAGATCAATGCGAGGCAACGGATATTTATTCTTAATAGTTACTTCATTCAGCGGTCGATAGTCAACACACATCCTTAAAGTCTGATCCTTCTTCTTGACAAAAAGAGCTGGACATCCCCATGGTGAGGAACTGGGTCTGATAAAACCTTTGTCACGTAACTCTTGCAATTGATCCTTAAGTTCTGCTAATTCATTGGGTGGCATTCTGTAAGCTCTCCGGGATATTGGGGCAGTACCCGGTTTTAAGTCAATCACAAACTCTACATCTCTGTCCGGTGGCAGACCTGGTAGATCATCTGGAAACACATCCGGAAATTCACAGACTACCGGTATATCACAAATCTCATGTACTGAAGTTGCACATATACTTTCAACTGTTCTCTTCAGGATAGGAAGTTGGATAAGAAGATGAGATTTATTATCTGGCAGGTTCAACCTTATAGTTCTGTGCAGTGCATCTATAAGGGCTCCTCTTTGGTACATCCAATTCATACCCAGGATTACATCTATATCCTGTTTCTGTAATATTATCATTGAGGTAGGGAATATATGCCCACCTAACTCTATAGGTACGTCACGTACCATCTCCTTAGTACACAGTCGTCCCCCGGGCGACTGGATAAAGAAATCCTCTTGTGTTCCCATAATTGGAATGTCATACTTAACAACAAAGGTGCGATTTATGAATGTATGCGATGCACCTGAATCAAATAACAGTACTGCTGGATGATTAGCAACAGGGAACATACCCATCATAACAGGTTCTCCCTCTGGGATTGCACTTGCTTGAGTGTAGAATACACGTCCGGTCTTCTTCTTCTCACCCTTACCCTTCTGAACATTCAGATTATTGTTCTTACTCTGAGGTTGTTGCTGTTGTGGTACGGGAGCTCTGGGATAATTAGGATTGTACTGCCTTGGATACGGGCAATCCTTGGAAAAGTGGCCTGGCTTTCCACAGTTGTAGCAGGGAAAGTTATGGGTTACTGGAGTCTGGTTTCGAATACCAGGGGCATTCGGCTGCTGTGGATATTGCGGAATTGCGGCAGGACGGAAAAACGTCTGCGGCTGAGCTTGGTACTGCGGTGGACGATAAGTTGGGCGGAAATGGTTCTGAGGGTGATAAACAAACTTCTGGCGTTTCTTAATGCCGCCAGACGGACTTGAAAACACTGGCTTCTTTTTCTTCGACTCCTTGTGCAGTCGGGACTTCTCTTCTGACGCAATAGCCACATTGACTATCTCATGGTAAGTAGCATTATAGCAGGTGACTAATGCTTCCTGGATTCTGGTACTCAAACCTCTCATGAAACAACTCTTCTTCTTTGCATCGGTATTCACATATTCAGCTGCATACTGGGACAGATGATTGAATTTGCCCACATATTGTAGAACTGTCTGGTTCCCTTGCTTCAGTGAGAGAAACTCCTCTAGCTTCATGGCCATGACACCATCTGGGATATAATGTGCTCTAAAGGCTTCACGAAACTCCTGCCAAGTGACACGGTGGCCAGCAGGCTGTGCGGCGACTAGATTCGCCCACCACGCCCCTGCGGCACCTCTGAGTTGTTGTGCTGCAAACACAGGCTTCTGGTGCTCTGTGCACTGTAAAAGTTCAAACTTCTGCTCCATGGTACGGAGCCAGTCATCCGCCTCTAGCGGCTCATCTGCCTTTGAGAACACTGGTGGACGGGTATCGGTGAAATCCACATAAGTGGTTTCCCCTCCATTGTTACGGCCTCGACGACCCTGATTCCCATTCTGATTCTGATTCTGAGCCAACAGGGTAGTGGCATTAACCAGTGCGGCAATAGCTTCTGCCAAGGTAGGTGGAAACGGTGGGGGATTCGGATTATGGTCCCCTTCCTGGGAAGTTCCAGTACCGTCCATCTGTTGTACACAAACCATGTTTATTTACATTGCTTTATTGAATTAAAAAGCAGTTAGGACAGAACTTGTATACAAACACAAACTTATCTTACATTATTTTATTACAAACTTGCTCACAAGCAAGAAACCACCCACTAAGGTTCTTAGAAAGCAGGAAAGACTACTATATTACACAACCATCCATGTCGACCCTTCACTCCTTATCATCATCGCTGATCACGATCACTTCCTCCTCATTCTCTGGAGCACTTGCACCAGTGACATGACTTGCATCATCCCCACTTTCCATCACGGGTTCATCTTCTTCTGGATCTTCTTCATTGTCCTCTCCATCAGGAACAACCACGGCACCAACATCATCTTCCACTGCCTGGGGCTGATGATTGGGATTCATCAGATCATTTAGCCTATGCACTTCCTCATGCAGAACTGTGTTGTACTGCTCCAGGTGTGTCACATAAAGCTCCAACTCACGAACACGAGTCCTGACTTCTGTCTCCTTTTCCAGAGACTCATTCAGGAACTGTTTCAAAAAACGCATGTTGCGCTTCAGTCGCTCCACTTCTGATGTAAGCCTTGCAACCTCTGACTCCGAATCCGGGTTCGGATTACGGCTACTGCTTGCTCCATCAACTCTGGCGGCCAACTGATGATGCGGCACTCCTTGCGGACCCGTTTTCTTGCGAGGAGTCGTCTTCACACGTGCCATCCTAAAGCAAGACAGAATTAGGACGATAAGAACAGATAGGAGGGATCTGAAGGTTAGCATGAATAGGATTAAACCTTACTTAACCCAAACCACTTTAAAAGGGAAGGTAACTTAAGCAGGTTAATTAAACATGATGCATGCATCGTACTTACGATCTAACAGAAAGATTTAAGTAACACAAGCAATCTTTATAACATAGGGCACTATACATGATACTTCACTACGAAGCTTTCAAATATGAGCTAAGGAAACTATAGAATTGATTAAGATAAGCAAAAGCAATTTGGACCAAAATATCAATATTAAGTTTGTTGACCCAAATCATTTTGAAGTTTTACAAAGTAATACTACAATAACTCGAGTGATTATGCTCTGGTACCAGCCGTCACAGAACCTCCTAATTACGATGGCCCACAAGTACACTTCATTGTCATAATGACCTCTGACAGTCGTACTTATGTTCACCATAACTTAAAAGGCCTGCTTTCCTCCGAACAGGATCCAATCACAGGAGTATTGCAATATTACAACAGTTTATTCAAAATATTCAACAGAGTAAAGTAGCGGAAGTCTTACAATAACATAGATTACAAACCAGTTTTTCAAACTTCAAACCTTATGTAACATTATTACAAACCATTAGTAGAGAAGTATCGGTAGTAACTTTATTACATCACACAAGCGAGATGCCTTGCCCAAAGGCCACACAATCTACTCGTCGTCACTGTCTTCAACCACGACGGCCATGCAACAAGGCTCGAAGCAGACTTGTTCATGAACCGCACCTGCAACAAGGGGTTAACAAACCCTGAGTACGAGAGTACTCAACAAGACTTACCCGACTAAGACAAAGACTCCAAGGGCATGCTAGCTTTAGGGAATCAAGGTACGGGTAATCAAGAATCAAATTTTCTTTTGCAGAAAAGCTTACTAAGGTAAGTCCTTATCTTCAATATTTTACTTTTACCATTGATGGTTCATTAACCAATTCTAGGTGATCCTAATCTAGATCAAAGTAATTATCATCAAAACCTTTCTCATTCTTTCTTTCAATTCCAGTTCTTAACTACGATGCAAGTCAGGCGATCGAGTCTCCATAACCGAGGAGCAACGACGATTCGAACCGATTATACCCAGCTGGGGATCTCTAACTTCACGACATATGTAGAACCGAATCTTGCATATATCAACCCTCATTTAGATCTCCCAAAACCAGAACGTGTCCATCGCCACCCGAGAGTACAGTACTCCTCGAACCCGACCAAATTCTAGCCCCGAGGGTACACGCTACTCTCGCCATCTCTCCACTCCCAGTGCGAGGTTAGACGTTCTCGTAATGGAATCACCAATATTTTGGGCTTACCCAAGGCATGAGGTTAGTTGCAAAGTCTCGAACACAACAGGCTTACAACGAACGGGCCTTAACTGACAAGGCGGAAACAATACATTGAGACTCCTTTCCCAATGCATGTTAGCAGTGGCCAAACCACCCGCCCGATCTTTCAAATTTATTCTTATATTTCAATATTCATTCGATATGCCGTCATGGCTATGTAAACATTTCATTTAAAAGCTTAACTTCTAAGCATAGCGAAGCATACTACGCATTTTCCATAAAACAGGTATCAAGGTTAATATCGCAATAATCAAGGATGATAATGCAGCAATTAGGTTATCACTCAACTCCTAATTACTTAATGCAGTAAACCATATTATAAATAATAAAACATTTGTAAAATTCAAGGTAGGGTTTAAATGCACCGGGGCTTGCCTTGTTCGCACACGACGATCGACTCAGACTCGAGGACTCCACCGCCCGGTCCGAAACTCACCGACGATCGCTCTTCTCCGGAAGCTTGATCGACGACTTCGGCTTCTTCGAAAGCGGAGACTACACGAATATATAACATGCTTTAACATGATGCTCGATGATAAACATGATGCTTGATGATAACATGCTACGAGTTACGACTGGAGTACAACTTACCTCTACGGTACAGTCGCAAACAGAAAACCTACTAACTAGAAGCGACGATTCCAGCGATACCAGCTTTTAACCTAACAAGTTACTAACGAGCTCAATCATGAAATTAAGGTGCCAAAGATCACCAAAGGGTAGTGACCTAAGGACATCACTCAATCAAAAGGCACACAACACTTAAAGTTCTCAAATTAACATTTATTTTCTATTTAACTAATTAGGGCATAATTAGGAGTTGATCAAATTTTTACCTAATCAAGCTCAAACTTTTTCTATGGGTTAAGAATGAATTACAACAGTGTTATAATAAATTTCATAATTTTTGGATCAATAAATTAATTATTAAAATTCCAGAAAGTTGCATTTAATCTTTAATGAAACTAATTACTTCTACTGCACAAAGTATTCAAATTCGTGATTTAACATTTTTCCTAGATAGTTTATACATTGAGAAGCTTACACAAAAATTTTCATAAATTTTGGAACTCTACACAATTTTTAATGAAATAAACAAATAGCAACACTATTCATTTATTTGAAAAAGAAAACAAAAACGAAAATCCGAACCGGGCCGATCTCCTCTTCCCTCCGGTCCGGCCCAGCCGAGCGGCCCGCTCGCGCGCGCCCGCGCTCGCGCTCGCGACCGGCCCAGCCGCGCGGCCCAGCAGCGGCCTGCCCCGCGCGCTGCTCTCTCTCTCTCGCTGACACCGCGTCCCCACCTGTCATCTTCCTCCTCCCGCTCGCCCGCTCGCTCCCGTGTGCCCGCGCGCTCGCCCGCGGTGACCGGCCGATGACCGAAGCCTCGGTCGACCAACCGAGCGATCCGACAGCCTCTACGCGACCTAGCGAACCCGTTTTGCTAACTTGCAGCTCGTCTCGAGCTCCGGTGCTACCTTACCGACGACGGTGGCGGTCCGACAACCACGGTGACCGGCAACTCGACAACACAACGGTGAAACGATCAAGGCGAGTGGTCAGGGAGCATCAGGGGCGTACCACGATCACGAAGGAGTGATCGGTTGAAGCTGAGAGGCTCTGGAGGCAGCTGGCCACGGTGGCGGGGCTCGACGGGAACGGCGGTGACCCGAGGTAGAAGACGACGGCTCCCCGGCGATCCTGAGCAGTAGCGTCTACACAAGGAGGCGCAATAGATTCGCCAGGCGATGGCGGAGCGATTGGCGAGATGGAGATGACTGCGGTGGAGTAGGGAGGGCGAATTTAGCCGGCGAAAGGAAGACGGTGGCGGCGGCGATGGTGAAACCGACAGCGACAGTGGCGGTGACGGTCTTTATATAGAGTTGCGGAGCCAAAGAAGCAGCTGGAGAGCGCGAGGCGATCACTGTGGTCGCGGTGGCAAGCTGGAAGACCCTAGAAGCGGCCAGCGCGGCGGCAGCGGCTCGCCGGCGCCCATACCGCGCGGTGGTCGGCGGTGATTGGCCGGTCACTGTAGCTCCCCCCCCAAACTTTGAATTTTCAAACTGTTTTCTCAAATTACTCTCAAATTCATGTAACAACTTGAAAAACTTCCAATCTAAGAAATCTTCAGAATTTCAAGCTCTACAAGTTTTATATTGAACACTATTTCAAATTCTCACTGGATTTTGAAATTTGAGTTTAAATTCGAAAGGGGACACATTTTTCAGATTTGGTAATTTAGAAATTACTTTTGATTTTACATTGAAACTTCAAAATCTCCAAACATCAAAGTTGTATATCTTGACCAGACCTACAACTTTGCTGTTCAAAACTTTTTCAAATTCAGCCTTCATTTTGAAATCATAGTTTGGGGACAAAAATGAATTAAATTTGAAATTTGTTTATTTTCAAAATTGCTCCACATTTTTCACTAAAACTTTGAAAACTCAAAACACCAAAGTTGTAGCCCTTGAAAAGTTCTACAAACTTGGTTTTGAACTTTTTCCCAAATTTTGCTTATATTTTGAATTATTTCAAAAGGGGGTAAAACAGGGTTTTGAAATTTAAGGTTTTCGGGGAAATTTTAAATTGAAATTTGTTGCTACTTTGATTGGTGATTACTTAGTGATCAAAACCTCACCCAAGGGCATAATTTGGACCAACATAACATGGTTGACCAAATGCCACTCTTGGTTGATCAATTAGCTTTTGAAATTCTTTTACATTTCTTCCCAGATTTGAATTTAAATTTGAATCAGAAAACTCGTGACAAGTTTTGGGACTCCAATTCAAATTCAAATTTGGAGCTTCATTTTAGATGTTGTACTTGAGCTCATACCCTACACTTGACACTAGTGTGCAACACAGTCGCACACCTCAAATTACGCAGGGCATGGACTAAGTATTTGCGGTGGCATTCGAAATTAGGGTTTTCGGGTTCGGAGCACACCACTGAGAAACACATTCAACCTAGATAAGTAAACTCGTTTTAGTTGATGCATAACAAGTTTAACCTAACAGGGATGCTTTGCAATGCATTATGATGACATGGCAGATTAATTAGCACTATAACACCCGGGGTGTTACACTTATACCTTTTTTAGGACTGTATTGGTGCCATTGATGGCACTCATGTGTTGGCAAGGGTGCCTAGACACATGCAACAGGCTTTCAAGGGTAGGAAATCAAACCCCACACAGAATATGATGGCTGCTATGGACTTTGACCTCAAGTTCACTTATGTATTGGCTGGCTGGGAGGGCTCAGCACATGATGCCCTCATCCTTGCTGATGCCATTGAGAGAAATGATGGGTTCATTGTGCCTGAAGGTAACTAAAACCACCTATCCACTACACTTGTCCTTACCATGTCATAGACATTCACCAACACCATCTTTGGTGCACTTTTAGGTAAATTCCACCTTATAGATTGTAACATCCCAGATGTTAAGAAACAGCTAAAACTTGATCATGAGCATCATCATGCATAAAACACCAAGCATTGTTGCATGAATGTATCATATGTTTCAAGTATAGCATGCATATGTTTCTTATGTTGCATAGAAGAGGTTCATATGTTGCATTAAACAAGTGTTTCACATGTTATGTATATGCCTTGTTTCACATGTTTCATAGGCCATGTTTCATATGTTGCAAACTGATGTTTCAATAGTAATTTGTTATGTTGCTTTTAATAATAAGATGCTTTATATGTTGTTTATGCCATGTTTGTTTATCACATAAAATGATGTTTTATTAGTGTTAAATGATTAATCATGCTTTAGTTAAAAAGAATAATCAAATGTTTTCCAAAACCCTAAATTCAAAATGTCCCCTTTTGCCCCAATTTCAAATCTCAAGATCTAGGCAGAATTTGGAAATGATTCTTAAAACAAAGTTGAAGTACAGCTTGAGATGAGTAACTTTTATTTTTGGAGCTCAGAGGGTTTACATGGAAAAATTTGAAAAAAAAAAGATGGGAGAAGAGAATTGAAACATGGTTATGCAACATTGCAACATTGAGAGGTATATGCAGTTCTGTTTCAGTTTTGGTGAAACAGTTTTGAAGTGCTCTTGTTCCTTAACCTCTATCTCTTGATCCTTCGAGTTTTAGGAGTTACTTCTATAAGCAAAGTTGCAGCGGGCATATGGATGAACAACTTCTACATTGGGAGATTTTCATGTTGCTACATGAAATTGGGAGAAAAAGCAAGGGGAAATTTGGGTTTCAGTGCTGCTATAGTGATGTTAGGGAGCTCCTTCCCTGCTTGCTCGCCGCCGACGCCGATCACCGCCCGCCGCCCTTCTCCACCGTTTTCGCGCATGTTGACACACAGTCGATGCGGTGGCAAGGTTCAAGCAGGAGCAGGGCATCCAGGAGCTTCGCCCGCACCTGTTATAGTGCGATGCCACCGACCATCCTTCCTTCCTCTCTGTTCTGCCGCCGTCGTGCGTCTCTGCTTCGTCGGTGCATTTCACCGTAGCCGCTTTGCCTCAGCCCAATTCCGCGCGTTCACTGAGTCGCCTCGTCGTTGCGCATCTGCTAAGCCTACTCTTGTCATCTCGTTCCACCACAATCGCTGCAGCGCTGTTTTCCACCGCGGTGGCCGCCATCGCCGCCGTGCACCCCGCCACCATGGCCAGTCTGCTCTACCGCATCCCCAGCTCACCTGAGTGGTTGAGCAGGTCCGGGGCAAGCCCCTGGTGCTCCCCGACCTCTCAATCCCATCTCTCCTGCCTCGCCATGGCCGGCGCATCGCTGCAGCACCATTGTGTCCGCCATGGACGGCGGCAAGCCGTTGCACCACCGCTACCCACTCCGTTTTCACCCTGGGTCGACTCACAGTAGCACCTGGAGCATGTTGAGTCAAGCCATCTTGCCAGAGGAGTCGCCGACGACGAGCTACCGCCGGTGGAGCGGCGGCGTACACCGCTGTCAGCACGGCCTTGGGTCGAAAGGGTCATGGGCCATGTATGTGCATGTTGGGCCGACATGGGTCAAATGAAGGAGAGAGTGGGCTAAGGAAAGAAAAATGTTTTCCTTTTTCTAAAAAATGTTAAAATAGCAGTTTCTTTTTAAATTCATAAATAATTATTTAGAGTTGCAAAAATTGTGAAATTATTTGTGTATGCTTGTTATGCTATGTTCTACTTTGGAAAAATATGAATTTGTCCATTTCAGTACTTTTGCTATGAAGAAAAATTTGCTCTTTTAATTAATATATGCATGTTCTATAATTTTTGTAGGCCAAAATAAATGTCTAAAAATTATGAAACTTGTTTTGCTACTATTTCATTATGTGAGCAACCTCTACAAAAAATTTGAGCTTAATTTGACAATGTTTAATTCAATCACCTTTTCTAGGCCTAATTAACTAATAAATGCTAAATACATAGGATAGTTCATAAAATGACTTAGGTGTGTTTTATACCTTGATTGTTGACCTTGGAACACATAACCCTCTAATGTTCCTTGGCAATTTAATCATTTTGATAATGATGTTCTTAATCAACTTGCTAGTTAGTAAATAAAATAGTTATGTATCTAATTAGTTAATAATGCATGTAATTAAGTCATGATGTTACCCTTACTTAATCTTCATGGTTGCACTTAGTGTAAATGTAAGTTATATACCTTATCATGCTTAACTAAGTATAGTATGATTAGTGTTACATTTCATGATAACTAATTAACTTAATAATTAAATAATGAACATGCTTTTAAGTTAAGAACCCTAGTTCTTTAGTGAAGGAAAGTTGTACTTAAGTAGATAACTAATGTTTATCCTTTCTAAATGTCTCTTGTATGCTATGCCTTGTTCATCATCATATATCATGGCATCCATTCCATCATGTTAAGCATCACATCATTTATATACGTGTAGTACATACGAGAGTGAGAAGGTTCGTGTTGAACGAGTGTTGACGAGGTTGGTGTTGATCAATCTTCAGAAAGGTGTCATTCACCCATGGTGTTAAAGAAGGTCATCCATCAACGGTGCTGGTGTCATCCATCCGTGGAGTTGGTGCCAAATCAAACTTTTGTGGTCTCTCTGTGGAACTAACCTTCTCTGCAACGCAGGCAAGCCCCGGACATACCACCACTCTTCTGTTTTATAAATACTTTATTACACCTTAAGTCTAGTGTAATGTGCATTATGTTAGTAGGAGTTGGTTGATACTTGTAACAGAACCGTCCAAATTATAAGAGCACAAGTATAAAAACAATCACTGAAGTGATCAAATTCTCACACTTGAGCCCATATAACTCCGGTAGTCCAATGAAATCACGAGGGATTTCAAACCAACCAACATACAAGCCAAGATCGTAGTGATTCAACATAACAAGTCACATGTTACAATCATTTCACAAGTAATTCAATATACATCGGAGTTCAACATAGTTATTAAAACTTACATTGAAAAGTAGCGGAAGCAAAGTAATTTGAAACTAACATTGATCTTATTTCAAATACATGCCAGTACCACGGTCGACTTCCAACAAAAGCATTAGAGATAAGGTAAATAAGAAGGATCATGCCCGTGATCACACTCCGCCACTACGGCAGGAGTCAACCAACTCTTGCAGCCGCCATGATACATCACAACCTGCAACAAGTGGGGATAAAACCCTGAGTACGACAAAGTACTCAGCTAGACTTACCCGTCAGAAACCAGAAATAAGGTGACACCAAGGATCATGGAAGGCTGATATAAAGTGGGGCTAGCTTGACAACATTTTGCATAAAAGCTTAATATAGATGATTAATCATTAATGCTTAAGTATCAAGTTAATTATCATTCACCTATCATCTATATTAGAACCTGTACTAGAGCACTCACTTTATTAGGAGCAAACAATATTAACCATAGCAGGTATAAATTGAGGCAACCTTTCCATCGTGATCCAATTAACCATCCGTTCAATTTAATGGAATCTACGTTGCCGCTGCTCAAGTCAAGTGCTCACTAACCGGGAGCGACGGCGATTCGAATCGAATTCCTATCCAGCTGGAGGGGTATTTCTAACACTCACCGCGCAGGCCCCTGCCAGGGTCGCACAAGCCACCTTTGATATGATTCAGGAAACGCGGGTCCGAATGATGTCGCGACCCCAAGGGCGACACTCTGCCAGGTGATAGGGACTCTAACCCCCCCTTGGTCTCACGCCAATGTCCCCAAGCACATCCTTTCTCTCCTCCAAGAAGCAACCTACCATTCGAGTCCCGGCCTGAATCACGTTACTCGGCTTCGCGGTCGGAACGACTTATCCGGCCAACTAAGTGTTAGACTGTGTTCAACATGACTTAAGGACGTACAGCGAATCGGTCCTTAAACGACTCAGACGGGGATAGATCCACACCCAAGACCTCCATGCCTTGTCGCTTCACTATCATCATCCCGCCCGGTCTCATTTTATTTTATTAACACATGGTTCCATTCTACGATAGCAAATATAGCCAACCGTGCCATATATGAATATCCCTATATCTCGCAGGTGACAGGAAATCACCTGACTTCTACCGCTTAAAGCAGGGCTAAGCATCTACTCGATCCTAGTCTATGTAGGATTTAAGGATTCATATATCTGGACAAGGAATGATATAATGCAGCAAGGGTTTCCAACCAACTCCTACCACTTAATGCAACAATACTTATAACATATATATATAATTAATTGCTTTGAAGATAGGAGGCTTATAATGCTCTGGGGCTTGTCTGGGATCCGACTCAAGTTAGAGTATGTCAGATGAGTTCGCTTGGCGAGCATCTTCCAATCTATCACTTGTCCGGTCCTTCTATCTTCGGGATAGACCCACCAACTCCATCTTCGGGTTTGGCTCCACCACACGTCCTTCATGTGGTGCATCTAGCGTACCTAAATGAAATGCAAGATGCAAGTGCATGAATATAAGGAAATGCAATAGATGATGCATCACACGTTAATCAAGGCAAGTATAAGGTTATAGTAAAGACACGTAAGCACATCACATTACTTAAGTAACCTTACACAAACAAACATGCTTAAATAGCAAAGAAAGCAATACCAAGCATGACATAAGATTTACAAAGTCTCAGGTGTAATAGCTTAATCACCAAAGACATGAATCACACTTAGCAATACCCAAACAAAGTAACCAAGCAATCATGTATTTTCAACAATTCTGGACATATATGCAGTAGCTGGGTAAATCAATCATATCTGAAGTTCTACAAATCCAAATGACTTGCAAGAAGACATCATAGAAAGCTTATGGAATTCTCTACATTTCATTTATAATTATCATAGCATGATTCCAAAGTCTAACATGTCGAATTTATACAAACACAGAAACTGGTCTAACAAGACAGAGAGCAAGCAATTCTGTAACTCAACTTTAAACAGCTATAATTCCTAAACCACATGGCCAAATACCACCAAATCTTAACAGCAGCTAGATATATAAATTATCTTCAACTTTTGTATAAATAAGTTTCATAACAAAGCACATTATCATGAAGAACTTTGCTAAGTTCCCAGATCTGTTTAGAACCTCATTTGCAAGAAATAATTATTAACTTATATTGCAAACATATAATTAGACAAAACCAACTTTACCAACATTTCATACATGATTAATGAACACCAGAAAACCTAGTGTCAATTACTAAATAAATTCTTTTAATACATTTTCTTAATTTATTTAGATCATTAGGTGGAATTATGACCACATCATAAAGATACTCAATAAATTCTACCAAAATTACAGGGGTCTACAAATACTCTCAAAAGTCTACTGTACAAATTTCAAGCTAATTGGACATGTATCTCAACCTCTATGAAAAAGACAAATAGCTATGGCAATAAATCATGTGAGAGCAAGTTAAACCTAAAACTCAATATTTTCTGTGAACACAAGGCCATATTATGAATCAATATGATAGAGAAACATAATACTAAGGTAATGGAACAACATTTTCTATTTTACCATTTATATATTATTTATAAGCTATTTATCAAGCTATAAACAAGTTAAATCAATAACTTGAGCATACAGTAAGCAATGACCATGAAATTTATACCACAATACATAC
This sequence comes from Saccharum hybrid cultivar R570, assembly GCA_038087645.1. Taxonomy (NCBI): domain Eukaryota; kingdom Viridiplantae; phylum Streptophyta; class Magnoliopsida; order Poales; family Poaceae; genus Saccharum; species Saccharum hybrid cultivar. The sequence continues at coordinate 16,945,942 of JAQSUU010000551.1, read as the reverse complement.
ATAGCATGACAATCCTACTATAAAAATTTCACATCATTTGGAGCAACACAACTCAAAATATAAAGACGACAAGCAATATAATGTAGATTTCCTTATTTATCAAGGTCATTATAAAACCCTAAGAAAACAGTGAACAAATAGTGTGTTTAATATTTTTCCTAGCAAGTACATGTCATCACAAAATTAACAAAACAAGAATCACTATTTTTGGAGTTCTAAAACTCAAGATATGGCTCTGGTCAAGTTTTATACGTATTTTAGAGCATTTTTAAAGCTTTTAAAAAAACATCAGAAAACATCTATAAACATCTAGCATATTGTGACTCCACTGCATAGATCTCTTCTCAAGGTTTCCAAAAAGTCCACTTTTGCTATTTTTGGAATTACATAGCATGTGATATGGATTTTCAAAGAAAATCATGAAATCTTGAAATTCAAAACAGAATTCCCCTCACCCTACTAAATTTGCTAGGCACACCCAAATCGGTACCCAAACCAATCACCGTTTAACTGATGTGCGGGACCCGTTGCCTAGCCGGGCCCGCCTGTCATCCTAAGAGAAAGCGTACACAGCATTTTCCTTTCTTCTTCCTTGGAACGGAGCAGAGGAGGGGGCGCGGCTCGGCCGTCCAGCAGCAGGGCGACGCCGGCGGCAGGTGAGGGGCGATAGAGGCATGGTGGCGCCTAGCCGCACCCGCACAGGGCTTTAGCCCATCCCACGACGCCCTGAGGTGGCCCGAGGTGGCTTGGCCATGGCAGCGGCGAACTTGGCCCGCCCCAGCCATGACGGCGCTCGCGTACGACTGGCAGTGGCAGCAGCGAGGCGACGTGGCAATGGCGTCGCAGCACGTGCGGTCCTGCGCGCACCGGTTCAGGGCTTTTGCACGGTCTGCGGCGGCCTGCAGTGGCCTGGCCATGCACGGCCGTTGGTGGCAAACGGCAGCCAGCGACGGTGGCCATGGCGCGGTCAGCTACGGAAGCCCGGAGGCGCGGCACAGACAGTAGATCATGGAGCGACTGCGGTGGAGGCGAATGGGAACTACAAGGGCGCTCGACGAAAGAGGAACAGCAGTGGCAACGGAGCTGCCTCGACGGCCATGGCGGAGCTCGGCGTTCGCGCGCGGGCGTAGAGAGGCTGGGCGAGAAAGAGGCAGAGAGGGTGCGAGTGAGAGAGGGAGCAAGCTCGGCATCCACTTCCGGAGGGCGCAGCGACACAACAGTGGCATACCACGCGGCAGCAATGGCGGGCATGCTCTGTGCATGGCGGCCACGCACGGCACGCGTCGCCCCTTGAGGCATTCGAGCGAGCACGTGGCGGGCAGCGACATGGGCAAGGTGGAACGCCGTTTTGGGCTGCTTCTAGGCAGAATTAGACATTGGGCCATAAACGAAATTTGCTCACCTCGGCCTGCTCTACGTTTCTTATTTAAGGTGCCTAGCCATTTGAGCTTTGTAACAGTGGATAATTAAGCTCCAAGATGATAGTGTCAATATGTTAACATCGATCACGGAAACTCGCTTTCGGAGGTCGAAACTCGATCAAACTTAGTGCAACTTTTTGCATTCTCTTCTCCATAACATAACCTTGAACTTTTATTTTTGGACTAACTCAAGTTGCTTAGCAAAATTTTGAGAACGCGGGATGTCAACGTCGATGTCGGTGAAATCCGGACTGCAAACACGGTCGGGTTGATTTCAGCTTTTTCTCTTATACTTTGAGCACTGTTTTGATCTATTTCGAAGCTAAATCATGACTTGGTCCTTTAACAAAGTTTGTTATACACAAACTTTTCTTCAACTTTCATTTTTGGTCAAACCTCATATCTAGTCCAGAAGTCAACTTTATTTCTCGGTCAACGCAAAGTCCTTTCTGCTACAAAATATAGGGTTTCCATTATTTTTGGACATTTTCTCCACCTTCGCTCAACACGAACCCTTCATAACTTTTGTTGTAGAGTTCAATTAGAGTTGTTTGAGTAAGGTTACAAGGTTTGGTTGACTTCATATGTTTCCATTCACTTGATAAAGCAATTCATGCAAAGATATGACTTATCATTTCATGTGACTTTTTTTTGATTCCAAACTTCATGAAACTTTTCCAGAGATCAATATAGATAGGTACTAAGGTGAGACACATGAAGATATTGCCATAACACCATCCAAGCATATATCTTTGAAAATGGCCTATATGTAAAACGATGGTGCAACATCCAACTTTAGGTCAGGCTCATCTCCATAGGTTGACCTTGACATTGTCATCTCCACTTAATCTGTCATGTTTAAGCTCAAACCCACTGCTTAATGAGTGACAAACACCTGGGGTGTTACAATACTGTTGCTGCATAATTACCTTGATCTCCATTTATATCCAGATGATATCCCACTAGTATGTGTGGGTCGATCTCTTATGCTTAGTAATGCTTAGACTTCGGTAGAAGTCGAATGGTGGTTTCATCGTTCATGAGAAACATGTTTACCTTTGCTTCTCCTAACCTAATGACAGGTCATGAGAGCATATGAATAAGAATATGGTAATATTAAGCGAAGATCGGGGCGGGTGACTTGCATCGTGAAATGAGTCGATGTAGTGCTCCACCTGTGTCGGTTAAGGACCGTTCGTTGTATGCTTGCTTGGTTGAGACTTTGCAACTGATCGCATACTCCGGTAAGCCTAAGACCCCAGCTATTCTATCACGTGAATGGCCAACCGCGCACTGGGAGTGGAGAGATGGTGAGAGTAGTGTGTACCCTCGTGGCCAAGGGCTGGATTGGAGGTGTACTGTGCTCTCAGGTGGCGCTGGACCCGGTCACGTTTTGGAGGATCCGAGTAAAGATTGATATATATAGGTTTGAGTCCTGCATATATCGTGTGGTTAGGGATCTCTAGCTGGGTATAATCGATTTGAATCGTCGTTGCTCCTCGGTTATGGAGACTCGATCAACTGCCCTACATCATAGTTAACAATGGAACATGATGATTGTGGAAATGAGGTAAAGAGATGCATATGAGATGTGATGCTTAATACAAGTCATTGAGATAGAATAAGTGCAAATCTATCTATAATAAGCTTCACTAAAAATTTATGCTAAAACTTGACTAAAACATTGAAAGTAAGGATCCACTTGTAGTAAGCTTTTCTGCAAAACTTCTCTTTTCTAGCTCCACTACTTCCCTTAAGCCAGCATATCCTTGTAGTCTTTTCTTTTCGTCGGGTAAGTCTTGCGGAGTACAATTGAGTACTCAGGGTTTGTTAACCCCTGTTGCAGGTACTGACTGGGGCTACTAATTAGGTCATGTCGGTGGGCTCAACGTGATCTGGTTGTCCTCTCCTGACTTAGGTGCTCTACCTAAGTTGTCTTCTATAGTTCTACTCGACTTCCGCAATTAAAGTTAAGTTATAAAAGTAACTTGTTTTTATATGTAAAATACTGCTTTAAATTCTTCCGCACTCTGATGTAAAGTTCTGTAGCAAATGTTGTAATATTATAGTTACTCCTTTGTTGATCCTGTGTGAGTTGTAAAATGTGGATGATTCAGGTTTCCCAAGGACACCCGATAGACTTCTTATGTTATCTGGTTCTCATGCACAGTAGTCAGAGGTCGTTGAGATAATGACAGGTGCATGTGGGCTATATAATTTAGGAGATTCTGCCACATAGATGTAGGATATGCCTACCGCAGTGGCTTCCTCCCTCCCTACAGGTGGGTGAGGTACCATTTGTCTGAGTATGGCAGCAAAAACCACCCAACCAATGTAAGGGAATTGTTCAACCTGAGACACTCCTCACTTAGGGTCACAGTTGAGAGGGCTTTTGGGGCTTTGAAGAACATGTTTCGTATTCTAGACAACAAGTCATTCCACCTTTACAAGACACAGGTCAAGCTTGTGCTAGCCTGTTGCATTCTTCACAACTAGATTCTAGGCTTTGGCATGGACCAAGTAGTGCCACCAGAGGACGGGTTGCCACCAAACCAGCCTGATTCTCAGCCTGTCCATGAGCTGCTGTCTCAAGACTCTAATGTCATGTCCACTAGGAGGGATACCATCTGTACTGTAATGTGGGAGGGTAGGGGTACCTCTAGGACCTAATACATGCATATTTATTCTTATATAACTTAGTTTATTGACCCTGGTATGGAACATGTGGTTTGTGTACTTCTTTTGTAATAATTATTAGACAAGGCTAAGACTAATGAGTTTCAATACTATATACTGTTCTTACTGTTATGGTTTTATGGATACTCTATTACTGGTTAAGGATTTCTTGTTAAATTTGTGACCAATACAGACATCCATACTATGTTAATGTTTCATTGGTTAACTAAATAGGATGGCTTCAGCTCCTGCTGAGGGTGGGTTTGTGACTGCTACTGAGGTTTTCACTAATGTTGTTGGGGCTGAAGTAGCTCCTACTGCTGATGTCGCAGCTGCTGTAGCACCAGCTACTGGTCCCATGAGGTGGAACAACACCTTTGGGTTTGTGCTTAGGAGGATGGCCCAGTTGCTTAGTGATGGCACTAGGCCTGACAAGGTGTTTAAGGACAAGGATGTCAACCTTGTAGCCAAGTGTCTTAAGGACTACAGTGGGGATGCAGTGAGCCCAACTCAGGTGTACAACCACCTGAGGAAGTGGAGGCAAAAGTGGTCTAGGATCTGTAAGCTAAAAGATCTTAGTGGTGCCATTTCGGATAGTGAAATCAATGCAATCATGTTTGATGGAGAGCACTACCTAGGCCACTGCAAGGTAGAACACTTGAATTGCTAACCATGTCCACTGTCTTAGATATCTTACCTATCTTACCTTATCTACAACAGTATCCCCTACTGTAGGACCACCTTAAGGATGCCGAGTTCCTTAACTGTCCCATAAGGTTCTACTCTGAGATGGAGGCCATATTTGAGCATTCTATGGTCACTGGTAGGTATGCACTTGGTTCTAGTGAGGCCCTTGGGGTCAACTAGGTTGATAGTGCAGCTGCTAAGGTTGAGGGCTCTGCCTTCCACCATGTCCCTGAGAAGACCAACACTGAGGTTGGTGAGGGCAGCAAGGCTACAGAGCTGCTGCATTCTACTGTGGGTGGGAAGAGAAAGAGAGGGAACTTCACTAAGGATGAGATTATCTTGCTGACCAACATGTCTGATGCTGTCAACAATGTTGCCAATGCACTTAGGGAGACAAGTGTTGCACATGTGGATCCTGACCTTTATCTTGCAGTCATGGAGATGCAGGGCTTCACCACTGAAGCCCTCATTGTTGCCTACACCTAACTGCTAGAAAATAAGGCCATAGCCACAGGCTTTGTGAAGATGGCAATCAGCCATAGGGACATTTGGTTGAGGAAGTACCTTGCCAAGAACTACTATATGTAGTTCTATCCAATTAGGATAGCAAGGCAAAGAGGGGGTTGACTGTTGAGATGTATAGTTCCTCCACCTCCCTCACCCACTCTCTTACCTTTTGTACACACCTTGGTGTAGCTTTTGTGCAGCTTAGTTGGCTGATTCACACCCGTCCTTTTGGGTTAGTATAGTTGGAGGGTGACTGACTATAGGTAACATTAAGCAAGATGAACCTTATTTGAGCCTACAAATTTGAGGATGTACTGGTATCTGTAATGCACTATTATTGGCTTCTATTGTCTACTCTATTTGCAATTGTTCATGCTTTCTTTTATTTCTGTTGGATTTAGTTCTTTTATCTCCATTTACTACATCATCTGTGACTGTTACCTTGTCTTTGGCCATGGAACTCAGCCATGCAGTGGTAGCAACATAGATGAATGATGCTACTGCTGTTGCATGGCTGTGTCCTATGGCCAAAGCCAGGATCTGTTTCCTTTGAGCTGTTGGTTTTGTTTCTTTGGATTGGTGGTAACTGCAGGAAATATAGAAGGCCTATGATGCAAACATAACTCTAATGAGGTGGCTGCTTGTGTTTAATTGCTTCTTCATGTTTTTCATCACTACCATGGAGCCCTATGTGTGCTATGTACAAGAAGTATCACAACTATGACTAGGCTGTTATAGATTACCAGGCAGCCATGAGAGATGTACATCCATCTCATGCACCAGCACCTCCCCTCCCCTATGATCCTATTACTTATGAGGCTTTTGCTCCAATCATTCCTCCTGATGGTAGTGGTAAGTGTGGTTGGTGGAAGAAGGTGTTAATCACCTCACTTGTGATCTTGGTGATTGGGATATGGGTGAAGGGGGCCAACAGTGGCCCCAACGAGTGCCCCACTTAGGCCTATGATGACTACAACTACATCCTAGATGAGCTGCAATTGTGTCTTACTCATTTCTGTCTTTATTTTCTATTAAGCATCTCCTTTGTATTATTTCAAGACACTTGAGTACTGATTAGGCTGCTGATGTTGTGAATTTGACATGGTCCATTGGTACTGTTGTAATGTTAGAGCAACTATGAGTCCATGCTTATTAACCTAATTAGTCTGAGGCCTGTGTTGTTGCATTACTCTTCTCCGTTCATTTCTATTGGCTGCTATGCTCTCTCTTCATTTGTGTTGGCTGCTATGCTCTCTGTTGGTGGTAAATGCTAGCCTGGCCAAGGATCAAATAAGACCCTGGATTGGCAATTGGTGGTAGTTGGCCTTGGGCCTGGCTCCCAGCTGTGGAATCAAACACATTCTCTTTTGGGCTTGGTCTGTTTAGAGCATTCCACCAAACAAGGGGCCTTGCACCTAATCAGCCTGGCTGTGGCTGGTTTGGGCCTGGGCGGCGGGCCTGGCTGCCTAGATGTAGTGCTCCAAACATGCCCTGAGTAACCCAAAATCGTGGAACCAAAGATGGAGATCGAAAAGGCGGCGAGTGAGATCATGGAGAACCGCGCTCATCATACACGTGGGTGTGGCGAGCGACTAGTCCGTAGGCGTCTCCTCCTCTTACTCTGCTTATAAGGAAGTTGACAAATGAGAGTATGAGACACACCTGGCAGTGCTACCATCTCGACTACCAGTGCTGGGCAAGGTGCGATTGTTTCGTTCTCTTTTGTTTTGCTCTCTGTTGCATTCTACCTGTTCGATAAAATGGCTGAACCGTGAGGACGCAAGTTTTTTTAATAACCCTGATGCTTGTCCATGTATGGGATGGTAGAAAGTAACCTTTCACAACTCATTTATAAATCGAGACAAGAGTTTCCATTTTTAGATGAACTGTTCATGATTTTCAGAAATCCATGAAATGGTATCTCGATCTCGAGGACTAAATCTGATCACCCTGAGTTTGATTGTAGTATTAGTAGGCTAGATTCATTGATCCACCTAAATTGTCTTTTTGTGTAACAATTTATTTTAACATGGTTCTCAGTTCTAGTAAATCAACTGCTGTAAAAAATTTGGAGCAGTACAAGATTTGGATGGCATCTAGGCCAAATTGATTGTGGATGAAGATTGGTGGTTCCTGACTGTCAAGGAAGGAGTACTTGTTGGACACAAATCACAGGATTTGGGGCTAGTTTTTCTATTTCATTAGTCTTACCACAACTATGGTAGGTTGGGGATACATATAGCACTAGCAAACTTGCGAGCTAAGAAAGCTTTAGCATATTCTACGGTAGATGCTAAAGCATATGGCATAAAGTAAAGATGCTACTAAAGTAGGATAAGGAGATAAGGTGGGAACATAACTACCAACTACTCTATATACAACAAGACTTATACTGTCATTCTCCCCTAAGTCTTGTGTGGCGCCTTTTGGGGAATTTGAACCATCCCAATCCTGGCACGAAGCTCCAAGAACTTGACCCGCCCAAGGGACTTGGTGAGAAGATCGGCGAGCTGATCCTAGGTGTTGATGTAGCCAACCTTGATGCTCCCCTCATCCAAGTATCTCCTGATGAAGTGGTACTTGATGCGGATATGCTTGATGCGCTCATAGAAGATGGGGTTCTTTGCCAAGGCCAAGGTGGACTTGCTGTCCACCCTGAGCTCTACTGCTTCAGCGTCTCTGCCCAGGAGATCACCCAACAGCTGAGCCAACCAGAGAGCTTGAGTCAAAACGGTTGTGGAAGCGATGTACTCCACCTTGCAACTGGACAGAGCCACCACTTGCTGCTTGAACGACTGCAAGCTGATCAGGCACTTGCCGAGGAAGAATAGCGTCCTACTAGTGCTCTTAATTGTGTCAATGTCGCCGGCGAGGTCACTGTCGCTGTACCCGATGAAGTGCTCCGCACTAGGACACCTTGGGTAGTGCAAGCCATAGTCGGTGGTGCCCTCGACGTAGCGGAGGATCCTCTTGATAGTCTGCTAATGCTCCGTCATCGGTCGCTACATGAACCGACTGATGTAGCCGACAACGAACGCTAGGTCTTGCCGCGTGTGGACGAGGTAGCGAAGGCTACCCATAATGCACTGGTACTGCGTGGCGTTGACCTCCTTGGTCGTGCTATCTCGGCTCAGCTCAACCTCTTTTCCATGGGAGTGTAGGCTGGGTTGCAGGCGGTGAGCCTGTCCAACTCGACGATGCGCTTGGCGTAGGTGGTCTGGCGAAGGGAGATGCCAGAGCTATCCTGGTGGACCTCGATCCCTAGGTAGAAGGAAAGAAGGCTCAAGTCGCTCATCTAGAAGGCGGCCTTCATCTCCTCCTTGAACGCCTCCACCTCGGCCTCCTTGGTGCAGGTGATCACCAAGTCATTGACGTAGATGCCTACTAATAGGGCATTGCCATCCTTGCCCCGCCGGTAGACAGTAGCCTCATGAGGACTCTGCTCGAACCCCATTTGCTTGAGAGTAGAGTCTAGCTTTGCATTCTAATCTTGTGGTGCTTGCCATAAGCCGTAGAGGGCCTTACGCAGGCGGAGAACCTTGTTCTCCTTGTCGGGGATGATGAATCCTAGCGGCTGGTGGACATAGACCTCTTCCTTCAGGTCACTATTGAGGAAGGCAGACTTGATGTCCATGTGGTGCACATTCCATCCCTCCTGGGTCACCAGTGCGAGGAGACAAATGTACTCCATCCGCATGATAGGCGTGAAGGCGTCGTCGAAGTCGACTCCCTCCTGCTGGATGAACCCATGCACCACTAGACGCGCCTTATGCTTGATCACCGCCCCGGCCTCATCCTTCTTGAGCTTGTAGACCCACTTAAGGGTGATGGCGTGGTGGCCGGCAGGAAGATCAGTTAGCTCCCATGTCTGGTTTCACTAGACCGCATCCATCTCCTACCCCATCATGATGCACCATGCCATGTCTCCCTCTGCCTTAGCAAAGGAGCAAGGCTCGCTGTCCTCGTGCGCCAGGTGCAGCTCCACCTTGAAGTCATGCATTGCCAGTCCAGGAACGGGCTGATCACTGAAGATGTTGTCCAAGGTGCGGTAGCACAGAGGCTTGTTGTCATAGTAGGCATCAACGTGATCCTCGTCATCAAACAGTGGAGTGGTGAACTCCACTGTGCGCTGCTCGTCATGGACCAAGGCTCTGGTGCCGATCTCGGAGGTGTGGGCGTTGAAGCGGGAGAGTGAGGAGCCGGTGTAGGAGAGTGGGGCACCGTCAGTGTAGGAGATGTAACACCCTGGGTGTTAGGCTCCCATTTGCACTTTCATAGCATAAGCATAATCATAAGCATGAGCACATGCATCTTATATCACATGTTGCATTCTTGATGTTTCACTTGTTGCACCTCAATGTTTCACCATGTAGCATATGTTGCATAGTTGCAATATGTATGTGTCAACTATATGTAGCTCTTCTATGTTGCACCTAGTACCCTAGTGATGTTGCACATATCCCACAAGTCATATTTCATGTGTTACATAGCCTATGTTGCAACATGGAACCCTATGTTTCAGTAGTTATGACTAGATGTTTCATGTGTTTCAATTGAATGTTTCAATTAATTTATGGGCTTTGAATACATGCATCACATGCAAATGAGTGTGGTGGCTCACTAAAACGCCCCAACTATGCTTAGAACACATAATGGAACAATGTTCATATTGATCAATTTGCCTAATTATGTTTCTAAGTGATGGTTGCCTCTAGTTGACCACTAGAGTGCTTTTGTTTGACCAAATAGAAAGTATAGCTTAGAGTGTTTGCATGAAAGTGCAACCTGAAGCAAAGTTGTAGAAAATTTAATACGGAACAAAATTTGTTTAAGGGACATGTCATGAAAATATGTGTAACATGTTCAAAAATGGCTCACAAGGTAGATTTAGGAGCTGTTTCAACACTTGGAATTTTTCTAAGTCACAAAACTGACTTTCAGTTTCATGTATCTATGTTTGAGGCTCTGTAGTTAACAAACTAGGCAAAACTAGACCAAACCCATGTAAACAAAATTGAAGATTTCACTTAGCTCTACAAATTTGGTTACTGAAGTTTTTGCAAATGATGGACGGATTAGGAGTTATAGAGGGCCAAAATCGTACTGTCAAGCGTGGCCACCAAGCCTGATAGCCAAGCTGGCCGAGCTCGGTGGCCGATCGGCGTCAGAGCCAGGCCGCCAAATGGCGACCGTACATTGCTGGCAGGCCCGCTCATCAGCTCGGGGCATGCCTAAGAGCGCCACGCCGCCTCCACCTCACCCTGCTCGCTCATTCTCGCCCGCTCCGCCTCGATTGTAAGCCGTAGTTGCAGCACAGCGCCATCGCGAGCTTCGCCGTCACGCAGCGCCTTTGCCGTCGTGCCATTGCTCGTGCGCGCGTGTCCTCTGCTCCACCGTCACCCTCTCTAGCTCATCCACCTCTTAGCTGAGCCTCTCGAGCCAAGGTAAAGGCCATTCAGTTGTTTGCTCCTCGTCAGAGCCCAATTGAGCGCGCAGTGCCACCATGCTCCTCGTCAGCGTGATCCCGCGCGCGTAGCCAAGCTCACCGGCGTCACCTCATAACCCTAGGTCTACCTCGTTAGCTCTGCCTGACCTCCACATAGCTGGTGCGCCCCTCACCTGGCCCTGCCATGGGTGAAGGCGGCCGGTGTGCCACCAGGCAGCTCCGCCATGCCACCATTCACTCCAGCGAGCATGCTCCGGTGACCCCACGCCCTAACTGGCTTCGCCACTCGACGCGGAAGGGCAATGAGAGCACGTTGGTGCCACCCCCTTCGCCGGATTCCTCACTGGTGTTGAGCAAACACCAGTCAATGACGTCCCCTGCCTCTGCACTGGCTGACCAGTGGGGCCTGTTGATCCGCGGGCCCGTTGACCTGCATATTTCTGTTTATTCTTTTCAAGAAAATGATGCAAACTTTGATAAATCATATCTAGAGTTCTAGGAGTCCAAATTGAGTGGTTCAAGTTGAATTGTGCTCCTAGTGTGGTCTAGTTTTTATTAAAAATATAAAACATGCCTTGTTCTGCAGTAAAATATTTATTAGGTATTTATCTTGTTTATTCCTTAATAAACCTAGGAAATTCATAACTTGATGTTGGTTGATGCTAAAAATATGATTCCATTTGGATTAGTCTCGTGTTGACATGTGTTGCCTATGAAAAATGCTAGGATTGTAGTGTGGATGCTGGAAATAGGGCTTTGTGGTTTATCTTAGTTAAATACTTTATAATCACTGCTAGCTTGTCATTTTTGCATAGAATGTTCTACTTGTGCTAATGCTATGAAAATTGTACAGTAGCCTATTGAGGACATTTATGAGCTACTATAATTTTTGTAGAAATTATTGAGCACTTTTGATATATGTTTATTATTTCTCCTAATTATCTAAATAAATTAATAAAGGCATGAAAAGAATTTAATTAGGGATGACCACTAGGTTTTCTAGTGTTCATTTAATGTATGTTAATTGTTAGTAACCTTGGTGATGCTCAAAGTATCATTCTTATATGTAGTGAAATATTATTTTTCCCAATTTTCGCTTCTAGTGATTTTCTGGATAGTTTCTAGGACTATGTAAATTACATTAAGTAAATGATGTTTGCTGGAAAACTTGTCTATACCAAAGTTGTAGATAACTTGCTCATCTAGCTGATGTTAAAATTTAGTGGCATTTGACCAAGTACTTTTTGAGTTACAGTTGTTCAAAGTTGGGTCACAGAAGTGGTTGCTCTCTGTCTTGCCTGGACCTGATTCTGTAGTTATATAAATTCGACCTGCTAAAGTTGTGAATCATGCTGAGGTGTCTAAAAATAAAATGTAGATAATTTCATAAGATTTCTAGAATATCTTGTTGCAGGTCATCTGGATTTATAAATCTCTAGTTATGAGTAAATTACTTGACTGTTGTTGTGTGCCCAGAGTTGCTGAAATTGTCTGATGGCTTAATTTCTTTGCTTAAGCATGATTGGGATGTTTTTGAATGCTTAGGCTGATTAAAATAATTGGTTATATGCAGGTGCTAGGTCTCTAACCGAGGATGAGTAGTTGTATATTAGATTGTGTAAGCTTGGTAAGTGTTTTGCTCTCTACCGGAGAAGAGATATGCACCTACTTTTTAAAGTGATTTGAATAGAGCACCTTCTGTACTCAGTCAACGAATGTTAATCGTTTTGAGTTACATTACTATCATTCTCATACATGGTCATCATGTCATCTCATTCTCTTGTGCATACATGATATTGACCCTATGCATGTGCATGCAATAGGTGTGCCGGAGGGAGTGACATCGTGGAGTTCGAGGGAACCTGCCAGGAGGTAGAGGAGCTAGCTCAGGAGGTCCAGCCAGCAGAACCAGAGGCCAACGAGGAGGTCGTGCTTGAGTGTCCCAGTCACGAGCCATTTTCGTTCATGAAAGGCAAGCCTGAAGTATTCTAAGCCTCCTACTTTATGAAAGCAAATGAGTATATATATGTTATATATGTATTGTTGCATTAAGTTATAGGAGTTGGTTGGAACCCTTATTGCATATTATCCTTTCCTTGTCTAAAAAGTATACCTTGAATCCTATTTAGTCACGATCAAGTCAATGCTTAGCTTTGCTTAGACCAGTAAAAGTCGGGTGATATCCTGTCACCTGCGAGATATAGGGATATATCTGGTCATGGTTGGCTATATTTGCTATCGTGAAAAAGAACCATGGATAAAATGAATGAAGACTAGGCGGAGTCTTATAGGTGGGCTGTTATGCTTATAGTGATTCCGTCTATGTTGGCTAAGGACCGAGGCATGGAGCCTTTCTTGTCATTTTGAACGCATTCCTATCACTTACCTGTCCGGATCCGATGAACCGACCACGAAGCCGAGTAGCTCAACTCAGGCCGGGAGTCAACAAGTATAAAGTACGCACTCTGGAGGAAGTAAGGATGCGTGGGGGGCCATTGGCGTGAGTCCAGGGGCAGGTGTTATAATTCCTAAATGTCCTGGTAGAGTGGCAGCCCGACGCTGACCGAACCTGCGAAGTTGGTTCCTGAGTTGTACCAAAGGTGACCTAATGCTCCTCGATGGAGGAAGTCATGAGTTTGTGTTAGGAAAAATTCCCCAACTGGGTAGTAATCGATTCGAATCGCCGTCTCTCCCAGATAGTGAGAAACTTAACGGGATTATCTCCATTATAGTCACACTAAATGAGTTGATGGTTCAGTAATGATGATGATGACCATGGTCTTATTAAACCTGATATGGTTATTAATGTTTGCTCCTTAATCAAGTGATTGCTATAGTACAGGTGCTAATCTAGATGATAGGTTAATGATTATTAACTTGATGCTTAAGGAATCAATGGTCACTTATCTCCACTTAAGCCTTTATGCAAAATGTTGTCAAGCAAGCTCCGCTTATATATCAGCCTTGTATACTCCTTGGTGTCATATTATTTTTGGTTTATGACGGGTAAGTCTAGCTGAGTACATCCTTGTACTCAGGGTTTATTCCATCTTGTCGTAGATGACATCTTCTATAATGGTTGCTGCAAGTACTGCCTTCTCCCTGCAGGGGATGAGGACTAGACCAATGGGCATGGTCTTTGTTAGTTTCTCTTCTGAAATGCTTTTGTTGGATGTGACTCAGAACTGGCTATATTGAACTAAGTATGTGAACTTGGTTTTAAAACTATGTTGCTTTCGCTACTTTAAACTTGGTTTGTAATAACTTATTTGAACTCTGATGTATGTGAGCTTCCGCAAGCTGCTTGTGAAATGTTATAACAGGTGATGTGTTGTGTTGAATCATGTACGATCTTGGCTTGTTGGTTGGTTGGTTTAAAATCCTTCATGATTTTGTGGACTACCGGGATTATATGTGCTCAAGTGCAGAAATTTGATCGCTCCAGCGATTGTTTTTATACTTGTACTCTTATAATTTGGATGGTTCTATGATAACGGGGCATAGTCGGTGGGGGAGGACTCGCTGGTGTAGGTGGTGGAGGACTCGCCGGAGCTGATGGCGAGCTGGGTGCTGAGGTGGACGAGCTTAGTGAAGATGAGCTGCTAGCTCCCCCGGCTCCCTCAAAGTGAACGTAGTCAATGACGAAGTCTCTGAGAGTCAAAGTCGAGCTATCGTCCACCTCCTTGTCCCAAGCCTAGCCTCACCCTTCATCGAACACAATGTCCCGGGAGATGCAGACACGCTGTGTTACAGGGTTGAGGATGTGATAGGCCTTGACGCCCTCCGCGTAGCCGATGAAGACCCTCGGCGTGCTCTGATTGTCGAGCTTGCCGACGTAGTTGAGCTCCTTGGCGAAGGCGAGACAGCCGACCGGCTTGCGCTCGTGCCAAGCCTTATACGGCGTCTTGCCGTCAAGGGCCTTGGTGGACGAGCGGTTGAGGAGATGGATGGCAGTCATCACCGCCTTTCCCTAGTAGATTGCTGACATCCCTTTCTGCTTGAGAAGGGCATGGGTGGTGGCCACCACCGTCTGGTTGCGATGCTCAACGACGTCGTTCTGCTGCGAGGTGTACGGCACGGAGAAGTGGCGCTAGGTACCCTCGTCAGCGTAGTACGCTGTGAACTCAGCCGTCGTGAACTCACCACCGTTGTCGGTGCATAGCACCCAAAGCTTGCGGCTGTACTCCTTCTTCGCAGCAGCTTGATGGCGCCCACAGCCGTCGCCTTGGTGTTGGGCAGGACCGCCCACATGTAGCGGAACACGTCGTCGACGAGCAGCAGGAAGAAGTGCTGGCCTCCAGGTGTGGCTGGTGTCACGGGGCCGCAGAGGTCACTGCGCACGAGCTCCAGCTTCTCCTTGGCGCGAAAGCTTGCCTGGCGGGGAAAGGGGAGCCGTCGCTACTTGGTGAGGTCGCAGGTGTCGCAGAACTACTCCACATGCTCGACTCACGGCATGCCTGCACCATCTTCTTGTTGCCAAGCTGCTTCAGGGCCTCAAAATTGAGGTTCCCAAAGCGCTCGTGCCACCGCCAGGCATCGTCGTCGTGACGGGCTGCAAAGCACACGGGCTACGCCAACTTGGCGAGAAGGTGACGATGGCGATCCCAGATCTCCACGCGTGAGCCATTCTCATCCAGCTATCCCAAGCTAATGATGGAGTTCCTCAGCATGGGGATGTAGTAGATGCTGGTGAGCAGCCGGTGCTCGCTGGTCTTGGCAGTGACGACGACGGAGCTAACGCCCTTGATCTCCATGGCGGAGGCGTCCCCATACTTGATGGAGCCTCGAACATTGGAGTCGAGCTCGGAGGAGAACTCCTGCCACCCAGTCATGTGGTGAGTGGCGCCAGTGTCGAGGCACCACCCGTCGATCTTATCGCTACCGAACCCATTACCGAGGAAGATGTGGGCCCATAGCTCGTCAAGGTGGAGGAGCGTGACAGCGGTCGGCGCGGGAGAGGAGTGCGGCTCGATGCTCCCATCTACAAAGAATAGAGCCACCTCATCACCCTCCTGTGCTTGCACGATGTGTGCCTGATCGCCGCGCTTCGCCTGTCGGCAGTCCTTGGCCTAGTGGCCGGTCCTCCCACAGTTGCTGCAGGTGTCATCGTGGGTAGCCTTGCGCTCACAGTTGGCGCCG
Organism: Saccharum hybrid cultivar R570; assembly: GCA_038087645.1. Classification (NCBI taxonomy): domain Eukaryota; kingdom Viridiplantae; phylum Streptophyta; class Magnoliopsida; order Poales; family Poaceae; genus Saccharum; species Saccharum hybrid cultivar. Next base: position 16,930,066 of record JAQSUU010000551.1, on the reverse strand, counting down.
CCAGGAGCGCCACCACATGCCTTGTCCCGCTTGTGCGGCCGACGCTTGCGGCTACTCGACTAACCCAAAACCGAAGAGCCCGAGGCCTTCCCCTTCTTCCGCTCTCGCTGGCTGGCGAGCCACTGCTCCTCAGTGAGGAGAAGCTTGCCACCGATGGTGACCGGCTCTGAGGGAGGTAGCTGCTCGCAGTTGTCGATGGCCTTGAGGCGACCCATCACTTCCTCGATCGACAGCTCGGAGAAGTCTAGCAACATCTCGATCGCAATGGCGACCTATGAGTACTTCTTGGGGATGACGCGGAGGAACTTCTCGGTAGCTCTCTCCTCGTCGATGTCATTGTTGTCGTACCGCGCCTGCTGCATCAGTGTGTTGAGGCGGAGAGCGAAGTCATCGACGTCCTCACCCGGCTTGAAAGCCAGGTTCTCCCACTCCTAGCGCAGCTTCTGAAGCGTGGACTTGCGGGCACGGTCGCTACTGATGCATGCCACGGCGATGACGTCCTTGGCGGTCTGCTTGTTTACGAGGGAGGAGTGCATCTCCGTTGGAACAGCAGCAAGAAGCGCCTCCAGCGCCCGCCGATCCTCGTCGAAGTCAGCGTCGCCGTACTGTACCGCGTCCCACGTGCGCCGCGCCTGCATCTTCACCTTCGTCACCATGGACCACTCGGCGTAGTTGGTCTTGGTGAGCGTGGTCCATCCACCGCCGGCATCCTTGACGACGGTCTGCACGACGGGAGGAGAGCCAGACCGCCCACGGCGACCACGGCGCCGGTCCAGGGAAGGGGAGGCGCACCGCCTGTGAGGGCTCTGTGCGCCAGCGTCCCATCCGCCGTGGTCTTGGTCGAAGTCCTGATCCGCCTCCAGCCGTGCCGCCTCCTCCCGTAGTTGCTGCGCCTGGTGGGCGGCTTCAGCCGCACATGCGCAGCGAGCTCCACCTGGGCGATGCGAGCCGCTCGCTCAACTGCTGCTGCACGCTTGGCCGCCGCCTCCTCACGCCTGGCTGCTGCAGCCGCTGCAGCATGTGTGCTGGAGGTGGTGGAATGGTTGGAGGAAGAGGATAAGGAGTGGAGGGACATGGCACGGATTAGGATGGGTAAGGGTAGAATCCAGATGAACTCAGGCTCTAGATACCATTTGTTGGATACAAATCATAGGATTTTATGCTAGTTTTTCTATTTCATTAGCCTTACCACAGCAGGTTGGGGATACATATAGCACTAGCAAACTTGCAAGTTAAGAAAGGTTTAGCATATTCTACGGTAGATGCTAAAGCATATGGCATAAAGTAAAGATGCTGCTAAAGTAAGATAAGGGGATAAGGTGGGGACATGACTGCCAACTACTCTAGATACAACAAGACTTATGCTGGCGGTACTAATCCTGTAGGTACTGAGTAGCGCTCTGAGCGCACTCCATGCCTGATCATTTGCTGACTTCTATGCGTTTCATGTCTATGTCTGCACGTGGAAGTCCTTATTGCTACCTCAACTCCAGGGGGAGAAACCTGAGGTCGAGACCTGTAATGGCTGGCGGCTAAAATGCCCCACTGCTCAGTCGCTGACTGAACCTATTCAGTGTTTTAAGTGATTAACTTTTGTCATGTCACAATGCAATAGACAGGGGCTCAGCCCTGGTATTCTAAAAAAAAGCAATACTAAATCGACCACCACCTAACATAAGTTGTAGATGTCTGAGCTCAAAACACAATCCAGTAAAGCATCCCTGGGAGTTTGACTTGATCCAAAATTCAGCCCATCAAGGTAATTCAAGCTGCCCTGGGCATCTTTCATTTTATATACATGTTCCTTTCGATTGTTTGCTAATGTGGATTATTTCATACAAATACAATATTAGTTATCTAGCATACTACTCTCTCTTCCATGTTTAGTCTTATGTCACCTTGATAATCATGTAGACTTATCACGAGTGGATTGGATTCCCTCACATACGTTGCCTTCAGAACTAACTGGGGGCTGACCAATTCCGCTAGCATATGTTTCTTATCACATATATGCAATGGCAAAGTTTATTATTCTCACATGGCCAAAAAGTCCTGGCACCTCTGGAGAGGTTTTGCATAAATGTACTGTAGAAACCAATTTCTTTCCTTATGTTGTTTGCTGATCATGAGAAGAGATATGATAAAAATATCTATATTGAAGTGTTAAAATTCTATTTTTTTAGATAAAGATAGTTTATATCCGGCTTCATCTAACCAAAGATAGAATCAGGCCAATTATTACAAGAAACGACCCATAGGTCCACACCCCAACGTGAATGCGTCCACAACTTACAGTTCTCGGCATAGCAAAACAAAACTGAGGTAAAGGCCTGACTAAACAAGACCAATAAATCTAAAAGATAGCCAACCATTGGAGCCAAAAAAATACAAGGCCGATGTTTCTAGATGCCGCCCAACAAGGAGCAGTTGATCCCAGGAGTCATCATGCCGCTACAATCTTGTCCATTGGCGGAGCCAGTGAGTTCCCTTGAAAATGACCTGCAAAAAAGATTTCGGTTTACATCTGTCAAAGACTACCTCATTCCTTGATAACCAAACTGCCCAACATAAAGCTGTTGCCGTCGTTAATAATAATAAATTTCGTTTGTTCCCACCCAACTTAGACCAACTATTAAAGAGGTCATCAGGAGGTGAGATCCCAAACAATATATGTACAACGCGCCACAAAAATTTGGCATAAATGCAATCCAAAAAAAGGTGTTGAATTGTTTCTGGAGAATGACAGAAACAACAATTTGTGTCACCATTCCAATTGCGATGAGCAAGATTATCTTTGGTTAAGATTACACCTTTTTTAAGGTACCACAAGAAAACTTTAATTCTTGTTGGAATTTTAAGATGCCAAATTTCCTGTGAAACCGTTACCCCATTATTGATTAACGCAACATACATGGATTTGACAGAAAAGCTTCCTGATGAATGTAATGACCATACAAAATATCCCTTTCCCCCTGTAAATTAATATCTTGTACGGAAGCAACAATTCTATGCCAATCTCTTAAGTTTGATCCCACTAAATTCCAGCGAAAAGAAATATTCAGTGGAACTGAACTAAGAACTATTTTCACATAATCTTGTTTTCTTCTCACAATATTAAACAACACGGAAAATCTATCTTTCAGCGGTTTGTTACCCAGCCAAGTGTCTACCCAAAACCGGGTTTGTGAACCATCTTTCACCTTGAATGAATCCAAACCTAGAAAGGTGTCTTTGACATTCATCAGGCTCTTCCAGAAATGTGAGTCTGTTGTTTTTTTATAGCAACTCCCTAAAGTCAAATCTTTTATGTATTTATTCCTCAACAATTCCTACCACATGCCATCCTCATTCAAAAGTTTAAATAACCATTTACTCAATAAACATTTGTTTTGTATTTCCAAATTTTAGATACCCATACCCCCTTGTACTTTTGGTTGGCATAAAACCTCCCATTTTGTTAATCTATATTTACGCCTGTGCTGGTCATTCTGCCAAAAAAATCTTGATCTAAAGCAATCAATTTTTTGCAAAACTCCTTTCGGTAATTCAAAGAACGACATCATAAACATCGGTAAACTAGACAGCACCGAGTTTATTAAGACTAGCCTACCACCAACCGAAAGAATTTTACCTTTCCAGCCACTAAGTATCTTTTCTATTCTATTTTCGATCACCTGCCAGTCTTTATTACTCAATTTCCTAGTATGCATTGGTAAGCCAAGGTAACGGAAGGGGAATTTTCCAATCTCACAACCAAACAACTATGAATAAAAAACCTCTTGTTCTTTTGCTTTGCCAAAACAAAATATTTCACTTTTGTGGAAATTTATTTTGAGTCCAGATAGTTGTTTAAAGGTAGTAAGTATGAGCTTCATATTTATCGCCTTCTGAACATCGTGACTCACAAAGATTACGGTATCATCCGCGTATTGTAAAATAGATAGACCATCTTGCACAAGATGAGGAATTCCCCTTCTACCTGACCTGCTTCCTTTGCTCTAGCGATAAGAATTGCCAACATGTCAACTACTATATTAAATAGTATCGGTGACATTGGGTCACCCTGCCTTAACCCTTTTTTTTGTTTGGAAGTAGGACCCTAACTGGTCATTAACCTTAATATTGACATTGCCACCTTGAGTAAAATGCTCCACCCAAGTACACTATTTTTGTGAGAACCCTTTCATTCTTAAGGTCTGTTGTAAAAATGACCATTTCACCTTATCATACGCCTTCTCAAAATCTATTTTAAAGATAATCCCATCCTGCTTTTTGGAATGGAGTTCATGCAATGTCTCATGAAGAATTACTGCACCTTCCATTATATTTCTTCTAGGAAGAAAGGCGGTTTGTGTCGGCCTAATAATCTTTTGGGCTATGGTAGTTAGTCTATTAGTTGCAACTTTAGTAAAGATTTTGAAAGATACATTCAACAAACAGATCAGTCTATATTGTTGAATGACTTTCGCATCCTTCTTCTTAGGCAGGAGAATTATTGTTCCAAAGTTTAGACTATTAAGTGTCAGGGATCCTTGATGAAATTCCACAAACAAAGCCATAAGGTCTTCTTTTATTAAATCCTAAAAGACCTGATAAAACTCTTGTGGGAAACCATCAGGTCCGGGTGCCTTGTGCTCCATTTGGAAAATTGTTGCCCTCACTTCGGATTCTAGAAAATCATCAGTTAAGAATTGGTTTTCCAGTGCAGATACCTGTGGGATGTCCCCGATTTGTGCCTCATCTAGCGCAATACTCAGGTTATTTGTAGAACCAAACAGGTTCTTATAATAACTTGTAATATGCTTCTTGAGTTGAGCATCACCACTAATTATATTGTTCCCATCCTCCAATTGGAAGATACGGGTTTTCCTATGTCTTCCATTTACCAACAGATGATAGTATTTTGTATTTGCATCTCCCTCTAGTAAATGTTTGACCTCAGCCCTTTGGTACCATTTGAGTTCCTCCTCTCTAAGTAACTCAGCAAGCCTTTCATTTAGCACATGTTTTAAATTTAATTCTGGTTCATCAAGCGAAAAGATTTATGCTTTTTTGTCCAACTCATCAAGTTTATTTAGAAGTAGCTTCTTTTCCTTCTTATAAGCACCACTGACATTCTTTGCCCACCCTCTAAGGTACTGGCGAAGTCTTCTTATTTTAGCTTGCCATCTCTCTAGAGGAGTGCCATCGACCGTCACACTATGCCATACATCACGTATCATGTCACAAAAACCGTCCCTGAGCAACCATCCCAATTCAAATTTGAACTGGGGTTGATAAGTCGAGGACGAATTATTTGTGCAACAAAGTAGTGGGGTGTGGTCAGAGATCTGTCTGGACAAAGCTTGTACAGTAGTATGTGGGAATTTTGTTTCAAAATCTGTACAAACTAGAATTCTATCAAGTTTTTCAAAAGTTTGATTATGCAAATGATTAGCCCAAGTAAACCTCCTTCCAGATAGTTCTAATTCTCTAAGATTCAAAGTGTCAATGACAGCATTGAAGAGAAAAGGCCATCTGTCGTTATAGTTGTCATTATTTTTTTCATCCTGGCTGCGAATAATATTAAAGTCACCACCTATAATAATAGGTAAGGCTTCTTTTGAACAAATTCGCACTAATTCGGATAGAAAATTTGGATTGAGGTCCACTTGAGCCGGCCCATAAACCGAAATCAGATTAAATTTAAAATCAACTTCTTTATGCCGCAACTTAAAACGGATCAAGAAATCACCTTCTTCAATTTCTGCAATGTCAAAAGTTTGTAAATTTATCCCTAGAAGCATGCCACTGTATTGACCATGTGGAGCCATACAATGCCAGATAAAGTCCCTACCAGCACAAATATTATTTAACGTGGATTGTGGAAAATTGGCTCTGCTAGTCTCCGATAAGGCAATAAAATCTAGGTTCTTTTCTTTTGTTAACTCAGAAAGAAACCTATATTTCTTAGAGTCACCGAAACCGTTACAATTCCAGAAAACTACTTTCATTTAAACCGTTTTTCCCTTTCTTCCTACTCTTACCTTTTTTCTTTTTAAATTGTGATAAAGGGGTCTGTAGACATAAAGGGTCACAGCCCCCATCACCAAGGTCCTTAGCAACTTCTGAGCAAATAAGATTCAAAGACTGCAAGTCTAAATTCTCATCTAAAGAACAAACAGTAGAAGTTTCATCCAAAATTGTTGAAACATGGTTCAAAGAAAAGTCCCTTACTATTGTTTTATTGGTAGCCTCAGTTCTTGCAGCTACATTTTAGATGGTAACGTCTCTTTGTATAAAACTTAGTATCTAGATCCTTTACTCTTATTTCTGACTGCTTGCCCATAATGCTCAACATAACAACATAAGCTTTCAATCTCTAATGAGATGACCTCTTCCTTTATGGATAAAAGTTAGTTTTGTATTTGGGTTTAGGAATTTATTTTGTACAACATGGTGAATTTCTTCTATATGTATTATATGTAATAGAACTTTGGTGAATGGAGTTGGAGTATATTAACTGCTTAATTCTGATTTAAGTCACATCACAATGAGGCTTTACCTGGTTCCTGATGGTATGCACACAACAGATTAATTGGAGCCATGCTGGCAGCTGTTGTTTGCTCCAATCATGCTTTCGCATTTAGATATATGTACCATCAATCTTGGTTTTACATAATATTTGTTTGGTAGAATGGTTATTGTTAAGGTATAGTACTCAAGGTTATTAGGGCCCATTTGGGTCCTTGGAATTGAATTCATTCTAATAATTACAATTTAGGCATAGATTAATGAAGCTAATATAGTTATATATGGAATATATTTGTATATTTATTGTTAGGCATACAAGGGACATACTTATACGTTGCATTTCTATTGTAGGGAAGTGAGTTGAAGAGTGTGCTATAAGTTGGACAATAGAATTATAGCATAGTGATCTATAGAATCCAATTCTATCTCTCACCCTGTGAATTTGAGATAATCTTATTTGTGAGCTTAGGAATGTTATGGAATGTCAAATTCCAAACCAAATAGCATAATCCATTAAGTAGATTTCAATTCGCTAAAATGAAGGGATCCAAATGGCCCCTTAGTGTAATCTCATCTTGCAAATATTGTGTGTCCATCGCACATGCCTCGGACCACTAAACATTGTCAAGAGAATCAATGCATTTTGGCATTGTCTACTGAAAAAAAGACATAGTATTTCGTTGTCGGACTGGCTTACTATAAGATTGAATTGCAATTGCAACATTAGTAGCTTTTACCATAGTTTCTGGCATAAACAGGAAAATCGACAGTTCATGCAATTGAAATGCACAACTTCATGCTCCTCTTTCAGTCTTCACTGACATGGGCCACCCTGTTGCTCTCATGACCTTCTTCATATTAAGTATCTTGTTGTTGACAGATTTTCATTAGATGATATTTCTACCATAAGAAACATCCTGTTCTGTTGTACTCAGCTTTTCAGATGTTCTTATATCAAACTTTTTATTAACAGGGCTACTTGGTGATCTGCAATCATTGATATCCCTAGTTGGTTTGGCTGAAGGAAACTGAACAAAGGCCACAACTTGATTGTTTCATTTATCAGTCGTGCATAAGTACTTCAAAAAAAAAGTATCCCACTACAGAGGTCAGTTGAAAAAATTATTCCAACTTTTTCATGAATATATTTTGTTCTTCCAATCATTTTTAGATCGTGTTGTACACTGATTATAATGGTAATCTATTTGTGAAGTTTTGGATTATTGTGAACAAGTATTAGCATCCGTAATTGTTTTCAGAAGGCCTGCGTCTAGATTTCTTCTGGGTCAATGATTGGTTTGGTTCAAGGTGTTATTTAGCATGCGCCTGTGAACTTGATTTGTCAATGATGTTGCTACAAGTTTCGTTGTGTATTATAGGTATGCAGGGCAAATTATGAGGTATATACAAGTTATAGATGTGCTATGTTATTTTGCAATAGCTTCTTCCAACCAACTATATTATATCGTAAACTTGTTTTGGCTGGTTGCAGCGAACAGGCATTTAACTAGTGAACTTACAAATATCCACATCCATCATCCACGTGCACATGTGTACATGGATCATGGAGTAGATGCAGTTTTTTCTTATTCAGAATGTCTCCTCACATCAGCAACATAATCAGTTTGGATATAGGAGCTAGTGCCATGCCACCCACTGTGATTGGCCTCATCGTACTGAGCTCATCGCCATCCAGTTGTTTGCTCTACCACTGAAGCGGTGGGACCGCCTTGAGTACTCCTTGACGAGCCTGGAGAACTCAGAGTTGGTGTGTCGTATTCTACAATCCTTCCTGCCCATCATGAACAGTGTGGATTTTAGCATCACTGCAGCTAGGTGTGTCCAATAACATGCAGAGGATGTGTTGGGGCTTACCTTCACTGAAGACAAGAATGAGATCGCTGTCAACAACTGTGTGAATTCTGTGCGCTACCGTCAACACCGTGCAATTCCCAAACTCTCGACGAATGGTTTCTTGGATAATTGCATCAGTGGAGGAGTCAACTGAAGCAGTTGCCTCATCGAGTACGAGGACATTGCTTCTCTTTAGCAGAACCCTTCCAAGGCAGAACAGCTGCCTCTGGCCCATGCTCCAGTTCTCCCCATTCTCGAAAACTACAGGGGGTACCCCATTTGATTATAGTCATAAAAGAATCCTAAACTACATGCTATAGTTACTACTTCACATTTAGCCACTGCACCAGAAAGGGTAAATTACCTGTTGAATACAGCTTCTTTGGGCTTTGCCGAACTATATCACCAAGCTGGCATTGGTCCAATACCTGAGCAAATTAAGAAAACCAATTTTCTGATCAGGTGCCTTCTCCCTCTAGTCATCACTTTTCCTTTGGAGGGAAACCCTTTTTGTTCAACTGTATATCAATTTAGATTATGAATTTTGATCAAGTTGGTTAAAAAAACTAGGCTGGTGGGGGGAAGACCCCCCATAGGTGTTCATGATGGCTTAGGTCGAGGTTGTTTCTTGTTTTTTTTTCATAAGACACAAATGTACTTTTAATTTTCTGCTGGGTTGTGTGGGTGTGTGTTGTAAGGGTTCTTGTCCTTTTTTTTCTTCTTAATATAATGATATTCCACTTTCGTGTCAAGAAAAAAGAAAGACACCTCAGCCTTCAACCGACCAAGAAACCACTCAAATCCAGATAGTGCAGACCCTATAGCGCCGTAACCAACCACCTGGTTTGGTGCCTTGTCACTACCCCGGGTAGGGTCGCAGTGCTCACATTGGCTGACTGCCACCATTACCATAGGCCAGTTGCCTACCATATTTCATGTGTTGCCAGTGAGTAAGATTTCTAACCAGCCTTGAAATTCGTTCCAACGGGAGTCAAACCCAGACACTAGAGGTGCTACTCACGAGTCACAACCACTAGGCTGAACCCTTTTGCTATCAAGTTGGATATAAGTTACAAGAAAAATCTTAGGCATTGCTTTGGTTACTATGGGCGCACTTGTAGTCTTGTACTATACAACAATTATATGTGTTTCCCCATTCCAGCTTCAATCTTTGCTATTTACTGCATGTTCCTTGATAGATAAGCACAATCACTGGGAATCACATTCATTACTGCATCATTATCCTTATTCGTTCACAGAAGACACCTTAATTTTTGTTTAGTTATTTGGTAACATAAAATACTTAGCTCCTCTATTACATATGGTAAGTAAGGTTTTCTTTATCATGATGGATTTGTAGTTAATTTAGTTACCTCCCACACACGTTGATCAGAGTACTCGTTTAGTGGATCAAGGTTCCTTCTGACTGTTCCCTCAAACATAGTTGGATCCTGTGGAATGATGCTAAGTCTGCCCCGTAAATCATGCAGCCCAATTTTGCAAATGTCAACATCATCGATTTTGATTGTCCCTTCCCGTGGTTCAACGATCCGGAAAAGTGCTTGGATAAAAGTTGACTTTCCACTACCAGTACGTCCTACAATCCCCACCTTCTTCCTTCCTGGAATTATACATGATATGTTCCTCAAAATAGATGGGAGATGCTCTGCATATCGCACCTGTAAAAGCATAGCTCACATTAGATGTCTCCGTTTGAGCAGATGCATATATTGGGACAAAATACAGAAGAAATGTTCCCTTGATTATATAGAAAATAAAAGATAAGAGCCACATTTATTTGTATATGGCTTCTATGTCTGTGTCTTAAATTTAATGTTTTTTCCTTCTTGACTATTCAGTATTTTTTTTGTCTTATATATAAATTATACAAAGATATAATGCATTTGTTGTGTAACAGAAACAATCACAAATCTGCTGTTTATTTTTCTCTTATTGTTTTTTGGGATATTCTAATTCGTCTCTGATAAAGTATAATAAGAGATGAATGTTGCTGGCAACATCTGCAATCCAGTTAACCTTAGTTTGAGCATGTCAATATTCAGCTTTAAATTTAATGCAAAAGTGAACTTTTTTGGTCAACTCAGCGATTCATTTTTAATATTTGTCGGTTAATAGCATTATGTTTGCAGCTTTGCATGCATATTCTTGATTACTTGCACTCATGTTAGTTCATCATTCATGATTCTTTGTCACATACCTCCAAGCATCTTATATTGATAGTTCCATCTTGTGGCCAGCTATTTGGTGGGCGATAGTAGTCTACTATTAGAGGAGCCTCACTAGGTATCCTTGAGTACTGCAATATTCTTTCTACTGATATCATTTTGTTCTGTATTCTGCTAATGTTCCAAATCATAGACATCAATTGATCATTGAGGTTCAATGCATAAGTCACTGCAAGTCCAGCAATGCCTGCATGTGGAATTATATTAGTTTGACAAATTTCTAAACTTAGGATAGATTAAGGCTTCTTTAGTCACCAAGAGCTTTGCATATACATCTTACTTGGGTTCAATAAATCTTCAGGAAGGCTGACTAGTAGAGTCAAACAAACTGCGAAGACAAGGTTGAACAGCATGGTTAGCCTGAGAGAAAGCCACTGCATGGAAACCAAGTTATGGAACCATGGTCTGGAATGGTTGTCTAAAAGACCAAGGTTTTCTTTTCTGAAACGATCTTTCTGTCCATATGCTCTAATACTCGATGCTCCTGAAAGTGACTCTGCAAAATGGTGTAGTATTGGCGCCCTTTGAATTTTATACAAACAAGCCAGCTCTCTTGCTGCTGGGATTTGGTAGTGCTGCACATTGTACACAAAGTATACGGATTCAGAATACTGCTATTAAAGCTTCCTCAAATGCATAGTTCTCAGTATGGTAAAGAGAATACAAAATTATAAGTAAGACCTAAAGTTTTCTTAAAAATTCATACTTGATACAGGAAGCAGAGTACTGTCACTGGAACCAAGATGGCAAAAACTGGCCATGCAACCTGTGACATAACACCAATGGTACCCAGGATTTGTATGACTGAAAGCAAGGACCAACTAAGCTTGTTTGCTATGCCCAGATCTAGAACACTTTGGTCACTGGAGGCCTGTTACACGAAAAACAGATATTGATTAGTTAGTACTTTAGTAGTGTGTGTGCATGTGACATGCTATGAAATTTTCATATATACTGACCCTGTTTAAAATTCTGCCAGTAGATGCCGAGTCAAAGAAGGACATTGGGGCACGCAGGATGCAGCAGGTCATGTCCTTGAAGAACTTTTCTGATGTTAGTAAACCAATAAGTGACGTGACCATGGTGCGGGCAAAGATACATAGTGCACTTCCCATAGATAGTGCTATATACACAGAGAAGAGGAGGTCTAATCCAACGGTTGGGGTGGTTTCAGATGATGGAGGGGATGCCCATGCTATCCAATAGTTACTTGCTATCTGAAATATTTGGAACAATAACTGTGCTGCAATTATTACTGGAACTAAGGCACCACCATAAACCGCCCTTAGGTACGTCCAGTAAACTTTTGTGCCAATGCTTCCCTTTTCTCTCTCCTCATCTTGTGTTAACCTCCCCTTGTCACTGATGTCATGTGAGATATTTTGTACTAACCCTTGCTTTGTTATGCCCTGTAGCTGATCATCAGTTTCCTTTTCTGTGTTGAATTCATCCTCAATATCTGGTAATTTCTGGTTATCTGATGATGTTCCGCTGGAGTTATCGGCATTCATGACAGATTCAAGAGCCTGGCTATGGGCTCCTACCAATGATTTGAATCCTTTGTTCCTTTGAAGGAGCTCATCAAATTTCCCTCTCTGCACAATCTTTCCGCCCTGCATCACCTGTTAACTTGTATCCACATGGTTAGTTACTTGGTTCAACCTTTGGACATGAGTAGACAAATAAAAAGGAGTTTTAGGCACCACCTACCAATATAAGATCTGCAGCTGGAAGAAATTCGACTTGGTGGGTCACATACAGGACTGTTTTGTCTTTAAGGATTCCCATGACACAGTCCTGCAATCCAATTATTTATTTGCTTAGAATATGTACTGGTTGATGTCATAAAGTCCTAAATGATTAACTTACCAAATTCACAGTACATAGTTTTAAGTATATATGCAGATTTTGGGACTACAAAACAAACCTTGAAAATCTTGCTTCCAGTATGAGCATCTACTGCACTAAAAGGATCATCAAAGAGGTAAATATTTGCATCCCCGTACATCGACCTTGCAATTTGAATTCGCTGCTTCTGCCCATCATTCATATTAATTCCTCTTTCACCAATCTCAGTCAAATCTCCATTTGGAAGCAAGTCAAAATCTTTAGTCAATGCACAAGCATTTATTACCCTTTCATACTTTTCATCATCATATGGGTTTCCAAAGAGAATGTTGTCCCTGATGTTACCAGACAGGATCCAGGCAGTTTGAGGAACATATGCTTTGCTCCCACTGACCCTGACAGACCCATCTCTCTTTGGCATTTCCCCTCGTATGCATGATAATAGACTGGATTTTCCAGAGCCGACCATCCCACAGATAGATACTTTCATCCCTCTCTTTACGCTTAACTCTACATCTGTGAGAGTTGGACAAGTGGTCCCAAGCTCCCAGCTGAATGTTCCCTGATCAATCTCCACGTCATAGCATGTGTCGCTTCTTGGCACTTGTGTAACTGCATCACATTTCAGTTCTTCTTCCTGTAGGTACTTTGCCACTCTATCAGCTGATACTTTCCCCTGAGCAAACACTGAAAGCAAGTCAGGAAGTGTGAAGATTGGATCTTGTAGCATCCGGAATGTTGCAAGGGCAGACAAAACACTACCAGTAGTAAGAGGAATCTCCATCAATATGCATGAACCAAAAGTTGCACAGGATATGAATGCAGGTGCCCCCCAAAATACTAGTGATGTCAGAGCTGACAACCTCGCAGATCTCCATAGCCACCTGTACTCATCGTTTCTTAAAGCCTCTATCTTTTGAAGGTACTGCATATCCCATGCTTGAAGTTTCAGTATTTTCATGCTCTTAAGAATTTCTGCTGTTGCCTTCATTCTCTCATCTTTGGCAGCCATGATCTTGGCTTGCATCCTTTTTTGCATTCTGGTTAGTGGAATATTGCAAGCCATTACTGCCATTGTTGCTGCTAAACCAGCCCAGGCCCCAGCCCCTAGATTTCGATAGAGGACATAGACAGCTAGAAAGAGTTGAATGGGTAGCATCCATATGCAGTTTGTGTACCATAAGAAAACAGAAATCCGTTGTATATCTACATCCATATAGTTTATGATCTCTCCACTGGTGTGTTTCTGCCTTGAACTGAAGGATAACTGAAGCCCCTTTTGATAGACGTGGGATACCAAAGCAGCTCGCAGCCGCATCCCGAGCTGTTGAGCTCCAAACCACCACTGACTATCCGCTACTGCTTCCACTACTTTGGCACTTAGAATAGCTAAAGCTATAAGGTAACCTCTTACATGTCCATATGGCCTGTCTCCTGCAAGGAACTTTATGAAGTCGTTAATCAGTGATGGTCCAACATAGGAAGCGCTGGCACTTAACACAGCAAGTCCTGCATTGACCATTGCTTTCCGACGAACAAATAGGAACATTGCTTTATATATTGATGATGTACTTAAACCATGCCTGAGTTCAACATCATCTATGATCTTTGTAAACGAAACAGAGAGGAACTTAGCAGAGTCTTTCCCATCAAGATCTGGGACATCGTTCTTGTCTAGAGGTTTCCTGTATCCAGTAGCTATGATAGGGTTCATCCAGGAGAATGTAATAAGTTGTAGAATACCTGCCCTTCCGTATTGACATAGCCTGTCAGCTTCCATCTCCTGTGCTACAGATGGGATCCAAAGTGGCTCTGTTATGCTGCTATCTGTGCAGGTGATCCTGATCCCTGTTTTTCCTCTGGCTGAAATTGCAAACAGATAAGTGCAAAGGCCAAAACTGAACAGATTGATCCATTCTTCATACCCTATGTGTTCATGTTCCGATAAAGTTGACCTGAGATCAAGACCCACCCAGGCAGTTGATTGCAGGAAGTTGAATATCCACCATGTTCGAATTATCAATGGTAGTTTGGTAGATTTTGTTTCCTGGAAACTGAATGCTGCTAACGACAATATTATCCAGGATAACACCTGCAAACCTTCACTTAGCATGCAATGCAGATACTTGCAATTACTTGATTTTTTGTGTAACTGCAAAAGTAATAACCGCAAGACATGAGTTGTTAACATAAGCAGGCAGCAAGCTTTGGTTGCTTGGTATGATACAGTCAGCTTTATGTCTCTATTCTCTTGGCCCTGATATGAATGCTTATTGCTCTCAGGAATTGAAGTTTTCAATCTCTGCCCGCACCATCTAATATTCTTCAACAGAAATTGACTGGATACACATATGATGAATATCAGCTGCATCAATGCAAAGGCATCCATCCAGAAACTGGGTGAGTACATCTCTGGCCATTCTTGCAAATATTGGAACATGGTGGAAGTAGTCACAAAGTTTTTGGGTCGATGGGGTCGAGGTACGGGGTCGCGGTACGTGGTACGCTACTCGCGAGAGATTTTTACACTTCGGGTCGAGAATGAACCCGTGAACCCGGATCAGGGTCGACGAACCCGGGTCGAGGGTCGAAGGTGGTGAACCCGTTTTATGTGACTATGGGTGGAACCTGCAATCAAATCTGTTTTCACAAAAACCAACAGTGGAATAAGTTATGTAATTGTCACTGTCCTCTCGTGAATCAGTAGCTGCCATCAAGGTCAAACAATCGAGTAGATTTGAGTATTGAAATTTGAACTCAATATTGTTGCTAAGAAATTCAGATTAATGGCTTGTTTTTACCCCTTTGAGTAAGTTCAACTTGCAGACATTTTCAGGAAGAAAGCATGAAAAGATATCCGTGTAGTGTGATAGCATATGGGAATGGGAATACACGCACACCTTTAGGGTTGGATGACCTTTCATATATATATAACCGGAACGGCTTATGTTACAAGTTAAGTCATGTACAACACATTGATTGCTTGTAGTATTCTCATTTTACACACAGTGTGTCCTTCACTTGTTATAATGGGATTTTCTTAATATTGTAACAACAAAAAATAAGCAACTAATGAGCACGTGACTTGGCATGTTAAGTGTTAGACCTTTGATTATTGCTGAATACTTGGTCCAGTGGTAGGACTGTCCAGGGTTCAAACCCTGGTTGTCGCACCTTTTTTCTGGATTTTTTTTCCAGAAAATTTAGGATACACGTACGTGTGCGCATTCCGTGGTACTGCGTGTAGGCTAGAGAGCCTCCCAATCTCTTTTTTTGCATATGTACGGATGCGCACGCATGTGTGCGTATGGTGTGATTGTAGAGTGTGTGGGTTATGTGCGTCTTAGTTGTACTCGTTAAAAAAAAGTTGGACAGCTCATGTGCTGATTTTGGGTAAAGGTGTAGTGGTACTTACAGCTATGCTCTGTTAAATACAGTTATCAGCATTAGAAGAAACTACTATAACTGGGCAAACAATTAATAAGCATGCTATGTTCTTCCGTAGCTGAGATACTACTCCCAATCTTGTCGCCTGGATTACTGTAGCCCTTTTCTCCATAGGTGGGATGCTCATTTTCCCCCCTGTTTGAATATTGTGCTAGTTGACTAGCTCTGTAGATCTCATTGCAACCCTTTCATACAGTAGGACCTAGCAAAGTCGGTGCTCAATCGCTTGGCTAACTCTGGTAAAGGCCCGTTGCAGTTTGAGGCCATTAGTTATCCTGACTAATGAAAAAAAGGCAAGCCGTGCAACGAAAGAAACAAAGGTGGCTAGAAAATCTATATTTTGCCAGGAATATTACGCCTTACCTGATCAATCTCGAGCGAGCTGAACTCGAGGGAGACACAGAGGGAGGGAGGCAGCAGGGGAGCAGAAGTGGAGACCGGAGATGACCCATGGCACTTATTAGTCGATGACCCATGAGACTTGGTCAAGTATAAATTCAAATATAACGACTCTGCTCGCTTCACCTGTGTCATTGATTTGTACTTCATAGTAAAATAAAGGTGGTCCGTTAATTTTGATCTGGATGTGACTGTGGTCTAAAGCCCTGTTTGGTTTCTGAATCATTTAGTTTAACTCCCATCACATCAATGTTGTGGCAAATGCATGGAGTACTAAATGTAGACTAATTGCATACATGTCGGCACAGATTAGGAGTAATTTACGAGTCGAATCTATTAAGCCTAATTAGTTCAAAATTGAAAACTTTTTGTCAATAAGACGAAAGTGCTACAGTATTTGTTAAACTTTAACACCTCTACATAAACAGGCCCTTAGCATGCAATGGATCGGAGGGTTGTTGTACTAATAATTCAATAAGATTAGTTCACTTAATGCGTTGGGGAGAGGGAAAAAAAAGGTTTTTGAGCTTCTACTACTAGTAGTAGAACATACATTTGTGTATGATCAGCGTATTGTTAGTGCCGTTTTTTTAATAAATAAATTACTGTAGGACAACAAACCAAGGAACATTTTGAAACTTGTTTGGTACCCCTAATCAAATTGAAATGGGTTCCTTGTGGTACATGTTACCTGTACACTATACACTCGGATTTGAGGTTCTGTATTTTTGGCTAATTGTGTGAGGATGCGCCTGCTAATAGTACTCCCTCCGCTCGGAAAAAATATAAAATTCTAGCATAATAGCAATTAAAGTATCTCAAGTGTGACTAACTATATGTAAAAAATTATAAATAGTTATGATATTAAATAAGTATCATTAGATTTATCATGAGATATATTTTTCATAATATATTTATTTGGAGTCATAAGCTCTAATATTTTTAACTATATATTTGGTCAAATTTTGGACACTTCAACTATAGAATTGTGTTCTTTTTTGGATAAGTTAATTAGACACTGCATCAATCTTAAGATATGTCAGGAGGCAACTTTCTAGATAATCTGGCACAACAGTCCCCTCTTAATTGTACCATAAATTGATTTGAAGGTACTCTTCTAAAATAACTTATTATATGAGGTGAAATATAAGAGATCTTGTGGAGATGTTCTCAGGACAACACGAAAGCACCGCCATTTCGGATTTTGAATACTTCTAGCAGAGAGACTTGAATTCTTGGAATCAATAATCAGGATTCGCTGTTCATTTTTTTTTTAGCTTCGGTAGAATCCAGGATCCAAACTAAACTAAACAGATCCATTATCGTAGGGAACCTTCTGAGATGTTTCGCAAGTAGTGGGCAATTTAATTTCTTCCTTCCCAAGATTCCACGGGGCGGCTGACATCACGTACCTACTACGATGGCGACTTTCATGGACACTATCTAGGCAACAATGCAATCTCTGTTTTTCAGTGAATAGGCTAACTAACCTTTATTGTTAATTAATGTATACGTATAAGGGGTGGGAAAAAAAAGCTAATTGTGTGATGGTGCGCCTGTCAATACAAACACTAATAATAAACTTGTAAATATGCACAAAGTTATCGTCCAGCAACAAAGATCAGTTTTTCAATGTATTTGTGCGAAAGTGACACACTTTTTTTAGTTAAAAGAAAAATCAATAGGGTTGGGGTGACACCAATTGAGGAGAAATTGATTTAACATCGGTTGAGATGGTTTGTACATGTTCAACGGAGGTCTCCTGAGGCGTCGGTGCGTAGTGAAGTTCTAAAGCGGGCCGATAATGTAAAGAGCGGTAAAGGTCGACCTAAACTAACTTAGGACGAGTCCGTTAAGAGATATCTTAAGGAGTGGAATATCTCTAAGGATTTAGCTATGGACAGGAGCGCTTGGAGATTGGCAATCAACGTGCCTGAACCGTTGAAAGCCCAAGTTTGGTTTTGGTAATTAATGACACCAAGTTGCTAATGCCATGTGTTAAGTGTTTTGAGTTAGGCATAAGCAACACATGTGATGAAGGTGTATGTGGCAAGGACTAATGGCCACAAGATCACAAAGAGATGGTGCATGGACATGAAATGATGATCATGGTGGAGATGCACATAATATGAGGGACATGATGATCAAGTGGAAGAGAAGGATCTAAGAGCGCAAGGCAAAGGTATAACCATAGGGTTTTCCTTTTGCCGGTCTAAGATGAGTAGAGAAGTGATTGACCGAGTTTAGGATATATAGCCGACTATCAAGAGGGGCAATCACGGTTAGCTCGGGAATCAAGTGCCACTAGATCATTGTCTTGAGCATATGCATTAGGATCTAGTAAAGAGCTAACATAACGCCTTGAAAAATGTTTATGAAATGCTAACACACATGCACATGGTGGTGTACACTTGGTGGTGTGAGCACATTTGCGAAGGCAGTGGAGTTTAAGCGGTAGAGAGGGGTTTGGGTTCCTCTCTCCCTCCCGCCAAACTTGCGAGGCGGGATTCGGTGCTTTTTGGGGAAGTGAAATGCCTATTTTCTACTGCGCCAGAAGTCGGAAAAGTAACAGAGGCGAACAGCGGTCACTGTGGTGACCGGACGTTGTATCGGACGTGGTCGCGGTTTGACCGGACGCGTCCGGTCAGTTCTCAGCTGTTGTTAGGCACGCGGGTGTTAGGGTTTCTGACCGGACGCTGGTCTCGCTTGACCAGCGCATTCGGTCAGTTCTCCAGTGCATAGTAGAAGAGCACGAGACCGGCGCGTCTGGTCCCTCACAGAACTGGAGTGTTCGGTCAGACGTCCAGATGGGCAGAGCGTAGCGGAGTGCTGATCGGACGCGCAGCGCGTCCGATCACGTGCGATCGGACGCGTCCGGTCGCAGTGGGAGCTTACTGGACTCCGACCGGACGCCAGGTTCAGTGCGTCCGGTCATTCGCTAGAGCGCGTCCGGTCACAGCAACGGTAACTTCTGACGCGCACTGTTCACGCTTGTCCTGTAGTGACCAGACGCGTCCGGTCATCCTGACCAGTGCGTCCGGTCAGCTCGTTTTGAACTGTGTCGTCTGGTAACGGCTAGCTGCGTACCCGTTCGCTATAAATAGAAGTTAGCCAGGGTTTGAGGGCATCTCTTGCACATTTTGAGACCTAGAGACATCCTTTGAGTTAGAGAACAACCTCTCCACTCATCTCTTTGCATAGTTGCATATCTTGAGTGAGATTGAGAGAGATTCAAGTGCATTGCTTGAGAGTTGCATTCTAGAGGCACTTGATCTTTGAGTTGCTGCGGATTTCTTGTTACTCTTCCGTGTTTCCCGACACGGTAGACGGCTTGGAGCAGCGGAGGTGATTGAGCTCGCAATTGGAGATTGTTGGAGCCCTCACCAAGTGTTGTAAGGGGTTCTTGATCCTTCCCCATGGGAATTCGCGAATTGGATACTCTAGTGGAGCTCGTGGCTTGTAGGATCTCCATCTTATGTGCGGTTGTGCGGCGCCCGCCGAGGGCTCGACTCTTGATAGTCGATTAGCTCGCGAACCGACAAGTGGGTGTATCGCCACAACGGGGAGTAGCTTGTCGAGAAGCAAGTGAACCTCGGGATAAATTCTTGTGTCATTCTCTTCCCGAGGATTTCTCTTGTGTGATTGATTGATTGGTACTTCTCATCTCTACACGGCGATATAATCACTCAAAGCTCTTCTCTTGTATTACTTCTTATTTCTAGCTTGTAGTTGTTGTTGTGTTTAGTGGATAGCCTTGTACTAGACTTGTGTAGGTGGCTTGCTTAATTAGTTAGAGCTAGTGCTTTTGCTTCGCCACCTTTCGTACTAACTTGTGGTTAAGTAATTCTTGTAGAAGTTTTAATTAGGCTATTCACCCCCCTCTAGCCTATTTGGACCTTACAAGTGGTATCGGAGCCGAGGCACCGTATATTTGAGGCTTAACAACCTACGGTGATAAAGAAATGGCTCAATTAAGCTTGCACATCAACAACACCAAGAAGGCTCCTCACTTTGATGGCACAAATTATGCATATTGGAAGGTTAAGATGACCGCACACCTCAAGTCAATCAATAGAGAAGTGTGGAAGGTCACCGAAACAAAATTTGAGGTTGCTAATCCGGAAGCACCTACACCGGTGAAAGAGAAGAAGATCCAATGCAATGACATTGCCATTAGTGCTCTTCATGAGGCACTAGATGACAAGACCTTTAAGCAAGTGAAGAACATTGAGATTGCTCATGATGCTTGGGCCAAGCTAGAAAAACTTTTGAGGGCACCGAAGGCACAAAGACCGCTAAAGCATATATCTTGTAAGAAAAGTTTTCTAGCTTCAAGATGCAAGAAGATGAGAGTGTACCGAAAATGTTTCATAGATTGCAAGTCATTGTGAATGAGCTCAAGGCACTTGGTGAGGAGGTCAAGGACAACCAATTCTCTATGAAGTTCTTGAGAAGCTTGCCCAAGAGATTTGATACATTGATCACCGTGCTAGTGAGGACTACATTGAAGGATTCAACTCCTCAACAAGTATTCCAAGAAGTGATGACCGATGATTCATATAGAGAAGATGATGAGAAAGAGGAGTTAGTCAAAAAGAAGAAGAAGGAAAATGAGAAGAAGGATGATGAGAAGAAGATTGTGGCATTCAAAGCCACCACATCCAAGGGCAAATCCAAGATTGAATTATCAAGTGATGAAGACTCAAGCTCTTGTGATAGTGATGACATTGATGAGAAGCTGGCTCTTTTTGTCAAGCAATTTGGAAAATTCATGAAGAAGAAGGGCTTTCGTGCAAGAAGGAGGAAAAACTCATCCAAGAAGAATGAGCATACCATGAGATGTTTTAGATGTCATAGCAAGGACCATCTCATTGCAAAGTGTCCTTGTGATAGTGATGATGAAGATGCTATCAAGTAGGAGAGGAATAAGCAAAAGAAGAAGCTAGAGAAGAAGGAGAGCTCTCATAAGAAGAATGATTCTCATGTTGCTACATGGGATAGTGATTATTCCTCAAGTGATGATGAGGATGACAACAAGAGCAAGAAGAAGAGACATGCTAGCATTGCCATCCAAGAGAAGGTCTCCCTCTTCGACATGCCATCGTGCTTCATGACTAAGGCCGCTAAGGTATCATCCGACGATGAGAGTGATCATGATAATGCTAGTGATAGCGATAGTGATGAAGAAGAATTTACTAAAGATGAACTAATCACTATGCTAGAAGATTGCACACAATATTTTAAAGAATCTAGAAAGGAGTGCAAGGGTTTGCTTAAGGATAAGAAAAACCTTATGCAAGAACTTGATGAGCTTAGGGCATCTTATGAGAGTCTAAAGGTAGACCATAAGAAGCTTCAAAAGTCTCACACTAAGCTTGAAGAAGCTCATTCCTCTCTAGTTGAAAAATGTGAAAACATGCCAACTAATGTTGAGAAAGCTAAAACTTATAACATAGGCATATCGTGTGATATAATTGATGAATCCTTTCATAAGCCTATTGTTGTTGCTCTCACTAACCCTTTGTGTAGCTCATCTACATCATCCTCATCTAGTAGTGATGGTTTCACTTATGACTCCACACTTATAGTTGAGAATGAAAATCTCAAGAAGGAGGTAAAGGAGCTCAATCACACCTTAGCTAAGGCTTATGGTGGTGAGGACCGCTTGCTTATGTGCTTGGGTAGCCAAATAGCTTCTCTCTACAAAGAGGTATTGGGCTATAACCCCAAGAAAGGCAAGGTCACTTTTGCTCCTCACAAGACTCGTTTTGTGAAGAACAATGGTAGCTATTGCAAAATTTGCAAGCAAGTTGGTCACATAGAGCAACAATGCATGAATAAGAAATCAAATACTAATGTATCCTCAATTAAGTTTGATTCTTTCTATATGCTTACCAAGGGTACTAATGGTGTTCATGCTAAGTTCATTGGTACACCATGGATGGGCTCAAAGAAGAAAGCCATTTGGGTACCAAAGAGCTTGGTCACTAACCTTGGAGGACCCAAACAAGTTTGGGTACCTAAAAAGAATTGATCTTGTCTTGTAGGTCAATTACAAAGCCGAAGGAAGGCATTGTGTGCTTGATAGTGGGTGCACTCAACATATGACCAGAGACTCTTGTATGTTCAAATCAATTGATACAAGTCAAAATGGTGGTTTTGATGCTATCACTTTTGGCAACAACAAGAAAGGCAAGGTCAAGGGGCTTGTTAAAATTGCTATCTCAAATGACATGAGCATATCTAATGTGTTGCTAGTTGAGAGCTTGGATTTCAATCTTTTATCGGTGGCACAACTTTGTGATCTTGGCTTCAAGTGCATATTTGGTAGTGATGATGTTGAAGTCATAAGTGTTGATGGATCAAACTTGATATTCAAAGGATTTAGACATGGTAGCTTATACTTGGTTGACTTCAATGATAGTGAGACACAATTGACATCATGCTTGCTTAGCAAATCTAGTATGGGATGGTTGTGGCATAGAAGGCTTGGTCATGTTAGAATGAAACAATTGAGCAAACTTTTGAGGCATGACTTAGTTAGATGATTAAAGGATGTCACCTTTGAGAAGGATAAACCATGTAGTGCTTGTCAAGCCGGCAAACAAGTTAGAAATGCACATCCTAGTAAGAGTGAAATGAGCACATCAAAGGCATTTGAGCTATTGCACATGGATTTATTTGGGCCAACAACATACACTAGCATTGGTGGCAACAAGTATGGTTTTATGATTGTTGATGACTATACTAGATATACTTGGGTGTTCTTTCTCTATGACAAGAGTGATGTTTATGATCTATTCAAGTCTTTTATCAAGAGGGTGCAAAATGAGTTTGAGACTACCATCAAGAAGATTAGAAGTGACAATGGTAGTGAGTTCAAGAACACAAGAATTGAAGATTTATGTGATGATCTTGGTATTGGACATCAATTCTCACCAACATACACTCTTCAATCCAATGGTGTAGTTAAAAGGAAAAATAGAACCTTGATTGATATGGCTAGATCAATGCTTAGCGAATACAATGTGAGTCATTCATTTTAGAGTGAAGCCATCAACACGGCTTGCTATTGTAGCAACCGTCTCTATTGCCATGGGAAGCTTGGGAAGACACCATATGAGCTATTAAATGGAAGAAAGCCCAACATTGCATACTTTAGAGTGTTTGGTTGCAAATGTTATATTCTCAAGAAAGGCAGTAGATTGAGCAAGTTTGAAAAGAAATGTGATGAAGGGTTCTTACTTGGTTATTCTACCACAAGCAAAGCATATAGAGTTTGGAATCTCACAAATGGCACCTTGGAAGAAGTTCATGATGTTGAGTTTGATGAAACCCAAGAGTCTCAAAATGAAGCTCAAAACCTTGATGATGTGAGAGGAGATCAATTGTCAAATGCTATGAAGAACATGGACATTGGTGATGTTAGGCCAAGGCAAGTTGATGATGATGATATTCATGTGATCAACCAAAGTGTGCAAATTGATACAAATCAAGCAAGCTCAAGTGGTACTCATGATGAAGCTCAAGTTCAAGGTCAAACAAGTAGAAGCAATCAGCTCCCAATACTCCAACCTACTAGCATTGCAAGTGATCATCCGTTGGATCAAATCATTGGTGGAATTCAAAGTGGTGTTCAAACTAGATCAAGGCTAGCATCCTTTTGTGAGCATTACTCATTTGTGTCACTTGAAGAACCTAAGAAATTAGAAGATGCTTTGAAGGATTCCGATTGGGTAAATGCCATGCATGAAGAACTAAACAACTTTGCTAGAAATCAAGTTTGGAAACTTGTTGAGAGGCCAAAGAACTATAATGTGATTGGTACTAAGTGAGTCTTTAGAAACAAGCAAGACCAAGATGGCATGATTGTGAGGAACAAAGCAAGATTAGTAGCACAAGGATACACTCAAGTTGAGGGTCTTGACTTTGGAGAGACATATGCACCCGTTGCAAGATTGGAGGCTATTAGAATCTTATTAGCATATGCTTATGCACACAATATCAAGCTCTATCAAATGGATGTCAAGAGTGCATTTCTCAATGGCTACATCAATGAAGAAGTCTATGTTGAGCAACCTCCCAGTTTTGAAGATGACAATAAGCCCAACCATGTTTTCAAGCTAAAGAAGGCATTGTATGGTTTGAAGCAAGCACCTAGAGCATGGTATGAGAGATTGAGGGACTTTCTTCTCTCTAAAGGGTTCAAGATGGGAAAGGTTGACACCACTCTCTTCACCAAGAAGCTTGGAAATGACTTGTTTGTGTTGCAAATCTATGTGGATGACATTATCTTTGGATCAACTAACTAAGACTTTTGTGAAGAGTTTGGAAATATGATGGCTAATGAGTTTGAGATGTCTATGATTGGAGAGCTTAGTTACTTCCTTGGACTTCAAATCAAGCAAATGAAGAATAGCACTTTTGTAAGTCAAGGCAAGTACATCAAGAACATGATCAAGAAGTTTGGATTGCAAGATGCTAAGCAAATGAGTACACCAATGGGCACTAATGATCAATTGGGTATTGATGATAGTGGAAACATGGTAGATCAAAAGCTATACCGGTCTATGATTGGAAGTTTGCTCTATGTCACCGCTTCTAGGCCGGATGTGATGTTTAGTGTGTGCAAGTGTGCAAGATATCAAGCTTCACCTAGAGAAAGTCACTTGAAAGCAACCAAGAGGATATTGAGATATCTAAAGGGCACTCATGATGTTGGATTATGGTTTCCAAAGTGGTCTAATTTTGAGTTGATTGGATATTCGGACTCCGACTATAGTGGATGCAATATTGATAGAATGAGCACAAGTGGCACTTGTTAATTGCTTGGAAGGTCTCTTGTTTCATGGTTATCAAAGAAACAAAATAGTGTTGCACTATCTACCGCCGAGGCCGAATACATTAGTGTCGGTAGTTGTTGTGCACAATTGCTTTGGATGAAAGCCACCTTGAATGACTTTGGAATAAAATTCAAGAATGTGCCATTGTTTTGTGACAATGAAAGTGCTATCAAGATGACTCAAAATCTGGTTCAACATTCAAGAACCAAGCACATTGACATAAGGCATCACTTCATAAGAGACCATCAACAAAAGGGTGATATTAGCATTGAGAGCATTGGCACCGAAGATCAACTAGCCGACATATTCACAAAGCCACTTGATGAAAAGAGATTTTACAAGTTGAAGAATGAATTGAACATACTTGACTTCTCCAACTTGAAATGAGTACACCCCCACATTCTTATATGACATGCCTCTCCTCCAACATAGCAAGGTAAAGTTGTTTGGCATATCATTCATACTTTGCTAAGGACATGGTTAGAACATATAGACATATTTGCATGACAAATAGGCTCATTCATGAAAATCAAATGAGTTTAGATGTATATATGGTACCACTATTTCTTCTATGTTTGATTAATCTAGTGGTAGCATATGACATGTTTGTGTGCTTGCAAACCTAGTGTTGAATCTAGAAAATGAGCTCATGATGTGTAATTCAACATGGTCAAGATAACCCTTATACTTTATGAGGTGTGAAAAAGCTTGTCCTTGGATCAAACCGAATTACATATTCTAGGCAAGTGATCTAGATTGAACCATAATTTGGACTCCCTCATATTGATTGACTTATCTCTCACTAAAATTGGCACCTTTTGGTGATTGTTGACAAAGGGGGAGAGAAAAGTCACAAAGAGAGAAAAGTCACAAAGATAGAAAAAGTCACAAAGATGAAAAGTTAAGTTGCAAAGGGGAGAAAGATATAGTAAGGGAGAAAATGACATGAGAAAGGGATCAATTAAAATTGAGCACACAAGTAGGGGGAGCAAGCTCATGAATTATTTGTTGCATTTGTATGTGCATTAACATGATGAATTGTTGCATTGCAAAGCTTAAATTCATATTCATGATTGTTTGGTGATTGCTAGAAATAGAACTTGAATGATGATTTGTTAAGAGTAGCTTTACAAGTGGTATCTAGACACTTTGTGCTTATAATGTTGATCTCACGGGGTATTTTAGTGTTTGTGATCTTTACAAGTGATGTATTACAAGTGGTGTCTAGCTACATCGATGCTAAGGATGGTATATAAAGGCAACTCCGATTGGTATCACGCTTCAAAGGTCCATTCTATATACCTTAGCATTAATTTGATAGTAGTAACTCTCCCAAAATTCAAATCCATACATATGTGAACAATTGAACCAAACTCGAGGAAGCACATATGTAGGGGGGAGCTAATACTATCAAAATTGAAAATTGATTTCATTTCATATCTTTGTGATGGTTGTCATCAATTACCAAAAAGGGGGAGATTGAAAGCTCAAGTTTGGTTTTGGTAATTAATGACACCAAGTTGCTAATGCCATGTGTTAAGTGTTTTGAGTTAGGCATAAACAACACATGTGATGAAGGTGTATGTGGCAAGGAGTGGTGGCCACAAGATCACAAAGAGATGGTGCACGGACATGAAATGATGATCATGGTGGAGATGCACATAATATGAGGGACATGATGATCAAGTGGAAGAGAAGGATCTAAGAGCGCAAGGCAAAGGTATAATCATAGGGTTTTCCTTTTGCCGGTCTAAGATGAGTAGAGAAGTGATTGACCGGGTTTAGAATACATAGCCGACTATCAAGAGGGGCAATCACGGTTAGCTCGGGAATCAAGTGCCACTAGATCATTGTCTTGAGCATATGCATTAGGATCTAGTAAAGAGCTAACATAACGCCTTGAAAAATGTTTATGAAATGCTAACACACATGCACATGGTGGTGTACACTTGGTGGTGTGAGCACATTTGCGAAGGCGGTGGAGTTTAAGCGGTAGAGAGGGGTTTGGGTTCCTCTCTCCCTCCCGCCGAGCTTGCGAGGCGGGATTCGACGCTTTTTGGAGAAGTGAAATGCCTATTTTCTACTGCGCCGGAAGTCGGAAAAGTAACGGAGGTGAACGGCGGTCACTTTGGTGACCAGACGCTGCACCGGACGCGGTCGCGGTTTGACCGGACGTGTCCGGTCAGTTCTCAGCTGTTGTCAGGCACGCGGGTGTTAGGGTTTCTGACCGGACGCTGGTCTAGCCTGACCAGCGTGTCCGGTCAGTTCTCCAGTGCACAGTAGAAGAGCACGAGACCGGCGCGTCTGGTCCCTCACGGAACCGGAGCGTCCGGTCAGGCGTCTAGAGGGGCAGAGCGCAGCAGAGTGCTGATCGGACGCGCGGCGCGTTCGATCACGTGCGATCGGACACGTCCGGTCATAGTGGAAGCTTACTGGACTCCGACCGGACGCCAGGTTCAGTGCGTCCAGTCATTCGCTAGAGCACGTCCGGTCACAGCAACGGTAACTTCTGACGCGCACTGTTCACGCTTGTCCTGTAGTGACCGGACGCGTCCGGTCATCCTGACCAGTGCGTCCGGTCAGCTAGTTTTGAACTACGTCGTCCGGTAACGGCTAGCTACGTATCCCTTCGCTATAAATAGAAGTTGGCCGGGGTTTGAGGGCATCTCTTGCACATTTTGAGACCTAGAGACATCCTTTGAGCTAGAGAACAACCCCTCCACTCATCTCTTTGCATAGTTGCATATCTTGAGTGAGATTGAGAGAGATTCAAGTGCATTGCTTGAGAGTTGCATTCTAGAGGCACTTGATCTTTGAGTTGCTGCGGATTTCTTGTTACTCTTCCGTGTTTCCCGACACGGTAGACGGCTTAGAGCAGCCGAGGTGGTTGAGCTCCCAATTAGAGATAGTTGGAGCCTTCACCAAGTGTTGTAAGGGGTTCTTGATCCTTCCCCATGGGTGTTCACGAATTGGATACTCTAGTGGAGCTCGTGGCTTGGAGGATCTCCATCTTGTGTGCGGTTGTACGGTGCCCGCCGAGGGCTCGACTCTTGATAGTCGATTAGCTCGCGAACCGACAAGTGGATGTATCGCCACAACAAGGAGTAGCTTGCTGGGAAGCAAGTGAATCTCGGGATAAATTCTTGTGTCATTCTCTTCTCGAGGATTTCTCTTGTGTGAATGATTGATTGGTACTTCTCATCTCTACACGGCGGTATAATCACTCAAAGCTCTTCTCTCGTATTACTTCTTATTTCTAGCTTGTAGTTGTTGTTGTGTTTAGTGGATAGCCTTGTACTAGACTTGTGTAGGTGGCTTGCTTAATTAGTTAGAGCTAGTGCTTTTGCTTCGCCACCTTTCGTACTAACTTGTGGTTAAGTAATTCTTGTAGAAGTTTTAATTAGGCTATTCACCCTCCCTCTAGCCTATTTGGACCTTACAAGTGGTATTGGAGCCGAGGCACCGTTTATTTGAGGCTTAACAACCTACGGTGACAAAGAAATGGCTCAATTAAGCTTGCACATCAACAACACCAAGAATGCTCCTGACTTTGATGTTACAAATTATGTATATTGGAAGGTTAAGATGACCGCACACCTCAAGTCAATCAATAGAGAAGTGTGGAAGGTCACCGAAATAAATTTTGAGGTTGCTAATCTGGAAGCACCTACACCGGTGAAAGAGAAGAAGCTCCAATGCAATGACATTGCCATTAGTGCTCTTCATGAGGCACTAGATGACAAGACCTTTGAGCAAGTGAATAATATTTAGATTGCTCATGATGCTTGGGCCAAGCTAGAAGAAACTTTTGAGGGCACCGAAGGCACAAAGACCGCTAAAGCATATATCTTGTAAGAAAAGTTTTCTAGCTTCAAGATGCAAGAAGATGAGAGTGTACCGGAAATATTTCATAGATTGCAAGTCATTGTGAATGAGCTCAAGGCACTTGGTGAGGAGGTCAAGGACAACCAATTCTCTATGAAGTTCTTGAGAAGCTTGCCCAAGAGATTTGATACATTGATCACCGTGCTAGTGAGGACTACATTGAAGGATTCAACTCCTCAACAAGTATTCCAAGAAGTGATGACCGATGATTCATATAGAGAAGATGATAAGAAAGAGGAGTTAGTCAAAAAGAAGAAGAAGGAAAGTGAGAAGAAGGATGATGAGAAGAAGAAGAGTGTGGCATTCAAAGCCACCACATCCAAGGGCAAATCCAAGATTGAATCATCAAGTGATGAAGACTCAAGCTTTTATGATAGTGATGACATTGATGAGAAGATGACTCTTTTGTCAAGCAATTTGGGAAATTCATGAAGAAGAAGGGATTTCATGCAAGAAGGAGGAAGACGGCTTGGAGCAGCGGAGGTGATTGAGCTCGCAATTGGAGATTGTTGGAGCCCTCACCAAGTGTTGTAAGGGGTTCTTGATCCTTCCCCGCGGGAGTTCGCAAATTGGATACTCTAGTAGAGCTCGTGGCTTGGAGGATCTCCATCTTGTGTGCGGTTGTGCGGCGCCCGCCGAGGGCTCGACTCTTGATAGTCGATTAGCTCGTGAACCGACAAGTGGGTGTATCGCCACAACGGGGAGTAGCTTACCGGAAAGCAAGTGAACCTCGGGATAAATTCTTGTGTCATTCTCTTCCCGAGAATTTCTCTTGTGTGATTAATTGATTGGTACTTCTCATCTCTACACGACGGTATAATCACTCAAAGCTCTTCTCTCGTATTACTTCTTATTTCTAGCTTATAGTTGTTGTTGTGTTTAGTGGATAGCCTTGTACTAAACTTGTGTAGGTAGCTTGCTTAATTAGTTAGAGCTAGTGCTTTTGCTTCGCCACCTTTCATACTAACTTGTGGTTAAGTAATTCTTGTAGAAATTTTAATTAGGCTATTCACCCCCTCACTGTAGCCTATTTGGACCTTACAACCGAGACCTCTTTTTGTCTTGTGCCCTTTATATCCCTTTATGTGTCTCACTGTTTCTCGTCTCTTTTGAGTTTCATCTCTAGCCTACCCCAACTTAATTGGGACAAAAGACTATGTTGTTGTACCTTCTTACATCCTTGCTAGCCAAGGCACGGATACTGCTCAATACACGTTTTTCAACGTGGATGAAGGCATATGAAAAATGTAGTAGCAGCCGCCACAGCCAGGGCCCAGGGGTGCAGTGCAAAGCAGGATCTAAATTACAGTTTACTTTGATTTTTTGTTTTATTTTTTACATCATATTTGTTTAATTAGTTGTTTCATGCAATATATATATATATATGTATATATATATATATATATATATATATATATATATATATATATATATATATATATATATATATATATATATATATATATATATATATATATATATATATATATATATATATATAATATCAGAACTCCGGTGATTACCACGAACTCGCTAGAATAGAGAACGAGACAGGTATTTTTGGTGCTGTGCAAACCGGTACAGCTTTTCTCAGTACATTAGGCTAGTATATATATACATCTCGACGCTACAATAGGAAAGCTAGAAATAGGAAATACATGGACGCATACGTGAGGAACAAGCAAGCTAATCATGTCGTCCACAATACCATACATGCATGCATACGTACGTATACCATACAAAGACGCGCTCGGGAGGAGAATTTCCATGCCAAGCTCAACGCTATGTGTAACAAAAGGAAATAAGCAAGAACTCAGGATTACATGCCATGCTTACATTTCACCCCCTAAGCCTGAAGTTCTTTGCCGATCTTAACGACGCCCAGCTTTACACGCAGTTTGCAGAAACGGTCTCACAGGAGCGGCTTCGTCAAAATGTCGGTGATCTGCTCCTCAGTGCGGACGTGCTCAATGTCCATCTTCCTATCTCCAACACACTCCCGAATGAAATGAAATCTCACATCTATGTGTTTGCTTCGGTCATGGAAAACAGGATTCTTACTGAGGGCTATAGCCGATTGGCTATCCATCTTCAGCAGGAAGGCTGTGCGCTGCTCGCTTTTCAGCTCTGCAAGCAATTGCGCCAGCCATATACCTTGACAAGCCGCCGTCGTCCCTGCAATATACTCCGCTTCGCAGGACGATAATGCGACGACCTTTTGCTTCTGGGACTACCAAGTCACAGGGCAGGAGCCTAGAAAAAACAGCACGCCAGTGGTGCTCTTCCTTGTATCAATGTCGCCGCCCATGTCGGCGTCGCTGTACCCGAGCAGCTTCAGCTCCTTACTGCCACACTTGTAGTAGCAGCCATAGTAGATCGTGCCTGCGATGTAGCATAGGATACACTTCACCGCGTTGAGGTGCTCGGTGGTGGGGTTCTCCATGAACCTGCTGACGTAGCCGACGGCGAAAGCGATGTCCGGCCTAGTATGCACCAAGTACCGGAGGCAGCCGACAAGGCCCCGGTACTCAGTGGCGTCCACTGGCGCAGCTGTACTAGCCTTCGACAGCTTCAGGCGGGGCTCCATAGGAGTATGGCATGGATTGCAGCTCGCCATGCCCGCACGCTCTAGGATCTTGCGTGCGTACGCCGCCTGAGGCAGCTTGATTCCATCGCCACCCTAATGCACCTCAATGCCAAGATAAAAGTAGAGTAAGCCGAGATCACTCATCTTGAACTTGGCGCTCATCTCCCGCTAGCATCATTCCCGGTGATGATGAGGTCATCAACGTAGACCCCCACCAGCAAACGAGAAGTGCCCTTGCCGCGAGTGTAGACAGCGTGTTCCGATGCGCTGTGGCTGAAGCCGAGTGCTACCAGCGTCTCGTCGAGCTTGATATTCCACGCACGCGGTGCCTGACGAAGTCCATAGAGTGCCTTGTCCAGGCTCAGCACCTTGTCCTCATGGCCGTTGACGATGAAGCCGGGAGGCTACCTAACATAGACCAGCTCGCCATTGAGGAACGCAGACTTGACGTCCATGTGGTGCACCAGCCACCCCTCCTGGGCGGCGAGTGCCAGTAGCAGCCGCACTGACTCGATGCGAGCTACGGGCGCGAAGGCCTCATCGAAGTCCACCCCTGGCTGCTGGACATACCCCTTCGTGACGAGCCGCGTCTTATGCTTGATCACCTCAACGGTGGTGTTCTTCTTCACCTTGTACACCCACTTTAATCCGATCGGTCGATGACCGGGTGGAAGGGGCACCGGACGCCATGTCCGGTTGCTCTCGATGGAGTCCATCTCCTCGATCATGGCACGACGCCAAGACTTGTGCTTCTTGGCCTCAGCGAAGGTGGCTGGCTCCTCCTCAATCTGCAGATGGAGCTCAGCAGCTACCTGACGTGCAGCAAGGCTAGGTGGTGACACCTCTCCAAGGATGTTGTCGATGGTGACAGCGATGTTCTTCTTCACCTTGTACACCCACTTTAATCTGATCGGTCGATGACCGGGTGGAAGGGGCACCAGACGCCATGTCCGGTTGCTCTCGATGGAGTCCATCTCCTCGATCATGGCGCGACACCAAGACTCGTGCTTCTCGGCCTCGGCGAAGGTGGCTGGCTCCTCCTCAATCTGCAGATGGAGCTCAGCAGCTACCCGACGTGCAGCAAGGCCAGGTGGTGACGCCTCTCCAAGGATGTTGTCGATGGTGCGGTACCTCGGCTCGGCATCATCATCGTTGTCAGCGTCCAAATATTCCTCCGTGTTTGGAGGTGGCGAGACAAACTCCGGCTGGAGCAGTGGAGTCGATGCTAGTGCTGGAGTCGCAGGTGGAGGTGTCTGTACAGTGGACGACATCACAGGTGTTGCTGGGTCCTCTGGTGAGCCTGTACTGGTGTCTACGTCAACACGCTCGGTGGCCAGCTCCATCGTGTGGTACTCCACGATGAGGTCCGCAGCGACCTCCAAGTCCTCGCCCTCGTCCTTCCAGCTCTAGGACGTCGGCTCGTCGAAGACCACGTCCCTGGACACGACGGCACGATGCGTCGCTGGATCATAGAAACGCCACGCCTTGGCGCCTAGCTCGTAGCCGATGAAGACAACCGGAGTGCCGCGGTCGTCGAGCTTCTTCAAGTGCGGCTTCGTCGCCTTGACGTACGCCACGCACCCGAACGTGCGCAGGAAGCTGACATCCGGTCTGCGGCCATGCCAGGCCTCATACGGCGTCATGCCGTCGACGGCCTTGGTGGGCGCCCGGTTCAGCAAGAAGACGGCGGTGGCTACCGCCTCGCCCCAGAACATCGCTCGCATGTTCCGGCTCTTCAGCAGACTGCGCGCCATGGTGACGACAGTCTGATTCCTTCGCTCGACAACGCCATTCTGTTGCGGCGTGTACGGTGCCGTCTTCTGCCTCTCGATGCCATGCTCGACGCAGTACTCCTCGAACACAACAGAGGTGAACTCACCCCGTTGTCAGTGCGCAGAACACGCAGACGCCGGCCTGTCTCCACCTCCACCTCCGCCTAGAATTTCTTGACGGCGGCGAGGGTATCGCTCTTCACAGCTAGCAGCGCCGCCCACATGTACCTGCTCTTGTCATCAACCAGCAGAAGAAAATATTGCTTACCGCCGGGTGAAAGGTCCTTGTTTGGTTTTGGTAATTGAGTGACAACTTAGGTGGACTAATATGTGGTTATGTGAGATACACAGGAGATTAGTCCACATGTGATGGTGTCATGAAGGATCTCATTGCATATGAGACATGACATGGAGTCATGTGACCAAGGTGAAGAAGATCAAGATGAGGCTTGGCTTGATGGACCGGTTGCTAGGGTGAAGGGCAAGTTGTGTGATGGCTTGGCGCCGAAGGACCGAGGCAACGGTGAAGAGCAAGTGAGGTCAAGATCGATGAACCAATACGGTCACGTGATGATATGAAGTGGATCATATCATTTGGTGATTGGTTGGTGCATGTGTTGCATCAACATCAATGGAGATGGAATGGAATGCGCAAGGCAAAGGTATAACCTAGGGCATTTCCATTTCACCGGTCATAGGTATGTAGAGAAGTTGATGACCGGATTTAGGATAGATGGCCGTACTATCAAGAGGGGCAAACTTGTTTGCATATTGGTCATCTAGTGCCACTTGAGCGATCTAACTTTGCATACGTGTTAGGATCGAGTGGCGAGGCAAGTTGAGTAGTTAACTCCTTCGATAAAAAGATTATGAAAAAGCTAACACACGTGCACAAGGTGGTGATCACTTGTTGATGTTGGCACATTTACGAAGGCGATAGAGTTTTTTGGGAACTTGAAATGCCTATTTTCCACTACGCCGGAAGTCCGGAAAAGAAACGGAGGCGAACGGAGGTCACAGAGGTGACCGGACGCGTCCGGTCAGTGTTCAGTGTCTGTGTATTTTTCAGTTCGATGATCGGACGCGAGGCGCGTCCGGTCACTGATGATCGGACGCGTCCGGTCGTTCAGGGAGCTTACTGGACTCTAACCGGACGCTGGCACTGTCGCGTCCGGTCATGTTTCTTCAGCGCGTCCGGTCGTTGTTTCGTTGAGCGCTGCTCAGGCGACCAGCGCGTCCGGTCATTCTCGGGACCAGCGCGTCCGGTCGTCAGCAGCGCGTCCGGTCGTTGCTTCACAGTTAGCCGTTGTTCGATCGGCGCGTCCGGTCAGTTGGACCAACGCGTCCGGTCATCGGGACCAGCGCGTCCGGTCGTTTTGAGAAGCGCGTCTGGTCGTTGTTTTGACCGTTGGGGTCAGTGACCGTTGGAGGATCGGACGCGGCTGAGCGCGTCCGGTCAATTACGACCGGCGCGTCCGGTCGTCCCGAATTCGACCCAGTGAAGGGGTAACGGCTCTATTTGACCGTGGGGTTATAAATAGATGCCTTGGCCAGCCATGGCCGGTAGCTGAGCACACTATAGTCTTTGTGACTTGTTTGGTAGTGCTTGGGAGCCCTCTAACTCACTCATGCTTGATAGTGTTCATCGGATCGAGTGAGAGAGCGATTCTAGTGCGTTGCTTTGAGAGATTGCATCGTGTGGCACTAGGTGATCGTGTTGCAAGCCGGTGGTGCTTGTTACTCTTGGAGGTTGCCACCTCCTAGACGGCTTGGTGGCTTGTGGCTTCGTCGAAGCTCGCAAGAAGATTGTGCGAGGCTCTGGAGAAGCTTTGTGAGGGGGATTGTGCTCACCCCGCGGGGATCGCGAAGAGCAACTCTAGTTGAGCTTGTCATTGAGCTACCACACTTTATGGTGGGTTCTTGCGGTGCCTTTTGAGAGGCTCGGTGTGTGACCGATTAGCCGTCGAACCACGAAGTGTTTGTCGACACAACGGGGACGTAGCTTGGTGGCAACCAAGTGAACCTCGGGAGAAAATCACCGTGTCAACATTGTCTACTCTTCTCGGTGGTTTGCTTTCGTACAACACAAGCTTGTATTTACTTTCATATATACTTGTGCTTGTGTAGTTGCCCTTGTTCTAGTTGTGCTTGTGTAGCTAGCTAGATATCTTCTTGCTTGTGTAGCTAGAAGCTTCCCCTTGCGTGACTAATTTGGTTTGTGTAACCTTGTTAGTCACATTGCTTAGTTTGTGTAGCTAAGTGACTTGCGCTCTCTAATTTGGCATTAGTTGCCTTGTTATTGAGCTTTGCTAGTGAGCTTAGGAGCTTTGTGCTTTTGCTTCACTAGTTGTGTAGGAGCTCCCTCGGTTGACAAAGTACTAGTGCATAGGTTTGTGTGACCTTGCTCTAGAATTGAGTAGGTGAGCTCTTGATATGCTTAGCACCTTAGTTGCTTAATTAGGATCTTTGCAAGGTGCTAGAGAACTTAGATAGAGGGGTATAGTCTTGGCTAGACCGATAAGTTTAATTCCGCATTTGTTTTGGTTAGCCAACGCGTTTAAGTTTTAGAAAGGACTATTCACCCCCCTCTAGTCCGCCATCTCAACCCTTCACCGGGTGTGGCCGGCGTGATTGGGCCGCACAGATCACCATGGACCAAGTCTAGCAGCCCCTCCGCCCGCCGCTT
This sequence comes from Saccharum hybrid cultivar R570, assembly GCA_038087645.1. NCBI lineage: Eukaryota > Viridiplantae > Streptophyta > Magnoliopsida > Poales > Poaceae > Saccharum > Saccharum hybrid cultivar. The sequence continues at coordinate 16,893,986 of JAQSUU010000551.1, read as the reverse complement.
CGCCTGCAACGGGAACGGACACCTCTTCAGCTTGGTGGTGATGCAGTCAGCGCAGAGCTGGTGGACGTGCTCAATGTGGGCAGCCCGTGCACCCCCGTTGCTCGAGCTTGCGCAGGGCGTCGAAGTGTAGATAACCGTAGCGCTCATGCCACAGCCACGCGCTGTCACTAGCACGTGCAGCCAGGCAGAGTGGTCGCCCAATCTTGACGCGTAGCAGGTACAACCGGTTCACCGAGCGCTGGACTCGCGCGATCAACCGGCCCTTGTCGTCGCGGATCCGAAGGACGCCGTCCTTGGTGTGGACGTCGCAGCCGCCTTCGTCGAGCTGGCCGAGGCTGATGATTTTGGTGGTCACTGACACTTGACGCCGCCCGTTTATTTATTTTTGTATGTGAACGTTGACTCATACATGTCTCTCAGTAGTGCTGGCTGGTTGTGGACAGTGGTCGTGCGGGATTGCGGATTCAGTGACTCTGTCCCTACCATACACCCTCCAATCAAGATCAAAGGGGCGAGATCGATTTGAGGCCTATGATTTGTTTTTTTTTTATCCCACGACGTTTTTCTGGAGCCAGACCCAAGACAGCCCCGTGCCCGTTGTCCTCACCGCTCGTCTCTGCTCCTCCGGTCCGCCTCACCGTCCTGCCCAACGAGCCTGACCGCCAGAGGTCCGTTGCTCATCCTCCCCGCCTCACCGCCCCGGCCGAGCAGCACGGGTGGGAAGCCTGGCAATGTTCCACGTTGGCGCTCGGCGACCGCCGGAAGACGATGCCACTGCTCCGGGCCCACATCGATGGCTTGCTCCTGGAGGCACCGTCGCTCCAGTCCCACCTCACCACCGGCACATCCATAGTAGGGCCCTGGAGCACGGGCTTGGGGGACGGCGGGGTCTCCGCAGCGGCGAACGACGCTGGCAGCTTCTGCAGCCGCAGGGCAACTTCAGCGGCGCAATTGATGGAGGGGACGAGGGTGGAGCTATTGCCGTGGGCGGAGTAGCTCGACATATGTGAAACAGCAAGGAGCGGCGACCAGCTTGCCTGGCGGCCATGGTGGTCCGGCGACTCCAATGGGGTTTGTGCGGGTCGTGCTGGAGCAGGAGGACGAGGAGGTGCAGGCAGACCCCACCTCTCAGCGGCATCCCCTCCTACCTCCCCTGCTATTTGCTCGTGTGTGCTACATCGCCGTCCATGGCGAGGGGGCAGAGGAGGAGCAGAGCCTGGTCCTTCTCCTTCCTTCCACTGTACACCCACGACCTGTTCGACACAATGTCTAACAGAGAGAGAGGTAAACTTACCGGCCTAAAGAAGAGGTGATTCTACGCTAAATAAACCAACCAACTAAACACATCGTGCGCTAGCCAAGCTTAGACATTATAGGCAACCAAACAACTAGGGGCTTGCTGGGACAGGCTAAAGCTGTTTAGGCTAGAAAGCTAACCAACCTAGAAATAAGCTAGGAAACCAAACACAACCTATATGCTCAACAACTCTTGTGCTCATCCATATGAGGCATGCGCGCTTTCAGAATAGATGTTTCCCGGAAGAGATACCAAAAAAAAGTTTTCCAAAAGCCATTTTAAATATAACCTCATAGAGTTCACACAGCAACACGCGGACTATCACCAAGTTTTTTTTAAGTAATGCTCTGTTTAGGGCGTTCGGACTCATCTAACCGCCTTGTTCCCATCAGACGAATCTAACCACCCATATAGACAAAAGCTCCGCTCGCCTCGCTCCCCACAAGCACCGCTCGCTCCTGCCCCAGTCCGTGCTGCTATAGTGGATCGATGGCACCGAGGCGTAGGGCTAGGCCACCATCTTCGTTGTTAAGCTCTTTGGCTGCGTTGGCCATGTCCTTCCTCACCGTCGTCCCCGAGCCGCAACGCTCAGGCAGGCATGCCGACTGACTCCACTACGACGGGGCTCTTCCATTTGGCTGTCGCGGCCGCCTCCACCATGTTGGGTGCCACATCTGTTATCATGGCCGCTTCCACCGCGTCGGGTGCCACCATCTGCTGTCGCGGTCGCCTCCACTGTGCTAGTTCGCCACTAAAGATGAGCAAACAGGTCGTCCGGCCCGGCCCGGCATGAGCCCGTGCCAGGAACGACACGATAGGTCCTAGCGTGTTGTCGGGCCATGCCGCCCTAGGCCTTCATGCCTGGTCGACGACCCAGACATGTCCTACCAGGCCACTTTCCATGCCAAGCCAGCCCGATGAGCATGTCCATTTTTGTAGGCCGGGCTGTCCCAAGGCCCACTAAGAGAAAGAGAGAGGGAAGGGAGGCTGCGAGTCAAGAGAGCAGGAGCAGCAGGCAACTCCACGAGCCACGCTGGTGGCGTGGAGGTGGAAGGGGTGGTAGCCACACTTGACGCTGCAGCGCTTGAGGCCGTGGAAGTCGCCCCCGCTGCCACTCAAAGCCGGCCACCACTGCTGCTCGAGGCCAGCCGCTGCACAGGGGGGCCGTGCCGTCGTGGCTGCATGGATGGGGCGGCGAGGCGGAGGCGAGCGAATCTAGAGAGAGAGGGGCAGGAGGAGAGGGAAAGCGTCGTTGGTACTCTGGAGAGAGAGGGGCGTGGGTGTGAGCGTGTCGCTGGCTCGCTGCCTAGCTTGGCTCACGAGTGGAGAGTGCGGTGCGGGTGAAAGGTCCTTGTTTGGTTTTGGTAATTGAGTGACAACTTAGGTGGACTAATATGTGGGTATGTGAGATACACAGGAGATTAGTCCACAGGTAATGGTGTCATGAAGGAGCTCATTGCATATGAGACATGACATGGAGTCATGTGACCAAGGTGGCAAAGATCAAGATGAGGCTTGGCTCGACGGACCGGTTGCAAGTGTGAAGGGCAAGTCGGAGGCTTTGGAGCGATGGACCGTGAGGCGGTGAAGCTTGAGCAAGACTTGGCGCCGATGGACCGACGCAACGGTGAAGAGCAAGTGAGGTCAAGATCGATGGACCAAGGTCACATGATGATATGAAGTGGATCATATCATTTGTGATATGGTTGGTGCATGTGTTGCATCAATGTCGGAGGAGATGGAGTGGAATGCGCAAGGCAAAGGTATAACCTAGGGCATTTCCATTTCACCGGTCATAGGTGTGTAGAGAAGCTGATGACCGGGTTTAGGATAGATGGCCGTACTATTAAGAGGGGCAAACTTGTTTGCATATCGGTCATCTAGTGCCACTTGAGCGATCTAACTTTGCATACGTGTTAGGATCGAGTGGCGAGGCAAGTTGAGTGCCTAATTCCTTTGAAGAAAATGTTTGTGAAAATGCTAACACACGAGCACAAGGTGGTGATCACTTGTTGGTGTTGGCACATTTGCAAAGGTGGCGTTGGTCGCGCTGTGGTTTACAGGTAGAGAGGGGTTTGGTTCCTTTCTCTCTCCCGCCGAGCGTGCGAGCGCGGGATTCAGGCGATTTCGGGGAAGTGAAATGCCTATTTTCCATTGCGCCGGAAGTCGGAAAAGAAACGGAGGCGAACGCGGTCACGGAAGTGACAGGACGCTGCACCGGACGCCGCACCGGACGCTGCACCGGACGCGGTCACTGTGGACCAGCGCGTCCGGTCAGTGCAGCGCGGGCGTCAGGCGCGCGGGCTAGGGTTTGACACCGGCGCGTCCGGTGACCCACGGGACCGGCGCGTCCGGTCTGGCGAACAGCGGGTCACGAAGTCATCGGACGCGGTGCGCGTCCGGTGACACACCATCGGACGCTTCCGGTGGTCTCGGGTGCTTACTGGACTCGCACCGGACGCGGGTACTGTGGCGTCCGGTGGTTGCGAGGAGCGCGTCCGGTGATGTCTTCGCGCGCGCGGGAACTGTGCGCACCGGTGCGTCCGGTGGTTCGCAACAGCGCGTCCGGTGTGTCGTTTGACCGTTGGCGCGCAGTGACCGTTGAAGGTTCTAACGGACGAATTTGAAATCGCTGGGGCACCGGACGCGGTTGAGCGCGTCCGGTCTGTTACGACCGGCGCGTCCGGTGCTCCCGCGGAAAAACGGACAAGTGTGTGCAACGGCTCTATTTGACTGTGGGGTTATAAATAGACCTTGTGGCCGGCCTTGGCCGGTAGCTGAGCACACTTTGGCCTTGGTGGCTTATGTGGTAGTGCTCGGGAGCCCTCTAACTCACTCATGCTTGATAGTGTTCATCGGATCGAGTGAGAGAGCGATTCTAGTGCGTTGCTTTGAGAGATTGCATCGTGTGGCACTAGGTGATCGTGTTGCAAGCCGGTGGTGCTTGTTACTCTTGGAGGTTGCCACCTCCTAGACGGCTTGGTGGCTTGTGGCTCCGTCGAAGCTCGCAAGAAGATTGTGCGAGGCTCCGGAGAAGCTTTGTGAGGGGGATTGTGCTCACCCCGCGGGGATCGCGAAGAGCAACTCTAGTTGAGCGTGTCATTGAGCTACCACACTTTATGGTAGGTTCTTGCGGTGCCTTTTGAGAGGCTCGGTGTGTGACCGATTAGCCGCCGAACCACGAAGTATTGGTCGACACAACGGGGACGTAGCTTGGTGGCGACCAAGTGAACCTCGGGAGAAAATCACCGTGTCAACATTGTCTACTCTTCTCGGTGGTTTGCCTTCGTGCAACACAAGCTTGTATTTACTTTCATATATATACTTGTGCTTGTGTAGTTGCTCTCTTAACTAGTTTGCTTGTGTAGCTTGCTAGTTGTCTTCTTGCTTGTGTAGCTAGAAGCTTCCCTTTGCGTGACTAATTTGGTTTGTGTAACCTTGTTAGTCACATTGCTTAATTTGTGTAGCTAAGTAGTTTGCGCTCTCTAATTTGGCTTGTGTAGCCTTGTTATTGAGCATTGCTAGTGAGCTTAGGCTTTGTGCGCTTTGCTTACTAGAATTGTGTAGGAGCTCCCTCTTGCTTGCAAAGTACTAGTGCATAGGTTTGTGTGACCTAGCTCTAGAATTGATTAGGTGAGCTCTTGGTATGCTTAGCACCTTAGTTGCTTAATTAGGATCTTTGCAAGGTGCTAGAGAACTTAGATAGAGGGGTGTAGTCTTGGCTAGACCGTTAAGTTTAATTCCGCATTTGTTTCGGTTAGCCAACGTGTTTAAGTTTTAGAAAGGACTATTCACCCCCCCTCTAGTCCGCCATCTCGACCCTACAAGTGGTATCAGAGCCGGGTCTCTCATTTGTGGTCTTCACCGACCCGAGAGGATGGCGGCTTATGGGCTAGATGTTTGTGCGGAACACATTTTTGATGGCACTCACTATGCACTGTGGAAAAATCACATGCTTGATCATTTTCGTGCTCTTGGCCCTAAGTTTTGGTGGATCATAGTTGTTGGCTTTTCTCATGACTTGGATGGGTGTGGTAACCTTACCCAAGCTCAAAAGGATTGCCGAACACTTGATGCACAAGCTAAGTTTTATCTAATCAAAGCTTTGAATGATGAGATTTTTGACAAGGTGAGGGGTCTCTCAAGTGCACATAGCATGTGGACGGCGCTCAAGCATCACTATTGTGGCTCCTCAATTTGGGATGATGGAAAATTCAAGAAGGATGATCACATAGTGATGGAGGTACATGAGGATGTTGAGCATGACCACAACGATGTGGTTGTGGAAGATTGCTCCACCTCAATGTCAAGTGATGATGATGATCATACCACAAGATTACTTGACAAGAATGATGATAATGCCACAAGTGATGCAAGCAATGATTCTACTCCATGCACACTTGATGGTGAAGATGATGGCTATGAGAGTGATGCCTCAACAAGCTCATCAATATCATCACATGGTGACACTAAGGTATCTATTGGTGGTTTTGTTGTTGATTGTGATGGTCCAAATTTTGAGCTTCTATATAAACTCTCAAAGGCCCTAAGAAATGAGATGGCAAAAACAAGTAAATTGAAAAATGAAAACTCATTTCTAAAAACCACATGTGAACAACAAAAGCATCTACTTTATGTAACTACTTGTTCACATGAGGAGCTAAAATTGGCTCATGAGGAACTTAGTGTTGCTCATGATGACTTGGCACAAGAACATGCTTTACTCACTAATAAGCTTTCTAATGAAAAACTCAAAACTAGTGAGAGCTCATCATTTGGGTCAAATGATCAATCACATATTACTAACCCTTGTGATGTAGGCAAGAAGCATGTATCCACCTCTTGTGATGATTTATTAATACCATGTTCTTCACAATTAAATGCTTGTTCTACTTCTATGTCTTGTGAGACTAACCTTTTGAAGGAGAACAATGAGCTCAAAAGTGAAGTGAAGAATTTGAGCAACAAGTTAGAGAGGTGCTACAACTCAAAAGTCACCTTTGAGCACATAATGAAGACTCAAAGAAACCTTGGTGATAAAAGTGGCCTTGGCTTCAAGAAAAATTTGACAAGGGGCGAAAGAAAGCAAGAAAAGAGAATGAAGAGACTACTCCAAAAGAAGCTCTCGCATTCCTTGTGCTATCGATGCCATGAAGCGGGACATCTTGCTAATGGTTGCCCAAACATTGAGAAGCTCAAGAAGATGAAAGAAGAAGAGAGGCTAAAGCATGTCAAGTGCTTCAAGTGCCGCACTTGGGGTCATCTCACCTCAATGTGCCCAACCAAGCAATTGGTGAAGCAACAAGTAAAGCCTCAACCTAAGCCACTAGTTGAGCAAGAGAAGACACTCCAAGAACAAATCAAGATCAACCATGGAGATGATGGTGACTTGATAAAGAAGAAAAAGAAAACAAGAAGGGGTGGTAAAGCAAGGCATCCAATGCAAATTCAAGATGCCAAGATGATGAGCAAGAATCAAAATGAGAAAAGAAATTTGACTCACATCAAGTGCTTCAAATGTGAAGATATGGGACACTTTGTCTCGGGGTGTCCTACCAAGCTTGAGAAGAAGGCTCAAGCAACTCATGAGAGGCAAGGCATTGAGAAGCAACACATGAGCAAGGAAGAAAAGGTTCACTCTAAAAGAAGTTGCTACTTATGCCGGGAAAGGGGACACATGGCTTATTCATGTCCCCTAGGTAAAAATTCTAAGCTCATTTCAATTGTTGATACTAATGTGCTTAGAAAGGATGGCAATGGTACCTCTATGATTGCAATTGCAAAACATCCCGCTATTCATACTAAGGCAATGCCTAAGTATGTTGCACCTAACTTGAGAGGACCCAAACTTGTTTGGGTACCATCAAAGAGTGGATGATTGTTTGTAGGTACTATCGGCATTGGAGGCTTGAGTCAATTGGTTTCATTTTGTTCATCATATATTGAGTCAAGTTATGAAGCTCAATGCATATCCAATCCCAATGCCAAGTCAAAACAAGTGAAGTCCAAGTGATACAACATACAAGTGCAATGTCAAAGATTGTGGTGATTTATTGGATATATTTGATGGCTTGCAAATATTTGAGTTGGAGCTTGCTAAGAGGATAATAATGTGATAACCAAGGTATATCTCTAGTTGATCATTTTATTTGGGTGCATATGAGTTGGTTGAATTGGATAAATGTGCAATGTTGCTTGCTATGAGATGATTGAACGGATTAAGTGCTTAGTAATCAAGTTTGGATTGATTTGTGTTGGATAAATTCATAAGATGACATTTAGTAAGTGGATTGAATGGATATATGTCTTGTGAGAGTGTTCAAACAAGTTAATCTCAAGATTGATTCACATTTGATGAAGTATAGCTCAATGTATTAAAATCTGTCCATTATTGAAAATCTAAGCTAGCTGAGATCAAGTCTGAGTTTGAGTGACCAAATCATATTGGATTGACTTGAAATTTGGTATACATGCTCTAGACTTATGGTATAAGATGCTGTACAAATTTCATAAGAATTGGACAAGAGATGCTTCTGTTCTGGAGTACATCTTGTAAGCTATAGTGCAGCAGTTTTCAGCATGTAGCAGTGGTGGAAGAATTGAAATCTGGTAGCAATCTAAAAGTCAAATGAAGCTCAAATTTTTACAGTTGCTAGATGACTTAGTGAATCACATCTCCACCAAATTTCATGGCATTTGGATCTGTACATTTGGAAATATGAATTATTCTTTGAAGGATACAGAATCTGCCAGAAAAGTGATAATTATTGGATTGATTTAGAGTCACTTTGATTGAAAGGTCCTCAAGTTGGAAACATGTTTATAAGTGGTTGAGGTACCTAAGTTTGGTTTTGAATTGATCTAGAAGCATGACAAGAAATGAGTACAAGGACATTGATTGTGGAATGTACCTAGTGTACAAATTTGGTACTCAAATTTGAAAATGAAGATCAAACTCAAGATGAAGATGAGGTTCAAGTTCTAGTAATGATTGGAGATCATTTGGTAGAAAGAAAAGGACTTAAAGAATAATTCAAGGTTACTCATCAAGTTAAGTCCATAAGAACAATCAATCAAAGGCAATTCAAGTAAGTGTCAAGGATGGTTCTTTGGAAAGAGGTCACTTCTCCCTGCTGAGGGGGCTTGCCGCCCATGGGTGGGTAAACCGAGCACTGGCTTGGAAGGCTAACATGGAAGTGATGAATTCAAGGGACATTTGAGATGCTTAATTGAAGCAATCAATAGGATTGATCAAGAAAAGCAAGCAACACCCAAAAGAGAGCTAGTCATGTATTTCGAGTGGTATTCTAAGTAGTTCTCTCATGCAAGCATTGATCAAAAAGATGGAGCAAGCCAACCACAACTCAAGAGATAGTGCACTTGATCATAAGTGGTTTTCATTTCATATGGGTGAAGAATGGATTTATCTACGATGATTGGTCTTCACCAAGCTTATAAATTGGACTTCACATTGCTATTGGAGTAATGAATTGGAATCTATGTGTCTATCCTCTACTCCAAAATAGCAAAGGTATCATTGTAATGTGCATGATCATTTCATCCCTTACTAGTATGCGATTCGTGCATATAGTACATGCTTACTAGGATCATGCATAACAAATGAAATGTTTAAGTTCATAGCCTACCACTATTGCTTGAATTGTTTAAATGATCTAGTGGTATGTGTATGAATTTGTTCATGAGCTAGTAAACCCAAGTACTTGATCTAGTTTGGATTGCTAACAAGTGACAAGTACAACATTGGCAAGATAACCCTTAGCATGAGGTGTGAAGAAGCTTGTCATTGGATCAAACCGGACTTGGAATCTTAGGCAAATCAACATAGTTCAAGTCATACTAGAAGCTCATGACAATGATATGGGTACAAGCACAAGGCAACAATAAAAATGGATATCTAGGGTGTTTCAAAAGGTATCTAGACTCAAAGTATTTCTTCAATTGGTATTTACAAGTGGTGTCTAGATCATAATCTACAAGTGATATCCTACATGTGGTACTCATGAAGATAGCAAATGTTCAAGAAGTGAATATTATTGTCAAATCCTTCAAAGTGGTTCCATGATAGAGGATTCTTCAAATTGGTATCACACCCTTATTCGTGGTATTTCTACACATGATATCATTTATACAAGACGGTGGTTCCACAAGTGATCCTCAACTTTAAGTGATCATCAAATGAAGAAAGTTCCCTCACACACAAGAGCTCAAGATTATCAAGTGAATGACCCATGCTATGACATAAGGGGAGAAGCCCCACCTAATGGTATCAAGGTCAAAGATCCTAAGTGGTATCTTAAGAGCAACCATAAAGTTTGTCATTCCAACATATGTGGTAATGTCCATCAAAAATGCAATATTCAAGTCTCAACCATCTACCCCAATGCTAGCCTTTGCATCAATGAGAAGTACACCCTTTATGGAAATTGATGACAAAGGGGGAGAAGTTGGAACAAAGATATGTCAATACACCAAGAGAGAGGTTTGGGAAGAGATTGAACAAAGATATATCATGAGAAGATGAGTTTGGACATGGAGATGGACAAAGAGCAACATTGTAGAAATAAGAAGGATCAAAATTCTTGGACAAAAGAAACACACAAGTAGGGGGAGCAAGCTCATGAACATTGATTGGTTGCATTTGACTTATGCATATTCATGTGCTTGCTAGCATTGCATAAGTTTTATATTTAATATAAAATGCTTGTGTGGTGTATGCTAGTTATAGAATTTGATTGATGCTTTGATAACTAGCATGCATAGGATGTTAGCTAGACTTGTGATTATCATGCGAAAACTAGAACCTTGCTTATAATGTTGATCTCACGGGGTTTCTAGTGTTTTTGATGTCTAGCTACTCATGATGCTAAGGAAGATGGCAAACTTGTGCTTTTCAAATGATATCAAGCTACCAAATGGTATCGAGCTATAAAGGTTTATTCTATACACCTTAGCATCACTTAGTAGTGCTAACCCTCCCACAAATTTCATATTTATGCATATGTGCAAGCTTGAAACCAAACCATTTGAGCACATATGTAGGGGGAGTTATCACTACCAAGTCGGGTTTTATGGTGCTTATCCAAATCTTGACATAGAGCTTAAATGTTGATAAGTAGCATAAAATCCAAAACAAGTTAGCAATTTACACTTTGTGTGAAGTGCTAGCTTGAAAAAGCTTAATTTCCATATCTTTGTAGAGTTGTCATCAATTACCAAAAAGGGGGAGATTGAAAGGTCCTTGTTTGGTTTTGGTAATTGAGTGACAACTTAGGTGGACTAATATGTGGGTATGTGAGATACACAGGAGATTAGTCCACAGGTAATGGTGTCATGAAGGAGCTCATTGCATATGAGACATGACATGGAGTCATGTGACCAAGGTGGCAAAGATCAAGATGAGGCTTGGCTCGACGGACCGGTTGCAAGTGTGAAGGGCAAGTCGGAGGCTTTGGAGCGATGGACCGTGAGGCGGTGAAGCTTGAGCAAGACTTGGCGCCGATGGACCGACGCAACGGTGAAGAGCAAGTGAGGTCAAGATCGATGGACCAAGGTCACATGATGATATGAAGTGGATCATATCATTTGTGATATGGTTGGTGCATGTGTTGCATCAATGTCGGAGGAGATGGAGTGGAATGCGCAAGGCAAAGGTATAACCTAGGGCATTTCCATTTCACCGGTCATAGGTGTGTAGAGAAGCTGATGACCGGGTTTAGGATAGATGGCCGTACTATTAAGAGGGGCAAACTTGTTTGCATATCGGTCATCTAGTGCCACTTGAGCGATCTAACTTTGCATACGTGTTAGGATCGAGTGGCGAGGCAAGTTGAGTGCCTAATTCCTTTGAAGAAAATGTTTGTGAAAATGCTAACACACGAGCACAAGGTGGTGATCACTTGTTGGTGTTGGCACATTTGCAAAGGTGGCGTTGGTCGCGCTGTGGTTTACAGGTAGAGAGGGGTTTGGTTCCTTTCTCTCTCCCGCCGAGCGTGCGAGCGCGGGATTCAGACGATTTCGGGGAAGTGAAATGCCTATTTTCCATTGCGCCGGAAGTCGGAAAAGAAACGGAGGCGAACGCGGTCACAGAAGTGACAGGACGCTGCACCGGACGCCGCACCGGACGCTGCACCGGACGCGGTCACTGTGGACCAGCGCGTCCGGTCAGTGCAGCGCGGGCGTCAGGCGCGCGGGCTAGGGTTTGACACCGGCGCGTCCGGTGACCCACGGGACCGGCGCGTCCGGTCTGGCGAACAGCGGGTCACGAAGTCATCGGACGCGGTGCGCGTCCGGTGACACACCATCGGACGCGTCCGGTGGTCTCGGGTGCTTACTGGACTCGCACCGGACGCGGGTACTGTGGCGTCCGGTGGTTGCGAGGAGCGCGTCCGGTGATGTCTTCGCGCGCGCGGGAACTGTGCGCACCGGTGCGTCCGGTGGTTCGCAACAGCGCGTCCGGTGTGTCGTTTGACCGTTGGCGCGCAGTGACCGTTGAAGGTTCTAACGGACGAATTTGAAATCGCTGGGGCACCGGACGCGGTTGAGCGCGTCCGGTCTGTTACGACCGGCGCGTCCGGTGCTCCCGCGGAAAAACGGACAAGTGTGTGCAACGGCTCTATTTGACTGTGGGGTTATAAATAGACCTTGTGGCCGGCCTTGGCCGGTAGCTGAGCACACTTTGGCCTTGGTGGCTTATGTGGTAGTGCTCGGGAGCCCTCTAACTCACTCATGCTTGATAGTGTTCATCGGATCGAGTGAGAGAGCGATTCTAGTGCGTTGCTTTGAGAGATTGCATCGTGTGGCACTAGGTGATCGTGTTGCAAGCCGGTGGTGCTTGTTACTCTTGGAGGTTGCCACCTCCTAGACGGCTTGGTGGCTTGTGGCTCCGTCGAAGCTCGCAAGAAGATTGTGCGAGGCTCCGGAGAAGCTTTGTGAGGGGGATTGTGCTCACCCCGCGGGGATCGCGAAGAGCAACTCTAGTTGAGCGTGTCATTGAGCTACCACACTTTATGGTAGGTTCTTGCGGTGCCTTTTGAGAGGCTCGGTGTGTGACCGATTAGCCGCCGAACCACGAAGTGTTGGTCGACACAACGGGGACGTAGCTTGGTGGCGACCAAGTGAACCTCGGGAGAAAATCACCGTGTCAACATTGTCTACTCTTCTCGGTGGTTTGCCTTCGTGCAACACAAGCTTGTATTTACTTTCATATATATACTTGTGCTTGTGTAGTTGCTCTCTTAACTAGTTTGCTTGTGTAGCTTGCTAGTTGTCTTCTTGCTTGTGTAGCTAGAAGCTTCCCTTTGCGTGACTAATTTGGTTTGTGTAACCTTGTTAGTCACATTGCTTAGTTTGTGTAGCTAAGTAGTTTGCGCTCTCTAATTTGGCTTGTGTAGCCTTGTTATTGAGCATTGCTAGTGAGCTTAGGCTTTGTGCGCTTTGCTTACTAGAATTGTGTAGGAGCTCCCTCTTGCTTGCAAAGTACTAGTGCATAGGTTTGTGTGACCTAGCTCTAGAATTGATTAGGTGAGCTCTTGGTATGCTTAGCACCTTAGTTGCTTAATTAGGATCTTTGCAAGGTGCTAGAGAACTTAGATAGAGGGGTGTAGTCTTGGCTAGACCGTTAAGTTTAATTCCGCATTTGTTTCGGTTAGCCAACGTGTTTAAGTTTTAGAAAGGACTATTCACCCCCCCTCTAGTCCGCCATCTCGACCCTACAGCGGGGCATGGAGGGATTGGGAAACCAAGTTAGGGTTAGTGTGCACAAAATCAGCTAGTGGCCTGCTGGGCTCTTAGCAGGCCAGAGTGGTCATCGGGCGGCCATCGGGCTTGCCACTAAAATGTGGGCCATGCCGTGCCAGCCCGCGTGCTTAGGGTGCGGCCCAGACATGACCCTGTGCATCGGACCGTCTGTGCTTGGGCGGGGCTAAAAAACCGTGCTTCGGGCCGAGCCTCCGAGCTACAAGCTGCATGCTCATCTTTATTCGCCGTGCCATCAGCGCCATGTTGCGCTGAAAAAACACGTGTTGAAAACGTATATTTCAGAGGTATGTTGCAAGTGTTTCATATGGATGTTGCAAAAGTAGATCAGGATGTTGCATATGCTGCAATGGTTTGTACACTATATTGCAAGTGTCTGTTTCCTTTGTTTCATCTGTTTTTCAGACCTTGTATGTGTGTTTATCGGGATGTTGCATATGTTTCACATGTGTGTTGCAAGTGTAGGCTGTCGGAGTGTCTACAGCAGTGCATAACAGAAACTGAACTTTCTTTTTAATGTTCTGAAATTTCAATCACCTCGATCGGGGGTTCAGGAAGCTCATTTTGGCCTCGTCATCTAGCTCTGGACACTGAACTTGTAGTTAGCTTGAAACATTAATTATTAGCAGATGGACGAAGTCTGTCAGCAATGATACGATTTTTTTCCTTTTGGAAGGTCTGATGAATTTTGTTCAGGAATGATTATGTGGAGATTCTTTAGTTATCCAACCACCTCCTCCTGGAGGGCAAGGGTGACTCCTACGCGCACTGCTGACTCAACGTCATGAACCGCTCAATCTTCATCTTCGGCAACAGCTGGGCCTTCGTCCACGTAAGCTCGAGCACACTGTTGGTCTGCTCTTCTTCAAACAGTAACGACGAGTACTTGGCACTGATGAGCAGCGTGTTTCAGATCGCGGCATACGGGCACAGGTTCGTGCAGGCGTCGCGGAGCACGTGGGGCCAGTTCAAGGCGCTTTCGGGGATGGCGACAGTGTGTCCGGAGCCTTCGCCCTCGCATTCCTCTAATCCCATGGCAGAATTGAGTGTCAAGTCTTCACAGATGAGGATGCAGGCAGGGTTGGATGATGGAGCTGGTGAGCTGAAGCTGCTCGATAAGTTGTTGGGGCAATAGCTTTCAGAGAAGGTGCAGGAACTGAAGGCAAAGGACTGTTGGCTGGAAAGTTGAATGTTGGAAGGCAACTTCAGTAGCTTCTTTGTATTTGTAGGTGGCCTCCTGTTTGATAATTTGTTTGCACTAGAAAAATGTAGTAGGTATCTGCAATTTTGGAAAATTTGAATGTTTGTTCAACTTGACAATGTCCCTGCTATTTGCAAATTTGCAAACTTAATGTGTTTGTGCGTCCAGAAAAATTAGTCAATATGTGTGGAATCCAGAGACAAATTGCTCATATATTACACATAATTTATTTCCGAAATGAGCATCATGGGAATTGAGGCTAGCATGATATATATTACACATATTTCCAAAGTATTGCAAGCATAGTATATATTACATAGAATTGACGCTAGCAATATTACACAGATTTCCAAACTATTGCAAGCATGATATATATTACACAGATTTGAGGTTAGCATTACATCACCAGGTAATTGGTTCAGTTACACACAAGATCACCTAAAGTTCCATCATCATGTGAGCCCCAACACCAGGAAGCATGTGAACCCAAAAGTAGAGACACAAAAGACATGCTATCATCGTTACAGCAGTATCTAACTAAGGCCAATTTGCAACTCAGTAGTTGTCCCATGGTTTGTGAGGCTTAACACCAGTAAGTATGTACATCCAAAAGAACCAACAAAAGACTCAGTATTTGATGTAACCCTTGACAACTCCAATAACTTCGTGTTCATCAAGAGGTTTTGATGTATCCTTTCCACAACTTGACAAGAATCCAATTAGCTCTTTGGAACCCCACCCAACATAGGTTCTTTTATTTCACTTGTTCTTCTGTGATGTGTTTGCTTTAATCTGTTTGCCCTTAGAGTCGAAAGGAATTGTCTGATCATTGGCACCATTGTCAGGTGATGTATTTTCATCTGACTTGTGATCATCAGCTGGAAATCTCTATAAATTCGCTCCTTCTTTGCAATTAAGCTTTCTATTCAGAATATCACTAGCTTTTTCCAGGTCAACCAATGTCAAATGTTCTGCCTTTTTTATTCCTTCCCAGTAGTCTTTAAACAAAAATTCGTAGTTATCTGTTTTTGCCTGAAAATGCACATGAACAGTTATCAGAAAAGACGGAAGGAAAAAAAACATGTTGGAGAGGTCAAATTGTTTTTTTAATATAGTCTAAACTACTTTGGCAATCTTTCCACAAAGAAATGCAACAAAATTAAGGAGGGGGAGAACTAAAAGTGAACTTTATAGCAACAAACTCTTTTCGAGAATTGACTCGTAAAGACTCAACATTGTACTTGAGGAATCTGGGTTGTGTTAGCCACTTAAAGTGTGGCATTCTTGTTCTAGGAGTTTTATTTTTAGTGTTGTGGGTGTGTGATCACTGATAGTGGTGGAGCATGAGCTAAAAGAAAAAGAGGGCCAATTCCCTATGCTCATGCTACACCTAGCTAGCTGTTACTACCAGGTTGCACTTCGTCCATGTGCAAAAGAAGCCATCAAGTAAGATGGAAAATGAGATGGCATGCTTGTGCATGTAAAGCTTGTTCAACTCTAGCCTACCCCAACTTGCTTGGGACTGACATGCTTGGTTGTTGTTGTTTGTTGTTGTTGTTGTTGTTGTTGTATGCTTGTGCATGTAAAGCTTGTTTGATGACATTGTGCATGACCTCCTACATCATTCAGTACAATGCCCATCAATGCTTTAAGAGTATAGAAATGCTTGAGAACCGTAATAAGCAACAAATGCCAGACAGCAGTGGGTGTCAGACATACATTGTCTTAGCAATTGTTGTACAGAACAGCAAGCAACTGCCATGGGGAGCTAAAAAATATATAGTGTGTAAAACACTAACATCTGGCTCATCAGAAAACTTCCTTAGACAAGGGGGGCTGCAGCCCTCTATGGCCCTAACGTGGCTCCGCCCATGTGTGTGACGGTTGGGTTTGGATGCACGTGTGAGTCTGTCTGTGTGGATTATACATGGATTTTTTCTTCTTCCTTAATGAAATGGCATGCTGCCTCCAGTGCATTTGAAAACAGTATCATGATTCAGAAAAATAGTTGGGTACATGCATGAGGATAATTATTCTCAATCACGATAGCCAGGTTCAAGAAGGTGCTGCAGAATCCCAGAGCAGTGAGCACCAAGGAAAATGTAAGGCTGACCTTTCTCCAGTGAACTGCACAAAGCAGCAAAGAACAATAAGAAGTAGAATGGCTTCCACCCCCAAGGCCCAATGGGTGGGCTTGGCCCTTCGCCCACTTTGATATCCTTGTACTATAGTCCGGATTCTGTAGTTACCATAGGCACCTGGATATCATTAGATAACTCAAATTTAGCATTTCACTCACTATATGTTCTTTGGAACAAGGCATGTCTCTCCATACTAACGAGGTGATCATATCTCAAATTTCAGTTATGCATTGCTCTAAGTCTAGACAAGTATACTTCTGAATAATAAGTTGAGACCTCGATTGCGCAAAATTGAAAGAAATTACTAACTGATCAAGGCCGGAGGGTACCAAATTTTCTAAAACCAGCACCTATTAATTGTTGTTATCATTATGTCCTTTCACCATTCAACTGAAAAACACAAATCATAAACCAAGAATAATATATGCACAGAGACTCAATCAACATTTTTGAGCTCGCTTTCGCAAGCGGCGTCGCAAAGCTTGTACTCTATTATGCATTTGTCTGTTCCCTTGCTTTAGGGAACATCCCTCCTAATCCTAATGGAAAAAAGCATGATCTTGCAGTGAAAAAAGGTAATGGGGTTGGTGAGGAGGACAAATCAAAGAAAGCATCTCTGGGATGGATGCATTATTGTTCACAGTTCAAATAGGAGATTGCTAGGGTGGTGCTTTCAGATGCAATGCAAACTAACCCTTTGATGGCAGGGAAGGGATGGCTGGTAGGAAGCAGGAGCTCACAGTGGTGCCTTACAGGCCGGCACTAGGCATTTTGTCTCAAGATATATATATGCACAATATATGCAGTGCTATGACATGACATATACAAGCAGAGGCATGAATGATGCACAAGTAAAATATTCATCAGACAGCTCCAATGAATATAGAAATCCATGCATCACAGTGATGAGTGACCTTTCATCAACTGACTAGAGGATCCTCCACTTGTGCAGAATTCAGCTAACAGAATATAGAAAAATATGTTTCCTTATGAAGGCTGTCAGTAATTCCAGGGGTACACAAATCTTAGCTTCCTTCTGCCTTCTGAGATGGCAGTGCCAGTGCCATCCTCATCACAACATCAAGGAGGCAAGGCAAGCAGCATTTGACTCCCAAGATATTTATAAGCAACTAATAATTCAGCATTGGAGAAGTAATCACATTCAAATGCGAACAACAACTAATAATTAAATAGATCCACCATACCTTAGAATTATCCAAATTGGTCTGTACCATCGTAAGCATCAAATTGTGGGCCGCATAGAACCCACAATAGTTTTCCAGACCTTGCTGCAGGCACTGTGATCATATGACCAAACATGGTTAATAATATGATTGAAACACTAATTCACAACTAGAAGTGAAGCACTACTAACTAGAACTTTGGGGGCATGAATCAACTTGACTTTTGTGTTCTTCGCCTTGGGCTGGATATTGCCATAAGCCCTACACATACACGAGTTGTTACAACATTTGTTTGACTCAGTAACATAATTAAGAAAGAATGGGGCAGTATAATAGTAGGTTAGAAAATACTCACTCATCTATCATAGATTTCAACGAACTCAAATCACTCTTAATGCCTCTATTGGAGTCGAGGTACAAGACCTTGTGCCAGTTGGGAACGATGATGACAGCAATCTAGTGCCCACCACAGTTATGCGCAAACATCACATATTTTTCCTGGGCATATTTCCTTAGGCATCTTTCCAGATACGCCACACTGTAACCTCTATCTCTTCTCAGGTTAACTATTGACAATGCATCTGGATCAAGAAGGGCAACTGGCGCAGACTTCTCCCTAGCTTGTACAATGAGGTATCTAGGATTAAAGAAGCATACAAAAGCAATTTAGCAAGCAATGCAAATATATGAAGAGAACCCCTAGCTAAAAATGAACAAGTTTAAAAGAGACGAAATTGTACGTACAATGTTATCACGTGTAGAATTGCTACATCCAATGCATCAGGTGTGAGGAGGTCAAACAAGTCTTCAAATCCCACGGTGAGAGAATCTAACTCACGCTAGAAATAATGGTGCTCCACCGTACCTACTATCCCGGTGTCTCTATTCAACTGCTCTTCATAGCACCTTCAACGGGAAGGGTGTTGGAGGGCAGTACCAAATTCACTCCTTGTTCATGTAGCATGACAATGATATCTTTAGTGAGCTCCTCGCGAAGTTCATCTTTAATCTCCTCGCGAAGTTCATCTTTAATGGCATCCACATCTGAACGCTTCCTCTTTCTATACATGCTAGAGCAATTCGGCCAATACTTCCAACCACTATAACTAGAAAAACCGCGTATGCGCCCTGTCTGTTCTAGGCCCAAGACCTGTGTGAGCACATCTTTATCCCAGACCAAAGTGTCTGTGAGCCCTGAAGACTCAAGTTCTATTTGCTTCTCTACAACTTGCTGAGAGACCCTTTCAGTTCACTTTGACGCCCATTGAATCTTAGCAGAACCTTCAGACATAACCAACTTACTCCGTGCACGCAGATAACTCCTAGGGCGACCCTCAGGATATCTGTGCCAAGGATTACTTATGCCATTGGTGGCTAAGTCCCTATCCTGTTTCACCCACTTTTTAGCTGCTCCAGCATACCCTGCTGTCCCCAGGCAGTGGTTATGCTTGTTACTACCGCGAAGCTTCCTGAATCTCTCACTTTTCTTTGCTTCATCAGTATTCTGTAGTCCCACAAAAGCTTCCCATTCTTGAAGCGGAATGAATGGGTGCTTCTCCCTGGCATTCAAACCTGGCCTGACAAACAAGCGTACTAGCTCGCTTTTGTAGGTTCTCCAACTATGCTTTACAATCCTCATCATCATCTTAAGCGCTGTAGGCCTCAACTTAACTTCAAAATGCAATGAAGGCTCGACACATTCATCAAATAACTGTTTCTTGTCATCATCAGTTAGAACATCGAATGAAGGCATGACCAAGGACAACCGTTGTCTAGCAATCAAACCAGCAAGCTTCCTTATTCTTGTCACAACCTTCTCCTCAGTGGGCATCCCATCCTCCTTGAGCTCCCTAACAACTATCTGGTCAGTTGGCCACTTTGCGACTTTCCTCTTTCTCCGACGGCAACCACGAGGTTGAGATGCCTGCACCTCTCTCTTGCTCCTCTGCAGTGTCATGTCCATGTTGGTCCTCTGCATTACCATCACTCTCTCATGCATCTGATTCATTGCAACTAGCTTCTCTGTCGGCAGATGATGATGCGCGTCCGTTATCAAATTCCTATAAAAGAAATTTTAGTAAGGTTCTTAGGGACCATGATACAGTTCTGCCATGTAACAGTATGTAGCTAGTCATGTATATCACAAAGCTAAGCTTACCATTCAGAGGGATCTGTGCATAGCCAACAGCTACCACTAACACCAATAACCAGCGCCTTTGTTCTTTGCCAGATTCCTAGAAATAGTGAGCAAAATAAGTAACCTAGTTGTAAGAACAGTGATATTACTTGGTAAAACAATATAACTTGTCCAGCTGTCTCTAAATAGACAGTTTGTGCGGAGACCTAGAATAGAATTGTCCTAGGCTAACCAATATAAGCAGATATGCTACACAAACAAACAAAAAAATTATATGCTTTCAGTTAATACTTAGTGGTTCATCCATTGCCCCACCGAAGTAATTAATTCAGTTGTTTTACTGTCCAAATAAACCAGAAATATTTTGATCAAAAGAATCTGCATCTGAACTGAATTTGATAATAACTTAGACTTCCTTATAGGGTAACTAGGTGATTTCCCAAGCGTTACAATGGGAAAAATTAATGACATGGTAACGCTATTACCTAAAATGAACTTCCTTTTCAATTTGAACAGTACTTCAAACGAGAAGGCCAAAGTCTGCCCAAACACAGCAGATTTAACACTGTTCTCATCAGAATTTGTAGTGATCCTGAACGGGCATAAGTGACACAAATAAGTGGCACGCTAAAGCCTAATTGTAAAAATCAGATCTTTCCATTAAAGTAACTGGAGGTTCACTCCAAATGATTCAGTACAAAGATAACATGTATAGTTGCCAAGTAAATTACTTCAATTCCTATTCTTTTGCTAATTAGCAAATGCTACTAAAAATAACTGTAGACACCAAATAGTTTCTGAATCAAACTCAAAGTTCAAAACCTGATAAACTCAATGTTCAGCATCTTATAAAAGTGACTTTTACTAACGCCATCCGTATAATTAAGATAGAACAATTTTGTGCTACAACAAAACAAAGGAAACTGGAGATACACAACTAATTTTTTGAACCAAACTGTTATTTCGCAACCCAAGCCCTGATGCTAATATGCAAGTATTTCACATGGAGAAAAAAACATTGCTTAATCTGCAATTTCATTTCACCTTCCTGGTATCAGTTGGAAAACAATGAAGCATATTATCCTTAAATAGTTTGATGGACTTATGCACATGGAACACATTCTCTCTCCTGCTAGATTATCTTTCAGAAAACCTAGTTTAGGTTATTGGAACACATGTACCTAATTATCTGTTGCTAAAATTGTCTGCATTCAAATTAATATTTACACCAAACGACCCATCAAGGAACAACAAAAACTGAGTTTTTGGTCCAATCTTCTGTTGGCTTGACATCTTCTGTTAGCTTGACATCCGCTTCAACATCTGCAACTATACTCTCAGCTTCTCCAATATCAGCACCTTACTTATTTGACTCCTTCAGTTCAGCATGCAATGGAAGGCCATGAAGAGGCCATCCAATAATAAGTACTGGTTCAGTCTGTTTTAACATCCATGTTGGTATATTTGGCTATGGTAATGGATCTTCCCCCTTGGGCTCTCAAAGCCATTGATAAAATTAGGAGAGCTTTTCTTTGGAGAGGAAGAAGAGATGCGAGGGGTGGCCATTGCCTGGTGGCTTGGCCTAAGGTTACTCGGCCACCTGAACTTGGAGGACTTGGGATGTCTAGTTTGCAACAGCTTGGTTGGGCCCTCCAGATGCGATGGCTGTGGCTGCAAAAAATTGAACCTGATCGGCCATGGGCAGCCTTCCAGATCCAAGTCCACCCCTCAGTAAAGGCTTTCTTTGCGGTGGCCATAATTTCAGAAGTTGGCAATGGCAAGAACACCATATTCTGGATGGACCGATGGTTGCACGGTCAAAACCTAGCTCAACTTGTGCCTAATCTCTATGGCTCAGTGTCTGCCAGAGCAAGGAATAGAACCGTTTTTGAAGCAATGACAGATATGAGATGGGTTCAGGATGTCAGAAGGGCTACTACAGTTCTATTTATGGCAGAATATTTCAGGCTATGGGATCTCCTTTCAGAGGTGGTACTACAACCTGATGTTGATGACTCTCATGTCTGGCAGTTTTCTCCCTCAGGCTCTTATTCAGCAAAATCAGCATATAAAGGGTTCTTCATGGGTGTTGTACAGTTTAGACCAGCGGAAAGAATTTGGAAGAGCTAGGCACCGGGCAAATGCAAGTTTTTCATGTGGTTGGTTGCACATAATAAATGCTGGACGGCAGACCACTTTGCTAAAAGGGGGCTGCCTCACCCTGTACATTGCCCGCTATGCGATCAAGCTGAAGAAACAATTAACCACTTGCTAGTATCATGTGTATTCTCCCGCCAGGTGTGGTTCATTATTCTTCAGAAGGTCGGTTTGTAGGACCTTTCCCCCCACCCTGAAGACATCTCATTTGATGATTGGTGGGCAAGCACGAACAGTGGAATCGATGGTCAGGCAAGAAAGGGTCTGAATTCTCTCATCGTCCTAGGAGCATGGTCTATTTGGAACCACCGTAATAGATGTGTGTTTGATGGGATTCAACCTAGTCTTAATGGAGTTTTAGCTATGGTTAGGGATGAGCTACACCTCAGGAGTCTGGCCGGAGCTCGAGGAGTTTCCCATCTCCTCACTCAAGGGCCAGCCAATGGGTGATTTCTCCTACTGGTCAAGGGTCAGGGCTTTGTCTAGAGAGAGTCAGTTTGTACTTTGTGGAGTGTGTTGAGGTGTGTTTAGTGTTGTAAGGGGTTTCTTAACCCCTGTTTTCTCTTCCTAATATAATGATATGCACCTCTCCTGCGTGTTCGAGAAAAAAATAATAACCAGTGATCAAACATGTGGCAGGATAATGCAGACTGCACTTTTTGGTTGTGTTAAGTTGCAGTAGAGACTGCAGAGAGGTACATGCAAAATAAAATGATGGGTGATATCTCTGATTGAACAAGAAAGAGGGCACAATCAATATCTTAAGAAACTAACAATATCAGTGGAGCATATATCTGAGAACAATCAATGAGACAGGAAGCTACTAAAAACCAGAAGAACCAACCTTCAAAACTGAACATTAATGCACGTTTCCAACCAACCTAATCAAGCTCGCTCGTTCAGTTAATTACACTTGAAGCAACTCAATCGAAAAGAAAAATTCAGGCCAACAATCTTCCTTGCCGAGTGAATCAGTACGTAGGAACTGCAGTAAGGATTAAGGAATGGCAAGCTTTGGAGTTGGAGCCGACAGCAGCCCAGCTTTGGATTAAGGTACTAAGGCTACTAGCAGTGCGGGTGCGCGCTGACGAGCGGGAAGTCCTGCGGCGTCATCCAGGCGTAGGTGAACCTGACGGCGCCCCCGCGCGGCGGCAGCGCCCGGCCGCCGCGGAGCAGGCAGCGCTCGCCGTCGACGGCGCGGATGGCGCGCGGGTCCACGGCCTCCACGCTGCTGAGCCCGTAGCAGCGCAGCAGGACGCGGGACTGCGCGCAGCGGCACGCGTTCCGCACCTCCACCGCGTACTCGGGCTTGCCCTCCACCACGCGCCCCGTCGCGCGCTGCCGCACCACCAGGTCGCCGCGCCGGCACCCGTCGCCGTCCTTGTCGTCGCCGCAGCACGCGCTGGTGCCGGCGCCTCTGACTCTGTTGCCGCGGCGGCGGCAACGCAGGAGGCGAGGGCGAGGAGGAAGAGGAGACGGAGGAGGAGCTGTGTTCTTGGTTGCGCCATGGCACCTTTGCCTTGCAGTTGCAGATGCGTGTGTGGCTTGGCTATTTATCCATGCACATGCATTGGGTCAGTCAGCAGTGTACTGAGTGACACGGTGTGTGTGAACGTGGTAAGTGGGTGGCGACGGGGACATGGGCACGAGACCGAGTGACTAGTGTATTGTAGTGATTGATGGGGTGCTCATGTATGTCCGTGCCCGTGCACGCATGCATGGTCCAGGCAGAGGCAGGGGCGGGTCTTGGGGTGGCGACACGAGCACGACAACGGCCGTGTGTGTGTGATCGATCCAGCGTGGGTGGCCCGCCCTGTGCCTAGCTGTGGCCTGTGGGAATGGGATTCACGTACGCATGGCAACGCCCGTGCGAATGTGCGATGCGAGCACGCAGCGCATGTGAGTGAGCTCGTGAGCTTGCGTCCACACCGCACCGGATCGCCAGGCAGCAGACACCGCACCGGATCACCCAATTTGGAAAGCCCGGACAAAAGCAAAATGCAGATTCTTCGCTTGGACCCTGCTCCACAAGAAGATTCTCACCCAATTTGGAAAGCCTGGATACAAGCAAAATGCAGATTCTTCGCTTGGACCCTGCTCCATAAGAAGATTCTCACCGCAAACAACTTGATCAAAAGGAATTGGCCGAACGATCCGATTTGCAGGCTATCCGGAGTAGACCTAGAAAACCCAACGCACTTATGCAAGGATTGCCCCTACTCCAAGGAAGTATGGTCTACGATTAAAAGTTGATTTGGGCTCTGGATTCTCAACACGGTGGTAGACAATGGATCTCCAAGGATATTGGCGAAGGTACAGAAAACAAATCGACAAAACTCATAAAAGAAGTTTTGACGGCATGATTTATTTTTGGTGGAATATTTGGAAGGAGAGAAACAGGCGAACTTTCCAAAAACAAGACTCTTTGACCAATGGAGGTGGCACGATTGTGCAAAGAGGAGATTGATCAATATAATTTGGCCACAAGACCAAGAACGGGGGAGCTTCAGTAGTTTTGTTTTTGCTTTAGGCGGGGTTGCTGTTGTAGGAGTTCTTAATGCGACAAGTAGAGTGGTTTTCTTTCTTTGTTTTTAAGTGGTTTGTAGAGTTTTGTACCGTCTTTGTTTTTGTTTCCCTCGTCTAATAAAAATCCGGCAAAAGCTTTTTGCTGTCCTTCCAAAAAAATATCAGGAAGCTGATAGATGAGACGCACCTGGCGGCGCTACCAACTCGACTACCAGTGCAGGGCTAGGTGCGATTGTCTCGTTCTCTTCTGTTTTGCTCTCCGTTGCATTCCACCTGTTCGATAGAATGGCTGAACCGTGAGGACGCAGTTCGTTTCTTTTAACAAAATAACCCTGATGCTTGTCCATGTATGGGATGGTAACAAGTAACCTTTCTCAACTGTTCATGATTTTCAGAAATCAATGAAATGTTGTCTCGATCTCGAGGACTAGACCTGATCGCCTTGAGTTGTGGTTGCAGTATTAATAGACATGATTCATCCATCCCCCCTTAAATTAGTCTTTTGTGTAACTGATTTTATTTTAACACAGTTTTCAGTTCTAATAAATCAAATGCCTGTAAAAAAAACTGGAGCAATACAAGAGTTGGATGGCAGATATGGAGGCATCGGCATCCGGGCCAGATCTACTGCGGGTGAAGATTGGTGGTTCCTGATTGTCAAGGAAGGAGGAGTACTAATCCTGTGGGTACTGAGTAGCGCTTTAAGCGCACTTCGCGCCTGATCATTTGCTGACTTCTATGCATTTCATATCTATGTCTGCATGCGGAAGTCCTTGTTGCTACCTCAACTCCAGGTGGAGAAACTTGAGGTCCAGACCTGTCATGGCTGGCCGCTAAAATGCTCCAGTGCTCAGCTCAGTCGCTGACTGAACTTATTCAGTGTTTTAAGTTGATTAACTTTTGTCATGTCACAATGCAATAAACAAGGGCTCAACCCTGGTATTCTTAAAAAAGCAATACTAAGTCGACCTCCTAACATAATCAGGGGTGCGCGGGTGAGTGAAGGTGGCACGGCACAGGCGTGGGGAATGAGGGGCTAGCTAGTGGCCGGCGGACGTCGCGCGCGTCGGGGGCACAATATTACAAAGGACATGCTTGCTGTCTCACCTATCATCACTAAATAAAGAACGTTGTCTTTAAAATAATTTTAAGAAAATATGAACCCCCGAGGTATGGTGGACATATTGCACCACAGGTAATCTAACCAACTAAATTACACTTTTGGTCAATCGTGACTTTAGTGAGAACATGTCAACAAATCTAATAATCAAACAGCGCACAACTCCGTAGACGCCGGAGATCATCATTACTTTTCCAGCAGATACAAGACATCGATATTTTACTAATCTGACTACTATCTGACCGTTTGAACGCATGATATTAGGTCCCTTTAGCAATGCGTCGTCTAGTTCCTACTGCATCGCTGCTATTCACAATGCTATTCATATAGACTCCTTTTTCTCTCTGTCTCAAATAAATTGGGAGGTAGTGAAGTCATTTTTTTTTTCTTTTTTTTGAAGCGTCGCAGAGGACCTAAAAATATATGTGAAAAAAAGGTATGTACAAGTTACAGAGCTTGTAAAGCTCAAAAGCAAAAAAGAAGAAGCGCTATTGGAAATTCCCTCGCCACAAATCCTTGGCTAGTTTCCTGCTATGCTTGGCCTTGATGCAAACCAATCAAAGCTCGTCCTTAAAAATGTTCTTCCCAATCCCTAAGCTGAAGTTGTCATTATCAAAGATGACTCCATTTCTAATTTTTCCAGATTATCCAGCAATCAATTATCATCAATTCTCTAAAAATAGGGCCAAAGGAAGTTCTGCCTCATCAATCACCAACTCACCATGTACAGGGTTGGTAGACGACTGCTGGGCACGGTTGAAGAAAGGGTGGAAGTTGGTTTCTTCACAGCCAATATTACAAAAGGACAGCACTTTCTTCTTTCTCCTCAGTGAGGAAGAATGCCGGTGTTGAGGAAGAAGAGGAGTAGGGTCCAGGGCGGCCCACGGTGCAAGCTAGCTTCACCACGCAAGCTCTAGGGTCTTGCTCTAGCTTACCGTAGGACTCTAGCCCTGCGGGCAAGCTATCACACCAACACCATGATGCGAGCGAGCTCCGGGGCCAGCCTCATTGCGGCGAGCTCAGCCTGCATCCCCAAGATGCGACGCTCAGCCCTACCGCCGCTAGCCAAAGAAGGTGAGGAAGAGAACAATGGTGGGCGACCTTGTCGGTGGATGAGGGGAGGAAGAGGAGCAACGCACGGCCGAGCATTAGCAGAGGAGGCGCGGGCTAGTGCACTGGCGCAGGCGGCAAGGCGTTGCGTGCTATGGTCATGGGCTGCCCATTGAGAACAAAAGGGCTAAGGAGAAGAGGAAGAAAAATAAATAAATAAAAAATAAAAAATAGGTTGCACGTGTTAATGGAAAAGGACTGAGAAGCATAGAAGAGGCTAACATGTGGGCCTTACATGATATGAAGCTGAACCTACTTGTCTCTTGAAGCAGAAAATAGGGTGGTAACATGTCTCTTCAACAAACAGAAAATAGATTCGTCCTTTCCTAAAAATCAAAGACATGACCATTCCACCCCACCGTGTCTCTCGACCCAGTGGCGGATGCAGAACACGATTGAAGGGGGTTGATCTCTTCTTCTTCCTCTTCTCTCTCCATTTTTCTTCTTTCATCCACCTTTTCTTCTCCCTCACCCTCTCCATACCTCCATTGTTGCA
Organism: Saccharum hybrid cultivar R570; assembly: GCA_038087645.1. NCBI lineage: Eukaryota > Viridiplantae > Streptophyta > Magnoliopsida > Poales > Poaceae > Saccharum > Saccharum hybrid cultivar. The sequence goes on along the minus strand of JAQSUU010000551.1, from coordinate 16,866,842 downwards.
CCAGCTGTAGGGGGGCTGGAGGCCCCCCCAGCCCCCGCTGTAGATCCGCCCCTATCTCGACGAACACCACTTAGAGTTTCCGCTATGTTCTTTAGAAAAAAGTCAACGTGGAATGTTGATCATTTTGACAAGCCTAATTACAACATATTTGGGTCCAAACTAGTACACATATTTAGTGTGCATCTTCGTACCATCGGGCCCAGGTCCAGCACGGACCTCAGCGCTGCATAGCCGGTCCAACAGGCCCACGAACAAAGAGATCTCCATATGTCACTGGCAGCCTGGCAGGTACCCCGCACCCGGCAGAACTGCAGAAATAAAATAATGGAGTTGACAAAAAAGGTTGGGGAGGGCCGAGGTCGCGGACAGGGCACGTGATGAAAGGTGACGCGCGTCGCGGCGTGTCGTCGGCTCGTCGCCTTCCTGCTGGCTGCCTGCATGGATAGTCCATGTCCATGTTGCCGTTGCTCGCTCCCGTCCCGTGACTCCACCTCCACCTCCACCTCCACGTATTCAACTCAATCACCCTCTTCCTCTCCGTTACGCGCCTGCTAGTGGGGGCAAACCCTCCCCAAACCCGCACCGCCCCACAGATCAGCAGAGAGAGTACCCAACCCGACCCTGCCCAATTAAATATGTGGTCAACCCGCCCCGCCCCGCCCCATTGCTGGTGGGTACTTGCAGTGGCGGACCTAGGATTTTAGTATAGGGTATGCCGCCAAAAAATTTTTGTTATGCAATTCGGTAAACCATTTACAATTCGGTAAAACCATATTCAAATTCGGTAAAACCAAATACGTTAAATAACATGATAAGACTTAAATTCAATGATTAAGCTAGAAACGACGACAAATTTCGATATAAATTGTTTAAATGAAATGCAAATAGTTCGAAATGTAGCTATAGAAGAGACTTACAATATTACTTGTTTATCCGCCGCCTCAGTGACATGAATATGAATCATATGATGGACTAATGACCGGGTACCAATTATTCGTCTGTTGGTATTGAATGAATCACGAAGTGGAATAAAAAATCACTCACACATAAATAATAATTAAAAATATTTAAGTACACAAGTAAGAAGAAGAATATAAGAATAAGATTAATCTTAAACCTGCCGGCAGTGGCCACTGTGCCGAAGTCGCCGCTGGCACCTGACACAGTGCCAGTGGATCGTGAATCGTGATCGTAGGAGAAGCCGCCGCCGTGCCGAAATCGTCGCTGGCAGTGGCAGGCGGGCCGTTGGGCGTAGCCGCGTAGGCCTTCGGCAGTTCAGCGTCCTGCTTCGCCGTCGCCGCGGAGAGAGCGAGCGACAGGCATTGGAGCCGCGCCTTGGCGGGCGGACGGCGTGGGCGCGTCCCGGCGTCCGGCGTCCGCACGTGGCCGTGGCGGCGTCGGCGTTCCGGATGCGACCCAGCGCGGAGCCGCAGGCGGTTCCAATTCCTATTGAGATTCGAGACGACGAGAGACGAGAGGCGTGTGGGGAGTTACTGCGCGATGCCGTAAAAGCCGAACCGGGTGGCGTCGGGCGTGTACTAGGTACGTTTTTTCTTTTTTTTTTACCAAAAAAATTATATTTTGTTACACTTACACCTGGACCCCAGGGTATGCCGGGGACCACCCGGCATACCCTGTAGGTCCGTCCCTGGGTACTTGCATCTGCGCTGTGCGTTGCACTGCAATATTACACAAGCATGTAAGCATGCACAGCCACACAACTGGTTCCATAAGCACTGCGTTGACAGGTCAGATGTAAATCTGCTAATGGGGCAGGGCGAAACGGGGTTTTTGGGGTGGGTTTTGTTATGGAGTGTGTACAGACGGGTGAAAACGGGTTCTCCTAGCTCGCGGGTCAGGGCGGGTTGGGTTCACAGGGAAAGCTGGTTGGGAATTGGGGTGTCTTCCGCATCTCCCGTGCTCGCCCAGGAAGTACAGCTCCTCTCATGAGTCGGAGAAAGAAGCACCGCCGCCGCCAGCCCGCTGCCGTTGTCGTCGTCGTCTCCGCTCCAGCGTGTCCTCCTCCAACGCCGGTATCAGATCCAATTGCCCCTCCTCTAGATCCGCTCCCCCATCTTCTCCTTCGCGTCATCTCCTTCTCCTTCCCCTTTTCTTTTTTACTTCTCGATACGGTTCAGTGATTCGATTGCAGGAAGCGTCTCCTTACCCTTCCCCATGGAGTCTTATCCGAATCTAGTCCCATGTGGGAGATAAATGGCAGGGAAGCATTTGAGCGAAGACGAACGGGGTGCCACAGCGATTCACCAAAGGCTGTGCTAGGATTTCCCCTCGGCGATCTGCCCACAGAGAAGCTCTAGCTGATTTTATCCAGGTGAGAAATTTTACTCGATTCTTTTCTTGTTCGGGCAGATATATATGTGGAGGGATTATATGATAGTGAATTAGATTGCTGCTGCAGAATAGATATTAGATTGCTTCTTTTTTTATGTTCATAGTGTAATAACCCAGAAATTTACAAGAAACGAAAATCACAACTACAATTTTTTTTCTAAAATAACCTATGTCTGGTGAGGTGTCATATAGGAAACCTAACCTAGTTGCACAAGTAGCACCTAAAATAGCTAATTACATCTTTGCATTTAACCAAACATGCTTGAGTTGGATTTTATGTTCTTTGAATTGAATTAAAAGCAACAACATTTCTTGAATTAATTGCTTAAGTAAATAAATATAGAAATATAAACCTATCAAATAGTTGGAAACCAAAAATATATTTAGTAGGACCCACTATGTTATATAAGTGTGGGCAATATGCTTTCTCACATACAAATGCTTGGCATAATTAAAATAGAGAAAATACAAAATAGAAAAGCTTTTTGAATAAATCAGAAAAAGGGAAAGGAGCCTCTCTCGGCCTACCCCACCAACTGGCCCCGCCCAACTCGCGTGCCCGATCCCATTCACGCGCACGCCCGCGCGTGGGCCGGCCCAGCAAGGCCGCTGCGGCCTCGGCCGCATTGCCGACGCTACGCAGGAGGAGCCACACCCCTGCGTCACCGACAGCTAGACCCCGCCGCTCTCACTCACTGACGGGCAGGACCCGCCTTCATCCCCTTCCTCCCGTCTCCTCCAAGCTCTCTGTTTTGATCGAAGAAGGGAAGGGGAGGGAGCAGGGTCATGCGATTGGCGTGGGAGAGATTCTCCCTGTCCCCGCAACCACCTTGCACGCCAAGCCACCGAGCCGGTCCCACACGCCAACCACACACACGTTACCCCACCCACGCTCAGCGCGCGCGTGACCTCACCATGGCCGCGCGGGAGCACGCACCAGGTGCCTACCACCCTGACACCGCCAACCTTCTGCGGAATACGATTTTGGCATCACCAATTCGAATCACGCCTCTTCTACTCGCCCTAGCACCAGCCAAGGTGGCATCTCGACCGTCCATGCCATCCGAATGCCATCGCACCATCCGCCTTGCCATGGGCGAGCACGGAGTATAAAGCTTCACCCCATGCCGAACCCCATCCCTTTCCATCCTGTTCGCCGCCGCCTTGGTGGCACCCAACACGCACCACACCTCCAGAAAAGACGAGAAGGAGAAAGGGAGGAGCCAGAGTCAGACGCATCGCCAAGAAGCTTATCGGAGCTCGGAGGGGACGTCGATCGGCCGCATCTACGTAGCTGCTCGGCACGGCACTGCGATGAGCCCTCGCTGCACCAACTCGCCCTGCACCGCTAGCCTCCCACCTCGCCACCCACGGTACGCCCAACACCCCTTCCGCCATCATCTTCTTGGTCACCGGCATGGTGCCACCGTCGCCGTTCTCATACCGGGAACGAGCGTAGAGAGGCTGTGACTCTAGCACACAACTCCTCCCGCACCCACTCACGCGAAACACACACGTGGAGACACTGCCGAACCACAGGGGCTCGGGAGCGACCACGACACACACGCACCGCACGCGGTCACCATGTCCGGGCTCCACCATGGTGAAGCCTTGGACCAGCCGTGCTAGATGAGTAGAGGTAAGGGGATGGAGCTCTTTCGATTTGCCTTGGCAAGGAACGCTCTGTGCGCAGCAAAAAGGGGGAAAAGAGCCACCGGGGAAGCCGCTTGTGACCACCATGCCGACGGCAGCGTGCACGGGAGCACGGCCGAGAAGCAGAGGAGGTGCCGGAGAGCCGCCGCACACCCAACCGTGGACACGTGCTCTACCATGTAGTTAAGTCATCAACGGTGGCCTTATCACCCCACGGATGTGTCCAATTGAGAATCCCAGGGCCGAATTGGACCTCGGAATGACCATGGGAGCCTTGCCGCCGCTCATTGCACCGCCCGAGCCTCCACCGACATGAACAAGCCCCCTAAACACTCTAATCCACACCGTTGACCCCTCTATTGAGTTCCATGAGACCACACGGTGCTCTCGAGCCTACGAGTTTTGCCCTTGAGCCCCCAGAGCGTGAGCTCGGCCGCTTGCCGCCGGTGAGAGCGCGGTCGAGAAAAGGAAGCAAGGGAAGAGGAGCAGAGAAGCGACTAGGTGCCCTCGGTGCACCGTGAGCCGAAGGAAAAGAGAAGAGGATGGACCGGGTCCACCGTGGACCGTGTTCAAAATCCGTGGACCATCCTCGCGAGACCACCGTGAGCCAAGCTCACCAGCCTGAACCTGATTTTTGAATCCATTTAGGTGACATGGCAGCACCAGCGCCTGACACGTGGCGGGCCTAGTCCGGCCCAAATCCGGCCCAGCCCAGGCCCAACCGAGCTCGGTCACGGCCCGGTCAGCGTTGATCGCTGACCGTTGACCAGTCAACGGGACCCACATGTGAGTGACTCGCTCTGTTTCGGCCAATCAGAGCTTGACACGTGTCACTGCCTGGATTTTTCTTTTTCCTTTTCTTTTCTAGAAAATCATTTAATCTTTAGAAATTCATAACTAATTCATTTTAACTCAGAAAAATACCAAACCAGTTTCTAAATTTTTCTAAAAATGAGCTCTACATCTTAGGCTTGTGTTTGAGTGCATTTAGATCTTTTGAATTTCTGTTGCTTCTTTGTGCACCTCTATAGGAGTCGTTAATGCGACTCTACGTTACGTTTAACAGAGCTAGAGGACCTGCCGACTGAGGAGTACGACCCTAACTACAGCGAGGACTTGGGTGATGACCTGCCAGGTGCCACGCCCCACCCATCTCTGTAGAACCTATTACGCATGCAAATATAGTATTGCTAGCGCTTTACTTTTTGTGAAATAATATGATGATAGGTTGCATGTAGATGCTTTACTTTAAGCCCTTTTACCTTGTCGCAACCTTACTCCTACTCACCCTGCTGTTAGGCTAGATGCTCGCATGTTACATATTACTGCTTTTACTCTTACTCGCATTATATCTGTGATGTGATGCCGGTGAGTGAGAGGCGTATATGTATAAGGCACGTAGTGGCGAGAACTTGGTAAACCTGATTAAAGAACTGGGGAGATCTTGGCGTGCATCTTGGGTGAGTGGTGAGGGTTGAGTCGATCGGACATGATCCTACGATGAGTCTTTGGGGCAAGCCTTGCTGGAGGGGTGCGACCTAGGCATCCCTCACGAGAGATACCTGTGGCGGGTATATTGGGAGGTGAACTGGGGTGTTGGTTATCCCTGGTGGAGGTGCTGTCGTGACACGGGGAAGACGGTGTTTCCCCTTGAGAAGATATCCTGTCTGGTCCCCCTAAGGACTGGTATGTCTTGAGAACTGGAACCATGGGACCTTCGTGCACACCACTCGCTCCCGATGGGCGGGAGATGATTACCCGACTGCCTAGGGCGGTGCCACTACTACTAGGTTGGAAGGTACGGGCATGGGGACCCACACCCTCCTAAGACAGCATAGTGACCTTGGAGGCCCGGTACTACGTCTCACAGTCTTAGCATTTCGGTGGACACCGGGGTGGCCTAGGGCTGAGTGGTAGGGTGGTACTGTACCAGTTGGAAGGCAGTTGGAATCAGCCTAGACGAGCCGGATCATCGAGGATGGCGATCTTGTGGATTACCAGGTGTACACGCTCTGCAGAGTTGATCAATCTATACGTATAGCCGCGTCCGCGGATATGGACATTCCCATGACCTACGCTTCACTTGATTAGAGAGAGGAGTCCTTTCTATCTTTTCCCCAGGTTCTATGTTGGATTCTGGCTTTGGCCGTTGAGACGAGATCTGAGCGGGAGTCAATCTCGTCGCCTAGAGAGAGAGTGAGATGAGATGTGTTGTGTGTGATGGGATTAGGAAAAATGTGTGACTAAGATGGATTAAAAACTGATGAATATTTTATTAAAATATTAACTACTTGCTTAGGAAACCCACAGCCGAAATAGGTCTCTTTCTACTTACCTCAATGCATTCCACTTTCCACAAGCATTGTAAGTATAGGGTGGGCGATACGTGGCCAGTACCAAGTGTACTGATAGATTTTTGATAGGTTCTGAGCCCGAGTACGACTACGAGGGCGATGATTGGGAGAATTAGAGGGTCTGTTCTACGCTCAAGCTGGTTCTAGAAGATCGTTTTCCGCTGCTATCTACGTTGGATGCTATTCCGGATGCTTGTGTGAGTGTGTTCCGCCCTGCGAGGCGAAGAGAATAAATTATGTAAAACTCTCTATTGTACTCTGATATTCATGCATGACTTTAGTATCACTGAGATTTGGGTAAATTAACAGAATGTTTCGTAATTTTACGCTTCGTTTATGTGGATTTCCCTTCATGGAAATCAAGGACGTTTCACATAGATACAAGTATTTTTGGGCTAAAACGTAGCATGAGTTGTAGTCATTGTATTTATTTCCCTGATAAAACCTTTCATGTTTTTGTCAAATTAAGAACATAGGGCTTTGATTCTGCGAGGTCAGTCCATAATGATCTCAAGTTTTGTCAATCAGCTACATGTTCTAAGTACCAAAATATAAAGTCGCAGATGATTTGTACTCAGCATCTTAAGAGCATTTTAAAACTTCAACAAGCATCTTAGGCAACTCCGTGTTAAGTAGCTATCAGATTGACTAAGTATTCATATATGTTGATTTGTGGCTTTTATTTGGACAGACTACTTTAAGGTGCCTTGCTAACATGAAGAGAGGGGTTCTGTGCATGAAACCACTGTTAAGAAGGGAAATGACTACCCTGTTGGCCCTATAGTGCTTGGGTTCTTCATCTTTTTCAGTTCAGGGTGTTCAGTCACCACGAGAGAAAATGGGTTAGTACTAGACTAAAATTGCATTGTGTTAGGGTTATGGATCCTACCAGAAACGGAACGGAGGTTGTAGGGATGGGAGAGAGGGGGCCGTGGCCTGTAGCCTCGACGGCGGTGCTCAGGCGCCGTGGTGCTGGTCGACACATGAGCAAGAGGCAGGGGCAGCTTGGGTGGTGGCTAGGGTTTCTCCCGGCTCCCTGAGGAAGCCGGAAACAATATTATGTTTCTGCTTAAAATCCCAAAAATAGTCTTACAAGGTATTTATAACTCCTCTTATCTAATAATCGGAAAATACTCTAATAATTCCAATAATGCTAATAATAGCTGCACGTGGGCTTTGAGTGCCCTTCTGGACACGGCCCTCTAGCCATGAGCAGGCCTTCTCCTTGCATAGTGCACGCCCGTCATAACATCTCTCCCTGCCTGCGAAAACAGCTCGTCCTCAAGCTGGAAGTCGGGGTAGGCAGCCTTGAACTCGTCGACGCGTTCCCAGGTGGCGTCTTCCTCGGTGAACCCACGCCACTTGATCAACACCTTCCAGATACCTCGGCATTGCTACGCCTGCAACGCGTGGTCCGAGGCTGGCAGGATGCGACCGTCCTATGTCGGAGGCAGGACACCAGATGTCGCTGGAGGATCGCCGCGGTGCTGCTTCAGCATGCTGACATGAAAGACATCATGCAAGCACGCTCCGTCAGGCAGCTGCAGGCGATGAGCTACGCGGCCGATGCGATCCAGCACGCGGAAGGGGCCAGCCCAACGTGGCCCCAGCTTGTACTTGGCACGTGGGTCCAGAGACTGCGCCGTGCGGTGGAGGAGGCGCAGCCCGACCCAGGCGCCGACGTCGAACTCCACCTCCCTGTGATTGGTGTCATAGTACTTCTTCGCAAGCTGCTGAGCTTGAATAAGGCATTGACATACCTTAGCCAGCATGTCATCACGACTATGGAGAAGAGCATCCACAGCCTCAGTACGCGCTGTCCCTGGCCGATAGGGCAGAATTGGCGGCGGGGGACGGCCGTACACCACCTCAAAGGGCGTCGCACGAAGGGCGGTGTGGAAGGAAGTATTATAGCAATACTCCGCCCACGAGAGCCAATCCACCTAAGCACGAGGCCGGTCACCGGTAACACAGCGCAAATACATTGCGATGACCTTGTTCACCACCTCCGACTGCCCGTCCGTCTGGGGGTGGAACACCGTACTCATGCGTAGAGTCACGCCCGCCATCTTGAAGAGGTCACGCCACACGTGACCAGTGAACATGGGGTCCCGGTCGCTGACGATGGACGACAGGAACCCATGAAGGCAGACGATGCCGTCGAAGAAGGCTCGGGCGATGGACGCGGTGGTGTAGGGGTGACCGAGCGCAATGAAATGTGCATACTTGGAGAAGTGGTCGACGGCGGTGAGGATGACTGACTTGCCACCGACCTTGGGCAGCCCTTCGATGAAGTCCATGGAGATGTCCGCCCACACATGGGACGGCACCTCCAGAGGCTGCAGGAGCCCCGCCGACCGAAGAACATTAGTCTTGTTGTGCTGACAAACCGCACAGGAGCGCACCTAGTCCTGCACCAACAAGCGGTCGCCCGGAATATAGAAATCTGAACGAAGGCGGTGCAGAGTCTTTTGAACGCCTTCATGGCCAGCCCCATGAGCGAGCTGGATGGCCTGATGACGTAGGTCACCGACGTCGGGGACGAAGATGCGGTGGCCATGGAGCAGGAGCCCGATGTCCTCGCGCCAGGGAGCAGTCAGCTCACCCACGCGCAGGCGCTCCTGCAGCAGCGTGGCATCTGGTGCAGTAGTAGTCACGCGGCGTACGTCGTCGATGTAGGTGAAGGATGGGCCGGAGATGGCCACCGCTGCTACAGTCTCACCGAGCTCAAGGGCAGCCTCGATGTCACGACGGGACAGAGTGTCAGCCACTGTGTTGAGGCGGCACGAACGGTACTCCACGGCGAAGTCAAAACCAAACAGCTTGCTGACCCACTAGTGCTGAGGCACCGTCAACAAGCGTTGGTCCAGCAGGTACTTGAGGCTGTAGTGATCTATCCGCACGATGAAGTGGCATCCCCACAAGTACGGCCGCCAGTGCCGCATAACCTGCACCAACCCAATGAGCTCCCGCTCATACGCGGCGAGCTTGAGGTGACGCGCGGCGAACGGCCTGCTGAAGAAAGCGAGGGGTCCCACGCCCTGGTGCAGGACGGCGCCGAACCCCGCACCCGAGGCATCGCTGTCCACCGTGAAGACCCTGTCAAAATCTGGCATCTGAAGGACTGGCCCCGTAGTGAGGGTGCCCTTCAACGCGAGGAAGGCCGCGTCGGCCTCGTCGTCCCAAGCGAACGCGTCTCGCCGCAAGAGACGCATCAGTGGCGCCGCGATGATGCCGAAGTCCTGGATGAACTTCCGGTAGTACCCGACGAGCCCCAAGAAGCCCTGCAAGGCGCGAGCAGAACGCGGAGCGGGCCATGAGGCAACCGCCGTGATCTTATCGGCGTCCATGGTGACTCCCTCGGCATAGATGACGTGGCCCAGGTAGGCCACCGAAGAGGCCCCAAACGAACACTTGGAACGTTTGAGGTGGAGACGATGGGCGCGGAGGGCGTTGAGGACGATGCCGACGTGCTGCAGGTGCTCCGCCCATGAGGAGCTATAGATCAGTATGTCATCAAAAAACAATAGCTTGTGATCTTTTGCAAGAGAGTGGGAAACTGGACTTGTTGTTTGATGGTCAACACCTTCTTGTTAGATGTTGCGTCCACATACTAAACATTCTTGTCCAAGATGGTATGAATGTTGCTAATAATGCTATAGAGATAATAAGAGATCTAGTTAGGCATATCAATTCATCACCATCATGGATCCAAGCTTTCAATGAGATAGCTGAAAGGGAACGCTTTCCTAGAAAGGCTAGCTTATTGCTTGACGTGCCGAACCGTTGGAACTCAACGCATGACATGATTCTTGAGGCATTGAAGTATAAAATTGTTCTAAAGAGGTATGCAAATGCACAACAGCAACTTGTTCCAGATGATGAAGAATGGAGCAAAACTGAAAGTGTGGGTGAGTTCCTTGGGGCCTTTGAAGAAGCTACAAGGTCATTTTCAGCCGATAGGTATCCTACGTCACACCTTTTCTTAGAAAAAGTGCTATGTATCCATCAAGCTTTAAGAAGTCAACAGTGGCAAGGTAATCAAGTAATAAGAGATTTGGCTAAGGCAATGGACAGAAAATTTGACAAGTACTGGGATGGTAACTATAACATGGCTCTTGTTATATGCACTGTACTTGATCCAAGGAAGAAGCTTGATTACCTTGCTTTCTTTTATGATAAAGTAAGTCGGAACTATCTTGATAGGGAAACAAGCATAGATTTGGCAAAAGATTGGTTGACCAAGTACTACAAAAGATATGAAACTGATCTTAGAAGAGACGATACAAGTACTACACTGTCTCAAACAGGTGTGTCTAGGAGCTTGCTAGGTTCACCTGTGTTGGTTCTTGGCAAAAGAAGGTTGGAACAAGAGTTTGCTGAATTTAGCTCTCACAGAAGAGGTACTAGTGTTGACAAGGCTGAATTAGATGCATATCTGGAAGAAGCCCTTGTAAGGGATGATGAGACTTTTGAGATTTTGAGTTGGTGGAAAACAAACTCAAATAAATACCCTGTGCTATCACTTATGGAAAGAGACTTTCTAGCCATACCTCTTAGTACCGTTTCTTCAGAATCTGCATTTAGTTTGAGCGGTTCAATTCTTGGTGACAACCGAAGCTCGATGATCCCACAAACTCTTGAAGCTTTAGTTTGCTGCAAAGATTGGCTTTATAAATACCAGTGAAGGTATTACTCTTTTCTGTGCTTCATTTTTTTTCTAATATGTGCAAATTGATTTTTGCCATGTTTGCTTAATATGCTGTCATTTTGCTTTGTGCAGGTTGTACCGGTTAGTTTGGGAGATATTCTAATGAGGTAATCTTTGTTGACCTTTTTTTTTGCTGGTTGGATGTAACCTGCACAACTGAAACTGCACAGCCATAGTTGTCTAATCAGTTGACATTTGTGCTTAAATATATCATGAATGATTGACCATACAGCACATAGTCATAGGAGCCAAGCTAGCTGGGACTGTATGGGTCATATTCCCAAACTGCATAAGCTTGGACATGACTAGGTAATAGGTTGGCCGCATCATGGCCTTTGTATGTATGAGTGGGTACAGTACACTTGCTGAGTTACTGCCTTTTGATTAGCAGGCTGCAAATAACATGGGTACAATACTGGTAATTCCATGAGTTAGTGTACAATACTGGACTAGTTTTAATACATTCCATACTAGTATTTAATACATTCCATTCACCACAAGTTTTTGGCCTATGTATATACCACTCTGTATAGTTCTTGGCTTCTGTATTTCTTTGAGCAACAAATGCTTGTCCAATTTTGATTCCATTGTATTTCTTTGAGCCACAAATGCTTGATAAAAATAATCAGTCAAGTGCTCTTTAACATACTAAGTTGTTATATTCTAAATTTAACTTTTGTTCAGTGATCGTTGACAATGATAATCCTTTTAGGTTGCTAAAAGAGGTGGGAAGAGCATTGAGGCTCCTATGATGACAAAGGACGACTGAAATAGATGAAAGATTGTGGCAGAGAAGGCTACAGCAAACTGCTAGCACAAATATTTTTCAATGTCTTTTAGTTCAAACTGAAGTTCCCTGACCGACCATTGATAGCTTGGTTATGGGCAACTTGTTAGCCCCCTTTGCAAGATAGTGTAGTCACTGGTTTATGTTCTTGTTTGCTAGGTCCCCATTGCTGTTTATGCTTACTCTTGGTAATATAGTGGGGAAGAAGAGACATCTTGTTTATGTTCTGTACTACTGTGATCATCAGATCATGTAAACTGGTTTGTTCCATCCCAGGCAAATTTTTGATGATTTCTAAGTATGGAAGAGATCATAGAGAAAATCATTTAGAAGAGGAACCTGTCTTTTTTCGGATTATATGAATATATTTAAGGGCATTTGTCTAATATTTGTATTCCTCTGCCATGTTGTCTTTGAAGTTGATGGCAATTTTGCTCATACATTTATTTCTATACTTGTTCAGTGATTTGGATGTCAAACACACGCCATCTGACCTGTGAATGGCAGTTAGATGTTTCTCAACGCAGTGCCTGACAACGCCATCTGACTACGCCTGCTAGTGGGGGCAAACCCTCCCCAAACCCGCACCGCCCCACAGATCAGCAGAGAGAGTACCCAACCCGACCCTGCCCAATTAAATATGTGGTCAACCCGCCCCGCCCTGCCCCGCCCCATTGCTGGTGGGTACTTGCATCTGCGCTGTGCGTTGCACTGCAGTATTAAACAAAGCATGTAAGCATGCACAGCCACACAACTGGTTCCATAAGCACTGCGTTGACAGGTCAAATGGCGTTGTCAGGCACTGCGTTGAGAAACATCTAACTGCCATTCACAGGTCAGATGGCGTGTGTTTGACATCCAAATCACTGAACAAGTATAGAAATAAATGTATGAGCAAAATTGCCATAAACTTCAAAGACAACATGGCAGAGGAATACAAATATTAGACAAATGCCCTTAATATATTCATATAATCCGAAAAAAGATAGGTTCCTCTTCTAAATGATTTTCTCTATGATCTCTTCCATACTCAGAAATCATCAAAATTTTGCCTGGGATGGAACAAACCAGTTTACATGATCTGATGATCACAGTAGTATAGAACATAAACAAGATGTCTCTTCTTCCCCACTATATTACCAAGAGCAAGCATAAACAGCAATGGGGACCTAGCTAACAAGAACATAAACCAATGACTACACTATCTTGCAAAGGGGGCTAACAAGTTGCCCATAACCAAGCTATCAATGGTCGGTCAGGGAACTTCAGTGAAACGATCTCGATTTTCCTCGAAGGGAAAATCCACAGATACGATTTATAATGTAGTAGATCACGAGAGCAATCCATCACATTATCAATTATCAGCTGATATCATAGTCATACATCGTAGAATTACAAGTTACAAGACTTTACAACACTGGTTAACACATCTATTACATTGTATTCTAGCGGAAACACACGCGTCTTCATCATAGTCGTTGTAGTGCATCAGCAGGTGAAGGCTCCTCCTTCACGGGCAATCATCAGAGTTGGCGTAGAATGTCAGCGGCGTGGACTTCATCTTCTGAACCAAACTCGAGCGTAGGAACGAGACCACCTAATCCAAGTCCTCGTGGTTGTCGTAGATTTCGTCCAAACTTGCCCAAAATCTATTAGTACGATTTGTACTGGCCACTGTCTCCCACCCTATGCTTTTGCGTATGCTTTGTGGTAAGTGGAATGCAAGGGTAGATGAAAAGACCTATATATGGCTGTAGGTTTCCTATGCAAGTTCAACAAGATTTTATAATAATAGTTCATCAAGTTTTAATCCATCTCAACCACACGTTCTCGAGAGAATTTCCTATTTGGCCCCGAAAATAATGCTCGTTTCCTATTTGACACCGAAAATAAAAATCTTTACTATATGTCCTCAACTCAAGTTTTTGTTTCCTATTTGACACTTCCGTTAGTTTGGGTGCCTAACAGTGTTAAGTCCTATGTGAAAAGTCCATTTTACCCTTGGAGACTTATTAGCAACACTGACATTCCATTGTTGATATCGTTGGAGATTTTTGTACCCCTAGAGTACATGAATGATAAGATTGTCAAAAAAAAGTACATGGTTTGACAACAAGAAAAAAAGAAAGGTCTTATACAGAATGACAATAATCCATGATCACAATAAGAGATCTCTCACAATAAATAGGTCTCCAACATATTTTCACATGCACAGAAACTCCATTTTCATAGGTTCACCTACATAGAAACATTTTGTCACATTTTCTCAAGTTCAGAGGTTCACATGCACAGGAACATTTTCATAGATTCATAGGTTCACATCCAACACATTTATTTTGGGCACATGCAAGTTCAAGATAAATGGAACTTATGCTGCCAGGACAAGAACAAGAACGTACAGGTTCACATAGATCACAAGTCCGCATGCACAGAAACATTTTCATAGATCTCCAACACATTTTCACATCACAAACTCAGCCTTCTTTTGCTTCTTGTGCTCAATACAGGACTGGTTGGCTACAGTTTTTTGCTCCTTGTGCCCATTGCAGGGCTATCAAACTGCGACAAAAGATTTTTTGCAGCGTTTTTATCTACTTCTTTCTTCCTTCTTTTACCCTTTAACTTGACAATAGCTTCTGGTTTATCTTTGGACATAGGAAGCTCAATTGAAAGTGGTTCAGGTTGATTTGAACCGCTTCTGGACCTATACATGTTAATGTGTATGCAAAAATTGAGATCAAATAAAAAATGTGACCAAGCAAAATAAATTTAGATGTAGTATAGGCTACCTTTTTGATGCTCCAGAGTTAGAGAAACCCTGCTTTCCCTTTTTCCTACTTGTAATCTCCAAGCTTACACTAAAAAAAGAAGATAGTTTGGTACTTAGAAGTCACCATTAGCTTTCTATTAGTACAATATTTATTCAAGTTTTATTAATTACCTTCCTGCTGGACCAGAATTGGACTCAACAATCTTTCTCTTCTTACTAGTTGTAGGTTCAGGTTCCAAGTTTTGACTACAATAATATTGAAAGTACTAGGATGAGACACCATGAGTTGGAATGTAAATACAGAAAGTGGAAAATAAGCTAACATTGGTGGAAAAGTCATAGAACATGTTGGTGCTTCATCCTCCAATGGCACAACACTTGGCAAACAGGTCTTAGAGGGGCCATGGCTTTTGCAAACAAGTCTTAGAGGGGCCATGGCTTTTGCAAACAGGTCTTAGAAAGTGGAAAATAAGCTAACCTTGGCAAACAGGTCTTAGAGGGGCCACGGCTTTTGCACTTGCTCTGCAGTCTGTGCATGAACTTCCTGAAGGACATGGAAAAACGATATTCACCACTACCACAGCCATTGTTGTTTTGATGGTAATTACTTAGTTTTGACACTTCGTTTTGGCCACAGCACACCTCACATAAAACAGAGTGCCATATGTGATTAAACGCACTAGTGTCTTTGTTACAGCTTGGTAACATACATGTAGATTGTAGTTCCATGAGATAATGCAGTAGGGTTGTAATTCAGTTACAATTACAACTGTCACAGTGCTTGTAGTTTGGTGCACTCGTAGCATTTGCTAGTTGCATATTGCAAAGCTAAAATGTAAATTCTGCGAAGTCATATATATTAAATTTAGTAGCATGCACATTCCGCTTCTGTC
The DNA here is from genome assembly GCA_038087645.1 of Saccharum hybrid cultivar R570. Lineage (NCBI taxonomy): Eukaryota > Viridiplantae > Streptophyta > Magnoliopsida > Poales > Poaceae > Saccharum > Saccharum hybrid cultivar. Next base: position 16,851,322 of record JAQSUU010000551.1, on the reverse strand, counting down.
AAGCAAACATGTTTTCTTTGTAAAAGGTTGAAATTATAGGCTTTCTAAAATGCCATATGTTATGGCCTCACCATATGTGAATATGGTGGTCAGGACGGTAGCCGAAGAAAGTACCGTCTAGTGTGCTGCTGGGCTAGGGATCTCAGGAACTTGGTTGTGGGACAAGAGTGGTTTCCCTCCCTGGTTTAGATTGTATTATTGCTCACCTATCTTCTACCTGTGGCATGATTTTTCTAATTAACTAGTATGTGTGGGCATGTTGCTTTCATATTTTTATTCCTTCTTTAATAAAAAGACACTCTACTCTCCTGCATGTTCAAAGAAAAAAAGTGCTATATGTTGGAATGATACACAACATAACCATTATATAATACCAATTAGTAGTGATTGAATTCCTTCTATGGTTCCACATGAGAAACCAGTACGAATATAACCTACATGTCCAATCGAACTAGTTACTCACACTGGGAGATGCTTCTCTAGAGTGTCCCCAGGTTGACCAAAGGCAGAGAAAAAGAGAGCGCCATCGGAGGACATGGAGACAAAAACATGTTACTCACACTGTAGCGCCTTCTCTGTTCCTGGGCGTGCCGCCTCTGCTTGCGCACGCCTGGGCCGCGTTGGCCACCTGGCCTGAGGCCGCGGTGCTGCCATCGGCCGCCCCTGAGGCAGTGTCCGTGACCATGGCACCCTCCGCTGAGATGGCTTGGGCAGCGCCCGTGGCCACGCGGGCCAGCTTGGTGGCCACGCCGCGCTGCACCTCCATGGCCGCGTGGGCCGGCTTGGTGGCCGCACCACGCTGCACCTCCATGGCCTCGCGGGCCAGCTGCTTGGGCCCATGCGCCGCCTGCTTGCGCGCGCGGGCGGCTGCCGTGGCCTCGCTGACCTGCTCCGTGGCCTCGACGCCATCAGCCAGAGTCGCGCCACCCTCCCCGAAGCCGTGCCACCTTCCACTGAATCCGCGCCGCCATCCGCCTCCATGTCTGCGCCACCCTCGATCTAGGGTTAGGGGAGGGAAACAGGAGAGGAAGGAGATGGGAGATGGCCTGCACGACGTGACTCGGACGAGATGAACGACCGTGACTCGACTTCGTTTTTCTCTGCTGAAGGGCATTATGGTCTTTTCGCATTGCCCCAGTTGGACAACTCACGGTGTTGGCTCATAGATCTGACGGAAGTGTCAAATAGGAAAGGAAAACTTGAGTTTAGGACATATAGGAAAGATTTTTAGTTTCGCTGTTAAAAAGGAAAGGAGCATTATTTTTTAGGTCAAATAGGAAATTTTCTCCACATTCTCCCATCCCATCACACACATCTCACCACACTCTCACACTCTCTAGGCGGCAAGGACGACTCCTGCTCGTACCTTGCCTCAACGGCCAAAGTCGGATCCAACACCAAAACCCAGGGGAAAGGTAGAAATGACTCCTCTCTCTCTAATCAAGTGAAGCGTAGGTCATGGGAATGTCCATATCCGCGGACGCGGCTATACGTATAGATCGATCAACTCTGCAGAGCGTGTACACCTGGTAATCCACAAGATCGCCATCATCGGCAGTGCCTCACCTAGGCTAATGCCGACTGCCTCCCAACCGGTACGGTACCACCCTACCACTCAGCCCTGGGCCACCCCGGAGACCACCGAAATGCTGAGACTGTGAGACGTAGTACCGGCCCCCCAAGGTCACTACGCTGTCTTAGGAGGGTGTGGGCCCCCATGCTCGTACCTCCCTACACTATCACCTTCCAACCTAGTAGTAGTGGCACCGCCCTAGTCAGTCGGATAATCGTCTCCTGCCCATCAGGAGCGAGTGGTGTGCACGAAGGGTCCTATGATTCCAATTCTCAAGACATACCAGTCCTTAGGGGGACCAGACAGGATATCTTCACAAGGGGATAACCAACACCCCGTGCCTTGACGGCACCTCCTCCGGGGATAACCAACACCCCGTATGCTCACACATGCACCCGCCACAGGTACCTCTCACGAGGGATGCCCAGGTCGTACCCCTCCGGCATGACTTCCCCCAAAGATTCGTCGTAGGATCCTGTCTGATCGACTCAACCCTCACCACACACCCAAGACGCACGCCAAGATCTCCCTAAGTTCATTATCTAGTTTTACCAAGTTATCGACACCATGTGCCTTATCCACTCATGTTATCCCTTCACCAAGCATCACATCACAGGTATAATGCGTAGTGAAAGTAAAACAGTAAGTAGAATGCGAGCGTTTAGCCTATAAGCGGGTGTGCAGGGGAATAGGTTGCGACAAGGTAATGGCTTACAAGCAGTCTACCATGCAACATATCACAGTTCAATTGCAAGAAAGTAAAGCACTAGCATCTATATGTAGCATGTCTAATAGGTTCTACGAGGTTGGGTGGGACGTGGAACACCTGTCAAATGTCATATCCAAGATCCTCGGTGCACTTGTAGTCGTACTCCTCCATGGTCCTTCCTCCATCTGCCTGTCCTTTCTCCAATGGGTTCTAGTCCGTTCAACGCTAACCTCGATGCAATACCTCGATACAGCGACAAGCAAAAGAGCAATCAGACCACTAAACCTAGAAAGACTATGGTAAGAGAGGCAATAAGGCACAGAAAGAACAACTACACCGAAAGAATGCAAAAGGAAGAATGACTTAGCCCTCTCGGCGGATGTCCGATCCCTGGGCCAAAGAATCAGGAGTGGTGATTTGCTAAGTACAAGCTTAAGCCTTAGCCTAGCCAGTACTTCCCGAGTCGATCGTGTCGACCTGTACGGCTTAAATGGAAATGGCATAGTCTCTAGCTCATCGTAAGCAAACACCATGGCTTGCAGCTTTTTATCCAAACATCATGGAGACTGACGAGGACCGAAAGACTACAAGCAAGAGAAGTTCCGTTCTCTCTCAATCCATCTACCATTAAAATCGATGAGAACCAAGAGAGGGTGGAACAGGGAAGAGAAGAGCAGAGGCGATCTACTTCTCCCAATACACACGTCACGGCCAAGACGAGGCATTGGAAAAGAGTGACTCACAAAAGAACACAAGTGCCCAAACAACTTGTAGGATACCACGACCTAGGTGCACTAAATGCACTGAGACGTTCCTAGGGTTCTTAGCGGTGTGGTTGTCACCACAAGAACCATAGAAACACTGCGGTCGAAAAAGGTAGAAGCTTACAAGGACTCGAGCACGGAAGAGCCAAAAGACGGCAGAAAACATGAGATTCATCCTCCTTTAACCCACTTGCCATGGTAACGACGGGAATTGGAGGAATGGAATCAAGAGAGCGACAAACACCAAACTAACGAAGAGCACAATCCACACCTTACTAGATCGATGGGGATTGAGAACAAAAGAGGAAGAAGGAATGGGACCCGCACTCCTTTTCCCAACTCATCATGGAAAGGACGAAGGTTGGTAGAAGGCACGATCCCACGATCCGAACCCACTCATAGGGCACCACGACCGTGCCACTATACGTCACAAGGATAATCCTACAGCTCATAGCGATGCGGTTGTCATCGCTAGATCCAAAGGAACGCCATAGTCAAGGTGGTACAAGCATATGAGCTGGTTAGGCTAACAACGAGAGAAAAAGAGGTAGAGCCCGATGGTCATGGCGAGGTGAACTCGTGGCCATGAGCTTCACCTAAGCGAGTTGGCTTCGTAGTTCCCCGATTGTCATTCTCTAATTCCCCTCCCATGAGGCAGGTCATGAAGGGTTCAATCTATGTGGGTGAGAGCCACGTCGATATTGACATCGACATTGAATCCACCATGATCACGTCCTAGGGACAAGAGTAGGGATTAACGATCGTGGTTCAACGAAGACAACTAAAGCACGAGGGAAAGGATATGCTCGGTGTCACAGCCATGGCGAGACGAGCTCGCGATCACAACGTTCAAACAACTGTTCTCTCGATCGACTCGAAGGCACGGTCCACAGACTCACAAACAGCCCACAAAAGGGCCACAAAGCACAACAATGAACCACGACTCGACACCCAACTACACACGATGCGATGTAGAGTAGCACAGGTCCCTAGTAATCACAAGAAGATGGATAGACCGGCATGAAGGCAAGGCTCAGGCATTTATAGATAGGTGATCGTGTAATAAGGGTGAATGATGCTTTACAAATGCATAAATGAGCAAAAGAAATGAAGAGTGAAGCTTTGCCAACGTCGGGGATGGCGTCGGCTAGGTTAAAAGGGTTAACCATGTTGCAAGAAGGGCGAAGGGCTGCTGCAGCATGTTCCAACGGGCTACGGTAGGCCACTGCTGACCCGCTGTAGCTTCCTTGCATGGCAACAATTCCACGGCACGAAGGCCGGTCACAATGATGGAACGGCGAGGTCTAGAGCTCCGGCTCCCGGCTCTTGGTGGTGACGAGCAGGGCTGCTGCCCTGGTGATGGAAATGGAGTAGGCAGCGAGTTGGTGCTTCCAGGGCACCGATGGAGTGGCACAGCATGCACACGGTCGTCACAGAAAGGAGGTAGAGGAGGTGCAGCCCTGCGACATTGAGAGCTCACGGCACAAAGGCCGTTGTCAGGCAGAAACGATGATAGAAGGAAAGAGCAGAGGCCTTGGGCTCTGGTGGCTTACCGACGGTGTCTTGCTATGGTCGATAAAGGTGATGGTGAGCAGGGAAAGGCGCTGCAGTGGTGGAGTTGATTCTCGCGGGGTTGAAGATGGCTCACAGCCCTCCGATGGTGACCACAGCTTCTCCGGCGTGGTACAAGCAGAGGGGGCGAATGGCCTGGTGGAGCAAGACAGCGAGATCACCGTGCTGCTACCATTGAAGGAGCAAAGCGTGGCCATGACATCACCGAGCAGGGGTGCGACGTGGTTGTCGTCGCACAATCGACGAGGAGGCGATGTCGCTGCAGGCTCCACGTTAGCGGCGAGGCTGAGGTAGCCGGCGATGAGGTGGAGCATGGGTCGAAGATGGTGCTGATCCTACCCATGGCTCGATGTAGCTGTCGACGCGGTTGAAGCAGAGCGGGGTGGCTCATGGTCGTCATCACGGACACGCTGGCGGAGACACGGCCACGGACAACGTCGATGACAACACGAACGCGGAGGCAAGATGGTGCTCGCGGATGAGAGGCAGACGCGTGGTGGCAGACGGGCTCGGCGTTGCCATGAGCATCGAGTGGCGTGGTGAGGCCACTCGGACGCGTTCGCGGTCAGCATGACCACGTCGAAGAGTGGGGAGGGCTCCTGGCTGTCACGGTTCTAGGCTCGGCGAGGGGGAGTGGCTCAGCATGGTGCGATGGCGGCTCGCGGTGACGTGTTCATGGCGTTGTGGTGATGCTGCTCGTCACGGTGAGCCTTGGTGGTGCGGCCGCGTGAGCCTGCTGGCAAGGAGCAGCAGAGGGAAGCGAGAGTGAGTGGTGACGGTGGATTGGGGAGAATAAAAGGGGAGTGCCGACGGCTGCTCCATTTATAGGAGATGGCTAGGGTTCGGCTGGTCCGCGTGACTTCTGTGAACGGTGGCGATCTTTGGGAGGTGTGCCAAGGACGCGTGGTGAGCATCCACGGGCGGAGCGTGGGCACAGACGCCCAAAATGGCGCAGGCGTGCCTCTCCTCCGAGCGACAGCGACTCCTGGGAGCGTCTCCACGCGAGTAAGGTTCCAGGGGGTCATGCGGCTAGTGGGCCTAGTAGGCCATGTCTTCTGCTGGGCCTCGCGTAGGAGATGGGCCAGAGGAAGGAGGACAGAGGCCTAGGTGGGCCTGCTAGGGTAGCTGGGCCGGTGGGTGAGAGATAGGAAAGGGAGGGAGTTGGGGGTGCTGGGCCAAATTGAGAAAGGGTGAAGGAAGGGTATTTTCATTTTTGTGGAACAAGATCTTGAGAAATTTCAAAAGGGATTAAGGTAGGGATCAAAAGGGGGTTGAGACAAAATGATAAATAACTTCTCCTGGTACAATTTTATGAATTTTGGATCAAGAAACTTGAAAAGGGTTGGAGGTTTTCCTTTTCATAGGATAGTGGTTTTGAGGAATTCGAGACGAGAACAAAAGGGGAATTTGAAAGGGGAATCTCCAGTGGGGATTATGGAAATTCCAATTGGAATTTGGTAGGCTTTTGAATGGGGTTCGAAAAGAGATCAGAAAGAACTCATGGGTGATTTGAGAGATATTCAATGGGAAGGTTGAGGAGGGAGTTCAAAAGCGATTGGAGGTAAATTCAAAAGGAATTAGATAGGAGATTTGCTACAGATTTGTGCACTCCAACACAAACAAGACTCATTCACCGAACAAACTCGAGAGCACCGACACACTCCTACATTCAACTCTATATGAATGCAATGATTTGTTCGTGTGTTTGTCTTACGTTTGACCTACATCTACATGCTTCACATGTTTGCAGGGATAATTTTAAAAAGTTCATATTTTTGGTTGCCCCGAAAACCCAGGATGTTACAGTCCACCCCCCTTACAAGAATCTCGTCCCCGAGATTTAGAGCCACTACACTTGGAGGATAGCTCGAGGGGTTTAACTAAAGTTGATGGCTTTTACTAGATGTTCAACATGCATTAGTGCATCAGGTTTTTGGAAAGAAGCTTTTGAAAGAGGGCTTTTGGAAAGCAGTTTTGACAAACCTCTTCAAATTGAGAAAGGAGAGGGAGACAATTTTGCATCCTCAAATCGGTTTTTGGAAAAGAGCCTTTTCTCAAAAGATCTTTCTGAAACTTTCGCAAACTAAGTTTTGATTTTGCCTTTTAAAATCATTTTGTTTTCGTTAATCAAAGGTTTTTGGGAAGCAATTTTAAATACTAGTTGAATTCATTTTCACAGGCCAAATTTTTTTTTGCCAGGCGAGTTTTAAAAGCCATTTGTGGAAGCTATTGTTGCTTTAAACAACAGTTTTTGGATAAAGAGACAACTTTGAAAATAGTTTTCTTTTTGAAACGAAATCCATTTTTTGCAAGATAGGGAAGCAACTTGAAATAGTTTTCATTTAAAAATAAATTCCCTTTTTGAAGTTGGTTTTAGATTTGGTAAACCAAAACCTTTTTGCAAACAAGCATTTTTAAGAGGCTTGAAAACAGGTTCTCATAAATCCACTTTTGGAAAACGCCATTTGAAGGAGGCCGCTTTTCTCAAAATTTTCAAAAACACACACAAAGGGTTTGAAGCATCTTTTTACAAAGCATTTGAATTCGGGGTAAGGTTTTCAAAACATTTGAAAGAGGCCGAAAGTTTTGAATGGGGCAAAACTTTTCAAAATTCCATTTTTTTAAAGCTGTTTTTACTCAAAGACAATAGTTTATTTCGCAAAGCTTTGAGTTTTGAAAACTTTTGATAAAACATGGTAGGGCTTTTAAGTAGAAATTTTTGAAATCCAAAACATCTTTTGTTTGAAATAAAACTCTTTTTCAAATTGTCGCTTTTTAAGTAGGGTTTTTGAAAAGCTAAGCTTAGGATTAGTGTTGTATGCGGGTACCACTTGGAAGCGGTCACAGTCACGTACCTTAATACCTACATACGCCCAGCGGCAGCCATGTGGATGCATCACACATGGGGCCCCAAGTTTCGTAGCGGCACCAAGGGTTATGATCACGGACCACTACCAATTAAGTCCCTGGCAACAACTCGAAATCCCAAGCTAGTGGGAGGGGAGAGTTTTACGAAAGGACGACGAAAAAGCCTTTATAAAATGGTTTTGGAAGTCATGTTTTGGAAAACATAGTTTTAAATCTTTTGTTTTGCAATTCTTGCAAGGAGGAAGGTCACAACCTTTAGATTTTGAAATCAAATCAACACAAAGATAATTGAAATAGGTTGTAACCCGCTTTGGTTTTTTTAAACTCAAATCAAAACTTTTGAATTTTTGAGTCGAAATAGTTCATTAGAAGAGATTTCTGGAAACACTTTAAATAGATTTTTAGTTTGTGAAATCAAAACTTTTATAGAAGGGTTTTTATTTTTCTAAAACCTCTTTCAAAATAATTTTTCAGAAACATTTGGGCTATTCGAAAGGGGAAGTTTTAGAAATCAATCCAGGTTTATATACTTTTCCAAATGGGCCTTTTGGAAAAGACGTTTTGAAATAGCGAGTACACGAAATTTGAAATCATTTTGATGAAAACATTTTGCAAATACCGGGGTTTTTCCAAAACATTTCATGACATGCAGTTCTTGAAATTCTATTTGAATGATGAGGGAGGGTGAGTTGCAAAACTTTTGAAAAACATGTTGAAATCCATGCAAGTTTTGGAAACAAAATCCTTTGAGAGCTTTTGTTTTCTAAATCAAAACACTTTTCATTTGGAAGATTTCAAATCAAAAGATTTTGAAACTCATTTTTGTTTTGAAAACAAAGCGTTGCTTCCCCTGTTTTTTTGAAAACAATAGTAGTTTGAAGATGATTTCAAATCATTTGTCATTTGAAGGGTAAAGTTTTCGCAATCAAATTTTTGTTTTCAGAAACCTTTTTCCAAAGCAACACTTTGAAACTAGATTTGGAAAATTAATTTTGGTTTTGCTAAAATTTCTGGAAGGATTACAAACAAAATCTTTTCACTAGGATTTTGTTTATAAATCATTTGCAAACCCCTTTGTGAAAACAAGGTTCATTTTGAAAAGAATTTGGCTCCCAGGTTGAAATCAAAAGCTTTTAAAACAAAACTGAGCCAAGGATTTTGGTTTGAAAACATTTTGTTGATTGAAAAGCAAAACTTTTGTTTTTCGAAAGTGAAATTGTAACACTTTTGAGAAGGGAACGGGTTTTCAAACTGTTTTGCAAATGGCTTTTGAAATCAAATCAAGTTGAGAAGAGATTTTAAACTACTTTTCTTTTGAAAGAGGAGAAACTTTTTAAGATGTTTAGAAACCATTTTCTTTGAATAGCAATGATTTTGTCAAAGAGAGACTTTTTAACCAGAAAAGGGGAGGGTACTTTGAATGTGCATTTAGTTGAAAGTCAAAAACAATTTTGAAACAGAGTTGGTAAAGATATGATGCATTTTTATTGTATTTTAACTCTGTTAGTTGGGGTCACTTATGTAACACTTCAAGTGTTTAGTCCTTAATTGCATTGCATTTGCATGGCATAGGCATAAGCATGCATCATTCATGTTTGTTATTTTATGTGATGCAACACATGTGATTATTTTAGGGTTTGTTTGATTTATTTCATGAAGTACTTGATAGTTGGTGTAACAAAAAGGTAAGGTAGCCAATCATGACCTTCAACACCTTAGTTATACTTAGGGTAACATTTGGAACAAGGTTCATGTTGACCAAAATTACTAAATTGCCCTCCAAGAGAAGTTTGACCACCCTTTGACCCTAGAAGGCCCTAGTTTGACCAATTAAAAAGTCTAATTTAGAGACCTTGCATGGAAGAGCACCCTTAAGCAAAGTTGTAGAGAATTTCATGAGGAACAAAAGTTCTAATGTGGCCATCTCATGAAAATGACCAGAGCATGCTCAAAAATGGCCCACAAGTCAGCTTGAGTGGGAATCAACACTTAGAAAAATTCTAAGTCTGGAAATTGGACTTTTCAGTTTCACTGTACCTCACTTTAGCAACTTGTAACTCACCAACTAGGCCAAACCAGTCTTTGAGCCAATTGACAAAGTTGTTGTCCACACATAGCTCTACAACTTTGTCAATATCATCATCACCTGGTTCTCAATAGTTTAGGAGATATAATGTCTTGAAGTTAGGGTTTCAGTCGGCATAGTGACTGAAACTAAGTTTCAGTTTCATCAAGCACCACTTTGGAGCTCTGTAGTTTCAAATCTAGGCCGAACCAGCCCAAACTCCAATTGACAAACTTGTAGACCTCATGTAGCTCTACAAAATTGGTGTAATCATCTTCGACTAACTCGAGCTGGTTTAGGAGATATTCTTCGTTGAAATCATGCTGTCAGTCATCGAATGACAGTCTTCATTCAGTCGAACCCGACTTCGTCGTCTGTCATGGCCGACCGGAGGCAGGGCCGCGGCGACGCGTGGGGGCTCGGTGGCGGCCATGCGCCGGCCGTGGTCCCACTGGTCAGTCCACCGAACCTACAAGGTCGCCACGCCGCACCAGAGCTGCCCCAGTTCCTCTCCCTCCCTCATTCGGCTTCGACACAAAGAAAACTGAGCCGCCATTGCCGCCCCTCTCCGGCGAAGCTCGTGCCCGCTCACCACCGCATCGCAGTCCACCAGACCTCGCCACTCCCTCCGCCTCACCATCCTCCATCTCCCTGACCCACCGAAGCCAGCAATTTGACTCAAGGTGAGCCGCATTGCTTTCTTCCCCGCCTCCGAGAGGTCGCCGGAGCCCGCCATGGGACCTCACCGTGGTCGGGGTGCTTCGGGTCTCTCTCCACCCTCCCTTCCTAGCAAAATGGATCCGCCTAGCTTCGGTGAAGCTCGTACCGAGCCTAGACCGCACCGTGTATCCTCACCGGCGACGGTGCGCCGCCACCGGACATCACCGGCCGCCGCTCGCGGTGACAAGCCCCTTCCACCCCATCCCCATCCGTTCCACGAGCACCAATCGACGCACCGGGTGACGGAGAACACGAGGCGGTGTCCGATTGGCCGAGCGAGCCCTTCTCCGGCGAGCTCGAGCTCGTCGGAGCTCGCGGGTCTCCGCCTCCCCGGTCTCCGGTCGCTGACCGCGGGGGCCCGCCTGTCAGTGTCGCGCGCGGGCGGGAGCGCTGAGCGGGCCGCGCGCGCGCGAGTGTGGGCCGAGTTTTCCGGGCCGGCCCAGTTCATCTGAAACGAAATTCATTTTTATTATTTTGTCACTAATTTTTGTACAAGTTGGAAAAATATAGATCTAGGGTTTTAATGATCCAAAAATCATGAGATAAATTTTATTAGGGTCCACATGATGTGTAGTATTTTAGAAAAATATAAATCTGGAATGTGATGTTTAATTTTTAGGAGAATTTAATAGATCCTTTAAATGTGTTTTGGAATGCATGCAAATTTGTTAAATTTATAACTTGAGCTGTAATGTTCCATAAATCATAAAATTTGATGGGTAGGTTACTCTATGCTAGTCCTAGCTCTGGTAAAAATTTGGGCATCAGTGCTTAATTAATTTCCAAGTTATAATGCTATCTTGTTATTCTAGGAAATACTTAAATGAATTTTTGTAATTTTTCTACATGTGCAATGTTCATATAACTTTTTGGAGAATGTCTTGGTACCCTAGACTGTCTAAGAAAAATATGAAATCTGTTGTTTGACACTTTTCAATAGGGTTTCCTATTTATGCAAAAATCAGCCTTATTAACTTGTGAATTTTGTGTAGGGAGTTTCTGTGAATAAAACTTGTTCAAATTTTTACTGTGGTCTCTTTTTGGGTCAGAGAGTTCCCTGTAATTTTTGTAGAATTTTAGGAGCAGTTTATATATATGTTTGAAATTTCACTTAATTACTTAAGTAAATTAAGAAATGGGTTTAAATAAATGTTCTAGGTGGGCACACCTTACTTTCTGGTGTCTTTGTGATATTTGTGAACTTGTAGTAGCATTAGTTTGGTTTTAGAGAATGTTTGCCACATCAATAAATATTTAACCTTTGTAATTTAGGTTTTCTGGACAGCTAAGTAGTAATTCTAAATTTGGCTTTGATAAAATTGGTTGCTGGACAACCTGTAAATACCAAAGTTGGAGTAAACTTGATGAACTAGCTTGTGTTAAAATTTGGAAGCATTTGGCTTAGTAGTTTGAGAGTTACTGTTGTTTAAAGTGGCAGTTCAAAATCTGCTACTCTCTGTTTTGGAGAGGACAGATTCTGGAACTTGTGAAGTTTGACATGGAAAACTTAGGAGTTTGGAGTTGAGGTCTGAAAATGAATTGTAGTACATTTCTTAGGCTTTCCAGATTGTCTTAGATCATATCTTTTGGAATTATAAATCTCCAGTTGTGATAAAAACAAGTAGCTGCTGTCTAGAATGCTTACTGTGGTGTTTTGCTGATTGTTATGGTGAGATATCCTAAGACATGCTACTTTTGTAATTGTTAGGTGTTAGGGCCTTAACTGAGGATGAGCAGCTTTATCTTAGGTTAAGTAGATTAGGTGAGTACTTCTCTACTAGAGAAGAGATTTGCACGTACTAGTAAAATAACTTGAATAGAGTATTTTATTCTGAAATGCATTTCATTCCGAGCATGTTGCACCCATTTATGCATCCATTATATTTATTGTGCATTCATGCAATAGGTGCACCGGAGGGGGTAACACTCCTCGAATTCGAGCCTGTGATTCCGGAGGAGGACCAGGAGCAGCAGGAGCCCGAGGATCCAGCAGGCGAAGGAGTGCCCGCAGACGACCTTCCTGAGTGTCCAGACCACCGGCCCTCGACTTTTCTGAAAGGCAAGCCCCGGTGCATGCTGAACCCATCGTTTTATAAATATATCTTGAGTACTTTTAATTGTTTACTGCATTAAGTTGTAGGAGTTATATGAAAACACTTGTTGCATTATACCTGCCCTTGTCCAGATATCGTACTTAATCCTATATTAGGTTTAGGCACGTGTCAATGCTTAGCCCTGCTTAGTACGGTAGAAGTCGGGTGATTTCCGGTCATCCGCGAGATGTAGGAAGGAGTCATGAGTGGCTTTATGGCTATCGTGGACGGAACCATGCTTAAAAATGAAATTGAGACCGGGCGGGAGTTCGATAGTACAGCCGCAAGACACTTCACGTCTTGGGTGTGGAGCTATGCCCGTCTGAGTCGTTTAAGGACCGATTCGCTGTACGTCCTTGAGTCATGTTGAACGCAGTCTAACACTTAGTTGGCCGGATAAGTCGTTCCGACCGCGAAGCCGAGTAATGTGATTCAGGCCGGGAATCGAATGGTAGGTTGCTTCTTGGAGGAGAGAAAGGATGTGCTTGGGGACATTGGCGTGAGACCAAGGGGGGTTAGAGTCCCTATCACCTGGCAGAGTGTCGCCCTTGGGGTCGCGACATCATTCGGACCCGCGATTCCTGAATCATATGAAAAGGTGGCTTGTGCGACCCTGGCAGGGGCCTGCGCGGTGAGTGTTAGAAATACCCCTCCAGCTGGATAGGAATTCGATTCGAATCGCCGTCGCTCCCGGTTAGTGAGCACTTGACTTGAGCAGCGGCAACGTAGACCTCATTAAATGAACTGGTGGTTAAGGGAATGATACAATGTTGCCATAATGATATACCTGCTATGGATATAATAATCATGTTGTTTGATTATAATCAAGTGTATGTTTAGTACAGGTGCTAAGATAGATGACAGGTAAATGCTAAAAATAACTGCTAGTACAGGTTATAAGAGTTTCAACTACTTATGCCTTTATGCAAAATGTGGTGTCAGCTAGCCTCTTGTGTAAGCCTTGCATAATCCTTGGTGTCACTTTATTTCTGGTTTTCGACGGGTAAGTCTAGCTGAGTACATTCCAGTACTCAGGGTTTATTCCCTCCTGTTGCAGATGACATGCTTTATCAGGGATTCTGCAAGACGTGTCTCCACCCTGCGGGTGACGATGACTAGATCACAAGGGCGTGATCGTCTTTATGTACTTTCCTCATGCTTTTGCGGGTTGTCGATCATCCAGACTGGCAGTATTTAATTAACTAATGTGTGTGTTATGCTTCCGCTACTTTCAAACTTGGTTTGTAATATTTGCTACTCCGTGGTGTAAACTTATTTCTGGACTACTTGTGAAATGTATCGTATGATGTTGTATGTTGAATGATGCGATCCTGGTTGTAAGCAGTTTGGTTTGAAATCCTTCGTGATTTCGATTGACTACCGGGATTATATGGGCTCAAGTTTGAAAATTTGAGCGCTTCGGTGCTTGTTTTCGTACTTGTGCTCTTATAATTTGGTCGGTTCTGTTACAGCTGGTACCGGAGCATAATTCAACATTAAACACATCATATGAGTATTTAAAAACAAAAATATTTGATTATGAAAAAGGGTTAAAACACTAAAAATTATTTTTTTAGGTATGCCAGTGATCACATCCCTTAGCCCAAATAAGGACTCTTAGGTGGCTTATTATAAAGACTAACTTGGGGGCCTTGTTTGTTTTTATTTCGTCGTCCATACGGCGTGATATTGTATGGATGCCATCCACTTGGGTGGTAATGTATGGATCAATTACCGTGACGCTCTGGTAAGTGTGAGTTGTGAGAGCATGATCGTCCAACCGGCGGTCTAGGGGAGAGTAGTTGTGGTGACTTACATCTTTACATGTTTAAACCATGTAACTATGTAAAAGCACTTAATTGTGGGAACCTTTATATCGGGTAGCTTGATACTGAAGTATATACATTTGGGGATGTATATATGGAAAGTATTTAAATTACTGCTTTCTTGTGTGCTTATATTGGGAATTGTTGGGCTGCAATGAAGTTTTCTGCAGGTACACTAACAGCATAACGAGTAGACCGATAGTTTCGCTTATATGAGAGAACGTATGTATGCCACCGCCTAGCGTTAGAACTCTAGGTTTCTACTAAGGTGAGAGGACGTACGAAACGTGCATGCATCATGTTTAATTATATCATACATATCATTTACTCCCTCCTTAAAAATTTCTGTACTCCCGACTAAAGTAAATTTCGTATCCCCTAAATGATCCTCACTTTAAGTCGTATCTTATCTTGTTGCTACAGATGGCACGTACCAAGAGGACCGCTCGTAAGTCCACTGGGGGCAGGGCACCGCGTCACCAGCTCGCTCCACGTGAGCCCCGCCCTGAGCCTACTGAGGTGGAAAGGCTGAGGGCAGAGCTGGCAGAGGTGACTGCTGCTAGGGATGCAGCACGGCAACAACTGGAACAAGTGATTCATGATCGTGATCAAGAAACGCTTGCAGTCCAGAGGTTGACAGTGGCAAACCACAACTGTCAACGCATGTTGGTCCGTGTGATGGAACAGAGGGATGAAGCCTGGCACGAGGAGAACGTTCTGAGAGCTCGCCAGTTTGAGCTCGAGCAACAGTTGGAGAACGCTGAAGAATACAATGATAATCTTCATGAAGAAGTGCATCGCCTGAATAACGAGCTTAATCCCCTGCTGCCTCGAAACAACAACGTCGATGAGGACATGGGTTCGGGAATCTTCATGGCTGAGGATGATGATGAAGTAGAGGTTGATGGACCACAGGATGCCCCACCGGCAGAAGCACCAGAGGAAGAGCCAGAAGAAGAAGAGGACGAGGAGTTAGAGCCTGTCAGTGATGGGGACGGCGGGGAGATCCTTGACACTGACTCGGAGGATGATGCTTAGAGTAGTCATCACGTGCCTATAATGTTAGGATCGTCTTTTGTGCCCTCCCTGTGAAGGAGTGAGGCCTTGTAATAACTTGACTTGGGATGTAAGGTTGAACCGTATGTTTCCTGAATGTAGTTTGAACCTATTAATTTCGATCACAACTTGATGTCTTATTATGTTGCGTTCGATGATGGTGTCACGGTCAGCACCCTTCGGTGCCGCGACGAAACCGAGAGCCTCCTATGGCGCGCGACATAAGGCTGTGCTGCTTGGCACGCGCAGGTATCGAGGTGGCTAGTCATGATCCACCATGGAACTCTTCATTGAGAAGTCTCTTTGTGGTCAGTTTGAAGTAGCCTTTCACAGTCAACTAAAAATCTTGAGATCGAATCCAAGTACCGTGCAAAAGGTCAAAAATCACGTAGATAGCAACGTAAACGGTCCGGTAACCGTGTGCTCCCTGTGAGTAAGCCTTCATCAAAGAGCATCTTGTTGGATTACCAAGTATGATCTCGTCAAATGATGCGCTTGAATGGATTGTGCGGTTGTGGTGAATTATTGTGCCTTAATTATTATGAGAAGTCTATTTCATGAAGTCAGTTTGACATATTTACAATAATTCATCTACAAGTTTCCCACATCGTCAGTGCTCATTGGCTATGCATTTTGCAGATGTCGTACAATCTTCGTCGGGGTCGTGGCAATGAGGATGAGGAACAGCCACCCCCTCCGCCACCACCTACTCCGGCCGAATTGATGCAGACAGTGGTCGAAGGGCAGCGCATGTTGGCGGATGCTATGCGTCAGCTGGCTAACAGGGAGGCTCGTCCTGGCCGCCAGGGCCCAGAGCCCAATCAATACAGTGATTTCAAGGACTTTCTGGATACTAAGCCCCCGCTCTTCAAGGAAGCAGAAGAACCACTGCAAGCTGATGAGTGGTTAAATACTATTGAGCAAAAGTTTCGTCTGCTTCGCCTGACTGATGAGTTAAAGACTGAATATGCTTCTCACCAGTTGCATGGTCCAGCGGGTATTTGGTGGAGCCACTATCGTTCCACACTGCCTGCCAATGTCCCGATTGCTTGGGATCAGTTTAAGGCGGCATTCCGGGGAAATTATATTCCTCCAGGTCTTATGGCAATCAAGCACACAGAGTTTATGAGGCTGTCGCAAGGAAACAAAAGCCTGACTGAATACTTGCAGTCCTTCAACAACCTGGCAAGGTATGCCACTGAGTTTGTGGATACCGATGCCAAAAAGATTGCTAGCTTCAAAAGGGGCCTCGGCCCAAAACTGATGAAAACAATGGGCACTAGCAAATGCACTACTTTCAATGATTTCATCAGCGATGCTCTAACTCAAGAGAACAACAATGCTATCTATTCTGCTTCTAAGAGCCGCAAGAGGGCCATTGAGGCGAGTGCTTCACAGTCTCGAGCTCCAGCTGCCCCGAGAGCTCCTCCTCGCCCTCCTGCCACAAATGCTAAGTTCCGTCCTCCACAAAAGAAGGTGCCAATGAAAACTGGGTTTCGTAAGGCATATACAGTGGCTCTGCCAAAGAGTAATGCGGGCCAAGGCAGCTCCAGTGTTCCTCCTAGCAACATGCCTTGCTGGAACTGTAACAAGCCAGGCCATTGGTCCAGGAATTGTCCTTACCCCAAGAAGAATGTCAACCAAGGTGGCCGTCAAGGTCACGCCCATTATAACAGCATTGAGGAAATTCCATCTGGTGAGGTGGTCACCGCTGGTAAGTTTATAGTTGACCAACACCCCGCAGTGGTACTTTTTGATTCAGGTGCTTCGCATTCCTTTATCAGTCCTAAGTTTGCATCTAAATTTGCACACAAGTTGCATACTGTTGAAGGTGTGGGTTATTGTATTAGTGCTGCAAGTGGGAATATTTCCACAAACAAAGTAGTGGGGAACCTTAAGTTTGAGATAGAAGGGCGAAGTTATTCGCTTGCCCTATTGGTTTTACCTGGTTTAGACATAGATGTTATCTTGGGCATGAATTGGATGAGTCAGAATGGGGTACTCATTGACACATCCGCTCGAGTAGTTATGCTCAGAGATCCTACAGATCAAAAGGGTTTTCTAGTACAACTTCCCAGAAAGGTTGAATTGTCGGGGGAGATTCATGCTGTGCAAGCAAAGGCGTTGGCCAAAATTCCAGTAGTAAAAGAGTTTCCGGACGTTTTTCCCGACGATTTGCCGGGGCTCCCTCCGGATCGGGATGTGGAGTTTAAAATTGAGTTGTTGCCTGGCACGGCGCCCATCTCTAGGAGACCCTATAGGATGCCTCCGAATGAACTCGCTGAACTTAAGGTGCAATTGAATGAACTTTTGAAGAAGGGGTTGATTCGTCCTAGTTCATCGCCGTGGGGATGTCCGGCTATCTTTGTAAAGAAGAAGGATCAGTCGTTGCGGATGTGCGTAGATTATAGACCTCTCAATGCAGTCACTGTCAAAAATAAGTACCCTCTACCACGTATCGACATCTTGTTCGATCAGTTGTCTAAAGCTAAAGTTTTCTCCAAGATCGATCTAAGATCGGGCTACCATCAAATTAAAAT
The DNA here is from genome assembly GCA_038087645.1 of Saccharum hybrid cultivar R570. Classification (NCBI taxonomy): domain Eukaryota; kingdom Viridiplantae; phylum Streptophyta; class Magnoliopsida; order Poales; family Poaceae; genus Saccharum; species Saccharum hybrid cultivar. The sequence continues at coordinate 16,833,536 of JAQSUU010000551.1, read as the reverse complement.
CTGCCCGGAAGATGTTCCAAAGACAGCCTTTTCCACCAGATACGGTCTTTATGAGTATCTTGTTATGTCTTTCGGCTTGACAAATGCCCCCGCACACTTCATGTACTTGATGAATTCGGTGTTTATGCCTGAATTGGATAAGTTTGTGGTGGTATTTATTGATGACATCCTGGTATACTCTGTGAATGAGGAGGATCACGCTGAACATCTGCGTATAGTCCTCACAAGACTGCGTGAACATCAACTATATGCAAAGTTCAGTAAGTGCGAATTCTGGCTTCGTGAAGTACCTTTCCTTGGGCATGTGTTGTCCGATGGAGGAATTATGGTGGACCCCGCCAAGGTACAGGAAGTACTGAACTGGAAGGCTCCTATCTCGGTTCACGAGGTCCGAAGTTTTCTTGGTTTGGCTGGCTATTATCGTCGCTTCATCCTGGATTTCTCCAAAATAGCCAAGCCAATGACTCGGTTGCTGCAAAAAGACACCAGGTTTGTCTGGACTCCTGAGTGTGATGCGGCTTTTCACCAACTGCGAACCCTCCTAACCTCAGCTCCGGTTTTGGCACAACCGGATATCGAAAAACCATTTGATGTTTATTGTGATGCCTCAGGCATAGGTTTGGGAGGTGTGTTGATGCAGGAAGGCCGAGTAATTGCATATACTTCTCGATAACTTCGGAAGCATGAGGTGAATTATCCAACGCATGACTTAGAACTAGCTGCAGTTGTTCATGCTTTGAAAGTATGGCGGCATTATCTGCTGGGAAATGTCTGCAATATCTACACAGACCATAAAAGCCTCAAATACATCTTCACCCAACCCGAGTTAAATATGCGTCAAAGAAGATGGCTCGAGTTGATTAAAGATTATAACCTTCAAGTGCACTATCACCCAGGCAAGGCAAATGTGGTTGCGGACGCTTTAAGCCGTAAGTCTCATTGCCATTCCTTAGTTGAAACTGATTTTCACCGATCTCGCCTTCTACATCCAGCAGTCTTGTACAACATCACTGTCAGTTGTACTCTCAAAAGCAGAATTATTGAGCTCCAAAAGACTGACACTGGTATATTCCACATCAAGCGTAAGATGAAAGAGCAAGAAACTACACAGTTCAGGATAGATGAAGAGGGTGTACTATGGTTCAAGGATAGGTTAGTTGTGCCTAAGGACCGAGAGCTTCGAAATGATATTATGTCTGAAGCACACTCCTCTAAGTTGTCCATCCATCCTGGCAGCAATAAGATGTATTATGATTTGAAGCCACTTTATTGGTGGACCAAGATGCGGAAAGAGATAGCTGCATATGTTGCTAGATGTGACACCTGTTGCAGAGTTAAAGCTGTGCACATGAAAGCTGGGCTACTTCAGCCACTTTCCATTCCAGGCTGGAAATGGGAAGAGATAGTATGGATTTCATTGTCGGACTTCCTCCTACTGTCAAAAATCATAACTCTATTTGGGTAATTGTTGATCGTTTGACCAAATCAGCTCACTTCATCCCAGTGAGAGTGGACTATCGTCCCACTGACTATGCTGAGTTGTACTTCAATCAGATAGTTCGGCTTCATGGGGTACCTCGTACTATCGTTTCTGACCGTGGTCCCCAGTTCACTGCTCGCTTTTGGGAGCATTTGCATCACCTTCTGGGAACCAAGTTAGTGAGAAGCTCGGCTTATCACCCCCAGACATCGGGACAGACAGAACGAGTTAACCAAATCTTGGAAGATCTGTTGCGAGCATGCGTCATTTCATCCAAGGGTTCTTGGGAAAAATGGTTACCTTTAGCCGAATTCTCGTACAATAACAGTTATCAAGAGAGTATTAAGATGGCCCCATTCGAAGCTTTGTACGGTCGAAAGTGTCGAACTCCACTAAACTGGGTAGAAGCTGGGGAAAGAAGGTATTATGACATTGATTTTGTCCAGGAAGCCGAGGAACAAGTCCGTACCATCCAGAAACACATGGCTGCAGCACAAGCGAGACAGAAAAGCTATGCGGATCGTCGTAGAAAACCACTCGAATTTGAAGTTGGAGACTTCGTTTATTTGAAAGTTTCTCCAATGAAGAGTGTCCAACGTTTTGGTGTTAAGCGGAAACTTGCACCAAGATACGTGGGTCCTTTCCAGATCATAGGCAAGAGTGGAGCTGTTGCATACAAAATCCAGTTGCCTCCTGAAATGAGTGCCATATTCAACGTCTTCCATGTATCTCAGCTTAAAAAGTGTCTTCGAGTTCCTGAGGAACACGTTCCTTTAGGTGATATCAGGCTGGAATCCGACCTAACCTATGAAGAAAAGCCAGTCCGAGTGATCGATACTCAGGAACGAGTAACTAGAAGTAAAGTGGTTAAGTGGTACAAAGTGATGTGGAGTAATCAGGGAAGTGAGAGTGATGCTACGTGGGAACGGGAGGATTATTTGCGGGATGGTTATAAAGAATTTTATGAAAAATGGTACGCTTTCCAAATCTCGGGACGAGATTTTTATAAGGGGGAAGGGCTGTAACACTTCAAGTGTTTAGTCCTTAATTGCATTGCATTTGCATGGCATAGGCATAAGCATGCATCATTCATGTTTGTTATTTTATGTGATGCAACACATGTGATTATTTTAGGGTTTGTTTGATTTATTTCATGAAGTACTTGATAGTTGGTGTAACAAAAAGGTAAGGTAGCCAATCATGACCTTCAACACCTTAGTTATACTTAGGGTAACATTTGGAACAAGGTTCATGTTGACCAAAATTACTAAATTGCCCTCCAAGAGAAGTTTGACCACCCTTTGACCCTAGAAGGCCCTAGTTTGACCAATTAAAAGGTCTAATTTAGAGACCTTGCATGGAAGAGCACCCTTAAGCAAAGTTGTAGAGAATTTCATGAGGAACAAAAGTTCTAATGTGGCCATCTCATGAAAATGACCAGAGCATGCTCAAAAATGGCCCACAAGTCAGCTTGAGTGGGAATCAACACTTAGAAAAATTCTAAGTCTGGAAATTGGACTTTTCAGTTTCACTGTACCTCACTTTAGCAACTTGTAACTCACCAACTAGGCCAAACCAGTCTTTGAGCCAATTGACAAAGTTGTTGTCCACACATAGCTCTACAACTTTGTCAATATCATCATCACCTGGTTCTCAATAGTTTAGGAGATATAATGTCTTGAAGTTAGGGTTTCAGTCGGCATAGTGACTGAAACTAAGTTTTAGTTTCATCAAGCACCACTTTGGAGCTCTGTAGTTTCAAATCTAGGCCGAACCAGCCCAAACTCCAATTGACAAACTTGTAGACCTCATGTAGCTCTACAAAATTGGTGTAATCATCTTCGACTAACTCGAGCTGGTTTAGGAGATATTCTTCGTTGAAATCACGCTGTCAGTCATCGAATGACAGTCTTCATTCAGTCGAACCCGACTTCGTCGTCTGTCATGGCCAACCGGAGGCAGGGCCGCGGCGACGCGTGGGGGCTCGGTGGCGGCCATGCGCCGGCCGTGGTCCCACTGGTCAGTCCACCGAACCTACAAGGTCGCCACGCCGCACCAGAGCTGCCCCAGTTCCTCTCCCTCCCTCATTCGGCTTCGACACAAAGAAAACTGAGCCGCCATTGCCGCCCCTCTCCGGCGAAGCTCGTGCCCGCTCACCACCGCATCGCAGTCCACCAGACCTCGCCACTCCCTCCGCCTCACCATCCTCCATCTCCCTGACCCACCGAAGCCAGCAATTTGACTCAAGGTGAGCCGCATTGCTTTCTTCCCCGCCTCCGAGAGGTCGCCGGAGCCCGCCATGGGACCTCACCGTGGTCGGGGTGCTTCGGGTCTCTCTCCACCCTCCCTTCCTAGCAAAATGGATCCGCCTAGCTTCGGTGAAGCTCGTACCGAGCCTAGACCGCACCGTGTATCCTCACCAGCGACGGTGCGCCGCCACCGGACATCACCGGCCGCCGCTCGCGGTGACAAGCCCCTTCCCCCCCATCCCCATCCGTTCCACGAGCACCAATCGACGCACCAGGTGACGGAGAACACGAGGCGGTGTCCGATTGGCCGAGCGAGCCCTTCTCCGGCGAGCTCGAGCTCGTCGGAGCTCGCGGGTCTCCGCCTCCCCGGTCTCCGGTCGCTGACCGCGGGGGCCCGCCTGTCAGTGTCGCGCGCGGGCGGGAGCGCTGAGCGGGCCGCGCGCGCGCGAGTGTGGGCCGAGTTTTCCGGGCCGGCCCAGTTCATCTGAAACGAAATTCATTTTTATTATTTTGTCACTAATTTTTGTACAAGTTGGAAAAATATAGATCTAGGGTTTTAATGATCCAAAAATCATGAGATAAATTTTATTAGGGTCCACATGATGTGTAGTATTTTAGAAAAATATAAATCTGGAATGTGATGTTTAATTTTTAGGAGAATTTAATAGATCCTTTAAATGTGTTTTGGAATGCATGCAAATTTGTTAAATTTATAACTTGAGCTGTAATGTTCCATAAATCATAAAATTTGATGGGTAGGTTACTCTATGCTAGTCCTAGCTCTGGTAAAAATTTGGGCATCAGTGCTTAATTAATTTCCAAGTTATAATGCTATCTTTTTATTCTAGGAAATACTTAAATGAATTTTTGTAATTTTTCGACATGCGCAATGTTCATATAACTTTTTGGAGAATGTCTTGGTACCCTAGACTGTCTAAGAAAAATATGAAATCTCTTGTTTGACACTTTTCAATAGGGTTTCCTATTTATGCAAAAATCAGCCTTATTAGCTTGTGAATTTTGTGTAGGGAGTTTCTGTGAATAAAACTTGTTCAAATTTTTACTGTGGTCTCTTTTTGGGTCAGAGAGTTCCCTGTAATTTTTGTAGAATTTTAGGAGCAGTTTATATATATGTTTGAAATTTCACTTAATTACTTAAGTAAATTAAGAAATGGGTTTAAATAAATGTTCTAGGTGGGCACACCTTACTTTCTGGTGTCTTTGTGATATTTGTGAACTTGTAGTAGCATTAGTTTGGTTTTAGAGAATGTTTGCCACATCAATAAATATTTAACCTTTGTAATTTAGGTTTTCTGGACAGCTAAGTAGTAATTCTAAATTTGGCTTTGATAAAATTGGTTGCTGGACAACCTGTAAATACCAAAGTTGGAGTAAACTTGATGAACTAGCTTGTGTTAAAATTTGGAAGCATTTGGCTTAGTAGTTTGAGAGTTACTGTTGTTTAAAGTGGCAGTTCAAAATCTGCTACTCTCTGTTTTGGAGAGGACAGATTCTGGAACTTGTGAAGTTTGACATGGAAAACATAGGAGTTTGGAGTTGAGGTCTGAAAATGAATTGTAGTACATTTCTTAGGCTTTCCAGATTGTCTTAGATCATATCTTTTGGAATTATAAATCTCCAGTTGTGATAAAAACAAGTAGCTGCTGTCCAGAATGCTTACTGTGGTGTTTTGCTGATTGTTATGGTGAGATATCCTAAGACATGCTACTTTTGTAATTGTTAGGTGTTAGGGCCTTAACTGAGGATGAGCAGCTTTATCTTAGGTTAAGTAGATTAGGTGAGTACTTCTCTACTAGAGAAGAGATTTGCACGTACTAGTAAAATAACTTGAATAGAGTATTTTATTCTGAAATGCATTTCATTCCGAGCATGTTGCACCCATTTATGCATCCATTATATTTATTGTGCATTCATGCAATAGGTGCACCGGAGGGGGTAACACTCCTCGAATTCGAGCCTGTGATTCCAGAGGAGGACCAGGAGCAGCAGGAGCCCGAGGATCCAGCAGGCGAAGGAGTGCCCGCAGACGACCTTCCTGAGTGTCCAGACCACCGGCCCTCGACTTTTCTGAAAGGCAAGCCCCGGTGCATGCTGAACCCATCGTTTTATAAATATATCTTGAGTACTTTTAATTGTTTACTGCATTAAGTTGTAGGAGTTATATGAAAACACTTGTTGCATTATACCTGCCCTTGTCCAGATATCGTACTTAATCCTATATTAGGTTTAGGCACGTGTCAATGCTTAGCCCTGCTTAGTACGGTAGAAGTCGGGTGATTTCCGGTCATCCGCGAGATGTAGGAAGGAGTCACGAGTGGCTTTATGGCTATCGTGGACGGAACCATGCTTAAAAATGAAATTGAGACCGGGCGGGAGTTCGATAGTACAGCCGCAAGACACTTCACGTCTTGGGTGTGGAGCTATGCCCGTCTGAGTCGTTTAAGGACCGATTCGCTGTACGTCCTTGAGTCATGTTGAACGCAGTCTAACACTTAGTTGGCCGGATAAGTCGTTCCGACCGCGAAGCCGAGTAATGTGATTCAGGCCGGGAATCGAATGGTAGGTTGCTTCTTGGAGGAGAGAAAGGATGTGCTTGGGGACATTGGCGTGAGACCAAGGGAGGGTTAGAGTCCCTATCACCTGGCAGAGTGTCGCCCTTGGGGTCGCGACATCATTCGGACCCGCGATTCCTGAATCATATGAAAAGGTGGCTTGTGCGACCCTGGCAGGGGCCTGCGCGGTGAGTGTTAGAAATACCCCTCCAGCTGGATAGGAATTCGATTCGAATCGCCGTCGCTCCCGGTTAGTGAGCACTTGACTTGAGCAGCGGCAACGTAGACCTCATTAAATGAACTGGTGGTTAAGGGAATGATACAATGTTGCCATAATGATATACCTGCTATGGATATAATAATCATGTTGTTTGATTATAATCAAGTGTATGTTTAGTACAGGTGCTAAGATAGATGATAGGTAAATGCTAAAAATAACTGCTAGTACAGGTTATAAGAGTTTCAACTACTTATGCCTTTATGCAAAATATGGTGTCAGCTAGCCTCTTGTGTAAGCCTTGCATAATCCTTGGTGTCACTTTATTTCTGGTTTTCGACGGGTAAGTCTAGCTGAGTACATTCCAGTACTCAGGGTTTATTCCCTCCTGTTGCAGATGACATGCTTTATCAGGGATTCTGCAAGACGTGTCTCCACCCTGCGGGTGACGATGACTAGATCACAAGGGCATGATCGTCTTTATGTACTTTCCTCATGCTTTTGCGGGTTGTCGATCATCCAGACTGGCAGTATTTAATTAACTAATGTGTGTGTTATGCTTCCGCTACTTTCAAACTTGGTTTGTAATATTTGCTACTCCGTGGTGTAAACTTATTTGTGGACTACTTGTGAAATGTATCGTATGATGTTGTATGTTGAATGATGCGATCCTGGTTGTAAGCAGTTTGGTTTGAAATCCTTCGTGATTTCGATTGACTACCGGGATTATATGGGCTCAAGTTTGAAAATTTGAGCGCTTCAGTGCTTGTTTTCGTACTTGTGCTCTTATAATTTGGTCGGTTCTGTTACAACTTATCCAGTCATAGGATGGCATTGGGTTTGGCCGGCTAGGTCATCCGGTACCTGGAGTCTCATATACACAAAATAGCTTCTACAGCTTACACTCAAACAATAAGAAGCATAAGAAGCACAACAAACACAAGATCCAGGCAATCAAGTAGCATTACAATTCCTATATGCAAAGTGTTGGCAGAAGACGACTCCTAAACCTTCAAGCCTCACACATGTATCGACTAGCGTGGGCGGTAAGGGGTATATTTCATAAAGGTCAGCTTTCCATGTTTGGGAAGGCCAGTTAGCAGCAGAATTCAAGGCGGGGAGGAAAACAAGTGTTAGCGCCCATAATTCTACCTTAGACAGGATGTTTGGCTTCTAAACTAGTGTTTGGTTCTATGGGTCTCATCCTAGGGTCAAGTATGGCTCTGATACCACCTGAAACGATCTTGATTTTCCTCAAAGGGAAAATCCACAAATACGATTTATAATGTAGTAGATCACGAGAGCAATCCATCACATTATCAATTATTAGCTGATATCATAGTCATCCATCGTAGAATTACAAGTTACAAGACTTTACAACACTGGTTAACACATCTATTACATTGTATTCTAGCGAAAACACACGCGTCTTCATCAGAGTTGTTGTAGCGCATCAGCAAGTGAAGGCTCCTCCTTCACGGGCAATCATCAGAGTTGGCGTAGAATGTCAGCGGTGTGGACTTCATCTTCCGAACCAAACTCGAGCATAGGAACGAGACCACCTAATCCAAGTCCTTGTGGTTGTTGTAAATTTCGTCCAAACCTGTCCAAAATCTATCAGTACGATTTGTACTGGCCACTGTCTCCCACCCTATGCTTTTGCGTATGCTTTGTGGTAAGTGGAATGCAAGGGTAGATGAAAAGACCTATATATGGCTGTAGGTTTCCTATGCAAGTTCAACAAGATTTTATAATAATAGTTCATCAAGTTTTAATCCATCTCAACCACACGTTCTCCTATCCCATCACACACATCTCACCACACTCTCACACTCTCTAGGCGGTAAGGACGACTCCCGCTCATACCTTGCCTCAACGGCCAAAGCCAGATCCAACACCAAAACCCAGGGGAAAGGTAGAAATGACTCCTCTCTCTCTAATTAAGTGAAGCGTAGGTCATAGGAATGTCCATATCCATGAACGCGGCTATACGTATAGATCGATCAACTCTGCAGAGCGTGTACACCTGGTAATCCACAAGATTGCCATCCTCGGGCGGTGCCCCGCCTAGGCTGATGTCGACTATCTCCCAACCGGTACGGTACCACCCTACCACCCAGCCATGGGCCACCCCAGAGTCCACCGAAACGCTGAGACTGTGAGACGTAGTACCGGGCCTCCAAGGTCACTATGCTGTCTTAGGAGGGTATGGGCCCCCATGCCCGTACCTTCCTACACTATCACCTTCCAACCTAGTAGTAGTGGCACCACCCTAGTCAGTCGGGTAATCGTCTCCTGCCCATCAGGAGCGAGTGGTGTGCACGAAGGGTCCTATGATTCCGGTTCTCAAGACATACCAGTCCTTAGGGGGACCAGACATGATATCTTCTCAAGGGGATAACCAGCACCCCGTGCCTCGACGGCACCTCCACCAAGGATAACCAACACCCCGTCTGCTCACACATGCACCCCCCCACAGGTACCTCTCACGAGAGATGCCCAGGTCGCACCCTTCTGGCATGACTTCCCCCAAAGACTCATCGTAGGGTCCTGTCTGATCGACTCAACCCTCACCACACACCCAAGACGCATGCCAAGATCTCCCCAAGTTCATTATCTAGTTTTACCAAGTTATCGGCACCACGTGCCTTATCCACTCACGTTATCCCTTCACCAAGCATCACATCACAGGTATAATGCGTAGTGAAAGTAAAAAAGTAAGTAGAATGCGAGCGTTTAGCCTATCAGCGGGTGTGCAGGGGAATAGGTTGCGACAAGGTAATGGCTTACAAGCAGTCTACCATGCAACCTATCATAGTTCAATTGCAAGAAAGTAAAGCACTAGCATCTATATGTAGCATGTCTAATAGGTTCTACGAGGTTGGGTGGGACGTGGAACACCTGTCAAATGTCATATCCGAGATCCTCGGTGCACTTATAGTTGTACTCCTCCATGGTCCTTCCTCCATCCGCCTGTCCTTTCTCCAACGGGTTCTGATCCATTCAATGCTAACCTCGACGCAGTTACCTCGATACAGCGACAAGCAAAAGAGCAATCAGACCACTAAACCTAGAAAGACTGCGGTAAGAGAGGCAACAAGGCACAGAAAGAACAACTACACCGAAAGAATGTAAAAGGAAGAACGACTTAGCCCTCTCAGCGGATGTCCGATCCCTGGGCCAAAGAATCAGGAGTGGTGATTTGCTAAGTACAAGCTTAAGCCTTAGCCTAGCCAGTACTTCCCGAGTCGATCGTGTCGACCTGTACGGCTTAAATGGAAATGGCATAGTCTCTAGCTCATCCTAACCAAACACCACGGCTTGCAGCTTTTGATCCAAACATCATGGAGACTAACGAGGACCGAAAGACTTCAAGCAAGTGAAGTTTCGTTCTCTCTCAATCCATCTGCCATTAAAAACGATGAGAACCAAGAGAGGGTGGAACGGGGAAGAGAAGAGCAGAGGCGGTCTACTTCTCCCAATACACACATCACGGCCAAGACGAGGCATTGGAAAGGAGTGACTCACAAAAGAACACAAGTGCCCAAACAACTTGTAGGGTACCACGACCTAGGTGCACTAAATGCACTGAGATGTTCCTAGGGTTCTTAGCGGTGCGGTTGTCACTGCAAGAACCATAGAAACGTTGCGGTCAAAAAAGGTACAAGCATACAAGGACTCAAGCACGGAAGAGCCAAAAGATGGCAGGAAACACGAGATTCATCCTCCTTTAACCCACTTGCCATGGTAAAGATGGGAATCGGAGGAATAGAATCAAGAGAGTGACAAACACCAAACTAGCGAAGAGCTCAATCCACACCTTACTGGATCGATGGGGACTGAGAACAAAAGAGGAAGAAGGAATGGGACCCGCACTCCTTTTCCCAACTCATCATGGAAAGGACAAAGGTTGGTAGAAGGCACGATCCCATGATCCAAACCCACTCATAGGGCACCACGACCGTGCCACTATACGACACAAGGCTAATCCTACAGCTCATAGCGATGCGGTTGTCACCGCTAGATCCAAAAGAACGCCATAGTCAAGGTGGTACAAGCATATGAGGTGGTTAGGATAACAACGAGAGAAAAAGAGGTAGAGCCCAATGGTCATGGCGAGGTGAACTCGCGGCCATGAGCTTCACCTAAGCGAGTTGGCTTCGTAGTTCCCCGATTGTCATTCTCTAATTCCCCTCTCGCGAGGCTAGGTCATGAAGGGTTCAATCTATGTGGGTGAGAGCCACGTTGATATTGACATCGACATCGAATACACCATGATCACGTCCTAGGGACGGGAGTAGGGATTAACGATCGTGGTTCGACGAAGACAACTAAAGCACGAGGGAAAGGATATGCTCGGCTTCACGGCCATTGCGAGACGAGCTCGCAATCACAACGTTCGAACAACTGTTCTCTCGATCGGCTCAAAGGCACGGTCCACAGACTCACAAACAGCCCACAAAAGGGCCACAAAGCACAACAATGAACCACGACTCGACACCCGACTACACACGACGTGATGTGGAGTAGCACATGTCCATAGTAATCACAAGAAGATGGATAGACCAGCACGAAGGCACGGCTCAGGCATTTATAGATAGGTGATCATGTAATAAGGGTGAATGATGCTTTACAAATGCATAAATGAGCAAAAGAAATGAAGAGTGAAGCTTTGCCGACGTCGGGGATGGCGTCGGCTAGGTTAAAAGGGTTAACCTTGTTGCAAGAAGGGCGAAGGGATGCTGCAGCACGTTCCAACGGGCTACGGTAGGCCACTGCTGACCCGCTGTAGCTTCCTTGCATGGCAACAATTCCACGGCATGAGGGCCGGTCACAATGATGGAACGGTGAGGTCTAGAGCTCCGGCTCCCGGCTCCTAGTGGTGACGAGCAGGGCTGCTGCCCTGGTGATGGAAATGGAGTAGGCAGCGAGTTGGTGCTTCCAGGGCGCCGGTGGAGTGGCACAGCATGCACACGGTCGTCATAGAAAGGAGGTAGAGGAGGTGCAGCCCTGCGACAGTGAGAGCTCACGGCACAAAGGCCGTTGTCAGGTAGAAACGATGATAGAAGGAAAGAGCAGAGGCCTTGGGCTCTTGTGGCTTACCGGCGGTGTCTTGTTGTGGTCGATAAAGGTGATGGTGAGCAGGGAAAGGCGCTGCTGTGTTGGAGTTGATGCTCATGGGGTTGAAGATGGCTCACAACCCTCCGATGGTGACCACAGCTTCTCCGCCGTGGTACGAGCAGAGGGGGTGAATGGCATGGTGGAGCAAGACAGCGAGATCGCCGTGCTGCTACTGTTAAAGGAGCAAAGTGTGGCCATGACATCACCGAGCAGGGGCGCGACATGGTCGTCGTCACACAATCGACGAGGAGGCAATGCCCCTGCAGGCTCCATGTTGGCGGCGAGGCTGAGGTAGCCGACGATAAGGTGGAGCACGGGCCGAATACGGTGCTGATCCTGCCCATGGCTCGATGTAGCTGTCTATGCGGTTGAAGCAGAGCGGGGTGGCTCACGGTCGTCATCACGGACATGCTGGCGGAGACACAACCACAGACAATGTCGAGGACAACACGAATGTGAAGGCAAGATGGTGCTCACGGATGAGAGGCAGACGCGCGGTGGCAGACGGGCTCGGCATGGGCATGAGCGTCGAGCGGTGTGGTGAGGCCGCTCGGACGCGTTCGTAGTCAGTGTGACCCCGTCGAACAGTGGTGAGGGCTCCTGGCTATCGTGGTTCTAGGCTCGGCGAGGGGGAGTGGCTCAGCATGATGCGATGGCGGGTCACGGTGACGCGTTCGTGGCGTCGTGGTGATGCTGCTCGTCACGGCGAGCCTTGGTGGTGCGGCCGCGTGAGCCTGCTGGCGAGGAGCAGCGGAGGGAAGCGAGAGTGAGTGGTGACGGCGGATTAGGGAGAAGAACACGGGAGTGCCGGCGGCTGCTCCATTTATAGGAGATGGCTAGGGTTCAGCTGGTCCACGTGACTTCTGTGAATGGTGGCGATCTTTGGGAGGTGTGCCAAGGATGTGTGGCGAGCATCCACGGGCGGAGCGTGGGCACAGACGCCCAAAACGGCGTAGGCGTGGCTCTCCTCCGAGCGATGGTGACTCCTAGGAGCGTCTCCACGCGAGTAGGGTTCTAGGAGGGTCATGCGACTGGTGGGCCTAGCAGGCCGCGTCTTCTGCTAGGCCTCGCGTAGGAGATGGGCCAGAGGAAGGAGGACAGAGGCCTAGGCGGGCCTGCTAGGGAAGCTGGGCCGGCGGGTGAGAGATAGGAAAGGGAGGGAGTTGGGGGGTGCTGGGCCGAATTGAGAAAGGGTGAAGGAAGGGTATTTTCCTTTTTGTGGAACAAGATCTTGAGAAATTTCAAAAGGGATTAAGGTAGGGATCAAAAGGGGGTTGAGACAAAATGATAAATAACTTCTCCTGTTACGATTTTATGAATTTTGGATCAAGAAACTTGAAAAGGGTTGGAGGTTTTCCTTTTCATAGGATAGTGGTTTCGAGGAATTCGAGACGAGAACAAAAGGGGAATTTGAAAGGGGAATCTCCAGTGGGGATTATGGAAATTCCAATTGGAATTTGGTAGGCTTTTGAATGGGGTTCGAAAAGAGATCGGAAAGAACTCATGGGTGATTTGAGAGATATTCAATGGGAAGGTTGAGGAGGGAGTTCAAAAGCGATTGGAGGTAAATTCAAAAGGAATTAGATAGGAGATTTGCTACAGATTTGTGCACTCCAACACAAACAAGACTCAATCACCGAACAAACTCGAGAGCACCGACACACTCCTACATTCAACTCTATATGAATGCAACGATTTGTTCGTGTGTTTGTCTTACGTTTGACCTACATCTACATGCTTCACACGTTTGCAGGAAAAATTTTAAAAAGTTCGTATTTTTTGTTGCCCCGAAACCCGGGATGTTACATTCAGTTTAAACTAAAAGACATTGAAAAATATTTGTGCTAGCAGTTTGCTGCAGCCTTCTCTGCCACAATCTTTCATCTATTTCAGTCGTCCTTTGTCATCACAGGAGCCTCAATGCTCTTCCCACCTCTTTTAGCAACCTAAAAGGATTATCATTGTCAACGATCACTGAACAAAAGTTAAATTTAGAATATAATGACTTAGTATGTTAAAGAGCACTTGACTGATTATTTTTATCAAGCATTTGTGGCTCAAAGAAATACAATGGAATCAAAATTGGACAAGCATTTGTTGCTCAAAGAAATACAGAAGCCAAGAACTATACAGAGTGGTATATACAAAGGCCAAAAACTTGTGGTGAATGGAATGTATTAAATACTATTATGGAATGTATTAAAACTAGTCCAGTATTGTACACTAACTCATGGAATTACCAGTATTGTACCCATGTTATTTGTAGCCTGCTAATCAAAAGGCAGTAACTCAGCAAGTGTACTGTACCCACTCATACATACAAAGGCAATGATGCGGCCAACCTATTACCTAGTCATGTCCAAGCTTATGTAGTTTGGGAATATGACCCATACAGTCCCAGCTAGCTTGGCTCCTATGACTATGTGCTGTATGGTCAATCATTCATGATATATTTAAGCACAAATGTCAACTGATTAGACAACTATGACTGTGCAGTTTCAGTTGTGCAGGTTACATCCAACCAGCAAAAAAAAAGGTCAACAAAGATTACCTCATTAGAATATCTCCCAAACTAACTGGTACAACCTGCACAAAGCAAAATGACAGCATATTAAGCAAACATGGCAAAAATCAATTTGCACATATTAGAAAAAAATGAAGCACAGAAAAGAGTAATACCTTCACTGGTATTTATAAAGCCAATCTTTGCAGCAAACTAAAGCTTCAAGAGTTTGTGGGATCATCGAGCTTCGGTTGTCACCAAGAATTGAACCGCTCAAACTAAATGCAGATTCTGAAGAAACGGTACTAAGAGGTATGGCTAGAAAGTCTCTTGCCATAAGTGATAGCACAGGGTATTTATTTGAGTTTGTTTTCCACCAACTCAAAATCTCAAAAGTCTCATCATCCCTTACAAGGGCTTCTTCCAGATATGCATCTAATTCAGCCTTGTCAACACTAGTACCTCTTCTGTGAGAGCTAAATTCAGCAAACTCTTGTTCCAACCTTCTTTTGCCAAGAACCAACACAGGTGAACCTAGCAAGCTCCTAGACACACCTGTTTGAGATAGTGTAGTACTTGTATCATCTCTTCTAAGATCAGTTTCATATCTTTTGTAGTACTTGGTCAACCAATCTTTTGCCAAATCTATGCTTGTTTCCCTATCAAGATAGTTCCGACTTACTTTATCATAAAAGAAAGCAAGGTAATCAAGCTTCTTCCTTGGATCAAGTACAGTGCATATAACAAGAGCCATGTTATAGTTACCATCCCAGTACTTGTCAAATTTTCTGTCCATTGCCTTAGCCAAATCTCTTATTACTTTATTACCTTGCCACTATTGACTTCTTAAAACTTGATGGATACATAGCACTTTTTCTAAGAAAAGGTGTGACGTAGGATACCTATCGGCTGAAAATGACCTTGTAGCTTCTTCAAAGGCCCCAAGGAACTCACCCACACTTTTAGTTTTGCTCCATTCTTCATCATCTAGAACAAGTTGCTGTTGTGCATTTGCATACCACTTTAGAACAATTTTATACTTTAATGCCTCAAGAATCATGTCATGCATTGAGTTCCAACGGTTCGGCACGTCAAGCACTAAGCCAGCCTTTCTAGGAAAGCATTCCCTTTCAGCTATCTCATTGAAAGCTTGGATCCGTGATGGTGATGAATTGATATGCCAAACTAGATCTCTTATTATCTCTATAGCATTATTAGCAACATTCATACCATCTTGGACAAGAATGTTTAGTATGTGGGCGCAACATCTAACAAGAAGGTGTTGACCATCAAACAACAAGTCCAGTTTCCCACTCTCTTGCAAAAGATCACAAGCTGTTGTTTTTTGATGACATACTGATCTATAGCTCCTCGTGGGCGGAGCACCTGCAGCACATCGGCATCGTCCTCAACGCCCTCCGCGCCCATCGTCTCCACCTCAAATGTTCCAAGTGTTCGTTTGGGGCCTCTTCGGTGGCCTACCTGGGCCATGTCATCTCCACCGAGGGAGTCACCATGGACGCCGATAAGATCGCGGCGGTCGCCTCATGGCCCGCTCCGTGTTCTGCTCGTGCCTTGCGGGGCTTCTTGGGGCTTGCCGGGTACTACCGGAAGTTCATCCGGGACTTCGGCATCATCGCGGCGCCACTGACGCGTCTCTTGCAGCGAGATGCGTTCGCTTGGGACGACGAGGCCGACGCAGCCTTCCTCTCGTTGAAGGGCGCCCTCACTATGGGGCTAGTCCTTCAGATGCCAAATTTTGACAGGGTCTTCACGGTGGACAGCGACGCCTCAGGTGCGGGGTTCGGCGCCGTCCTGCACCAGGGCGCCGGACCCCTTGCTTTCTTCAGCAGGCTGTTCGCCGCGCGTCACCTCAAGCTCGCCGCGTATGAGCGGGAGCTCGTTGGGTTGGTGCAGGCTGTGCGGCACTGGCGGCCGTACTTGTGGGGATGCCACTTCATCGTGCAGACAGATCACTACAGTCTCAAGTACCTGCTGGACCAACGCTTGTCGACGGTGCCTCAGCACCAGTGGGTCAACAAGCTGTTTGGTTTTGACTTTGCCGTGGAGTACCATCCAGGTCGCCTCAACACGGTGGCTGACGCTTTGTCCCGTCGTGACATCGAGGCTGCCCTCGAGCTCGACGAGACTGCAGCAGCGGTGGCCATCTCTGGCCCATTCTTCACCTACATCGACGACATACGCCGCGTGACTACTACTGCACCGGACGCCGCGCTGCTGCAGGAGCGCCTGCGCGCGGGTGAGCTGACTGCTCCCTGGCGCGAGGACGTCGGGCTCCTGCTCCACGGCCACCGCATCTTCGTCCCCGACGTCGGCGACCTACATCATCAGGCCATCCAGCTCGCTCATGGGGCTGGCCATGAAGGCGTTCAAAAGACTCTGCACCGCCTTCATTCGGATTTCTATATTCCGGGCGACCGCATGTTGGTGCAGGACTGGGTGCGCTCCTGTGTGGTTTGTCAGCGCAACAAGACTGACGCTCTTCGGCCGGCGAGGCTCCTGCAGCCTTTGTGTGGCAGAACCGCCTAATCTAATGCCCTCCCAAGAGTACTCGTCTTCCATTAGACCCTAAGTACCCTGGGGAGAACACTAAACCAAGTGATTCCATCGAGCACACCGCAAGGGAGAACTCGAAGATCCACATTTTTACATCAGGATCACAAATGAGAGAGTAAAGCTTACAACATCCTTACCATTTCTTACATCACTTTTAGTACAATATCAGAGTAATTCATTATGTAGTTATAACATCAGACTATAAAATATTATCAGAGTTCAGCGAAAATAAAACCATTTAATGACAAGTTAAACATTAACATGAAGGACGTTTAAATGCATGAAATGATAATAGATTAATAGGATTTTCCTTGTAAAACTTTTTGTGAGAGTTTCAATGAATAACTCTACTCCGCATCGCAAAGGAAATCCTCGCTGAGCCCACCAGGAGGTTTCCACACACAAGTGTCAGCTTATCAGCACCTGTCACCTGCAACAGGGTAGAACAAACCCTGAGTACTCAATTGTACTCCGCAAGACTTACCCGTCAGGAGGAAAGGAAAAGACTCCAAGGATTATGCAAGGCTTTCTGGCTTGTGGGTTCTTGTTTGCGAGAAGCAGCGCTAAGAGTGTGTCCTTGATTTCTTACTTTTAATAGCCGTATTTCATTTCTTATCCAACCTTCTATGTAAGCAGCTAGACTATAATCAAGCAAGGGTTGAGCAAAAGGAACCATTTCTTCATCTTTCCACTGCCAGTTCTTACTACGATGCCAGAGCGTAGTCAAGCCGTACCGTCACGCAGAAACGGCGATTCGCGAATCAATGTGCCCAGCTGGGTACCCCGAAAAAAAACACACGCCTCGCTTGTACCCCAGGCACAAGCAAGACCAACCCGTTCCCCTCCTATCACGGGTTTCCAGGTCCCTGTCCAAACTTGGACTCTTAGCTCCCGTACTTGAGGCCCGACCTCAATACGGTGCTAAGACCTCCACCTATCCCCGCCTCCAATCAGTCGGTCCGGAAAGAGCCGGAGCCCATGACAAGAGAGTAACAAGTCTTCCTAGCCCCCATCCGCTAGTATATGCTCGGGATAAGAAGATCTATGACTTGACCAGGGTCCATGCAACGAACGGTCCTTAATTGACACAGGCGGAACAAATGCAACCAGAGCCCCGCTCTGTTGCCCAACCAGGTCCAAGTCCATCCAATCCGTTCCGCCCGGTCTCCAATTATCCATATACATTTATATTCCATGTGATAATAACATGATAATAGTAACAATAATATATTTTCCTATCTCTCGCGAGTGACAGGAAATCACTCGACTTCTACCGGATTCCTGTAGCATAGCAATCTACACGATCCTGACATGCTAGTAAGACTCATGGGATCAGGATATTTATATATATATATGCAAGTGGGTTTCATTCAACTCCTTTAAACTTAATGCACAAGCATAAAATAGAGTGCAGAATAATAGAGGTTATGCACCGGGGCTTGCCTGGGTAGAATTTAACCAAGTTAGCATTCCATCGCGATGATACGATCATCAAGACACCACCTTTCTGCTACTCCAGTCGACTCCACGATCCATCGTCGTCCCTATAATGATATATGCAGATGCAACGTAGAGATGTGAATAATCAACGGAAATCGCAACGCTTAAAGTACGATTTCATTTTCTAAGCTAACAGCTAGCTCTACCGGCTAACGTACTAGGCCATGTATCCACGTTGTCGATTTAACGTTTTTTTTTCTCAACGAGTGTTTAGTTATACAAACCCGAGATGCTGTGTTATTCCTTTTATCGGCTTACTACAAGATTCAAACTAGGGCTTGCTAATTATCCTAGCAACTAATTATGTTGGAACTACAAAGATCACATTGAACATATAATAATACTTGGAGCCTACTGTACAATTTTTAGAGTCCACACTATCGCCATCATCTCCCAACAAGTCTTTTAGTGATACAAACCCAAGTGTTTTAGTTATACGAACCCGAGTCGTCGCGATATTCGTTTCATCGATATACTACAAGCTTACATCTAATAATTTTGAGCGTCTCAAAATAATTAGAGCAAGTCTAGAATATTAGGAAACTGCATGAACCAAAGACACCCTTAGATAGATCATGATTTTAGAAAGCTAATAAAATTGGTTTCACAATTTTAGGGCTTCTACACAATTCTATTTCTGATTTAGCAAGTTTGCTTAGAAGATAAATTGGAATTTACTTTATAACCGGAAAAGGGGTTGGCGGTAATGATTCGGCCCAGCCACCCCAAGCGGCCCACGCGAAAATGCGGCCACACCCGGCGACGCGGCCCAGCTACGGCCCGAGATCCAGCCCAAGGCAGCAATCCAGCGTGAGTGCTGGCTAAAAAGCTAAAGAGTCCCTACTCTCCTTTCTATTCGCGAAGCTGTAGTTAGCACTATATATCAGAGTCATGGGTTTTACATTGGGGACCTTATACAACTCCGAATTCTTCCTTTCGATGGTCCCTGGGCGCTCACGCTCCAGCACGGAGCAGAGCGGCGCACGGCGCGGCACACAGTGTCGCGGCCGCCCGACGGGAACCCAGCCAGCAGCCGGGGAGGGGCCGATGGCCTACCCCACCGACGTGCGCACGCCCTAGAGGCAGATGCAAGGGGTGCGGCACACTGTTCCATGGTCAACCACGGCGACGGCTAAGGTCGGTCAGTTCAAGGCGGCGGCGCGGACGCTCCGGTGAACCTACGCGCTCTCGGACGAGTAGGGATAGCGGGGAAGTAACAGCGGCTTACCAAGGTGCCCGCAATGGTGATGATTGGGGTGGAGGGGTGCCGCGGTGGCCCGACCACGTGCGCGCGGCGTGGTTGGCGGCGATCCTCCGTGGACACCGACGCGTCACCACGCTGACGGCGAGCTCCCTGGACAAAACAACACGAGCACCAGCTAGAGGAGGCCAAGGCGGTTCGAGGGGTGCGACCAAAAGAACTATTACCGAAAATTAGAGCTTTTACCCCCAAATTCCCGGTCACGGCGGCAGACATGGCCGACGGCGGTATCACCATGAAATTGTGGTGGCACTCGACTCGACAAGGCCTTGATGTGGACGAGGTGTATAGCTAGCTCCCTAAGCTAGCCTCCGGCACAAGGGAACGCTGTGACGCCGATTAGTTGCAGAGGAGGGGAGAGAGCGGCGTCCTTGCGCACGACGCGACCGTGAAGCAGCAACCGAGCGAGCCGTGCGAGATAAAAAGGGGCGGTCGACGCGACGCACATGGAACCGGGCAACCAAGCCGGAGTGAGCAGCGAGCGCAGCACGGTAGCAGCTGCCTTGATTGCTCGGCGCCAGCTAGTGAGAACAGACGAGGCAGGAAGTGTCTCCATCGCGACTGTGGCCGAGTCAACAAAAATAGAGACGGCAGCAGACGGAGTAGCACGACGCGACGAGGCAGGCAACAGCGGTGTCGGCACGACCCACGCACCACATGGCCGACAGCGAGCCCAGCCTGGCCCATCGCGTGGCCGGCAGCCGGCAAGGTCGGCCCACAGCACGACCGTGGCCAGCCGCGGCCAGGCACCGACGACGTGTGCGCGGGGTGACTGCGAACCCCGACCGAGTCCCGACGAACGGTGATGTGCACGAAAATTTATGGCAGCACAAGGCGGTCGATTCACTCAATTTAGACTCAACCGAATACACTAACCTATAGTCGTCATTAGCAAACTCCTAACGGAACAATCCCCATGGAAAGACGACAACCAGAGAGGGAGATGGAAGCATGCCAACGTCGACTCGTCGCTGGAGTATCAGTTCACGCTCAGAAATGCCAAGGCAAGGCTCACATCACGTTCAAGCAATGTTAGCCAAAATACAAGAGAGCAGCATGACACCCAACATGCCTGCTAACTACGCCACACCCGCGTGCTCGCTTAGATGCAACCAACAGTGCCGAAACCTAGCTATTGCCTTTAAGTAACCTTTTCAGAATTTCAATGACAACAGGACATTGCCTAATGTCGTTTAAACTTAAGAGAATTCGTGGTTTTAGTTAGAACTAGCATTCCCGAGCACTTTCACCTTAATTCTTAAGCGGTCTAAACCTCGCCGATTTCTACTAACCAACATAGCATGACATGATCCACGCTTCTCACTAACTTATAGGAACAAAATATGTAGATATCATTTTATCCTTTTTCATACTATAATTCGCCCAAAAGGGATGCCTATTAATCATGAGTCATATCACACGTGTTATAGAATTTGTTTTCGCGCTAAACGATTAAAACGACTTATTCTATTTTTTTTCTATTAGGATTTCTTTTTAACATGTTTACGCACTAAATCACTTACTTAGATTTTTATTTGATTCCTTTCAACCATAGAGTGAGTCGCATAAAATTCGTTTCCTCATTTCATGCGAGTTTAAAATTTAAAATCCGAGGAACTTGTTTAGGTAATTCCCTCCGGCCTTAACCTCGTGGCTCAGTACGCTCGTAACACCAGGGGTGTTACACTTTGGAGGTGCCGTCCCAGGTGTGGGCGGACATCTCCATGGACTTCATCGAAGGGCTTCCCAAGGTCGGCGGCAAGTCGGTCATCCTCACCGTCGTCGACCGCTTCTCCAAGTATGCGCATTTCATTGCGCTCTGTCACCCCTACACCGCCGCGTCCGTCGCCCAAGCCTTCTTCGACGGCATCGTCCGCCTTCACGGGTTCCCGTCATCAATCGTCAGCGACCGAGACCCCGTGTTCACCGGTCACGTGTGGCGTGACCTCTTCAAGATGGCGAGCGTGACTCTACGCATGAGTACGGCGTTCCACCCCTAGACGGACGGGCAGTCGGAGGTGGTGAACAAGGTCATCACAATGTATTTGCGCTGTGTTACCGGTGACCGGCCTCGCGCTTGGGTGGATTGGCTCTCGTGGGCAGAGTATTGCTTTAATACTTCCTTCCACACCGCCCTTCGCGCAACGCCCTTTGAGGTGGTGTACGGCCATCCCCCGCCGCCAATTCTGCCTTATCGGCCGGGGACAGCGCGTACTAAGGCTGTGGATGCTCTTCTCCGCAGTCGTGACGACATGCTGGCTGAGGTCCGTCAACGCCTTATTCAAGCTCAGCAGCTTGCGAAGAAGTACTACGACGCCAATCATAGGGAGGTGGAGTTCGACGTCGGCGCCTGGGTCTGGCTGCGCCTCCTCCACCGCACGGCGCAGTCTCTGGACCCGCGTGCCAAGTACAAGCTGGGGCCACGTTGGGCTGGCCCCTTCCGCGTGCTGGATCGCATCGGCCGCGTAGCTTATCGCCTGCAGCTGCCTGACGGAGCGCGCTTGCATGATGTCTTTCATGTCAGCCTGCTGAAGTAGCACCGCGGCGATCCTCCAGCGGCGTCTGGTGTCCTACCTCCGACATAGGATGACCGCATCCTGCCAGCCCCGGACCGCGCGTTGCAGGCGCAGCAACACCGGGGTATCTGGAAGGTGTTGATCAAGTGGCATGGGTTGACCGAGGAAGACGCCACCTGGGAACGCATCGACGAGTTCAAGGCCGCCTACCCCGACTTCCAGCTCGAGGACGAGCTGTTTTCGCAGGCGGGGAGAGATGTTATGACGGGCGTGCACTATGCAAGGAGAAGGCCTGCTCGTGGCCAGAGGGCCACGTCTAGAAGGGCACTCAAAGCCCACGTGCAGCTATTATTAGCATTATTGGAATTATTAGAGTATTTTCCGATTATTAGATAAGAGGAGTTATAAATAACTTGTAAGACTATTTTTAGGATTTTAAGCAGAAACATAATATTGTTTCCGGCTTCCTCAGGGAGCCGGAAGAAACCCTAGCCACCACCCTAGTCGCCCCTGCCTCTTGCTCGTGCGTCGACCAGTACCACGGCGCCTGAGCGCCGCCGTTGAGGCTACAGGCCACGGCCCCCTCTCTCCCATCCCTACAACCTCCGTTCCGTTTCCGGTAGGATCCGTAACCCTAACACAATGCAATTTTAGTCCAGTACTAACCCATTTTCTCTCGTGGTGACTGAACACCCTGAACCGAAAAAGATGAAGAACCCAAGCACTACAGGGCCAATAGGGTAGTCATTTCCCTTCTTAACAGTGGTTTCATGCACAGAACCCCTCTCTTCATGTCAGCAAGGCACGATGAAGTAGTCTGTCCAAATAAAAGCCACAAATCAGCATCATATATGAATACTTAGTCAATCTGATAGCTACTTAACACGAGTTGCCTAAGATGCTTGTTGAAATTTTAAAATGATCTTAAGACGTTGAGTACAAATCATCTGCGACTTTATATTTTGGTACTTAGAACATGTAGCTGATTGACGAAACTTGAGATCATTATGGACTGACCTCGCAGAATCAAAGCCCTATGTTCTTAATTTGATAAAAACATGAATGGTTTAATCAGGGAAATAAATACAATGACTACAACTCATGCTACGTTTTAGCCCAAAAATACTAGTATCTATGAACATAAAAAAAGAAGCAATCTAATATCTATTCTGCAGCAGCAATCTAATTCACTATCATATCATCCCTCCACATATATATCTGCCCGAACAAGAAAAGAATCGAGTAAAATTTCTCACCTGGATAAAATCAACTAGAGCTTCTCTGTGGGCGGATTGCCGAGGGGAAATCCTAGCACAGCCTTTGGTGAATCGCAGTGGCACCCCGTTCGTCTTCGCTCGAATGCTTCCCTGCCATTTATCTCCCACATGGGACTAGATTCGGATAAGGCTCCATGGGGAAGGGGAAGGAGACGCTTCCTGCAATCGAATCACTGAACCGTATCGAGAAGCAAAAAGAAAAGGGGAAGGAGAAGGAGATGACGCGAAGGAGAAGATGGGGGAGCGGATCTAGAGGAGGGGCAACTGGATCTGATACCGTTGTTGGAGGAGGACACGCTGGAGCGGAGGTGACGGCGACAACGGTAGCGGGCTGGCGGCGGCGGTGCTTCTTTCTCCGACTCGTGAGAGGAGCTGTACTTCCTGGGCGAGCACGGGAGATGCGGAGGACACCCCAATTCCCAACCCGATTTCCCTGTGAACCCAACCCGCCCCGACCCGCGAGCTAGGAGAACCCGTTTTCACCCATCTGTACACACTCCATAACAAAACCCACCCCAGAAACCCCGTTTCGCCCCGCCCCATTAGCAGATTTACTCTCCGTCCCTCGGGCTCTCGGCTCTAGCAGATTCATCACCCAGAGTCCCAGAGGTAGGGATGAAAACGGATCGGATACGGACGGATATCACTGATATCGTATTTGTTTTCATATTTATGTCCGGATTCGGATTCGAATAAGGATAGTATAAAAAATGCCGGATAGGATATGATTGGATATCGACATCATAAATATGTGATTTAAATATTCGGATACGAATACGGTATCGGATGTTAAATATCCGGACTCAGATATAGACGGATTAAAACCCCTCTAAACGGATTCGGACTCGAATACAGTCGGAAAATATCCGTACCGTTTTCATCCCTACCCAGAGGCGTCACTATCATTAAAGCACAACATTGATATAACAGTTACAGTATAGTACAGTACAACAACCCAGCAACGGAGTAGCTAGCTACTACTGTAATGACGCCAAGCCTGCCTAATACATTAATGCACGTTTCCAACCAACCTAATCAAGCTCGCTCGTTCAGTTAATTACACTTGAAGCAACTCAATCGAAAGAAAAATTCAGGCCAACAATCTTCCTTGCCGAGTGAATCAGTACGTAGGAACTGCAGTAAGGATTAAGGAATGGCAAGCTTTGGAGTTGGAGCCGACAGCAGCCCAGCTTTGGATTAAGGTACTAAGGCTACTAGCAGTGCGGGTGCGCGCTGACGAGAGGGAAGTCCTGCGGCGTCATCCAGGCGTAGGTGAAGCGCACGGCGCCCCCGCGCGGCGGCAGCGCCCGGCCGCCGCGGAGCAGGCAGCGGTCGCCGTCGACGGCGCGGATGGCGCGCGGGTCCACGGCCTCCACGCTGCTGAGCCCGTAGCAGCGCAGCAGGACGCGGGACTGCGCGCACCGGCACGCGTTCCGCACCTCCACCGCGTACTCGGGCTTGCCCTCCACCACGCGCCCCGTCGCGCGCTGCCGCACCACCAGGTCGCCGCGCCGGCACCCCGTCGCCGTGCTTGTCGTCGCCGCACCACACGCTGGTGCCGGCGCCTCTGCCTCTGTTGCCGCGGCGGCGGCAACGGAGGAGGCGAGGGCGAGGAGGAAGAGGAGACGGAGGAGCTGTGTTCTTGGTTGCGCCATGGCACCTTTGCCTTGCAGCTGCAGATGCGTGTGTGGCTTGGCTATTTATCCATGCACATGCATTGGGTCAGTCAGCAGTGTACTGAGTGACACGGTGTGCGTGAACGTGGTAAGTGGGTGGCGACGGGGACAGCGCAGGTGGCGGGGGCGTGGGCACGAGACCGAGTGACTAGTGTAGTGAGTTGATGGGGTGCTCATGTATGTCCGTGCCCGTGCACGCATGCATGGTCAGGGGCGGGTCTTGGGGTGGCGACACGAGCACGACAACGGCCGTGTGTGTGTGATCGATCCAGCGTGGGTGGCCCGCCCTGTGCCTAGCTGTGGCCTGTGGGAATGGGATTCACGTACGCATGGCAACGCCCGTGCGAATGTGCGATGCGAGCACGCAGCGCATGTGAGTGAGCTCGTGAGCTTGCGTCCACACCGCGCCGGACCGCACTCGATCTGCTAGTGCTAGCTTTAGCTCGGCGGTGGCACATGGGCTGCTCGCGGATTGCGGCCGGATCGGAGGAAGCGCACACAGCGGCAGAAGCACTCGTACGTGCGCTCAGAAGTCTCTCACACAACTTTCTCCCTACCTGTATCCATTGGATGAAATGACAATGCAAACGACTCTCTCAAGTCCATGTTGGTTCCCCACGCGAGGCCTTTTTTTTTATTTTTTTCCCCTGAGGACACATTTAACTTTCCCCACCGTTGGTGGGTTTATCGAAGTTGTAAATGACGAGGCCATCCATATTCCATACTGCCGCGTCATCTCTGAATTGATATCTAAGCTGAATGCTGATGCTTATTATTTGCCTGGACTCGCACATCAAATCAAAGGGCCTCGCTCGGATCCCAGGCCTGATTTAGATTGAACTTGTTGTAACCTGGGACTGTAGCACTTTTGTTTGTATTTGACAATTAGTGTCTAATCATGGACTAATTAGACTCAAAAGATTCGTCTCGCAAATTACAGACAAACTGTGTAATTATTTATTTTTTTTACCTACATTTAGTGCTCTATACATGCGTCTAAAGATTTTTTTTGCGACTCATGCGTCTAAAGATGGATGTGATGGAGAGATAGTGTAAAAATTTGAAATTTAGAAGTTAAGGCCCGTTTGGTTTGGAGGAGTTAAAGTTTAACTCCCATCACATCAGTGTTCCCTCAAATACATGGAGTACTAAATGTAGACTAATTGCATGCATGTCGGCACAGATTAGGAGTAATTTACGAGACGAATCTATTAAGCCTAATTAATCCAAGATTGGAAACTTTTTGTCAAATAAGATGAAAGTGCTACAGTATTTGTTAAACTTTAACATCCAAACCAAACGGGGCCTCACTAAACAAGGCCCCACTTGAAACACCAAAAAGACAGCAAGTCTGAGGTCTTCATTGTACTCTGTAATCCTCACATGGTTCTGCCCACACTTCATGGAGCACAAACATCTGATGATCTGAATTCGGCCTCTCGATGTGAACCCCAGCCATTTCAGTGACTCAGGCCCGTGTTTGGGCTCAAAAATAAACTCACATGAACGCCGCCCGTACCCACGTCAGCAACTGATTTTTGGCCTGCCAAGCATTGGCATGCATCCAAACGCACCTTCAGTTTTTCGGTTTTTCCAGAGTAGCTCGACCATTTCGTCTTTATTCTAGCGCTCCCCTTCGGAAAATCAGTTTAACTAGATTTTTAATTAGAGTTTACTGAGTTGAATGTGAAATCAAGTCCATCACGTCACGTGTTCCTCTGGGTCTTGCTCCAGTAGTACACCTTTTACCACCAATGAATCAAATCTTAACCGTCGATTAATCAATTTGAGAATAAAAAAAATTCTATTGACCGGCTCCTTCAGTCATAGCGCAGGTGGCCTGCTAAAATCAAGGATTCATGAATAAGGTCATCAAGGTCATGAACAAGCTGGAAACCTAAACGAAGATGATTAATTACTATTGTCACATCATGTGTGGCCCTTATAGATGGCTTGTTCTTTCTTATGATTAATTACTATTGTCACATCATGTGTGGCCCTTATAGATGGCTTGTTCTTTCTTAGTTTTCCATAAAATGTTTCTAACCAGAAAATGGTGACTTATTACCTCCTAAATGATGTCAAATCAATCTCTAGATGGATGACCTACCGTTATTTGGGAGTATCATAACAAATCCTTCTGTTAATACTGCTATATACTAGTAACACTACTTCCAATTCCAAGAAAAATGTAATTCTCATATTTTGAGGAGACAAACAATTTTGAGTTAGACTAAATCTATACAAACAAGTACTAATATTTATAATACCGAATAAGTATCATTAGAATAATCATATTTGAAGACATAAATGTTGATACTATTGTCTATAAACTTAGTCAAACTTAAGACAATTTGAGTTAGTTTAAATCTAGAATTGCACTTCATTTTTGGATGGAGGGAGTATGCTTAAAGGCAGGCCAACCATATTTCCTAGTGGGCATGGGAAAGGGCATAAGACCTAGGAGACACTACTGGATACAGGGCCACCATCATCTTCCACTCCTATGCACACCCACGTCATCTTCTTCCTTGCTCAAATGTTGAACTAACAACAATCTCTCAAGAGGTTAGAGTTTGTGGGCTCTAAGTTAGAGGTCTGAGGACTCCTTCACGGATAGCGACCAATTAGGTGGTGTTTGTCTAGTTGACGGCCAATTAGCGGTGTCGAAGCATGGTTGCTGTGTAGAGTTAAGTAGTGTGGAGAGCAGGAGGGATAGTACAGGGCAGTGGCAAGGAGACTGATAAAGCCTCACTCACTTGCGAGTCGTGGCTCCGAAAAGGGAGGCTTGGTGGAGCTGAATAAACACGACATGAGTGGGAAGCATGAATTTAGTGTTGAATTAGAGATAGAGATGGGATAACGGAGTGGATTTATCACATGCTATTGTAACCACATGGCTAGCCTTAGCCCTTCATCCTGCACCGAGATTCATGCTAACAAGGGTAAGTTGAAAAAGTCGCGGGGCTGGTTGAATCTTGCATTGAGATTTGTGTCGCAATAGGGGATAAATGGCTAGAAAAGACCATGTGGTCACACATATGGAAAGACATTATTGAATAGAAGGTAACTAGCCCATAAGGCCCACTTTGTTTATGCACCTTTCCGGTCCATGGTGAACTATTTTGTTTGTATTTCTTTTTGAAACTAAATACTTTATTTTTGAACTTTTCCCCACATAGTAGGTCGAAAATGTTACCCCAGACTAAAGGCAACAACTCAACCTAAGTGGCCAGAACCTCTGGAAGTTCAGAAACCATTTAACAACTATGTCAGTATGCTCTAGTCACCAAGTGGTTTATACATGGGATTCAATCCGTGTGAGATTTTTTGGACATTTTCACCCTGCTTCTATAATGCAGGTGTTCAATTTGAATCTACTAACCATCCCTAGGACCAATGTTATCTTAAACAATAAATTGTCGATCAGCCTGGCCAATTAATAGGGCGTTTTGGTATTTTTGAACATCTTTAATCCCTTTTAGTCACCTAAACCAAACAACCTAGGGCTAAAGTTTAGTATCTGGACTAAAATTTAGTCTAGGGACTAAACCAAACTAAACATGCCCTTAGTTTACGTTTAGATGGTGTAAACGGAGTTAAACAACATAAACTGTGTTGTATAGTATCACTAACATATACTCTCTCTGGTCTAATCTATAAGGCATTCCGTGTACGTTAAGAGTCAAATTTTATAATCTTTTATCAATAATTTGGCCAACAATTTTTAACTAGTACACTACTAGAAAACCCCCTGTAGCAACGCTGTATTTGTAACGCCATCAGAAGCGTCTCTACGTTGGCCCATAAAGACGTTATTTGGCACAATTTCAAGAACGTATCCAAGTGTCACGATATTTAACACGCTTTCAATGTCAAGAGATATCTAGACACAGTTTCTAACACGCTTTTGAAATCATACTAAAATGACACGAAATTAGCCACGCTTTCAACCGTCAATAACCTCTACACACGTTGTAAAGCGCATCTCAAAATTGTCAATAGGCACCTAAATATGCTTTTTGATATGCAACTAAATACGTATAAAGTTGACACATAATTAGACATGCTTTCAACCGTGAGTAGCATGAATACACGTTCTAAAGCGTCTCGAATAATCGTCCTTATGTGCATAGAGATGTTTTTATATACGAAACCGGAATATCTCTAGTTGACATGAAATTAGATACGCTTTTAACATTTCTAGCTAGTAGAGACATTTTAATGTGTATTAGAAATTTGTCCTTAACCATGTAGGGGCATTTTTTGATGCAGAATTGAAAATGTGTAACCTACCGAGGGGGCTATAAGCTGACGTGGCATATTATTCATCAGACTTGATGTGGTGTAAACATGGCATATATTCTTTTAATTAAAAATAAAAATATAAAATAACAAATAGTTCGAAAAAATAACAATAAAAAATATATATAGTAGGAAAAAAATGCCAAAGTTGACATGACATACAACACATCAGACTTGATGTGTTGTAGTCGTGGCATATATTATTTTAATTAAAAATAAAAAAATTACAAATAGTTAGAAAAAATAATAATAACAAATATATATAGTATATAGTAGGAAAAAAATGCCAAAGTCTGGACTAGAACCTAGCACTAAAGTGCTAAGACCAGCGTGTTTTACCATTATGCCAATTGTTTAGTTGTGTAGCGATAGGGATAATTTTTTTATTTATTTATTGTACGTGTATCTTTTCCACAATAGCATGACGAGTTTCATAGGAGCCGTGTAAGAAAAAGATAAGAGGCGGCATGAAGTAGATGGGATTTTCCACAATAAAATGCTTGGATTCATCAAATTCTATCATAAGGGTTTGATATTACTACTTCAATGGTCACTAACAGTTGCATGCAACAAATATAACTGAAGTGCACAGAACATGACACTAGAAAGTTACTGAATGAAGTTCCTGTTGCTATAAGAACCAGGAGTGTTAGACATGCGTCCTACGAAAGGTAGCAGTTGCTGAATGCACTTTGCCAACCTGAAAAGTGAAAACAGAGTCGAGCTGTAGAGCATACTGCTGCTGCTCTTTATATACTACTGCTGCTCATTGGCCAACACAAGCAAGCAACCGAAGCAATAATTAAGTTGAAATAATTAGGCACGCATGTAAGCAATGATTATACAAGGTTAAGCCTAGTCGTTGCACTGAACTATCTGAAATTCAACATTGAATTGTCATTACTAACTATATGAAATTCAACAATAAATCGTCACTACCATTAACTTATAACCAGAAAACATCAGAGCAAGGAACAATTAAATAAGACATAATACAGGTATGATGGATTACAATATTTGATCAAATAGTGTAATTATACACTAAACAGCAGTAACCCAACAAGTTGGCACCTCCTACCTAAAGTAACAGATTAGTTCATTCTCATTCAGAGCAAGAAAGAAACCTACAATGTTCATCTATAGCATCAGATGACCAGAAAACCAAGCCTTATCTAACTTTCATCATTTGCTGAGAGCTCTACACCCATGTCAAAATTATCTCATGGGCTAACTCTCACCATAGTGTTCCATGGTGCAACTTTTGGGTCCTGGACATAAAACACTTGTTGAACTTGTGATGAAAATACAAAAGGATCATCCTCTAATTTATCACCAGTGTGTATTTTCCGTGAAAAATTCACATGACTATATCCAAACTCATCTTGTCGCAACCTAGCTTTATGATGAACATCATACCACTCACATTTGAAAAGCACTACCTTGTAGTTTGCATATGACAATTCAACGATATCTGACAATCTTCCAAAATAATTAACCCCATCATCAGCAATGTTGACCACACCACTGTTTTGTGTGAATTGTGTAGCCTCACGACTCAAAGTGTGGAACCTAAAACCATTAATAATGTAACCACTGTATGTCACGCCACATCTGTTCGGTTTTGCAGCCAAAACTCGGACCTTTGTCGTGATGCGTGTTCCATCGCCCAAGATAACTTGTATATAAAGGAAAAAAAACTTATGTACATTTCTTCTATTGATTCCATGCTAGATTTTTGCAGCACTTTTAGATATACAAACCTTTTGCTCCAACTAGTCAGGAAAGTGTTGATCCATCAATTTCTGAATGCAGGAAGATGTCAGATTAGTTGAGGAACCCAATTTGCTTTTCTCCTTAACCAAGAATTCTCTACAACTTTTGTGCTTTGAAGAGCCTATGTGTAACATCAGTGTCATGTCATGTCATCAAGTAATGCACATAGATCATCTCGAATCATTCATGTTTTCAATTGTCTTAATAATATAGGTGAGCAAGAAGTAGAAAAACTTTTGTGCTTTGAAGAGCCTATGTGTAACAGGTTTACAATGGTGTGAGTGGTAACAGGGGTGGATCTACATTAATCTATCGGGTCCGCCGACCCCGATTGCCTCTCGATAATTCCTTGTGATCTCCGTTTACTCACCAGCTTGGACCCCAGCACTAGCAAAGCTATGGCTCGACCAACCTGGGCAGCGGTGCCGCCCTGGTCCAGAAAATATTTCAGTGGTTCAATCAATAGTCTAGGCCAACTGTGTTACTAGAGGAGCCTGTAGGCTGCAATGCTTTGCTTGTCTCTGAACAACAACTGTAGCAGGGTAGCAGAATTGAAAACGTGTCTATACTACTACACACAAGATATAGATGTATGTACAAAATCATTTCTACAGGTCTTAATACAACTATGACGTTACGATACAACGTATCAATATATGTAGACACGCAATAAAAACGTGGCTACATTATTGTTTCTACTTTTGTTAACATGTGTTTAGGTGTTACTATAAAACGTGTCACTTGCCACGTCACCTGCCATGTCATCTTTCCACGTCACATGCCACATCAGCTGCCACATCACCTGCCACATCACCTTTCCATGTCACCTACTACATCGTCTCTACACTCCTTAATGCGCAATAATGCGTCACTACAAAACGTGACTATAGTAGTAGACATGAATTGTGAATGTATCTACAATATTGTCTCTAATTTTTTTTCACATGTAATGAAACGTTACTATACAACATAACACTAATAGACACATGTTATATATGCATCTATAAAAGCGTACCAATATGTTTAGATATGCATCTAACGTGTCTATGAAATGTCCATTCATTTAATATATACGCTTACGTAAATTGTCTCTACGGAGCCTGACACGGTCCATACGAAGACGCTTCTAACACGTTTTCGTAAAGCGTGCCTACATCCCTATAGAGATGAAATAAAGCGTGTCTACTGTCTAAAAAAACGTAGCTACATGGGGGTTTTCTAGTAGTGGTATGTAATACAAACTTGGTACCATTATATTTATAACCAACTATACTATCCAATAATTATAAGTGTTTAGTCATAAACAATACTCCACTTCCACCACTAGGAGCTACTGACATCCTGCCTTGCCGTCTATCTCCTTCGCCAAGCGTGCTATCTCTCCGTTCTCTGGCAATGTTCTGTCTATTGATTGTGACACAAATACCGGAAGAAACGAAAAAATCACAAAATACCAAAGTTTCAGCCGAAAGTTTTGACACCTAGTGATATTTTTACTAAAATTTGAAAAAAATCCTATCTAGTACATGAAAAAAAATCTAGTCACACTCTTTGAAGCCTTGACTTCACAAAATTCCTAGAACCTTGGATAGTAGACATCACCGGCGAGCGGCGATGGCGTACCAAGACCAAGCACACGACATGATGTCATCGCCTGAAATCACATTTGGAATCTAAGATAAGAGGGGTGCAAAAGTACGTTGCAGGGCTCCAGGTATACCCAAACAAGTGTTACACATCCTCCAGATTTGTTTTTATCTTTTTCTTGTCAATGGAAAAAATCCATAAACATCAAAGGATTAGTAGTGTCTTTTTTTACAACTCTTCATCATCATTGTCCTCGCTCCCCCATTACATCATGTATGTAAAAGCTAGCAGAGTGGAAATCAAGTCACCATGTTAATTTTAAAACACATCCATATTTGGTGCACAGGTCATTAAAAAATTGAATTTGATCTATAGCCAAGTAACTGCAACCATACTCAGAGATAGTGCAAAAGGAATAGCCAATTATTCAATTGATGAAAATTAAGGAGACAACAGTTGTTAAAAATTACAATTTTCAAACAAAATACAATATAAAAGTGTCTCATCAACAGCAATTGTTATAGACCCCTACGGAACATGATAATTAGTGGGCCTCCTTGTATCCAAAAAAAATCGACAATTATATAGTCACCAACCTGAGTGTCACAATAGACACATTATAGAGTCCTGAGCCAGCTATGTTCCTAGAACGTATTGTCAAGAAACAAAGTAGAGAAGAATTATGGTACAAAATTATTCTTTGAAAGTTATGGTATAATGTGATTTTTGTATTTTTTAAGAGAATGCTGATGTGCAATTACATCTAATGGTATGGGATTATCTGTCGCTCAAACTCAGCCTCTAATATTGAACTCTTGGTAACGAAAACCTGCTGAATGACTGGCTCAGTATCAAGTGTAGATTCACCCAAGTCTGAGTTGTTAGTCAGAACTGGACGCCACCCGAGTTGTACATGACCCAGTGATTCAGCGACCTACAATAAGGACAAGATTATAATAAAAAAATGAGCTTAACATGCAAATCCTGCATTGCTCATAGGCTACCAAGTTTATTAACAGTGTATACCAACCTTCTTAAACTCAGCTTTGCCCTTCTCACAACGCTTTTTATCGGTTGGCATAAAAAACATTCCAATAGCATACTCGCCTAGTGGCGGTAGCTCAAACCTAGCATCTAAAAGCTCTAGTTTGGTTTTGGTGAATTGATGAAACCCTAGCTACTAACCTATGTGCTCTAAGTGTATGTGAGATAGGTTGGTAGACATTCCAAGTGGTGGAGCAAATGGATGAAGATCATGGTGGTGATGGTCATGATGATCAAGTGCTCGGTTTGAAAAAGAAGAAAGAGAAAAACAAAAAGCACAAGACAAAGGTATAAGTGGTATGAGCTTTTTAGTTTGGTGATCGAGACATTTAGCGAGTGTGATCACATTTAGAATTGATAGCCGTACTCTGAAGAGGGGTGAAACTCGTATCGAAATACGGTTGTCAAAGTGCCACTAGATGCTCTAACTTATTGCATATGCATTTAGGATCTAGTGGAGAGCTAACACCCTTAAAAATATTTGTGAAAATATGCTAACACACGTGCACAAGATGATATACTTGGTGGTTGACACATTTGATCAAGAGTGGCGAAGTTGGTGGAGAAACGAAGATGAAAGGAGGTCACTGGGAATGACCGGACGCTGGCCTCAGGCCAACCTGCACGTCCGGTCTCTGTTTCCAGTGAGCGCGCGGTCACAGTCTTGTGACCGGATGCTGGGAAGAACAAGTGATCGGACGCCATGCTTGTGAGTCCGGTCACGAGTGACGTATGGTGATGTAGCGCGAACGGCTGACGCTGAGGAGGACCTAAAGGGGTGGCGTGTCCGGTCGTGTGCACCTGATGCGTCAGGTCGCGAAGAAGGCGCTTCGGGTGCTTGGTCATTCCTTCGGTGCATCAGGTGGCGCCAGGTGCGCGCGAACCGGACATGCTAGTGAGGCGCGCACCTGATGCGTCAGGTCGTGGTGGTGTGTCGGTTCGCACACACCTGGTGACGTTGATGGCGCGTCCGGTCATTCCTTCGGTGCGTCAGGTGGCTAGCTCGGCTACGAGGGCAAGCGCGCGAGCGGACTCTACGCGGGCGCGTCTGGTCTTGGACCAGGGCGTCCGGTCTTCACTTAACGTGAGCGCGGGAAGTTTCCGAACGTTGGAGATCAGTGGCCAGCATTCAAACGTTGCGACACGTGGCTGCATTCGGTGGACCGGACGCTGGCTCGGGTGCGTTCGGTCGCCCCGACCAGCGCGTACGGTCACCGCGCAGCCAACCTGCTCAGTGAGTTCAACGACTCAATTTCGTGGGGGTTCTATTTAAGCCCCATGGCCGGCTCTAGCTCACTCTCTTGGCCATTTTCATTAACATAGCAACCTTGTGAGCTTAGCCAAAGCCCTCCCACTCATCTCCATCATTGATTCATCATCTGTATAAGATTGGGAGAGAATCCAAGTGCATTTCTTGAGTGTTTCCATCTAGAGGCACTTGGTGTTCATGTTTGGCTACGGAATTCGCTTGTTACTCTTGGTGTAACAGAACCGACCAAATTATAAGAGCACAAGTACAAAAACAAGCGCCGAAACGCTCAAATTTTCGAACTTGAGCCCATATAATCCCGGTAGCCAATCGAAACCACGAAGGATTTCAAACCAGCTCATTTACAACCAAGATCGCATCATTCAACATAACACATCACACGTTACATTTCCCAAGTAGTTCGGAAATCCACTTACAACACATGGAGTCGCAAATTATTACAAACCGATTTCATAAAGTAGCGGAAGCATAACACACGTATTTAGTTCAAATACCACTGCCAGTCTTACAGATCAACATCCCACAAAAGCATTTAGGAAAGTAAACTAACAGACGATCACGTCCGAGTGATCTAGTCCTCATCACCCGCGGGGTGGAGGCAGTTCTTGCAGAAGCCCTGATAAAGCATGTCATCTGCAACAGGAGGGAATAAACCCTGAGTACTAGAATGTACTCAGCTAGACTTACCCGTCGAAACATAAAATAAGAGACACCAAGGATCATGCAAGACTTTCATAAGTGGAGCTGACTGACATCACCTTTGCGGAAAAGCATAAGTAATTTAAACTCTTTTAACATGTACTAATACGATGCAAGACATCGGCAAGAGAGAAACACGTGTAAATATTTACAAATTTTCTAGCTAAACCCATTTGTCAGATTAGAGTGGATGATTTAGATGCATTAGATCTAATTTTAAAGTAGATTTAAAAGACAAGGATTAAGGTAATACAATGCAAGACATTGGCAAGAGAGAAACACATGTAAACATTTATAAGTTTTCTGGCTAGATCCGTTTGTCAGATTAGAGTGGATGATTTAGATGCATTGGATCTGATTTTAAAGTAGATTTAAAGGACAAGAATTAAGGTGGGTAGAAAACATAGGAGTTAGAGGCTATTTTTAATTTCTTTGGGGTGGGAGACTATTTTGAATTTTTTCGCTCTTTTATAGTAATAGATCGATATAAATATATTGTGCCCAACCAGAACATGTAAACATATGCACAAGATGAATATTTACGAAAATGGAAATAGCCCAATCCAGTATGCATATGCACTAATTTGTTGTTGGGAGCTACAATAAAATTATTCTTCCCAACCTTGCAGCTACTTAACCTTAACCTAACTACATATTTACACTGTACTGTATGCATATTGCCATCATCATCCACAACCATATTTACACTGCTGGGAATTGGGAAATCTCAAGGAGGAGCAGCTATCTTCTACAGTAGGAACTATACAAAACATGTGAAAATTTTACTACCAAAGTGCGCATATCACGAGTAGAGCTTGACGAGGCTGAAGCTCTGGAACGGCCGGTAGAACTTGAACAAGTTCCCGAAGATGAACGCCGTGGTGCCAGCGCCGGCGACGTCGGCGTCTTTCCTCGCCGCGGCGCCGTCCCCGGCTGCGAACGGGTTGTTCTTCACCCTCAGCGTGGCCTCGCCGATCTGCGCGCGGATGGCCTCGATGGTCTTGGCCTCCACGGGGAGGCCCTGCGGGTCGGACAGGTAGAACGTGTCGACGGCCTCGCCGCCCGAGGACGAGATCTCGGCGCGGCGGATGGTGAGCCCGTTCTCCCGGAAGATGCGGGTGATGTCGGAGAGCAGGCCCGCGCGGTCCCCCGTGCGCACCTCCAGCTCAAGCCCCTCCGCGGTGCGCCGCTCGATGGCGGCCTCCAGGCACCTCACCAGGCGCTGCCGCTCGTCGTCGCACCGCACGGCGTGGCCATCCACGTGCCGGATGTAGTACTCCTGGTACGCGCCGCCGTCGGGCTCGGCGCTCACGGTGCCGTGGTGCACCACGTAGTGCATGTCCGTGATGGTGCACACGGTGTCGAACAGCAGCTTGGGCCGGTCCCGGCACCGGACCACCACGGCGGTGTACCCGCGCTCGGCGCACGGCGTCACAGACACCTCCGTCCGCGGCTCCGTCCGCGGCGCCGCGCCGTCGGGCGGCGCGGCCGCGACGTGCCCTTCCCGGTCGTCGAACATCATCTGGTGCAGGCGCCGCTCCTTGTGGAGCGCCAGGCTGCCCGCGCCGGCGCCGCCTCCAGCGCGCACGTCGCTCTGCCCGCGCAGCAGGTTGCCCAGGCGCGCGCTGATGTCGGCGATAAGGGCGGCGTCCTCGATGGCGCCGCAGGTGCCGGCGTCCGTGACGTGCACGACGGCGGCCACGCGCGTGTTGTGCGTCCACAGCTCCGCGCTCTGGACCGCGCAGCCCCTGGCGGCGAGCACCGCGCACACCTCGGAGAGCAGGCCCGGGCGGTCTGTGCCCGTGAGCTCGATGGAGGTGTAGTCCTCCGACGGCACGATGCCCACCGTGTTGCGCGCCTCCGGGTAGTACCAGTCGTCCGCCTCCAGCGTCTGCGAAAACACAGCAAGGCAACAAACTCACTCGATCAGAATCAGATGATTCAAACAATCCGATGTAGAAACCACAAAAATTGAGTGCAACCAGTCGAGTCAATTAATTACCTTCTGGATGTAGGAGATGGTTGAGGCGTCAAGAACCTTGTTGCCGTCACGGTCGGTGACATTGAACACTGAATGAATGAAGATTAGAAAGATCAATTTTTTTCAGACATGAATGAAGAACAAAAATATCGCCGGAGTGGCAAAAGTAAGTAACGAGGTGAAGAAGGAAGATTTGGGTACTGACTGACCGTCCATGAACCAGTTGCCGTCGGAGGAGAAGTAGGCCTTGCGGATGACGAGGTTGAGGTCGGCGATGACCTGGACGACGGCGAGCAGCGTGCCGTGGCTGTTGACGCTGTCGACCCGGATCACCGTCGCGTCGTCGGAAGCCTCGTTGTCGATCACAACCCTGTTAATTTTACGCTGCCCTTGTCAGTAATCAATTGGAGGCACCAGTGAGACATCCAACTATACCTATCCAAGCAAAACAGAACAAAAAAGGGGAGGAGGACAAAGGAAGGAAGAAAGAGCTCTAAAGCCTACCCTCCTCTGTTCTTTAACGAGCAGAACAGAGGAAAAGAGGACCTTGCTACTCTGTTTTCTTAAAGGGTTAAGCATAGCAAGAAGCAAACAGATTGCACAAATTTGATATGGTAAAACAAGGAACTGAAAACACGAGATACTTGGACAAGAACAGGACAACACAAGGAGACTACAGAAGCTATCTATAACCGAGGATCGATGAAACACCTGGGTGGGTTCATCCTCCTGACGAGCTTGGCGTACTCGTCGTGGTCGTCCACCCTCGCCGCCGCCGCCGCCATGAGAGCCATGGAAACCGAGCCCTCACTCGCATCAACAGCTTCAGACACGCAGCCGAGACCAAGAGCGAGCGCGGAGCGGCCAAGCTACTGCTCCCTCCTCAAGCTCAGCAGGCTCGTCGTGCCGGCCTGGGCCGGACAAGCAGAGGAGGGGACGGCTCTGGTGGTCGTGGCGTCCGGACTCCGGAGGCGACGATTCTACTCTCCGGACGGAGCGGTGACGCTGATGCGCTCTCTCCGCTACGTGTCTGCCGGGGTAGCTAAGCTTGGATATTTATATATGGGAAGGTTAGATTTTGCTACTCCGCTGTTTAACCTGATATAATCTCGATTCTGGTATATTTTTTTGTATTCTCGCTGTTGCCTTTGCCCCCTCGTGCTTCATTTGCTGAATTACCATTTTTTTAAATGGAGAAACTATTTGGAGGTGGTACTTTTCAGGATCAGAAGTAGTACATGATATTTTAACCGCCACTTGCCCCCGCTACCTTTCTCCATGCTTCTGAATTTATTTATTTACACATGGGAGTGAGCCAGTGATAGTAACTGCCACGATGTACATTGGTTTACAGGATTAGAGGGTTTATGTGATGGACTTTGTTTCTGATTTTCTTTATCATTTTTTGCCTATTCATGTGTAAATCTTTTGTGTATTCGAGAAAAAATGTAACTTTTACACGAATAACAAAACTTCTTCTAATTTGGAGGAAATATAACCTTATCTACAACTAACTAGGTACGATTCAATGGTCAAAACACAAATAGACGGGGAACTCATAAATGTTGATAGTTTAGATGCGTCCTTGTAAATGGGTTGTACTCAAAGCATTTCCTAGTAAGAAAAAAAAGTAATATATCAAGCCACCACTCCAGTAACACAACAATATGAGGATTAAAAACAGTTAGCGAAAGGGCATGTAGCCTAGTGGTCACGATAAGGTCCTGGGTTCGGCTCCTCATGGGAATGAATATTCTAGGATTTAACAACTTTGTACTTTTAGTGGTAAGTAACGTTGTATTGTGTAATCTAAAAAAATATAGTATAGTTAAGACTATCTCTTAAAAAAGAAAATACTATGGAGGAAGTATTGTCAAAATATATATTTTTCTTTTTCTTTTTGATAAGAAGTAATACACAAAATAGTTATACAGAGTAGAAGAATCAATGCTTTCAACTCCCAAAGAATAGACTCAAAGAGTAGGTATAAGAAAAAAAAATATCAGTCAGTACAGTTACCCAACAAAATTGAGGAGGATTAGGAAAAACTCGTAATCAAAAGAAATGTGATTGAGAAAGTAACTAGAGAATAATATATTTTGTGGTTAGCTGGTGATCGGCGGCTGGTGACCGGTGAGGCAGTTCCCTCTTGGTACGCCAACACCAAAAAGGTACCATTTGTTGCTTTATGTGTTTTCTTAGCTACCATTTTCACTCATGAGTAAAATAAGGAAATGATGAAGGGTGTCTCCTTACCCTCTCTACAAAATGCACCGGTAGGGACGCAAGTTCCGTATCCGTGATTTTGGCAATCTTTGAATCATATAATTTGACTGACGCTTTTTAATAAAAAAAATTAAACCATCAAAATACCATATAGCTATCTGTGGCCGCTATAACCACACAATATTCTCGCGTAAAAGAAGATATAAGTACTCCCTCTATTTCAAATTATAAGTCATTTCACAAGAATTTTGGAGAGTCAAAACATCTTAAGTTTGACTAAAATTATAGAGAGAATTATAAATATTTATGACATCAAATTGGTATGCTATGAAAATATAATTAATGAAGAACCTAATGATACTTAGTTTGTATCATAAATGTTATTATCTTAGTATTATATAAATTTGGTAAAATTTGAGATGCTTTGACTCTCTAAGAAAGTTGAAATGACTTATAATTTGGGACGGAGGGAGTACAAATAATTGTGAAGTTGTATTTCCCAGCAAATATATCTTGTCATTTTACACGGCCATTAGAAATAGTCACATCTTTTAGTGATGTAACATGTAGGAATATTTAATTAACAACATATTACATGCTTTATTTCGATATCAAGACGAATTTTCATGAAGTCGTAGTTCGTATATGACCCTAGCCACATGTTTTACTAGGTATATATATGCCCCTGCCTATCTGCTAGTGCCTACCAAAAGGTAGAGAGGTGAGTATTAACTTCAGTTCAAAGCAACCAAGGCCATTACAAATTCTTATCATCCCTGGCTTTTCAGAAAACCCAATGCAAAAGCCATTCCAATTCCCCATCCTTTAATTTTTCTTGTTCTCGCTGAAGGAAGATTAGCTGGACGGCCACCTTCCGCACATATGCACGCGGGCATTGGTGGAAATTTAAACTTGAAATGAGCTTGCTGCCTGCCTTTTAGAGCCTTTTTGACTAGTAGAAACGTGGATAATTTTCGCTTTGAAAAAACATGTGGAGTGCAACGAATGAATATAGTCAGGTCGATCGTCGCCTAGCCTTTGCTTTCGCTTTTGTATACGAAGAGTGTGTTGAAAGCAGGACGCGGAGGATGAGGAGGAGGTTGACGGCAAAGGCCAAAGCCGGTCGTCGTCGTCCTTGTCCATTGGAATCTCGATCGTAGAGTTCTCGGGATTAAGATGACCAAGGCTTGGCGGCTCTCTGTCATTCACATATCACATGCATGCATGCTTGGTCGTTTATTTTTGGTCAGTGGGTGCGATTCATTCTCAGAAGTTTTAATCTATGTCAGTTTTATTGCGAATCTCTTCCTTATTTGAATGGTAGAGAAAAAATCCATTTAGAAATAAAACACTGTGAGCCTGAATTTTGGTCAAAATTTTGGAAGAAATATAATAGGAATACGGTCAAGAGGTGGCGTCCTCTTCTAGAAACATTAAGTATAAAAAGCATTATCAGTTCAAAAACATCATGATAAACATCCATGGTTTTGCCCGGAAATACTGTCTTTGGTGTAGTATATATTATACCAACGGCCCTATGTTTGCTTAATTGCATGCCCGCAAAATAGGTTAGACGCTTTACTAGTACCTTTATGCATGTTTGGTCGTTAGTTTGTGGCTATGCTTTAGTCTAGGATTTGATCGATGGCTTATTCCTCTCCTTGCCCACCGTATTTTTTTTAACTAGGAGTGCCTCTCTACCACGAACTTTTTTTTTGTGAATCACTGTATTTCTTATGTTGATTGATGGCAAAATCTCGTAGTCTAGTCACATGATTTGGGTGGTTTCAAAAGATATATATATCCTTCTAAAATTTTTATTAATAAGCATTACTAGTTCAAAATTTTTTGATTAGTCTGGTTCCTGGAGTTGTAATCTCTTATGAACATATCTTTCCCATAAAACTTTAACGGACTAATTACAAAATGCATATATAGTAGAAAAAATATTCCATCAATTCTAAATTATAGGTCATTTTGTCTTTTCTTTTTTTTGAGCAAAAACCGTGGGAAAAAACCCGGCACCAAAGAACTACTAATAAAAAAAGAGAACCAGAAGGTTACAGAGGAGAAAGAGCCACCCAGAGGGTGACCACACCACCAATGCACACAAAGAAAGAAGAAGAAAACAAGAGAGAAAAAGAAAAAAAAAGAACTAACCTATCAACTAAGCGAAAAGCAAAGAAAGCTAGCTAAACAGGCTAAACTAAAAAGAAAGAAAAAAGAGGTTACAAGCTG
Organism: Saccharum hybrid cultivar R570; assembly: GCA_038087645.1. Taxonomy (NCBI): domain Eukaryota; kingdom Viridiplantae; phylum Streptophyta; class Magnoliopsida; order Poales; family Poaceae; genus Saccharum; species Saccharum hybrid cultivar. The sequence goes on along the minus strand of JAQSUU010000551.1, from coordinate 16,791,463 downwards.
TTAAGCCACGAGCTAACAGAGGAATGAAGAGACGAATTGATTCTGTGTAGATGGATGTTCACTTCACGTTAGAAGGCAGCCTTCCAGGAGCCCAGGCTAGGAGCTCTTCCTTAAAAAATATAAGCATTTCGTTCTGTCCAAATGCAATTTGCAGAGATCATGAAGATTTCCATGAAAAAGGGGTGAGGAGAAGCATTCCTTGCTATGATTATTTTCTGAAATAAGCCGGCTGAGTCTGTCCAGTTGATTCCCAAGGCAAACCATCTACTAACAGCAGCTGGACATTCAAAGAAGAGATGCTCAAGTGTTTCCTCAACATTTTCATGACAAAGCACACAGTTGTATCCTTCTTGTTGGAATTTTTCCTTCTTTTTAGAATATTACGAGTATTGAGCCGGTCGTTCAACATAAGCCAAGTGAAAAATTTGATGCGTGGGATACAGATTGATTTCCAAATCCAAAGCATGGGCTGAGGAATAGATATACTGTAAAAATGATGATGATAGTACCTGCTGACCGAGTAAGAATCCTTTCCCCAGATAAAGTCCAATGATCTTTTCCTTCAGATGATCCAGCAATAAGAGATGACACATCTTCTGCAAGAAGCTGCAGCTCTTCAAAAGCCTGTCGACTCATGGGAATGCAGAAAAGATCAACCAAATTGACAGTATTCATGACCTTTTCCAAAGATATGACAGTCTCCTTTGCATAGCTATATAAATGTGGATATTTCAAGGTCATTTCCAAGAATGAGGTGTAACACCCTAAAATTTTCCTCATTTCCAAAATAGGACAATTTGAAGTTAATTATGCATTTTGTGAGCATTTAAATATAGAGAAGTAATAATTTTTATTAAATTTAAAACAACCATAAAGAATAGGTACATGATTGTGCATACATGTTGCTGCATTTGTTTTTTTTTTGTATTGGGTGGTTTACTTCAAAACTCAAAAGGAATTCAAAATCCATTTCAAATGCTTTTGGTAGAAAAAGAAAAGGAAAAATTTCTTCTCCTTCCCTCCTTCTCGGCTTTTGGCCTGAGCTGGCCTAGCTCCTTCCCCAGCCATTCTTCTTTTCCTCCCACCTCTCTTTGGCTTTTGGCCTGTTGGCCCAGCCGCTTGGCCTCATTCCCTCCGCAGGCCGCTCCCCTCCTCCCTTTTGGTCCGGCCCGCTCGGTCTCCTCCCCATCGAGTCGATGGCCCAGCCGCACAAGCACTCCCTCTCCTCCCCGCACTCTCGTCTTCTTGGGCTGAGCCCAGCAAGCTGGCTGCAGGCCCGTGGCCTTCCCTTCTCCCCTCGGTATCACTGACACAACGGGCCCACGCGTCTGTAAGGTCCTAGATGGCTAGAGGGGGGTGAATAGCCTATAAAAATTTCTACACAAGCCACTAAGCAAACTTGTTAGAATAACAAACGGCGCAAAGCGAGTTTTGCTTAGCCTACGGTTGTGATGCAAGCCTCCTCTCCACAAGACTAGTAGATTATGATTTCTAGTTCACACAAAGGCTAAGTCACTAATCTTGCACTAGTGAGCAAGCTAACAATAACTAGCAAAGCTACTACTAGAGCTACACAAGATAATTTAGTAAATGTAAATGCAAGAGAGAGGATTGTGTATCTTATATAAATGGTGTAGTGAAGATGTTGCCAATCACCAAGATGATATATAATCAATCAATATTGACAGCAACACAATATGAAGACGAATCACCGGGAGACAAGAGACACAATATTTTTGTTCACCCGGTGTTCACTTGTGCACCGACAAGCTACGTCACCGGTTGTGTCGACCAACACTTAGATGGTTCCTCGGTGTGACCCTCAAGTCACTTGCCCCTCAAGGCACGCCCCGCAAGGCACCGCAAGACACCACTCTCAAGTGAGGTAACTCAATGACACGCGCAATGTAATAGAGTTGCTTTTGACACTCCGTTGAGGAAAGCACAAGAACCTCTTATAATCAACCGGAGGTGGCCAAGAACAATCTCCTTCTCTTGCCAACGCCTCCAACAATCTTCAAGCCGGCTAGGAGCGGTACTCTCCAAGAGTAACAAGAAATCCACCGGCTAAACCACCCACAAGTGCCACTAGATGCCCTCAAGCTATGCAATGCACTTTGGGATCACTCAATCTCACTTTTGATTTGCAATCAAGCAAGAGAGATGAGTGGGAGGAGATGCTCTAGCTCAAAGGATGCACAAGTATGTTAGAAATCACGAGAGACCTCCCCAAGGGCCGGCCAACAAGTATTTATAAGCATTCCATCTGAATAGTGCCGTTATACCCCTTCACTGGGTCTTTTCGGGATGACCGGACGCGCCGGTCATAACTGACCGGACGCGCTCAACCGCGTCCGATCCTCCAACGGTCACTGACCCCAACGGTCAAACCAACGACCGGACGCGCCCCAGGCAACGACCGGACGCGTCCATCAAATGACCGGACGCGCCGCTCAAACGACCGGACGCGCCGATCGCACTGACCCGCGCGCCCGCGAAGCAATGACCGGACGCGCCCCTCACAACGACCGGACGCGCCGGTCGCACAGTACCGCGCGTGCAACGACATGACCGGACGCGCTCCACGCAACGACCGGACGCGACAGTGCTCGCGTCCGGTTAGAGTCCAGTAAGCTCCCTCAATGATCGGACGCGTCCGATCATGTGTGACCAGACGCGCCTCGCGTCCGATCATCCTTGCGTTCTGCAATTCCCACTGGGCGTATGACCGGATGCGCCGGTCCCGCGAGTGACCGGACACGCCGGTTACAAACCCTAACACCTGTGTCTGCGCTGTACTGACCGGACGCGTCCGGTGCAGCGTCTGGTCACCTCTGTGACCTCTGTTCGCCTCCGTTTCTTTTCCGACTTCCGGCGTAGTGGAAAATAGGCATTTCAAGTTCCCAAAAACGCCTGAACTTCTACGCCTTTGCAAATGTGCCAACACCAACAAGTGATCACCACCTTGTGCACGTGTGTTAGCATTTTCATAATCATTTTCGAAGGTTTTTCAGTTAGCTCACTAGGCTCTACATGCAATGTACTTCATGAATTCACCTAGTGGCACCCGTGCATCGAATAACCGATAAGACTTCCCCTCTTAATAGTTCGGCTATCGATCCTAAACCACTCACACCCTCTATGGTGTCTTGAGTGCAAAACAAAATGGCCCTATGGTTATACCTTTGCCTTGAGCCCATTTTGTTTTTCCAAAAGATATGATCCACTTCATATCATCGCATGACCGTCTCGATCCATCGACCTTGACTTCACTTGCTCTTCACCGTTGCATCGGTCCATCGGCGCCAAGTCTTGCTCAAGCTTCACCATCACATGGTCCTTCGCTTCGAAGCCTCGACTTGCCCTTCACCTTTACAACCGGTCCATCGAGCCAAGCATCATCTTGGTCACATGAGTCAATGTCATGTCTCATATTCATTGACCACCTTTATCTAAATCATCCACTTAGATACAAAGGTTAGTCCTAGGTTTCATCAATTAGCCAAAACCAAACTAGAGACTTTCAATCTCTCCCTTTTTGGTAATTGATGACAACCCTCACAAAGATGATTTTGATAATAAAAGTTTTGAACTTGTCATACTTGTCCAATCATTTTGCTCATAAGTAAAATTTGGACAATTATCACAAGCTTGGTTTTGGTAGTATTAGCTCTCCCTACATATGTGCATAGAGTTTGGATTATAAGCTTTGCACATATGCATGGATAGAAGTGTTGAGAGAGTAATTCTACCAAAATGATGCTAAGGTGTAAGAAATGGACCTTTGAAGAGTGATACCAATCGGAGTTGCCTTTTACACCATCCTTAGCATCATGAAGTAACTAGACATCCATCACAACTCAAGAACCCCGTGAGATCAACATTATATGTAAAGGTTCTTGGACCACTTGTAAAGTTTAAGGCATGTCTAGATACCACAAGTAAACTATTCCTTTGCATGCTAGTAGATCATTTCATTATTCAAGTTCTATACTAGCATTGCACCACACAAGCATGTATATTGAATTTAAATACATGTGCAATGAGCAAGTCATATGAATGCACAAACAAATGCAACAACTTTGTTTATGAGCTTGCTCCCCCTACTTGTGTGCATCAAAATTTTATTTACCCCTTTATCATGTTGAATCATCTTTTTCTCTCCCCCTTTGTCAACAACTTACCCAAAAATGGGATCAAATTGTGGAGAGAAAACAATGTTTGATGGAGTAGGTTAGAATTTATCAAAATTGGTTCAACCTAGAACACTTACCAAAGATATTTATTTCGATTTGAACCAAAGACAAGCTTCTTCACACCTCATAATAAGGGTTATCTTGCCTATGTTGAATTAAATACTTATAGCAAATCTTCTATATTCAACACTAGGTTTACAAGCTCACAAACATGTCATACGCCACCACTAGATCAAAATAAGCATAGAAGCAATAGTGGTAACATATATCCATCAAATTCATTTGATTTATCATGAATGCTCATGTGTACCACTTATTATGTCTACATGCTCTAGCAAGTCCTTAGCATAGGATGAATGACATATTAATCAACTTTACCTTGCAATGTCAAAGGAGAGGCATGTCAATAAGTGGGTGGGGTGCATTCAACTCATGTTTGAGAAATCAAGAATGTTCAACTCATTCCTTAGCTTGCAAAACCTCTTTTCATCAAGTGGCTTGGTGAGAATATCGGCAAGTTGATCATCGGTGCCAACACTTTCAATGGCAATATCTCCCTTTTGTTGATGATCTCTAATGAAATGATGCCTTATGTCAATATGCTTTGTTCTTCCATGTTGAACTGGGTTTTGTATCATCTTGATTGCACTTTCATTATCACATAGCAATGGCACATTCTTGAAGTTGAGACCATAATCCTTCAAAGTTGATTTCATCCATAGCAATTGTGCACAACAACTCCCCGCACTCACATACTCGGCTTCGGCGGTAGAGATCGCCACACTATTTTGTTTCTTTGAGGACCATGACACAAGTGATCTTCCAAGTAATTGACATATGCCACTTGTGCTCTTTCTATTGATCTTGCAACCCCCATAGTCAGAGTCCGAATATCCAATCAATTCAAACTTTGACCCCTTGGGATACCATAGTCCAACATCTCTTGTTTGCTTCAAGTACCTCAATATTCTCTTTGCGGCCGTGAGATGACTCTCTCTAGGTGAGGCTTGATATCTAGCACACATACAAACACTAAACATGACATCCGGCCTTGATGCGGTGACATAGAGTAGACTTCCAATTAAAGACCGATATTCCTTTTGATTCACCATTTTGCCATCAAGATCACTATCCAAATTGCCATTTGTACCCATTGGAGTTGAAATTAACTTTGCATCTTGCATTCCAAACTTCTTCAACATGTCCCTTATGTATTTTCCTTGACTCACAAATGTTCCATTCTTTAATTGCTTGACTTGGAGACCAAGGAAGTAGCTAAGTTCACCAATCATAGACATTTCAAACTCTTTGGCCATCATAGCACCAAATTCTTCACAATAAACTTGATCGGTTGATCCAAAGATGATGTCATCAACATATATTTGCACTATGAATAGATCATTCCCAATCTTCTTGGTGAATAGAGTTGTATCAACCTTGCCCATCTTGAATCCCTTAGAGAGAAGGAAATCCCTTAGCCTCTTATACCATGCTCTAGGTGCTTGCTTTAAGCCATATAAAGCCTTCTTCAACTTGTACACATGGTTGGGTTTCTTGTCATCTTCAAATCCGGGAGGTTGCTCAACAAAGACTAACTCATTGATGATTCCATTGAGAAATGCACTTTTAACATCCATTTGATATAGTTTGATATTGTGTGCACAAGCATAAGCCAATAGAATCCTTATTGCCTCTAATCTTGCCACGGGAGCATATGTCTCATCATAGTCAAGACCTTCTACTTGAGTATAACCTTGAGCAACTAGTCTTGCTTTGTTTCTCACCACAATGCCATCTTGATCTTGCTTGTTTTTGAACACCCATTTGGTTCCAATCACATTGTAGTCATTTGGCCTTTCCACCAATTCCCAAACATCATTTCTTGTGAAATTGTTAAGCTCTTCTTGCATAGCCATGATCTAATCGGCATCCCTCAAAGCTTCTTCTATTTTCTTTGGTTCTAAGGTTGACACAAATGATGCATGCTCACAAAACATAGCCAATCTTAATCTTGTTTGCACACCACTTCTAATATCACCAATAACACTATCAATGGGGTGATCTCTTGCAACATGTTGTGGTTGGAGTACTTGCACTTGATTGCTTGAGCTTGGTTGATCACTTGATGTATCTTGATGAGATGAACTAGCACCATGATCTTGCACTTGAGAGTTACTAGCTAGCTTGAATGGAGAATTTAGCACTTGATCTTTATCATCATCTTGAATATCAATTACTTGCTTTGCTCTAATGTCCCCAATGTCCATGTTCTTCATTGCTTCCACCAATTGAGTTCCACCCACATCATCTAGATTCTCTTCTTCATCTTGTGACCCATTGGTTTCATCAAATTGCACATCATGGACTTCTTCTAGAATGCCACTTGAATTGTTCGAAACTCTATAAGCTTTGCTTGTAGTTGAATAACCAAGTAGGAACCCCTTATCACATCTCTTGTCAAACTTTCCTAATCTAGTGCCCTTCTTTAAGATATAGCATTTGCAACCAAACACTCTAAAGTAAGAAATATTGGGCTTTCTTCCATGAAGTAGCTCATATGGGGTCTTCTCTAGCAATGGATGACAATATAGTCTATTGATGTAGTAGCAAGCGGTATTGATTGCTTCATCCCAAAAAGATTGACTCACATTGTACTCATGAAGCATTGATCTAGCCATATCAAGCAATGTTCTATTCTTTCTCTCAACTAGGCCATTTGATTGTGGAGTGTACTTGGCCGAGAATTGATGTCCAATGCCATAGTGATCACAAAGTTCTTCAATTCTTGTATTCTTGAACTCACTTCCATTGTCACTTCTCACTTTCTTGATTCTAATCTCAAACTCATTGTGAACTCTAGTGAGAAATGTCTTGAAGGTGTCAAACACTTCACTTTTGTCACTAAGAAAGAATACCCATGTGAATCTTGTGAAGTCATCCATTATGACAAATCCATACTTATTACCACCTATGCTTGAGTATGTTGTTGGGCCAAATAGATCCATGTGCATCAAATCAAATGCTTTGCATGTGCTCATTGTACTCTTCTTTGGATGTGAGCTTCCAACTTGCTTCCCGGCTTGACATGCACTACAAAGCTTATTCTTCTCAAATTCAACATCTTTCAAACCATTGACAAGATTGTGAGTTGTAAGCTTCTTCAATTGTTTCATGCCAACATGACCAAGCCTTCTATGCCAAAGCCAACCCATGCTTGATTTGGAGATTAAGCAAGTTGTCAAAGAAGTTTCTCTAGCATTGAAGTCAACTAGGTAGAGATTCTCATATCTAAAACCTTTGAATGCCACATTTGAACCATCCACACTAATAACTTCCACATCATCAACCCCAAAGATGCATTTGTAGCCTAGATCACATATTTGTGCCATGGATAAGAGATTGAAATCCAAGCTTTCAACTAGCAACACATTGTAGATACTCAAATCATTTGATATTGCAATCTTGCCCAAACCAATAACCTTGCCTTTCTTGTTATTGCCAAATGTGATAGAATCAACACCACTATCATTGTCATTGATTGAGTCAAACATTCTTGATGTACCGGTCATGTGTTGAGTGCACCCACTATCAATAATCCAATGCCTTCCTCCGGCTTTATAATTTACCTACAACCAAATCAATGAAGCTTAGGTACCCATTTTTGCTTGGGTCCTTGTAGGTTAGTAACTAAGCTCTTTGGTACCCAAATAGCCTTCTTCTTTGGGCCAACAATAGGTGTACCAATAAACTTAGCTTTCACACCCTTCACACCTTTGGTAAGCACATAGCAAGAATCAAAAGGTATAGCATTAACAAGGTTCTTGCTTTGGTTCTTTTTATTGCAATTATGCTCTAGGTGCCCAACTTGCTTGCATCTATTGCAAAACCGACCATTGCCCTTCACAAAGCTAGGCTTTGGAGTTGCAAAGGCCGACTTGCCTTTCTTAGGGGTATAGCCCAATCTCTCTTTGTTAAGAGAGAACCTTTGGCTACCCAAGCACTTAAGAAAGCGGGCCTCACCACCATAGGCCTTGCCTAGGGCATGAGTGAGCTCATCCACCTCTCTCTTGAGAGTCTCATTCTCAACCATTAGTGAGGCATCACAAGTGAAACCATCATTAGTAGTGGAGGTAGAGTTGGTGGTGGTGGATGAAGAGCTACAAGAAGGGTTAGCATTTGACATGATGATAGGTTCATAAAAGGATTCATCTATTATATCACATGTAACACCTATATCACATGATACAACAACCTCCTTCTTTGCTTGTTGCTCAAGTAGCAATGAGTGAGCCTTACCAAGATCCTCATGGTCTTCCACTAGACTCTCATGAGTGGTCTTAAGCTCACTAAGAACTTTCTCAAGTATTGCTACTTTCATTGAAAGCTTCTTACACTCCTTGTCCTTGGCAATAGCTATGTCTCTAGTTTGTTGCATCAAGTCATATAGTTGTTCTTTAGTTGGTTCATCATCATCATTTTCATTATCATTATCATTATCACTATCATGAGCATATTCCATTTCACTTTCATCATCACTCTCATCATATATTACCTTAGTTTCTTTGGCCATGAGGCACGACGAGGATGAATCAAATAGTGATGGCTTCTTGTTGATAGCAATGGAAGCAAAAGCCTTATTGGATGATGATTCTTCTTCTTCATCATCATCACTTTCCCAAGTGACCACATAGGCTCCATTATTGCCCTTCTTGAAAGTCATCTTGGCTTCTCTCTTTTTCTTCTCAAACTTGCCCCTCTTGTTGTTCTTCTTTTTGTCATAGGGACATTCGGCTTGAAGATGTTCGGTGCTATCACAATTGAAGCACTTCCTTTGTTGCTCATTGCTCTTGAAATAGTCATTTCTCTTTTTGAAGCCTCTTCTTTTGATAAACATCTTGCCAATATTATTGACAACCAGAGCAAGTGCCTCATCATCAATTTCCAATTCTTCATCTTCTTCATTGTCATCTTCTTCTTGAATTGAAGCTTTGCCCTTAGAGGAGGTGGCCTTGAATGCCACGATCTTCTTCTTCTTTTCTTCCTCCTTCTTCTCATTCTCATCGGCATCTTGATCATACTTGTCATATGTCAAGACTTCACCAAGTAAATCATCTGGCTTCATTGCATCAAGCTCATCTCTTTGTAACATCATGATCAACATTTTGAATCTTCTTGGTAAGCTTAACAAGAACTTGTGGCAAAAGTCTTGGTCTTGTGTCTTATGCCCTAAGCTCTTGAGATCATTCACAATGACTTGCAATCTATGAAACATTTTTAAGATTGTTTCTTCTTCTTTCATCTTGAAGTTCTCAAACTCACTCTTGAGCCCATATAGCTTAGCACTCTTCACAACCTTAGTGCCCTCATATGTTTCACTCAACCTTGTCCAAACTTCATTTGCCAATTCTAAATCCTTGATGCCCTCAAATACTTTTGTGTCAATACCATTGTAAAGTGTATTGAGAGCCATTCTATTGCATGTTCTATTTGCTCTATCTTCATCGGTGAGATGATCGGGATCAATGATAGCAAAATCATTCTCGGTGACTTGCAAAACTCTCTCATGAATAGAACCAAGGTACATTGTCATTTTTATCTTCCAATGAGCAAAAGAACTAACACCATCAAAGAACGGTGGCTTGCCCCCAACATGATTGAACACAATTTGAGTCATTTTTCACAACGAAGGATGTTAAGCCTTGATTAAAACGGTGACCACGGCTCCGATACCACTTGTAAGGTCCTAGATGGCTAGAGGGGGGGTGAATAGCCTATAAAAATTCCTACACAAGCCACTAAGCAAACTTGTTAGAATAACAAACGGCGCAAAGCGAGTTTTGCTTAGCCTACGGTTGTGATGCAAGCCTCCTATCCACAAGACTAGTAGATTATGATTTCTAGTTCACACAAAGGCTAAGTCACTAATCTTGCACTAGTGAGCAAGCTAACAACAACTAGCAAAGCTACTACTAGAGCTGCACAAGATAATCTAGTAAATGTAAATGCAAGAGAGAGGATTGTGTATCTTATACAAACGGTGTAGTGAAGATGTTGCCAATCACCAAGATGATATATAATCAATCAATATTGACAGCAACACAATATGAAGACGAATCACCGGGAGACAAGAGACACAATATTTTTGTTCACCCGGTGCTCACTTGTGCACCGACAAGCTACGTCACCGGTTGTGTCGACCAACACTTAGATGGTTCCTCGGTGTGACCCTCAAGTCACTTGCCCCTCAAGGCACGCCCCGCAAGGCACCGCAAGACACCACTCTCAAGTGAGGTAACTCAATGACACGCGCAATGTAATAGAGTTGCTTTTAGCACTCCGCCGAGGAAAGCACAAGAACCTCTTACAATCAACCGGAGGTGGCCAAGAACAATCTCCTTCTCTTGCCAACGCCTCCAACAATCTCCAAGCCAGCTAGGAGCGGTACTCTCCAAGAGTAACAAGAAATCCACCGGCTAAACCACCCACAAGTGCCACTAGATGCCCTCAAGCTATGCAATGCACTTTGGGATCACTCAATCTCACTTTTGATTTGCAATCAAGCAAGAGAGATGAGTGGGAGGAGATGCTCTAGCTCAAAGGATGCACAAGTATGTTAGAAATCACGAGAGACCTCCCCAAGGGCCGGCCAACAAGTATTTATAAGCATCCCATCCGAATAGAGCCGTTATACCCCTTCACTGGGTCTTTTCGGGATGACCGGATGCGCCGGTCATAACTGATCGGACGCGCTCAACCGCGTCCGATCCTCCAATGGTCACTGACCCCAACGGTCAAACCAACGACCGGACGCGCCCCAGGCAACGACCGGACGCGCCCGTCAAACGACCGGACGCGCCGCTCAAACGACCGGACGCGCCGATTGCACTGACCCATGCGCCCGCGAAGCAACGACTAGACGCGCCCCTCGCAACGACCGGACGCGCTGGTCGCACAGTACCGCGCGCGCAATGACATGACCGGACGCGCTCCACGCAACGACCGGACGCGACAGTGCCCGCGTCCGATTAGAGTCCAGTAAGCTCCCTCAACGATCGGACGCGTCCGATCATGTGTGACCGGACGCGCCTCGCGTCCGATCATCCTTGCGTTCTGCAATTCCCACTGGGCGCATGACCGAACACGCCGGTCCCGTGAGTGACCGGACGCGCCGGTTACAAACCCTAACACCCGTGTCTGCGCTGTACTGACCGGACGCGTCCGGTGCAGCGTCCGGTCACCTCTGTGACCTCCGTTCGCCTCTGTTTCTTTTCCGACTTCCGGTGTAGTGGAAAATAGGCATTTCAAGTTCCCAAAAATGCCTGAATCCCGCGCTCGCAAGCTCGACGGGAGGGAGAGAGAGACCCAAACTCTCTCTACCGCTTAAACTTCTACGCCTTCACAAATGTGCCAACACCAACAAGTGATCACCACCTTGTGCACGTGTGTTAGCATTTTCATAATCATTTTCGAAGGTTTTTCAGTTAGCTCACTAGGCCCTACATGCAATGTACTTCATGAATTCACCTAGTGGCACCCGTGCATCGAATAACCGATAAGACTTCCCCTCTTAATAGTTCGGCTATCGATCCTAAACCACTCACACCCTCTATGGTGTCTTGAGTGCAAAACAAAATGGCCCTATGGTTATACCTTTGCCTTGAGCCCATTTTGTTTTTCCAAAAGATATGATCCACTTCATATCATCGCATGACCGTCTCGATCCATCGACCTTGACTTCACTTGCTCTTCACCGTTGCATCAGTCCGTCGGTGCCAAGTCTTGCTCAAGCTTCACCATCACATGGTCCTTCGCTTCGAAGCCTCGACTTGCTCTTCACCTTCACAACCGGTCCATCAAGCCAAGCATCATCTTGGTCTTCATCATCTTGGTCACATGAGTCAATGTCATGTCTCATATTCATTGACCACCTTTATCTAAATCATCCACTTAGATACAAAGGTTAGTCCTAGGTTTCATCAATTAGCCAAAACCAAACTAGGGACTTTCAGCGTCAGAACCTTCCCCTTCCCCACGCCGACACCGGTTTCCCTTTCCAAAAATGCCACCACCCTAATTTCCCCCAATCTCCCCATTCCTTACCTGGCGCATCTTCGGGGCTATATAAGCCAAGGTCCCGCACCCCACTGCCTCCATTCCACACTCTCACATCCACCAATTCGAGCCGCAGTAGCCGAAATCCTAAGCTCTGCCCAAGCTTGAGGTTTGACAAACTCATCACGCCTTCGTCACCGTAAGCTCTCCGTCGTGCTTCGTGTCAAGCTCATGAAGCCGCCGAACCTTTCCCCTTTTCCTTTTTGCTCTTAATCACTTACACGCCGTCATTGAACTCTTACAGAACACTGTCGTCCGCCATCCCGAGCTCCACACCATTTCGATCTGACACCGCCTCCATCTTCTACGTGGGTGAGTTCGCGTCGAGCTCCTTGTTCTTTTGGTACCAGCCGCGTGTCGATTGGTGATTAGAATCGCCAGATTGAATTACGTCGACGAGCTTGGGCCATTCCCGGCTATGGCGCCGCCATGCCCGGCTCTGCTTCGGCCGGCCGGTCTTCTTCTTCCTCCCATCTTCTGATCCGGGCCGCTCAGATTCGATCCAACAGCTCATATCGAGCCATACCCCTTCACTGTCACATTTGCTAAAGAGCCCCTACGCTTTTGAAGTTTATAACTCGCAGTTCAAAATGTATTCCTCAAATACGCTTTCTTTCTTCTGAAAACGTAAATTTGTTTTATTCAATTCAAATGCGTTTTCCTTTATTTATAAGTTTGCCACTGATTTTGTTTTAGCCATAAAATCTTTGTTTTAAGTTTGATTTGAGTCGTTTAAGTTGTGTTAGGTTCCTATTCGCGAGCTCTACATGTTAGTGCTACTGTATAGTAGGTTTGTAACATTTAAGTTTCAAGCTTGTATTAAAGTAATTATTTATCTATAAGAAATCTTAGTAAATTCATAACTTTCATGTTTCAACTCTATTTTTTGTGATCTTTACGTCTGTGTGGTCGTAGCAATGTGTAGAATAGTTTTATAAACCTTTTGTACTATTTTGCTACTATTGGTGTACTGTTCTAATTATATCTCTTTGTTTGCTTCGTGCATGATTGCCTATGGATGCATGTATGTTGATGTATTATCGAGTATAGACAGTGAGCAGTTCGTGGGTAATCAGGAGGAATATTTTGGAGAACAGGACCAGCAGGAGCTATACTTTGATCAAGGCAAGTACAGCATGGGATCTTCCTTGTTACCTATTGTCGGTACCAACAGTACGGGGGTACCCGCACCTATCGCCAAAAAACTAACACGACCGAAACCGCAATAAAAGATAGCCCGCCTCGACCGCGTATCCAGTCAGTCTCGTACGAGGCCCGCTCGACGGGGCGCCTCGACCGCGCCCCGGCTCCAACTCGTACGAGGCCCGCTCGACGAGGCGCCTCGACCGCGCCCTGGCTCCGACTCGTACGAGGCCCGCTCGACGGGGCGCCTCGACCACGCCCCGGCTCCGACTCGTACGAGGCCCGCTCGACGGGGCGCCTCGACCACGCCCCATCCCGTGCCGCATGGTACCTCAACAGCGCTCCGACCCGCGCGAGACTCGACCGCCCGCTGGGGAGAACTCTGACTCGCGTGAGCCCGGACCAAGCACCTCGACACCTTTTCTTTACCTACCCCAGGACAAAAGCCATAGCATTCAATGCGGTTACCTACTACCACCTACCGGCATGGCTGCGGCCAGGATCGACGTGGGAACAATACCTGTGTCAGATCTCACTATTCTATCGCCCATCCCGTGATGGGAGGTGAAACCCATCACTATACCCACCTTACCGCGCACTGTTCACCATCAATCACCCTCGAGGGAGGATAAGACGAGGCCCGTTCTCCGCGATATCGGGGGTTCGGCCTTATCCATCCGACCTCGACCCGGCCTCGACCCAACCTCGACGCTCGACTTAGTTCAAAGGACGGTACAGCACGGCGCTCTGGGTCATTTCGCCGTCTCGTCTCCCATGACGCCATGGTGTCCAGGGATGGCCGACCATTCCCAAGGCACGTCGCTACAGTCAACTCAACAGGAATCGATAAAACATCACCTCAAGGCTCCCCGTCATCTTGGCCTCCTCTCACCCTATAAAAGGGCAGGTCAGGGTTCAACGGAGGAGGGGGACGAAGAAGGAACGAAAAAACAAAACAAGAGATCGACATCTCAAGCAACCACCTTTTTCCTCTTTTCTCTTTGAGACTTGGGCTCGACACCCTCTCTCGCATGCTTGTAACCCCTACACGAGCACCTCGGTGCAAGGAAATACAAACCTCTCCCCCCCGCTGGACGTAGGGCCTTCTTTTGCCCGAACCAGGATAAACCCCCGTGTGTTCTCCTTTCATCACCATCCAGGAAAGAGACACGCAGCATTTACTCGTTGGTTTAGGACCCCCTTGGGTCCGAACACCGACAGTTGGCGCGCCAGGTAGGGGATCGCTGCGTGCAAATGTCGCTTTCTCGACTTTCTTCCTGGATGGCTAACCCCGAACGCCCTATCCCGTTGGCCACGGTGATCTGGTTCGGGAGTTTGGAGTTCATGTCGCTCGGCTCTGGCTACGACATGATCCTACTTCTGCCCAAGCACCCAACCGACGAGGACTATGAGCTCTCCTAGCCCGGGGGAGCAATCCACCGGCACCGTCGCTCCAGGCGGGCGCGGGCCGCCCGACGACGACGAGCCCGGTACAGCCACCGTCTTCACCTCGCGGAGGGCGATGGGGTCCCCCGGTCCGGCACCCCCCAGCCAGGCGCCAGCCTAGATCTCCTTTTGGAAGGTTTGGGAAGAACGAGCTTGGCTGAGGGTGACATGCCGACGGAGAATCCCGCCGCTCCCCCGTCCGGTGAGACACCACTATCCGGAGCATCCATTTCAGCACGGGCAGCGACATCTTCATCACCATTCCCGTTTGGGCTAGACTCGGCTGCCCGGGTGTACGCATCCTCCATGAGCACCCGCATGAGTGCTTATGAGGAACTCCCCGGGCACCATCTACGCTCCACTCTGGACCTCGTTGCATCCACATCGGCTTCTGATTATCGGGACTCTACGGAGACACCGGAAACAGAGCCTCGTGTGACTGCTTCTTTACGTCGCCGCCTCAGTGACGATTGGCAACGGCCACACATTCCCCCGTCATATTACTACTTTGGTGCTCCTGACTCCGACTCGGCTGACGACACCTATGACCCGACCCGCGAGTGCTTCAACATCGACGTTGAAAGCACTTCGGAATCAGAGGACGAAGATCCAGTCGAAGGAAGGCACACGCCACCTCATGACGAGCTTCCTACCGAGCAAGACGAGCCTCAGTTCCTTGTGGATCAAGGAGCGCAGCTCGAATAGATTCGCGAGTTGCAGGACAGGCTTGACGAGGAACGGGAAAACCTGGATCTACTCCAACAAACCGTCGAGCGTGAGCGTGCAGAACACGCACTTGGCGGGAGAGCTCGCGAGAGAGCTCGCGACGTCAACCGTCGCATCGACGAGGACCGGGTGGTCGACCCCCCGGTTTTCACCCGAGCCAGCCAGAACGTCGTCGCCACTGCCATGCTCCTCCGCAACATGCCCGAGCCGTCAAACCCCGACGCCCGTCGGGCTCGAGATGAAATCCGAGAACTCCTCGAGACTGCCGCCATGCAGCAGGCCGAGAGCTCTGCCTCGAGGCGACGCGAGGCAGCCTCGGAGCGGATCCTCGAGCCTTCCCGATAGGAGAGAGAAGCCTCGGTTCACCCCGAGCCTGCCCGGCGAAACCGGGTAGCACCGGCCCCTGAGCCCACCGGCAACGACCGCGAGCCTCGAGACACCCGTGGCAACATCGTCGAGCGCCGCACGCGTAAGCACGGTGACGGTGTGGCTCGAGGCTACCACATCCACAGGGGCGGACGCTACGACAGCTCGGAAGATCGTAGCCCTTCACCCGAGCCCTCGGGTCCTCAGGTCTTTAGTAAGGCAATCCGTGAGACGGTGCCCCCGGCTCGGTTCCGCCCCCCCCCCCCCCCACGACTCTCACCAAGTACAACGGCGAAACCAAACCCGAACTTTGGCTCGCCGATTTCCGCTTGGCGTGTCAGTTGGGCGGGGCCACCGACGACCGGGTCATCATTCGGCAACTCCCCCTGTTCCTCTCTGACACCGCCCGAGCCTGGCTCAAGGATCTCCCACCTCGGCAGATCCATGACTAGGACGATCTCATGAGGGTGTTCGAGGGAAATTTCATGGGGACCTACATGCTCCCCGGCAACTCGTGGGACCTTCGGAGCTGCAAGCAGAAACCAGATGAATCCCTCCGAGACTACATCCGACGCTTCTCCCGACAACGTACCGAGCTCCCCAACATCACCGACTCTGACGTAATTACGACCTTCCTCTCCGGCACCACCTATAAGGAGTTGGTCCGAGAATTGGGCCGTAACACCCCACTCACTGCCAACGGATTGATGGACATCGTCACCAACTTCGCCGCCGGCGAGGAGGCGGTTGGTGCAATCTTTGGCGGTGACCCGGAAGGGGGGAGCAGAAGGTCGACGATCCCGCGAGTTCCACCCGGGGCCCCAAGAGAAACAACCGCAAGAAGAAGAAAGGCCAGCAGGGCAAGCTCGAGGCCCCGGCCGACGAGCTCGTCGCTGCTACCGAGCACAAGAAACCTCGAGGCCCCCCCGGTGGGGGCGTCTTCGACAAAATGCTCAAAGAGCCGTGTCCCTACCACAAGGGACTCACTAACCATAACCTCGAGGATTGTCACATGCTGCGCAGGTACTTTGGGGGTGCCGGCGCCAAGAAGGACGACAAGAAGGAGGACCCTAAGGGTGACGACAAGGACGGGGAATTTCCTGAGATCCACGACTGCTTCATGATCTACGGAGGGCCCTCAACCTGCCTCTCTGCGCGCCAGCGCAAGCGAGAACGGCGTGAGGTCTTCTCCGTACAATCGGCAGTACCCCGCTTCCTTGATTGGTCCGCGGTGGCCATCACTTTCGACCGTGACGACCACCCAGACTACGTCCCCAACCCGGGGGTCTATCCGCTCGTCGTTGACCCCGTCATTGCCAACACACGCCTCACCAAGGTGCTCATGGACGGCAGAAGCAGCCTTAACATCATCTACTCCCAGACCCTCGACCTCCTGGGGGTTGACAGAGCGAGCCTCCAACCTAGCGTCGGGGGCTTCCACGGAGTCGTGCCAGGGAAACGGGCAGAACCCCTCGGGCGGGTCGATCTGCCTGTTTGTTTTGGCACACCGGCCAACTTCCGAAAGGAAACTCTCACTTTCGAAGTGGTCGAATTCCGTGGAACGTACCACGCTATCCTAGGGCGCCCATGCTACGCCAGGTTCATGGCAATCCCGAACTACACCTACCTCAAGCTCAAGATGTCAGGCCCAAACGGTGTCATCACTGTAGGGCCCTCATATGAACATGCCTACGAGTGCGACGTCGAGTGCGTCGAGCACGGCGAGGCCGTTTTCGGGTCGGCAATCTTGGCTGCAGACCTCGACGGTCTCGCCAATATGATTCCTGACCCAAAGCGCCATGCCGGCAGCTTCGAGCCCGCCGAAGACGTCAAACTCGTACCCCTCGACCCCGCTGATCCCAAGGGAAAGGCACTGAACGTCAGTGCCACCCTCGATCCTAAATAGGAAGCAGTGCTCATCGACTTTCTCCGTGCAAACATCGACATCTTTGCGTGGAGTCCCTCGGATATGCCGGGCATACCTAGGGAAGTCGCCGAGCACGCCTTGGAGATCCGGGCCGGATCCAAACCGGTGAAGCAACGCCTGCGTCGCTTCGATGAGGAGAAGCGCAGGGTCATCGGCGAGGAGATACACAAACTGTTAGAGGCCAGGTTCATCAAGGAGGTTCATCATCCCGAGTGGCTAGCTAATCCTGTATTAGTTAGGAAAAAGAGTGGGAAATAGAGGATGTGCGTAGACTATACCGGTTTGAATAAAGCATGTCCGAAAGTTCCCTTTCCTTTGCCACGCATTGACCAAATCGTTGATTCCACTGCGGGATGTGAAACTCTCTCATTCTTAGATGCATACTCCGGCTACCACCAAATCAAAATGAAGGAGTCCGACCAGCTCGCGACTTCATTCATCACCCCATTCGACATGTATTGCTACGTTACGATGCCCTTCGGTCTCCGGAACGCGGGGGCAACGTACCAGCGATGCATGCAACATGTTTTCAGAAAGCACATTGGGTCAACCATCGAAGCTTACGTCGACGACATCATGTTCAAAACCCAACAAGCCGATGATCTGGTCAGCGACCTCGACGTTGCATTCAAGTGCCTCAGGGCAAAAAACATCAGACTCAATCCAGAAAAATGCGTCTTCGGCGTCCCACGAGGTATGCTTTTAGGGTTCATCGTATCTAAACGCGGCATCGAGGCCAACCCTGAAAAAATCTCTGCAATAACCAAGATGGGCCCCATCCGAGATCTAAAGGGCGTACAGAGGCTCATAGGTTGCTTGGCGGCACTCAGCCGTTTCATTTCGCGCCTTGGCGAAAAAGCACTCCCTCTGTACCATCTCTTGAAGAAATCGGACCATTTTTCCTAGAACCTTGAGGCTGAGGAGGCTCTCACGAAACTCAAAGCCACCCTCTCTAACTCACCGATCCTCGTCCCTCCAACCCCGGGGGAACCACTCCTACTCTACGTCGCCGCGACATCACAAGTAGTCAGTGCTGCCCTGGTTGTTGAGCGGGCCGAGGAGGCACATACCTTGCTCGTCCAAAGGCCGGTCTATTTCGTTAGCGAGGTGCTCTCAGAAACAAAGTGTCAATACCCACAGATCCAGAAACTGCTATATGCTGTCATCTTGACACGGCGCAAGCTCCGACACTACTTCGAGGGTCACCTGATTACTATGGTTTCTTCTTTCCCCTTGGGAGAGATAGCCCAGAACCGGGAAGCCTCGGGTAGGGTTGCCAAATGGGCGGTCGAACTCATGGGCGAGGCATTGTCCTATGCGCCGCGAAAGGCTATCAAGTCACAGGTGTTAGCAGATTTTCTGGTTGAGTGGACTGACACACAACTCCCCCCTGCACAGCTTCAGGCGAAGCTGTGGACCATGTACTTCGATGGGTCATTAATGAAAACGGGAGCAGGCGCGGGCTTGCTCTTCGTCTTACCCCTCGGGATTCACATGCGCTACGTCGTCCGGCTTCATTTCCCTGCGTCTAACAATGTCGCCGAGTACGAGGCACTCGTCACGGGGTTGAGAATCGCCGTCGAGCTCGGGGTCCGACACCTTGACGTCCGAGGCGACTCCCAACTCGTGATCGATCAGGTCATGAAGAGCTCGAGCTGTCGCGACCCCAAGATGGAAGCCTACTGCCAAGAAGTACGGCGCCTCGAGGACAAGTTTCACGGCCTCGAGCTCAACCACATCATACGCAAGTATAATGAGACCGCTGATGAACTGTCAAAAATTGCGTCCAGTAGAGCCACGGTTCCACCGGACGTCTTCGCGAAAGACCTTCAGCAGCCATCCGTCGACCTCAGGCCCGACGGGGGGGTCGACGGGGCGTCGCTCAACCCTCCACCTGAGGCAGAAGCCCCCTCGACCGGGGCTGAAGCCATGCAGGTGGAAGACCTAACGCCACCGTCCGACCTCGAGCCTGACTGGCGCGTCCCGTACCTCGACTACCTCAGCCAAGGGGACCTCCCCTCGGATAAGACTAAGGCTCGACGGATCGCACGCCGGGCCAAAACTTTTGTGATCATGGGCGACAGCAGAGAGCTCTACCATAGTAGCCCTACCGGTATCCTCCAACGTTGCATCACAAAAGAGCAAGGCAGGAATCTGCTCGGCGATCTTCACTCGGGGGCTTGCGGTCACCACGCAGCACCTCGAACCCTCGTCGGAAACGCCTTTCGACAAGGATTCTATTGGCTGACCGTGGTCTCCGACGCTGTCAAGCTAGTACGCTCCTGCGAGGGTTGTCAGTACTATGCGAGACAAACCCATCTTCCGGCACATGCCCTGCAAACTATCCCCATCACATGGCTGTTTGCCGTTTGGGGGCTCGACCTTGTCGGACCACTGAAAAGGACAACTAGCGGCTTCACCCACTTGCTCGTCGCAATCGACAAATTCTCCAAGTGGATCGAGGCTCGCCCTATCACCAGCATCAGGTCCGAGCAAGCTGTGCTCTTCTTCACTGACATTATTCATCGCTTTGGGGTCCCCAACTGTATCATCACAGACAATGGCACCTAGTTCACTGGCAGAAAGTTTTTGGATTTCTGCGACAACCACCACATCCGAGTGCTCTGGTCAGCCATGGCTCATCCAAAAACAAACGGTCAGGTGGAACGTGCCAACGGCATGGTCCTACAAGGCCTGAAGCCCAGAATCTTTGACAAATTAAATAAACATGGCAAAAGATGGGCTGCCGAGCTACCCTCGGTCCTGTGGAGCCTAAGAACAACGCCGAGTCGAGCCATGGGGATCACTCCGTTCTTCTTAGTCTACGGGTCTGAGGCTATGCTACCAACCGATATAGAATACGGATCCCCAAGGTTGAAGGCATACAACGAAAGATATAACAACGCCATAAGACAGGACGCCCTCGACCAGCTCGAGGAAGCCCGAGATGTGGCTCTATTGCATTCTACCAGGTACCAACAGGGTCTCCGACGCTACCACGACAGACACGTCCGCAAGCGTGACCTCAACGTTGGCGACTTGGTGCTACGGCAGAACTAGAACACCAAGGGACGGCACAAGCTCACACCACCATGGGAAGGGCCGTACATCATCGCAGAAGTGCTAAAGCCGGGCACCTACAAGCTATCCAACGAGAAGGGCGAAATCCTCACCAACGCTTGGAACATTGAATAGCTACGTCGCTTCTTTCCTTAAAAAGCCTCGAGGCTCTATATTTTCTTTTTCGTCAATAAAGAATACAGCGATGTTCAAACTTTCATTTTGTAATGAGGAAGGATCGACCCTGCACTGCCAGAGTCAACCCTCCCTCGGGGGCTGCAAGGGGGGAACCCCCGGTCCCCGAAAAAACTTATGCTCTTTTTTAAAATTTAAGAACCGCTCCTTAGATCGACTTCGCTGAAAGAGCACCCTAAGGTTCGAGAGGGCTCTCGAGTCTGGAGCATCACCTACGCCTCCGAGGCTACGGTACCTCCACTCACCCCTTACACCTTTTAGAGGTACGCCTTCACGATAGGAAGATCTAAACAACGGTTCCTAAATTTAAAAAAGAACATACCCCCTGTCGCTTAGATTAGGCTCTCACACAATTTACAAGGCCGCAACATCACCCTGAAGCTCGAGGGCAGTTGAGCCGCGAGATCACTTATGCCTCCGAGGCTACGGTACCTCCACTCGCTCCCTTACGCCAAAGGATGCAGCTGCGTGCTAAGTAAATCACACGAGAACACGGTCCGAGCGATAAAGGGAAGAAAAGCTCGAGTAAAACTAAATCAACCACGAACCGGTTTATGTTTCGAGTTTTTAGGGCCTCCGCGGCCACCACGACCAAAATTCGAAATACTAACTCATTACATGGGCCTTCATGCCCAGATTTGGCTCACAGGCCCTAGTCGTCGGCAGGCGGAACCACCTCGGCTTCAAAAAGCGAGGCTAGACGGCTTCCAGGCTCTTCGGCGGCTTCAATCAGCTCCACGCAAGCATCCTCGTTCTCCTCGTCTGTCCGATCTGGGTCTATGATGAAACCCTCGGTGACGAGCTTCATGTCAAACACAAACCCTGAACGGACGACGGCCAGCGCCCTCTTCACGCCATGATGGAGGCCGTCCCGTATCTTCTCCCGGGCAAGGCGGCCCAGCGCCACCATCCGGCGGAAGAAGGAGTTCCCCGGAACATCTTCCCCGGTGTCGGCGTCGGGCTCGACCCCCAGGCCGTCACACACGGTGGTGATCGCACCCTGGAGAAGTTGGGTCCTCCGAATCTCGGCTTCGAGGAGGCTCTGGAAGGAGTTGGCAGAAGATTGGGCCTCTCGATTCTCTCTCTCCAGCTCTGAAACATGACAAACAAATTAATACCCAACGCGGGGCCTTCAACGTCGTGGCCGTAACAATCACACTTACCCTCGATATGGGTCTGCAGGCCCACGACCTCATCACGAAGCCCCCCGCACGTTCGCTCGAGCCCCAGGAAGGCGCTGTCCTTGTCACTGATGGCCGCCTTTAGCGCCTCGATCTCCTGCCGAGCAGACGCGAGAGCTGCGTCCTTCTCTTGGACGGCTCCCTTCAGCGTCGTGGTCTCAACGTTGAGGGTATCGCGCTGAAGGCTAACCTAGGAAACATTCTCCTTGAGCTCCTTCACCCGCATGGACAGGGGCTCGAGATCCCTGCAGGCCTGTGCAGCCTCCTCCCGAGCCTTGTCCATGCCAGTGCGCATCACGACCTCGGCCGCCCGTGCCTGCATCGCTTCTTCTTTCACCACTGCGTACGCGACGCGCAGCTCAGCCATCTCGGCGTTCCGATCGGATAGCCATTTCTGGGCCTCCTCGACCAGGACCTGTTGCTGGGACAGCGCGCCCCACATGCCACTCTCGTCTCGAATGAAGAGCGACTTGCGGCGGGAGTACTCCTTCAGCTCCTGAATGCAATCCGAAAAGGTCACAAAAGCCAAGGGAAAAAGACACCAAGAAAACCACGAAGAAAACCGACGGGTTGATCATACCTCAGTAGCATCCCCTATACTCCGCATGGCACCGGACGCCACTCGGAGCAACCGATCAAGATGCCGACGGATGCCCTCGAGGTATTCCCATCGGTGCACCTCATCTTTGTCGCTCAAGACAAAGATGGGCTCGGCGTCGGGGTTCGTAGCGTCCCTAAACTGAAGGGACGCCCCCCCACCTTGGCAGCTCCGTCTCTGCCCACGCTATCGCCAGCGCGACGATGTCGGGCCACGACGAGGACGACCAGGCCGGGGCGTCTCCCGGTCCCGCGGAAGGACCGGCCTCGCCCGTAGTATCCACCTCTCCAACGGCCGTCGAGGCACTGGCCTGATCCGCGACCTCACCCCCCTCGACCCCCATCGCTTGTTTTCCCTTGTCCAGGGTGATGTCGTCGAGGGTAAGGTGAGGGCGGGCTACAACGACCGCCGGTGCCTCCGGAGCCGGCGCCTTGACCGACGACGGCTCCGGTACCCGCGCCTCGACCGTTGGCACCTCTGGAGCCGGCGCCTCTTCTTCCGGTGCTCCGGATAGGGGCTCGACCGCCCCGCCCTCCACCATGCCCGCTGGCTCTGCCAACGGGTCTTGTTGCGGTCGTGACCCCCTCGCTAGGGCCGCCTCTTGCCCTGACGCCGACGCGACCTCCTCCATGGTCACGTTAGCACCCGCCCGCTCCGCGTCGTGGACGGGTGCCTCGCCCATCGCGACCGCAACGGCAGCCTCGGCCATCCCCGATGACCTGGGCCCCGTCTCGACCGTATCGAGCGCCGCTACCTCTGCCGGTTCGGACCCCTCAACAGCAGACTCCGGGCCAGCAACCACCGCGACGTCGGCTGACCCCTGCCGTTGTCGCAGGCGCCCCTTCGCGGCCTCGACCTCCCGGGCCCAGGACGCATCCTGCTCCGCTGTCCGGTTGAGGACAACGGCGCTGGCCCGCAGCGACTTCACGGGGGTAAGCCCCATCGGCTCCGCCTTCCGCTTTATCCTGCAAAGTGAGAAGAAACGTCAGCCAACGGATCCGGAGAAAGGCAGGACAACCGAGCAGAAATGCTTACTCGGAAATCGGCACCAAGGGCCTCAACCCCACGCGACCCGAGCCTCCCGGGACGGCCGATGGTGGCCTCGCAGCGGCCTCACCAGCAGGCCGAGTGCTCCTAGGAGCCCTGGCCGACGCATCGCCCTACACCTTCTGTGCCTCCGAGGCCAGCTGGCCTCGGGCTCTCACGCCTGCCGACGCCGCCGCCGATGACGATGCCGGTACCGCCGTCCTAGCCCCTGCCCGAGCTGGCGGGGCACCGGCTGGCGCGGACGTCCCTGTTGACCCCTCTCGCTGGGTCCGGGATAAAACGGCCCCTCCTGTCAAGGGGCCCGTCTCCTTCTCCGCCTTCTTCCCCTCGGGCTCCTCGACCACGACGACCGAGGAGGACGCCCCCCTAATGGGCTCCAGCAGGGGGCAAATGTCGGGAAGGTCCCCTAGCCCAGTCGCGATCTCATACCGCGACAGGGCATCGTCGTCTTCGCCGCTGTTGTCGTCGTCCTCCCCCGAGACCGTCTCGGAAGGCGACGGCGCCAGGGGGACCCCGTCGATGGTCTGCTGGCGCCGAAGCTTCTTCAACGCCTCCGTCTCTTTGGCCTTGTGGATCGCCCGCTTCTTGGCCGTCTCCTTGGTCTGCTTCTTCTTGGAAGTATGCTGGCGTCGAGCCTCCTGGGCGGGCCAGTCCTCCGGGACTGGCGGACGCGTTTCCCGCAACGCCGACAAATCCTACACGCCGGTCTCGACCACATCAGCGAAATCCACAGATAAATGAAAATAGCAACACCTCATCCCCGGGATACGTACCACAGACTCGAACCCTTCGGAAGGCCTCATGGGAACCCAGTTGGCCTCCTCCACCTTGAAGTTCCCAACCATCCGGCGCGCTCGCCGGAGGACCTCCTCGAGGGCAGGGGGCGGCGCCATCCACTCCGGCTGCGACCGGCTCATCCTTGGCCGCAGCAGCCCGTCCTCGACCAACTCTTCCAACCTCCTCTCCGTCACCGAGGAGGCGGCCCAGTCGTCGGCGGGGAGGATCTGGCTCTTTCCTGCCATCGGTGCTGTCGGAGGGGGGATGGATGGAAAGGATGCGGTGGCGGCGACGATGCGGGCGGAGAACGCGATAAGGCAAAGATTGTCTGAGGCAAAAGATTGCAGGAACACAAGGGACCGGTGGGGAACGCAGACCCCTAGGCCTTAACTTTATATGCCCAGGCAGAAGCCCAACGACCACGCGAGAAGGTAGGGACAGTTTCCCGCATTAAATGCGCTCACCTAACCGTTTCCTTACATCTCGCAGGAGTCGGGCACATGGCCGTCCCCCACGTCGTGACCATACGCCATGTCGCCCACTATCGCGCCGATCTCGCCTCCCCAAAAGACGCGCCTGGCTAACAGAATATCCCCAGGTATGTGGAAAACGGGCCCGAGCCCGGAATAAGTCTCGAGGGAGCGAAAGCTGGCCCTCGAAATAGGGTTCGACAGCTGCCCTCGAGCAACAGAGTTAGGGATGACCTAGGGTGCGCCCGTACATGGCCAAGGGCTCGAGCCACGCTCTCGAGGCACCCCAGGACGTATTCGAGGCCGAAGGAGAAGGTCGTCATAGGAATCCCTCCGGGGGAGGCATCGAGCCCTCGAATCCTGTCGAAGGGAATCGAGATCCACACGACCACTTCTTGGCATCTTTGAGGGCACCTCCGGGCCACTAGCCGACCCCTAACGAACGGGGCACGGGCTCTCACTTGAATTCCCTCGCTAGCAGCTCACCGGAGATCGCCGGAACTCACGCCCAAACGAGGGTAGTACGGCGTTCTCCACCCCTCCTCCTTTTTTCGGAAAAGGAGCGTGAGGGTCACAAAAGACGATCGAGACTCTGATTGACCTTGTGCGCGTGAGGCTCGGGGTCCCGACCGCAGAAACGGGCCCGAAGCCCGGAATAAGTCTCGAGGGAGCGAAAGCTGGCCCTCGAATAGGGTTCGACAGCTGCCCTCGAGCAACAGAGTTAGGGACGACCCAGGGTGCGCCCGTACATGGCCAAGGGCTCGAGCCACACTCTCGAGGCACCCCAGGACGTATTCGAGGCCGAAGGAGAAGGTCGTCGTAGGAATCCCTCCGGGGGAGGCATCGAGCCCTCGAATCCTATCGAAGGGAATCGAGATCCACACGACCACTTCTTGGCATCTTTGAGGGCGCCTCCGGGCCACTAGCCGACCCCTAACGAATGGGGCACGGGCTCTCACTCGAATTCCCCCGCTAGCAGCTCACCGGAGATCGTCGGAACTCGCGCCCAAACGAGGGTAGTACGGCGTTCTCCACCCCTCCCCTTTTTTTTTGGAAAAGGAGCGTGAGGGTTGCAAAAGACGGCCGGGACTCTGATCGACCTCGTGCGCGTGAGGCTCGGGGTCCCGACCGCAGAAACGGGCCCCGAGCCCGGAATAAGCCTCGAGGGAGCGAAAGCTGGCCCTCGAACAGGGTTCGACAGCTGCCCTCGAGCAACAGAGTTAGGGACGACCCAGGGTGCGGCCATAAATGGCCAAGGGATCGAGCCACGCTCTCGAGGCACCCCAGGACGTATTCGAGCCCGAAGGAGAAGGTCGTCGTAGGAATCCCTCTGGGGGAGGCATCGAGCCCTCGAATCCTGTCGAAGGGAATCGAGATCCACACGACCACTTCTTGGCATCTTTGAGGGCGCCTCCGGGCCACTAGCCGACCCCTAACGAACGGGGCACGGGCTCTCACTCGAATTCCCCCGCTAGCAGCTCACCGGAGATCGTCGGAACTCGCGCCCAAACGAGGGTAGTACGGCGTTCTCCACCCCTCCTCCTTTTTTCGGAAAAGGAGCGTGAGGGTCGCGTAGCAAAAGACGGCCGGGACCCTGATCGACCTCGCACGCGCGAGGCTCGGGGGCTTGACCGCAATGAATCGTTCCCCATTCAAACGCGTACAAGACCTCGGAGGAGTCTCAATACTCCACCGAGGCCTCGGGGGCTACATCCGGCGGGTGCGCTCGCGCGCCCCCGCCGGAAAAAATCATGGCGCTACGACTCCAGTTCTGACCAACCTCTGGGAGAGTGATCACACACTCACCTAAAGGCTCGGGGGCTACTGTCGGTACCAACAGTACGGGGGTACCCGCACCTATCGCCAAAAAACTAACACGACCGAAACCGCAATAAAAGATAGCCCGCCTCGACCGCGTATCCAGTCAGTCTCGTACGAGGCCCGCTCGACGGGGCGCCTCGACCGTGCCCCGGCTCTGACTCGTACGAGGCCCGCTCGACGGGGCGCCTCGACCGCGCCCCGGCTCCGACTCGTACGAGGCCCGCTCAACGGGGCGCCTCGACCACGCCTCGGCTCCGACTCGTACGAGGCCCGCTCAACGGGGCGCCTCGACCGCGCCCCATCCCGTGCCGCAAGGTACCTCGATAGCGCTCCGACCCGTGCGAGACTCGACCGCCCGCTGGGGAGAACTCTGACTCGCGTGAGCCCGGACCAAGCACCTTGACACCTTTTCTTTACCTACCCCAGGACAAAAGCCATAGCATTCAATGCGGTTACCTACTACCACCTACCGGCATGGCTGCGGCCAGGATCGACGTGGGAACAATACCCATGTCAGATCTCACTATTCTACCGCCCATCCCGTGATGGGAGGTGAAACCCGTCACTATACCCACCTTACCGCGCACTGTTCACCATCAATCACCCTCGAGGGAGGATAAGACGAGGCCCGTTCTCCACGATATCGGGGGTTCGGCCTTATCCATCCGACCTCGACCCGGCCTCGACCCAACCTCGACGCTCGACTTAGTTCAAAGGACGGTATGGCACGGCGCTCTGGGTCATTTTGCCGTCTCGTCTCCCATGACGCCATGGTGTCCAGGGATGGCCGGCCATTCCCAAGGCACGTCGCTACAGTCAACTCAACAGGAATCGACAAAACATCACCTCAAGGCTCCCCGTCGTCTTGGCCTCCTCTCACCCTATAAAAGGGCAGGTCAGGGTTCAACGGAGGAGGGGGGACGAAGACGAAACAAAAAAACAAAACAAGAGATCGACATGTCAAGCAACCACCTTTTTTCTCTTTTCTCTTTGAGACTTGGGCTCGACACCCTCTCTCGCATGCTTGTAACCCCTACACGAGCACCTCGGTGCAAGGAAATACAAACCTCTCCCCCCCGCTGGACGTAGGGCCTTCTTTTGCCCGAACCAGGATAAACCCCCTTGTGTTCTCCTTGCATCACCATCCAGGAAAGAGACACGCAGCATTTACTCGTTGGTTTAGGACCCCCTCGGGTCCGAACACCGACACCTATTCACTTAAATGTCATAATAATCATATTGCTTGTGTCTTCCTTGTTTCTATTAAGGATGATCCTAGCCTTTGTACCCTGTACCTTGACACCCTGTGTTATTTGCATTGGGTAGCTATTGCAAGTGCTCAACGTAAACTATGATCTTGTAATTTTACTAATGGAATATACAATAAATATTAAAATATGACTTGTTAGCAACATACTTAAAGAGGGCTAGAGCATTAGGCTATCTTATGGTGCTCTAGTTTCTCTTCATAAGGACACATCTACAAGCGAACATCCGGAACTTACAGTATAACTGTGAGAGCTACATGGATCTGGCTTTAGTCATATAAGAGGATATTTTCTAGCTTGTTAGTGGTAACCTTCATGGCGTAAGAGTGACTTGACACGATGGGTGTAGTGCGGCCTTTGTCCTTATGTGTATAGGCTGCGTGTCGTTGTACCATTTGGAAGGGGGCTCTATATCTGCTTGCCGAGTGAATCTAATGGCCCTAACATGTTACACGAACTTTTGAATGACTTTATATGGTTTCTGGTGTTTTGGGAATGGCCTTTCCATGCATTTGGAAATCATGACTCACAGTGAAAGTGTACACCTCTGCGCAGAGTTTAATAAACCGGTATACTAGCCGTGCTCACGGATACGAGCAGTCTTGGACCTTCACGGGATAGATGAACATTAAATGGTTTAATATGTGTTTTGCTATTCATTATTCATCTTTACATTGATCATATGTTTATTGTGGGATTAATGCAAACCTAGTGCTACTCATATGATAAAATTGTGATAATTAAAAGCTAAATGCAGTTGAACCGTGTCGTGCCTTTGTTGAGCCTCATTACACCCCATGTTATATTTGTTAAGTACGATATGTGCTCACTCTTGCTATCTCTCCACACATCAGGATGGACAAATGAATAGGATTGGTAAGAGGATTATCGTGATGAATATTAGACTTGATGTCAACCAGTCAATATACCTGTGATTGGAGTCACCACGAGAGAGAGTTATATTTTTATTTCCGCTACATTTGTGTAAAGACTATGTGTTAATAATCGTGATGTAATAAACAATGTGACGATACTCTTCTTTAATTTGTCGACTTATGTGTGATTGATCTCTGGGCGCACATAAGGTTATGCATTCCATTTTATCCTTAAAAATGGGTGTGACATGAGGTCATCCCAGAAGCTAACAGTATCACCAATACCAGGATTATAGAGTGCAATTCCTCTGTATTTCACATGAAGTCTTAATATATCTTTCCACCAAAAGGAGCCCTTCTTCCTCCTAAGATGCGGAGCACGACTGCTATAATACTTATTCCAAATGAGGTTGACCCATTAAACATCCTTCTTGTTGTAAAATTTATCAAGTTGCTTAAGAAGAAGGGCATCATTCTGCAAAGTGAGATCAATGACCCCAAGACCCCCTTTGTCTTTAGGTTTCATGGCCATCTTCCAAGCTGCAAGGTTATATGTTTCTTCTTGAAATCACACCCCCTCCACAAGCAGTCTTTTCTGTATTTGTCAATGGCTTCAATGATAGCCACAGGGAATTTGAAGGAACATAAATAATAGGTGGGGAGGGAAGAAATAACTGAGTTAACAAGCTGAAGCCAGCCACCATATGAAAGGAACTGGGAACTAGCTGAGAGCCTTCTCTCCATTCTACATAACAATGGAGCATAGTCTTTGACCTGGGGTTTAGTGATTCCCAGTGGCAGTCCCAATTAGGTGAAGGGGAAATATCCAACCAAGCAACCACAGACTTCAGCAAGGTGAGATGCTCTATCACTACTAACATTAATAGGCACTAGGCATGATTTCCCATGATTAACTTTCAACCTTGTGGACTCTAAAAAAGCTTGCAGGATATCCTTAAGACTTTGGAGTTGAGACTCACTGACTTGCATGATCAAGAGAGTATCGTCAGCGTATTGAACAATTGGGAAAGGACTGTCAGGGTGTTGTGGAAAAGGAGGCTGTAGCACATTGTCTCGATAAGCTTTGTTGATAACACTCTGAAGCAGATCAGCTGCAAGCACAAATAATAAGTGAGATAGAGGATTTCTCTGCCTCACCCCCTTTTACATTTGAAATCCTTCCCTGCTACACCATTCAGTAACACTGCAGAAGTTGCAGTTGAAAGAATATCTTTGACCCAAAGAAGCCACTTGGGAGGGAAACCCTTTGCTTCCAACATTCTGATGATTATGTGATGCTCTACTAGATCAAAGACCTTCTCAAAATCAAGCTTGAGAATGATGATTTCCCTTTTTGACTAATGACATTGATGAAGATAGCTTTTGCTATGTATCTAGACATAGCATAGTATCTAGGTGCATAACAAAAGTTAAAGTTACGTATCTAGAAAAGTCAAAACGACTTATAATTTAGAATAGAGAGAGTAGAAAACAAACATGCTCCCAAGCAAGTTAGCATCCAAATGACAGTAACATCAAATAATATTGCCAAGTTACCCCCTTTCATCACCAAGTAAAAAAGAAGCAGCAGCCCTATGTTTGGGGCGCCAACTAAAAGTGAGGTTAGATATGTTGACCGCCGAGCGCCGAGTCTTGCAGTGGAGTACAAAAGCGATAATGCCAGGCCTAACTTGCACGGCTAAACAAGTTTAGGATTCTGGTTGTACTAATTATTAAGTGGCACAAATAAATTAAGCCTAGTGTCACTCTTCTTTTTTTTTGTCAGCGTGCACGTTTATCATTCTCTGGCCACTTATTCTGGATGGTAAGCATCGTAAGGAATTGCTAGCTAGTCCCTGGCCCTGGGTGCCAAGGCAGATAACCAGTGTAGCTCCCTCCCTGTATCTTGACACCTAACAATTAACAAACACAGCTGCCACGTTACCAATAGGATACTGAACCATCCAAAGCAGCAGTATGGTTTCATGCAGTCCATCTGGTCAGCATCCTGATCCTCTCACGATCAGCAGTTGGTCAAGGAAAAGTCCTGCAAGTGGTCACCATTTATGAAGGATTTTTCTCCTTTGTTGACCCTAAACTAACTACTAAAAGAGAGCCTCTTCGTCCATGATGAAGCTTGCAAATGGGCCATTAATCAAAACACGTACTACAATTCCAAGGGACCAAACAACATGTTTCAGTTTTCTCAGTACACAAGGACAAAAATTGTCATGTTTTCGGTGGAAAAAATGGACCACATTAAATTAATTATGTACTCCCCCTACAAATCTACAATTAATTAGTTTTGCAAGTGGTTGCCCAATTTGTATCCTTGCAAACTATATTTCCCCTTGACAGCAGCCTGTCACCATACCTCCACAAGCTGGGAGCCAAGTTTCATGCTGGATACAGTACTACTTTTGAATAAAAATAAATTGTAATATAATACTCTAGTACAGTAGTACGTACGAGAAACAGATAACGTTTTCATGCCACCTACTCTTTTTATTGCATGATCATAAAAATAGATGCCAATATAGTGAGTACAATCAAAGAAAATTCTAGCGATGGTCTATATAACACGAGTAGAGTTAAGCTACCGCTAGTAGAAATAGATGTTTTCACTGGCGGTTACTTATATTAACCACCAGTACAAATAACCTATTTTTAGAGGCAATTGTTTTTAATGTGGCCGCTATTAGAAGTCAGTTTTTAGTGGTGGTTGCTTAAGACGTACAGCCGCCACTAGAAATCCGACTCAAATAACATGTACGTAAAATTGATAACTTTTTATATTAAAGGACGATGACACAAATGTTATACAAAAATTGTAGAGATCGATCTGCGAGAGTTACAACTTTGAAGTTGAATTTTGTTTTCATTAATTTAGAATCACTTGGGTTCCCAAATATTTTTTAAAAGTTCTTGTATATTATATGCGGAGAATCAAGGACGTCTATGCGATCTTATGATAACTTCCTGTATTTCAGACTGATAAGCCACGGGGCCTTCCCGAATGGAACCGTTGTCCACGTCGCCCGAAATATTTCCGGCCATCAGATCTGTGATCGTGCGTCTCAGATTGTTTGCAGCGGATTCTGCCGGAATCGGATTCTGCCGCTCCTCCTCCACTTCCGTCGGTTTTCCCTCTGTTTCTCTCGATCTCCTGCGGCTTCTGCTCCGGAGCCGACCCAACAAATATATACCGAGCTTTTGATTCACCTTCACCTTCGCGATTCTTCCAGCCAAAAAAAAAGGGTCGGCCTCCACCTTTCCTCTTCCCCGTCCTCCTGACTCCGCCGCTCGATGCCGACGCCGACGGTGACGGCGTCAGCGGCGCGCCGCCGCCGTCCTCCGCCTCCTCCTCCTCCACCACCACCACCTCCTCCTCCTCCTCCTCCTCCTCCTCCTCCTCCTCCTCCTCTTCCTCTCTTCCCTTCCCTCCCAACGCTTCCCGAGCTTTCCCTTCCGATGCCACCCATACCCTAGGGTTTCACCCGCGCCCCACCCAACGGCATTGCCAGTGGTCCCCATGGGATCCCCTAAGGTGGCGGCGCCCCCGGCACGGCCCAGCGTGGCGTAGCGGCTGCGGGTGGCGGCCAGCGTGCCGACCCTCACCGGCAGTGCCTCGGCAGTCCGCTACGGCCGCTGCTTGGCGCGGCGGCCCCCCGCAAGAGCAGCGGAAGCCCCGACATGGCAGCCCCCTGGCGAGGCCTAGCAGCCGGGCCGTAGGCGTGCACCACGCCTCCGATGCGGATCCCGGCGCAGGCAGGCCCAGCACCGCAGCCCAGGCGCTGTCGTGTGCCAGCCCACCGGTGCAACCGGAACCAGGTGATGGCCTCTCTCCCTTCTTGCTCCTCCCCTTCCCACGCTGGCACTAGGGATGGACTTCATATCCTGACTTTTTGTTCATATTGGTCTTATCCTGCTACCATTCTATCTTTCCACCACTGACAAATGTTTCCTATGAATCATGCATCTGAATTCCTAACCAATAATATATGTCCATGTTTTGGTTGTCATCTAATAATGAAAATATAGATCCCTTTGTTCCGTCTATGCAGGTCCATGGAGCTAGCAAAGCATTGGTCTCTCCTTCATGCCAAATGACCTGTACTTTTGTATATCCATTTACTTTCTTTTTTCCAGATGTGATCTGACAATATATATTGATTTTTAGCCTTCTCTTAGGCAACCACTGAACCAAGCTATTTTTACCTCCTTTAATTATGAGCTCCTTTCTGTAGCCAGCAGTGCACATTGGAACACTGTTTACCTTCTTAATCTTCCATGCCTGCCGGTGTGGATTTGCCTACCAGTGAGCATACCAGGTTACTAAAATTAGGATTCAAGATATTTTAACCCTCAGCATGCCAGACACTATTTGCTAAAATTTGGATACCAGTGAGCAGACCAGGTTGTGTTTTACCTTTTCTTTGCAATAAAACAATATTTTAGTACTCCATTTTTTTCATGTCCATTTGTTATCCGACTAAATTTGATTTCACCACATTTAATGGTAAAAAACTACATCCATTTGTTATTCTGCCAAATCTGATTTGTTACCTGTACCTTTCCGTGCCCGTAAAAATTGTATCCTGTGTTACATAGCACACCAGGGCAAAAATAGAGATTAGTTTGGTTGCAATACACATGCTCTATACTAGATCACTTTAGCAGTTTAGCCGGTGCTTTTAGCTAAAAACAGTGCAAGCCTTATGAAAATTACCTCCACTTTAGCCTCGTATTGTCCAAATCTAGGTAAACATGGATGCTATATTCCTGATATTTTATTAATCCTTTACTCTGTTTTCCTTACAATAATTTAAATCATTGTTTTCCTATTGGTGTCTTTTGAGGTGCCCACTAGCTAAGATACTTACTGTCACACCCATTTAACGACCAAATGGAGTGTATACCCTTATGTGTGCCCAGAGATCAATCACACATAAGTTAACAAATTATAAAGGATGTATCATCACAAATGTTATTACATCACGATTAATAACACATAATCTTTATAATAATATAGCGGAAGTAAAATATAAAAACTCTCGTGTTAGCTCCAATCACAGGCACATTGACTGGTTGACAGCAAGTCTAGTAATCTTCCGGAAAGTAGAAGTAGTCACTACTCGCACCATCTGTTACCCATCCGGGATTTTTATCCAAGTAAGAAAAATAAACAAGCGTAAGTACATCTCGTACTCAACAAGTGTAACATGGGGTTCATGAAGCTCAAAGGCATAACATAGGTTTATCAGCATGTAGCTTTTAATTAATATTAATTCAGTATATCAACGATATCAAAGTGTCTCAATGTGAACAATAAACATATGATCCATGTGAAATGATTAACAAATAGCAAAAACATAATCATTATTAATGATCCACTATTCCATAAGGGTCCAAGGCCACTCGTGACCGTGAGCACGGCTGTTATAACAGTTTTACACTCTGCAGAGGTTGTACACTTTCACTGTGAGTCATGTTGCCCATATGCCCGAGTTAATTACTCCCAAAACACTTCCAAGGTGAGCAGGCAGGGAAACACTATGAAGTCTTTCGAAGGTTCGTCTAACAAGTTAGGGTCATTAGATTTCACTCGGCAAACAGATGTAGAGCTCCCCTTCCTGATGGCACAATAACACGCAACCTATACACATGAGGACAGAGGCCACACTATACCCGATTCGTCAAGCCATTCTTACACCATAAAGGAATACCTCTAACAAGCTAGAAAAGGTCCTTCTATATGACTAAAGCCAGAGCCATTTTAGCCCTCACAGTTGTACTGTAAATCCCGGATTTTCGCTTACAGATAAGTCCTTATGGAGAGTAATAAGAGCACCAAAATAACCCCATGCGCTAGTACCCTTTAACAGTAATAAAATCATCTTTTAATGTTTACTGCATATTCCATTAATCAAATTACATGATCATAGTCCATATTGAGCACTAGCAATACTAATCCATGCAATATAATAGGTATCAAGGAATAAGATCAATACTAAGTCATCCTTAACAAGGAATATATGCATAATGATATTATTTGCTTAATGTGAATAGGACAACAAGGATAATCCCATGCTATACTTGCCTTGCTCAAACTGGTCCTGGTGATCTTGTTCGTAGTAAAACTCTTGATCTCCAACGAATTGCTCACCGTCTATACTCGATCAACAGCAACAACACACATCCAGAGGCAATCATGCGTAAACAAACAAGACTATAATTAGAACAGTACACCATCAGTAAGAAAACAAAATAAAAAGTCTTTAAAATGAATCTACGACTCACTAGGATCACACAGACACGAAGATCACGAAAAACGGAGCTAAAACGACAAAGTTATGAATTTACGAAGATTTCCTATAGAAAAATAAATACTTTAATAAAAACTCGAAAATAAATTAATCCAAACCTACTGTACAGTTCTATAGTCACGTAGAGCTCACAAATATGAATCTAACGCAATTTGAATGGATCAAATCGGAGTTAAAACGGAGATTCTACGACTAAAACAAGTTGAGTGACAAAACTGTAAATATCAGAAAACATATTTTTCATTTACCGAGACGAAATACTTTTTCAACCGATCAAAACGAACACGGGTTATTACGTTTTGAACTGCGGGTTCTAAACTAGAAAAGGGCAGGGACTCTTTAACAAAAGTTACAACCGAACCGGTATCAATAAATAACATCCGTCCGATTCAAAACGGACGGCCGAGATCAAAACAGGGAAGGAGAGAGAGAGAGCAGCCAGTGGCGCTCCGGCCAGTTCCCGGCCGTCGGCGAGCTCTCACGGCGGCGCCGTCATCGGAGAAGGCCAAAACACCACTCCGTCCACCAAACGATGAAAGGAGAACACCGGGAGATCGAGAAGCTCACGGCGAACTCACCCCGCGCGAAGATAGGACCGGAGGATGACCGGACAACGGCAGCTAGCTCGCGATGGCGGCTATGGCGGCGGTGGTGCTTGCGGTGGCGATATTTAACGGCTACAACGGCCCCAAAGAGGTGGGATGAGGGCGGAGGGATGCGGGGGCTCCGTTTTATAGCCCGAAGGCATCGGTATACAAGGAAAGGAGGAGATTCGAGGCGGATTCGGATCACCGAATCGAAGAAGGCGGTGCTCACGGTTGGAAAGAACCGGAGGAAGAAGAAAGGAAAGGGGAGGCGGTCGCTGACAGGTGGGACCGACTCGTCAGCGGCTCGGGTGCGGGAAGCGACCGCGCACGCGCGAAGTGGGCTTGCTGGCCGTGGCGTGGGCTCGGCCCAGAAACCGGAGGCGGGCGCGGAAGAAGGCGGGCCGCGCGCGGGGAGGCAGGCCGAAGAGTTGGGCTGCGGTTTGAGAAGCGGCCCGAGCAGGAAGAATTCCTTTTCTTTTTCTTTTCCTAATTTTTCAAAGCCATTTTTCAAAAGATTTTCAAATCTAATTTGAATTTGACTAAAACCACTCAACACAAAATTTCAAATGCAGCAGCATGAATGCTCAATCATGTTTCTACCCTTATATTTGATTTTAAATTTATAAAAATTATTATCATTCTAAATTTGCATGCTCACAAAAATATATAAAAATCATATTTCTCTTATTTTTCTTCTTTTCAAAATTTTAGGGTGTTACACTTACTGGCCAGACCTCAGATTTTTACAGCATGTCTGGTAGATCTCAAGGCTCAAATTGATAGTGCAGGGCTTCATGGTGCTACAGAGATGTCTATCTGGAGGCAGCTGGTGGTGAATCATTCTAAACCTGATTTGATTATATTGATCTCTAATATTCTTTCAGGAGATTTTTTTCCCCTGTACTGAGTGCTAATGTTTTTCTTCACGAATCACAAATGCTTGGGATATCATTTGTTAACTTGAAAGGTAACATATTTTAGGATGTACCAATTAACATTTGGTAATATACTCTGTTTTGCACTTTTAACACAAAAATATGTATTTTACTTTCGGATCTACCGATTAGCACTGGTACCTTCACCTTCTGATTCTTTGTGGTGCTTGGTGTTCGAAAAGGTTCAAAACTGAAAGAAATATAGTGTTTCCAGGGCCAATAAATAGCTCCAAACATCTGATTTTAGTATTTTTCCAAATTAGCTCAAACAGGTACACACTAATATACATGGCATGAAACTTCTATTTATCGTGCTTCGAATTTTATACTAAATCTTAGTTTGTGACATGCTGCCTCAATTTTATACTAAGCATGGACCAATTCTTTTTATCTTCCTCTGTATTATTTGGGAAGTGTAAATATGATTTATTGAAGTTATTCAATTTCCAATTTTATTTAATATATGCCATATGTGCAGGGTGAGGGTATTTGGTTGCATGGCAACAGTGCTTGCAGCCCCCTTCTTAGTATGACTTACAGGCCCAGCCTCATATGTGTTCAATCTTTACAAGCTAACTATATGTTTCAAGTACGGCGACATCCCCTTCCTAATTTCTGTCATTATTACCTAACTACTACATTACTGACCTATTTTTTGGTTGCTACCTATATATGCATTGCTCTATCAATGCACGCATGATTATCATTGGTTTAGCAAATATAATGCATGGGCTACCATCTATTTTCCTATTTCAGATACGAAATAAAACGGTCGAATCCAATATATTTTTTCCGTGTGGCTGGAATTTTCGTATAATACAGCCCTTCCATATTGCCATTTAATATTTCATGACATGTGAAAGTTCCTTCAGAGTTACTTAGTATTCTTATTCAATTGAAAGATTCATAATACTTCCTTATCTGAGCTGGCTCAAATATTTATGCATATGACATTATTTTCAAATCCAGCAAGAAATGGATTGTTTTGCTACTCTTTCAAGGGATACAGATTTTCGATGAATTCTATAACCATTCGTTGCTGCAACTTGATATGGGTTAGTCCGAAATATACCTACTGCAGCATTCGTCGCTACATGTCTCGAACGACGTAAGCTATTATGTGTGTACGTGCTTTGTACCAATCAGATTGTCCATCACTGTGCACACTGCTTTGTATCGTACCACATTCATGCAGTGCTTCCTCTTATATTTACTGATAATGTAGTAGACTTCATATTAGCCATAATTATTATATATATGTTTAAAATCATCTACTTTCTTTCACGTGTTTAAATATGGCCGTGTTCACTTTCCAAATTCGGGGGCTCGATTCGGGCACTGTAGGTACAGTGCCCGTG
Organism: Saccharum hybrid cultivar R570; assembly: GCA_038087645.1. Lineage (NCBI taxonomy): Eukaryota > Viridiplantae > Streptophyta > Magnoliopsida > Poales > Poaceae > Saccharum > Saccharum hybrid cultivar. Next base: position 16,753,049 of record JAQSUU010000551.1, on the reverse strand, counting down.
TCGGAACACTGTAGCAACTTTTATTTTTTAGTGCAAAAAATTATCCAAAAATTGATTAATTAGACTCAAAATGTTTGTCTCGTAAAGTACAACAAAACTGTGCAATTAGTTTTTGATTTCATCTACATTTAGTACTCCATGCATTTGCCGGTATTTTAATGTGATGAGGAATCTTTTTTTTGCATAGTGGAATTTGGGGGAGAATTTGGGATCTAAACAAGGCCTAGGTTCATAGTAAGATGGTAACGAAGGATCGGCCCTATAAACAAGGCCCTATATTTGGGACACCATATTTGGGACACCATACAAGGCCAATAAACAAGGCCAATAAATAGCTCCAAACATCCGAATCGGGACACCATATTTGGGAAGTGAACACGGCCCTATATTTGTTTTCACTCGGCGCGCAAGGGCTCTCCATTCCTACTAGTAGTATAGTAAGATGGGCTGATGTTTTGGTTTCGAATCGGTAGAGCACATAAATTCTGATCTATGAGAGAAAAAAAATCTGCCGCGAGGGGTCCGTTTTTCTCACCGCCTTTCACAACCGCCAGTAAAGAACCAAGCGACACTACGCCAGGCAAGAATTTTAGGGGCGGCTGGTGACCCTTTGTTGGGGCAGTTTTGCTAGCTGCCCTTACACAGGGGTTGTTACAAATGCCTGATTTATAGAGACGGTTGGTCAATCGTTCCTACAAATCAGATTTGTAGGGGCGGTTCACTATTTATAGAGGTGGCTGGATATAGAGTTGCACTTACAAATTTATTTTCAAAAATTCATGAATCCGGGCCCCAAAAAATAGCAAAAAAAAATCCGGAGAGGGCCCCAGTGGTATTTTTCGCAAGTTGCGGCTGTGGGGACTTCCCCATCGCGTGTACCCTCCCCTATCACTGTACCTCACATTCACTTGTGTCTATATTAGATTTTGGTTCCCTACATATTATCTTACACCAAGTTTAAATTGATTGTTTGAAGCCATAAACAAATTCAAATAAAAAAACTGTCAACTACAAAGTTTATAACTTTTCGAGATCTACAACTTTCATTTTGGTAGTTTTTCCATCTGAAGTCGTTTACAAAATTTGAATTTTAAATTTGAGAAATTCATGTGTAGTCTTTTCAACAAGATGATTTCAAATGAAAAAGTTCTCAACTATAAAGTTTCATAACTTTTCAAGACTACAACTTTCTTTTTTTGCTGTTTATTCATCCGAGGTTGTTTAAAAATTCAAATTTTAATTTTTTGGAAATTTAAACATAGTTTTCCTTTACAAGATGATTTCAAATCAATTTTTTGGGATCTAAAACTTTTATTTTGGTCGTTTCTCCATCCGAGGTCGTTCAAAAAATCTAAATTTCAAATTTGAGAAATTCAAATGTAGTTTTCTTGACAAAATAAATTCAAATGAAAAAGTTGTTGACTACAAAGTTCTATAACTTTCTGAGATCTACAAATTTTGTTTTTGGTCATTTAGTCATTTGTTTATCTAACATAGTGGTATTAACATTATTTACAAATTTTACATATCGCTCTTATAGTTTCAGTTTATGAAACTATAAGAGAGATGTAAATTTTGTAAACAATGTTACTACAACTTTGTCTAATGAAGAAATGACCAAAATAAAAGTTGTAGATCTTGATGAGTTCTACAACTTTTATGTTCATGACTTTTCCAGCTGAAATAATTTAATGTTTTAAAATGACGTTTGAAGTTATTATTTTTTTTAAATTCAAAATTCAAATAGATAAAACACAGTTAGATGAAAAGATGAACAAAATACTACATGTAGGAACACAATAAATTGATATAGCATGATTTTAGAATTTTTTAGAAAAAAAATCATCAAATTTAAAGTTAGTACGAGGGAGAAAGACTAGTTACAAGTTTTAGCCAGAGATTAAAAAGAGAAATCAGAGTTCTTCAATAATTTTAAAATTGAATTTCAAACAACATTTTGAAGCAGTAAATGATTTCAAATAAAAAAGTTATAAACAATAAAGTTTCATAACTTTTTGAGATCTACAACTTTTATTTTGGTCATTTCTCCATCCAAGATCATTTGAAAAAAATTGAATTTTAGTGCTTAATTTTTTTACAATTTGGCATCTCTTTGCCGGAGCAGCTCAATATTAAGCCGCCTCTATAAATCCGATTTATAGGGACGGTTGGATATAAAGCTGCCCCTACAAATCAGACCAGCAGGGGCGGCTGATAACACTAGTCACCCATCTAAATGGATTTATAGGGGTGGCTCGTTTAGACATTATTTGCAGGCGCGGCTCAATATAGAGTCATCCTGAAAAAGGGAGACGTCGCTACAAATCCTTTTTTAGAGTGCGAGTATTAATTATTATTATTATTATTACACATATTTAATTTTTCCTGTTACTGCTCACTGTCATCACAGGATTCTGGTGGGCTCCCGGCGATGAACAACAAACAGTATAAATGTCACGTGTGCAAGCTGCAAGGGCGCTTATAACTTTAAGGTACGGTGTGGCTATCCCATCCAAATTTATTAGCGCAGTGGAAGTGTGGCTTCTTGGAGAACGAACGCGCGCGTACTAGCTATTAGCAACGTGGGTGTTGCCAGCTCGGTGATGAGGAGCCACCGATCGAGTCATCAAGGCATGTCAGAATCATGCTATCGTACGTCGCTATCAGCCTTAGCTTTTGTTACCAAATCAAGGCGCCATTTCTTCCCCGTTTAACCATGTTCTAGGGGCGGGTTTAGTTCCCAGAAAATTTTGCAAAATTTTTCAGATTTCCTGTCACATCGAATCTTTAGACACATGTATGAAGCATTAAATATAGATAAAAAAATAAAACTAATTACACAGTTTAGACGAAATGGACGAGACAAATCTTTTAAACCTAATTAGACCATGATTAGATACTAATTGTCAAATAACAACGAAACGTGCTACAGTGTCATTTTGCAAAAATTTTTGCAACTGAACGAGGCCTAGGTGAGACACACATCATCAGCTAGCGCCTACCGACCAACTTCTACCAGCAGCAGGTATACAGACACTGACGACGGGTCGACTAACCATTGCCGCACACGTGAACGGTCCGCTGAGACTTTTTTTTTTCTGTTTATGAATGAGATTGCAATGGGAAATATACTTATAATTTGGTTGGGGAGCTATATATTGAAGGCATTTGGAATTCACCGATATCAGAGTTTCATTTTCTTTTTCGAAAAAATGGTATAGGCATTAGGATGAATCTATAAATCTTGAGTTTAATAAAGTCGTCATTTAAATGTTGATGGTTGCCTAACTCTACAAGAATGAGGTCGTTATATCTTAGAACAAACTATGAAAATATCCTACCAAATTGACGATAAACCTAGATTGATAAGATGCACCATATATAAATAACATGACCATTGATGTAGGCTCACCATCGAACTAAAATCACGGTTGAGGGACCTTCACTACACGAGAGTACCATTTGGATAGAAGCCCCGGCTTCTCGTGGCCATGCCGCAGTCACTACTACTAGGAGCATTTGTACAAGTGGATGGAAAACCTCTATAGAGGCGGTAAGCTTCTGCCTCGCTAAGGAGGTTTTTCAGCCGCTTATACAAATCGGATAGGGGTGGTTGGAAACATGAGCCGTCGTTAGAAATTGATTTATAAAGGTGGATATTTTAAGCCATCTCTACAAATACTTGTTTCACAAATCATAAATTCAGGTCTAAAAGATAGTAAAAAAAATTAATGCGAAGAGACTCCACAAAGCAACCACATGCACGCGACATCGCAAGTCATGCGATTTTCGTGCAAAAAGCATGCGCTTCAGGCTGAAGATAACAACTGTCTCTATAAATGCATTTTCAGAGACATCTCGTTTCAGGAGCAATATGTAAAGGCAGCTATGAGTCATCTTTGTTAAAAAAAATAGGCGCTTCGCTAAAAATCAAATACGTAGTAGTCAGTTCATTTTAGCACTCCGGCGTGCTAATTCATCCACCAAATTTTGGCCGGCTGACAGTTTGGCTCCGTTCTAAGATTATAGGGACATGTGGTCAACCCCATGGCGGCTATTAAAATATAATTCACGGTCGGATCTGACGTGGCTACAACTTGGCATGCTGTTTTAGTATACGTAACTTGTACAAGCTAGGCTAGGGTTTCACGGGTGATCAACACAGCTGGCACGCCCGACAGTAGTTGAGCTGCCTGAAAAGGACCTGTGTGCACTTTGTAGCTCCAAGCAGCAGCAGCATGCATATGATTAGCGCTATTTTAACTTGCAAATGCAACAACGCTGACGACCGACTCTCTAAAAGCTACGGCGAAACTGGCCTGTCATTGTTCGTTCCCATGGTGCAGGTGATGAGGTCACGAGTACGTCACCCTTCACGCGGAAGCTAAGCGAAGAAATAAAGCGCCCCCATTATTTTACGCAATCATAAAAGCCCAACTTGTAGTGCTCCGAAAGCTACACATTAGCTACAAACTTATCAACAAATCGTTGGTCATAGCCTTATATATTACAAACCCTCAGACCTACTCTCCCTAATCATAAAAATAAAAGTTTTTTCTTTAATTTCATTTGTTGGTCACGCACAGTACGCATTGATCCGCAGGTATATATCTCCTTTAATTTGTTGTCTGACGTGTGCATTGGCCGGCCTATTTAGCTAATAAATGGTTTCATATATTTTTCATATCAAAACCTCAAGCATTATTTTTTGAACTGATAAACCTCAAGCATTATTGACGGTGTTTAGATATCCGGAATCAAAAGCTAAGCTCAAGTGGCGAATGGGGCTAGCCAATGCAACCAACATCAGCCAAATCACATCATGGCCGGCATGGAATGTGATATCATTATGCATGAACATATTGCTTTGCTTTAATTTGGACTAGATGGATGCACGCACGACAGATTATTAGTTTTATATGAGTATAAATTCACTGAAACAGATAACGGCAGCGCGCTTTTATCTTTATCCTTATGATTATAATATATATAGTTGTTAAATTAAAACAAGATCAGCATGCGCATCTACTGTCGAATTAATAAAGCATCTGCAACCCATAGCAGCATCTATTTTATCCTTTTCCTAGTGCCCCGTGCTTCTTCTACCACTAGGTATGCTCTATGAGTCTGTGATCAACATGCATGCATGATGAGGTGTATCTAATTGATCCTAGCAAGTCCATCGATCCTTTGTGCTGCACGTGACACAAAATATAAGAGAGAGATGCTTTAGGTAAATTCACGTGTACATTTATTTTTAGGGTCCACACATAATCAGAATTGTATCTTTGTTCTCTTCTATCTGACCATATTAGGCCAGTCTCAATGGGAGGTTTCATCCCACTGTTTCCAAGACATGAGAGTGTTGGTAACCGTGAATGAAACAAGCTCTCTCAATGGGATAGTTTCATTTCACTATTGTCGACAACCAAAATTGTTCATTTTTTGAAGTTGTCAAAATGTGAAATGAACTATATCATTGCGTTTCTCTCGTCGAGATGATCAAAAAAACATATATGGAATGCCCAATTCGGAGTCCGGATGAAGGAGTTATGCCTCCGGGAAGATCCTCGGTTGCCGGAAGTTCCGACCCAAGTTGGAAGTTCCGAGAAGCATGAAGAAACCTGCTCGGGTGCCCAGGGTTATCCCCACGTCGGGAGTTTCGACAAAAGTCAAAAGTTCCGACACCTGGAAGTTCCTGCGCAGGTCAGAACTTCCGACAGACCTAATTAAAAACCCTGTTCGGTTCTAGCCTTTTGGATTCCGATCCGAACTGTTGCAAACTCGTGGAAAACTTGGAAAATAAGTCTTGGAGAGGTTTCTGACTGGGATAAAACCATCCCCTCTATATATAAGAGGATCATGGACGATTGAGTTCTCATCTATCCAATCGTCATACAAATCAATCTATCAACTCCTTTTACCCCTTTACTCCTCTCACAACCCTTCTTGCTGTTTGTTGAGTTTCCCGGCGAGATTCAGCGGCATCCTAGATGGCCTTGCTGGTCCTAGGAGATCCTCCATGTGCTCTTCCCCGATAGGTGTTCCTAGGAGAAGTTTGGGAGCATTTTCAGCCAAGAATGGGCTCTACATCGGCCTTATCGTCTTTAGATCGGTTTAGTCGATTACGCTGCGTTCTTGCTGTGTTGTAGGTTGATCTACAACCTCTTTGGGTGTCCAAGGCCCCATTGGTGTGTTGGCTTGGAGTCATCTTCAACGTCAACATACCTTTTGGTGACTCTGCTGGGGAAAGCAAAGTGATTCAAGAACAAATCTACTAGCGACATGGGAGACAACGACGGTGTTGCCACGGACAATGGGGACAAGATGAACCCCTTCAACGAGGCCAACATGTTGTTTCCTACGTCCATGGATGAGCTTCTAGATGAGTTACGCCAGGAACTACAAGCCAACAAGCTCGATGTCGATACTAAGGCTTTCTTGGAGAGCTGTCCCAAGAATCAGCACAACAAGGTTACTTATTCCGTGAACCCACCTACGGCGATGCTACAACCTCTACATCTTCAGGCGCTAAGGAGAAGGAAAGTGGAAAAGCTAAATATGATGACGAGGTATATACCGATGCTTATCCAACTCATGCAAATTATGCTAAGATGCTAGTTGATACAAAGAAGACACTTACAAATACTATTCAACATTCATTTAGTTTACTTAGTAGTCGTATGGATAAGCTAGAGGGCAAGACAACCGATTATGATCAATTGGGGTGCCATGCAACAACCTCAATTTGTTATGCCTTTAAATTTTTATGAAAACCAAACTTCTCATGCATCTGCTAGCCAGTTTCAATCGGCGTTTGAAACCGATAGGCCGGTCAACCTGGTCTAGCACATCTACACATACATGTGCTGGTGCACAAAGTTTGGCTCAAGTTCTTCAAATCGATTATGGAGCATCCGCAAATAGAACTTCGGTGGGGCACAACACGGTTTTACCGAACCCACCGAAATCACCTAGCCAAATTACTACGTTTAATGTTGCCCCTGATGCTATGACAGCCGATTTTAATGAAGCTTTGAATTGGCTTAAGGAAGATTTGACTAAATCTATTGAGAGTAGTTTAGGTGTGGAAATGAAACCTAGTAAGAATGCATATCATAAGCCGTACCCTTCTACTTTTGATTTCATGAAAGCACCTGATGGATGGAGGGTACTAGATTTTCAAACATTTAATGGTAATGATAGTAAATCAACTATAGAGCATATTAGCATGTGTTCTTGCACAATTGGTGAAGCTAGCACTTATGATTTCAAGTTTGTAATTTTCCATTATCTCTTACTAGCACAACTTTTTTATGGTTTACTTCATTACCATCTTGTTCTATTGGTTCATGGGCTGAATTCAAAGAAAAATTTTATAATCACTTTTATAGTAGTGCTCATGAAACTAGATTGTCTCATCTTGCATCGGTTCATCAAGGACATGATGAATTTGTCCATGATTTTTTCTAACAGTTTAGAGAAATCAAGAACCGATGTTTTCATTTAATGATTACTGAAAAGACTTAACCGATTTATGCTTTGCTGGTTTACGTTCTAGCATTAAATAAAAGTTTGAGCATTATGAGTTTCACAATGTTAACCAACTTATGCAAAAGGTCGTTTTAATTGAATCACGCCTTAAAGAGTCTCGTGATGCTCATTGTCATAATGTGCATTTTATTGGTGATTGTTCCGATGATTCTGATGATGATAATAAAGAATTTTTAGCTGCTGAAATCAAATGACTAGCAGAAAATAAATTGGTTCGATTCATAAGAACCGGAACGAGGAAGTAAATTTTACTTTTGATTTCTCTAAATGTGACCGAATCTTTGATGAATTGTTGAAATTCAGTTATATGAGAATTAATTATACAATGCCTTCAGCGGATGAGTTAAAGAGACGGGCTTATTGCAAATACCATAATTCTTTTTCCCATGCCACTATGATTGCAATGATTTCCATCGATAGGTTAATTGGCCCTTAATGAGGGACGATTGAGTCTTACTGAGATGCAAGTTGATAAGTCCCCATTTCCAATGCATATGGTTGAAGTAGGGGCTCCCGCTATTTTAATTCATCCAAAGCAAGCCGATAAAGCTCAAGGCAAGAATGTGATTATCGGCGAACCACATGCAGCACCGAATGTTGAAAAGAATTCAGGGCGCAAACTAGTGCTTGAAAAGGAAGATGATGGCAAAAACAATCTCAAGATCACTGCTAGATCAAGGCAATATTTGAGAAGGCAGCGGTGGTACAAGACAACGGTGGCACAACAGAGGCCGGTGTTGGTATTTCTTAGCACCACTACTAAAAATAGAATTACTCCTACTAATAGCAATGGCGCCAGAAATAATATGGTAATTATTAACTTGTCACTGTTACAGTAGTCACCTATTAATTAACCTTCATCTCTAATATTAAACTAAGTTGTCATCTTTAGTGAGAAACTTAGAAATATTTGTTGGTTATATCTAACATCACTACAAGAATAACACTAAACAGGAATCTATTATTTTCTATGACTAAAAAGAATATAAAGATAAGAATGAAAAAATTCTGCAAGTGGACAAATAATTATACAATTGTAGCATTTTACCTAGAGTATTACCAGGTTGTCGATTTATAATTCTACCACTGGAAAGGTATAACTATGAATACAATAGTATTGATAATTTATGAATATGTATGAGAGAATGAACCAATATCATATGATCTACTCAAAATAGGGATAAGTCACAAGATAATAAATAAAAGATATATAAATAATAAGTACTTGATGAATCATCATGATAAATAAATAGTAACTCAGAGCACTCTAGTTAAGCAGTAAGTTAAGTCCAATTAGAATATTAGAAAGATAATTCCTAAGTAGTCTTACTAACATGTCCAATGCTTAGTCTAATTAATTATATCTAGTGATCATAGCCAAATTATACCACATAAGGAACATCAACTTAGGAAAGTTGGAAACAGAGTCCTCTCCTTCGAGACTGGGTTCTACCAACATCAATATATATGGGGGATGGACTGCAAAGGACTCAACGCAGCTGTCACCTACGCAATCTACCACACGTCCCGGCATATAAGGGCATCCGCAGATAAATAAATATCTAAGCACCATGCTCACATAATGTCTATCACTCACCCATGGTCCTATAGGGTGAGCGCTATACGATCTTATGCATGGTTTCCATAATCCAGCTACACCGAATATAAAACTAGAGCAAACAACGAACATTGCTTTCAATGACATAAATGATATAAAGTTTAATGTTGACTTAAACATAGTAGCAACGATACAATCTCAATGAAATAAAGAAATAAAGTAAAGTATAAGAGATATACTGAACCACGCTCTTGCCAACGTCGAGAATCCAAGTGTTGCTTGATCTCCCTCTAGACCTAATCTAACTAGCCTAAGCTCTAATCTAGAGGAACTATGAGGAACTAGGGTTGGCTCTGGATGAATTGATCTTCAACGGAATAGCTTGATGACTTGATGCTTCAGGGGTGCATGGGTCCTTATATAGCCCTAGGGTTTGAATGTAAGCCCTTGGATCAAAGCGACTTCGACGTAGGGTGGAAATGCATCCTAGGATGCGGTGGAGGAATACTCTAGAAGCTCATGGAGGAATCCCCTCACGGGGGGTAGGGCGGCACAAGGGTGGGGCTGGTCTGCCCTACCTAGTGGCGTCTCGTCCTCCTATTTGTTCCTATGCCTTCTATTGTCTTCTATAGTCTTCTTGTATATCCTTTGTCGCGATCAAGTTTCGTCCTTTTTCTCAATTAGGTCCCCCTTCCTATATTTTCTGGAATAATCCTGTGAAAAACAGAGATTCACCAAAACTCATGAAATTTGTCAGTTTAAACCCTAGATCTACATATATTCTTGTACTTAAACCATTTCTCTTGTTTATTCACATATAAAATATTGACGTTATCCACCGTCAACAGCCGGGTAGGCTGACTCCACCAATCGGCCAAGCTGACTCCAACACGTAGAGCCAGTTGGCTCAGCCGACCCAAGTGGTCAGCTTAGCCGACTCCACCAAAGTGCCAGCCAAGTCGGATGAGCCAACTACCCCAGTCAGCTTAGCCGACTCCCCTAGTTCTAGCAGCCATGACGCTTCGAGTGTTCGTGTTTTGCGCACGTTTGTCCACAGTGGCCGGAGATTGGCACCTAGAAGACTAATGAGAAGAACCAGAGAGAGATTGTGAAGAAGCAATGCACCTTTGACTGGCTCATGAGCAAGTGTAAGCAACAAAAGGCTGGTTCCTAGAATCGGCCATTAAAAAAAAAAGAGTCTACTCCTAAGAGAGAAGAAGATAAGTCGAAGCAATTGGTGGTGGTGCAACTAGTATCTCCACCTCAGAGAGTTGCTCCTCGTGTATCTCGCTAGGCTCCCCCGATTCTGCCTCCTGTTACCCCACAATAGGGTCCCAATGGAGTTTGGGTGCCGTATCCTCTGGCTGCGTCTATGCATAGTCAACAAAGGTGGAGACAACCTACTAGTCAAGTCCCAAGAACCTTTGTGTTTAGCCAATTGAAGAATGGTCAATCAAGCTCTAGCAGTGCAGGTCAAGACCATGTAGCTCTACAAGAATTGGGAAAGACACCAATGCAGCAAGTTTATGTGCCTAAGAAGGTTGAAGTTCCCATTGTTTCCCTACCAAGAGCTAGGCCTCAATCGGTCATCACAATCGGCTCCATGGAAGCTCCTATCACTAATCATGATGGGCCGATTGTGATTGAAGAAATTCCAGCACCTAAACAAGATGAAGCTCTTAAACAAGTTGTAACACCCATGGTGTTATCACGTAAAACAACTCACTAAATCATTCATAAGCATCATGTTGATGTGTTATTGCATGTGATCAATTGTGTAGATAAAATCTTGTAACCCAAAATAATCAATAAATGCTAAAATGAAAGGTAGTCCAATGTTGCATTGTATCTCAAGTAAGGTCGAAAACCAAATTTTCATGAACAAAAATGCTGTAGAACGTATATATGGCATATTAATAAAGTTGGAAGTACACATTTTGTAGGTGGCAATGCAACTTTTGTTTTAGCAAAATAATAATGTTAGCTAATATTTCTAATAGCTTGGAAATTGAACTTAGAACCAAAATCAGCCTAGACTTAGAATAATTTTCAAGTCAGAGAATAGCGTGACAATGCATTATTGGGGAATAATTTCTGTGAAATTTAGTTAAGTAGTGATATCACGTTTTAGCTTCTATAGCTAGCCCGATGTGCCCTCTTGTGCGCGGTGTAGGTGGTTCGGCTCCTAACTCGATGGTTTGGTTTTTATTGACGCTTTAAAAATTGTGCACAGGCACGCCAAGGCTGCTTATCCCTGTGGGTGTGGTCACCATGCATGGCTATCCAGTGCCGCGCGCCTGGCCGCGTCCTGCACGTTGCACTGCCAAGCCATGCTGGCTGAGCCCGCCTTGGCTTGGTCGTGGCCGGTCGCAACAGGCCACTAGCCACCTGCTGGCCAAGCCACGGGCCCGGTGCCCTGGCTGCCGCTGTTTCCCTGCCACTATAGTCACTGCCCCTTGCCACTCTACCTCATCGCCTACTGTCAGCCAGCCGTTGGCCACCGCACCCAACGATCGCCCTACCCCGCTATCCTGCTGCACTACTGCGTTGCAGCTGCAACTGGCCCCGCACTGCCCCCTATTTTGGGTAGTGACACGGTTGCTGCCACGGTCATCTCGCATCGCGTTCATGCCCTGCACTTGCTGCTGCGCAATTGCCGCTCTGCTCCTGCCTTGCACAGCGCCCTCGTCTCGCCTTAATGGCGCTGCGAGCGCTCGCGCCCTGCCTGCCTTGGCTTGTTGCGCCTCCACGTGTGTCACCCCGGTCGCGTTGGCCGCGTCCCACCAAACCACTCGCATCGAGCTCTAACTTCTCCCCCTTTCCTCCTGGCCACCATGGCCAGCTATGCCGTGACATCAAGTCACCAGGAGTGGTCACCTCAGGTTGACTCTTTGCGTCCCTAGTGCCGCCTTCAAGTCGCCTAGCCAACCGCTCCCACCCGGCCATCATTGTGGCGCTGTCGAGCTCCAATTTTGGAGCTTTGCCCCACCACCGTGCCGTTAAGGCCGAGCCACTCATCACCGTGTGTAGCTCCCACCTGACCGCCTGGAGCCAAATTGGCTGCACCACTAGCCTTGGCTCATTCCCCTCTCTGCCCTGAGCACCTCATCGTACCCCTACCGCCTCCTAGACCCCGCAGCCACAGTCGTGTCCGCCGTGATGCGTCGCCGCACCGATTTGGCGCATGTGGCCAGCCCTCCTTAGGTGATCTCCAGCCAAACCATCACCGGGGTCAGGTTTGTAGGGAGTCTCTGAAGCTCCTATGCTAACTAGTTGAACATCCAGCTGCCCTAGTTTGCCTGGATGGTCGCACCGCCGCCTCGGACCGCCGCGCGTGCTAGTGCGTCCCCTAGCTCCCTACCGCCTTCCTGGGTCATTGTTTGTGCTAGCGATGGTGATCGACCCCTTAGAACTGCTAGGGCGGGTCCATGTTGCCCGGCGTAATCGCGGATTGCCGGTGGGGGTGGCGTCGTCGCGCGAGCCGTCGCTGGGGGCTTCATGACATAAATTAGAGAAATGCCAGGGTGTTAGATGAAAGGGTAGAGAGAGAGGAATAGTGTATAGGATCATGGGTTATTTTGTTCCAAGTGCAAGGGCTTTTCCGCAAAGGCGGCAGTGCACGCGGGCGTCCCTGCCGTGGGCCGCCTCGCTGTGGGCCGCGCCCGCGCGGGCCTCACGGTGGTGGGCTGCGGAGTGGAATCCATTTTCTTTTTCTTAAGGAAATGCTGCGGAGTGGAATCTGTTTTCTTTTTCTTAAGGAAATAGAAATTGCTTTTCAATTTCAATTCTGAGCTGATTTTTGATAATTAATATCAATTCATTTAGGTGTCCAAAAATTGTGAGATAAATTTTTTGAGCTCCTAAAAATGTTGTCTATCTGATAGTATGGTTAGTCTATACATGTATGTGTTGATGCTAAGGCCTATTAAATCATTTGGAGGTGTTTAATATTATTTAGATTAGTCATTGTAGGAATTTTTGTTATCAATTGGTGAGAGCATTAATCCTGAAATTTTTATAGTAGCTTTGTTTTATTGTTATGTGCTTGCTGTAAATTTTGCAGCCCTCGAACAGACTGTTTAGTAGGGTAGCTAAATATCCACTAAAACTTAAAATGAATAAACACTTAATATCGATATATAAACCTAAGCACTTGTAAGGTGAGCTCGATGCTTTGCTTGATGTAAATGGTAGGTAGATTACTGTCCTAGTCATTAGAGCTAGCTTAGTATCCTAACATGTGTGTCCTTATTTTAAGAGTTGTCATTGCCTAATTTCTAAATTGCTGCATCATCATCGCATGCATAGAGAACGAGTTGGTGGAGTACGTGACCACCGTCGATCAGGAGTACGAGAAGATCGTAGAAGAGTACGAGGAGGAGGTACTCGTACAAGAGTTCCTAGAGCCACCCATGACTGACATCGCTGACGCTACACCTGCCTAAGGCAAGCCCCCAGTGCATGACCCTTATTTTGCTAATCACTATATATATATTTGTTATGCATTTATGTTGCAGAAATTATATAGAGACCACATGCATATATATATATATATATATACACACACACACATATGAGTCTTACTGGTGCAGGTTCACATAGCGCTTTGCTTAGGTTTATCGGTAGCGTGAGTAACCTGTCGTTACTCACAATAGGTGCCTATTATTATTAGAACTCTCATAATAAAATGATGGAAAGGAAAATTGGTGACCAGATAGGGATATGGTATGGATATTGGTGGGTGTAACAGGCTCTATCCCGCAGCCACAGGGCATAGCTTGGTCGTACTGTTTTCCCTGTTCGTGTCAATTGAGGACCGTCCGTTGCTTATGGAAGTGTGAAGGTTCATTACTATCTTGTCATGGATTCCGGCTCTTTTCGGACCGACTAATTAGAGGCGAGGATAGGTGGAGGTCTAAGCACCACATTGAGGCCGGGCCTCATGGGTGGGGGCTTAGAGTCCAAGTTTAGACGGGGACCTGGACCCCTCGATAGGAGTGAAATGGGTTGGTCTTGTTTGTGCCTGGGGTACAAGTGAGGCATGTGTTTTTTAGGGTACTCAGCTGGGCTACATTGATTCGCGAATCGCCGTTTCTATGTGATGGTATGACTTGGCTATGTTTCGGCACCATAGTAAGAATTGGAATATGAAAGGTGGTGAAATGAGTATGATTGCTCAACTCTTGCTGGAAAGTAGTACAGGTGCTTATCTGGAATGGTTAGTAAAAAAAAGTAAAGTGACTACTAATAAAACATGATTTTAAGGATGAACTATTAGTAATGCTTTTCGAAAAATACAATAAACCAGCAAGCCATGTTGCCTATCATATCCTTGAGAGTCGGGAAATATATTCTCTAGTTGGGTAAGTCTTGCGAGTACATTGTGTACTCATGGTTTATTTATCCTTGTTGCAGGTGCACCTTGAGAAGTTAGCTCTTGTGTGGAGGATTTTTCTAGTGGGCACAGACGGATCCTTGTATCGCTTCGTTAGAAGTTTATTTCTCTCCGTTGTTTATTTATCGCACTCTGAACTCTGGTATTGTAATAAATATTTTTTGAGACTCGTTGTTGCATGAAATAAACTAAGGATTATAAGTTCATACTCATTATTGAATCCTAGATAGAAATGTGTATTGTTTCGAGTTCTCCCGTTGGGTGTGCTCAACAAAACTGCTCGATTTAGTTCACTTTCGAGGTACTTAGGGTCTAGTGGAAGACAAGTGCCTCCAAAAGCATGCAATTTCGGACGGTTCTACCACAGGTGGTATTAGAGCCAATAATGAGTTTATGAGCTTAAGAACTCTTTCAAAAACTTAAAAATTTGACCAACAACAGCTTTGCAAAAAATAAGATGCGACAAATGACGTAAATAAGTATAAGCCCTAGTAATATGGTCTATCTAGGATAGTGGCACTGGTTTATCTAATTATTTTCTGTAGGTACACTAACTTATGCTACGTAAGAAAGTACTAGTGTTCGAAAAATGAGTGTACGATGTGCCAAAAATTTATACGAATCACCGCTATATTCTAGCTTGAGCGAACGAATAGGTCGATGCATGCATCATGAAAAGAAAATCTCTTTAAGCTAAAGCCCCCTTCACGTATAATTTCTAGGTAGTTAATTTAATAGGATAATAAATAAAAAGAAATGCTTCAAATTTTACTAAAATCCTTATCATTTTCTTAGTCTCTTGTTCCTAATCTGGAGCTATTGTCCCTAATGGTTGGTTCCTATCTATTATAGATGAACCTGAGATCCGGTCACGAGAGCACCAATGTTGGAGCGGGCCATGACCTTGAAGGCCATGGTGAAAATGGTCGCGAAAATGCCAATGGGGAGAGCTACGGGGCCCTATTGGCATTTCTTAACTCCATTATTAAAAATAAAATTACTCCTACTAATAGCAACGGCACCAGAAATGATATGGTAATTATTAACTTGTCACTGTTATAGTAGCCACCTATCAATTAACCTTCATCTCTAATATTTAACTAGGTTGTCATCCCTAGTGGTGAACTTAGAAATGTTGTTGGTTCTATCTAGCATTACTACAAAAAATAACACTAGACAGGAATCTATTATTTCATGTGACTAAAAAGAATATAAAGATAAGAATGGGAAGAATAATTCTTCAAGCGGACAGATAATTATACCATTGTAGCATTTTATCCAAGAGTATTCCAGGGTTGTTGGTTTATAATTTTACCACTAGAAAGGTATGACTATTCTATGCAATGCACTAGTATTGATAATTTATGAATATACATGAGAGAATGAACCAATATCATATACTCTACTCAAAAAGGGATAAGTCACAAGATAATAATAAAGATATAAATGTTAATTACTTAATCAATCATCATAATAAATAAATAGTAACTCAGAGCACTCTAGTTAAGCAATAGGTTAAAGTCTAATTAGAATATTAGAAAGATAATTTCTAGGTAGTCTTACTAACAAGTAACTATAATTTTAATTAACTATATCTGGTGATCATCGCCACAACTATGCCACATAAGGAACATCATCTAGGGAAATTTGAAAACATAGTCCTCCTAACCTTCGTGACCGGGTTCTACCAACATCAATATATACGGGGGATGGACTGCAAAGGACTCAATGCAACTGTCACCTACGCAATATATCACCTCTCGACATATAATGGCATCCGCAGATAAATAAATATCTAAGCACCACCTCACATAATGTCTATCACTCACCCATGGTCCAATAGGGTGAGCGCTATACGAACATATGCATGGTTTCCATAATCTAGCTACACCAAATATTAAACTAGAACAAACAATTGACATTGCTTTCATGAACATAAATAATATAAAGCTTAATATTGACATAAACATAGTAGCAACGATACAATCTTAAATGAAATAAAGAAATAGAGTAAAGTACAAGAGATATACCGAACCACTCTCTTGCCAACGTCAGGAATCCAAGCATTGCTTGATCTCCCTCTAGACCTAATCTGACTTGCCTAAGCTCTAATCTAAAGGAACTCTGAGGGACTAGGGTTGGCTCTGGATGAGTTGATCTTCAACTGAATATCTTGAATGACTTCCTTGCTTCAGGGGCAGGGTTCCTTATATAGCCCGGTGGGTTAAACGTAAGCCCTTGGATCAAACCGACTTGGACGAAGGGTGGAGATGAATCCTAGGAGGCGGTGAAGGAATACTCTAGAAGCTCATGGAGAAATCCTTTAGGGGGGCTGGGCGGCATGGTGGTGGGGCTGGCCGGCCCCACCTGGCAGCTTCTCGTCCTCCCGATCGTTCTCATGTCTTCTAGTGTCTTCTAGTGTCTTCTAGCGTATCCGTCGTCGCGATCAAGTTCGTCCTTTTTCTCAATTAGGTCCCCTTTCCTATGTTTTCTGGAATAACTCTGCGAAAAATAGAGATTCACCAAAACTCATAGAATTTGTTAGTTTAAACCTTAGACCTATGCATATTCTTATACTTTAACCATTTCTCTTGTTTATTTACATATAAAATGTTGACATTATCCACCATCAACAAACCCCACTCTTGGGTCCCCCTCTGCCACCACCACCACCAGTGACCCCTGCAAGATGATGGTAGAGATGTTGGCTGCCCGTCGTGAGTCAGCCGATGCCATGGAGCTGCTGGCACAGGCTATTGGAGGCTTCATCCGTGGAGGCCTCGGTGGCAATGACGGGAACGGGGGTGGTGCCCGTGGCCTCGAGGGGCCCTGCTCCTACCAAGAGTTCCTGAAGATGCACCCGCCCACATTCACGTCGACTGCTAAGCCTCTAGACGTGGAGCATTGGCTTTGTATTCTGGAGTAGAAGTTTCAGCTGCTCACGGTGACTGATGAGCAGAAGGTGTGCTTTACCGCACAGCAGCTATTGGGATCTGCCAGTGCGTGGTGGGATACTTTCAATGCCATGCAGCTGGTGGATCACCATGTGACTTGGCAGGAGTTTACCACTGCTTTCCGTGAGTACTATATTCCTGCTGGTGTGTTGAATAGGAAGCTGTCTGAGTTTCTAGATCTAAAGCAGGGGAACATGACTGTGATGGAGTATGTGAACAAGTTCAACCATCTTGCACAGTATGCTGGGACCCATGTGATACTGATGAGAAGAAGAGGGATCGTTTCTACCGTAGCCTTTCATGCATCTTACAAAAGGAGCTGTATACTAGGAATTATCAGACTTTTGGTACATTGATGAATACTGCTATTGCTATAGAGGGACTTTAGCTTGACACTTAGGCTGAGTGAAAGTGCAAGCGGGGGATCACTAGATCTTCTAGTCACCCATAGGCTTAGAAGGTGCAGATCATCAAGAGGATGTCCTACCACTCCCCAGGTGGACAGCCATCTCGGTAATCTCAGCAGACTCGCTAGGCACCACCTACTGAGTACCGTGCACCTACTCAGCAGGTGCATCAGCCTTAGGGACAGCAGGTTCCACCCTATCTGGGGTAGCCAGTCAAGCCTAATGCTTGTTTTAGTTGTGGCAAGGAGGGCCACTATGCTTGGGAGTGCCCTAAGAATTGGCCTGTCTAGTCGTCTCAGCCGTCAGCCAACTCTTGCCTGGTCCAGAGTACTATCATTAGGAAAAAGGTGCTAGTGAGCCGCTCTAGACAGGTTAACTACACCGAGGCTGAGGAGATCCTACAGAATGAGTCGGTGATGACTGGTATGTTTACCATTGATTCCCATCCAACATTTGTGTTGTTTGATTCTGGTGCATCGTATTCATTCATGAGCATGGGGTTCGCACAAAGGCACAATATATCTCTTATAGCTATTCCTATTGCCTATAGAATCAGCACTCCAGGTGCACAGTTGTGCGTTAATACTCAGATGGACATAGTCAAATTGGTCCTAGCAACTCACACTTACCATCTCCACTTCATGGTGTTGCCTGGGCAAGGCATTGATGCAATTTTAGGCATGAACTGGTTGAGGGTTTATGGGATAGTCTTGGACCTTAAGCGAAGAATTGTAGAGTTAAAGCTTCCTTCTTCTGAGGATAGAATGTCTCTTCTTCTGCCCTCTGATTCCGCTTTACCAGTCGTTGCTCATACTGAAGCTTCTTCTCTTGACCTTACCTCTATTCCTGTGCTCTATGAGTTTCTGGATGTCTTTCCTGAAGATCTACCTAGGTTACCACCTAATCGGGATGTGAAATTTACCATTGAGTTAGAACCTGGTACTGCACCTATTTCGCGGTGTCCTTACCACATGGCTCTAAAAGAATTAGCAAAAATAAAGAAGCAGTTAGCGGAATTGTTGGAGAAAGGATTCATCCGTCCTAGTTCTTCATCATGGGGTTGTCTGGCCATTTTTGTGAAGAAGAAGGACAACACTCTATGGATGTGTGTGGATTATCGCCCTCTCAATGTGGTAACCATCAAGAACAAGTATCCTTTGCCTCGCATTGATGCTCGGTTTGATTAGCTGGTTGATGCAAAAGTGTTCTCCAAGATTGATCTTTGTTTGAGTTATCACCAAATTAAAATCTGGCCGCAAGATGTACCAAAGACAGCTTTGTCTACTAGGTATGGGCTTTATGAATACCTAGTCATATCTTTTGGTCTCACCAATGCTCCTGCATTCTTCATGTACCTCACGAACTCAGTCTTCATACCGGAGTTGGACAAGTTTATGGTGGTGTTCATTGATGATATTTTGATATATTCCAAGAATAAAGAAGAGCATGCACAATATATTCACATCATCCTAATCTGACTACGTGAACACAAGCTGTATGCCTAGTTCAGCAAGTGTGAATTTTGGTTAGATCAAGTGCAGTTTTTGGGGCATGTTCTGACCCCTGATGGCGTTTCTATAGATCCTAGCAAGGTGCAGGATGTGCTAAGTTAGAAATCTCTAGAATCAGTGCATCCGATTCGTCAGTTCCATGGTCTTGCCGTATGGAGTTTGGCCTGTGAAGAGGCTTTCCAAGCCCTGAAAAGTTTCTTACCTCTGCTCCTTGTTGACGGTCATTAACATCAATTATAAGCCATCAACATAACCTGCATTTATGCTTGATTCCATCACCAAACATAGGTATAGGGGTTTAAACTAATGAATTCCATGAGCTTTGGTGAATATTTGTATATAGGAGGATTTATCTAGAAAATAGCCTCGGGACCACTGTCATACATTTTAAACAAGCAAACCGGCGACAAGTGATTCAATCCACGAAAACTATAAAAGATAAATCTAGAAGGTTCCAGAAGATACCACGACAAAGCGTGGGCAGAGACTCCATCGTAGTGGGCTAGCCAACCAATGGGAGAGGCTGCCCGGCCTAGCCCAGAGCTCGCTCGCCCTCCGCTGCCTCATACTCCTTCCTACGATCAACTTTGTTGATTTTAAAGCGGTTTTAGGTTGGTTTATCTAATGGTGGTCGAGGGAGGTGACGCTGATCAATGACGTGGCAAGTTCTTGGCTGCTACTCCATCACCCCCTATATAAGGACGCCCAAACCCCTCTAGGAGGCCATCTCTCATTCAGATCAAGACACAACACTAGGAGAATTAGGGATAGACTCTCCAATGTAGTAGATTAGTTTTAGTTGAGAGTTAGGGAGGGTTGAGTTACACTCAGGTTCCAAAGAATTCTTTAGAGGTCTTGTATATCTTTGTACTTTACCTTTGCAAGACTTATGCTTTAATATATTATTTTCTCTATTTGCTTATATGCCTTTTATGCGTATGGTTAGTATAGTTATTATACTTTGGCATGGGATCTCCACTCGTATTGAGTGCTCTAGTTATTATATGTGATTAGAGTAGTAATCAATAGTGTAGACATGATGTCTAGGCTATGGGTTACCTGAGATTGCGTCCAATCCCACGGATAGTTATGGTAGCCCCAGAGGTGATAGCTCTGACTAGGCCTTTGTGATCAAACCATGTTCGGATTGGTGTTCGTATAGCTTTAGGCAGCCTTCCCCCGACTTTTCTTTCTCACCCCCCTTGAGAGTCAGAAAGGTACTGCTGCTCTGAAGTGTTAGTGTGATCGCTATATTTATCCTTGTTTCAGTTATCATCTAGTCTAGACAAGAATAGAACCAAAGCAATAGAGAAGTATTTAGGAACCCTGAACTCTCCCGTTTTTCTCTCAGTTTAATTAATCTACTCTTTATTCATGGAATTCTCCTAAGTGTGTGTCATTATTCATAACTCATATCATTTACCATTTACCTCTACTTTAGACTAGTTGGTGTATTAAGTTAGTGGATACATGATGGTGAATTATCAATCTCTTTAACCATTGTTTTCCTATGGATAAATACAATACTCTAGAATACTCACGGGTAAAAGCTATAACGATATCCGTGCACTTGCGAAATTTTCTGTGTGCATTAATAAATACCAACAAGCTCATTGGCGCTATTGTCGGGGAAGCAATTGGTGTAAAGTTTTTAATATTGATCTTGATGTCTGCTAATTTAGTGTACCGCTAGATTTAGTAGGATTACCCCTGTTCTGTTGAGTTGTGGAATAAGACAGGATAGCAGAAGTCGTTTCAACCTTCTGGCAAGCTTCCACAAGAAAAGAAAAGATAAGAGAAACATTGAAGAACCCAGGGTGCCTGAACATTTATGATCCAGCAACTTTGGAACCCTGCCATCTCACAGGTATATATATATATATTCTAACCATGTGTAGATGGGAGAAAAGGTCGACATCACAAGAATTCAAATCACATCTCAAGTCACAGAAACAGATGTTGAACTACTCACAAATTCCATCATGTGAGTCATGGTAAGTACGATCAAGAAAGGTAAAATAGTCTTGCTCATGGACTTTAAATTTAATGAGTAGTTATCTTTTAATTTTTTCGTACCATGGCATGTTTACTTTGTATAATCCATACATCCACTCCGTTATCCACAGCATGTTTAGCTCATTGCATATATTCATGCCACTTGCATCCTTTATCTTAAAAAAATCACTCACCATGATCATGCTCTTTCATCTCTATTTGAATAAATCTCTGTAGTGCTTTCATGCTACCTTTGTCTGCTATAGTATGCTTTGGTTTGGAAGTATTTGACACACTACCATAGGCTTTTAAATTAAGTGTGGTGCTTAGGTTGAAACGCCTTCCTTAATCATAACTTGACATGGAGTCTAGTTTGGTTATTGAACTGAAAATTGCTTGTATAGACACTAGATATTTTGTTGGACTAACCCCTGCAGAAAACTCTAAAAATTAGTCGAGGTAAGTCAAAGAGATGAATTTACATCAGAGATGAATCAAGGTATGCAATGAACTCCAATAACTTTGCACAAAAGATGGCCCAATTCATTCTTCAAGGAAGGAAGAACTATGAGTATCAATGTTTATTCACTTATCTTTTGTTGCAAGTTACCTTACCCTTGAACCATGCTAGAATGCAGCCAACACATAAAATTTGTTAATAAACAAAATCTATGCTAAGATATTTAAAAAAATCTTTTTATTAGCATAAAGGAAAATTACCAAAGTTATGGACAACAACCCATGTTTCAAATTCACTGTATTCCCTCGGGTATGTGTCTAGTAACATTTTGCAGGAAGAATCAATACAAGTTATGCCTATTCATGGTTTGGAATGAACCTGCAAACCCAAACCAAACCGCCACTTTAGTAATGGAACAAAAAGGAAGAAATAGGTGCCACAAAAAGCACTCACTTATAGGAAGTGAGCGAGCAAATCGACAAGCTATGAGCAAGGTTGAAGACACCCTAGCATTGAATCTTTCTAACACTCAAGCTAGGATGCCGATGAGAAGCAAGGTGCAACTCACCTCATAATATTAAATTTGAGACCTATTTTCATTGTCTTCAAAGATGCCATCTTGCATGTTGGCAGCATGATCAATGGTGGACTGTCGACTATGTCTTGTGAAGCCATGAACAACCATGGCCGCACATGACACCCCCTAAGTCATTGGAGATGAAGCTTTCATGCAAATTCCAAAGAAGTTCCTTCCTTGACCATTAAGACAGCTGGCGTATTGCTAACAAACAAAGAAGAACAACTCTCCGCCATGCCACAAGAAGGTAAAGACAATCAAGGAGGAACTTGAGTTTAAATCTCCAATGAACCCTAACTCATCAACCATGGATCAACAAAAATCAAGAAAGGTTGATGGAAGAAAAGCATGTAATTGTCTGTAACCTCATCTCCAGGATTGGAAGGTGCAAAGAAAAGCTAAAGGCAAGAAGAGATCCTACTCAATGGACCTAAAGACATGAAGCCCTCACTAATAGGTACATCAGACAAGTTTTCTTCAGGTATGTTTGTCACTTATCATTTCGATAAAACAAAGGAAAACACGAGGTAGATTCAACCAAGTATTATGCAACATAGAATCACATTCATAGGAGAATTCCATCAACCAAACTTGATTCTGCATTCTGCAAAGTTAAAGTGTGGGGGATAGAGTTCTCCCAAAATATCTCATGACATGTTGCTAATTTTGTCTTGGGTATCTCTACCTTCATGCCATGCTCAACCTGCTAAATCATAAACAAATTTTAATGATCATGCTCTTTGGTTCACCATACATATTCTTGGTTCTACTTGAATGAATCTCTTTAATCTTTTAAGCTTCCTTGTTCTGTAATAAGTATGCTTTGAAATACTATTCAAACATAATCATTGAATCAAAACATACTTGTATAGAGTTTGGTTGTATATGTGGACTAACCCTTGTAGTAAAATATTCAAATTTTGTTGGGAATGTTTGGAGATCATTCATAGAAACAAATCAAGGCTTGAGGTATTCTTCAAAATGATTTCACACACCTTAGCCTTGTTCAAAGATTGAAGTTGTGGTGAATAATAAAGGCACATTATTTAAAACATGGGATACAGATGACCTTTAGCTCTATGACAACACTATCCTTATTTTGAATCATTTGTATACTCCTTCGGGTATGTGTTGTTCACTAATCCTTTGTAGGGAAGAAACAATAAGTAGAGCAGAAGGTCCAACAGAATGACAGGATCCACAAAGGAAAAAAACAAAAAGATGGCATGAGAAAGGAGTACGACATAAGAGACAAGATGCTCATGAATAGCTCAAGCAAGGAAAGGTTCAAGTACGAAGAGAAGACCGCCGAAACTCATCTACCCTTCATCACATGGTGTCATCATGCTCCTATGATGAAGGTAACATTGTTGATGGTAGTTATCACCTATCACAAACCATCAACTTTGTGCAACAAAATGATCACCGATAGAAACATAGGAGGTTATTTTTTGTATAAGAGACAAAATGCCACGAAACTTGATCGTGACGAAAGGACACATCATAAGACTCTAGAAGGCATGAGAAGGCACGAGACCGAGGCAAAGATAGAGAGGCCACCAGAGGAGGCCGCCTAGCCCCCCTCAGTTTGGACAGCCTAGCCCAGAGGCCAACCGCCTTCCCCTTCGTGTGACACAATTTAACCAACCTCTACATCGTATATTGACCCTTGATTCAAGTCGGTTTGATCCGAGGGCTGCGGTTCATCCTACCGGACTATATAACAAGACCTAGACCCCCGCTGAGGCATCCATGATCATAAGGTCAAGACAAGATTAGAATTAGGGTTTCTAGAGAGAGATTAGAGCTCTACTTCAAGTTTAGGGTTTAGATCTAGCTAGATATAAGAGTTGCTCAGGATTTCGGATCACCGTCGGGAGATTTGGTAATTATATTGTAATCTGGTTATTTGACTTTGTGCTACTTCAATATTATCATTATGTTTCTATTCATTTTGTTCTTAGTTTATTCTAGTTATATATTTGATATAGTCTTGATTAGTAATGATTTTATGCATATGTTCGCAAAGCACTTAGTTCAATTCTGGATTAGATTAGGTGGTAGATATGATGTAGGCGTGGTGCTTATATTAAATTTACCTACAAATGCACTCTATATTCTAGGACATCAAGTGGTAGATCGCGGGTGTGATATTCCTGTTGAGTCCTATGTAGCCCACTCTTTGAATATAGGCCAAGTAGAACCTGGTTACAAGGAAAGGATTGCTCTGTTCTTGATATTTCTTAGTAATATTCCTTATGCATAGATGAAGGATTGATTATGCTATAAATGATAGTGTATATACTAGAGTGAATAAAAGACTTGGTAAATATGAAATAACTTAGGATTCTTACCTCTTAACTTATCTCCTAATTAGCTCTACTTGATTTATGAGTCTCTCTCATTCTGGAATACCCATTGTTATCTTATTTTATATCTATTATTTATCTATTGTCTTACCCCTATAAAGATAAGAGTGGTTATTTGATCTTTATCATGAGTATGTATATTTGATATTCTTTCTAGCCATATCATTCATTCATTTTAAACCCTGTTAAGCTCCCAGTGGTAAAGTAATTCCTAGAATATTCCTAGGTGAAATGCTACAATGGGTGTATTTTATCTGTGCAGTTGCGGATAACCTTTATTCTATATTTTATGTAAGTGTCAAGATTATAAGTACAACCACATTTCTAGTATCATGTTAGGGATGACAACTTAACTCAAGTGATGCTAAGAAATGTCAACAAACATCCTAAGGTAAGTGGCCATCGTTTTCTTCTTGACCCTAGTATGCACATACATGAAGAAACAAACATGTTCGAGTTACAACTTTGCCTAATCCAACCTGAATAACTCAACATGACTTGTTCCTCATGTATGTTCATAGCACCATTTTTTTAATCTCATAGTCTTAACCAAATGAGCTAAAATATTGAATATCTTATCTTTGGAAGATGATAGCCATAGTCATGAAAAGTTTGATACATTATATAAGGATGGACAATCCTTCCATAGGTTAAGCAACTCTACTCTTTTTGTCATAGTCAAAATGCTACATTCATGTTCATTCTTCTGATCTTATCACCCATATTATAAATGGAAAATGCATACAATATCAATCTTATCATGATTCAATATGCCTATGGCTAGAGAAGAGTAAATAAAGTTTTGGTTCTATTGGTGTTTTCCCACTATCGGGTACCAATGTCAGGGGTACCCAACCAAAAGTAGTAAACAATGTGTCTACAGTTACTTTCCAAAGCTTAGGGGTAATCTCTGCCTCGCCCGAGCCCTACCGTAAGGCCTCCTGCAAGGCCGACCCCTCGGGCGGCAGTTTCCACCTCATCCGAGCCCCATGATGTCATCAAAGCGCCCGACACCTGCAACGTAAGCACGGGAGCGCCTGACCCTCTTGGCATACTTCTACCTTGCCCGAGGGGCACATGGAGCCCTCTAGTAAGGCGGGGAGCCACGAGGGCCCTCACCGCGGCACCCATTCTCACCGATGGGACGGACATGACCGTGCACAGTGAACAGAAGCATGAGAACCGCGCTCTGATCCAACATGACCTCGGTCATTCCACCACGATGACGTCCATACTTCTATAGCGATGGGGGTAATGGCAACTATACCACCTACCCCCCTCCCTATGCAAATCTAGGCACATGTATCGCCCATCCTCGACGGCACAGAAGCACACAGGATGAAGCATGGCCACAGCATGTTGCACCAGCAGATGGAGAGGCCAAAAGATCAACGCCCATTATATCTCTACGCTACAGGGGAAGCTGCTCACGCCGGATAAGGAGGAAGATGGCCACACTCAAGGCCACCTTTTTTGTTTTTCTCTTTCATCTTTTCCCCATTTCACCCCTTTACCACAAATGTAACCCGAGTCCTACCCTTGGAAACTATAAAAGGGGAGGCATGGGACACATCTAGGGACGAACACACACACCTCGCTAAGACGAACACACACACCTCGCTAATACAAACACACACACCTCATTAAGACAGACACACACCTCGCTAAGACAACACACACCCCTCAAAGAGATCTAGGATCCATTCCCTCTCTCGAAAGCTTGTAACCCCTACTACGAGCACTTCGATGCAAGGCAACACGAGCAGCAGTAGAATCCACTAGACGTAGGGCCATTCTTGCCCGAACCACTACACACCTTATGTCTGCTTTGCGTACCATCCGGGCCTAGACGTGCAGATACAAATTCACTCGTCGCTCTGCCTAGACCCCCAGTTTCTAGACACTGATAGTTGGCGCACTAGGTAGGGGGCTTTGCATGTTTCGTCGATTTCATCAGGCTTCGGATGGCTAGCCACGGCATCAATTGGACCCTGGGCACATGCACGCATTTGGGGAGCCTAAGACCATCGGCGACTGATTCTTCACCAACGCACCAGATGTCAAGCAGATACGTTGTTTCTGCATCTAGTTTTTTCCAAGTTATTGCCATATCTATGGAAAAATTGTGTTTTTGAAATCAAGAAGTACTTTCCCTTGTTGATTGCATTGTCGTACCTTTAGTTTTTGTGCGTCCGCCCCTTCCCTACATTTAGGTCACAAGGCAAGAGGCCGCAGAAAACAGACACTGAGTAAAACTGGGCAGACCGTGAAAAAACCCACGCCCCAGTGGCTACGGTGCTTTCGCTCTCTAGCATGATCAGGGTCTTTTTCGCCCACACCTCGAACCTTGGTCGGGATGGACCAGATCACATCACCTGACCCCAACAATGATCTAGGGTCAGGCCCTACTCGGGGGCTGGTAAGGGCGCGTGCATATTCAGGAATACTCATTGCGTCTGATCCTTTCCTATGTTTTGGGCCCAAGGTAAGCGGCCATGGAAAACAGACAGTGAGTAAAATTGGGCAACCATGAAAAAACCCATGCCCTAGCGCTACAGTGCTTTTCGCTCTCCAGCGTGATCAGAGCCTTGTTCACCCACACCCCAAACCTTGTGACCTTAGTGTCGGGATGGATCGGATCACATCACTCGACCCTGGCGACGGCTAGGAGTTGGGCCTCATTCGGGGAAGCCGTTACCAATATTTAGTAGTCAGGAAAACCTCTGTTGCAGTCGATCCCTCTTTACTCTAGGATTTGAAGGTAAGAGTCATAGGAATAGACCTTGAGTAAGGCTGGTCAGACTGTGAAAGGCTTACGCCCCGGCGGCTATAGTACCTTCGCTCACCAGTACGATCAGAGTCAGTCGCCTGTGCCTCAGACTTTCTAAACCTAGCGACGGGAGGGATCAGATCACATTGACCTTTTCACATCAAAGGAGGATAAAATGTTTAAATGGCTAAAACTAATTATTTGTTCGATCGAACTTAATGCAAAACGCTTGTTCAAGTTACAAGTCCCTAGGCACCACGTCTTAGCTCACTTAGGGACAATCTCATCCTCTATATGATCTGCTCAATTTCATGCAGGAGAGGCCACCGCCTTCTTGATCTCGTCCAGCTGGGCTTCAGTGTAGCTAGGCGCGTAGCCTTGGCTCATTGCCACCAAGTCGATGTTCGCGTAATGAGAGCACACGATCACAAACGACTGATGGACACCAAAGCCAAGCGCAAGTCTCCTGCAAAACCATCACATCGACCGCACTGTCTGCCTCACATGCCGCGCCTGCCATTATCCCACCACTGCATGGGGCTCGAGCGCATTCCCACTCCACAGGCTGATCATGGGCCTCGGCAGGTAGGAACGGGATACGGAGTTGTATACGCTCCTACAACCCATTTTACGGTCTAATGGTTCGAAGGCTAGCCCATTGTGGGTTCGACAGCCACCCTAGGACACTTAGAGTCAGGGATGGCAAGGGATGGGCACAGTAGTGGCCAGCACCCTACCTTCGAGCGCTAAGGGCATCCCGACCCATGTTCGAGTCCTGACCAGTAACTGATTCACGGTATCCCTCGATAGGAGGCACCGAGCCCTCAAACCGGATGAACGGTTCTGAGAACTATATGAATCAACCATCGGGAATCTAGAGTGCGTCACTAGCATGACCACAAGCCGGTGCCCGGTGAATGGAAATCGGGGCTCCACTCGAATGTACCCATTAACAACTCAACGAGCACCATGGTTCGTGCAACGAGGATAGCGTGGCCTGGCTCACCCCCTCTGTTTCACGAAGAGACACATTAGGGACAACAAACAAAGATGAGAGGCCGCCTGATCGGTCTCCTGCAGCATGCGGGAACTCGGGGTCTATACTCGCACGCTGACCCAACGAACGGTCATGCCCCCATAACAAGCTAGGGCTCGGGGGATCCACATACACCCATGGTTGTGCGAGAACGGCAAGAGCAGATACACACAAGGGGAACACACTATAGGATAGCGCCAATGGAGACCACCCTGCTTGATTCATGCCCTTGAAGGGGTGTCTCACTCCTCCAAGGCCTCGGGGGCTACACCCGGCAGGTGCGCTCGCGTGCACCCACAGGACGATTTCTCTCAAAAGTAGACCACTGACTTGTACTCTACCCTAAGCACAACGTTCAGTCATCCTCAAGCCTCTGAAGGAGTGCCTCACTCCTCCACAGGCTCAGGGGCTACTGTCGGGTACCAATGTCAGGGGTACCCAACCAAAAGTAGTAAATAATGCGTCTACACTTACTTCCCGAAGCTTAGGGGTAATCTCTGCCTCGCCCGAGCCCTACCGTAAGGCCTCGGGCAAGGCCGACCCCTCGGGCGGCAGTTTTCGCCTCGCCCGAGCCCCATGACATCATCAAAGCACCCGACCCCTGCAACGTAAGCATGGGAGCACCTGACCCTCTTGGCATACTTCTGCCTCACCCAAGGGGCACGTGGAGCCCTCTAGCAAGGTGGGGAGCCATGGAGGCCCTCATCGCGGTGCCTATTCCCGCTGATGGGATGGACATGACCATGCATAGTGAATAGAAGTATGGGAACTGTGCTCTGATCGAACATGACCCCGGTCATTCCACCATGACGACGTCCATACTTCTACAACGACAGGGGTAACACCAACTATACCAACTACCCCCCTCTCTATGCAAATCCAAGCGCACATACCGCCCATCCTCGATGGCACAGAAGCACACAGGATGAAGCATGGCCACAGCATGTTGCACCAGTGGATGGAGAGGCCAAAAGATCAACGCCCATTACATCTCTGTGCTATAGGGGAAGCTGCTCATGCTGGATAAGGAGGAAGATGGCCGCACTCGAGGCCACCTTTTTGTTTTTCTCATTCGTCTTTTCTCATTTCACATTTTTACCATAAATGTAACCCGAGCCCTACCCTTAGAAACTATAAAAGGGGAGACAGGGGCCACATCTATGGACGAACACACACACCTCGCTAAGACGAACACACACACACACACCTCGCTAAGACGAACACACACACCTGGCTAAGATGAACACACACACCTCGCTAAGACAGACACACACCTCGCTAAGACAACACACACCTTGCTAAGACAACACACACACACCCCTAAAGAGATATGGGATCTGTTCCCTCTCTCGAAAGCTTGTAACCCCTACTCGAGCACTCCGGTGCAAGGCAACATGAGCAGCAGTAGAATCCACTGGACGTAGGGCCATTCTTGCCCAAACTAGTATACACCCTTGTGTCCACTTTGCACACCATCCGGGCCTAGACGCACAGATACAAATTCACTCGTCGCTCTGCCTAGACCCTTGGTTTCTAGACACCGACACCCACCAACAGAGCTCATGCACTTGATCTCTACCATGTCTTGATGAGAAAAACACACTTTGATTAAACTGTGGGGGAGTCGATCCCCCAAATTCTACAAGTGAAAGTTCCAAATCGATAATAGGCTCATAACCATTGATTAGAGGATAGCTTCCATTCAAGCATCTTCACATTCGGCCACCTCGTTGAGCGACCACGTCAACAACCAGCTTGGGGGAGAAGGCATCCCTCGTATCTAGTAAGTATTTCTTTCCTTTTGTTTTGTTATCTTTAGTTTGCTTTAAATATAAAAATAAAATTAGTTATTCCTGTAGTAGTAAAATTGAAAATAAAAGGTGTGTCTAATTTACTTTAATTTCTTTTAAGACCTAAATAAATAAAGAGGACTCTGAAGATAATCTCTAAAAATGGAAATGAAAAATAGTTGCTCTATTGTAATTCTTTTCAAGCGCCTAGTTTTCAGCCTTAAATTCTCTCGAGTTTTGGATAAAATTGTTTTGATATAAAGATTTACTCTGAACTTGAAACTTGTAGGTAGCATATGCTTGATCTAAGTCAAGGTAATTGACGGATATGATATGAGAAGGTCTAAGCTGCTATTTATCTTGTTCCAAGTGACACAAAGTTCTGGAGATTTATCTTTTGAAAAACATAAAAATGTTATGATGAGTTCATGTATGATAAAGCTTGAATTCCTACCAAAGTCATACATGTTATTTAGGCTAGGAAAACTTTCATTTAAATATTGCTTGCAATTGCATAAAGTTGTGTCAAGCTTTGTTGAACTTTATGAGAGGTTTGTCATGCTCTTAAAATCAAGATCACATACACACTGCCCACATATGCGCTACCCCTACACTAGGGGTAGGCGCAAAAACATGTCTTCCATCTAGATCCACCCAAAAATGTTCTACTCCTACATTGGGGGTGAACACAAAAACATGTTTGCTAGGTTTTCCGTCCACCAATTAAATGCTCCAAGTTCTTGTTGCTATCTCTCGAAAGTTTTGTTGCAGAAAAGAGACATGGAGCTATGCAAAAGTTATTCAAAAAAAGTAAAGAAAAAAAGAAGAGAGTTAAAAAAAATAGATAAATGTTCGAGATATCTAAAACAATGGGTACTTAGATGCCCGCCTAAAAATAAAAAAGGATGAATAAGATAGCCCCTGCTCTCTAGTAATTGTTTCCAAGTTTCAAAAGAGAGATATGTTTTCAAGAAGCAAAGTAGAATTACCATTAGCCACCATATATATCCACCATATATCCACACACATGGACATCTTGGTTTGATTTTATGACTTAACTCTCTTTGAATCCATTGTTTGACTTTACAATATATGCATTGCAAGTATGCTCTAGTTTTCTCCCTACCTATGAACTCCACATAAGCCTTAGTAGTAGGAAGAAAAAAAGGCATAACATCTTTATTGCCTTGGTGAGGATTCACAAATACCACATATATTGAGAGACTTGAGAGTGTCATACATTGGGATCTCTAAATTTTATTTTGAAAACTTATAAAAAAACCTGGAACAATGGTGGAGCAAAGAACTTGAGACATTGTGCTTGACTTGATCATTTTGTCTTTCAATTGCTTAAGATCCAAGTGAAGGCTAAGAAGCCCCATGGTTGAAGGTAATATGGGTAAGTTTGAAGGCCACATCAGTTCATCTAGAGCATAATTTTTGACTGAACGCATGTGTACTTTTGAGGCATGAAAGCATTGTAGCAATTCCTGATCCATTACTAAGTTTGGCTTTGCTCAGAGACTAGCAAACGTTAACTTTGGGGGAACATGTTGACAGTCATTAACACTAATTATAAACTGTCAACATAACCTGCATTTGTGCTTGATTCCATCACCAAACATAGGTATAGGGGATTAAACTAATGAATTTCATGAGCTTTGGTGAATATTTGTATGCAGGCGGATTTATCCAGAAAATAGCCTCGGGACCACTGTCATACACTCCAAACAAGCAAACCGGCGACAACAAGTGATTCAATCTGTAAAAACTGCTAAAGATAACTTTAGAAGGTTCTATAAGACACAACAACAAAGCGTGGACTGAGACTCCACCATAGTAGGCTAGCCAACCCATGGGGGAGGCCGTCTGGCCTAGCCCGAAGCCCGCTCGCCCTCCGCCGCCTTGTACTCCTTCCTATGATCTACTTCATTGATTTTAAGGTGGTGTTAGGTCGGTTTATCCGACGGTGGTCGTGGGAGGTGATGTGGATTGATGATGTGGCAATTTCTTGGCCGCTACTCCATCTCTCCCTATATAAGGACGCCCAGACCCCCTCCAAGAGGCCATCTCTCATTCAGATCAAGACAAAACATAGGAGAATTAGGGCTAGACTCTCTAATATAGTAGATTAGTTCTAGTTGAGAGTTACGGAGAGTCGAGCTACACTCAGGTTCTAGAGAATTCTTCAGAGGTCTGGTATATCTTTGTATTTTACCTTTGCAAGACTTATGCTTTAATATATTATTTTCTCTATTTGCTTATATGCCTTTCATGTGTATGGTTAGTATAGTTATTATACTTTGGCATGGGATCTCCACTCATATTGAGTGCTCTAGTTATTATATGTGATTAGAGTAGTAATCAATAGTGTAGACATGGTGTCTAGGCTATGGGTTACCTGAGATAGCGCCCAATCCCATGGATAGTTGTGGTAGCCCCAGAGGTGATAGGTCTAACCAGGCCTTTGTAATCCACCATGTTCGGATTGGTGTTCCTAGAGCTTTAGGCAGCCTTCCCCCGACTATGCTTTCTCACCCTCTTGAGAGTCAGAAAGGTACTGCTGCTTTGAAGTGTTATTGTGTGATCACTATATTTATCCATGTTTTAGTTATCATCTACTCCAGACTAGAATAGAACCGAAGCGATAGAGAAGTATTTAGGAATCTTGAACTCTCCTGTTGCCCTCTTAGTTTAATTAATCTACTCTTTATTCATGGAATTCTCCTAAGTGTATGTCATTATTCATAACTCATATCATTTACCATTTACCTCCATGTTGACGGTGGATAGCATCAACATTTTATAGCGCAATAAACATGAGAAATGATCAATAAACATGGAAATAGAGAAGTCTAGAGTTTTATCTAATAAATTCCACAAGTTTTGGTGAATTGTTATTTTCTAGGGATTATTCCAGAAAAGTTGACAAGAGGGACCTAATTATCAAACGGATTATCAGAATTCCATCGCAAAAGATACGCTAGAAGACTCTAGAAGACATGAGAAGGCAGTAGGTGAAAGCGGGACTCTAGAAGCTTCTGGAGGAGGCTGGGCGGCACTAGGCCCCCACGCCGATCAGCCCCTGGCTATGGGCCCCACCTGTCATCTTCTGTGAGCCTCCTCCACCAACCTTGAGGATCAATCTTAGCCTTACGTCAAGTCAGTTTGATCCAAGGGTTCACGTGCATCCCACCGGACTATATATATGGAGCCTAACCCCCTTAGAGCCATCAAGTTATTTGGAGATCAAGCCATCCAGAGCCAGAAACCCTAGTTCCTCAGAGTTCCTCTAGTTTATAGTGATAGCCTAGTTAGACTAGATCTAGAGGGAGCCAAGTTGGTCAACCTAGCTTGGATTCCCGACATTGTCAAGAGCGTGGAGATTGGTACTATTCTTGTGCTCTCCTCTCTCATTGTATTATTCATCAATGTGTGTTTATTATAGTGTTATGGCAACATTAATCTTCATCTTGTTTATGTTCTTGATTGCAATGTTCATTTTTTACTTTGATTATATGTCTAGCATAGTTACTTTATTATTATTGAGTTCATGCATATACTCGTATAGCATTTATCCTCAGGTACCTAGGGTAGATGATTTGCATTATGTAGGCGTGGTGCTTAGATATATTGCATATCTGTGAGTGTTCCCTGATGTTTCGGGATGTGTGGTAGATCGCGAAGGTGACTATTATAGCTTCTTTGAGTCCTCTATAGTCCATCCCCTGCGCATAGGTTATGTAGAGCGCGATCGCGTTGGAGGTGACGGTTGCGTCTTAAAAGCCTCTCTAGTTGATGTTCCTTATGTGTGGATAATGACATAGTAGTAATGTTAACAATGATTGTTAGATGTAGTTGCACTAATTAGAACATTCATTGATTTGTGATTAAAGAACTACGTTAGGAATTATCTCTCTAATATTCGGGTCTTACGACATTATTGTAGTTGCTATAGTGCTCTGAGTGAATCTATTATCTTATTATTATGATGATTGATCATTACTTATCATATATATCTTTATCATGTGACTTATCCCTGTTATAATTAGAGTGTATGATATTGGTTTTATCTCTCATTCATCATATATATAGAAAGTTATCAATACTATAGATTTCCTGTTTAGCTAGACCTTTCTAGTGGTATAAATATAAATTGATAACCTGGTAATACTCTAGGTAAAATGCTACAATCAGATATTGAGAGTCTATTTGATGTATATTGTGATGCCTCTAGGACTGGGCTTGGTTGTGCGCTTATGCAGGATGGGTGTGTGATAGCTTATGCTTCGCGCCTACTGAAAAAGTATGAGGTGAATTATCCGACCCATGATTTAGAGTAGGCTGCAGTTGTGCACACTTTGAAAATTTGGAGACATTATCTGTTAGGAAACAAAGTGCATATTTATATGGATCACAAGAGCCTCAAGTATATTTTCACTCAACCTGAGTTAAATCTGAGGCAAAGCAGATGGCTCGAGCTAATTAAGGACTATAACTTGGAAGTTCATTATCATCCTTGAAAAGCCAATGTGGTAGCCGATGCGTTGAGTTGGAAGTCACATCAGTCTAACGCCCCTCTCCCACTCTGCAGTTTTAGCACATATTGCTCTAGTCTCAGATTTACTAGAGCAAATTATTACTAACCAAAGGCAGGATGTATTGGAAATTCCCCATATCAAGAAGTTGATGGCCGAAAGGTGTGGTCTTCATTTCAGCATTGATGAAC
Organism: Saccharum hybrid cultivar R570; assembly: GCA_038087645.1. Taxonomy (NCBI): domain Eukaryota; kingdom Viridiplantae; phylum Streptophyta; class Magnoliopsida; order Poales; family Poaceae; genus Saccharum; species Saccharum hybrid cultivar. The sequence goes on along the minus strand of JAQSUU010000551.1, from coordinate 16,717,944 downwards.
AAGGTGTGGCGAGTTCAAGAACCGGTTGGTGGTTCCCAAAAGTGATGAGCTTAGAAGAAAGATTTTGGATGAAGCTCACAACTCTAAGTTGTCCATTCACCATGGTAGCAATAAGATGTATCATAATTTGTGGCACTTGTATTGGTGGCCAAATATGAATCTAGACATCACTAAGTATATTGCAGAGTATGACATTTGTGGAAGAGTTAAGGCAGACCATCTATGTACACTGGGTTTTCTACAGCCCTTGCCTATCCCGATTTGGAAATAGGAGGATATTTCCATGGATTTTATTACGGGATTGCCCCATACAAGAAAAGGGTATGATTCTATTTGGATCATTGTGGATTGTCTCACTAAGTCAGCTCATTTCTTGCTAGTGGATACAAGGTATACAACCAAGAAGTATGCGGAGCTATATTTTAATCGGATTGTAACTCTACATGGAGTTCCTCTCACCATTGTTTTTGATCGAGGGTCAATTTTTATGGCACGCTTCTAGGTGCAACTACAGAAGTGTCTTGGTACCCATCTTCTTAGAAGCACTGTTTACCATCCGCAGATCGATGGTCAAACAAAAAGAGTCAACCAAGTACTTGAAGATATGTTGAGAGCCTGCGTCATTTCTTTTCTTGAGAAGTGGGATGAATGCTTGTCTTTAGTTGAGTTCTCTTATAACAATAGCTATCAAGAAAGCATTTGGATGGCACCATTTGGGGTTTTATATGGCAAGAAATGTAAAACACCTCTGAACTGGGTTGAAGTAGGAGACCGTGGTTACTTCGGGCCTGACTTTATCCTAGAAGCAAGAGAGAAAGTCGGTGTTATTCAAAGTCATTTGAAAGCAGCTCAAAACCATATGAAAATTTATGCAGACAAGAGAAGAAGGCCTTTGCAATTTGAAGTTGGTGACTATGTGTATCTTAAGGGGTCTCCCATGAAAGGTGTGCATTGGTTTGGTATCCGTGGGAAATTAGTTCCTCGCTATGTTGGGCCTTACAAAATTTTGGCACGATGTGGGTCCATTGCTTATCGTATCCAGCTCCCTCATATCTTGTCAGCAGTCCATAATGTTTTCCATGTTTCCCAATTGAAAAAGTATTTGCGAGTTCCTGATGAGGTAGTAGAAATTGAATGGCTTCCTCTCCAACTTGATCTGTCTTATGTTGAGCATCTGGTCAAGATTTTGGATGAAAATGAAAGAGTGACTAGAAACAATGTGGTGAAATTTTACAAGGTCCAATGGCATAATCACTCGGAGGATGAAGCAACTTGGGAACAAGAGCTATATTTTGAAGCATTGTCCTCATCTCCTTTCTAGTTCACCAAGGTAATTATTTTAATAGAAATTTATTTCTTGTCCCTTTTCCCACACTAGGCACATGAAATCTCGGGTCAAGATTTTCTTTTAGCGGTTAGAGCTGTAACACCCTCGATGTTACCACGTAAAACAACTCACTAAATCATTAATAAGCATCATGTTGATGTGTTATTGCAAGTGATCAATTGTGTAGATAAAATCTTGAAACCCAAAATAGTCAATAAATGTTAAAATGAAAGGTAGTCCAATGTTCCATTGTATATCAAGTAAGGTCGAAAACCAAATTTTCATGAACAAAAATAATATAGAACGTATATATGGCATATTAATGAAGTTGGAAGTACACGTTTTGTAGGTGGCAATGCAACTTTTGTCTTAGCAAAATAACAATGTTAGCTAATATTTCTAATAGCTTGGAAATTGAACTTGGAACCAAAATCAGCCCAGACTTAGAATAATTTTCAACTCGGAAAATAGCATGACAATGCATTATTGGGGAATAATTTTTGTGAAATTTAGTTAAGTAGTGATATCACGTTTTAGCTTCTATAGATAGCCCTATGTACCCTGTTTTGCGCGGTGTAGGTGGTTCGGCTCCTAACTCGATGGTTTGGTTTTTATTGGTGCTTTGAAAATTGTGCACAGGCACGCCGTGGCTACCTATCCCTGTGGGCGTGGTCACCACGCATGGCTATCTGGTGCCGCACGCCTGGCCGAGCCCGCCTTGGCTTGGCCGTGGCTGTTCGCAACGGGCCATTGGCCACCTGCTGACCAAGCCGCGGGCTCGGAGCCCAAGCTGCCGCTGTTGCCCTGCCACTGCCCCCTACCGCTCTACCCCATAGCCTACTACCAGCCAGCCGCTGGCCACCGTGCCGGGTGATCGTCCTACCCCGCTGTCCTGCTGCACTGCTACGTTGAAGCTGTGGCTGGCCCCGCGCTGCCCCCTGTTTCATGCAGTGACACGGCTGCTGCCACGGTCATCTCGTTTCACGTCCATGCCCTGCACCCTCTGTTGTGCGGCTGCCGCTCTGCTCCTACCCTGCACGGCGCCCTCGCCTCGCCTTAATGGCACTACACGCACTCGCGCCCCGCCCGCCTTGGCTCGTTGCGCCTGCGAGTGTGTGTGTCGCCCTAGTCACATTGGCCACGTCCCGCTAAACTGGTCGTGCCGAGCTCTAACTTCTCCCCCTTTCCTCTCGGCCACCATGGCCAGCTGCACTGTGACATCAAGTCACCAGGAGTGGTCACCTTGGGTTGACTCTTTGCGTCCCTGGTGCCCCCTTCAAGTCGCCTAGCCAACCGCCCCCACCCGGCCATCATTGGGGCGCTGTCGAGCTCCAATTTTAGAGCTTTGCCCTGCCACCATGCTGTAAGGCTGAGCCACTCATCACCATGGGCAGCTCCCACACCAGGTACTAGATGAAAGGGTATGGAGAGAGAGGAATAGTATATAGGACCGTGGGTTAATTTGTTCCAAGTGCAAGGGCTTTTCTGCAAAGGTGCCAGTGCACGCGGGCCTCCCTGTCATGGGCCGCCTTGTTGTGGGCTGTGCACGCGCGGGCCACGCGGTGGTGGGCTGCGGAGTGGAATCCATTTTTTTCTTAAGGAAACAGAAATAGCATTTCAATTTCAATTCTGAGCTGATTTTTTATAATTAATATCTAGGTGTCCAAAAATTGTGAGATAAATTTTGTTGACCTCCTAAAAATGTTGTCTATCTGATAGTATGGTTAGTCTATACATGCATGTGTTGATGCTAAGGCCTATTAAATCATTTGGAGATGTTTAATATTATTTAGAATAATCATTGTAGGAATTTTTGTGATCAATTGGTGACAGCATTAATCCTGAAATTTTTATAGTAGTTTTGTTGTATTATTATGTGCTTACTGTAAATTTTGCAGCCCCCGAATAGACTGTTTACTAGGGTAGCTAAATATTCACTAAAACTTAATATGAATAAACACATAATATCGATATATAAATCTAAGCACTTGTAAGGTGAGCTTGATGTTTTGCTTGATGTAAATGGTAGGTAGATTACTGTCTTATTAATTAGAGCTAGCTTAGTATCCTAACATGTGTGTCCTTATTTTAAGAGTTGCTATTGCCTAATTTCTAAATTGCTGCATCATCATCGCATGTATATAGAGAACGAGTTGGTAGAGTACGTGACCCCCGTCGATCAGGAGTACGAGGAGATCGTAGAAGAGTATGAGGAGGAGGTACTCGTACAGGTGGAGTTCTCGAAGCCACCCGTGATTGACACCATTGATGCTACAGCTGCCAAGGCAAGCCCCAGTGCATGACCCTTATTTTGGTAATCACTATATATATATATATTTGTTTTGCATTTACGTTGCAAGAATTATATGGAGACCATATATATATATATACTAGTGCAGGTTCGCGTAGTGCTTTGCTTAGGTTTATCGGTAGCGTGAGTAACCAGTCGTTACTCACAACAGGTGGCTATTATTATTATTATAACTCTCAGGATAAAATAATGGAAAGAAAAATTGGTGACCGGGCAGGGATATGGTATGGGTATTGGTGGGTGTAACAGGTTGTGTCCCATGGACACAGGGCATAGCTTGGTTGCATTGTTTTCCCTGTCCGTGTCGATTGAGGACCGTCCATTGCTGTGGATGGTAGTAAGGTCACAGATTTATTGTCCCGAGCACATACTTACTTATGGGAGCAGCAAATCTTATTACTCTCTTATCGTGGGTTCTGGCTCTTTAGACCGACTGATTGGAGGTGGCGATAGGTGGAGGTCTAAGCACTACATTAAGGCCGGGCCTCAAGGGTGGTGGCTTGGAGTCCAAGTTTGAATGGGGACCTAGACCCCTCGACAGGAGCGGAATGGGTTGGTCTTGTTTGTGCCTGGGGTACAAGCGAGACGTGTGTTTTTCGGGGTACCCAGCTAGGCTACATTGATTCGCAAATCGATGTTTCTACGTGATGATACGACTTGGCTATGGTCTGGCACCGTAGTAAGAACTGGAATACAAAAGGTGGTGAAATGAGTCTGATTGCTCAACTCTTGCTAGAAAGTAGTACAGGTGCTTATCTAGAATGGTTAGTAAAAAGTAAAGTGACTACTAATAAAACTTGATTTTAAGGAAAAACTATTAGTAATGCTTTTCAGAAAATAAAATAAACTAGCAAGCCATATTGCCTATCATATCCTTGAGAGTCGAGAAATATATTCCCTAGTCAGGTAAGTCTTGCGAGTACATTGTGTACTCAGGGTTTATTTACTCTTGTTGCAGGTGCACCTTGAGAAGCCAGCTCTTGTGTGAAAGATTCTTCTAGTGGGCACAAATGGATCCTTATATCACTCCGTTAGATGTTTATTTCTTTCTGCTATTTATTTATCACACTCTGAACTCTGGTATTGTAATAAATATTTTCTGAGACTCGATGTTGTATGAAATAGACTAAGGATTGTAAGTTTGTACTCATTATTGAATCTTGGATGGAAATGTGGATTGTTTCGAGTTCTCCCATTGGGTGTGCTCGACGAAACTGCTTGACTTAGTTTACTTTTGAGGTACTTAGGGTCTAGTGGAAGACAAGTACCTCTGAAAGCGTGCTATTTCATACGGTTCTGCCACACCAGTTGCTAGAGTTGAAGAGAAGAAATGCATCAACGGAGATTACAAGTACATGCAACCCATATGGTGGCCTCATGGGTTGAATAAAACTCAATGGCACAAATTGCAGCATGCTTGACATAAGCAACAGAAGATGGAGGGTGAAATCTTCAACCCTATACAAGTCGAAATCCCTCTAAAAGATCAAAATGCCACCGCTGCTGGCCAGTCGGCTAAGCCGACTGGCCCAACACAGGAGTCAACTAAGCCGACTCACCTACCACTGTCACCCTGGATGCTCCAGAGTTAGTTAAGCTGACTCAGGAGTCAGCTAAGTTGACTTCCTCTGCTGGTGCTACTCTAGAACATCTAGAGTCGGCTAAGTTGACCACAGAGTCGGCTGAGCTGACTCCCACTGTCCTAGGAGCCTCCGAGGTGTCCTCAGATCATTTTTCTTCCACCGTTGCTACCCTAGTTGGCATGGAGGTCCCTGAGCTTCCTAATAAGGAGATGGTTGATTATGAAGCCATTTCGAAAAGTGCGGTAGTCAATGTGGTCTATATGTTCGCCGATTACTACATTCGCAGAGATGATTCGGTGGCGGCCGAGTTTAACTTCATGACAGAGAGTGTTGTATTTTAGAAACCAGATGACTCTATCAACCATCTCAAACCTCTGCATGTGAAGGGCCATATCAATGGTACTCCGGTTCACAATATGTTGGTGGACAGTGAGGTGATTGTGAACTTGATGCCATATCCGCTTTACAAGAAGCTTGGTGGCACCGATGAGGAGCTGATCAAGACCAACATGACGATCAGCGGTGTTAGAGGAGGTGCTCTCATCTCGGCCAGAGGAGTTGCTAACATGGAGCTCACCATTGGAAGAAATACTTTAGCCACGACGTTCTTCATCGCCGACGTGCAAGGTAGCTATAACTTGATACTTAGGCATGATTGTTGGATCCATGCCAATCGCTGTGTACCATCTAGCTTGCACCAGTTTCTCATCCAATGGGTGGGAGATACTATTGAGGTTGTGCATTCAGATTCATCGGCTGATGTTGCTATAGACGATGCTCCTATGCTCGGGGGGCACGATGCTATTGTCTGCTTGTCTGGTAGAGATCTTTCCAACTATGAATATATTAGTGTTACCAAGCTAGGCTTTGTTCCTGTATCTCTGAAGTCGATTGATAATTGGCTCAATATCATCGTGTAATCATTTATTTTAATGGATGCCAATGTTGAATGGTTAAAGCATCATGTTGAACAGTATTGGGCTAATAAGACCGATGCATGTGAGGCTATTAATGGTTTTGACGAGCTCGATAAGTTGGGCCAAGGATTTATGTTGGCCGACCCATTAGAACAGGTTGATATTGGGGTAGGCTCTGTGCCCTGACCGACATTTATAAATCAAAACTTGGGAGCTGATTACAAAGTTGAGTTAATCACGCTTCTCAAGGAATATATTGATTCTTTTGCATACAGAGATGCCTAGATTAAGCCGAGAGCTTGTTGAGCATTGGCTCCCCATTAAGAAAGTATTCAGGCCTTTCAAGCAACACCCCCATCGCTTCAATTCTACAATCTATGATCGGATTAAAGAAGAGATTAATCAATTGTTGCAAGCGGGGTTTATTCAGCCATGCAAGTATGTGGACTGGGCCTCTAATATTGTGCCTATTGAGAAGAAAGATTCTAGAAAGATCAGAGTCTATACTGATTTTAGAGATCTGAATAGAGCTATTCCAAAAGATGAATATCATATGCCTATATCTGATATGCTTATTAATGATGCTTCAGGACCCGGGTTAGTAGCTTTCTTGATGATAATACCGTTATAATCAGATTTTCATGTTCAAAGAAGATATGTCTAAGGCAGCCTTCATATGTCCTGGGTTTGTTGGTTTTTTTAGTAGGTTGTGATGATATTTGGGCTAAAGAATGCTGGTGCTACTTATCAAAGAGCTATGAATTTGATTTTCTATGATCTAATTGGGGTGATTATGGGGTATACATTAATGATATTGTGATTAAATTGGCTGCCCATAAATCTTATTTGGCCGATTTATGTCTTGCTTTTGAGAGGATGCGCCGCTATGGATTCAAGATGAACCCGCTCAAATGTACTTTTGGAGTATTGGCTAGGAAGTTCTTGGGCTTCATTATTCATGATAAAGGCATAGAGGTTGATCCCAAGAGGATAGAGAAGATCAAGAAAGTTCAAGCGCCTACATGCAAGAAGGGCTTGCAAAAGTTCTTAGGAAATGTGAACTACTTGATGAGATTTATTGCTAACTTGTTTGGGAAAATTATTCCTTTCACCCCTATATTGAAGCTAAAGGATGAATCTGAATTCACTTGGGGGCAAAGCAACAAGAGGCATTTGAGAAGATAAAGGAATATTTGTCAACACCACCAGTTCTTCGTGCACCTAGAAGAGGAGATTCTTTTAAATTATATATTACTGCCAAAGAGAAGATAATCGAGGCTGTTTTGACTCAAGAAGACCAAGATAAAGAATATGTGATTGCTTATCTTGGTCGCCGTCTTCTTACCCCGAGACAAGGTATGCCCATATAGAAAAATTATGCTTATCACTGTACTATGCTAGTGCTAAGATGAGACATTATCTTTTGTCTAGTACATGTGTTGTTGCTTGCCAGACCGATGTGATAAAGCACATGTTGTATCGGCCAATTCTTTGTGGAAGGATAGGCAAATGGGCATACGCACTAATTGAATATGACTTGACTTTTGAACCATTGAAAACATTGATAGGTCAAGTTCTTGCTAATTTTATTGTTGAGCATGGTATTGATTTAGATAATGAAGTCAATTACCTTACTTTTACTCCATAGAAATTTTACTTTGATGGATCAGTTTGTAAAGATGGGCACGGTATTGGTATTATTCTTGTTTCTCCTAATGGTGCTGAAATTAGGATGTCAAGCCGATTAGATTTCTATTGCACCAACAATCAAACTGAATATGAAGCTCTCTTATTAGGGTTGATCATGTTGCATTCCATGGAGGTAAAACATGTTGAAGCTTATGGTGGTTCCTTGCTGGTGGTACAGCAAGTCGCTGGTGAATTTCAATGTTTAGAAGGATCACTAAGAACTTGTCTTGATGCTTGCCTTGATATTATTGACTATTTTGACGAATTCTGAATTTGGCATATTTTGAGGCATGAAAATCAAAAGGCTAATATGTTAGCTCAACAAGCATCTGGCTATGATGTTGCTGGATAATTTTCATATTCAAGAACAACTGATGCATGAAAATTTAAGTTCTTTCCGTGCAGGTATAGACCAAACAACTAAGTCGACAGACCAAGTCGGCCTAGCCAACTCCCTCTCTGTTGTGGCCAAGTCGGCTAGGCCAACTACCCTAGTCAGCCAGGCCAACTCCTCTAAGCTAGCTAAGCCGCCTATCCCTATTGCCTCAGGCGCCTCCCTTGTGACCAGCCTAGTCACTCCACCCAAGAAGCTCCCAAATCGACCCAGCGTGATTTCTAATGATGTTGGGGACGATTTAGAAGATTTGAGGACTGCATTGTTAAGATATCTACATGATCCAAGTGCTAAAATTGACAAATGTGTTTGGTGGAGTGCTTTCAAATATGTATTGCATAATGATGAGCTCTATCGAAGAACCGCCGAAGATTTGTTGCTTAATGTTGGCATTTCTTAGCACCACTACTAAAAATAGAATTAATCCTACTCTTAGCAATGACACTAGAAATGGTATGGTAATTATTAACTCGTCACTTTTACAGTAGCCACCTATGATTACCTACATCTCTAATATTAAACTAGGTTGTCATCTCTAGTGATGAAACTAGAAATATTTGTTGGTACTATCTAGCATTACTACAAGAATAACACTAAACAGAAATCTATTCTTTCATGTGATTATAAAGAATCTAAAGACATGAATGATAAGGATTCTGCAAGCAGACTGATAATTATACCATTGTAGCATTTTACCTAGAGTATTACCAGGTTGTCGATTTATAATTTTACCACAGGAAGGTATAACTATGCATGTAGTATTGATAATTTATGATTATGCATGAGAGAATGAACCAATATCACATTCTCTACTCAAAACAGGGGTAAGTCACAAGATAAATATAGATATATATGATAAGGACTGATCAAGCATCATGATAAATAAATAAATTACTTAGAGCACTCTAACTTTAGCAATAGCATTAGTCTAATCAGAATATTAGAGGAATAACTCCTAAGTCATCCTATAACTACAAGTCAATGAATGCTTCAATTAGTGCAATTACATCTAGTAGTCATTGTTAATGTTACTATCGCATCCACACATAAGGAACACCAACTAGGGAGGATCGAAAACATAGTCATCCCTTCTTTCGAGACTGGGTTCTACAAGTCCTACACACGGGGGTTGGACGAAATAGGACAAAACAGGCCTGTCACACCCGTGATCTACCACACGTCCCGGCGTGTAGGGGGCATTCGCAGATAAACAATATCTAAGCACCACACTTACATAATGCCTACCACCCACCCATAGATCCTACATATTAGGATGAGCGCTATACGAACATATGCATGAACTTAATAATAAACTAACTATACTAGACATATAACCAAAGTAAACAATAAACATTGCAATCAAGAACATATAAAAGATGAAGATTAATGTTGACATAAACATTATAGCAAGCACACAAAAATGGTGGAGAATACAATGAGAGAGGGGTACAAAGAATTATACCGAACCACGCTCTTGCCAATGTCAAGAATCCAAGCTTGTAATCTGCTTGCCTCCCTCTAGACCTAATCTAACTAGCTAAAGCTCTAGAACTAGAGGACCTCTGAGGAATTAGGGTTTCTGGCTCTGGATGGCTTAATCTCCAAATGACTTGATAACTTGATGCCTTCAGGGAGGGGGCTGGGGTCTCCTTATATAGCCTAGGAGGTCCAACGTAAGCCCTTGGATCAAACCGACTTGAGGTACAGCTGAGATGCATCCTAGGAGGCGGTGGAAGAATACTCTAGAAGCTCATAGAGGAATCCCACAGGGGGGCCGGGCGGCCTACAGGTGGGGCCAGCCGCCCCCACTTGGCAGCCCCTCGCCTCCCGCTTCGTTCTAGTGTCTTCTCATGTCTTCAAGAGTCTTCTCGCGTATATACCATATTTTAATTCTGAATTTTCCTTTATCGAATAGGTCCCTCTTGGTGATTTTCTGGAATAATCCTACAGAGAATAGAGATTCACCAAAACTCATGGAATTTGTCAGTTTAAACCCTAGACCTATGCATATAATCTCATTTGTACCATTTCTCATGTTTATTCAACTATAAATTGTTGACGTTATCCACCATCAACACTTAAGTGCTTGGGATCAGATCAAGCAAGAGTGGCTATGGGAGAAGTCCATGAGGGTATTTGTGATGCACATTAATTGACCCTGAAGTTGAAGTGGTTACTGCGTAAAGCTGGTTTTTATTGGCCTACTATGATGGCCGATTGCTTTCGTTACTACAAAGGATGCGAAGAGTGCTAGAAGTTTGGATTCTCCTATCATCAAACCATGGCCTTTTCGTGATTGGAGGCTAGACTTCATTGGCCAAATACATCCCCATCTTTAAAGGGACATCGATTTGTGTTAGTTGCTATGGATTACTTTACAAAGTGAACCAAGACAGTTCCTTTGAAGAATATGACACATAAGGAGATAGTTGAGTTCATCACCGAGCATATTATTCATAGATTCGACATCCCTCAAACATTAACTACAGATCAAGGGACATCATTTGTGTCTAAGGAAGTGAGGAAATTTGCCGAATTATATAAGATTAAGTTGCTCAATTCATCTCCATACTATGCTCAAGCTAATGGCCAAGCTAAGTCTAGTAATAAGACTTTGATCAAGCTTATCAAAAAGAAGATCGAGGAGAATCCAAGGATGTGGCATGAAGTTTTGTCTAAAGCTCTATGGGCACATCGCATTTCAAGTTATGGTGCCACTAAAGTTACTCCTTTTGAGTTGGTATATGGTCAAGAGGTTGTGTTGCCCATTGAAGTAAATTTGGATGCATACAGGCTTGCTAAGCAAAATGATTTATCTGTTGTTGTGTGTCATGATTTGATGATGGATAATATCAATGAGGTGACTGATGTAAGATTAAAAGCTCTCAAGGAAATAAAGAAAGACAAGGCTTGGGTTGCCAAGGCATACAACAAGAGAGTCAAGAGCAAATCCTTCCAAGTGGGAGAATTAGTGTGAAAAACCATACTTCCAATTGGATCGAAGAGCAATCAGTTTGGTAAGTGGCCACCAAATTGGGAAGGTCCTTACAAAGTAATCAAAGTCATATTAAGTAATTCCAATCTGCTAGAGACATTGCAAGATGAACGTCTCACAAGAGCAATCAATGGGAGGTATTTAAAAAGGTACTTTCCAATTGTTTGGCAAGAAGCCTAAGTGCTCTCCGAGCAATGGCCGATACATGTATCGGCTTAAAACAAAAATGGCTAATGTATACATCGCCCTTAGTCGCTGAGCAGCCGATGAGATGGGTATCATCGTTGTTCGGTTTTATTTGATTAAGTGTTTTCATGTTCATGCATCATTCACCTAAAAACAGAGGGGCATACGTTGACAATCAAAATTTTCTATTTTTTAAAGTTGTCAAAATGTGAAATGGACTACATCGTTGTGTTTCTCTCATTGAGATGATCAAAAAACATATATGGAACATCCAATTTAGAGTGCAGATGAAGGAGTTATGCCCCTAGGAAGATGCTCTATTGCCGAAAGTTCCGACCCAAGTCGGAAGTTCTGACAGTTGTCAGAACTTTTGAGAAGCATGAAGAAACCTGCTCAGGTGTGCAGGGTTATATATCTCCACGTCAGGAGTTCCGACAAAGGTCGGAAGTTCCTGTGGGGGTCAGAACTTCCGGCAGACCCAATTAAAAACCCAGTTCGAATCTGGCCTTTTGGATTCTGATCCGAACTATTCCAAACTCGTGAGAAACTTGGAAAATAATTCTTGGAGAGCTTTCCTACTAGGATAAGACCACTCCCCTCTATATATATGAGAGGATCATGGCTGATTGAGTTTCTATCTATCCAATCGTCCCTTTACTCCTCTCTCAACCCTTCCTGCTGTTCGTTAAGTTTCCTAGCGAGATTCAGCGGCATTCTAGGCAGCCTTGCTGGTCCTAGGAGATCCTCCGCGTGCTCCTCCCCAACGGGTCCTCCTGAGAGAAGTTCAGGAGCATTTTTTTGCCAAGAACGGGCTACACATCGGCCTTATCGGTCTTTAGATCGGTTTGGTCGATTACACTGCATTCTTGCTGCGTTGCATGTTGATCTACAACCTTTTTGGGCATGCAAGGCCTTGCTGGTGTGTTTGCTTGGAGTCATCTTCAATGTCAACAACTATTTTATAGACTTGTTGTAGCATTTAATTCTTGGTTTTTGTTATTATCAAATATGCTAGATGACTTTGTAGCCGCTTGTGTTCCAATATCTTATACGGCTGGATCAACCAAAAATGCACACATATAGTCTATCTCAGACCAAATAAACTTGATCAACTATATATAATATATTTATACTCATGAACGCACTTGCCTAGTCTATCTCAGGCCAAATAAACATAGTATAATATATTAATTAATTACAATACTCATGAACGCACTCAGCATATATAAAAATGCTACACATCTATAAAAACGATTACATATATTGTATCTCAAACTCCAGATATATTTCAAGTGCGACCAGACTTATTCCAAATATGTTTCACCAAATCCTTCTTAAGCTAGAAATGAGTTGATCGATCTCGAATATCACTATTTTTTTCTAAACTCTGTCAAATGATGTAACATACTGATCTGGAGAGAATTCTGGTTCTTCAATAGTCGCTGAACTAGGAGCCACATTCAGATCTAGATTTTCTTCAATGTCCTCTTCCTTTTCATCTTCAACTATCATGTTGTGAAGTATGATGCAAGCTAGAACAACATCATTGAGTTGATCTCGGTCATATAGATGAGCTGGTCATTTTAAAATGGAAAATCGATGACACAATACACCAAAGGCTCTTTCGATATCCGTTCTTGCCCCTTCTTGGTGCTCTGCATACAATTTGTCCTTGTCAGTGATGGGCATACGTATTGACTTCACAAATACAACCCATTCAGGGTATATTCCATCAGCAAGATAGTACCCTACGTTGTGTTGATTCCCATTGACCATGTATGGGACTCTAGGAGCTTGTTCTTTTAGCTCGTTAATAAATAGAGTAGATTGGTTCAAAATACTAATATCATTGTTAGAACCCACAACTCCAAAGAACGCATGCCAAATCCAAAGATCATGTGATGCCATGGCCTCAAGAATCATCATCGGCACTTTTTGATCACCACGAGTGAACTGACCCTTCCATGCAGTTGGGTATCTTTCCCATTGCTAATGCATGCAGTCAATGCTGCCGAACATACTAGGAAAACCTCTTATCTCACCAAGTTTGAGTAAATGCTCAGTATCCTCCATAGTGGGGCGCCTCAAATACCGATCACCAAATACATCTCTAACACCTTTGACAAAATTCTTCATTGCCTCCATTGCAGTAGTCCCTCCAATCTTTAAGTACTCATCTAGTTCATCTGCAGCACTACCAGTAGCCAATTGGTGAATAGCTGCAGTAACTTCTGCAGTGCACTGAGCCCTTGTCGATTATCGGCATCCACCCTTGGAGTAAAGTAATCAGACCATTGGCCTAAGGCCTGAACGATGCGGAGGAAAAGTGGCCTAGACATACGAAATCTTCGGCGAAAAATTTTGGAAGGATAGAGAGGAGATATTGGGTTGAAGCTCATAGCCTGACCAACTAAATGAAAATTTTCTCCTTACAGTTGTGGCTATGGCGGATAGTGTGGTCGCTGAAGAAAATTTAGAAAACCTCCTGGTGGATAAACCCTGACATTTTTGCACAATTAAAAAACCAGAAATAAAAGTGTAGAGATACATCAAGCTGTAGAGATACATCAGTCTTTTTTATAAGTGTAGAGATTTTGCATCCCATGCTAGAACTTTTAGCAATCACCCATTAATCAAGCCAAGCTCCAATGCGGGCTGAATTTGCATTATACAGTCTTTTTGAAACTCTCAAAGGAGCTCAGTGCATATACTGTCAATCAGCACTAGTGTTACCCAAAGTTTGCTCAGGAAGGGAAAAAGGACATAATCTAAAAGATTGTTTTAACCACTTCAAAAAAACAGGAAATCATGTATGACTAAGGCTACAAGTGCATATCCATGTGATCAATCTTACAGCATACATGGCAGCAGAACCAAACAAAGATTTGGTAGGATCTCTGTAAATTTAGGACATTTTAGATATTATCGCCCACATACAGTCGGGCAAGTGCAAACACGTATTCACAATAACACAAGTGTAACACTACTGCTTCCCAACAAAACCGTACCGCTTTGGGCCCCTGTTTGCCCCCTCCCCCAGGGATGACTCCGCCACTGCCGCCGCCTTCGACCCCCGGTCCCCTCGCCTCCGGCCTCCCTGCCGGTGGTGAGGAGGAGCGGGGGTCCATCCTTTTAGCAGATCTACTGTTTTCTTAGGTTTTCTACTTTTATTTTCCTTTCCTCCATAATAATTTAGGCTAAGTTTTGGTTGGCCATTTCAACGTTTTTTATCTGGCTTTCTGTTTCATACCGGATCGTTGGTGGATGCATCGTTGTCTTCGGTGATGGCATGCTCCTGGAGAGATCAAGGTATGTTGGCATAGTCCTTCCCGAGGAGGGATTGGATCTATTTTTCCCCTTCTACGGGATCGTCTTTCCAGCCGCCGGTGATGCTACTGGCGGCAGTGGATCTGCCCTTCTGGTTGCTAGTGGTGATGCTAGCGGCGTCAGATCTTATGTTTGGTTCAACCTTCAGAAGATATGGCCGATGTGCTCTCGACGCCCTTTACTCCCCATAGTGGTTGAGCTTATTGTGTCTCTTTTGCGGTCTCCATGTTCGTGGAGTCTTCTATTGGTAGGGACTATGGTTCTTGGGTCCAGATCTGGTGTACTTCCATGGTCACAATGGAGCTTCCTAAAGGGGTGTACGTCGTCGGATGTGAGGAAGACGAAGTATAGGGACCTAGTGGTGTGCTTCAATGTAATTTTATTTTATGTTAAGGTCTCAGTTGTAAAAGGGGTTTTAATTTAATGAAATTCAATCCCTTTTGTTGACATTTCTTAACGTTGCTACTAGGTTTTGTATCCCGACAACGATGCCAGAAATGCTTGTTGGTATTTCTTATGCTCATGTAGAATATTCCGCAAGCGCACAAAATACCGTTGTAGCATTTCACCCAGGATTATTCCAGGGTATCATATTTATCCATAGGGAAGCAATGGTTAAAGAAGTTGATAGCTAACCATCATGTATCTACTAACTTAGTATACCGACTAAACTAATGTGGAGTAAGTGATATACGATAAAATAGGGTGACACACAAGAAGTTCTACTCTAGAAAAGATAAAGTGAAATCCTCGTGTAGAATTTGAGGGAGTTTCCTAAGTTCTTCTCTATATTCTAGATCAGACCTGTCGGTGTTTTGTAAACCAGACTAGTAAACTTATACGATTGTCGTGCTGCCCTAGAAAGATGATGGTAGCATCCAAAAGACACAAGGATTTATACTGGTTCAGGCCGAAGCCCTACGTCCAGTCTTAGAGATGATTAAGTGTGTGTTCCTCGCTTGAATGCTTTGAAGTTCTTACAATGTGGGTGCAAGAATGGCAGAAGAGGAAGAAGAGCTAGAGCTAGGAGACAGATAGCCTGAAAGGAAGCTTCAGGGGCCCTGCTATGATCGTGAATGAGTGAGTGAGTAGGGGAATCAGAATATGATATCGAGATGGGTGCCATGGCTGCCCTTATATAGAGTTCGGGGTTAGGGCATATACAAAGCAATAGGTTCTCCTAACCGAGGGGTCGTGAGCATAAGGGAGGGCCTATCTAACTTGGCTTGCAATCTACACCTCTTGTGGGGTACGTCTAGGCATGGTTGTTGTCATGGTCTTGTGGCCACGTCGCAGCATGGTGTGGTGTGGTGCTACTATGCCGGCTGTGGCGGCACTGTAGGCATGATGGTAGTTCACCAACCGTCCTGTGCGATGTGGCCTCTGCTATGGTCTTCGTCATCGTCTCCTGGTTTCCTAGGGTGTCGTACGAGAGTTGGTAGCCGCCCCCAGGTCATCGATCGATTGATTGTCTTGAGGAGCTGAGGGCCATGATCCCGATCACTAGGGTCATCATTCCCCGCCGATCTAGATGGCCTTCAAGTTAAAGCCTTCGTTGTAGATCCCATCCCATAGTGGGTGGGGTCGTACATGCGTCTTGTCAGGCCATATCTGGCCGGTGGTCATCGTACCTATCGTCAGCACCCTAGGGTGGTGTTGTCTTGTCTGATCTACATGACGCAGGGTTGGCATCTGACCAGACCGAGGTGACTATTGTCCCCTCGGCCCTTGCAGGGTCAATGCGGCATGCTTGTTCTTATCAAAATAGGCATGCTTGGCTAGGCTTGACGTCTCACCATCCCTCCCAGGGGTCATGATGAGGGAGAGGTCGTGCACCCTTCGAGCGTCGTACAGCTAAGGCATGAGGAAGGGGTCACGACGGGCCCTGGCCTTAAGGTTCGGCCTGGTTTGCTTAGCTTAGGTGGGCCTTAATCGTTTGGGCCTTCGCTAGCTGATATGCTTCGGGCCACGTGGCCTTCTAACTAGTCGATGCCTTGAGACACCCTAGGGTTATGACCCCGACAAGACCAGACAGGATAACTAGGAATGGGTAAGGCATAACGATCGCACACAATAATACTTTAGAGCAACAGTACCTTTTCGACCCTCGAAGGAGGTGAGAAAGAGTGGTAGGGGGAAAGCTGCCAAAAAGCTCTATGAAAACACCAATTCGAACGTGATGGATTGCGAAGGACTTACAGAGTTGTCACCTCTAGGGTTTCCACAACTATCTGTGGGATTGGGCATAAACTCAGGTAAACACTAGCCTAGGCACCACATCTACGCTAACAATTACTACTCTAGTCACGTATGATAACTAAAGCACCCGATGCGAGTGGAGATCCCATGCAAAGGTGTAATACAACTAAACTAACCATTCTTAGCTAAACAAATAAGTCATAAACTAGACAAACATGAAAGGCATACAAGTAAATAGAGAAGATAAATATATTAAAGCAAGAGTAATACAAAGGAAAGATACAAAGGCATACTAGAGCTCAGAAGACTCCTTCGGAACCCAAGCACAGCTCAACTCTTCCTTACTCCAAACTCACTATTCTACTTCTACATCTTGAGAAGTAGAGAGAGCTTCTCTTGTGGTGTGTGTTACAAGTGAGGGAGAGGGGTCCTATTTATAGCCTAAGGTGGAGTAGGGGCTACTCCAACACCACATCAGTGATCCGCGTGACATCCTATCCTTGCCCTTGGATCAAACCAGCCTTGAACCGCCATAAATCAACGCATAGGATTGCTCCCAAGTGTGTTTCCTTGCACGTGTTCAAAGGAGAGGTGGTGGAGTGACTGAGGGGCGTCGGGCGGCGTAGGTAGGGCACTGGCCGGCCCCTCACCATTGAGTGGGCCCTCCTCCTTCGGTGTAGGGCCTCTTGGGATGTAGTAGAGGTGGGTATGAACACCATATGTCCATTTGAGCACCTGGTGTACTGGATGGGGAGTCAGCAATCCATGTGATGCCTCTTTTCGGCCATTGATCACGCACCGACATGGAATCAATGGTGAAGAAGGCTTGGGAGTGTGTTTCTTGGCCATTTCACATGGATTGGTGAGGTGGCACTAGTGGGGCCACACCGGCTGATGCCATGGTGGGGCCAGGTGGCGCCACCAAGGGCCCATGGTGGCCCACCTTGCTCCAATTGCTTCTAGTTGCTTGATTTTTGATATTTTTGTATAGTTTTCCTGCATGACCAAAGATCTCCAAGCACAAGTGGAAATATGTGAATTATAAATATAAATCACTACTTGTGGTATTGTTTTCTCCCATTGTTGGTGCAATGTTGATGGTCAAAATAGGCATTTAGTGACTGTCAACACCTTTCTCAAAAAAACACAAGTGCAATATATGACGGCAGGCAACATAGCATCACTTGTATTCAGTTCAACCACTTGCAGGCATCAAAATCAACTACTTCAAGGCATCTGTAAACATCATTTGAACTAATTGCAAAGATCAAAATCAACTACTTGCATAGATCGAAATCAACACCTACCATGGATTTGGGGCTTGCTGGTTTCCATGTTGAGATGGAAAATTTGGGGGTATGGCCCCCCATCCTACTTCTTATGGTGGTCGTGGCAGCACAGTCGGCGCAGCAGGGGAAGAAGTCAGCACACTAGGGGTAGAACTCGGCGGTGTTGGAACCAGTGGTGGCGCTGGGGCAGAAGTTGGCTGCGGCGGCGTTGCCACTGGTAACGAAGATGGAGGAGGCGGCGGCACCGGTGATGTCGTCTTCATGCCTAGCCACCACCCCCATGTCCTTTCCCTCCTCTGCCACATGTGCGCCGCCCAGAGCTCTAATGTGGCATTGGATCCATCAGCACTGCTCGGATGAATCAAAACCGCTCGGCGCTGCTTGGGAGTACGGGGCTCGAAGCAATGGGCGGAGGTGGAGGGGGTGGAATGGATTGGGTAGAGGCGGGATGGGCGGGAAGAATGCCAAAGAAGGTGAGAATCAGGGCGGAGCCGCATGCCTAGAGCGAGCCCGACCGCACAGGATCGATGAATGAAACTCCGCCCCCTCAATGCGAGTTTCATACGCTTTCCAATGACTTGGTTACGTTGCCCAAACATTTCATCCTCATGAAACGTATTCATTCTCTCTCCTCAAAACATGCAAAGATTCTATTTTCCTGATGTGTCACCCTATTTAATGTGCATGAAACTCCCATGACATCCCCATTGAGACTGACCTTATATTACAATACTCATATGTAGATACTTTTATTTTTACTGATTAAGTTAGACTTTAAGTACCAATAATTCTATTTACTTTTCCATCCCATTCATGTTTGCCCCCCTCCCCTTGCATTGCACATTAACGTGTATTTGATATAAATTTAGTTGAAACCATCTCATGTGCTCATATTCTAATATAATATATACAATACCCATACAAAGTTTCTTATATTTATTTTGTTGACCCCTTGCATTGCACATGTCCATATGTGTTTGACACGTATTTGGTTGAAACCATCTTTCATGTGTTCATATTCTAATACTCCATCTGTTTCAAGATATTGTTCACATTTTTAGCTTTGTCACAAGTCAAACTTATCTAATTAATTAACTTTGACCAAGTCACCAGACAAAAGATATAGTAACATGTCAAAGTTCAAACAAGTGCACCATGAAACCATATTCCATGAATTTGATCAAACTAATTTGATGTTATAGATATTTGTGCATTTTTCTATAGCTTTGGCCAAAGTTAGAGTGTTTGACTCAGGACCAAGTTAAAGTGAACTATAATTTCAAACGCGGGAGTACAATAATCATAGAAAGTTTATAATGCTATCATGGACTTTAGTTACAATTACATTATATATATATACTTATCAATCTCTAATAATTTTTCTCATTGTACCACCATGTTTGTTTGACATTTGTTCAGCTAAACTCTCTTGTGTGTTCATATTCCAATACAATACTTAGGTACCTGCCCATTCCATGCATGGAACATCAATGTGGGTTCAACACATGTTTAGTTGAAACCTTAGATGAAATTATGTATTTGGCATGGAAATTGCAATGCCCATAGCTACATGCATTTATTTATATGGTATATGCAAGTGACACAGATCATGCATTATTGTTATTATGATAGAAGTGATAATTTAGAAGCATGCTTGTTTGTTTGGTGTAACATCCCGGTCTAGGGCTTAACAGGATTAATAGGACACTCATACCAATAAGTTGCAACTTCTTTTCCGGAAGCTCATCCCCAAAGAACTCCAAGTTAAGCATGCTTGACCTGGAGCGATGGGTGACCGACCGGGAAATTCTTCCCGGGTGCACACGAGTGAGGACAAAGTGCGCAGAAAAGACTTGTGTGGGTCTGTAAGGGCAGTCTATGTCCTAGAAAGCGGCCAGATATAAGCGGGTCCATCCTCGAGGAGGCGGGACGTTACAGAATGGTATCAGAGCCGACTCTCGTGGTTTCACGGGCGCGTGTGTCGCAGTTGCATAAGCATGGTGCGCATGGCTGGTGTGGACCCAGAGTGGTCACACAGCATGGCACATGCACTGGCACTGGACACACGAACGTGGCCAAGAGAGGATGTTCCTGGCTTGGAATTGACCGACGAGGACATCGGTCTCTTAAGGGGGTGAGGATGTAACATTCCGACCCAGGGCTTAACAGGATTAATAGGATACTCATACCAATAAGTTGCAACTTCTTTTCTGGAAGCTCATCTCCAAAGAACTCTAAGTTAAGCGTGTTTGACCAGGAGCGATGGGTGACCGACCGGGAAATTCTTCCTGGGTGCGCATGAGTGAGAACAAAGTGCGCAGAAAAGACTTATGTGGATCTGTGAGGGCAGTCTATGTCCTAGAAAGCGGCCAGATGTAAGCGGACATGTCCTCGAGGAGACAGGACGTTACATTTGGGCTTCTTGGGAGCTTTTGGACTCAGCTTTAAGACCTTACAAAAGCCAAAAAAGCTCCCGAAAGTCAAAAGCTAGAAGCTCCTCAAAGTGAGCTTGGGTTTTGAGCTCATCAGAGCTTTTTGGCTTTTGGAAGGTCCCAAAGCTAAAGTCAAAAGGCTCCTAGGAAGCTGAAACAAATAGGGCCATAGAAGATTTTGGGACACAACTTCTCTATAAGGTTACATGTAGGTAATTTAGTAGATTGAAGAGTTACTTTAGGTAATTTTTAGTTAATAATGGCAGGTGTGGGTAATTTAGATACTAATTTAGGGGGTCTCTTTTTATACCTAAGTTAGTATTTTCTATGTTAAAAATGGAAAAAGCGAGTGATTTAAAAGCATATATATAAAGTATTCTTGGGATATTTTTTGAAGTGGAAAATGTAGGCCATTTAGATATAGTGGTTTACTTTTAGTTATTTTTAATAATATTGGAGGTAAGAAGTTTCGATGCACATTTATAAGAGTTAATTTATATTAACTAGTATAATGCTCGTGCTAACGCCACGGTTTTATCTTGGGGATGCTCATAAAAACAACCAATATTTTTTTACATAGTTTAACTTTTACACACGGGGGAGGCCATTTGGAGTTATTGAGTTCAAAAAATCAATAGGGAAGTGATTCTGAGGATAATCAACAACAGTGTCAAGGTTGTGGTAAACCTTTTCCTCTCCTGAAAACCTCTCAATCATCATTGCATTCAGCTCATCAACATGTTCATTTTTGGTCAATAGAATGACACGCGAGCTCATATAGGTGCCTAATGTTGCATGTTCTTCAAGTGAAGGGAAAACATCTTGAATGAGTTTGTTGACTGCCATCTCCGTGTCGGTATATCCATTAACAATGTCATTAGGGAGTTGAACATAATCATCTCCAATTATTTTCAGTTCTAGCATATCTTGTGGTTCCTGCCCCGGTTCGAGATTGCTTGTTATCTCTTCCCAGTAGGGATTGCATGTCATGGTGATGAAGTAATCAGGCTTGCCAAAACGCTACACAATAGCCATAGCATTAAGGAACCATTGTTGCATGTCTCGATCGCATCCTGGGAATGATCTTGACAGCACAATTCTTTTGCCAACCTTAGAACTTTGCGTCTCTCCAGCAGAGATAACATCAACCAGTCCCTATAATAATACATTTAAGCACATATAATTTTAGCGCAATGCAGTAACAAGGTTGCAAAGTTCATAAACAAAAAACAAATAAACAAAATAATATGAGTGGTTACCCGGTATAGCTCTGCCCATATTAGTTTTTGGTTATCAGGATTAGAGTACCAATCTAGCCTCATGGACTCAATCTTTATATATGTATCCACAACCCACTGCTAGAAAAGACGTCCTCTAAATAATATAATGTTAAAAAGTCCCCGTCTAACTTGCAACTTGAAGTAGTAGTATTCTCGTGCAGTTACATATCTTGCGGATTGTGCTGCATCTGCAACTCCACTTAGCACGTCACCTTCTTGTACGTCATTGTCGCCTTTTTCCGTCTGATTTTTATTATTATTATCAGCTGCAAGTTAGATAAAATATTAGATTATGTTATAATACAGTATTATAGCAGCGATTCAATAGTACCAGTATTATAGCAGAAAATAACATAGGAGATAATACCTTGATAACCACCAGTAGTCCCGTCATCCATGTAATTAACATTATTAGTAGAAGTCGGGGTTGCAAATGTTTGAGTGACTAGACCCCCACTGTACGGTATAAACTTGTTCCATCCCATTTCCCCTCGTGGGCTATATATATGATAAGCTAATGGGTCATAACAACCATGGTATACTTGGATATACTGCGGACGACGATCGGTCTTTCCATATACAGCCACACTCCTATCAAAACATCTCTGTGGATCGTTCTCTTCCATCCAGATAGCAGCAACTTAGGACCCTGTTGGGGCATTGTACCTTCTCTGGTTAGGCGTGATATTTGTATTGAGTTCAATTCGGTAGTCATCCAAGTTTGGAAAAGCATCATTTCTCCTAAAAGTATGAACATATAGGTTATCCTGCAAAATTGGAAGGATATTCCGGATGAGGTTGGTATCAAGATCAAGGGACCCTTTGACTCTATGTGATAAGGCTTCATCTTCTGTATCATAAAAGTAGAGCTACAAATGCCGAGCGTCGTTGCCACCTGGCACCAGGTGGTCCAGACGGTGGTACAACTCGCCATGAACTCGAAATGTATAAACACCGGTCCAGACGGTGCTATATCTGCGGTCAATGGTAACCCCTATACTTGCAAAGGTGAAATGCGAGTTGATATAACGTATATGTTTCCTGAAATATTTTGCATCATCATCTACTTGACTTGCCTTTTCAACTCTGCAGGAACTGGTATATGTATTTGTACTTTTCCTTTCCTACAACAAAACCCGGGTGTCTCATGCTGAAACTTCATCGCACCGCAGTAACTGCAATCAGGGACATTTCTCAATTTATGTTGTTGTGGCAGGTTCTGGTAGATGAAGTCATATGGATCATCATTTGTCACACTATTTGCAGCTGAACCCTCTGGAAGCACATGATATGACTCATAATCATGACCTGTGTAGATATTGTAGTAATCACTTTAATTTAATATATAAATATGCTCTATTGAAGCTGGATTTCTAACATGACGTATATAGATGTTGTCATAGTACCTTGTGCCTGTCGCCGAATGACTCCATCCTCATCGTATAAGTTTTCGTTGTGCAAACCATGGTCGCCGTCCATGGCATGTTCATCACCGTCAGAACCATCATGCATTGGTTCAAATAGTTCACGGTCGAATTCATCTTCATTGGTTTGGATATCTACATGGTTGTGGCGCCGGCCTGGTATATGAACTTGTGCAGATATTTTTAAAATAAGTACAGTAACATACATATAAATGCCTTATTTTTTACTATAAAGTAGCATGAGGTTGTTGTGCTCACTTGACTCACCGAAAGTAGGCAACGGACCAGTAAGGACCGTACGTGGGCCCCTACGCCCTGGAACATAATTATCATTTCTGTGTAGTCAATCCGTGGGCTCTACGGACTCATCAGTTTCCACTATTATCGATAATCCAGTTTCCAAATCCACACCTTCACATATGAATATGATTTTAGGTTAATGATATATCAGGCGGTGGGCGAAATGCATAAGGGCTTAGATATTTCTCACCTGCGGACGAGGATGCCAGAACTATTATTTCGGCATCGTCTTAATTGAGAACAGTAGTGGTGCTATTATTTTGCAATTCAGCCTTATTCTGTGATCGATATTGACGTTGGTACTCACGGTGTCTCCTTTTACTCTCTTCTCTCTGTTCATCAATCATCTCAGCTCTTCTTTTCCGTTGTTGCGCGTTCCTCTGAGGGTCTCATTTGTGAGGCCAGTCATTATATTATTACAGTAGAGATTAAAATAAAGTGACTCTTTAAAATAAACATGAAGTTACGTATCTGCTCTTTATCGCTGGCCACAGATAGTGCACTGGCTGTTGTGGTTGCGGTGCCAATGCCAACATGGTTGTGATTCCCATGTGCATTTGGTTGGATATTTTTCTTGTCCAATATAATTGGCCAGTTTTGGTCCATCTCAGAGTGATTAGTACCTGTATATTTTTTGTCAGCTGTACTAAAAAACTCAAATTATACCGGGTCAGCATTGGTGTCATTTTCTATGACTGGCAATGGTCCAGTCAAAGCACAGGAAGCCCTATTATTTTGGGATTCGGCCTTCTTTCTTTCTCGGTACTGATGTTGGTACTCTTATTGTTTCCTCCTCATCTCCTTCCCTTTGTTCGTCGAACATCTCAGCTCGACGAATCCATTGCTACAGGTTCCTTTCTTCCCTCGTCCGCCGGGCCTCATCTATATACTGCGCACTTGGACATGTATAGGAAATCAATAAGACACCCCCAAAGTGCTATATATATAGTGTGAAATTATACCTATGATGTTGGTGATATCGCTTAGTGCATCGTGTGTGTCTCTTGGCGTAGACATGGAGTTACTGTATCAAGTAGGTGATCGTGCGGGACCTTCGATTTTTTTGATAGAACCGTGGCTGCTGATTTGTTCTGCAAGATGATAATAATCGTAAGTAGTTGATCATTTTGAAAACAGAGATGGCTACATCAGCAGGCAAGCATTTAGCAGATCGATAAACAATGATGACTGAAACAACGTGAACCAACCCTGGCCGGCTGCTCATAAACAAGATAAACAATGATGACTGAAAAACAGACAGGCACGTTTGTAGATCAGCAACATCAGTCCATAGGTAGGGACGTTCGTAGATCAGCCATGACAGGCCACAGCCAGCCAGGCACGTTCGTAGATCAGCAACCGGTTTGGACGGCGACGGCAAACATAGCGGCCAAATTCAGAACTTATGAATTCATATGTGTGCATAGCTGTTAACTGAACAGACCTGGAACTGGAAGAGTCTCCAACTGAGCGATCTCCTGGACACGTGGTGGCGTGTCACGTGGTGATGAAGCTGGTGACGGAGATTGCCCTGGTCGGCTGCCGTCGATGGCAGGGCTCCCGGCCGTCTCGTAGGAGGATGTACTCGCTCGTGCCCGTCTGGGCGTAGGCGAAGGATGTCGGGCGCGTCGGGAAGATGCCGCGAGCAGGCCCAAGGTGCAGCCACCGAGCAAGTGATGAGGGCGCCGCGACCATGGCGTCACCGGGGCTGTGGCCGGCGGCGCGGGCGCCGGCGTTGTTGCCGACCGGCAGTGGCCGGCGCGAGCGGGAGGCGATGCACGGAGGCGCCAGAGAAGTGCCCTCCCCGGCAGCGCAGCGGACGTGTGCATGGAGGGAGCCCGGGCGAAGAGATCATGGGGGGTGAACAGCGCCGCGGAGATCGTGGTGGCAGCCTCGAGGTGAGATCAAATTTCTAACCTGCGGTTCCGCACGCGCCAGCAGCATACGTACGGTGATTTCTTTTTTTTCGGCGAGTTCAGGATTCGAACCTGCGGCGTTCGTACCGTCGTTCGTAAGAGGGGAAGGGCGCAGGAGTGAAGGGGTGAGAAGCCTCGCATCAAACTTCGTCTCTCGGCCCTTGGATCTAACGTAGTTCTTTCGTGAGCTCTTAATTTTAATGGAGGTAAATTCCTGTGTGCAATTTTCTGGGTACACAATGGGTAGACTACTCAGCGGGGGACATTTTCATTGGTGGACCTAAAATAATTCGAAGTGGTCAATTATAGTAGATATATTTATTTTTGAAAATGGGATATGTGGGTAAATATAAATAAAGATTAAGGGGGCACTTTATGTTATTTTTCTAATGATAGTTGGATAATTTAGATCAAGATTTAGCTAGTTACTTTAGCATATTTTGTAATGTAGAGGTTAATAATATTTTAGGGAAGAAAATAGATTGAATGTTTATTATTGTCAATGATGATTAGAGTCTAATGAGCAGACACCTAGATATTTCATAATTATTTTTTTGGGAATTTCTAGAATTTATCCCTTTTACCCTAGTGCACCTTATGAGGATTAATATTGAATATTCTTAACTCATCCATCAACCCTGCAGGGGACAGAATATCATGAAATATAAGCATTAAAAGTTCATGTTTAATACCTAAAGTATACTTACGTGATGGTGCGTTCTCTCTTTATATTCAATTTTAACACAACATACATATATTTATTCTATAATCTGTATCTGGCTGTGATAAACTTATTAAATACTTTAAATGTGTTCATATCAATATCCATAGTTTTCTCCCTCTGCATGGTACCTCCTCGTGTTTTCAGGGAAACATAAAGTATAGATTCGTCACTCATGTACGCATGTATACTTGATTGATAAGATGGCCTACATGATATTTACTCTAAGATAGTTTTTATCATAACAGAATTGTACAATTTAGCAACATATGTAGGCATAATATATGGTTAGTTAACATGTTTGTAATAACATATAAATGTTGGTAATTAAATATAGATTTGAAGGTTTATAACTATAGAATTGTAATTCAGGTGTAAATAAGATTATTATTTAGGTTATCTATCATAATGCCAAAATAATTATTTAGATATAAATTTAGAAGCTTATTACGTTAGAATAGGTTGAATAATGGCAGATATAGGTAACATAGATGTAAAAATTTAGAATGTTACTTTAGGTTTTGTTTCATAATAAAAAATGTTGGTAATTTAGATGTTGTTAGGGGTTAGTTTAATTATATTGTCTTTCGTAAAAAGAGGTGGTTAATGTTTTAGGAAATAGAATATATCCGATGGCTATTATTATCAATGGTGATCCAAGTCTAAATTGACTGCTAGAACTTTCCAATTTTTTTGTGAGAGTTTTCATGTTTTATGTTTTTTTCTCGAGAAACATGAAAAAAATTCTCACAGCTTATTACGTTTTTTTGAGAAAAAAGCTTATCACAAAAAAAATTCTCACATGAAAAAAAGCTTACAAAAAAAAAGCTTATTACGTTTTTTTTAGAAAAAAAGCTTATCACAAAAAAAATTCTCACATGAAAAAAAGCTTACAAAAAAAAGCTTATCAATGGTGATCCAAGTCTAAATGTTTTATGTTTTTTTGAGAGAACTTTCCAATAGAAGCTTATTACGTTTTTTTTTGTGAGAGTCTTCACGAGAAAAAATTCTCACAAAAAAAAGAGGGGTTAGCATATGTCTCGTGAAGATTGACGAGGAGGCCAGGCTTTGTATGAGTCCAACTAGTAATATTATAATAAAATATTATGTTATTTACAAAATATTCAAATATAATTGTACCTTAAATTATATTGTAGTGCCCATATATATCTCTATATTCATGTTCCTTGTATTGAAGCGAGCCGTAGAACCTGTTTAAACGCCCTTAATTTGTCTAGAGGCAACAATCAGGTGCTTTGTTTGCTATCTTTTGTGTAAAGTGGACTGCAAATTAAATGTGAGACACAAAAGGTTAACTATTGGCATAGTAATACTTTTATTGCAAATAATAGTCGTGATCTCATGGCTGTTATTTATCTATGGTGCTGTTTGGTTACATGACGGTTACATGAACATGAACATAAAGGAAACATATCCGTCGCTGGAATGGGAAGGGAATCAATGATTATGCGTTTTGTTTGGTTCACCCATGGTAACCGAGGGCACGGGAGTGGAATCGATTGCCGGTCAAATCGGGCATAACCAACCAACTGCCCTGCTATTGGATCCCGTCGGTGGTGAAGCAAACAGAAACTAACGCTATCAGTTAACGCTGTAACCGGATGACGCCGAAAAATACTCCAGCCAAACAGCATCATATATATGCGGATAGAACATGTCTCTAGGTCATATGGCATCTTCTCCATCGTCCTTT
This sequence comes from Saccharum hybrid cultivar R570, assembly GCA_038087645.1. Lineage (NCBI taxonomy): Eukaryota > Viridiplantae > Streptophyta > Magnoliopsida > Poales > Poaceae > Saccharum > Saccharum hybrid cultivar. The sequence continues at coordinate 16,689,940 of JAQSUU010000551.1, read as the reverse complement.
TATTATCCATTATTAGGGGCCGGATAAGAAAGGAGCTGCCTTTAGCTTGCATGGTGGTGCCACGTCACCGAATATAATCCTAGCCTCACTGTACTGGTACGCCGGCACACGTCGTATCGTATCCCCTGTGGCTGGGAACGCTGCAAGGATCTCTTTGGCCTTTTGAGATGTTCTTCTCCAGGGCAACGATCTTTGGTTGTTCTGCGACCTAGCATTATCCCTTTTCGATAAAAAAAGCTACTCTCTATTCTAAATTACAAATCATTTTAGTTTAATTTATTTTAAGTTATTTTTTATCGTTAACCCAATCTATATAAAAATATATTAACACCTACAATATTAAATAAGTACAGTAACAAAATACATTTCATGGTGGATTTAATAAATGTAGTTTTATGTTTCTATAGATGGATTTGACTTATTAGAAAACTAAAACGACTTATACAATGGTAACGGAAGTAGTCATAATACATCTCATAAATATATACGAGGCATCATGCACACATAAGCTATACACTACCGGAGACACGTTCTTTGCCTGTGTCGCATGCTTTGCCGAGTGCATTTCATCGGGCACTCGGCAAAGAGGCCGATTTGCCGAGTGTCGCACTCGACAAATAAATACACACGGCAAATCTGTGGTTTGCCGAGTGCTCAACACTAGGCAAAGGTAGGCACTAGGCAAACAGGAAGTTTGCCTAGTGTCAAGCACTCGGCAAACAGGAAGTTTGCCTTACACTCGGCAAATTCTAGCTTTGCCTAGTGCCTGACACTAGGCAAACTGTTCCACTCGGCAAACCTTGGCAGACTGTTCCACGCCGTTAGTATTTGCCGAGTGTTTCCACCGACACTCGGCAAAGTGAGAACTTTGCCTAGCGTTTCCACTGGACACTCGGCAAAGTGACAACTTTGCCTAGTGTTTTCTCTTACACTAGGCAAACTAATTTTTTTTCATTTTCTAGACTCCAAACTTTTTCCGCTAACATCATACAGTAACCTTGACTCCATGTTAAAGTTTGGTATCTTTTGCAATCTATTTGCTATATTTAGTAAATTTATCTCATTTAATTGAATTTTTGGGGATAACTTAAATTTGAACTGCAGGAGGTTCAATTAATTGAAAAAAATGAATTGAAAATTGATATTCATGTTATTTGAAATAGAAGAATGTTAAAATCCTCAAAGTTACATCAAATTTCGAACATCTTCCTCATGAAACATGAGCACGAACATCTCACCAAATTGTTTTTAAATTATATAAAAAGCAAACGAAGTCTGAAAATCACAAGATTTGTCAAGATGTCATGATATCATATGTCGAGGCTGTGATAAAAATTTGAGAAGGTTTCACGAAAGTTGTCACGTACAATACTTACAAATCGGAACATCTTCGTACAAGTTTCAGAGAGTTGAGAAGGATCCGATAAGATCCGTTGTCAAATTGAGTGTCGAGTTGGAGTTTCACTTCAAACTTTTTGTATAGTGAATAGATGACAGAGATTGCGCATTAAATAATGTTTGAATATTCATGGAAGCATCGAGCATACAATGTAGAGTGCATTTAAGAAAGTATTTTAGGATTTGATTAACTAGAACAAATTAGCATCTAGTAGATGTAATAATACATCAATATTTATTTGACTTTTTAAAATTTGTATATGATTATTAAAATAAAAATAGCATTAAAAACACATCTATAAATTTGTTAAGAATACTTCTATAAGCCCTAGAAGTTGATTTTTAAAAATATGTACATGATTTTAAAATTAAAAAAAATTCACATTGACTTTGCCGAGTGTCGGATCCATGGCACTCGGCAAAGTGTTTTATATATAATAATCTGGCCGTGATTTGAAAAAAAAAATCAATTTGGGTTTGCCGAGTGCTAGATCTACGGCACTCGGCAAACCGCCCACCCACCGAACAAAACACACACGTGACACGCCCACCCAGCCGACGCACCACACACACCGACGCCACCGGCCCCGGTCGTGCCACCACCGGTCACGCCGCCACCGGCCGCGACCCGCGCCGTGCTGGAGCCTGGCCGCCACCGGCGGCGCCCCATGCCACCGGCCTCGCCCCGCGCCGCGCAGGAGGCAACCTGCGCCACCGGCGGCGCCCCACGCCACCGGCCCCGCCCCGCGCCGCCACCGGCCGCAACCCGCGCCGCGTAGGAGGCAACCCGCGCCACCGGCGGCGCCCCATGCCACCGGCCCCGCCCCGCGCCTTCACCGGCCCCGCCCCGCGCCGCCACCGGCCGCCACCGTTCTCAGGTATAGCTCCATCAACACTCGTGAAAATGTCCTATTTTTTGAACCATCTTGGCTTCGATTGCTTATGGTGGATAGAATTTGTTCTATTGAGATGACAGGGTTTCGATCTTGGCCACTACACTCAATTGTGTATACCTTGAAACATGTAGCAGCCGGCTCCCTCTTTAGTTAAAGTCCAACTAAGTAGAGATTCAAGAAAAATATAAACTAAACCAATATTGCATACTAAACCAATGTTTGATTAAGGCCTTGGTCGCAGTGGCATAACAGGCTATGCTTGCAATGGGCTCCTACATTGATATAGGTGGTTTGTCTGATAGCTTATTCAAGTTCTCAAAGTAATTATTGACCCTTTTGTTGAACGTCGTAATGATAGCGTGGTGAAATATGTGGGGGCTTCTTGCTATATGTATCATGTTCACCAAATACCAATAGGCCGGAGTTCCTTCCTGATCCGATAGGATCCTTCTTGTAGATTTTAGAGATTGACAATAATGTCAGCTTCCTACTAGAGGTGTTCATCCCTGAAACGTGGTTGTTCATTGTCATTCTTGGCACAATCCATAAAACCAGATCTGTCGATATGTTAGCTTTTGGTGAGGGTGATCTTCATAGGCGAGGGCCACTGAAAATAAGCAGCATGTCCATTTGATGTCGAGCTTACATATCGCCCTGAATTTGAGCTACAACAACCTCTCTGGCAACATATAATGTACATATAATATAATATATTATAATATATGGATGCAATAATGCACATACAGTAGTACTCATACAAAGTAAGCAGTCCTAGTATATTATAGATGAACTTGCATTGGAGAAGCAGACAGAAATAGTAAACTACTAATCTTGATCCCACACGTCAATTTATTTAGGATGGATGACCGTCAGTGGATGTACATGGGCCACTTAAGTCAGGGTCAGGTCACCGATGAATGGATCAACAAGACCGATGAGTTCTTGGAACTGGCATTTGGTGAGGCTGCTAAAGGAGCGAGTAAAATCTTCTGTCCCTGTAGCAATTGTGCAAACAGGAAAAGACAAACAAAGATGGTCATGGGGCAACATCTTTGGAAGAATGGATTTACAGCAGACTATACTCTTTGGGTCTACCATGGTGAAGCTGATCGTATGAGAGAGGAGGTGGTGAGACCACGCGTCGAGCATTATGATGCCGATGCCGGGGTAGCAGATTGGTTAGATGACTTTCATGAGGCACAGTTCGCTGAAGGACGTACAGAGGAGGAGCCAGAGGCAACCGCAAAGGCGTTCTACGATATGTTTTCTTCGGCACAGAAACCCCTTCACGGCCACACAAAGGTTTCTCAACTGGATGCCATTGGACGCGTAATGGCGTTAAAGTCTCAGTGTAGCATGAGTCGAGACGCCTTCGATATGATGTTGACAGTTATTGGCTCCCTGCTTCCAGAGGGTCATATTCTGCCAAAGAGCATGTACGAGTCACAGAGACTCCTTCATGCACTTAAAATGCCGTATGAGCAGATACATGCTTGTCCGAAGGGGTGCGTCCTATTTAGGAAAGAACACATGGAAGCAAAGTACTGTCCAAAGTGTAAATCATCTAGGTTCCTGGAGGTAGACTCTGGTGATGGCCAGAAGAGGCAGCTTGACATCCCCATGACAATCTTACGGCACCTTCCATTCATACCGAGGATTCAACGGTTATACATGACCGATGAATCCACAAAACAGATGACATGGCACAAAAATGGCAAACGATACAATTATGACAAGATGGTACATGCATCCGATGGTGAAGCATGGACCAGCTTTGATAGCATTCATCATGAGAAAGCTAAAGAGGCTCGTAATGTACGTGTTGCGCTGGCAACAGATGGGTTCAATCCTTATGGAATGATGTCTGTCCCATACACATGTTGGCCCGTGTTCGTTATCCCCCTCAATCTCCCCCCAGGCGTATGCTTTCAACGACAGAACGTATTCTTGTCATTGATAATTCCTAGACACCCGAGAAATAATATGGGTGTGTTTATGGAGCTTGTGATTGATGAATTGGTCCGTGCATGGGAGGAAGGGGTATGGACATACGACCGGGCTACAAAGACAAACTTCAAAATGCATGTTTGGTACCACTACTCCCTGCATGACTTCCTGGCGTATGGGATATTCTCCGCCTGGTGTGTTCACGGGAAGTTCCCATGCCCAATATGCAAGGAGGGTCTGAGATTTATTTGGTTGTAGAAGGGTGGAAAGTATTCGTCGTTCGATAAACATCGACAATTCCTCCCTCTTGACCATCCATTCAGACGAGACATCAAGAACTTTACGAAAGGTGTTGTAGTGACAGACCCTGCACCCCAGGTGATGACTGCTGCCGCGGTTCATGAACAGATAGATGCTCTCGTGGCCAATCAAGAAGGAGATGGTTTTGTGGGATATGGTGAGCAACATATGTGGACTCATAAGTCGGGCTTGACTCGGCTCCCCTATTTCGATGACCTTCTTCTGCCACATAACATTGATGTAATGCATACTGAAAAGAATGTCGCCGAGGCACTTTGGGCAACACTCATGGACACTGAAAAGTCTAAGGACAACCCTAAGGCTAGAGTGGATCTGGAAACGTTATGTGATAGACCAAACCAAGAGATGAAGCCTCCTAGTCGTGGCAAGATATGGAGAAGGCCTAAGGCCGATTTTGTCTTGACCAAGGTCCAAAGGAGGGAAGTACTACAATGGATCCAAACGTTAATGTTCCCTGATGGGTATGCAGCTAATCTGAGGAGGGGAGTGAACTTATCCACTATGCGAGTCTTAGGGATGAAGAGTCATGACTACCACATATGGATTGAGCGGCTTCTTCCGGCGATGGTTCGAGGCTATGTCCCTGAGCATATCTGGCTAGTGCTAGCAGAGTTAAGCTATTTCTTCCGCCAGCTTTGTGCCAAGGAGTTATCTCGGACCGTGATTGAATACTTGGAAAGAATGGCACCTGTGTTGCTGTGTAAGTTGGAGAAGATCTTTCCACCCGGCTTCTTTAATCCGATGCAACATTTGATTTTGCATCTCCCATATGAGGCACGAATGGGAGGACCCGAGCAGGGCCGTTGGTGCTATCCAATCGAGAGATGTCTAAAGGTTCTTCGAAAGAAATGTAGAAATAAATGCAAAATCGAGGCTTCCATTGCAGAGGCATATATTCTAGAGGAGGTGTTGAACTTCACAACAATATACTATGGTGACAACCTCCCTAGCGTGCATAATCCACCCCCTCGTTACAATGCTGGCGAAAATGAATCGAATCTCAGCCTTTTCCGAGGGCAACTCGGAAGCGCAAGTGGATCGACCTCTAAGACCTTAACACCTGAAGAGTGGCGCAGTATCACGCTGTATGTGTTGAACAACCTTGACGAAGTGGAGCCATACATGCGGTAAGTTCTCAACGAACTTGTTCCATACGCCGTTACTATTCTACATCCAACCCCCTTCTTTCTCGTTGGTACAGGGAATTTCTTGATCGATTCTGGAATCTATCAAGGGAACCTACCCCACAGGAATCTGATACCCTTCTTAGATAGGGTGCGGGAAGTGGAATGCCCGATTTCATATCTTGGTTCAAAGAGAAGGTACCGTCCAATTTAATTTGTAATTAGTTTGACATTCCAAGTTGCTCGTACGTTTGAAAAATATAACGATCTATCCGGCTTGATCTTGCAGAGCCAAAGAGATGTGTCTATGAGTGCCGAGTTGAGACAGGTTGCGGATGGCTTTGAATATAGGGTCAGGTCATTTACTGGATATGACGTGAATGGATATCGCTTTCACACAACAAGCTACGAGCAGAGTCGGCCCAATCGAAGAACCACAAGTACCGGAGTTTTTACGCCTGGCCAAGATGGGGTCGACTATTATGGAAGAATTGAAGAAATATATGAACTCAAGTTTCGTGGTTCCAAAGCTCTTAATCCCGTCATATTCAAATGTCATTGGTTTGATCCTGAAGTAACGAGACGGACATATTCTAATCTTGGGCTAGTCGAAATTCGACAGGATTCGGTCTTACCAGGAGACGATGTCTATATTATCGCCCAACAAGCCACGCAAGTCTATTATCTTCCATATGCATGCCAAACCAAAGAGCATGTTAAGGGTTGGGATATTGTGCACAAGGTATCACCACACGGTAAAGTACCTATCCCAAATGATGAAGATTACAACTTAGACCTAAACACATACGACGGTGAGTTCTTTCAAGAAGAGGGGCTAGAAGGGACATTTGAGATAGACTTAACCAAAGCGATGGAGATAGAAGTAGACAATGAAAGGGTCCATGACGACGACGCTGGAGATGAGGTGCAAAATGTGAAGGACTTACAAATGCTTGAGCGATTACATTCAGACAATGCCAATGATGACAGCATTGCTCCTTCGGATAGTGTTGATTATGACATGGTTGATAGCGATGATGAGACTTATGATCCAGCTAATTTGGATCATGAAGACTATTTCTAATACATGTAATACTATGTTATTTTGTAATTATATTATTCTAATACATGTAATACTATTGTATTTTGTAATTATGCTATTTTCTAATACGTCTTGTTTACTCTTTTTAATTGCAGGTGATTGAACAAAGATGGTGGGCGGTAGTCAGAGGAGGGTGCACTCGATTTACCAAAGAGCACGCTCTGCAGCGCCTGCTGCAGATGAGGAGCCATCGCAGGGGAGGAGGAGGAGGAGGAGCCACAGGAGGGACCCGTCGCCTCCTGCCCCGTTGTGTGAGGAGGACGAGCAGGTGACACCTGGGGACGGGGAAGAGGAGGAGGATGTTTCGCAGGGGGACGACGAGGTGCAGCATGGGGACGAGGAGGTGGAGGACGAGGCGTCAGGAGGGGGGTCCACTTCCTCTGGCGACGTAGGTATCTACTTGCGAGGTCCCGCGAGCCTCCCTCAGCGACCGATACCTCCTCACAAATGGCCGGTGATTCGACCTGATGGGGAAAGGTAAGTAACTGAGGATGTTATCACTACTTCATATGATATGTTGAAAATCACAATACAAAATAATAGTTTTTCTTAAACACTTGTGCAGGAGTTGGACGATTGTACAGTCTGCAGGCTGTCACACACGCAAAGTCAATGGCACCCTGGGGCTTCTGTGCAAGGAGCACTTCCCAGGCTTCGTTGAGTACGCCGGAGTGATGACGCCGGCCACCACGTTCGACCACTACGCCGCAGCCGATGATGCTATAGATCGGGATGGCAGGCTATTCAACAACAAGGTGGAGCGGGTGAAGAAAGAGTTGTGGGTAAGTCCTCCTCGCACTACGTTGCTCAATACATTGCATCCATTGGACATTCTTCTAATAATGAATAGATACCTCACGTCTATATGCAGGATTTCTTCAGATGCGAGGAGGGAATGGAGGATAGGGCGGATTTGGTGGCTACCAAAGTCTGTAAAAAACTCGTGAAGGACTTGCATTACGAGGCGCGCATCCAGGTCGTCATAACATACCACGGGTTGTACCTTCGCACGAAGGTCTCCAAAACTGACGCAAGAACGATGATGCTGACCCGACAACAGTACATAGAGGTAAATATAGAATATTAATACTGATTTCTTTTGAGATTAAGTAGGCTTAATTTGATCTTCTTATATGTCACATACTTGATGACGTGTAGGTGATTCCGTCTTGGTGCGCCCAGCACACCGCATGCTGGGCATACATGGTGGACAAGTGGTGAGCCCCCGAGTGGGCGGAGACGCACAATGCTTGCCGGGAGCGCCGTCTGATGATGGAAGGTGTACCACACCATCAAGGTAGCCGCAGCCTCAGCGGATACGCACAAACATGGGTACGTGAATTCATTTATTTATTCTAACGCTCAATTCTGCGTGATTTCTAATAATTTTGCTGTTCTTCTCGTAGTCGTCGTCACATGGTGGCCAGCCTTGCTCCCAGTTCAAGGCATGGGCTTTGGCCCACAAGGGCAAGGCGACGTCCGACGTCGACTATAACCCGGAGGACCCTCCCTCGGCGTATAGCAACGCTTCCATCCACAGCCGCCTCAGTGAGTACGTTGAGATGGCAAGGTCGGTCAATGGGCCATATTACGATCCGAGCACCCAGGATTTTGATGGAGAACTCGTCATGAGGGCGGGAGGAGGCAAGAAGCATGGGCGGTACTACCTCGGTGACGGAATAATCGACACTGGCTCTACTCCCACTCTCTCCCAGATCCGGGCCAGGAGCACCAGCGCAAGTCTGGCCATACGACCTCGGCCGGACACTGCACAACGACGGATAGAGGCACTCCAGGTTATTCCTGTTTTATTCGTCGTTCATTGATTTTTACATACCTTAGCTTTGCATTATTGTAACAATGCAGTGTAATGTTGTAGGCCCAACTGGAGGAGAAGAAGCGACGGGAGGAGCTGGAGGCGAGGGTGGCAGCCGAGCGGGCCGAGCGGGAGGCCGAGCAGCGGGCGATGGCGCAGTGGTTCTCCTATGTGACCAGTCTTGGCGCCGCTGTGCGTCATCAAGCTCCGCCGCCGCTATTCGCTCCACCTCCACCTCCTAATACAGCTACTCCTGTGAGTATGAATATTTTAGTTTGTATGTTCATGCCTAGAGTCAAACCACAATGCTACTTAAAACCTAGGGGAGTATAAATGTTTTAGTCAAGTATGATATATATTTATCTTGCGTCACACATGCAATCTCTTCTCCTTTGTGCAGAATCAATCGGCGGCATCGAATGACGTGGCTCATGCTTCACCAAATCCTTCACCAAATCAGTCTCGTTGGCCGCCAGCTTGATGATATTTGTGGTTGTTAATGGTACTTCATTTGCACTTGTGGTTGTGATTGATGGAGCACTTGGATTACTTGTGAACTTATTGTGATGATATATTATGTGACATGTGACATTTGTAATATGTTTGTGATGTTGGTGATATATATGTGTTGTTAGTGATATATAAGTGATGTTGGTGATATATATGTGATGTTGGTGATGTCTGTTATGTACATATTCTGTTTGTTTGGATGGAACGAAAAAAACAAATAAAAGCGACGGTTTTAGGTCAGTTTGCCTAGTGTTACACTCGGCAAAGAGTACATTTGCCGAGTGTACAGGTCAAAACACTCGGCAAAGGGAGTGAACTGAGCATTTCTAGAAACCTACTTTGCCTAGTGTCTTGAGTTTGCCGAGTGTCATGGCAAGAACACTAGGCAAACTTCAAAGGTTTGTCGAGTGTCATGGCAAGAACACTAGGCAAACTTCAAAGGTTTTGCCGAGTGCTGACACTAGGCAAATCATTTAAAAAAATAATAATTTTGCCGAGTGCTGACACTAGGCAAAGCAAAAAAAAATCCAAAATTAGGCTTTGCCGAGTGCTGAACACTCGGAAAACTAATTTTTCTTTTTTTAAAAAAAATGATTTTGCCGAGTGTTGACACTAGGCAAACCATATGACGCCGTCTCGCATCCGTCACGGCGACTTTTGGTTGCCGAGTGTCAAACGGACACTAGGCAAAGAGTTTGTCGAGTGCCCGAAAAATGACACTCGGCAAAGTCACCTTTGCCGTTAAGAAATTTGCCGAGACGGCTTTGCCGAGTGTGGCACTCGGCAAAGGGTTTGCCGAGTGTTTTTGACCCTTTGCCGAGTGTCGTAGACACCAGGCAAAGCGCTCGTTTCCGGTAGTGATATATATACATGTCTTTCTTTTATGAAAATATGTACACTCCTTTTATGAAAATATGTACATATCCTTGTTTTATGAAGTTGAATATGTACATGTCCTTTAAGGTTTGCACCAGACATATATGCATGCAGTGAGATACGCAGCCCATGAAGGATGGGAGGGTCACCGTTTGCTGGCCACGAGCACCCCCCTCTGGCATCTGGCCGTGCTCGGCCGGCTCATTCCTCGGAACAGGGGATATTCTGGTCGTTCATCCCTGGAACATGCATACGTACACTATGATATAGATGTGCACCGTGTGGCACCACCTATCTGTAGGACGAGAAAAGGACATGACAATGGCACAAGCGTCCACGTAGGCGCATGCAGGCCACGTGTAACTTAGGATGTTTTTGGTAGAATTAGAGACAAAGCTAGAGTAAATCCAAGAGATATGCCTTGCCTTGTGGATGCAAAAATTTTCTCTCATCCACATTCGTCCCGCTGCTGCCCACCTGTCCTGCAGCCACGTTCGGCCCCGATCATCATCGTTCACGCTCCCGGTGCCGCGCTTCGTCCCATGCACATAGAGGAGGGGTATTTGGGGCCTAGCTCACAAGCAAAAGCATCAGAGCCTAAGGAAGGTTGTTTTTTTAGCTTCCCCTCCGCATCTGGCTCCGATTAATATGGAGCTCCATGCCGCGAGTTGATGCCCCACTTTCTGTTTCGTTGGCGACAGGCCAAAGCTACTCTCCAAGAGCATCAAGAGTGCTACCGAACATGCCCTTACCTGGTGGCATCGTGCCAACTCAGAATTCGATCAGAGACAGCAGATAGATAAACCATGTGCGTGCCTAGCACAAGAGTATGTACATGCTCCTGGAAAATAAGGTATCAAACTATTTAACATTCTAGGGGTAAACTAGTTTAAATTAAAAGATGGTATTTGTATGAAAAGAGTTTAACGAATACTTATAAGGTCTTGTTTGGATGCGCATGTATTCATTTTAATCCATATGTGTTGAAGTGGATTAGAGTAGAATCAAACTAAGTTTCATTCCAATTCACTCCGACACATGTGGATTGAAATGGATACACAAGCATCAAACAAAGCCTAAATGAGTGAAGGAAAGCAAGAAGTAGTATATATGTAATATATATAATATAGAAAACAATATATATATGTTGTTTTTGGGAGTTGTGGTAGCCTATGTACGGTTGGAATTGACATGGATCATCCAACAACCGTACGTCTAAAGTGTTTGCGGCCGGCATATGACGTGCCTTCATTCCTTGTGAGAAATTTTGATATTTAACCCGGTATTCAAGCGCCTCTAACGTTTATACCCCAATTCGAAGGTCTTTCGAAATATAACCCTGTGCCTGCGAATTGCTTTGAAATTTAGGATTTTGAGAATTTCTCCCTTTTAATAATAACAGGGGCCTCTTTTCACTGTTTAGGCTACCGGAAAAGACGTTTCTACCCCTCCCTCTAAAATCAAAGTGACCAGCATCCTTCTTTTCCGCCGCTCCGCTCCGTATCATGAGTCTCGCAGTCGGACTCACCGCCCGCCGCTGCCCTTGGTGCTTCCACCCACCGCCGCCCCTATCGGACTCGCCTCCTCCCCCCCTCCCCCTAAACAAGCCACCCGCCTCCTCTTGACCCGTCCCCATCCGCCCCCGTTCACTAGGCAGGCGTGCTAGGGTTTGGGGGGGCTGCGCTGGCCACCAGAGGGTCGCCCCCTTCGCCCTCCACAGGGCGGCGGGTGAAGGGGCCGTGACCGCTCTGCTCCACAGGCCGCTGTTGTTATTGTCTATGCTGAAATTGTGTGGCTGTTTTTATTTCTATGAGACATTATTTATATTTATTTTGACCATAGATATTAGATCTGTGTAAATTTTAGTCTTGAGGAGTATGGGAAGTGTTGAAAGAGAACGGACCAGCTAGGAAAGAGATCGGACCACCTGAGAACGCAACCGAGGGGCTCGGCGGGCGTCCAAGCCATCTGAATGAGAGAGGGGCAGTAACGTCTTTTTCCCTGTCCCAAACAGTGAAAAGAGGCCCATGTTATACTACTAAAAGGGAGACATCCTCAAAAATCCTAAATTTCAAAGCAATTCGCAGACGTAGGGTTATATTTCAAAAGACCTGCGAATTAGTGTATAAATGTTGAGAGACACGCGAATATCAGTTAAATATCAAAATTTCTCGTTCCTTACCGCCGTGCTTGCCTTATTTGTCATATTGATTGGTTATTCTGGGAGCTACTACTCCAGGTTGTTGTGTACTCCTGCAGCTACCTAAGGATATATATCGTATAGATTCTCAGCGTCCGCATCTCCGGCCGTATTGCATTTGGTATCCGCTGTGTGCCGGCAGGGAATCATATCACGCGCCTCTAATTTGCTGGAAATATAAAAAGGCATGTGTGTTTGGTTTTGTTGGTGAGAGCGACGGCCGGGGCGACAGACCGACAAAGAGGATAAGCACGTGTACGTGTGTACGTACTGCTTTATAAGAGCAGGTACAATAAGACAACTTAGCTTGACTTATAGCTAAGCCAACTCAGTAAAATACTAGCCAGAGGAGAGAGAAAACAGGAATCAGAGGCTGCTTGTCGCAGGTTCTGTCATCCGGCTCTAACACATGTCCTGCCACCACCTGCATGCACCCATGACTGGTCCATCCCATGCCCGGAAGAAAAGGAAGGCACTGGTGGGTCCTATATATAAAAAAAGTATTTAAGATAGAAGAAGAGACTAGATTGTTGTATAGGTTGACTATTATGTTAGTCTTTTACTGACTTGGCTTTCCTTATTATAGCCTAACTTATTAAACTTGCTCTAAAGGTATGTTTGATATACCTAGGTTAACCTATCCGAATGAGGGCTAATCGGTGGGCTAATTTATTATCAGCTCAGTCTTTAAGTAGTTGTTAACCAATTAATCAGTCAACACTAACTGGTTTAGTCTAATATTTAGTCTAACCAATAACTAGCACTATGCAACGATGGTGTTGCCTTCAATTTGGGTCCGTGTCCTCGATCACTATATGCAATGCACGAATTGCATGGAATCGAATTTTACATATACATGCAATTATCATGCATGGATCATTCTGTCTAGTGATGACTGATGAGTGGGTGGCACGTACGTGGCATGGCGCATGTGCGCCCTGCATGCCATGATGCCATGTACGAAAACATTTCATCTGATCGATCGATATGATGCGCCTCTGGCCGGGCAGTAGTGGGTATCAGCGCCAAAACATTCATTCATTCCTCAGGTATTGGATCGGATTCCTTTTTTCCATGATGCTTATTGCTTGCTGGTGACCCAGCAAGCTATCCCAAGCCTAGCTAATCGATCTGCAGGTAGACTCTGCAGATTTATATGTTTCTGAATTCTGATATGCATGCTTCCGTCTTCCGTGGACGCCTATCCATAAGCATGCAGCTAGCTTTTCACAAATATCTTCCCGTGCGCGCGCGCGCGCTAATTGACTTGTTTGGGCTGTTGCATCCACACTGACAGTGGTACATATTATTAGCTGCTACGTCGTATATGTACTATCAGTATCGATCATCGTCATTATATATATGCAGATAATATCTCAGCAGAGATCCACTTATTACGTACGAGGAGCAGGTCAGCAGGAGGGGAGATTAACTAGAAATTACTCGATCGATCTGCTTTAACTGGAGCTGATGATGAGATTTGCTAGTCTGTAGTCTCGTGCGCGTCCGTCGTTTGACTATTTACAGCACTGAAAGGGCCAGATAAGCTGCAACAAAGCGACCATCGATCTCATCACTTTGCCTCTCGTCACGGATGACACCAATCGATCGCACGAGCCGGCGACTTTCTCCGGCAGGGGCGGCGGCAGCTCCGCCACGAAAACATTAAACGTCATCTCACGTTTGCTACCTTGCCTTGCCGGTAACGAACCACCACGACACTCACCAGCCTCCCTTTCCTGACGTCGTCTTGCTTGCTTGACGACTATGGGATCCCAAGTTCACTAGTCTCTGACCACTATGGAATCACAAGTTCACAAATCACAACTTTGTGGGCCGCTAGCTCGAATTAGTATATTCCCATTCAAATGACGAGGTGCTCTTCGTCAATGTGACATGCATGTGGTGTTGTTTTTTTCAAAAATTTCCTCCAAAAACTAGCTACTAGTAGCTAGCAGTACAGTCCGGGCTAAACAGTTGGACGACTAGTCATTCGATCTCTCCCTCTCTCCCTACAAAATGTAAGTAACCTGTTTTTATTTTTATTTTGTTTGGGAAACTTTGCTTCATTGCTTAAGAGGAGTCACTACAGTCTGAACTGCAGACAAGGCTGCAAGAAGGTAGGAGGGCTAAGTCAAACAAAATTCTACTTACAAACGAGCGTCTGCTTAGCACAAAGACAGGAAGTTCTGTTTGTATTTAAACATGATGAGTCATAGGTTTTGGCAGTTTCGCTCAGCACCGTTTTGCCTTACCGAGCAAGGCCAGCCGTTTGGCAGCAAGCTGAAAGCCTACTTTGCCAGGCAAGCTCGCCTGCCATGGCAAGGAAATCCTTGCGCGCGCGGGCGAGCCAAATTGGCTCTCCCACACGAGCCATGCATGCGCGAGCAGCGGTAGCCAGAGTCGTCGCCGAATCGGCCTCTCACGCCTCCGAACCAGCTTGCGTTGTCGATGAATCAGCCTTCCCGCTAGCTAATCGGCCTTGCCCGCCGCAGAATCGGCCTTCCCCATCGCCGAATCGGCCTTCTCCACCGTCGAGTCAGCCTCCCTGCTCGCCGAATCGGCCTCCCCAGCTGCTGCTTCGAGGATCCCAGCATGGAATCGACCTCCACCGCCATCAGCCTCCCGCTCAAGCTACTGTGCTGGGCGAGATGAGCAGCGGCAAAGAAACCAAATGCCTTGACAATTGGCCTTGCGAGCAGGCTAGCAAGGTGAGGTGAGTGGAGTTGGCGAGGCGAGCAGCGGCAAAGGTTCCAGACACATAACTTAACGGTTGTCTTAGTCAACCATTTCTGATGACTTTTTTTTTCAATTGCACAGTACAACAACGTAGACACTTACAGTATATTCATGTTAAGTTTATTGGAAAAAGTCTAATTGACCCCCCCAACTATTGGGGGTAGTCTAGTTTACCCCCTCAAATATGAAACGGTCTAATTTACCCTCTGAACTTTGCAAAACCGGCCAAATCACCCCTCGAGCGGTTTTAGCCGGTTTTGCAAAGTTCAGGGGGTAAATTAGATTGTTTCATAGTTGAGGGGTAAACTAGACTACCCAATAGTTGGGGGTCAATTAGACTTTTTTCTTAAATTTATTTGGATATTTGAGATAAACGAAGCATGTCAATTTTTATGTGTAGTATATAGGCTGGAGGTGTGGCACACCGGACGTACCTCCCAGTTCTATGGTTTTGGACCGATAGATTTCCTTTATAATAAAAACTGAACTAATGATTCCATTTTATTTTCTTCTGTTAATTTTTCTTTCTTATGAAAGTTTTTCTTCTAATAATTAATGAATACACTACTACAAAAAAAAAGATTTACCACGACCTTTTAAAAACACCCTTCGAGGCGGACACGAAATTTAACCGTCTCGGTTAATGGCATTAACCAAGGCGGCCATTTTTTATTAACCGAGGTGGTTACAACACCCTCTTTCTCCTATCTCAGATCCATGGAGGATCCGTCCCTCACCTTCTTCCCCTCGCAGATCTAGCGTATGGCTGCGGTGGTGGCCGGATCTGGCGTCATGGACAGCCAGGGTGGCTGGATCTGGC
Organism: Saccharum hybrid cultivar R570; assembly: GCA_038087645.1. Taxonomy (NCBI): domain Eukaryota; kingdom Viridiplantae; phylum Streptophyta; class Magnoliopsida; order Poales; family Poaceae; genus Saccharum; species Saccharum hybrid cultivar. The sequence goes on along the minus strand of JAQSUU010000551.1, from coordinate 16,674,191 downwards.
GGCGCTCCTCCCCTCCCTTCCTTTGCTCGCTGGGGGTGGCCGGAAACTGGATCTCGACGGCGGGCGGCGAGCTTCTCTGACGCGACAGGGCCCGGTGGTGGCGGATCGAGCGCCTCCGGCTATGGTGGCGCACGGAGCAGGGGTTGCTCCCCCGGCGGCGGCGGCCCAGATCTAGGCCCGGTTAGGCTGGGTATGGGTTTTTTCTTTTTTTTCTTTTTTTTTGATTAACCGAGGCAGGCAACAAACCGCCTCGGAAAATAGGCCATTTACTATGACTTTTGATCCGAGGCGGTTGCAAAAACCACTTTGGTTTTGCCCGCCTCGGTTAAAATTAGTGCAGTAGTGATACCACGGCAAATAAAGCAAAAGTGTCCACACCATTAATTCTTTTGGAAGAAAAAAAAAGCATTGCCAGCCCATAGTCCACTGGGATGTTGGAGCCTGTTTGTTTGACCTGAAATCTGACTGATCTGGCTAGTTTTTTGTGAGAGAAAAACACTACTGAATAGCTGACTAATCTGGCTGATAATCTCAGTGATCAGGCTGTTAGTTATATGCTGCTAACCTAGCCGGCCTGAATTAGCATGCACCTCTAGCTCTACAGCTGATCAAATCCATCATGTTGTGCCATTTCCTGCCCGCCAAGCCCTGCTAGCCACTAGAGAACCAGCAAATTAATCAGCCTTGACCTCTCGCACAGGCACAGCAGCTGAAATCCATCAATATTTTGCAGCTCGATCTATCGGCTGAGTCAGCTGATTCTAACTTGCCGCGCTAAGCTAAAGCCTAGTCACGGCCGGAAAGCGGCGTGCGCCGGCCGGACGCAACGCAAGTGACAGCCGGCCAGCCGGGGGGACACCGGGCAGATTGCATGGACGACCGACGATCGAGCTGGCTGTGTGTGTACGCTTCCTGTCGATATATCTGGTCACCGACAGCACGGTTGTTTGCTTCTCCAACTGCAAGTCCCGAAGGACCGGAAGTCCGGAACTGATGACGAGCACGTGTTAATTTGCTGCTGTGTCCCCAGTGGCCCAGCCAGACTCCAGAGTCCGCAGCTAGCTGCTTCTGTGTGGACGTACGGTCCACGACATCTGCGTGGCTTGGCGAATGTCATCTCACTATGGACTAGACAAAAATATCTGCTCCTGCTTGACCTTTTTGGCTGTTGCTTCTTCGGGTGTGTTTAGTTCCTTGAAAAGGGTGAAAAAATATATTGTAGCACGTTTTGGCTTTATTTGGCAAATAATATCTAACCGTTGACTAATTAGGTTTAAAACGTTCGTCTCGCAAAGTACCACCAAACTGTACAATTAGTTTTTAATTTCATCTACATTTAGTACTTCATACATGTATCACAAGTTTGATGTGACGGAGAATCTTTTTTTTTTACATAGTGCTTTTTTTTTTAGAAACTAAACATTCCACAAATCCACACATCTGCGTGGCTTGGCGAATGTCATCTCACTGATGGACTAGACAAAAATATCTGCTCCTGCTTGACCTTTTTGGCTGTTGCTTCTTCCACAAATCCACACCATCAGTGATAGCTACCGTATCATCATGACCAGAAATCTGCGCGGCTTTGCCGCCCATGGCCATTGGTATTTTTTTTAAGTGTTGTTGATACTTCGTTATTTTGAAGGTACTATTTAAGTGATATTTTGCTTTTGTTATTGAAATGGAACTTTCTTTTTTTTTTGGTGGAGAGAGAAGGGGTAAAAATATTTAATAAGGAGGGAGTAGCATAAGTAGCCGGAGAGCTGATGTAATTATGAGATAGTAGAATTCGACCTCGAATTATGAGGAGTTTTGAACAATTCGATTTTCATTTTTTTATTTGAATTTCAATTTTCCCATTAAAAACATAGGCAAAAAAGTACAGTAATAACTTTTGTGCTAAAATATGTTATATTTTGGATCCATTGAATATATATATTCATGAGGATTCTGAAACGATTTGATTTTCTATTTTATGATTTTTCTGCGATTTACTACGCAATTTCGAAGCTTCAGCAAATTTACTTGTAAAAGAAAAAGATTAATAGATATAAGTGAAACCAGTGTTGGGCCGAATTCGGCCCACTAAGGTCCACGGAGCGGGTGGCAGGTCAGGCCCATTGAAAGGCCTGTATTGTGGGTCGATTTCAGAAAAGGTCGAGGTTTTTTTGAAAGAAAAGCTGAGAGAGGTGGTTGGACTGCGGGTTCTATTTTTCCAGAGTTCAAGGGCTCTTTTGTAAAAAGACCGGTGATCGCCCGATCTGGGCCATCCGCACGCCCGATCAAACGACCGAGAAAAATGGGCGACGTGGCCACGCTGGTTGGCCCTCTTTTGGTGCCCAAATCGTATAAGAGATTCATGTGCAGAGATAGACACTCCTAGTTGTGCGATAAAAGGGACTCAGGGTCTCGGTCTCTCTCGAAACCTCTCCCCATGCTATAGTAGTGAGAGGCGAAAGAGGGCGACTTCGGTGTCCTGTGCTCCCGCTGGGCCGGAGCGCCGATCTCCTCCGCCTCCGGCGGCCTCTTGGCCTCGGATGTGTGGGGGATTTGTGTCTCCTTGCCTGGCGGTGTAGATTAGGTCTCCTTTGGGGTATGTATCCCGGCGGCGCATGCTTGGTGGAGGCGGCGTCGCTTATGTGGAATAAGGTCCTCGTCCCGATCCACTTCGCCGTCTCCTGCTCCGAGGACGGCGACGGGCTTCTGAGGTGGAGGTCGTCCGGATCTGCAGCTCCAGATTTCGGCGACTTCTATGTAGGAGCTTTTGGTCACCCGTCGGCGGTGATGGTGTTCACGGCGCTACGCGGGGAGGCTCGCGGGGAAGCTGCTATGTCTGTGGTGGTCTGGTATGTGGATCTGGCTCTCCGGTGGGTTGGCCAGTGGGTTGCTCAGATCTGGGCCCGGGTCTGCATGGGGTGTGTCCCCGGTCGATGCTTGCTACGGTTCTTCTTCCCGTTCGTTGCGGGATGCTATTGCGGCTCTTCTCAAAGCCACTGGGCGATGGTGCTCTCCTGGGTCTGCGGTTGGAGGCCGTTCGTCTCGGTTTTCTCTGGTGATGTGGTCGACGGCGGAGGCTGGTGCATAGCGGCGACTCTGGTGGACATGAAGGCACTCAAGGACTTCCTTGTAATTTTCTTTTCTGTTGAGGTTCGTGTAGTTTGGAAGGGGCAGTTTCCTTCCCGGTATCCTTTGCATATGTGTTCGTATGTATACGCGTCTTTGTACGGTCTCCTTACATGGTAATATATGCAGTGCGTATTCTGATTAAAAAAAAAAGGGACCCGGGGTCCGGGGAACCTGATCTGATTAGCTGCGTCGGCACTGAAAAGGATCGATCGCCTATTTTCTATATTGCTATATGCGTCTGATAGATCTCTTCGAGTACAGAAACTATTGAGATTGGAGATCGATCTTTTTCTTCCTCGACTGTAAGGCAACGACGATTGGTCGAGCTTTCAACTCTCGTCGATCACCACCTTGCGTGGATTGCCCTCTTCCATATATCATGGCCCACAGTCCACACACACCTAGCTCGCGATCGCACGTGCCGGCGACTCTCCGGCATGCAGTTCCTTGAAATTGCATACGATTGCTAGATGGCCGCCACCGGAACCAGCGACATTAGTCTATGACCCGATCCGAGAATAAGGCTAGTTTGAGGCCCCGTTTGGCGAAGATTCTCTGCTGATTCCGTGAAGTGATTCTCCAAAATGAACTAGAAGGCTAAGAGCTGAAAAAAGTAGGTTCTCCTGATTTTATGAAGTTATTCTCCATCGAGATTTTTAAAGTTTATGCTAAAAAATCAAATAGAATCACTTTCAACCACAGAATCAGATGGAGCTCTACCAAACAGGCCCTGAGCGGATGATTTCATCTAATTTTATTTGTATTTAATATTGTGGCACATCAAGAAATTTGTCAGGTTAATAATTATGGAGAGAGATAGAGAGACCGTTGTCACAATTACGTACCAACACAAAAGTTGATGCGACAGTCTTGATAACTTTGTTATGTTAATGTATGTCTTGGTAACTATTTCACACTTCGAGAGATGCGCCACCAAGAGTAGAGAGGCGAGGGAGAGAAGAGAGAGATGGGCCGCTCGTGCTTGAAAGGAGAGAGGGAGGCTGATGGGTGATTAAGGAGAGATGGGCTAGGGTTTCATTTTGGAAGAGGCCCGTCTCTGAAAATGACATCTATTTTCAGATGCGGACCTCTTAAGAGGCCCACCTCCGTAAATCAATTTTACGAGATGGATAATTTTTTACCGCCTCCGTAAATAAAACTTCCACCTCCATAAATCCTCAGGTATTTTAGGAAACGGTTGAATTTTGTGACCGCTTCCGTTAATGATAGGGTAGTGTGTCTCACAAAATTAATTTTGTAGTAGTGAAGCTTAGGACGCCATCTTCTTTGTCGTCGGATCATTTGTTGAACAACAACAACAAAGTTAGAAGATATTAGTTCACAGAAAGAAACGGAGTAGATTAGTTTTTCTTGGAAATCCGACTGGACCTTTTTTTTGCATCAACCCTAAAATCTTTTTTCTCCATCCGGGAGCTAACTAACGCGCGCGGATGGGTTTTATTTGGTTGTGAGAGCGACGGGATGCCACCGAGAGGATAAGCGCGCATCCGAGGATGTACTTTACCCGCTGGGTGCGCGCCAGCACGTGTGCCAAATCATTTGTATCGATCGTTCATGTTCGTCATGTATGATGCCAAGCAAGGTCGGATCGAGTACGATGCATATGCATTTAATCTATCTGCAGGTAGTGGTTATATAGCAGGCCAAACAACGCATTATTTTAGCTCAAGTGTATTGTGTATATACGGAGCTCATCGGATTCATCTTGGTTCGTACTGCAGGCCAAGCACGTCGTATATCCGGGTCGGAGGTGCGTTGCATCTGCGTTAGTTTAGTTAGGCCTCGTTCGTTTCCATCGGATTGGCCCGTTCCGGGGCCCGTTCCGGCAGGATTGGAGAGGTCCATTTTCAATCCAGGCATGAGCTCAAATGTGCGTTCGTTTCGGCCTGGCCTGGAACCAAAACGGGCCTGGCTTTGATTCCCCCCGCACAGAATGGCCCGGATCGAATCCGCACCTCCTACCCTCCGGAACGAAGTCGTCCGTGAGCGACCGCGACCGCGCAGGGGCGAGGCGTCCGCGCAGCTGGGGGCGCAGGAGGCGACGGCGCGGCGGCGCGGCACGGCCACCACCGCGACGGCAACGGCGACGGTGAATGCTTCCCCTCCGACATCCACGCTCCCCGCCACCTTCTCTCCGGTAAAGCGCCGCGTCCTTCCCCTCTCCTCCAGCTCTCTAGGGTTCTTGGTTCTCTCGTTCTTGGTTCTTAGCGAGGCGAGCGGAAAGGGAAGGGGGCGAGAGCCGAGCGGAAGCCCCTACCCGACATCCCCCGGAAGAAGAGGAGAGAGAGTGAGGGAGAGACGGGCTGCGGCGAGGAGGCCGGCGGCGGCGTGTGCTCGCGGCGCCGGCGGCCAGGCGATGGGGGAGGTGGCCGCATTGCGCCAGCTCGTCGGCCAGGTGCAGGAGCTCTGGGACCTCTACGGCGCGAACGCCCAACCCGTCCCCAGGCAAGGCGAAAGAACCAAAAGCCTCCTCCCCCTTGTTCCTCTCGCACCGCCCCCTTTGGTTACTCCGCTCTCCCATGTCGCGCTCTCGTCCGCGTCCTCTCCCACCCCCGCCTTGCGCGGATCTGCTGGCTATGGGGGTTTGCAATCGCATCGCCAATTTGCTGACATCGCTAACTGCTTTTTGTTTGTTTGTTCGATTAATTGATCTGCTGGGCGTGCTTGTTTCACTTACCCAAGCAGATTAGGTCGCCCAGATCTTCGGCATGCTTGTCCGCGCCACACAGGATTTCCGTTCACGATCCACTGTCTCCGTCTCCGAGAATTGGTGTTACCTGTGTCCCCCTACTTCGCTAGCTGCTTTTTTTTTTGTTTGTTCGTTGCTTGATTAATTGATTGGCGGGGCACAACCACATCTATGTGCATCTCAATGATTGGATCACTCTAGAAGCAAACGCAATGGTCTCTGTACTGTCAATCTGTTATGCATGGAGAATGTGATCTGGCACACAGAATTCCGGATAGATTGCCTTTCGCTGCGTGTTTTTTGTTTGGAAAAAGAAATGCAGAGAGACACTGCAATATCAAGCTTTGCAGTTTACTTTCATATCATTAAAATTTGAGCAGATTTTGCATCCTAATCAGGGAGTCTTGTTTGATCGTGCCAGTAGTATCTTGCTGCCAACTTTTAAAGCCTGTGCAGGAGCAGGAAAATAATTGGGGGGGATACAGTATTAGCAAATGTGAATGTGATTGTAGATTAGTGTCTCCTAGTACAGTATTAGCAAAGGTGGATTAAGTTAGTTTCTCTTATTAAACTGCTGCCTCTCGTAGTCCCATTGCCATCGGCCTTCAGATCCTCGTTGTGTCTAATTTCCGAGTGCATGCGCTGGCGTGTGAATCAGATTGTGATGATGCAGATCATTTCCATGTAAAAAATTTAACAATTATACCACCTGGATATAAGTATTCTTATCTGCATGCTGTCACTTGAAGTAGCAGAGGTCTTTCTTTCTGTGTTGCCTTTGATATAAGTATTCTTTATATCACCTGGATATAACTATATAAGTATTCTTTATATCATGTTTCTCAGCTAGATGATTGATTTTAGTGGCATGATTTCTGTTAACAGTGACTGATTTATTTTCCATACATCATGTAGATCTCTCCACCACCATTTAGAGTTGGGGAAGGTGAACCTCCGCCTTCTTGGGATCCAGTACCAACTCCAGAAGGTACTCCAGAATTTTTAGCTAGTCCTGTGCTGTTTTCTTATCAGTGATATGCTGGGCAACAATACTATATACTACATGGTCATATGCCCATATTTTTGAAATTGCACTGATCTAGTCACTTTTAATTAAACTGCACTTGTTTTTGCTGTTTATGCTCCTTACAATCCAATGCGAGTTCTATTTGGTTTATAGCTTCTATACGACATGGTCAATAATATTTAGCTTCTATATGACATGGTTAATAATATTTAGCAACATCACTTTAAGAGACACCATCGCCCAAGAAATGTGGGCTCAGTACCAGCAACATCGAAATTAGTCTTTCTGTATAGATAGAATTTTCTTTGTGGTTTAATTTCCTTTGCCTGCACTTGTTTTGCTGCTTATGCTCCTTACAAGCTGCTGTAAGGACCACAAGCTGCTTATGCACTTGTCACACAAGCTGTTGTAATTGACATGCTGAAACTAGCTCGTTACAGCACCATAGCACATGGTAGCTTTTGTTTATTTTGTCCTCTCAACTGACTTGTTCCAGTGGTGTTTTGGTTGCCCTGTTTGCAGGACCACTCTGGTGGGGATATGTCTGGCTATGGTTGATGAATGAAGCTAGTTCTAATGATGGAATAGAAATGCTTGTAGGAACCCCCTAGTCTTCCTTTTTGGAGATCGATTCTACCCAAGTATATGTTGAATTTCTGCTAGTGTCACTAAAGTTCTAGTACCAGATGCAAACTAATGCCTGGTGGCTCCCAACTCCCAGTGACTCATGTAGCATTTTAATAACATTGCTGTGACCTCGATGGTGTGTTAACTCGAGCGGCCGTTTACTTGGCATGCAGCTCAGATACGTGCAAGCGGCCGAAGATTGCGATAATGTTCAGATTACCATCTTTTGTATCTTGCGACATCGTTTATTTATATTGCAATCTTTATCGTTGGATTTAAGTTGTGATCTTTATTTGCCTTTAGATGTTCATTATTTACAGTCAATTACAGTCAAGATTGTTCATATTGCAAATACATCTCATGAAATACATTTGCAGTCAAGGATTTATTTATATTGCAATGTATTTCATGAGATTTTGTTGCAGTATAGTTGGTTCAGTGCCCAAACACCTCATGTCTAGTAGTGCCAGTAAGATCGCAGAAATGAATCTTAAATCCTGGCTAACCGAACAGCACATGATGGAAGCAGGGATTAGTGACAGGCCCGGAATGGTTACAGAGCAGGGATCGAGTGAGTGCCACGGATCAACTCATTCCTGGCCAGGATCCAAACTTGGTCTGGCACCAATCCAGTGCTGCCGAACGAGGCCTTAGGTAGTCAGCATGACGTAACTAAAATGACGTCTGGAGTGGGTGCTTCTCTAATCACTTGTCTCCTAACCTGTCAAGACATGACATCCTTTTGTCGAGAATTTCCATCTACTGGGCCTTTAGGACCATCTATGATCGGATAAAAAAAAAGCAGGTATTCTATATATTTGTAAAAAGCAGGTATTCTATATATTTGTTATAGTGGCTTGCAGAAGCTAACTTAGGGAGAGAGAAGGTGGTCCATGCTAAAAAAGAAGAGGAAGAGAAAATAAAGGTAAGGCATGATGAAAGAAAATGTTTCTTTGCAAACCACAAGTACTAATAGTTTACATTGTGTGAATAGTAGTCTCAACATTTCTTAGTCCATGTGAATCACTTTATTTGTACTAGAACCACTAAGAGTGTTAGCCTCTATCGGTGGTGCCCTTAGGTCTTCCCCAACGCTACTTTTTTTATAGACCCAAGGGCTATGTAGGATCGGATAAAAAAGCAGGTGCTCTACACTTGTCATAGTGGCTTACAGGAGCTATATATGCTTGGGAGAGAGAAGATAATACATGCTAAAAAAGAAAAGGAAGAGGAAATAAAGGTGGGACATGATAAAAGAAAAAAGTTTCTTTGCAAACCACAAGTAGTGATAGTTTGCATTGTGTAAATAATAGTCTCAATATTTTTTAGTCTACGTAAATCACTTTATTTATGCTAGAACCATTAAAAGTGTTAGCCTCCATTGACGGTGCCCTTCACAAATCGCAAATACACGGCTGATGATCAGATCCTAATATGCACTATGCCAGAAAAGATCATCAGTGACGCGTCTAGATGGTCATCAGTGACGCTTAAAAGACGCGTCACTATTTTTGCGTCTGTGATAAGGAGACATTAGTGACGCGTAAAAATACGTCACTAATAGCGTTCACATGTGACGCGCCCAGCCAACATGCGTCACTGATAGCCTTTATCAGTGACGCGTCTAGTCTATACGCGTCACTGATAGCCCCTTATCAGTGACGCGTCACTAAGGACTCTTTTAACAGCGACACATATAGGGAAAACGCGTCACTGATAACAATATTAAAAAAACAAAAAAATAGAAATTTAGGTGGCTATTTTTATATACAGCACAATAACAAATAAATCCACACTTTTCAATACAAGATCCACTCATTTAATACAAGATTCACAATTTCTATTCCATCCAAATAGACCAATAGGGTTGTGAAAAAATACTACATTATGCTAGTGCTGTGGAGAAATCTAAGTTTTGTTTTGCAGACTACTCTGCCAAGCTGCTGTGAAGATGCCAGCGTCCTACTAGCCCACCATTATCTGCAAAGTTAAGGAAAACATACGCTTATTTCAAACAAAAATGATGAGAATTGAAAATCCTAGTAATTGCAGCTAGCATTCTTCAGCCATATCCTAAACTAGCCAATACCCCGCGCGTTGCCGCGGGTCAAGCAAAGGTAGTGTTTGGTTCAGTACAGGATTTTGTTGTAGAGATTTGCTGTTCTGACTTTAGAGTAAAGGTTGCACCTCAAATAGGTGCCAAAAAGAACTGATGGTAATATAAATACTAGTAGTTTAACGATCAAGAACAGTAGGGGTATATATAAGGTTGAATATTTAAAAATGCTAGGACCATTACATAACTATATATGTCGCTTGTGTTCTTGTATAAAACATATGTACATAGCGAATATTATAGCACACAAAAAATGCTTTAGGACAGGATAAGGTAGCGCACCAATGAAACCTGAAGCTACGGCGCTGCTCTCAGTAGCAAAATCATCATAGCAGTAACAATTCATCATAATTGCGCTTATTATGAGAAGATGACCCGCCATATGTTGCTTTGGTTTCAAAATCTGTATAGCACCTGAAAAAGAAGCAGGATGTTCATTTATCCTGGATGCAAATATCTTGTCTGTGATGAAGAAGGAAAACAAAACAAACAAACCACGATGAACACACATGACAGGGAGGTAAACGAATTTCGAAAGAGAAAATGGGGTCCTATATATGTAGAAACACAACACACATTGGTAGCGATATAATAGATTTGAGAATATCAATCTCATGGTGATTGGCATTGCTGTTAAAACATGGCTTTAGGAAGGGTACTGTAGGCATGGAATTATCATTTGGTATATATTTTGGCAGCTGTTCAACGACACCCTGGAGTAGAATATGAATTTCCGCACTAAGTTCGAATGGCTAGAAAAGATAAAGTACCTGTAACAGTGAAATTGCCATTTTCCTTTGTGGTTTGAAATTTGCAATCACCTAAAGAACATGCCATATTTAATCTTGGATTACTGAGGAAATGAGTGAAGAATTAATGGCAAACTGAGAACTAATCGCATTGTATAGTATGCATGGACTGGAAAATGTGGAGCATGACAACTACAAATGGCACAAAGGAGCTGGTACCTAATTAAACCTTTGTGCCTACTTAGGTCCATCAAAGTCAAATCAGTGGCATAAATTCTTACCAGGTGTGTGTACATTCTAATACATGGAACAAATATAAATATCAATTAGGGAAATTGCATAATGAAGACCAAATCAATTACAGGCCATTGAGTAAATGCCACATGCTAGCGAAATGCCACAGGCCATTGTATCTAAAAAGTTTGTAAGGAATTCAATAGCACTGAATGGGGATATTCTGCATATAACTTAGATGTTTCTTAGTGAACAAATAAAGTGACGCGTCTGTCTGCATATAACGTAGTCAGTACACTAACCTTGTCGGCAAGGATCTCAATTGTGCCTCAATTTGTAGTCAAATCAGCAGAAACAATAAGAAGGGTAACTGAAACTGCACTCATTCAGAAGAATATGACAGTCAGCAAAATAATAGAATAGGCAACAGCTGCAGATTTATATTATGGTCAACTAAAAATTTCAAACACTTCAGCACATCCAGAAAATACTGCCAACATTTATAGTAAGTCACTCGACCTTATAACAGATAGATATTTTTTATATATAATTGGATGTACTGCAAGATAAACATGAGGATAGGACAGAATTATGACAGTTAATAAAAAAGTTGCCCTTTTCATGAAATTCTGGGTTCAATACGGATGGTTTCAACACATTTCCACTAATATTCTACAGCAGAACTAATCCAAAAATGACAACAGAGCAAAGGAAATAATAGCTGTGTGTTTCATAAGCATTGGTATACAAGCCTAACCATAGTATGCGATTAATTAGCTGTGTCCTGCATGATTTGATATGCTAAATATAGATCAATTGACTAACTATATATTTTGACTGATTAGCTGACATGAATAGCAATGTATCATGAATAATTGGGACATTCTTATTCAATGCACAAAGTGAAAACTCACAATACAACAGCTGTAAATTTTAACTTATTGCAAGGTGCAGAGAAGTGAAAAGGCAGAGAAATTAGAGGTAAACACCTGCAGGCTTGAAAAGAAGAATCCTAACATGTCATAGAACTCAATTTGTGGCCTCCTTGGTGTTGGTGATGACAATGGTGGCACCATTCTCCCTGCTGCCGTTAGCAGGCCAGGCCTAATACAGTAGGAAGGGGTATGCTCACAAATCACAATGCAGGCAAAGGCATGGATTTGTGGTCTCCACCATTTTTCATGCTAGCTTGATAATCTAACCTAAATCCACCTTTTACACCGCCTGTTTGGGTACTAAAGCCACAGCGAACCAATCCAAAGCAGGATAAGAGAGTTGCCCTGAGGACATGAGCAAATAGCAATAATGCAATGGAACTGCTGAAGGGAGGCCTAAGAAGAGCCAAAAAAGTGTTCTCACCGGCACATGGAGGCGGGTCGAGGAGCAGCATCTCGTTCCCTGCCGCCGCCGTCCCCAGAGAGAAGGGAACTGGTCCGCCGCCGAGGCCGCAGCGCTGCACTCCTCGCGTCGGCGCATCTCAAGGAAGAGCGCGAGCTCCTCATCCTTCTTGATGAGGGTACCGAGAGTCGGGCCCCTAGCCTTGCCATCTGTTACTCCCACCTGGCGCTGCATCGACATCACTCCAACGGCACGGCCTACGGCAGCATTAGGGTTCCAGCGAGCGAGATCTGTGGCACTGAGGCATGAGGTGATGCCGAATCTCCCTCCTCGCTGGATCCGCCGATGTCCAGGGGCTCCACCTGTTCAAGCCGCCACCTCACCAGATCGGGCAAGGGCCGTGCCCAGCGCTTGCTCTCCGGCCGCTGCCTCCTCACCAGATCCATCCATGGCGCCGTCGTGGTTGGGGCCTTAGGGGAGGGGGGAGGAGGGGCGGTGGCAGCGGAGGAGGAAGATGGGTGTTCGCGGCGGCGGAGTAGAGGCAGTGGCGGGCTGGCGGCGGAGAAGCAGGGAGGTGGTGACCGCTGCCCGGCCGGCGGAGTAGGGGAGACGAGAGTCGAGACTCGAGAGAGATGGGGTTGACAAGAGAGGGGCGAGGGGGCTGGCCAGGATTCCGGACTTGAGTCCTCATTCGACCATGCTTCATAATTGTTTCGGGTCCGGGTCTGGTCCGGGTGACGGGAGTTATTGAAACGCGTCACTCGTAAGAAGCCATGTTGTCAGTGAAGCTTCTAGTTGGAAACACGTCACCCGTTTTGTTTACTTGCTCTCGGTGATAGCCTACCAGTGACACGTTGAGTTTACCCGCGTCGCTGATCACATAATAGTGACGCGTTATAGTTCTGAGTGGGGATTAAGGCGTCACTAATTAGCTTTTCTGGCATAGTGATGTTTGACCCTTTTCTGGTGTTGTCGCTTCCACGCCGTGTAGAGCGACCGGTTCATGTTGTTCAAAATAGCAGATCAGCTCCAGGAGATTTTACTTCTTCAGATATACTCCTAACATAAAAATAATGCTGCAGCTAGCATGCATGTGATGTGTCTTTTTTTTAGAATACATATCTGTATTTCATTTAAGGAAAACATACATTGGTGCATACAAATATAGAGACGTACATATTGGATAACTGCCTCTGCCAAACTCCACGAAGACCCCTAAGAAAGGAAAAAATCACAACAATGGCCCTGGGATCTTCCTGAAACGTCCAGACTCGGCTACCTCGCCGTCGGCTCCCGCCGCCGAAGAAGAAGCCGAGAACCACCATGAACTGGAGATGTCCCGTCACCCGCTGGCTTGAAATGGAGTCGAAGTAGACACCCGTCACGAAGAATGGGATGAAGCCATCGGCGGTCACCCATCGACCGGGGCCGCGCCCAACATCTCATGTTCCCAGATCTGAGCTCGCGACCGGCAACCACCACCACCGAGGGAGAAAAGAACCAGATCCGACCGGCCAACTACCACAACCCCCCACAGACTGCCCCGCATCCAAGCAAAAGAAAGGCAACATCATCATCACCTGGAAGACGACGAGCGACCAGCCCCGGACTCCTGTACAGAAGGCCCCAACCTCACCGTAGGTGCTGGAGGAGGACGTCACCGGGACGAAGAAGAGGTGGGCCAAGATTATTCTGTTGCGACGTCGACAGCTCCACCTCGCCGACACCACCCAAACAGACACGCCGCAGAGGAGGTCCTCCCCGGCGAACCCTAGCTCCACCATGAAAGATGGCGAGCAAACTCTAGACCTAAGTAGACGCCTACCTACTCTATATACAACCGCATGGCGATTCCCCGACCCATCCCTCTCTCCGACGCCACATAGGCCGCCGGAGAGGAGAGAGGACGGCGAAATAGCCGCCGGAAACGCGCTCCGCCTCGCTTTCGCCTTGGACAACTGTAGCAAGGGGAAAGCGAGAGAGAGACTTGACCGACTCCATGTGATGTGTCTTTAGTACGAGAACGATCCGCATCTCATCGCTAATGGCCTTACGCCAACGATGATCGAGCTCATCGATCGATCATACGTATCTGCCATCATGGGCTCGAATGAGGAGCATCCAGACCCAGCTCCGGTCCATCGCCGCAAGCACGTGCTTGTACGCGATTTTCTGGCCGCTCACTCCACGGAAATACTATGTATTATTCTTATTCACCTCCGGAATCGAACATTGCTTTCTGAGATCGCTGCGAGGATGTGTCTACTCTGAATGGAGAGGAACGTGATGGATTCTCACTCGACGATAGTCTCCGGTATCTGAGATATTCTTTATCAATATAATATGTCCTGGTTCCTTTTTCCGAAATATATAATGCTAAATTTTTTTGGGGTGACCCTATATAGTTTATAAAGATTCTAATTGGATCTGGTCCATATTTCTTGTAACAAACTAGAAAAAAAACAAAATCGATCAGGGTTTTCCGTGGTAAAACCCTAGATTTAGACTATATAAGAAGACGTAGGGTCCTCCTGATCGACACCCCTCGTTCCTAGTGCACGACGTATAAGAAACTTGTTCTACGTTGGGTGTAGGATATCTCGTATCTGAACTAGTATAAATCCTTGTCCGTGTCCGATTGCTATACTTCTGATTCTCTAGGTGTGAAAACTCGATCACTAGTGAAATGACAAATCCTATGATAATTAGCGTGGCAAGTAATTGTAGATCCATCCTCATGGATGAGATGGGCTTCATCAATAACGATGTTGACACTTTCACTCCGGGCGTCAAGATCTCTTCTGGTAGTATAGACTTAGTTGATGACCAACTCGGTGATGTGCAGCTATGTGACCCCAAGCCAATCTGAGCAGGAAGAGGAGACCTGCATCCCCTCTTGTTGTTCCTTGCTGGGTTGGAGAGGACACGGTGGCTGCTGGTGCACCTGCACTCGCATGCCACATAGATCTTTATGTCCAGGACTAGTTCATCGAAGGCGATTGGGAGCACATCCTCGACGGTGCCATGCTGCTAAGATCTCCTTGGAGGTCAGACGCAACAACTAAAGACCTACCACGTGGTTTCCCTATAACTACTCCATCGGACCTTTTTTTTTTTGGAACTGTACGCCATCGGACTTAGGAACGGGCAAGCAACATACAAACTAGTGATCGCCTTGCAAATGCATCTGCTGGACCCGACCGATCACCACTCGAGTTTCCCCAATAATGCCACCTATCTCGCAAAGGATGGTAGCACCGATGAACAACCTGCCCACGGCTCTAGGTTTTTTTTGGCGTGATTGAGCCTGCGGATTAGGGCCTTAGCAATCTAGGAGTAGATTTTGACGATCTGACGACCTCCGAGCTAGCATCATGAGACATCCCCTATCCTTCATGGCCATGCATCAACAGCAGCAACAAGTGTATATACTCTCTCCGCCCCAAAATAAGTGCATCATGAGCCATCCCCTATCCTTCGTGACCATGCATCAACAACGGCAACGAGTATATATACTCCCTCCGCCCTAAAATAAGTGTCGTTCTCACTTCTTACTAAGTCAAACATTTTTAAATTTAACCAAATATATACCAAAAAATATTAATATTTATAGTATATAATTAGTATCATTAGATATATCGTTGAATCTGTTTTTATAATAATCTTATTTGGATATATAAATGTTGCTAATATTTGCTATAAATCCCGTCACACTCAAAAAAGTTTTACTGGCATGATCCCCGTAGCGACACTTTTTTTTAAAAGCAAGGTTTGTACTTTATTAATTCTAGGGAGGTTTACATCACGAACTCCCAAAGTTGTTAGAAGCTCTGTGAGGAGATCGATCCAAACATGAGATCCATCCGGGTCCCAATTCAAACGAACATGAGCAAGATCATGTGCACACTAAGGGACCTGAAACATACAACCACATCAGTAGAACATATGTAGAAAATGACATGACAATGCCGGAGGCGTACGCGTACGCGCATGTATGTAAGCCACTGCACGCGCTGCTTACATGGCGCTGGGCTGAAAAGACTATCTTCCTGGTGTTTGGATAAGAGCGGCATCGCGTGCCGTCAGTCACGGCCGCGAGGCAAATTCTTTTCCGTGCGGGTCGGTCTCTGGAGCTGATGTGTACTGTAAGTATAAGCCACGCGGCTTCAGAAAAAAAAATGTCTCCTTCAGTTCTGATTCTTCCGTGAACAAAATGTTACACGCGTGTTATGAGCACCATGCGAAATTGTGGTATAAAAGAACAAAAAGAGAGCATGGGAAAGTATGTCACATGCGTTTAATTTGTTGGCACTCGATGGGCATACGTGCCTGCCTAGGCACCGCGCTTCTCTTATCTGCAACATCTAAGGGGTCTAGTCTTTGATCAACTCCGCAACTCGCGTGTGCCACTAAACATACAGTGAAAATGCACATATTATTTATTTTTGCGGCTTTACACAAAGTGTCAATTAGATTTATTAATTTTGAAACTGAGGTTTTATTATATCTGTTGACAGCCAAAAATAATGTGCCAACGAGTAGGATGGGCTTCACTGATAAGTTCGTGA
The DNA here is from genome assembly GCA_038087645.1 of Saccharum hybrid cultivar R570. Taxonomy (NCBI): domain Eukaryota; kingdom Viridiplantae; phylum Streptophyta; class Magnoliopsida; order Poales; family Poaceae; genus Saccharum; species Saccharum hybrid cultivar. The sequence continues at coordinate 16,657,696 of JAQSUU010000551.1, read as the reverse complement.
CGTTAAGATGCCAAGAGAAAATATTTGGCACGATAAGAATCAAAGTCCGAGCAAAGAAAAGAAGGATTTGAGCTCAGACCTACCCAAACAGTTTACCAAACCGACCAAGCCGGTTCCCTGCAACCTGGCTCAGCCGAGGAGTCTAGCCCCGTGAAAATCGGCCAGACCGGTTTGGGAACCGACCAGCACTGGCGGAGCTACACATAGGCTAAAGTGGGCTATGGGCTATGGCCCCACTTGACTTAGAAACTTTTTTAGCGATTCAGTGATTCATCGGTCAATGGTTCTAGAAAACTTGATTCTAAAGGCCCAAAAGCTGCAAGTCTGCTTGTCTCTTGAATAAGGAATTGCAGCAACATCCAATCGTTCACCGTAGCAGGCAATTGTCAATTCGCTCCACCCTCTCTTTGGCCAGTCCACTCGTCACGTTGTCCGCCATCCGGAGTTTGAAGCCGCTTGTCGCGTCATCTGCCATCTGGATTCCAAAGCCGCGTGCGTCGATCGTCGACGTCGTAACTATGTTAGGCCTCTTACGTTATTCTTCTAATCCTCAATCCGATCCATTTTGATGAGTGGTGATCACTGATCAGGTTTGCTAGCCTTCTGGGCACTCACGGTTTACACTCTACAATGAGCCATGGAGGAAGATTCAAAATTGTGTGTTTGCTTGTTTTGTAGTATTTTTTTTCTTTGCTTCCAAATTTACAATTTCTATGCATGTTGATTCATATTAGCAAAATGCTCCCCGCACCCCCCCCCCTATATTTTGCTGTGAGCTCCGCCACTGCCAGTCAGGCCAATTTTCCTGCTATTTTGAGATCAGTTTTTTTTGCTGTTTCGAGACAGTTGGACTCTAACTCAGTTTTAGAATATATTTTTGTATAAAAAACTTGTGGGATCTCCTGGTAAGGGGGGCAAGAGCCCATGTTTACCTTTATGAGGCTCTGCCAGTGCCTAGTGGGGTCTCCTATTTTTTCTCTACTTTTTGGCCAAAATTTATGATTTGTGCATAATGATTTGTAGAGGCATCATTTCTAGAGGCGGTTATTGCTCCCAGCCGCCCCTGAAAATCCGATTTCCGTAGAGATGACTGGATATCTATCTTTGCAAATCGTTGATTTGTGGAGATGAAAAAACAGAGGCGTTGACAACCAAAAATGTCTATTTTGTGAAGTTGTCAAAATGTGTAATAGACTTCACCATTGCGTTTCTCGCGTCGAGACGGTCAAAAAAACATATATAGAACGTCCAATCTGGGGTCCGGATGAGAGAGTTATGCCTCCGAGAAAATATCTGTCTAGGTTACCGGTACTTCCGGTCTGTACTTCCGGTCCGAGACCAGTTGGCGCGAAAATAAACTACCGGTACTTCTGGTCCGAGACCGGAACTTCTGGTGGCTAGCGGAAGAAGGCGCAGTTTGGCGTGAAAATAAACTACCGATACTACCGGTCCTTGACCGGTACTACCGGTGGAGCCTGACCGGTACTACCGGTGGAGCCTGACCGGAGGTACCGGTAGGTGTTTATTCCGAATCTGACTTTTAGATCTTGAACCGATTTGTTTCTAGATCGGTTTTGGACGTGGAAAACTTGGAAAATAAGCCTGGAAGAGATTTCCTACTGGGATAAGACCACCCTCCTCTATATATATGAGAGGATCATGGCCGATTGAGTTCGTATCTATCCAATCGTCAAACACAACAAATCAATCTACTCCTACCCCTTTTACTCTCTTCTCCTATCTCCATGTTGTTCATCCCTTGATCCACAACCAAGGATGACGCCCTAGGCTTGTCGGCCGACCTAGGGCAACCCGGCGACGTCCTTGCCCTGACGGGGTCCCTCCTGGCCAAGAGCTTCGGCGGTTCCTTTGCTAGTTTGCTTGAAAACTAGCCGGTTTTTTGTCACGTAAGCACGACTGATTATTCTTTGGTGGTTTGCTTGTAAACCTCTCCGTGTTTCACCACGTAAGAGTGACATCCTCGCTACGTTCTTCAGTCCGTAGCGGCCCGAGCGTCCAATGCCCTTTCTGGTGTGTGATTCGGACCACATCCGACGTCAACACACTTTTTGGCGACTCCGCTGGGGAAGAATTTACTTTGGCTCTACTTTGTAGCCGATTCTTCTTGCCCTAACCCTACTCCTCGCTGATTTATCTTCTTGAGCTCGCCATTACCGTTGCATCTGGCCCAAAAGGCCGATCGTATCTGGTTTTGACCCCTTTGATCTTGCTTGCAATTTTGCAACGTATTGTGCTGCTTATTGAAAAATTCAGCAAGGCGGTCAAGCTCTAAATCATGGAGTACCAAGGTGGTTCATCACAAAACTACTACAATTACCCCGAGGTACAACTTGCAAATACATCTTATGATCCTAATGGTTATTTTGCAAGTCATATAAGCTCTTATGTTAGTGTTGCTAGCTGTAATGATACTAGATATGTTGCATCGGTTGATACTTTTGATAATACTTCTCATCATACACATAATAATTACGGATATCATGGTCAAGAGCCGATGCATGTTGTAAATTCTTCGAGTTTTGATGCTACTAGCAACATACAACATGTGGATCCTTATTTATCGGCTATAGGTTCACAATATGTGGTTCCACCACATGACATGCCGATGAACGAGAGAATTGGCTATGACAATGCTAATTATTTAGCCAATTACTCTCAAAATTCAGCATCATATGCCAATGCTTCTATTCATAATTTGGCTTCACATGTTACTCTCAACTCGAGCTGAATTAATGAAAATTCAGCAAGGTATGTAAGTGCTAATACCTATGATTCGGCTTTATGTGTTACTAGTAACCATAGCCGAATCAAAAAAAATTCAGCACCTTATATAAGGATCAATGCCCACAATTCGGCTTTGTATTTCGCTCATGATCAAAGCCGAATTATTGAAATTTCAACAAGGCATTCGAGTACTAAAACTCATGATTCGACTCAACCTATTGCTAATAATTATAGCCGAATCAATAAAAATTCAACAATGGGCGCACATGCAAACAATCATGATTCGACTTTATATGATGCTCTCAAATCAAGCCGAATCGAGGAAGATTTGACCCACACTAGAAATCCATATGGCTCCTTTAAATGAAAGGTGCCCGCATATCATAGACCGTACCCATTACACATTGATTACTTGAAAACTCTTGATGGTTGGTGGATACCTGATTTCTATGAATTTAGTGGTGAAGATGATAAGACTGCTGTAGAACATATTAGTATATATCTCTCACAGCTGACTTTTGTCGGTAAAGAAGACTATATGAGAGTGCAAAATTTTCCTTTATCTCTTACTGGTATTACCTTTGCATGGTTTACATCTTTGGCCCGGTGCATTGTTGGTTCATGGTCTCAATTAGAGGAGCAATTCTATGAATATTTTGGAAAGACTAATGAGAAAAGGCCGATCACAATTGAGTCATCGGCTAAAAGAGGATTGCTAGGGGGCATTACAGGGAGATTTGATTCGGATGTAAGCAAAGGTTCGGCTACAAAAGCCAAACAACACAATACCTTTCCCAAATCAATCATATCTCAGAAAACAAGTCTTGCTACAGAAAAACATGAAAAATGAAATATTTCAGCTAGACTTGATTTTTCAGGAGCTAAAGGGGTGGTACATTTATCTAGTGATTACTACATCGTTGATGGAGATCAAGCCCCTACAAGCAACAAAGGAGGGTTGTATGCCTGCTCAGAATCAGCTGAGCCGACTTTGAAGTCGGCTAAGCCGACTCCTACCTGCTCTAAGTCGGCTAGGCCGACTGCCCCTGCCGCCTACTCCGAGTCGGCTAGGCCGACCGCCTCTGCTGCCTACCCTGAGTCAGCTAAGTCGGCTTCCTAGTCGGCCAAGCCGACTACCCCTGCTAGTGCCCAAGTCGGCCTAGCCGACTTCCAGTCAGCTAAACCGACTTTCCCGGTTCTGGCAGCTGCTGATGCATCTTCGGATTATTTGACCCCACTTGTTGATTGGTTTTTGGAGAAGAAGAGCAACATCATGCAAATCAAGGACATACACTTCTCCAACATGATCAACAAGATAAAAAACATAAATATTTTGCTCAAATTCCAATCCGGACATACTATTTCAATTGTTGCATCTATTAGAGATATCCTTGCTAATAGTGGTAATAGACCGATTGAGAATAGCAATTTATTTGTTGGTGATAAAATAAATTTAGATTCTATCGGCCAATACATTGTGCCATATGGCAAAACTGATGGTGATACTTCATCAAAGCTAAAGCTTCCCATGAGCAATTGCAAAGATGTTGCCGAATGGATTGATAACAAATCTGATCTCTTCGTTTGCCTAGCTTTAAAGCCGACTCCACAAAAGAATCGGCTAAAAAAATCAAAATACACCTTTGAATTTCCTTTTTGTGATTATGTCTTTGATATTTTGCTCAAGAATAATTTTATTAGAATCATTGATCACAGTGCTTTGCCATTTATTCAAAACTTAGAAGAGCTTACATATTGCAAGTGGCATAACTCATCTGATCATAATACTTATAATTGCAATGTGTTTCATCAAGTGATCCAATTGGCCATTGATAATGGACGATTGAGATTTTCTGAAGCTCAACAGATGGACCAATTGGATTCAATTAGTCTTGATGGCAAACAGGTTTTGAATCGGCTTGCAATAGCCGATTCACTCAAAGCTCAAGGCTCAAATGCTCAAGAGAGAGATGTGGAGCCCTCAAGTGAAGACAAGGTTGTTGTCCATGAATTACAAATTTAAGATACTCAAGATGACAACAATGTTATCATAGTTTCAGAAGACACTGGGGGCAGGTGAAATCTCTCCAACTAAAGCAAAAGCCGATTGATCCCATTGAGCAAGGGGAATCGGCTAAGGATCCTCCTCTGAAGTATGTCTATCAAGATGAGGAGAAGAAGGATGCTCATAAAGCTGATGGAGGTAAAGGCCATGACAAGCTAAAGAATAGAAGGCCGAAGCTTAGCTTCAAGGAACTTCTAGCTAAATATGAGAAGATAGCAGAAGCAAATGTCACCAATCAACCAAAGAAAGTCCAATCATCAAAATTGCCTCTAAAACACAAGTTTTAAGAGTGGAATTGGCAAGGAGATAGATCTCACACAACAGCAACATATTCTTCTTTTGAGCAGCCAATTTCTATGTCATGTGAACCACATCTCGCATATTTTCATCCTTATTTATCTTGGGGCTGGTTTGATCAAGAGGCACATGTTCCATCATATTTTAGGCCACAATATATAGAATATGCAGCTCCTAGACATTCAGAGAGATCATCTTCTTGTAAAGACCATTTTGATCAAAATCGGTCTGGAGTTCAACCAAAGAAGAAAGTGGTAAAACAAGTTTATCGTGTGAAATATGATGACCGAAAGAAGAAAAGTTCAGATCTGAATTCAACTATTGAAAAGCCGATTACATTGCTAAAAAATCCGGCTATTGATGGCAAAGAAGTGTGGAAATCATCTATTAATATTTTAGGTGCCAAATCTGAACAAAAGAAGGTGAGAGTGTCCAAAGTCAAGAATGATTTGCCGCTGTGCAAAATAGAAATAAAACTGATATGCTCAATCAGTTTACCAAAGTGGCAAAAAAAGAAGTTGCAGAAGCTTAGTGCAGAGAAGCTGAAAGAAAAGGCTTAGCATGGGTTCCTAAAGGAAGTATTCAAGTCAGAAGGATAATGCTCAAGCAAATGGTGCAACAAAGATAAAGGAGAGAAGAAGATTCAAGAAACAATTGTCAAGTTGAAGGTTTGCACCAAATCATCAAAATCATTGGTCATGGCATCATTCATACTTTCTGCCTATATTTATATGGAATTCATCCCCTGGTACGCATGGTTATCCCTCAGCTCCTTATTTTGATCCTTGTTATGGATCTTTATGTTATGGAGGGTTGCCAAATTATTTTGCTCATCAATGATCAAGAGCCGAAATATTTATTTCGGTTATGCATGCTCTTGTGGATAAATTCATATGGCCGATATTCTGATATCACCCTTATTATAAAAATATAGCCGATAAGTGCTTGTGACCATCGTGCTATTATAAAGCCCCCATGAAATTCACTTAGATGACTTTTAGGCCCGAGGGCATGATATATGTATTTTGATTTACTTCATGGATGTGACAATATGATTAATCGGCTTGCAAATAAGGCCAAGGTATTGGCATGATCATTATTTCTCACAATGATGTCGTTTGACGCATCAAGCCGATTAAAATTACATTTGCACCAAAATTCAAGCCGAATGTGAATTTTTCTTATTCGGCTTAGCCATATTGCAATTCATGAAGTATGACACGTTGAAACCTATTGTCGGTGTTCGGGCCCGAGGGGGTCCTAAACCAACGAGTAAATGCTGTGTGTCTCTTTCCTGGATGGTGATGCAAGGAGAATACACGGGGGTTTATCCTGGTTCGGGCAAAAGAAGGCCCTACGTCCAGCGGGGGGAAGAAGTTTGTATTTCCTTGCACCGAAGTGCTCGTGTAGGGGTTACAAGCATGCGAGAGAGGGCGCCGAGCCCAAGTCTCAAAGAGAGGAAAAAAGGACAAGGGTGGTTGCTTGAGGTATCGATCTCTTGTTTTTCTTCGTTGTCTATTGTTGTGTGGTCGGGTGCTTCGTTCCCCTCCCCTCGTAGAGCCCTGGCCTGCCCTTTTATAGGGCGAGAGGAGGCCAGGACGACGGGGAGCCTTGAGGTGATGTTTGGTCGATTCCTGTTGAGTTGACTGTAGCGACGTGCCCTAGGAATGGTCGGCCATCCCTGGACACCATGGCGTCGTGGGAGACGAGATGGCGAAATGACCTGGAGCGCCGTGCCATACCGTCCTTCCCTTGCCGTTGAACTATGCCGAGCGTCGAGGTTGGGTTGAGGCCGGGTTGAGACCGGATGGATAAGGCCGAATCCCCGAGATTGCGGAGAACGGGCTTTGTCTTATCCTCCCTCAAGGGTGATCGATGGTAAACAGTGCGCGGTAAGGTGGGTATAGTGACGGGTTTCACCTCCCATCATGGGATGGGTGGTAAAACAGTGAGACCTGACACGGGCATTGTTCCCACGTCGATCCTGGTCGCAGCCATGCCGGTAGGTGATAGTAGGTAACCGCATTAAATGCTATGGCTTTTGTCCTGGGGTAGGTAAAGAGAAGGAGTCGAGGCGCTCAACCCAGGCTCACACGAGTCGGAGTTTTTCCCAATGGGCAGACAAGCTTCGCACGGGTTGGAGCGCCGTCGAGGTAGCTTGCCGTACGGGATGGGGCGCGGTCGAGGCGTCCCGTCGAGCGGGCCTCGTACGAGTCGGAGCCGAAGCGCGGTCGAGGCGCCCCGTCGAGCAGGCCTCATACGAGGCGGACAGGATGCGCGGTCTGTAACAGAACCGTCCAAATTATAAGAGCACAAGTACAAAAAACAATCACCGAAATGATCAAATTCTCGTACTTGAGCCCATATAACTCCGATAGTCCAATGAAATCACGAGGGATTTCAAACCAACCAACATACAAGCCAAGATCGTAGTGATTCAACATAACAAGTCACATGTTACAACCATTTCACAAGTAATTCAATATACATCGGAGTTCAACATAGTTATTACAACTTAAGTTCAAAAGTAGCGGAAGCAAAGTAATTTGAAACTAACATTATTCTTATTTCAAATATATGCCAGTGCCACGGTCGACTTCTAACAAAAGCATTAGAGATAAGGTAGCTCAGAAGGATCATGCCCATGATCACACTCCGCCACTAAGGCAGGAGCCAACCAACTCTTGTAGTCGCCATGATACATCACAACCTGCAACAAGTGGGGATAAAACCCTGAGTACAAGAAGGTACTCAGCTAGACTTACCCGTCAGAAACCAGAAATAAGGTGACACCAAGGATCATGCAAGGCTGATATAAAGTGGGGCTCGCTTGACAACATTTTGCATAAAAGCTTAATATAGATGATCAATCATTAATGCTTAAGCATCAAGTTAGTTATCATTAACCTATCATCTATATTAGAACCTGTACTAGAGCACTCACTTTATTAGGAGCAAACAATATTAACCATAGCAGGTATAAATTGAGGCAACCTTTCCATCGTGATCCAATTAACCATCCGTTCAATTTAATTGAATCTACGTTGTCGCTGCTCAAGTCAAGTGCTCACTAACCGGGAGCGACGGCGATTCGAATCGAATTCCTATCCAGCTGGAGGGGTATTTCTAACACTCACCGTGCAGACCCCTGCCAGGGTCGCACAGGCCACCTTGTCATATGATTCAGGAATCGCGGGTCCGAATGATGTCGCGACCCCAAGGGCGACACTCTGCCAGGTGATAGGGACTCTAACCCCCCCTTGGTCTCACGCCAATGTCCCCAAGCACATCATTTCTCTCCTCCAAGAAGCAACCTACCATTCGATTCCCGGCCTGAATCACATTACTCGGCTTCGCGGTCGGAACGACTTATCCGGCCAACTAAGTGTTAGACTGCGTTCAACATGACTCAAGGACGTACAGCGAATCGGTCCTTAAACGACTCAGATGGGGATAGATTCACACCCAAGACCTCCATGCCTTGTTGCTTCACTATCGTCATCCCGCCCGGTCTCATTTCATTTTATTAACACATGGTTCCATTCCACGATAGCCAATATAGCCAACCATGCCATATATGAATATCCCTATATCTCGCAGGTGACAGGAAATCACCTGACTTCTACCGCTTAAAGCAGGGCTAAGCATCTACTCGATCCTAGTCTATGTAGGATTCAGTGATTCAGATATCTGGACAAGGAATGATATAATGCAGCAAGGTTTTCAACCAACTCCTACCACTTAATGCAACAATACTTATAACATATATAGAATTAATTGCTTTGAAGATAGGAGACTTATAATGCTCCGGGGCTTGCCTGAGATCCGACACAAGTCAGTTTAGTTAGCTTGCACCGTCATGGTGACATCTCCGGTCCTAGCACTTGCATTCAGGGGTTCTTCCATCTTCTAGACAGCCCACCGTTACACCATCATCTGTCTCCACATCATGCGCTCCACGTCCACGTGTTGTACCTAGCGTACCTAGGATGAGATGCATAGATGCAGATGCATGAACATAAAGAATACACATGAAGGAATGCAACAAGCATACTAAACAAGCATATGTTACACTATACACACATAAGCATGTCATACAACCAGCTAGCTATACATGATCAAGTACTTCATAATTTAGCAAAACATTTTAGGCATGCTACCTTAACTCTAGGTGTCCAAGATAACCATTTGCAATCATACAAACAAGAGAAAATAGAAGCAAACAATTCTAGATACAAGTAGATTTGGACAGCAGCAAACAGTCACTTGTTTCAAACATAACTTAAGCTACAAACATCCCACAAGGATGATCTAAGACTTTATGAAAATCCATAGAAATTGTCTACAAGATTGATGTTTACATAAAAAGCTAATTACAAAGTTAAACAGGTCAAACATGTAGATGTTTCAGACCTATCCAGACATGGACATAAAACTGATTGCAACTTCAGAGAAGCATAATTGTAGTTACACAAATCCAAATGACTTGCAAGAAGACATTTTGGAAAGCTTATGAAATTATCTACATTTCATATTTAATCATCTCAACCTGATTCCCAAGTTATCATGACCAAACATGCCAATCTTTAAAGTCTGCACAGAAGGTAATTAAAATCTGACAGTAGACTTATTAAGCATGCAACTCTTAAACTATCAGACCTGGGATCATGAAAATTTAACACAAGAAAGATAAGATAATTATATACAACTTTTGTATTTACCAAAATTACAGTAAACATCATTTACACCATGAAACTAGTTGCACGAGTAACACCACACATGCAGCCCAACAGCAGTGGTAAAATTATAGACAGAAAACTGATAGAAACTTCAGAGAAGCATAAATGGAGTTCTAGACCTCCAACAAACATGATTCTCAACTTTATGGAAAGCTTATAAAGTTACCTACAACTTTCTTGTAAACATCTTAAGATGATTCTACTGTTAACATGGTCAATTAATTAAATAATTGCATCTCTGTCCAAAATATGGATAGAATCTGATATGCCACTTTAAACCGTTATAACTTGAGTTTCACAAATCCAATAATTATGGTTCTGGACTTTTTAGAAAGATTAACAAGTTGCGAACAATTTTGTTATAAACATCTAGAGCTAATTGTGCTACTAACTAGGTCACACATTATAAACAAGGCAATGCTGTCTGGGTTTGGGCAGAAACTGCCACAGTACTTTAAACAACTATAACTACACATATACTTAACCAAAAATTGTGATCTTTAGCTTTTTGAAAAGATTATGAAAAGTACTACAACTCATATATTATCAACAAGGCATGATTCATAACTTAACTGAGCCAAACAATGCATACATGCAGCACTGTCCAGAATAGAAGCAAAGCAGCATATGGCATTTGTTATTTTTATAGCTCCTAAACTATCAGACCTAAAATCCTGAAATTTTTATCAGACATCACACAGCATAATAGTAGCATGCCACAAAAATTTCACTTCATTTGGAGCCCTAAATTTGCAGTTAAGAAAATGACAAATACAACTAGCATTGAAAACCTAATCTGAAAAATCTATTTTTACAGCACAAATATGAAACTAAAACATGCTCTATTATAAATCCACTGCATAGATAATTTTACAAGGATTCCAAAAAGTACTCATTTGTTATTTTACGAATTTTCTACGATTTACTATGAATTTCCAAAGATTCAGCAAAATCATTACAAACCAGTCCTTACGGCACTATTCACCTGAGTCTATGACATTGCAGTTACACCCCTCCCTTTAGTCGAATTGCTGCGCGAGGTCCCTGGTCGGAACAAGAGCAGAGGATGGCCGGGAATCGGCCGGTGGCGACCGGAGAAGGCTCGCCGGCGGCGGCGAATGGCGGGGAAGCGTCAAGGGACCCGCGCACACCCGCAGGTGCCAACGGCTTGCCCCACAGCGGCCCGAGGCTCGCTGGCCACGTGAGCAGGCGCACGGCGGCCATGGCTGTCGTGCGGCCACGCTCTACAGCGATGAAGGAAAGCCGAGGAGAGGTGCGCGAGGACCAGGAGAGGACGACGGAGCCGGTGACGGTGGATGCATGGCTGCCAGGCGCTCGAGGGTGGAAGAACGACGGTGGCCAGCTCGAGCTTGCGGCGGCATCAATGGCGACGCGCCCTGGAGCTCGCGTGCGACACCAGAGAGCGAGGAAGGGAGAGTGGAGAGGTGAGTGAGTGAAAGAGCAGCTCGGGCGCTTGGTTTGAGGGGCAGGGGCGCTCGGCAGCGCGTGGCACAGCGCTTGAACGCGTGGCAGCCATGGCGGGGGGCGCTCTGTGCATGGTTGCCACGACGTCATTTCGTCGAACACGTGGCGCGCGCGATGGAGCCCGACTTGGAGTCTGTTTTCGGCATATTCCATGCACATTCGAACCTTGGCGCCAGTATCAAAGTTGCTCTACTCTGGATGCTCTACAAACTTGATTAAGGCTGTATGGTCGTCGGAGCTCTTCATCAGCAGGTAATTAGGCCACAAAATGACAGTGTCAGTGCCTTGATAGCGGTTAAGAAAACACAAAATTGAGGACCAAAACGGAGTCAAACTTAGCCCAACTTTTTATATGCTTTTCTCCATAATATAACCTTCAACTTTTATTTTTGGACTACTTAAGTTGCTTAGTGAATTTCGGAGAACGCGAGACGCCAATGGCGACGACGATGAATTCCAGACTTGGAAAAATTCTAAGTCTGAAAACAGCCGCTGATTCAATTTTCGAGCCTCTGTTTGACTTAGTTCCAAGATGATCTAGCTTTTCGTCCAAAAACAAAGTTTGTTATAATCAAACTTTTATTCAACTTTCATTTTTGGTCAACCCTCATATCTAGTTCAAAAGTCAACTTTATTTCTCGGTCAACGCAAAGCCCTTTTTGCTATAGAATCTTGGGTTTCCATGATTTTCGGATATTTTCTCCATCTTTGCTCAACACGAACCCTTCATAACTTTTGTTCATGAGTGTAAGTAGAGTTGTTTGATCAAGGTTGCAATGTTTGTTTGTCATCACATGTTCTCATTCACCAAATAAAGCAATTCAGGCGAGGACATAACTTGTCATTTCATGTGACTTCTTGATTCCAAACTTCACGAAACTTTTCCAATCGCCCATGTGGGTGGAAATTGATATGAGGAACATGAAAGAAGCACATCCAACATTACTCAAACATACTTTTTGGAAAGGGCAACATGTAAGCAATGGTGCATGGTCCAAGTTTAAGTGGTGGCTTATTTTTGTAGATTTGATCTGTCACCACTTAACATGTCATGGTTGAGCTCAACTGGTAATAAACACCTGGGGTGTTACAGCCCTCCCCCCTTAAAAGAATCGCGTCCCGAGATTCGGAATGGAAGACCTTTTAAGGAAGAGAGACACGTTATCAAGTTCCCAACATTTGCTATAGCATTCAGCTACAAAGCTTCAACAGCGGTGAACAATTTGGCCAAAGGCACTTTCTGGCACTGACTTTTCATGGTAAAATTTGTCTGAAGAATTTCCTTCATTGACTTCCATGAAGCATTGTTACTTTGGGAGGAATTCAAGATAGCACATACTGCATTCTCAGTGTACGGAGATCAGTTGGTCCATGAGTGAACCACTCACAAGTATCTGACTTTCTAATGACCACAACATAGGCCATGTGAACTTGACTCTAGACCGAAATATTCAGAAGTATATTCGTTGAAATGACCCTATGTTCACAAAGTTTGAAAAGCAGTCCTCTACCAAAATGGCTTGAGCACAACCTTCCAAAAGTGTGAGACCATAGACGGCAAATATACTCTGAGACTTTAGGATACTGACTAACCAATAGACAAGGTCTATGTTGGTCGTAAATGTTCATTCATTTAGGCACCAACTAATGGAAAACTACTTGTGGTTCCATGTGTGCAGTTCTCTTTTTCTGATGACAACACTGTATTATCTGAGTCTGTCGAGGGGTCAATGAATGTGATGGCTGACTCTATCGGCTTCGTATTCCTGCCAACAGCTACCTAATAAGATTCTTTTATCCAAGACAACAGTTATCTGGGTTGAATCAGATGCAACCTCTTGGTAAAAACATGTATAAGGTACCAAAGTATGTCATCATTGGAAAATAATTCCCAAAGAAAGGTGTAACGAGGCCTTAGGGACAACAAAAGTTATAATATTTACTAAACCGCGGGAAGTAGTCTACCACCAAGCGGTTGAGTAAAATTTTCCTTTGTGACTTAGTTGCACTATAAGTTGAGTTGACTTGCAGCATAACAACTTTGTCAGGCCAACTTTCACCTTGAGGCTTCCTTTTTAGGATCAAACAGCAGCTCTAAGATGGGAAATCTGTTGTTTGACACTTTTCAAATTGCTTTTGATTCGCGATGGCATACATTAATTTGCAGAAACCAAGGCTGCTCGTACATTAGGGATACGAGAAAGCAAAAGCAAATGAAAGAGTGTAAACTAGTATCTGTGAGACCTCAAAAGGGTCATCCAACAGCAGATCTCGACTATTAAATTACATATCAATTCGAGGATGCACACGCTTTGAACTTGCGGGTTACTTTTGCAAGGCAAAACACATACTTTCTCTACTTCTTCACCTTAGCTGATAGAACATCTTGCACTATCTGTGTGATTGTCCAAGATGGAATTGACTTGGTCACAATGGCTCTAGAAGATAGAGTATCACTCCAGTTATTGGCTAGTTGATGAACTTCTTGTTGGTTATTGCTCTATATGACATAGCCTTCGTAGCTACCAAAGAGTCGTTACCTAGCTGGAGATTAACCTTCCTATTGGTAACTAATCAGTTGTCTCTCAACACTAAAAAGTTCCAAATCATCACTCTTGACCACAACAATTGTGGTTGATGCAGAACAGATGGTTGCCATCGAAGTTAGTAAATACGAAGTTATTCTAGAGATGGTTGATTTCGACTGTATGGTCATTATGCACCCAAGATTGTGACTTGGATAGCTCCGGTCATATGCACAATGCGACAATCGATTCTCATCCCACAGATAACTTGTCCAGCATTAAGGGTTGTGTGTCCTTTTTATCCAATAGATATGAGATACTTGCTTACTAGATGACGTTCGTCAATACTGGAACAACTAAGTAGAGTCACTTGTCTACCACCTCGTGTAGTATGTTAATGTTTATGTTGGTGACCTATTCTTCAAAGATCTTCCTCTTAGCAACTTTAGAAGGAAGTTCCACTACTTTCGGTCTAAGATATGGATCTTACGATACGATTTGGAGAGATAATCAAGAAAAGGAACACGAGAAAATAACACATCGACTGTCGTTTGATAATGGATCATGACTAGAAACCGTGATACCAGCGCGTGCCAAGCAGCTAGCCATGTGTCTGCAGCCACAGGAGGCCCTTGGTTTCGTCGCGGCACCATCAGCGACTACTCATAACACCATTACTAAACGCACAACGAAAGTGAAATTTCAAGTGGCACCAATGGGCTGTAAGAGCAAGCGCCATACAAGGAGGGACAGCAAGCAAAGGTAGTCACAAGGTTTAGAATCAACACGAAAATGATCCGAAGATCAAAATATAGCACAAGAGAACATCACACAAATGCCAAGGATAACTGAGCAAGGGACTCTTGCTTAAATTCTACGTACGACTTGCGTCCACCGAGGGGAGTACCAGATAAAAGATTAATAGGAGATTCATTCATGTTGGGCAACAACATGAGATCAAGACTGATAAACATCTCAAGACTTGAGAAGGTTGGGGACGGATTAAGAAAATTTTAAGGGCGAAAACCGACACGTAGTCATAGATTGAGTTGATAAGGTAGATGCACAAATTTGCAAGCACACGATTTAGGGGCCATAGCAGAGATACATTGCGTCATACTAGCTAACCTTTGGGAGAGGTAACCGGAAGGTCCAGCATGGATTTGGGTACGGTCTCCACAATTGACAACGTACAAACCATGATCAAGGGCTAGCATTGATAAAAGTTAACTTGGTTGGTCAGTCAATAAAGGTCTTCACAAAAAGGGTTGGACAACACCCACGGCTCATGCAAACATATAGGAGAACTAAACTTTGGTCTTTCGGTCAAGCAAAGGCATGGATACAAGCACTCAAGGCAAGCAACCATGTCTACCGGCTCAGGCTCCTAAGATAGAGAACCTAATGGAAGACAACAACCATACAATTACATACGTGAACGTTGTTCTAGGATAAAGCTATGTGACCCTCGCATGCTCACCGAGGACAAACGAGGTGACAACTAGGGTACTACCAAGATAACAAGCATACATACAACATCACAATCAAGCAATCATTTGAGAAAATTCAAACGAATGGGCTTAAGCAACCAATACAAGGCACAAGGCTCACCCAAAATAAGCATTTATCTCAAGCATGAACTAACTACAAGTTTAGCTCAAAACAAACACTAGCTAAGGTGACTAACTTAACATGTGCATAGAATCTGGATAGCAGCATAGTAACTACTTGTTTCTACCATAACTGAGGTTGTAGACCTTCTATAAAGGTGATCCTAGACTTTCTAGATAGCTTAGGAAGATGACTACACTTTAGTTACTCATACCAAAAGCTAATTCATAGATTAACATGACCAGAAATGCTAATGTTTCAGATCTGTACCAATATGGACAGAAACTGACAAGTACTAAAAAAAAATACATAACTGGAGTTCTAGGGACACAACAAGGCTGAGCCTTAACTTTATGTAAAGCTTATTAATTTGTCTATAACTTTCTTATTATCATATTAAGATGATTCTATATCTTAACAAGGCCAAACAAGACAAAGAAGACATCTCTGCCCAGATTTGGACAGATTCTGTCATTCCACTTTACAAGCTCATAAGTAGAGATTTAGACCACCCCAATTGGTGCTATAGGACAATTTGGAAAGCTTAGAAAAAGTACTACACTTCTTCTATTATCTCCAAGACATGATTCCATATGCACACAGGTCAAATAAAGCAAACATTCAGATTTGTTCTGAACATGAGCAGATTCTGACAACAAACTTCTAAAATTTATAACTCTTAAACCATAAGACCTAGGGTCATAAAATTTTTGGACAATCTAGATAAGTAAGTTAGCTACAACTTTGGTATTCTCTATAACTACAGAAAACACCATTATGATCATAAAAGCATCACTACAACAGAAACCGCTCTAGCAGCCAACGTTTAATAAGCAAAACAAAGTTTGCCTTTGTTCTACTTAACAAGAGAGCACACAAACATATCATCCTAGTGGCTCTAAACATTGTTACCCTAGACCAACACCAATTTAATTCATTCACGAGAATCCAATTTACTTAAGTGAGGTCTAAAACATTTTCAAAAACTTGTATGACAGCATATCCACCACTTGGCTAAACTAGAGGGCATCTATAGGTTCAAGCATGTAACCACAATTATTTCTAACAAAACTAAGCACACACTTTTCTCAAGCAACATGGAACAAGGCATTTTTGTTTTACTTTACTCAAGAAAGATAGTGTAACACATTGATCATAAGTTACACACTATAGAACAAGGGTGAGAAGAGTATAGCCATGCATAATGCAACAATCATGAAGATGCATGCTTCGTCCTATTCGTCCTCACAAGATTACCAACCTAAGGTGGCGATCACGTTCTATGTCGATGGCATAACACGCACTCTTTTGATATATAGCTAGTCGCCAGCTACATTCGACTTACGCATTCATGGTTAGCGTACCTGCAGAAAAGTTTCATTGCAGCCCAATAATTCCCCAAATATAGCACACAATGAAATAGGAAGATAAAATTCTAAGCACTCCCATATACATATACCCCTGTATACGTACATGTAGCACCAAAACTACCCGAATCATTCAATCACCCACAATTAAGTACCTTCATATATACATGTGTATAACATGTACATAATCCAGTAACCAAAACTAGCTCTCCCCTAGACCGCAGTTTGTACGGTCATGCTCTCACAACTCACACTTACCTGAGCGTAGGTGCGACGTTGCATAAAAGTAGACTAGCAACATATATGGCTATTTCATATATGAAGGCTACCTCTAATCTGACACACTGGGTAGCATAGTGTGGGAGAGTCATCACACATACATACCTTGGCCTGGGCGTAGATGCATAAATGAAAAACCCCAAAGTTAGTACTTATATAAGCCATCTAATAATCCTTATATGGGCATAAGGAGATTGACCACTGGCATACTTAGGTTTAAAATTTAGATTTGACAAACCTATATATAACTATAAGTTGATAAAACTGATTTTATAAAACAAAACCTTTGTTTTAAATACACATACGACAAGTTTAATGTTGAATCTTGCTCCGATACCAGCTGCAACAGAACCGTCCAAATTATAAGAGCACAAGTACAAAAAACAATCACCGAAATGATCAAATTCTCGCACTTGAGCCCATATAACTCCGGTAGTCCAATGAAATCACGAGGGATTTCAAACCAACCAACATACAAGCCAAGATCGTAGTGATTCAACATAACAAATCACATGTTACAACCATTTCACAAGTAATTCAATATACATCGGAGTTCAACATAGTTATTACAACTTAAGTTCAAAAGTAGCGGAAGCAAAGTAATTTGAAACTAACATTATTCTTATTTCAAATATATGCCAGTGCCACGGTCGACTTCCAACAAAAGCATTAGAGATAAGGTAGCTCAGAAGGATCATGCCCATGATCACACTCCGCCACTAAGGCAGGAGCCAACCAACTCTTGCAGTCGCCATGATACATCACAACCTGCAACAAGTGGGGACAAAACCCTGAGTACAAGAAGGTACTCAGCTAGACTTACCCGTCAGAAACCAGAAATAAGGTGACACCAAGGATCATGCAAGGCTGATATAAAGTGGGGCTCGCTTGACAACATTTTGCATAAAAGCTTAATATAGATGATCAATCATTAATGCTTAAGCATCAAGTTAGTTATCATTAACCTATCATCTATATTAGAACCTGTACTAGAGCACTCACTTTATTAGGAGCAAACAATATTAACCATAGCAGGTATAAATTGAGGCAACCTTTCCATCGTGATCCAATTAACCATCTGTTCAATTTAATTGAATCTACGTTGCCGCTGCTCAAGTCAAGTGCTCACTAACCGGGAGCGACGGCGATTCGAATCGAATTCCTATCCAGCTGGAGGGGTATTTCTAACACTCACCGTGCAGACCCCTGCCAGGGTCGCACAGGCCACCTTGTCATATGATTCAGGAATCGCGGGTCCGAATGATGTCGCGACCCCAAGGGCGACACTCTGCCAGGTGATAGGGACTCTAACCCCCCTCCCCTTGGTCTCACGCCAATGTCCCCAAGCACATCCTTTCTCTCCTCCAAGAAGCAACCTACCATTCGATTCCCGGCCTGAATCACATTACTCGGCTTCGCGGTCGGAACGACTTATCCGGCCAACTAAGTGTTAGACTGCGTTCAACATGACTCAAGGACGTACAGCGAATCGGTCCTTAAACGACTCAGACGGGGATAGATTCACACCCAAGACCTCCATGCCTTGTTGCTTCACTATCGTCATCCCGCCCGGTCTCATTTCATTTTATTAACACATGGTTCCATTCCACGATAGCCAATATAGCCAACCATGCCATATATGAATATCTCTATATCTCGCAGGTGACAGGAAATCACCTGACTTCTACCGCTTAAAGCAGGGCTAAGCATCTACTCGATCCTAGTATATGTAGGATTCAGTGATTCAGATATCTGGACAAGGAATGATATAATGCAGCAAGGTTTTCAACCAACTCCTACCACTTAATGCAACAATACTTATAACATATATAGAATTAATTGCTTTGAAGATAGGAGACTTATAATGCTCCGGGGCTTGTCTGAGATCCGACACAAGTCAGTTTAGTTAGCTTGCACCGTCATGGTGACATCTCCGGTCCTAGCACTTGCATTCAGGGGTTTTTCCATCTTCTGGACAGCCCACCGTTACACCATCATCTGTCTCCACATCATGCGCTCCACGTCCACGTGTTGTACCTAGCGTACCTAGGATGAGATGCATAGATGCAGATGCATGAACCTAAAGAATACACATGAAGGAATGCAACAAGCATACTAAACAAGCATATGTTACACTATACACACATAAGCATGTCATACAACCAGCTAGCTATACATGATCAAGTACTTCATAATTTAGCAAAACATTTTAGGCATGCTACCTTAACTCTAGGTGTCCAAGATAACCATTTGCAATCATACAAACAAGAGAAAATAGAAGCAAACAATTCTAGATACAAGTAGATTTGGACAGCAGCAAACAGTCACTTGTTTCAAACATAACTTAAGCTACAAACATCCCACAAGGATGATCTAAGACTTTATGAAAATCCATAGAAATTGTCTACAAGATTGATGTTTACATAAAAAGCTAATTACAAAGTTAAACAGGTCAAACATGTAGATGTTTCAGACCTATCCAGACATGGACATAAAACTGATTGCAACTTCAGAGAAGCATAACTGTAGTTACACAAATCCAAATGACTTGCAAGAAGACATTTTGGAAAGCTTATGAAATTATCTACATTTCATCTTTAATCATCTCAACCTGATTCCCAAGTTATCATGACCAAACATGCCAATCTTTAAAGTCTGCACAGAAGGTAATTAAAATCTGACAGTAGACTTATTAAGCATGCAACTCTTAAACTATCAGACCTGGGATCATGAAAATTTAACACAAGAAAGACATATTCTGAGGCATCAAAATCAGAAGGTCAACATGTTAGTTCAATAAGCATCTGGCTTTGACGTCGGTGGGCGTAATTTTCACATCAAAGAAAGGTCAATGTAAGAAAACTTTGTTGTTTTATGTGCAGGAGCAACAGAGTCGGCTGAGCCAACTTCCCCTGTCGACCGAGCTGACTACCTAAGTCGGCTAAGCCGACTCACCCTGTCGGCTAAGCCGACTCTCCTCTGGCTCGTCAGGTCGGCTCGCCGAGGAATTACCAAATCAGCCTAACTTGATTTCCAGCAATGACATGGCTGATTTGGATGATTGGAGGACTCCCATATTGCGGATTTGATCAAGAAAAGATGGTTATGGGATAAGTTTACGGACTGTGATCAATCAAGAAAAAGATTGAGGAGAATCCAAGGAGGTGGTATGAAGTTTTGTTTGAAGCTCTGTGGGTACACCGCATTTCAAGGTATGGTGCTACAAAAGTTACTCCTTTTGAGTTGGTATATAATCAAGAGGCCGTGTTGCCTGTCGAGATGAATTTGGATGCATACAAGCTTGCTAAACAAAATGATCTATCAGCCGTTGTGTATCATGATTTGATGATGGATAACATCGATGAGGTAACTGATATAAGATTAAAGGCTCTCAAGGAGATAGAGAAAGATAAAGCTCGAGTATCTAGGGTATACAACAAGAAAATCAAGAGCAAATCCTTCCAAGTAGGAGAATTGGTGTGGAAAACCATACTAACTATTGGATCGAAGAGCAATCAGTTTGGCAAATGGTCACCTAACTGGGCGGGTCCTTACAAAGTGATCAAAGTCATATATGGCAACTCCTATTTGCTAGAGACATTGCAAGGTGAACATCTCAATAGAGAATTTAATGAAAGGTACTTGAAAAGGTATTTTCCAAGTGTTTGGCAAGAAGCTTAAGTGCTCTCCAAACAATGACCAATACATGTATCGCCCTTAGAACAAAAGTGGCCAATGTATACATTGCCCTTAGTCACCATGCAGCCGATGAGATGGGTATCGTTGCTGTTTGGTTTAATTATGTTTCTTTGATCAAGTGTTTTTAGGTTCATGCATCATAAACCTGAAAACAGGGGGGCATATCTTGACAACCAAAAATGTTTATTTTGTGAAGTTGTCAAAATGTGTAACGGACTTCACCATTGCGTTCCTCTCGTCGAGATGGTCGAAAAACATATATGAAACGTCTAATTTGGGGTCCGAATGAGAGAGTTATGCCTCCGAGAAAATATCTGTCTAGGCTACCGGTACTTTCGGTCCGTACTTTCGGTCCGAGATCAGTTGGCGCGAAAATAAACTACCGGTACTTCCGGTTCGAGACCGAAACTTCCGGTGGCTGACGGAGAAAGACGCGGTTTGGCATGAAAATGAACTACCGGTCCTTGACCGGTACTACCAGTGGGGACTGGTACTACCGGTGGAGCCTGACCGGAGGTACTGGTAGGTGTTTATTCCGAATCTGACTTTCAAATCTCGAGCCGATTTGTTTCTACATCGGTTTTGGACATGGGAAACTTGAAAAATAAGCCTTGAAGATGTTTTCTATTGGGATAAGATCACCCCTCTATATATATGAGAGGATCATGGTTGATTGAGTTCTCATCTATCTAATCGTCAAACACAACAAATCAATCTACTTCTACCCCTTTTACTCTCTTCTCATATCTCCATGCTATTCATCCCTTGATCCACGACCAAGGATGGCGCCCTAGGCTTGCCAGCCGACCTAGGGCAACCCGGCGACATCCTTGCCCTGACGGGGTCCCTCCCGGGCGAGAGCTTCGGCGGTTGCTTTGCTAGTTTGCTTGAAAACTAACCGGTTCTTCGTCACGTAAGCACGACTGGTTATCCTTTGGTAGTTTGTTTGTAAACCTCTCCGTGTTTCACCACGTAAGAGTGACATCATCGCTGCGTTCTTCGGTCCGTAGCGATCCGGGCATCTAATACCCTTTCTGGTGTGTGATTCGAACCACACCCCATCTGGACCAGCCGCCTTAACAAATTATCATCTCAGCAGCGGTGAACCATGCATGCCGAGCTTTGGTTAGCCTGTCGTTGCTACGTGCTATTCATTTTGACTCTGCCTATTATTGCAATCATCAAGTAGTGAGCACTCTAGCTAGCTTTATAAAACATAGCAACTACTGTGAAGCTTCTTTTTGGTGAGCATTTGTGTTAAGTGACGCTGAAATGCACCCCCGGCCCCGCTTGATTTCACCGGTGAACACACGCCATTTGGCCATGCATGCCACGACTCCCGGCTCGTCGACGCTGACGGCTGTCCGAGGGGTCAGGCTGACCTGGTCACTCCACGCAAACGTTTGATTTGCTTCCCAGAAACCAGCTACGACTACGAGACGTGCAGCTTCCTTGCTCCTAGCTCCCACTCGCTCGCTAGTCTGTAGTCGCATTAAGCGAAGTCAACTTAATTAAATTAAGGAACACTAGTCTACCGTCTAGTACTAATCTAGTACGTACACTCTGATACTCTGATGTGATCGAATCAGCCGTCGCCGTCGGAAGATCGCCGCCACGACCGAGCTGAGATGAGACAACTTAACAAGGCTGCGCCGGCCGGACGCTGGACTGTCTACGGTCCACCTTCTTCTCTGCTTCCGATTCTCACTCAACCATCGACGTCCGTCCACTAGCTTGCTTGCGAGTGCACTCCACTCCTACTACTGCTTTTCCTCGGCCGAAACGTCGTACGTAGGTGCTGCTCACGGCCACGGACAGACACTGGCCGTCTCGATCTGCCTCAGAGCTAGCAGTCAGCAAGGACAATTTCCCGTGGATCGGAGCGTTGACAAACACACACAACTAGTACCTCGCGTGCCTGACTTGCATATGTTTTGTGGGCTGTTGCTTCCACACTGACAGTGCTAGCTTCATTAATTAATTATAGCTACGGCTGTGTTTAGTTCCTTGAAAAAAGCACTATGAAAAAAAAATTCCCGGCACATCAAACTTACGATACATGTATGGAGCATTAAATATATATAAAAAAATAACTAATTTTACAGTTAGGTGTAAAATCGTGAGACGAATCTTTCAAACCAAAGTAATCCGTGATTGGACACTATTTACCAAATAAAGCAAAAACGTGCTACACTACACTTTTCGGCAATTTCAGGGTAACTAAACACAGCCTATATATATATATATCATGAGTCGTGTATGATCAGGATCCAGGCAGGCCCGGGGGAGCTGATTCAGGTCCACCCAATAGCGTCCTTTATTTGTTACCTATCAAGAGTCTCTGTATATATCATGTACAGCACCGAAGAAAAAGATTGATGGTGTACTGTACCATGTACGGAGTACTCCTCTCCTCTCTTTGAGTACACGAAACACTTGTCCATCACTTGCTTTTACGGCAACCACACCATCGACTCGACCTCATCAGTCATCACCTTTGCTCCATGATTGCTTCTTTCGTCACGGACCACGCCAGCTCCATTGATCCATGCGCACGTGCCGGCGACTCTCCCGCCGGGCCCCTTCACCAACATATGAGGAGTTGTTTGGATCACTATCTAGTTACTAGTTGAGAGTCAAAAATTTAGCTAGATAAATATTTCTCGTTTCCAAAGAAAAGACAAATATGTATGTATATATATGACTCACGTTTGCTATATGGTAATGTTGGGTGTAGGGCGTCCGTCCGCCTGGACAGTGCCGATGGTGGGCCGCAACGCCGCCCAGCAACCACATCTTATCTGCTCATCCACTCGTCCCCAAGCGTTCTTAAAAAAAGAAAAAACTCACCTCACCGCAGCGCCTCGATAGCTCTCCACGACCGCACTCCGCAGCACCGCCTCGGCGACGGTGCTCTCCACCGGGCTTCCCTCTCCACCGCATCTCCCTCTCCATCACGCCTCCGCTCCGCCGGCCGGCATCTCCTCCGCGCCAGAGCACGTCAGCCCGTCTTCCTCCCTCTCCACTGCCTCCCACCCGCTTCTCCAACGCATAGACCCGCCACAGCCTTCTCCACAGGACCTGTCACGGCCTTCTCCACCGAAGCAACGAGCTCCGCGACACCGGCGAGCTCTAAACCAGTGAACTCCACGCGCCGACGAGCCTCTATTCCCAAGCAACAAGAAGATGTTGCGCTGAAAGCGCATGTTGCAAACATATGTTTCAAGTGTTTTCGATGTTTCAGAGGTATGTTGCAAGTGTTTTATATGGATGTTGCAAAAGCAAATCAGGATGTTGCATATGCTGCAAGTGTTTTAGAGACATGTTGCAAGCATTTGTTCAAAGTGTTTCATCTGTTTCTGACATATGTTGCAAGCGTCTTGATCTAGATGTTGCATATGTTTCACACATATGTTACAAGAGTATGTTTCAAATGTTTCAGTTGTTTCATTCTTATGTTGCAGTAAGTATTTTCATGTTGCAAGTGTTTTATCTGGATGTTGCATATGTTTCACACATATGTTGCAAGTATATGTTCCAAATGTTTTATCTACTTTAGACTTATGTTGCATTTCAAGTGTTTAATGTTGCAAGTGTTTCGTGTTTCAGAGGTATGTCAGAGAATCATGGGGGCACGACCCAGGCGCTGGGGAAGGGGTGCAGCAAGCCGGGGGCCAGCAGATGAGGCGCATGGCGCGCCTGGTGTCCTATGGATGGGGCATGCTCGTCCTCATCCGGGTTCTTGGGTCCTGCCCACGCCGAGAGTGGAGGGGGTTAGGGGAAAGGAGTGGTGGGCGTAGCAGGGGTGTGAGTGCGGGGCGGGGTGAGACAGATGGGGGATGGACGTACGCGTGCATCAACGATACAGTGCAACGGCAGGGGCGTGCGGGCGGGTAGTAGCATGCGCGGGGTGTCCGGACACGCTCATCTGCTGTCCCTTTGCTATATCACCTTCGGATAAATTACAGAAACCACTACCACTATATATTCGTGGTCCTCCGCCCAAATCTAACATATTACTTCTCACTAGTACAGAATAGAACTTTAGAGATGGCCAAAATCATTTTATAGAGACAAGTGTCCGCCTCAGTCATTTCGTTCCTCTTAGTGAAGATTACATAGGCGTGCACAAATGCGAGTTCGTTGGCAGGCTCAAATGTAATCTTCACTAAGAGGCGACTCGTCTCTGACGACCACGCTTCAAAGCACGCCTCCTGGATCCTTGCAGTCTCGATCCACCTCCCCGATCTGCGTACCCTCGATCCAGACATCCTTGGTTCTCCACATCCTCGACACAGCCTTCGATGTGGTCGCGCATCGCGTCCGTGGCAGACGGCAGCTCGGGCTCGCCCCCCTCTTGGGGGGTGTTTACTTCCTTCAAAATTCTAAAAATTTTACAAGATTTCTCGTCACATCGAATCTTTGAACGCATGCATGAAATATTAAATATAGGTAAAAAAAACTAATTACACAGTTTTGTTGTAAATCACGAGATGAATCTTTAGAACCTAATTAGTCCATGATTAGACACTAATTGCTAAATACAAACGAAAGAGTTACTGTACTTCCAAATTTTACGCCCTCATCTAAACACACCCTTAGTCTATGCAAAACTACTTTACCTGCTTTCACAAAGACACCTTGTCACACCCAAAAAAATATTTTGCGTTATGAATAGTTTCCATTAATTAAAATAGATGGGTTCTCTTTTTTTTTGCAAATTTTCTAAGTTTTAGCTAGCTTGTTGTCATTTTTATTTTAAAATAGTTTTATCTATAAATAATTAATTTGTCATGAGTGTTGTATTCATGCTGATTGTTTTATTTTCTTTGAGTGAAAATAAACTACAAAATTTATAATATGACCTGAATATGTCTTTTTATCTACTTTTAAAATAAAAAATGTTTAAAAATAAGTTACAAAAAAATCAAAAGAGGGCCAAGTTTTGAAAAAAAGTTAAATCTTTTTTGTTTTACAAAATTTAAATGTTTCTAAAATGAATGTTGTTCAAAACCAGTTTTATTTTAGTTCAAAATGTATTTTTACTTTAGAGCCTCACATATCTGACATTCTACTGTTCTGCAGCAATCTACTGTTAAGTTACATATTTGTGTTTCTTATATGCTGATTTTGCTTCTACAATCAATTTTAGGTCATAAATAGCATGAAAAAAGAGGAAAATACAAGTTTTCTCGAAAGGAAATGCTATAGAGTCTGTTGTGCGACCTCGAGTGTGTCTCCGCTTTAAAAAAAAGTGTCATTGCTGCTCATTCAATCCCGTTATTTTTTAGGCAAAAAGCAAGTACAGCCATATACGTATTCGGCAGAGAAAAGAAATGCGTCTGCCGTGTGACCTCGACTGTGTCTCTGCTAAAAAAGAAAGTGTCATTGCTGCTCATTCAATCCCGTTATTTTTTTAGGCAAAAAGCAAGTACAGCCATATTATTCGGCAGAGAAAAGAAATGCGTCTGCCGGGAGTCAAACCCGGGTCTATTGCTTGGAAGGCAATTATCCTAACTGTTGGACTACAGACGCTTTGATCGATTTGATTTGTCATTGAAGATACATGTGGACATATGGACATATGGTTGAACTTCCGTTCTCTGTCAAAGTTCTGCTGTCTCCATGTGTTCTGTGTACATGCTCTTCAGTCTTCACTTGGATATCATTTTTCTTTTTAGAAATTCACTTGGATGGTTACCGATTGTCTTCTAGAGTGTGTCTATATGAAACAACACCTATTGACTAATATAGCATAGAGATAAAGTATGCATGCATGTACCATAAATTTACATTCAATGGCTAAAATAACAAGACGTTCGCCCTGTTCTGCAGCACTACTTTAACAGTACATTTCAGCGAACTAATAGTGTTATCCTCTCATAACAAATCAGCATAAATATTAGCATAAGCCAAATTTCAGCGAAATGAACAAGGCGACGTTAACCTCAATGATTTGAGCGTATGTATGTGCAGTGTGCATGCTTGTGGCTGTTTGTGGTTTGATACCATAACATAACATGTCACACCAAACTTCTATCCATGCTACAAGTATGGCAGGCTAAATTTAGGGCATGTTTGACTCGTAACTACAACGCACCACGTCTAAACTACACATGACGTACCTTTGCTTTATTGCCATGCCTTAGGTGTGTCAAAAGTGTGGCGTCCTTCATTGTGTATTCCTACGATCGATTCTTGACGAATGTACGGAGCATGCTTTTTCCGCCACACTTACGGTGCAAACCAGACTCGCGGAGCAAAGGATGTGCATCAAAGACCCAAGGTGGCCCTCAAACTAGACTCCTGGCTAGATATATGGCGCAGAAAATGAACTGAGCAATGCTAGGCAAAGTTGGACATGCCACATGCCTGGTCACCAAGCAAACATAGACTAATCTTAGGGTGTGTTCACTTCGCGAAAAGTAGGTGAAAATTTACTGTAGCATCTTTTGTTGTTATTTGGCAAAATTTGTCCAATCATGGACTAACTAGGCTCAAAAGATTCGTCCCGACATTTACAGACAAACTATGCAATTAGTTATCTTTTTTACCTATATTTAATACTCCATGCATGCGTTGAAAGATTCGATGTGATAGGTGGAAGATGAAATATTTTAGGTTTGCATGGCAACTAAACAGGGCCTTAGGCATTATAAGCTGTGGCAACCGTTGGCATGTTTTGGTAACGAACAAAGCACGTCCTCGTAGCTATTCAAATGTTGTATATAGTGTTGTTGTGGTCTAAATAGAAGCAAGTACTCCCAACA
Source organism: Saccharum hybrid cultivar R570 (assembly GCA_038087645.1). NCBI lineage: Eukaryota > Viridiplantae > Streptophyta > Magnoliopsida > Poales > Poaceae > Saccharum > Saccharum hybrid cultivar. Next base: position 16,630,114 of record JAQSUU010000551.1, on the reverse strand, counting down.
GATTTACTCAAAACCACATGTTATTGCCTTCATGGATGTCGAGAAAACTGTGCACATGGATAACCATGTCCAAAGGCTCTCTTTGAACACGGGATTTTTTTTTCTGCGTTGTTCTTATAAAAATGAGCTGATTTGTGTGAAATTCCTGCGTTCTAAAGCGGCCTAAGTTAGGAGCTAGCGGTGTCCCATAAGATATTTTTGTGTATGACAACCCGAAGTTTTGTCTAATCTAAACTTATAAAAAATGCTTATGCCTCGAACAAAGTTGTTAACATCTGTACAAACACGTAGGTGGGAAAAGCTCAAAATTAGCTCAACCCTTATCTAATTGTGGCCACCAAGAAAAAAAAAGGAAAAACATTTGACTTCCTAGACAGTTCACAACCCAGATGTTAGGCTTTGCTAATTGAGCCGAAACCAGATAGCAGCTCTTCCGTCAGCCCACCTCGCAATCAATGCCACCCGGCCCACTTAGGTCTTGTTCACTTCCCCATCCTAACCCAAAATATTTCCTCTTCCACCCATCATATCAAATCTTTCGACGCATGCATGGAGCATTAAATGTAGGTAAAAAAGATAACTAATTGCATAGTTTGTCTGTAAATGTCGGGACGAATCTTTTGAGCCTAGTTAGTCCATGATTGGACAAATTTTATCAAATAACAACGAAAGATGCTACAGTAACTTTTCGCCTACTTTTCACGAAGCGAACACACCCGTAGATAATTTTTTTCTGAAATCAGAAAAAAAACCATCTCCAGGCAGTGAAGGCGTGACAACTTCTTACTGACAAGCGGGACCTACACGTCATCCTCAATTCTCAGTACCTTCCCCGCGTCTTCCTCCTCCCTCCATTCGAAGCCTTTGGACTTTTGGAGGGAACCACCAAAAATCCTCCCAAAACCCTTCCCCCACCCCCATTTGATGCCCAGATCAAACCGCCGCCAAAAACTTCCTTCAGAAAAAGATGAGGCGCCGGAACCAAATCGTGCATTCCGACTCCGACGAGGAGGACGGCGGGGGCATGACCACCATCACAACCCCTGCCTCGGTTTCAGCTTCCGTCGCTAGCGGCGGCGTCAGCGGCAGCGGAAGCGTCGGCCGGCCCTCGCCACCAAACCCCAGCCCCCTCCCAGTCCCCTTCCCGTCACTCACGCCGTCCTCTTCTCCCTTCGTCATCTCCGACGACGACGAGGAGGTCGACGAGATCGTGGACCCCGACGGGGACTCTCCCATCGTCGACGCCCCCGAGGTCTTCTCCCCGCCGGCTCCTCCCGCGCGCACTGCTCCCGCTCCCCCTCCTATCACTGCTCCGTCCCAGACCCCAATCCCGACTCCACCTCCGGCCCTGACCCCAACCCCAACCCCAACCCCAACCCCAACCCCGACTCCGCCTCCGGCCCAGACCCCAATACCGCCTCCGCCTCCGGCGCGGACCCCGGCCACAACAGCGCTTCCGCACCCGTCCCTGCTGAGCGGGCGGTTGCGGCCGGTGGACGAGTTCCTGCGGCGGCTCGGGCTGCTTCTGCGGCCGGACTAGCTCGAGTCCTGCGCTGCGGGGATTCCCGGGTTCGACGGCCTCGGTGGTGCGGAGGCGCAGGCCAGGCGGTGCTTCGAACAGTTCCTCTTCGCCGACATGAACTCTTGCGGGGCCGGGGTGCTGCCGGAGGGCGTTGGGGGCATGCATGCTGAGTTCCTTGATGGCCCCTTCGTGCTTCAGGTTTGACATAATCCAATTTGGGAAAATGGTCGCTATACTTTGCCCTGCTGAGCTATTTGCAATTGATATCCATACTGTTTGTATGCTCCTATTGTGATTTAATTAACTATTAAATTCATGAAAAGTTTGTGGATACTTCTGATTGGTGATGGAATGTCTTGATCGGGAAAATAAGATGTTATATCAATATTCAACTTGTTGCTATTAAATTGCTTCTCATTGGTGATAAAAATGTTGAATCAACTTTACATGTTTAAATCATCTTCAAATTTATGATGAAATCCAAAGCACTGCTCTCACTAGCAGTTCTCTGCACATTCCACTCAGTTCATCACCCTATGCCATACTATTTTTTTTTCTGAACCGAGGATTTCCCATTTCCATTATCAAATGGAAATACAGAAGTTGGAGCAACTAGTTAGAAAGAAAACAGAAATGAAGGCATATATCTGTAAGCTAAGACTATCACCTGACTCAGACACTAGACAAAGCAACAGATACAGACTGTCTACTAAGACAACCAACTATCAAGCTGCCACACCCGGCGAAGACTGACAATATTCTAGTCTGACAAGATCATTCTCTCTACACAAAAGAATTTTCCAGAGAACATCGATGCTTGGCCTGCACACGATCTTCCACTAGTTTGCTTGATCATCAGCATCCCCGCATGCTTCTTTGATCTGCATCGGAGCCGAGTTGCTTGAAGAAGGCACCAGCATCCTTGTAGCTATCTGAAGCATAATAGTAGCATTCCTTGAGCTTACTTGGAAGATAGACCTGCCCAGTAATTCATAAGAGCACAAGCATAACAAATGATTTCAGCAGGATTCCGAATCAAAATACAGAACAATAGAGTGGTGTGTGTGTAGTGTGTGTGGGTGTTTGTGTTTGTGTTGGCTTGCCTCTTCGTATGGGTTCTTGTCCCATTTTTCTTCTTAATATAATGATATGCAGACAATGCAGCTCTCCGGCATATTCGAGGGAAAAAAAAGAATCTACTTATTCTCAAAGCAGGCTTTGTTTCTCATTTTCCAGGTGGCCCAGCAAATCGCTACCACCCCAAAAGTATAAAAATGTTGACCATTTTGAAGCCACTTAGAGACCCATCTCCAATACTGAGATGTGTGCCATACTAGTTCTTTAGCCTTTTGGCATTACTAAATGGCTAGTCGTGCATTGTTTCAGGAAATGTAAGTTTTCATTATGCATTTCTTCATAACACCATTCCACTCAAATGTTGTGTACTTCTAATTTGCATATACTTACCATATTATTTTAAAGTCGTCATTTTACCTTTATTGTATGCTCATTGTACGTTTTATCTGTTTTTAGTTAATATTTGTACAATGTAGTAAATGACTTTTTCCTTGTGATATCATCTATATGATTCTGGGTTTTGTAGGTTGATGAAGTTGTCAATATTTCAGCTCCTTTAAAGGAAAGATATCGTGAAGCACCGGCAGGACCCAAAAGATGTTTAAAACTATCAATGACAGATGGCGTTCAACGAATATTTGGAATGGAATACAGACCCATCAAAGACCTGGCAGTTCTTGCTCCTGCTGGTTTAAAGGTATTTTTCCCATACCTTTATTCTAGAGAGTTTTTCTTAGCCTATTACTATTAGTTATGCTTTTCCATAGCTTGTACTTGAGACAAATATTTCTTTTCGGTGCTTTTTATGCGAAGACAATCCTCAGTTTCTTTTTGGGGCAACCATAAAAAGGTGGTTCATGTGACATGTGAGGCTTTGGTCGGGGCTGGTTAAGGCTTGTTTAAAATTGAGAAAAAAAATATGAAACTCTGTTTGAGAAGAAAGCCTTCTGAGGAACTCCGCATTAGTTATATTTTTACTTTACTAATTTTTTACCTGCGGCTCATTTATTTTTCTATGTATCTCAGATTATTATAAGGAATGTACACACAAGGAGGGGCCTTCTTATGCTAGTTCCTGAGACTGTTGAGATTCTTGGTGGTGTAGTTGACGAATTGGAAGCAGCGCGTGAAAGACTTGTTTCTGAAGTAAACAAACCACCTCGTGGCAAAAGGTATACATGGTACACTAGTGAAGTAATGTACATGTATGGTATATCATTTCTAGGTATATTCCTTCATAGTGAACGTTCAAGAAATAACTCAGCAGTAATTTCTGCTAGTGTCCTATTAAATTTACGACTATTGATTAGATCACTTGAAACACAAAACACAAAACACACATTTCACTTTAGGATCTTTAATATGCAGTGAAATTTTTTCTTTCAGTTTTGTTTATTTTGGTTGTATACAACAACAACAACAACATAGCCTTTTGTCCCAAGCAAGTTGGGGTAGGCTAGAGATGAAACCCAAAAGAGACAGAAATAGAGAGACACATAAAGGGACATAAAAGGCACAAGACAGAAAGAGGTCACGGTTCAGGCACGTTGATTGCTAGTCTCCAAGCGCTCCTGTCCATAGCTAAATCCTTGGAGATATTCCACTCCTTAAGGTCTCTCTTAACGGACTCGTCCCAAGTTAGTTTAGGTCGACCTCTACCGCTCTTTACATTATCGGCCCGCTTTAGAACCTCACTACGCACCGGCGCCTCAGGAGGCCTCCGTTTGACATGTCCAAACAATCTCAACCGATGCTGAATCAATTTCTCCTCAATTGGTGCCACCCCAACCCTATCCCGAATATCGTCGTTCCGGACTCTATCCCTCCTTGTGTGCCCACAACACCAACGCAACATACGCATCTCTGCTACACTCCATTGCTGGACATGTCGTCTTTTTGTAGGCTAACATTCAGCACCGTATAACATCGCCAGGTGAATCGCCGTCCTATGGAACTTACCTTTCAGCTTCTGAGGCACTTTTTTGTCACAGAGGACGCCAGAAGCTTGACGCCATTTCAACCAACCGGCTGAAATTCTATGCCTAACATCTTCATCAATGTCTCCATCCTTTTGTAGCATCGACCCTAAATATCGAAAAGTATCCTTCTTGGCCACCACTTGCCCATCGAGGCTAACGTCTCCCTCCTCATGCCTACTTGCGCTGAAATCGCACCTCATGTACTCGGTCTTAGTCCTACTAAGTCTGAACCCTTTCAACTCTAACGTGTGCCTCCATAGTTCTAACTTCCTATTAACCCCTGCCCTACTGTCGTCAACTAGCACCACACAAAGTTCAAAAAGGCGACGCCTCATCCGTGCCTAGGCGCGACTAAGCGCTAGTCGAGGGGTTCCCGCCTGGCCTACAGGGGTAGGCAGACCCCTAGGCGGCGCCAGCTCGTCGGCAGCGCCGGTGGGAAGGAGAGAAGCGCGGGATTGGCAGGCAGATGCGCGCGCAGGGAGGGAAAAGCACGGATTTGGTAGGCGCGCACGGGAAAAGGAAGCGCCTCGCGCGGGGAGGATAAAGGGCAGGCTTGTGAGCTGCTTCGGTGCTTCCTCTCAGGTCTCCTCTGCTCCCTGTCTTGCTGTCTCCTTGTCTCCTCTGCTCCCTGTCTGGCTGCCTCCCTGTCTCCTCTGCTCCATGTCTCCTCTACTACTCTGCTCAATGTCTTGCTCCATGTCTCCTCTGCTACTCTGCTCAATGTCTCCTCTGCTCCTCTGTTTTGGTTTCCTCTGCACCACCTAGGGAAACGCCTAGAGAAGCCTAGGCTTGCCTAGGCGCGCCTAAGCTCTAGGCTGGAGCTTACCGCCTAAATACCGCCTAGCGCTTTTTTTAACTTTGGCACCACATCATCAGCAAAGAGCATACACCAAGGGATATCACCTTGTATGTCCCTTGTGACCTCATCCATCACTAAAGCAAATAAATAAGGGCTCAAAGCTAACCCCTGATGCAGTCCTATTTTAATTGGAAAGTCACTGGTGTCGCCATCACATGTTCGGACAAACGTCACCACATCCCTGTACATATCCTTGACGAGGGTAACGTACTTAGTCGGGACTTTGTGCTTTTCCAAGGCCCATCACATGACATTTCTCGGTACTTTGTCATATGCCTTCTCGAGGTCAATAAAGACTATGTGCAAGTCCTTCTGCTCCCTATATCTCTCCATCAATTGTCGTAATAAGAAAATCGCCTCCATGTTCGACCTACCAGGCATGAACCCAAACTGATTTTGGGTCACATGTGTAACTCTCCTTAGGCGATGCTCGATAACCCTCTCCCAGAGCTTCATCGTGTGGCTCATCAACTTAATCCCACGGTAGTTAGTATAACTTTGAACATCTCCCTTGTTCTTGAAGATATGTACTAATATACTTCTCCATTCTTTAGACATCTTGTTAGACCGAAAAATAAGGTTAAAAAACTTAGTTAACCATACTATCGCTCTGGCGCCTAGGCATCTCCACACCTCAATGGGATACCATCAGGGCCCATCGCTTTACCTCCCTTCATCCTCTTCAAAGCCTCCCCGATCTCTGCCTCCTGAATTCTTCTCACAAAGCGTCTGTTGGTATCGTCAAATGAGTCGTCCAACTCAAGGGTAGGACCCAAACTGATTTTGGCTGTATAGTTCCAAAGTTTATACACCAAATGCTCAATGTTCATACATATTCAATCTGCTGCATGCCCTGTTTTTTTAAGATAAAAGACCGCTTGGTCCAGCTTTTACTGAAAGCCGACATCAGAGAGTTCAGAACTGGGGACACCAGTTTACAGAGATAGTTCAAACATCCACACTAACCTCAAGTAACACAAAGACATCTAACAGCTACCACTAAACGCCTACCCTTTGAAGAACAGGACAACAAGCAACCACTTGTCCCTTGTCAGCAGCACAGCGACCAAAAGAATTTTAGAGAGCAGAAGGCTAGGCAGCAAAAAAGACTGAACATCAACAATCCTCGGTAGGACACCAGCACCCCTTCAATGACTTTGTCAACAGCTCTTTCACCATCTTAACCCTTATGAGATTCACACCTAAACGTTCCACAAGCTGTCCATCACTATCTTCTGGTTCTACACCTCACCATCTTCAAGGCTTTTAATCATACACTTTCTTCTCCTTCCATTGGCCGCATTATGAAAAAGTTTGTATTATTATTTCCTTTAAGAATCCATTGCTCCCCACCTCTTCTCTGCCAATGTTTTTCTTCTGCAGCATAAATGGCGACTAGCTTCTCCTCTTTATATTTGACTGACCAATCCTGATCAGGCAGATTGAGTTTCAGCTTTCTTGCCTAGTCCTTGAATGTCCTCTAATAGGTGTTTTTTTTTCTGTTTCTAGCTTCACTTTCATAATTCATACTCCAGCCTTTGCAAGCTCTTCTAACTTTACCAGTGACAATATGCCAGTGATATATCTTGTCGGTGATATAGACCTAGGGTACCTCACCACCCACAAAAGAGCCCACTACAGGTAGGGTGGGTTGAGGACGTCGGATATGAGGCCTAACCAAGACAGGGTATATCATCAGACTTGGTGGACAAGCAACCAATCGAATGGAGCTTGGAGATCAATATATACTATGGATAACCAATTCTATACGATAGATTTTCTTGTAACCGAACAGGAAGTGCGTCATTCGGTTAAAGGGGAGGACCAGTGCTACCACTTACCACTTACCTCTTTTGTCTTTGTGGCCACTTCTTTCGTCTTTGTGGCCGTTTCTTTCGTCTTTGTGGCCACTTCTTATATACTATAGATAACCGATTCTATACGGTAGATTTCATTTGACATACCTCTCTCGTCTTTGTGGTCACTTCTTTTGCAGCCAACCCTCTTGAGCGTCAAATTTGAAGTGCTTCTCCAAGGGGACAGTACCAGTGCTACCACCTGTGTCCACCACAATAGGGTTATGATCTGAGCCAATCTTAGTGAATGCAAGGGCTGTCACTAGATTAAAGTGGTTCTCCCAAGCATTTGATACCAACACTCTATCTAAGACAAAGGATTGGGGAGGCATGCTTATTCGTCCAAGTAAATCTGCTTCCTGATCTATGTAGCTCTCTCAACTCAGCATCATCAATCGCACTATTGAAAGCGTCCATATAACATCTATTGACATTGCCAGAGTATCTCTTCCACTCTCCTTTCTAGATTGAAGTATCCACCCACTAAACAAGGGATCAGGGAACCCAGCAGCTTTTTCCTTAACTCATCTAAAAAACCACCTTTCCTATCTTCTGACACAGGACCATAAATATTTATCAGTTCCCAAACAAAATTATCTACCCTTTGTTCTAGAATCATGCTCTGGAAGTAGGCTCCCCAGTCCTCCTGATGTACAGAAAAACAGTTCTCATCTACCCCCATCAGTAGACCTCTTGAGTGACCTCTGGGTTCCACCCAATGCCATCTGAAATTCATCCCATTAGAAAATCTATCCAGTGATATGAACTCTTAGGGGCTGTTTGGATCCTTTCATTTGGAGGAATTGAAATCTACTTAATAAATTAGGCTACATGGCTTGGAATTTGATATTCCACCACTTTCCAAAGTTCACATATAAGCCTATCTCAAATTCATAGTGTGGGAGATGGAAATTGATTCTATAGATCACAATTCTATGTTTCTATTTTGCAACTTATAACACACTCTTCAACTCGTTCCCCTACGGTAGAAATGCAACACATAAGCATGTCTCTTGTATAGTCAACAATAATATACAAATATAATCCATATGCAACCATATTAGCATAATTAATATGTGTCTAAATTATGATTATTAAAATGAATTCAATTCCAAGGATCCAAATGGGGCCTTAATGGTTTCTTGCAGACATATAACCTCAAATTTGTGTTTCTTTACTAACTCAACTAGCTGATTTCTCCTTCCAGCCATCCCTAAACCTCTAATGTTCCAAAAAAGGATCTTCACTTCAGGGTTTCTTTGCTTCTTTGTTCCCTCCTTTCCTGGAGGGATTTCTAATTGGCCTTTTTTTTTATTTTCTATCTCAACACACATCTTTACCTCCTCTCTTTCACTCCTGGTCAGAGGCTGGGCTACCTCCATTTCCTTCTGTTTTACTTTATCCTCAAGTTATTTGTTTAGTCTATTTAAAGCCGAGTTGAAAGCAGCCTGAGCTAAGTCCTTATCTTTAGCACATCAATATTTCTCCTTTTCTCACTGTCATCCACACCTAACTCAAATGCACAGTTTTCTAGAGTAGTAGAAATAGATTCTTCTATAGATTGAAATGTAGAAAAAGGATTTTTATGTTTGTTACCTGAGTCTTCAAGATCCTTCCTGATGATATGCTTCTCAGCTTGCTTCAGATGTTTTGTTCCCTGTCTGGATTTGAGTATAGGTAGCTTAGTGATCTGACGTCTTTTCTTCAACTCTATCCCTGCCTTGTTATCTTCTTGTCTTCCACAATTCCTTCCTCCTCCTGCTTTTTGGGCACTTCAGATCCTTACACATTATCTTCTGGTTTACTAAGTAACACTGTCACAGTTTGACCTTCCTGGCTGGTTTCTATTGCTTCTTTAGAGCAGACTCCATTATTTAGTTCCTCCCCTCCAACATCTATACTCATTGTATCGTCTTTCTCAGATTCATTCCCTGTCAAGTTGTTTTCTTGGTCACCCACCTGTGTATGATCAGTTGAAGTTTCTCAACTTGGGCCCATGATTTCCTCATGTTCTGTACCAGCCATGATCCCCTGCTGTCCAGATAATTCCTCTGTGCCTTTTGTCTGCTCCAGGTGCCTCTCCTCTGTATCTGTCCCCTCCTGATTATCACCTGCCTTTTTTGAAGGACCTGATTCATTCTGGTTGGCACCCCCCTTTCTGTTCGTTACCCTTGATGATGTCAAGCCATTGTTCACTATTCTGAGAGTCTATCTCTTCCTCATCTGTTACTCCCTTGTCATCTTCATCATAAATGTCTCTCTCCAGAGGGTTTATTTGGTGGTTTGTGTCCAGCCAGAGCCCAGGAGATCCAGTGGCCCTGAAGATTGAAAAACACCTCAGTAGTTCCTTTGATCTCCTTTGGGTTTCTGCATGACACCTTAATCCATATCTCCTACCATTTCAAAGATTCAGTGTGCAACTCCTGAAAATCTCGAACTAGGTAGGCTAGCTCTTCTACCACTTCCTCTTGTTGCTATTTATTGGTGTGCCCTCTTTGTTGCTATTTATTAGTGTCCCTTAGGCACCCTCAACAGTACGAGATAGCTCCTAGCTCTAAGACAACTTCTCCAATGGTATTAACTTTTAGCACATAGGTCATAATATGAATAGCCCCACATGACAACCACATGATTTTGGAGTGTGTGCATGAAACTAGCTCTTGATCAAGAGATAGCTTTTCTCTCTCTTCTATTAAAATGTGAAATAATATGCTTAGAGCTAGCTCATAAGTCACCACCGGAGGTGCCCTTATGGGGCCACTGGTTGGGTCAGTCATGATTCAATTCGATCCGTTGCATGGCCTCCTGTTGCTATTTAGTGTCCTTTATTGGCCACTGGTTGGTCTGTGATGATTTAATATTGATATAGATTATACATCTTCACTGTGCAGTAAACAGGGTGGATTACCTTTATCTTTGAGAGCCACGCGAGCTGCCTGGCCTACCAATATTACAAATGGTGGTGAGCAAGCGATCTCAATGCAAAGATCAGTTAATTCCTCTTATCCAACAGGATCAGGTACCATATATAATTCTTATAGAACTCATTTGGATGTCAAATTTGGGATAATCACTTACATATTTCATGGTCAATTAATGTATGTGTGTAGGTAATGCTTTCCAGGTTGGTGGAGCTACAGAAACTGTGGTTGAAGAGCTTGTTAGCCCTCCTGTAGTAAACACTGTCCAAGAAATCAGCATGCAGGGCCTATATGCTTCTCTTACCAGGGAAACTACTGAAACTTCTATGCATACTACCGATAAATATGATACCACTCATATCACTGAAAGAAGTACAGGGACCATCATGGAAGAATGTGTTGATCCTCCTATTATAGCAAACAGTGTCCATGAACAAATGCAGCGAGTCCAACCTGCTAACGGTGTGGAGGGTACACAATCTCCAAATGTTGACAAGATCAATCAGATGGAACAATCTTTCATTCTAAGTGGTGAAAATGAAAAACCATTCACATACATATACAGCATGCTTATTGACTGGGGTAGACAACAGGACACAAAAGCCTACATTCAAGGAAAAATCAAGGTTCATTTTCCCTTACTGTTTATTTGCAAAACTTAGGAACCTTTCTATTTCTTTTATTTTAATAAAACATTGGATTTAAAAGTTTATCTACTCCATACCTCCAGTTGGTCCAAAGTACCTTTTTGATGATTCAAGAAATGCATTAAGATTCTATTCGTTTTTATTGAATTTATGAGATTTATGGGAGTGGTTAATTGTTGATTTTATGGAATAACTGCTACAGGGTTTGATCACTTCTGTCAAAAGTTTTCAATATAAACAACGCACCAAATATGAGCTTTATGTATATATAGATGATGGGAGTTTCATTTCAGAGGCCTTCATTGATACTGATGTGAGTACATTTGTTTCTATTACTACTTTTATCATATTTTTCCATCTTACCATGTGTCATTACATTTCTATTCTGTATGATAGATTGTGAATAACAGGCTTGGTCTTTCTCCTGGAGAGGTTACTGCTGCTCTTGCTGGTGAATTAGAGTTTGCATCACCCAGTGAAGTGAAAGAAACTTTGAAAGGATTTCAGAGGTTTTTGGTGAAATTTGAGGTTGGTTTATTTGTTCTTGTCTGTCCACAACCATATTTTCATTTTAAAAAATAGTTTCTTCAGTTAGTAGATGACATCATCTGTCATGTGGGGCCGCCACTACTAAGGGTGTGGCTGAGGTGCTGCATGCTAATCCAGGCCTAAAAATAGGTGTGACCGCGTCTTCTAAGTTTAGAGGCCGAGAGCCTATTTATTTCCCTGTAACAAGTATGCCTAAGGGCAAGTAATAACAATATGCCTATTCCTAATCTACCTTCTCTTCTTAATCTCATCCCCTTCAACAATAGGGCGCTGAGGGGAAAAACCTCGCCCCAACCCTATTGATCGAGGCTATGAACTGCGTAGGCGAGGTCTAGCTACCCTAGACCCTGACGCCCACGACAACCTGGTATTCAGAGCCAGTGATCGTCATCGGCCACCACCTCGCCGCTAAACTTCACCACGCCCACGGCCTCAGCTGCCGACGCCTCTGCCACCACCACAACTCCGCCGCGATTCCAGAAGATGGATTTTCCTAAATTTGATGGGAAATTTGATCCTCTGGCCTTCATCAACCAATGCGAGTCCTACTTCCACCAACAGCGCATCATGGAGGAAGAAAAGTAGAGCCACCAGCGCATCATGGAGGAAGAAAAGTATAGCCAGTCCACGCAAGGACCATGTCAGGACCGTGTTTGATTGAATGGCGTGACTGAGGTGCTGCATGCTGATCCAGGCCTAAAAATAGGTGTGACCGCGTATCCTAAGTTTAGAGACCGAGACCCTATTTATTTCCCTGTAATAAGAATGATCAAAGCAATAACAATATGCCTATTCCTAATCTACCTTCTTAATCTCACCCCCTTCAACAATTTCCCCTTCAACAATAGGGCGCTGAGGGGAAAAACCTCGCCCCAACCCTACGGATTGAGGCTATGAACTGTGTAGCCGAGGTCTAGCTACCCTAGACCCCGACGCCCATGACATCATCTGTGTATCTCTCTTTAGTTTGCAAATAACATGTGATGATGGATACAACATACATGAGACGGCAGAAATTAAGAATTGGAAAAAAATAGAAGTTAATTTTGAGGAGTCATATTTCAGGGGGTTTTGCTAGGGTAATGGAGTTTCTGATTTTTGGGCCCTCCATTGTTGTACAAGTCACATGGATTTATAGAATATGCCAGTTAAACAAGGTAAGTAAGCCCTTGAAGTTCGTTTCAATAAACACTGCTCATAACCCTTTCTAAATGAGATCTCAAAGCCTGCATACACCTGTGCTAGGAGGGTTTAATCTAACAGCATACATGTACAAGCCACTTATTTTGAGTTTGAACATTAACTTTTTGTATAATTATATGTTCTAGGGTAGTCTTGCGACCATCTATGCTGTTTTTATTCACAAAGGTTAGATTTATTGAATTTCCAATATGTAGTGTTTGAAATGTGTCTAAGCTTTATTTGGTTGATTGTACAGGGTATGATGGTTATTGAGTTAAACAAAAACTCTTCTATTCCTATCGTACGTGAGCTGAATGAAAGTTGCTCAAGTTCTACTGCATGGCTTCTGCTCCGAAGGCTGAAAACAGTTTCTTCTCAAAAGAGCGTGCCAACTCTGGATATTATGGACACCACTCCATGATTGTTTCTTTTTTTTCGTGATCAGGGAATATAACCTGTTTTTCATTAAGAAGAGTGAATTACAAGTCAGCTATGAGAGAATCCTCGTAGCGCAGATTACAAACCACCAAGATAGTAGTGAGTAATCTGGGATAAACATAGGAACACTAAAAGATAAAAAGAGAGAACGATCGCCCTCAACACCCTAGACCTGCCAGTGCCTGCGATAAAAAGAATGCAATGGTTTCCTGCGCAAAAGACCAAGCCGTGGTGGCGAAGCATCCACCCAAAGAAAGAGCAACGGCGGCAAAGCATCCGCCAACGAACCGAGCGACCATGGCGGCAAAGCATCCGTCAACGAACCAAGCGACCAGGGCAGCAAAGCATCCGCCAAGAAATGGACCAACTCACTCTCGGTAGCAAAACATCTACCAAAGAGGGGGTCAAAGAGCAAGCTTCCACAGACGGCCAAGCATCCGTCGGGAGAAACGTCCCCAACGGCAAGGCATCCGAAGGGGGGGTTGGCCGTCGCACCCTCAGCAGCAAAGCATCTACCAAGGGGGCGGCCAACGACCACGGCGGCCAAGCATCCGCCAAAGGAGAGAACGATAGCGGCAAAGCATCCGCTAGTGGCGCCGGCGAGGTCAGAAGCTGCAAGACAAACCATTGCAAAGGAACACACATTGGCGCAAGCAGGCACAGAGAGAAGCTTCACCGCAGCCGGCGGCAAGGCGGGGCCACGAGTCGATGCACCAGCGGGGGTAGAGGGCGACCATAGTAGTGCTCCAGCGATGCCTTCAAGAAGGATTTTGACATCCGCAGATGCCAACACGCTGGTATGAGCACTGAGTAGGACTTTCGTCCCCAGCCTGCTCCAGATGAAGAAGCTTCGACGACGCCTCCATGGAGGTATATGACGCAAGCAACGCCATCGCCGTCGGCCCAGAAGAACCAGACAGAGTTTTCACCCAGCTTCTTTCATCCATGGACGCCAGCCACTGCAGTACCCTTGAGCACCGCACTGGCAAGCAGCCCGAGGCCATTAGCCGCTAGAGACAAGGCCGGCCAGGCCGCCCCAGCTACCGAAGAGCGCCGGCCAGGCCGCCCTAGCTTCCGAAGAGGGCCAGGGAACGGTTGCAGGCGGCCGGGGAACGAGCCCCCCCCCGCAACGCCGCCCTCATCCCCGACCGCATGGCACGAACGATGACGGGGGCGCCATATCCTCGCCCGCGTCCTCCCATGGGCGGAAGGAGCAGTTGGTGTCGGGCACCTGGATGCGCGGCGCCGGCGCCGGGCCTGCCTCTGCAGTCGGTCACCCGCATGGAGAAGCGCCGGAGCTGCCCGCAGACCCGGGCCCACGAGGCCATCCGCGAGTCGGCGTCGAGGGAGCTGAGCGGATCCAGCGCAACGAGCAGGGCGCGGCCAGGACGACGAGCATCACCCGGATCCCGCCCGCCCATCCCGCGGCGCCGCGGATCCAGCGCGGGGAAGGCCGGATCCAGCCCCGAGGAGGCCGGATCCAGGCCGCCGGCCGGCGAGGCCACCGGAGAAGCTCCATGGACGGCCATGTAGGTGGAGGGGTGGGAGAGAGAGAGAGGGGGGTTGGGGGAGGGAGAACACACCAGGCGCCTTTTTTCGGGCCGGCGTGGGCCGCTGCCGCCGCACGCCGGAGGGCGGCGACGGCGGCCGGAGGGGAGGGCAGGGTGGCGGGGGCCCTAGGGCGCGGCGGCGTTCGCCCCCCGAGTCGCCCCACGGGAGCGCTCGGGGGTCTGGAGTTTTTTCCCGGTGTGATGAATGTTGACAACTCCCCATGATTGTTTCCATCCTCTATTCTCAACGGATATACAGATCGCAATGACTTTGTTGAGCCAGGCCATTGGCCAAGTATGCATTTGAGCCAGGCCATAGAGGAAAGGAATGATGGTTGTGGCTTTGACATTGTGGAAGGAACGCACTGGCTCTCAAGCTGCCCTCAGGTGTGGTACAGGACACCATTGCCGAAGGGGCTTCCTGAATGGAAGCAAGCGCCTACAGGTCGCTGGCGGTTTTGCTTGCTGCGGTTTGAATACTGACGCCCTTATGTCGCAAACTAGATTTTTGTAGATGAACCAAACGCCTGTGTCTGCGTGTTAGTGAAGCTAAATGTAATTATGCATTGTGTCCCCTAATGCCTTACTATAGACATCTTTTAAAAGACTCGTCCTATATGCTATGGCGTTTTTCTTACAATAGAAAATGAATTTAAAGCAAACTCCACCCTGATCCAAGCGGAAGATAGCAACGATCTTTAAGTCCAGCGTGGTCATTGGTCAAACTCCATAAAAGATTACACTACGCTGCTCCTAAAATTCAGTCATTTGTTTGTGGTCTCGGCAGCTTATTATTCTAGTCAGAAGGTTTGAGGCCGGTGCGGCGGGACACACGATGCCGATTAGAAGCCCTCGTCCATCTCTTTACTATAATACAATCTCTTTCTTTAGTTTCATCTCCTCGGTATAACAAAGTGGAAGGGGACGCGAGTGGTCCTGTGCGGGCGATGTTCCAGCGTGGTTGCGGGTGACGCAGGCACGGGCCCATGCATGTACGCGAGCAACAGAGGGAGGAAACCGCTGGACGTCTCTAGGAGTGCCATGACTGAAAACATCGGGCAGATGCAGTGTATGCAAATAAGAGAACTCATATACTCCGTAAACTCATATACTCCGTAATTTGTAGTGGCATTGTGCCGTGACTGAAAACATCGGACAGATGCAATTCTGAAAAGTAAGAGAATTCATATAATTTGTAGTGGCATTAAGGGAATTTACTCCTTTATTAATCGTCGATGTCCAAAAGGAACTCCGGTCTCATACAGAAACGCTAGTCGCTAGACAGTACAGCAGCATTCATGGCACGACAACCAGAACAACCTACACGACCACCGCGTCAGATCATCATCACGTGGCCTAGCTCACTTAACGGTCCTTGATCTCCGGCGACCGGAGCGACCGCGGCTGCGCGACGCGGCGCACGCCCGGCAGCTCGAGCAGCCACTTCCCCAGCGTGTCCGTGGTCGACGCGCCGCCCCTGTCGATGGTGAGCAGGCGGGAGTTCCAGGCCAGGACCTCCGGGAGGCAGGCCCGGAGCAGGTAGACGCCCATGTTAGTGGCGGATCCAGGATGAGCACCGGCACTGGCGTAGTCAGGGGGCAGGTAGGGGCCATGGGCCCCCCAACATCACACAAAAAAAATTTAGGTAGTATATAATTCAATAATCCATATTAGAAAGATATAATAAAAGTTTTGTCATATATTTTTTTATGACTTCTGGACAACAAAATCACACAAATTTGTATTTTATCTTTGGATGAGCCCATCCATAGTATAAAAATTCAAACAAATAAGCTACACTCAGTTATTTTATGGTTGAAATTCTTCGACCGCCCCCTATCCATAGTTTCTGGCTCCGCCACTGAGCACCGGGGGGCTAACCTTCTGCTGCCCATCACCATCTTCGTCGTTGCCGGCAACGTCGACAAGGAACGATGAGAAACACACAGCTAGCGCAACGATGCAAAGCGGCGGGCGACAGCGTGCGCGGCGACTGGTACGGCTGAAGCCGACACGTGGAGAGGAACATGACACCTGGGAGCCAACACGTACCACAGGACGGGGATGATGCCACCGCTTGCGCCGCGGAAGAGGCCGAGCGGGACCCACCAATTTGCAATTTTGCTTGCACTCTCTATCCATATAGTATAGGGCATAAAGGCACCACTTCCACCGGCCGTGATTTGTGAAATTGGCGATGATTTCATCTTTTCACGTTGAACAAATAGATGTTGTACCTAGTGATTTGCCTGCCAAGGTATACCTCTTCAAAAGTTCCATAGCATCTAGAGGCTGCTTCATCGGATCTCAGGAGTAACTGGCTAATTGCTATTATCAGGAGTCAGACGACCATCTCCATTTGTTAGGCTGCTGATAATATTTTAGAGCAATCTATGCAATTACTCTGATTACAGAAAGAAAAATTGGTACAACGCGTATATACACAAAGTTTAAGTCGCATATATTTCACACAACGAACGAACGCAGCTGATGGACCATTTATTTACAACTTCTCTATTTAGCTCCACATTATTTGGATGTACATGTACTACCGAACAGACAAGCCCTCTGTTACTGCCAGCTGCCATTAACGAAGTCGTCGACCATTGCAGCGTTTGGCTACTCCCGTTTGATATCCGAGCTGTGCAGCGACGCCGGCTGGAGCACCCCTTTGGCGCCGGTGAACTCCAGGAACCGCTTGGCCTTCGCCTGGTTACCGGGGCCACCAGCGGTCCGGCGGTAGAACAGTCTCTGGCTCAAGTCCGTCACCTCGGGCGCGAGCGTCCGCCACAGGAACAGCGCCCTGTACCACAGCGGGACGGTGAGGTGGCGCCGGCCGCGACAGATGGCGTCCACGATGTCCTCGGCGCACCGCGCGGCGCGCACCACCGGGAACAAGCCGACCTGAGCCTGAACAAAACAACCCAGACACGTCATTCACTCAGTCAGCACCCAGAAGGAGTTTTCACAGTAGCTCCATTTCAACACTAAGTATATCATCATCATTATCTATGAATGGAGTACTCATACTCACATCCCTCGTGTCTTGATCGACCTCCACCGTCCCTTCCTTCGACAGGTGCTTCCCTTTCGTCATCTCCGACTCGATCCACCCGGGAGTGGCGATCGTGATGCCGACCTCGTCACCGAGCTCCATCCGCAAGGTCTCGAAGAAGTTGAGGACGGCAGCCTTGCTGGCCTGCAATAACATTCAGTCAATTTCATTTGAGCACTGAGTACACACAGGGCCGTTTTGGATTGCTGTCTGCCGATCTGAGAAATGTACATTGTAGAAGCTCATTCTTGGCATTGCCAGCACCGCCGCAGCCGAGGAGTTGACGAAGATCTTCCCACCACTCTTCTTCAAATGGGGAAGAGCGCAGTGAGTCGGATGAACTGCGCCCCAGAAGTTTACGGCCTGCGCCATGACTAGTTCAGACATCTAGAACCTTCATTGAGAGAGATAAGAGAATAGAGCAGCGCTGAAAGCTGCTCAACCGCACCAGGACTTGCTTCAAATCAGCAACGTATGATGATACTTCCTCAAACCAGCAGACATTTGCTACACCAGCATTGTTCACAAGATGATCCACTACAAGAGATCAAACCCAAGTTAATGATCGTACCATGAATTTTTTTTAGTTGTTCTATTACTAGTACACAGAAGATAGCTAACAATGGTCACAACTTACATCGACCGAAATGGTCAACTGTGGCCTGCACAAACCTCTGGCAATCCTCCGGATTTGCAACGTCCCCGGCAACAACCAGAACGTTCGGCGAGCCAACATCCTTCGCTCTCTCCGCGACATCATGCAGGCTTCCCACCCTTCTCGCCACCAGCGCAAGTCTTGCTCCCTTCTTTGCGTACTGGTAAGCTATTTGCTGGATACAGATACAAGCTCATGGCAAAGCACAGTCAAAAAAAAAATAACCAAGCTCATTTTCTGTTTGTATATCTAATTTATCTGAAACTCAATGCAAATATGCAAACACAATAACATGTTAGCGTTTGTTTAGCCATGAATTACACATCACAATTAGTACAAGTCCATCCTCTATGTAATCAAAGTCCTCTGTATTGTTATTATTATTAAGGAAAATAAAATGAAAAGATATATGAGAATCCATGGTTTCAGCAGTTCCACCTTCACCAAAAATAGGCGTACAGAAAAGGGAGCGGACTGGTTGGCATACCTCGCCGATGCCGGAGGAGGCGCCTGTGACGAGCACGACCTTCCCGGCGACGTCCTCTGGCACGGCAGCAGCGAAGGCCGACGTGGTGAGCTTGTAGATGTAGTACGGCGGGAGGAAGATGGCCAGGAGCACGAGGGACCTGCGCGCCGCCCAGTCCATGAAGGTGTTGACGAGGTCCGTCGCCGGCGTCTCGCTGCGCAGGATGGTGTACCCCACCTTCAGCATGCTCAGCATCTCCATGGCTGCCCACCTTCTGCTGCTGCTCGCCTCTGCACCCTTCTGCCTTGTGCTGCAGGCCTGTGTCATGTGAGAGCCTGAGAGACGCGGGATGGAGAAGCATGACTGCGTGCGTAGGTCTGCATGGTACGTGTCCTCACAGCGTGACACGTCACAGGCTGTAGGGCACGTGGAGTTGTGTTCTTGGAGATGCAGAGCTAGTGAGCTACCTGTGAGCTTCTGAACAGGGCAGGTGGCCTCTGCTGGTCCATTCAGCATGCCTAGTAATAAAAGAATTTGAAGCAATGCTCCAGACAGCAGGTCGGAGCGAGTGATCATTACAGGCAATGCCGTATCAACATGACACGTGTATAGAACATCAGCTAAGATAGAACATAACAGGACAGTCGATGCTTATTATCTGTCAAAAATGAAAAATCTACGACGAGGCTCTTGTAAAATGACACAAGTGAAACTGGTGTATTCAAACGACTGGAGAGGATATATATATATATATATATATATATATATATATATATATATATATATATATATATATATATATATATATATATATATATATATATATATATATATATATATATGGAAAGCCGTGTTTTGTTTCACATAAATCATCAGAGGTAATAATGCATCTCGTGTACTACTGTTTTGTACAAATTACGAACTACAACCTACAACTTCTGTGTATATTTACAAATTTACATGGTTTCATCAACGGCGCAAACATATGGCCAGGAATATAACTTCTATCCATTATCTCACATGGGAGCAGAGGAAGGCTTGAAGGACATGCAGATGGGTGGAACAACTCCCAGGATGGACAGAAGAGCAGAAGGGATGCTCCAGATCCCATCTCCACAGATCAGCCCGGACGCCACAGCCACGGCGTAACCATCAGCCTGCTCCCGGTTCAGCTTCTGCCAGACGTACAAGATCACTGTGCCTATGAACATGTCCACGCCAAAGTAGGCGCCAACGTAGAACGGTGCAGCCATAGCAATCGGTATGGGGATGAACCTGGACACATTTGCGGGCGTCACGTCCTTGAGGAGACTGATGGCCAAGGCGAGGAAGAAGGCAGCATAGCAGATGTCAAGGCAGTGCAATGGCAGCGCGGAGAAGCCCTCGATCCCCAGGATGGCCATCTCCCGGAACATGATAGCAAAGGGGGCTTTGTACTCGCCGTCAGGATTGCCGATGTCGAACGCTGTCCAGAAGAGCCACAGCGTGAGTGGAGCTATGACGCACCCGAGCGCGATGCCGATCAGCTGGGCAATGAACATTGACCGTGGTGAGGAGAGGGTCAGGTACGCGCTCTTGAAATCCTGCATTAGATCTGCTGTGGAGCAGGCAATGGACATTATGATGCCACAGGCTGCAAGGCCGGCGATGACCCCGCCGCCATCACTGCCGACAAGGGAGGCGAATGCGAAGAGGCCAATCTTGCCGTAGGTAGGGGCAAGGTTCAGGTTGGTGAGGCCCATTCCGTAGGAGTTGCAGAAGGCAACGGCAGGAGCAAGGAAGTAGCACAAGAGGACAAGGTACCACTTGAGCTGGGGAAATATGGTGGGCACAGTGGCGATGGATATTGCTGCCAGGACAATGTAACCAGAAGCAGCAAACCAAGGAGATATACTATCTTTGAGGAATACCTTTGTTTGTAGTTTCTCTTCTGCTAATTGTTCACAACTCCCGTCATCTGCAAATAATACAATGAAACATGCATTGGAAAAATACTATGGGGAGGTAAGCTTTTCATAAGACGGCATATTAAATGAGCTATATATTGTACAAGTAATGTTCACAAGCCGCAAATTAATCTCACAGCATGTGTCAACACATTGCACTACAACTAAGAAGTAACATATTACCTTCCGCTTCCAGAGCTTGAACAGGCAGATCACGTTTTTCTGATTGCATACCACAGAATTCCCTAGCAATGACAACTATCTTAACCAAGTTGTATAGGCCATCTCCAAGTATGATAGAAATGGCTATGAAGACCTGCATGAATACACATTTTATGAGGAAATCAAGCATGACAGCATGACCAATCTTTAATATTGCAGGGCAAAAAAATCATTATCCAGAGACTCATGCACATTAATCATGTTGAGTCGTCATACTAACAGCAGAGCAGTAATTTGCAAAGAGAATCCGATAAAAAAGAGAAATCCACTTATTAGTGATGAATACAAATAAAAAAGCAATATACCTTATAACCATACAGGCCTCTGAAATCACTGTTACCAAGGTTATCTGGATACCAATGACCAGCTTGTGCACTGATAAATGGCCAAAGAAAGCCCCAGGATATGACTGACCCAAGGAAAACTGAGCAGTTCACAATATGAGGGGAAATAAGACCAAACCCAACATAACTAGGACTGAAGTCGAAATAAAACCTGCCGGAATACCCAAAAAAAAAACTTAGAAGAAAATGTGGTTTTATTCACCTCAGGCATCTTATATATGCAAGACTTTAGTTTCAAACTTGAATAACAACAACAACATAGCCTTTTGTCCCAAGCAAGTTGGGGTAGGCATCTTATATATGCAAGACTTTAGTTTCAAGCTTGAATAGGTAAATGAATACACATACTACCATAGATATAACATGTGGCACAGTAGTAATTAGAAGTGTAAGTTCATTTGTTTTCATTTCGACCAAGGCAGAGTAAGTTAGATCAAGCAGCACAGGATTGCAGATACTACAATTCTTCAATTGTCATTGTCAGAAATATTGAACAGTGGACTTGGGGGCATATCTACACTGTGGTGGGTCAGTTAATCTTAAACATTCCCTAATGAGTATAAAAAAATATTGAGAAAACATAGCTATGAAACCAGCCTAATGACTAAACCAGTGTTGGCTTGGATAAAAACACCTCAAAGATCCATCCATAATAAAAAAAAACTCGACCCGGTGGGGGAAAAACCGTCCCCACGGCTTTCAAATAAGAAGGAACTCTCAGTTCCCCGAGCCGAGAAAACCCCCGAACCCTGGCCCCGTCCCGACACTAGGAGCGGACACCGCGGGGACCGTTACCTGGGCCGGTGCCGGGCCGGTGACTCCCGTTGCCCGTAGGCCGGGTCATCCGTTGCCCAGACTTCCGTTGCCGCAGGCCGGACGGGCCGCACCACTAGTGCTTTGGCACACGGGACCAGCGAGGGGTTTTTTTTAACCCTCAGACCTGAAATTCGCTCCCACCGGGAGTCGAACTCGGGACCTGAGGGGTGCCGCCGGAGTGCTAGACCAACTGATCTAACATCCTTTGGCGATCCATCCATAATAAATACACTGGACAAAAATAATTCAAAGGAAAAACACGATTAACCAGTAAACTGACGTGGAAAATCACATCAATAACTAAGTGACGAAAAAAAGAGGGAAAAATAAGACTATGAGAACTTACGTGTTTTTAAAAGCTTCAATCCCAAATGTAGGGAAATTGTCGAAACCACAAGAGTCACCAACACCACTAAAGAACCACTTAAAGCAGCTCCAGACAAAACTAATGCCCATGTATTTTACAAGGCAGTGCACCTTTTTCCTGCAAAATAGAATAACATGAGTATGTGAATTGGATAGACTTTCAAACTAAAACTGCCTACAGTCATAAACAGACATGAGGCAACATTTGTTAAGGACTTAAGGTACAAAATAACAACACTGTCTGCACATTGGTACTTTTGCTGTTGAGACCAAGCGTGGATGTTGCTTAACAATGTGCTGCATGTGCAGACATGATGTGTCTGATCAATTCATTCATTTTCTAATTTCTAATAGGTTCAGTTCAGAAATATGTTATTTGAGCCATTTGGATCACACCTGTTCCACTCATCATGAATTGTATAGTTCACAGTCTACATACTTTTTAAATTTAAAAAGGAAACATTAGTACTGACAATAAGCAATCAGACTTCAATTCCTAAAGTACATGTTCTTACAATTTGTTCGTACAGAAAAGGAGTTCTTGTTTTGAACTGGTGGGGAAATACTTGCCATCATGAAACATTGAAGATAATTACATGGGTACCTGTTGCCTTACCCTGCAAGATTGCCTTCCGTTTTCCCATGCAAGCTGTTGATCATCAAAGCTGTAGCTGTCCCACCAGGGAATGTAAGCTTGTAATCAATCACCATTACCTGCAATGACAAGATCGGAGATTGCTTACAAACAGAAAAACTCCAACTAAGCAACAGAAGGTAAAAACTGATGGATGTCCTAAGCTATCCTTAATTTTTATAAAGCCATGTTCTGAAGTTCATTATTTTGAAAAGGCTGAGGCAGACTCGTGAACCCAACTGACGCATGTCGCAATATTTTGCCAACCATAAAAAAAAGGTACCTTCCGAAGCAAGACAATGCTAAATGGCCCAACGAGAGCAATGAGGAACAAGAAACTGATCATCCAGGCAAGTGAAGGATCTCTAACATCTTCTGCTCGATTACCGGGATAATCTGGTCCCACGAGCTCATAAGTCTTCCTGTCCATAGCAAAGATGTAGGAGGCGGAGCACCCTACAAAGAAGACAGGTTAATTCACAGTAAAAAAAAATGCTAGAGTTAAAACCATATAATTCGTCTTTAATAAGAAATTTAAAATGATCGAAGCATAACTCTCTTGTTTTTCAAGCAAAACTTTGGGCTCTTAATTAAAGATATTCGCTTTATTCAGTGAAATGGGGAGTTCTGGTTAGAAGTAGAGTAGGAACCCGACGTACCGCTAAACGCGAGGCCGGCGCATGCTATGGCGCACGTCTGGATGACGGTATTCTCCTGCCTAGTGAAGGGCGGCCCGCGGCCAAACCCTAGCCTCCCGGCGGCAGCACGCCAAGCCGCCGCGAGGAAGAAGGCGAGGAGGCCCGAAGCGACGTTCAGCGCCGGTATGACCCCGACGGTGAGGTTGAGGCGGTGGATTACCACGCAGAGCAGCGCGCCCAGCACCGCCGCCACGGCGATGCCACGGAGGGTGAGCTGCTCCCTCCATGGGGGTGCGGCCTGGGTTGTGGAGTCTTGTAGGAGGAGCGGGGTTGAGACAGGGTGAGTAGCACGGGGAGGTGGCGCCGGCGGCAAGGTCTCCGCGGACGTCATCGCCGGCGAGGAGCAGAACCGTAGTGGTACGGTGCGGAATTGACAAGTCAAAAGTCAAAGGCTGTATTTAGTTCCAATGAAAAATGCACTATGCAAAAAAAAAAAAAAACTCCATCACATCAAACTTGCTATATATGTATGGAGTACTAAATGTGGATAAAATCAAAAACTAATTGTACAGTTTGGTTGTACTTTGCGAGACAAACGTTTTGAGCATAATTAGTCAACGGTTAGATAATTATTGCCAAATACAAACGAAAAATGTTACAGTGTCGCTACAGTGAATTTTGACACTCTAAATTTAGGAACTAAACACAGTCAAAAGCACATTGGTCCGTTTCAGTGTAATCCTACGAGCTGGGCAGGGGGCAGCTGGCCTGTACAGGCGGACAAGCTTTGGGCTTTGGGTCTACCTATTTTCCTCCGAATCTAACGTTACAATCATATACGCTCCTGCCGCACCGTCTCGAGAACTGACTAGTAAATTTATCGGCGCACTGATGAAGGGATAGCATGGCTAGCATTCAGAATATAGAGGATTTATACTGATTCAGGACGAAACCCTACGTCTAGCGCCGAAGACCTGTGAGTACGTGTTCCTCAATGCCAAAGTGCTAAAAAAACTTACAATAGGAAGTATGCAAGCTACAGTCTATTGGTAGGAAAAGTTCGAGGAAAGGGGAGATTGATCCTCTAGAGTTCGATCGTCTTGAGGTTGAAGAAGAAGTTGTTTCGGAAGAAGGCCTAACTTTTCTTATATAGTCGCGGGGCCTAGTTACATGCAGAGATTACATATGGAAGGGTAGGGTTCTCCCAGCTCGAGTGGCCAAGAGCTTGAGGGATGGAGAAGCTAGCGTGCTTGTTAAGCAGTCCGTCTAGTCTTATCTCCACGTCGATGGTATGGTCGTCTTGAGCTTGCTCCTTACACCAAGGCATGGTGTTTGGCGGCGCAATGGAAGTGGTGGTCGCTCACCAACTCCCCTGCCCGGTATGGCTTGCTTGTTGTCATTGAGGTCTTCGTCCTTGCGCTCCGCTTCTTGAGGGAGAAGTCGTGATGTCACTGTACGGGGGAGGCGACTATCCTGTCGCGTGCTGCCTGCTCCTAGGGTCGAGATCCCGTTGCCCTAACCTCCTAAGGTCGTATCTAGGGCATAGGATTCGTCGAAGTGGGAGAGCTGACTCCACATCATGGTGAGTGTGATCATACGGCCGTCCATCAGGCTAGACGGGATTTGGGCGGTGCCAAGCCACATGGAGTGATGTAGTTGTGCCCTGGTATGGTCTTGTCTGTCGCGGGGTACTGACCGAGGCGTCACTCTTTGGTCAAAGGGGCACCGTCCTTCTTGTACCTGGCGGAGTGCGCGTGTGCTCGTCCCGTCCGGGCAGGGGTACGACACACGTCTTCCCACCTCTCCCCTTTTTCCTTAGCGGCTAAGACTGTAGGATGTCGGAGGCATCGCGTGATGCAAGGTCGAGAGGTGGGAGGGGTCGAGGTGGGACACGTACGGCTCGAGGGCGAGGAGTCAATGTGGGCCGGGTTTAGCCAGGCTATGGTCCGCTAGGCTATCCTAAGCTATTCTTAAGGCCATGCTTTGAGGTATCCCGTTTACATTAACCCTGACAATACTACGTAGGAGTTAACCCAGCTTCCTAAATTTTGGAGTTCTTCTTTTCAAATATCTTGAAGTTTGGTTTTACGGATTTTGTGAGAACATGGGTTGTGCTAGGTTGGCGATACTATGTAAATGCTAGATCTCTTGGAACTAAAGTTGAGGAGAAACATGGTGAAAAATTTTCTAATTCTTGTGTCGTATTTGGAGGCATCAACGTACGTAACAAGTGTCTAACTAATAAATATGAAGTGGTTTTAACGGTAAGTTAAGTTGTACTAGACTCCAAAAGAGTAGCATGCTAGTAATTTGAACTTGTGTGAGGTTAGGCCATGCAGCATTGAAGGCACACTTGCCACCATATGCGTATTTATCAGTACAATGAAAACTCTTTTGGAGCAATGCAACATAATACAGAAGTACTTGCAACAGGCCATAGATAATAGTTTAACATGGTCGATTAAACTCTAAATTATTGGTAGGATTAAAACATATTCGTTTGAGTTTAAAAAACATATTCGTTTGGACATTGCAAGATAAGATGGAAGAACCTGCGACATAATATTTTGAACCACTAAAATATATGATGGAATTAATCGCAACAACATATTCGTTTGTTTTTTGAGCATTGCAACATATGAGATAAGTACTTACAACAGTCCACTAATACTAGTTCAACATATGCTCTATTACATAATAGAAATGACATAGCTCTCTTGGTTCCTAGAAAACTCATGCCCTTGCCATACTTCACATTCACATGTATTGTAAACTTAACAGGATCCTGGTGAGAACCCAAACTATAATAACTAGAGTATGACTAGATTAACTATAGTATGACCGATGAGGTGGTCTGGCAAAATCAACAATGCTCCTTGATAAAGTCAGATGTGGAGATTTTGTCTCTTGGTGATAGAAGGAGGACCCTTGCGACAAGCTTACTATAGCCAGACATCATAACCTAAAAAACAAAAGGACAAAATTAAAATGATGGGAGATATGAAAGGAACACAACAATTGAAAGGAGAAAAGGAAAAAAAGAATAACATGAACACATGTGAGCTCAAATGTAACATCCACCTTCTTTCCATCCGAAGATTTCATAGAAAGCATTGCATACATGACATTGCAAGCTCCCATATATATATATATATATATATATATATATATATAGTGTCCAAATGATGGACCAGTGACATAACCACTCCAACACGACCTAACCACGCCTTTCCTGCGTCGCAAACAAAGCACTACATCAACGCTCGCTGGAGCACTACTGCACGCCGCAATTGCCCATGCATGGTGCCAGCAGCACGAGAGAGACACAGAGAGAGAGATTACTCTTGATCCTAAAATAGAGGTGCTCAAATTTTTTCATTGGAACATCAAAGATGATACAATCTCCACAATAGAATCTAGTGTATGAAACATTGGGAAAAATGATGGCAACTTTCAGATTTGTTGCAATATCCAAGTTAAAGCCCCTCGTTTTAGCATTCAACTTTGTTTGTACAGTAACATGAGAAAACATCTATTTCAAACACCCAAAATCACCAACTGAAACATTGCAATATCTCATACTGTAACACAAAGAAACAATATATTTTTGTAGATATATGAACAAAAAAAAAGAACTAAAATATCTGATAATCGTTACCAAAATAAATAAAAATATTAATTCAAAAGTGCAAGTGTTGACACATACTCACAAGTAATCAATAAACTTGTTGCAACATTGTACATCTTCTAGAAATGATAAAGCAAAAAGCTCCCGCAACATATAAAAATTGTTGTCAAAACAAGTTCCAAAAACATTTCAACATGCTTGCCATAGAATTAGAACATTTCTTGATGGCCTTTCTCATCTCTGTTTTGCCCCCTACCACATGGGGGACATAAGATCCTACACCTTCTTATATTTGCTTCACGTGTAATCATCGTCCCCTGCTTCCCCTCCGATTTTCGTGCTTATTGCTCCGCACTCATCGTCTACCTCTAATGGAGGAATTGCCGCCACCAGGTAGAGCTCCACTAGATGACACCCTCTATTAGTCTAGGAAGAGCTAAGAGAAAGATCAAGCTCTTCCATTTGGATGGATTGCTGGTGGAGAGACTGCAAAAGAAGTCGGGCATTGAGCATGCGGCCACAGAGGGCATACAACAGTGCACTGCGTCCTTAGAGACAGGGGCTTCTCAATTTGAGGCCTAGAGCACTAGGGCCGTGTTTAGTTTCGGATTCGGGGCACTCGAGTTGGAACAGTGCGCAATAAATGCGCACTGTACCATTTCGTTTGTATTTGGTAAAAATTATCTAAACTTTGACTAATTAGGCTCAAACTGTTCGTCTCGCAAAGTACAACAAAATTATGTAATTAGTTTTTAATTTCATCTATATTTAGTACTTCATGCATGTGCCGGTATTTTAATGTGATGGGAATCTTCTTTTTGCATAGTAGAATTTGAGGGTAGAAATTAGGAACTAAACAAGGCCTAGAGGAAAATTAGTTTGGAGAAGCGGACAGAAGATGACTGGACGTGCATAAATGAGCTGAGAATGAACAGATAGAAAACTATAAAGAGGTGGGCCAACAGACACCCGTCCTAGCATTATCTTAATTTTTTGTAACTTGACTAAAAAAAATAAAATTCTATATAAATGAACTATATATTATGAAAGTATTGTTGGTAATAAATTTAATTATAAGGTTAAACTATAAAAAGTAGTAGATATTTACGGCCAAAATAAAAAAAAATTGACTTAGAATAAACTTAAAATACCTTCAAAATTTTTAATGGAGTTGGTATATATAGTATAACTCATGTACAAGTTCATTTTACATTCACGAGTATAAGGCCCTGTTTGGATTCTTGGGGCTAATCTTTAGCCCTGTGCTAAAGATTAGTCCTTAGAATGAAGGGGCTAAAGTTTAGTCCGTGGGACTGTTTGGATCTAGGGGCTAAAAATTAGCCAAACCTATTTGCCCCTAATTAATACTCATGCACATGACTAAAATAGAGTGGGTGGAGGTAATATGTGTCTTTTGCCATGAAGGATCACTTTTAGCCTTCTTTAGCCCACTTTGGAGGGGCTAATGAAAAAAAGATGGGTTAAAGTTTAACGTCCCACTTTTAGCTCTCATGTTTGGAACCATGAGGGCTAAACGATGACTAAAAGGATGGGCCAAACTTTTAGTCCCATAGATTCAAACAGGGCCTAAGTATTGTATTTGATACACAGTCTATTGGTAATAGATAGATTCCAGTATAACTTATAAGTAATTTGTATTTTAGTTTAGTGATGGCCAGACAGGAACTAAAATATGATACGGCTAGTCGCACAAAAATTAAAAAGCGGGAAGGAACCATATAACCACGCGAATCAAAAGTAACAGCACAGCCACGCACGGACGGGGTCATCCGACGGGATGGAGACACCTGCCTCCCAGCATTTCCGATCTCAAAATCAGATTACAGTATGTTTGAGGGCATGCACAGGAAGAACCACAACACTTCAGGCGTAGCTTGGTTCATTAGTATTCTTTTTTTTTTTGAATCGGGGTTTTCATTACTCATTGGACTCAGCCAACTCGCTGGTCACCAAACCCTCAACGAAATGAGGTACAGACTCCAAAGTGACTGAATCATCACTAGGATATTTACAACCATAAGCCGCTAAAGCATCAGCAACTCTATTACAGATTCTAGGACACACTTCAACCTTAGCTTCTACAAATTCATATAATAAAATCAATCTCAGCTCAGTAATGACGCCGCCCATCACTGAAAGCCTGTAGTCGTCTCCCTCAACAGCAGCCTTAATCAGGGATGCGTCAACCTCCATCACTATCTTGTGCAAGCCCAGTTGTGCAGCAGCTTTAAGTCCAGCTAGGCATCCGAGAAGTTCAGCATGGAAAGCATCAAGCAGTGCAGCTTCTCTCCCTGCCCCTGCCGTGATCATCATCCCTCTGTCATCTCGAATTATAAACCCCCAACCACTTGAGCCTGTGATCGGATCAAAAACACCATCTGAATTAATCTTAATCTCTCCCTGCCGTGGTCTCTTCCAGTGCTGAGCCTGACGAGAATCCGACAATAGCCCGGGCTTCTTCTGTGTCTGAAATTTGTCAGTCAGCATTGTAGTAACATATGCAATTTCGGCAGCAGATCTCCTCTTCCCTTCTTCTCTCCATTTATTCCTTTCGTCCCACCAGAGCCAAAGCAGAAAGATTACAGTCATTTGCGACTTGGCTTCCAGTTTCAGGATCATCTCCATCATTTCCTTAGCAGACTTAGCTTCAGCGAGCCTGCAACGAACCGCTTCTAAATTCAGTTCCTTCCACACCCCTTTTACCTCCTTGCATCTGATAAACAAATGGCCCCCATCTTCATCTAGTCTATTGCACAGTCCACAGCATGTATCAATTTTCATTCCTCTCCTCCTGAGCACCTTCTTTACCGCCAAGGTATTGTGGCTTAGCCGCCACAGAAAATGCTTAAACTTTGGTGGACTGTCAATCTTCCACAATTTTTGCCAGAAATCCCCCTTGCCATTGCTACCTTCTGCTCCACCCGAACTATGTTTCAGCTTCTTCCTTTCCTCTGAGGCCCGGTGGACCTTATAAGCTGATCGCACAGAAAATATGCCTTTAGAATCAAAGTGCCAGCCCACAATATCATCCATCTCCATATGCACTGGTATTGATCGAATCACTTTAACATCCTCTTCCCAGAATGTTTGTTCGAGAAGCTGTAGATCCCATTGTTTAGTACCCGGGTCAATAAGCTCATCAACCCTCAGCAGTAAACTTCCAGTTATTGGCGTGATAGGCCACCGTGTTACACCCCTCGGTAGCCAAGGGTCCGACCAGATTTGGACCTGGTGCCCCCACCGATTCTCCAGATCACCCTCTCCTTCAGGACATCTAAGCCTTGGACTATGCTGCGCCAAGTATAAGAACAACCATTCCTAGCCACAGCCTTCAACACATGGGTATTTGGGAAATACTTTGCTTTTAGGATCCTTGCACACAGTAACTCCGGGTTATGAATCAATCTCCAACCCTATTTGGCTAACATTGCCATGTTGAAAGAGTGGAGATCTCTGAACCCCAAACCACCGTCCACTTTTAAAGCCACCAATTTTTCCCAGCTCACCCAGTGCATGCTATTCTCCTTATCTTGGTTATTCCACCAGAATTTTGCTATCATTGAACTTATTTGGTTGCACATCTCCTTAGTAATATCAAAGCACCCCATAGCAAAGACAGGGATTGCCTGTGTGACTGCTTTGATCATA
This sequence comes from Saccharum hybrid cultivar R570, assembly GCA_038087645.1. Classification (NCBI taxonomy): domain Eukaryota; kingdom Viridiplantae; phylum Streptophyta; class Magnoliopsida; order Poales; family Poaceae; genus Saccharum; species Saccharum hybrid cultivar. Next base: position 16,599,095 of record JAQSUU010000551.1, on the reverse strand, counting down.
ATTTCCTTGCCTACTTTCGAGAGCAACTTCTCCTTCCACCCCTGAATGTGTTGCCAAATTCTCTCCTTCAGATATGCAAACACCTCCGTCCTTGATTTTCCCACCGAGACCGGCAAGCCCAGGTACTTCTCATTCTTCGTCTCAGCACTAATGTTCAGAATCTGTCATACCATACTCCTTTGTGTGTCCCCAGTATTTGGACTGAAGAGGACAGCAGATTTATCTGCATTAATGACCTGGCCAGAGCACTCCTCGTATATCTGCAGCAGCTCCTTCAAGTTGGTCGCCTCCCCCTCAGTTGCGCGACACAGGATCAAAGAATCATCGGCAAAGAGTAAATGGGACACCGATGGTGCGTTCCTGCAGACACGCACGCCACCAATTTTCCCCTCCTCCTCAGCCTTGGCTAGAAGGGATGAGAAACCTTCAGCGCACAAGAGAAATAAATACGGAGAAATTGGATCGCCTTGTCGTAGACCTCTTTCCGGTGTGAATTCCTCCGAAAGCTCCCCATTCACTCTTATGCGATATTTGACAGAGGTTACACACTTCATCACCAAATCCACCCATCTCCTATGGAAGCCCAATCTCAGCATCATTTCTCTTAAGAATTACCATTCAACCCTGTCATATGCTTTGCTCATATCGAGTTTTATCGTTGCATAACCAAGGCTCCCTTTCTTCTTGTGCTTCAGATAATATGTAGCTTCATAAGCAATAAGTATATTATCTGTTATCAACTGACCCGGCACAAACACACTTTGGGATTGCGACACCACCTCAGGTAATATTCTTTTCAATCTATTGGCTAACACCTTGGAGATCAACTTGTATATCACGTTGCATAGAGAGATTGGCCTCAGATCCTTGATGTACTCCGGCTTTCTCACCTTTGGGATTAGAACAACCGTTGTGTCATTCCATTTATCCGGCATAGGACTGCCATCAAGGACCTTCAAAACTTCAGTGACCACTTCATCCCCCACGATATCCCAATACTCTTTATAGAATAAAGCGGGCATTCCATCCGGCCTTGGGGCCTTGAGATTACCAATTGACTTGAGAGCAGCATACACCTCATCCCTCGAGAAATCTTGCAGCAAGGCAACATTCATTTCATTTGTTACTTTGTTCTCAACACAATCCAGCAACCTCTCAGAATTTTGGTTGTCGGATGACCTGAAAAGTTGTGAAAAATGGTTAGTAATAAAGTTCCTCTTCTCTACTTCATTCTCCACCCAACCTCCAGACTCCTTCTTCAAACTTCCAATTTTATTTTTCCTTCGCCTCTCTGTGCACGAAGCATGAAAAAACACCGTATTTCTATCACCATATGTCATCCACTTTACATGTGCACGCTGCTTCCAATATAAATCCTTTTGCTCCTCCGCTTTGTCTAATATATACCTCAGCACTCCTTCCCTTGCTACCTGCTCACCGCTCAAGACACCCCAATGGCATAACTCCAACTCTTTACGCTGCTGTTTTATTCTCTTCTCCAGAGAGCCAAGAACATTGGATCCCCATGCCGACAAATCTCCCGCCATAGCACCTAGGACATCATGGATCGAGACAGTGCTACACGCACTAGCCTTTTGCCAGACTTCTTTCACCACCACTCTATAGTCCTCCTCCTCCACCCATGCAGCTTCGAAATGAAACTCCGCACCTCCCCCACGTACCCTCCTCTCCTTGGGACCTATGTCAACTATCACAGGTCTGTGATCAGAGTGCTTTGGGTCACCGTTTACCACTCTAAACTCTGGGAACATCTCTTGCCAATCCACATTCGCCACTGCCCGGTCTAGTCACTCCCGGATGTAGCCTTCAACTGAATGATTATTGTTTCGCCAAGTGAACCTATCTCCCTCAAACCCCAAATCTTCCACCCCACAGTCCTCCAACACTTGGCGAAACTTATCCATGCAGCGTTGATGTCGCTGCTTCCCTCCTTCCTTCTCATGTGCAAAAAGAATTTCATTGAAATCTCCTGCTAATAGCCATGGCTTCACTGGAACCGAAATGTGGTTCCTGAGTGTTTGCCAAGTGAAGTCCTTCAGATCAAACTAGGACTCACCATACACACCAGTGAACCGCCACTCCCTTCCCTCATCATCCTTGACATCCATATCAATGTGATACTTCAAAAAAATTCTTAGCATCACATCAACTCCTCTCCTCCACAACACAGCAATTCCCCCACCTTTTCCTTCACAATCTTTGACCCCCATATTCACAAGACCAAGTGACCACTGAAAGCATCTAGGCCCCGGTGTTGGTTTCGGAAATTGATGACAACGCATTATTACCATGACTAACGTGTGTTTTGTAGAAACTTTGATAAGTTAGGTCAAGGAGTTGATAACTGCTTTGGGCACTATGGTATTCATGTCCCTTGATGGAAATCGTTTCGGTTTTCAAAGGATCAATGACAATATTAAGGACGGTTAGTTCCAGATATCAAGGTGTTGGGTTACATCCGGAATAGTCGTTAGGATCTTTGTTTCTTCCTTTGACCGTACTATAAAGGGGGGCATGAGCGAGTAGCTTGACCTAGGTGAGTCTTTTGTTTAGGTGTGGTGCACACTTGTCAAACTTAGCACTAGGTAGCTCTAGTAAAGCTCAAAGTTCAGTTGGAAGCAACTTGGTTCAAGTTGCGTCGCGTTTCTAAGTCGTTTGAGCAGTTTACCCTTAACCAGACATAGTTTCTGTCATGATCGGACGCGCCCGGTCAGTACTAACAAGTCACTACGTCGTTAACTAGTTGACCGGATGCGGTCCCTGAGAGGACTGGACGCGATGATTAGTCTGACACGTGTTTCAGAGGGTAACAGTATAATTGGACGCGACTATGAAGTGATCGAACACGTCTAGTCACATTCCAGTAAGGTTCTTACCTGACCTGACGCGTCAGGTCATCACAGATCGGACGTGGTCGGGCGTCAGGTCAAAGTCCAGTAAGGTTCTTGCACGATCGGATGCGTCCGGTCACCCCTGACCGGCACGTCCGGTCACTTAGCGCTGACTTTCGGTTTTCGACTGTTACACTCGACCGGTGCGTCCGGTCACGTCGACCAGCGCGTCTGGTCAGTGCGTGTTTTATTGATTTGGCAGGTAACGGTTGGATTTATCTGAAGGGTGTATAAATACATCCCCTCCACCGCTTTTAGAGGTCTCTTGCTCATTTGTTCAGCTAAGAAACACCTTTGAAATGCAAGGGAGTGCAAGAGCCCTAGTGAGGATAGTGATTTGAGAATCAAAGTTTGAGATTCCTCATTAGTGACTAGAGAGTAGCAAGTGTGCATCCATCTTCTCATTAGACTTGTTGTGGTCAAGTGAGAGTTCTAGCTTGTTACTCTTAGTGATCGCCATCACCTAGACGGTTTGGTGGTGATTGGGAGTTTGGTGATCATCCGGCGAGCTTGTGGATGACCCAACTCATGTTGTGAGCGGTTTTGGGCGATTCACCGTGACGGAGTGTCGAAGAATCAGCCTGTAGAGAGCACTTGATCCTTGCGCGGATCAAGGAGGAGCTGCACCCTTGCGTGGGTGCTCCAACGAGGACTAGTGGGGAGTGGCGACTCTTCGATACCTTAGGAAAATATCGCCATGTTTCTAACCCTTACTTTCAAGTATTTAGTTTCATGCATTACTTTCATTGCTTGTTTACTTTCCTAGAATTACCATGCTAGACTAGGATTGGAACTTAGGGTGCAAAACTTTTATCGGTAGAATCACAAGGAACACTAGTAGGCACTAGGGGTGAAGTTTGGCTTGTAGGATTTAATTCTTGCAATTAATTTTTAGAAAAGCCCAATTCACCCCCCTCTTGGGCATCTTGATCCTTTCAATTGGTATCGGAGCCGAGTTGCTCCTTATTTAGGCTTCACCGCCTAGAGCAAGATGTCTAATGGGGAAGGACCACCTCCCACCTTTGAGGGAGATAATTTTCCATATTGGAAAATTCGTATGGAGGCATACCTCGAAGCCATAGATGTTAGGTGCCTTAGAGCCACAACCGAAGGGCTTCCCGCTATTAGGGATCCCGCCAACCCAAGTTGTGATGAGAAGAAGTACGATCGGTGGAATGCAAAGGCAAAAAAGGCACTCTACCGGGGCCTAGGCAAGGATATCTTCAATCGTGTGCGTAATGCCAAAAATGCTCATGAATTGTGGGAAAACCTTTGTGCTCTCCATGAGGGAACTAAGAGTGAGCGTGAGGAATGCTATCATATTGCTCTAAAGAAAATCAATTCTTTTGAGATGCTTCCCAAAGAAAGTGCTAATGAAATGTACACTCGATTGAATGTTCTTGTAGATGATCTCAATGCTCTTGGACTCACTCAAATAAGTCAATCGGATGTTGCAAGGAGGATCTTGAGCGTTCTTCCCGTTGAGAAGTATGGTCACATTGTCACCGTGCTTCACCAAAGTGATCTCTCCACCGCAACACCGACTCAAGTATTGGGAAAGATCAATACACATGAGATGTACATGCACATCACTCCGGAAGAGGGCTCATCATCTTCCAAGAAGAAGGACTTGGCCTTCAAAGCTAGCCATGAAAAGAAAAAGAAGAAGGGCCAAGCCATGATAGTGCAAGAAAGCTCAAGTGAAAGTGATATTGATGATGCATCACTTGCACTCATGGTGAGAAAGACCACTAAGATGTTAAAGAAGCTCAACAAGAGTGGCATCAAGTTCAATGGCAAGAAGAAGTTCTTCACAAGTAGCAAAAGGAAGCCTATATCCGAAATGAATTGCTACAATTATGGTGAACTTGGCCACCTAGCTCATCAATGCCCTAAGCCTCCAAAAGACAAGTACAAGAACAAGAACAAGAACAAGGGCAAGAGAAATGATTCAAGTGATGAAGAAGATGACAAGAAGAAGAACAAGCCATACAAAAAGAAGGATGGCAAGAGAAAAGAGTTCCACAAGAAAAAGAAGGGAGGCAAAGCCTATATTGTTGGTGATTGGCTCACCGATATTGAATCATCTTGTGAGTCCTCTGGCGATGAGAGCGATGATGAGAAAGAGAAGGTTGCCGTATTTGTAATTGGGCCATCATCATCTTCAATGACATCTTCATCACCACCTTCACTGATGAGGACATCACTCTTTCACATACACACAATGATCCACTACTGGACATTCAAGGTCCAATCACTAGAGCTCGCGCGCATCAATTAAATTTAGAGGTGAGCTCGTTCCTAAGTAACTCCTTATATGATTTTGAGAATAGATTGCTACCTAATGATTATATTGTGCTTATGAATGAAGGAGAGGTCTAGGAGACACATGAAGGATGGCTTGGAGGCGTGGAGGACCAGCGAGGGCGCCCGGATAAAGATGGAGGATCAAACCAAGTTGAGTTCGAGTCTGCCTCGTAGTTCAGGACTAGTCTGCCTTGAACTGGTCACCCAGGACGCGTACGGACTCCGTTTTCGATGATCCATATATGGATGGAAAGCTTATTTGATAAGGAAACCAATCCAAGTGGTCCCATGTCAAAAGCTGTTCGGAATCAATGGAAATCGTCGAAACAAGTCATCATCCAGAATCTGTCAAGGTGCTATGTCGTCGTCTATTGGGCCGTTTGGGCCTTGTAATGTGTCGGCGCTCCCCAGGGACGCAAATAGGGGTCCTTTGAAGTTCCTTAGCCTATATAATCAGTAGTCACCGTCTACATTAGGGTTGGATTTTGCTTAGATTATTCTGTTGATAACAGTTTCGCCATCGCCGTCGGTTTGTGAGACCCCAACTTTGTGAGATTAATCATTCATCTGCAATTTGGTTGCATTCCTTTGTGTTCTTGCGTGTGTTCTTGATTCGCAGGCAAGGACTTAGCCTTCTTGGCGAGGTCGACCGTGCAACGCTGGTCTATAACCAGAGGGGTCGTGGTGCTGCGATTGCGGGGTTCAGAACCGAGTTGTTCGGAAGCCGGATCGAATTGTGTCGTGACTCCACCAAATTAAGAGTTATCAGAACCTTTCGGAAGATCAGGAACCCTAGTTCACATCATTCACCATCATCTTCCACTACTCACCTATGCCTTATGGCCAAGGGTGAACGAAAGGTACAAAACAATGATAGTGATGATAATGATGATAGCGATAGTGATGATGAATATGATGCACCTTCTTATGATGAACCTATAAAATTGTTGAACAAATACTCTAAAGTCATAAGAAGAACTAAAAATGAAAATGATGAGCTCCAAAATGAAAATGACTCACTCTCATCTAAGCTTAAAAATGCTCAAAAGACTAGTGAAGAGCTCAAAGATCAAAATAAAATTATGTCTTCTACTCTCAAGGAGCTCAAAACTTCTAACAAAGAGCTTAAAGATGAACATGATAAACTTGAGAAGAAGCATGATGAGCTCAACACTAGGCATAACTTGTTAAAAGACAAATATACTATATTGAAAATTGATTATGATAGTCTTATTGTTGCAAATGAGCTTGTTCTTGATACACATGATGCTACTAACCAAGTTGTTAAGATTGATATAGCTACATCATGTGATGATTTGATTATTGAGAACTTTGAGCAAGGCTCTAGCGGCAAAGGCAAGAGTGTGGTTGAGTCCGACAACTATGATGAGTATGTCAAGCTCAAAAGTGAAAATGAGATGCTTAGAAATGAGAACAAGAAATTGATGGCTCTTGAAAAGCAAACATCAAATGAGTCACTTATTGAAGAGAACAAAAAGCTCAAGCAAGAAAAAGAGCATCTCAAGATCGACCTAAGCAAGTTCACAAGAGGCCAACATTTACAAAGTGAGCTACTCATGAACACCGTCATGAAGTTGGATAGAAGTGGCATTGGTTACTTGGCAAATCAAGAGAAGAAGGCTAAAGCTCAACAACAACAAAGCAAGTCAAAGCCCAAGCCAAAGAGATGTGTTGAGTGTGGATGAGAAGGCCATTTTGCTCATGAGTGCAAAACTCCACCACCACAACCCTTGCCCAAGCATGCTAGACCCTTTGCTTTCAATGCTCATTACATGCTTAGAAAAGATTAAAGTGGAAAGATGAAAGTCATGTTCTTGGGTCCCCCTAACAAAAATAGGCCTAAGAAAATATGGGTTGCCAAGTCACTAGTTGAGAAAGTCAAGGGTCCCTCTCAAGTTTGGGTCCCTAAACAAAAGGCTTGATCTCTTGTGTGTAGGTGAACTACAAGACCAGTGGATCTCATTGGGTAATTGATAGTGGTTGTACTGAACATATGACCGGTGATCCTCGTATGTTCATCTCACTTGAAGAGAATGGGGTATGTCAAGAGAAGATCACATTTGGGGACAATTCAAAGAGCAAAGTCAAGGGTATAGGTAAGATTGCAATATCAAATGACCACTCTCTTTCAAAAGTGCTCTATGTTGCTTCATTGAGTTTCAACTTACTATCCGTTGGGCAACTTTGTGACCTTAGCTACCAATGCTTATTCACTCCTAATGAAGTGGTAGTTACAAAGATAGATGACAAGCAAATGATTTTCAAAGGCTTTAGATACAACAATCTCTATCTTGTTGACTTCACCTCCGAAGATGTAAATTTGATGACATGTTCGTTCACCAAAACTACACTTGGATGGCTTTGGCATAGGAGGCTTGCTCATGTTGGAATGAACACTCTCAACAAGCTATTGAAGAAAGATTTAGTGAGAGGTTTGAAGGATGTAAAGTTTGAGAAGGACAAACCTTGTAGTGCATGTCAAGCTGGCAAACAAGTTGCAAATACTCATCCAACCAAAGCTTACATGTCAACATCAAGAGTATTAGAACTTCTTCACATGGATTTGTTTGGTCCTACAACTTACAAGAGCTTGGGTGGAAATCTCTATTGCCTAGTGATTGTAGATGACTACTCAAGATACACTTGGACTTTCTTCCTTCATGACAAATCTGAAGTGGCAAATTGCTTCAAGAAGTTTGCAAAGAGAGCTCAAAATGAATTTGAAGTCAAGATAAAGAAGATTAGAAGTGACAATGGCAAAGAGTTTGACAACACAAACATTGAAGCTTATTGTGATGAAATTGGAATCAAGCATGAAGTTTCATCAACCTACACTCCTCAACAAAATGGTGTAGTTGAGAGAAAGAACTAGACTTTGATCACCCTTGCAAGAACAATGCTAGATGAGTACAACACACTAGAGAAATTGTGGGCTGAGGAAATCAACACCGCATGCTATGCTTCAAATCGCCTCTTCCAAAAGTTCCTTGGCAAGACCCCCTATGAGTTGCTAAATGGGAAGAAGCCGGACATCTCATTCTTCTGGGTGTTTGGTTGCAAATGCTACATCTACAAGAAGCGTCAACACCTAGGAAAGTTTCAAAGATGTTGTGATATTGGTTTTCTTATTGGTTACTCATCAAAGTCCAAAGCATATAGAGTATTTAACCATGTCACCGGTTTAGTTGAAGAAACATATGATGTGGAATTTGATGAATCTAATGGCTCCCAAGGAGCAATTGAGAATTGTGATGATGTAGGTGATGAACCATTGAGAGAGGCAATAAAGAACATGCTAGTGGGAGACATCAAGCCTAAAGATGATGAAGACGATGTACAAATTGTTAATCCACCATCTTCATCACATGTGCCTCAAGATGATGACAAGAATGAGAGAGTTAAAAATGAAGATACTCATGTCTCTCATGAACAAGCTAAGGCACAAGCTCAAGATGTTGATGCTCCCCAACCCTCTCCTCGAGTGGTTGATAGAAGAAACTCACCTCTACTTCAAGCACATCCACAAGATCTCATCATAGGGAGTCCTACAAAGGGTGTAATAACTTGATCTCAAAAGCTTACTTCTTTTGTTGAACATCACTCTTTTGTCTCTTGTCTTGAACCTAAGAATGTAGAAGAAGCTCTTCAAGATCCGGATTGGGTGAATGCTATGCATGAAGAATTGAACAACTTCGCCCGCAATCAAGTTTGGACACTTGAAGAGCATCCAAAAGGTGCAAGAGTCATTAGAACCAAGTGGGTGTTCCGCAACAAGCAAGATGATCAAGGCGTAGTAGTGAGGAACAAGGCAAGACTAGTTGCAAAGGGGTTCTCTTAAGTTGAAGGTCTTGATTTTGGAGAGACCTTTGCACCCGTTGCAAGACTTGAAGCCATTCGTATCCTTCTTGCATATGCATCGCATCATGAAATGAAACTATATCAAATGGATGTGAAAAGTGCTTTTTTTAAATGGCTTCATAAATGAACTAGTCTATGTTGAACAACCTCCCGGGTTTGAAGACCCTAGATATTCTAATCATGTTTATAGGTTGTCCAAGGCGCTATATGGGCTCAAGCAAGCCCCTAGAGCGTGGTATGAGCGCCTCCGGGACTTCCTCATTGAGAAGGGCTTCACTATTGGAAAGGTTGACACCACACTATTCACCAAGAAGCTTAATGGAGAGATCTTCATTTGTCAAGTCTATGTTGATGATATCATCTTCGGGTCAACAAATGAAGATTATTACAAAGAATTTGGTGAATTGATGTCAAAGGAGTTCGAGATGTCAATGATTGGTGAGCTAACATTCTTCCTTGGTTTTCAAGTCAAGCAAATGAGAGAAGGGATTTTTATCTCTTAAGAAAAGTATACTAAGGATCTTCTCAAAAGATTCAAGATGGAAGAGTGTAAGCCAATCAAGACCCCAATGCCATCTAATGGACATCTCGACCTAGATGAGGGAGGTAAACCAATTGATCAAACTTTCTACCGTTCTATGATTGGTAGCTTGTTTTACCTTACCGCATCTAGGCCCAATATCATGTTTAGTGTGTGCATGTGTGCTCGATTTCAATCATGCCCTAAAGAACCTCACCTAAGTGCCGTAAAAAGAATTTTAAGATATCTTAAGTACACCCCAAGTATCGGTCTTTGGTACCCCAAAGGAGCTAGATTCCAACTAGTTGGCTATTCCGATTTGGATTATGCCGGTTGCAAAATTGATAGAAAAAGCACATCCAGAGGGTGCCATTTGCTTGGGAGGTCCTTAGTATCTTGGTCATCTAAGAAGCAAAATAGTGTGCCTTTGTCCACCGCCGAGGCGGAATACATTGCCGCGGGGGCTTGTTGTGCACAAATCTTATACATGAAATAAACCCTCCTAGACTATGGAGTTGTTCTTGAAAAGGTGTCACTTTTATGTGACAATGAAAGTGCCGTTAAAATTGCTAATAATCCGGTACAACACTCACGCACCAAGCACATTGATATCCGCCACCACTTTCTAAGAGATCATGTTGCTAAAAATGATATATCACTAGAAGGTGTAAGAAGTGAAAATCAATTAGCGGATATCTTCACTAAACCTTTAGATGAGGCTACCTTTTGTAGGTTGAGAAGTGAACTAAATGTGCTTGACTCTAGTAATTTTTAAAAATGAGCTTGTGTTGTCCCTTGCATTGTATTGTATTATATGTCATGTTTAATTTCCTGCAATGCATCTAGAACTTGTCTAACATGGTTACGATAACCCTCCTTTGGAGGAGTGAAGAAGCCTAACTGTGGATCAAACTTGACAAGCAACCTAGTCTTCCTTTCTCGCTTTGCATTGCATATGCATGGTTGTTGCTTTGTTGTTTCTTTTCGGTTTAGCTTTGAGTAACCTCTGTGTTTGTCCATGAATAGAGAGAGCATTTGAAGCTCCCAAGGGTTCATAAACTCTACTGCATGGCCATACGTTGCTCCTCGGGTGTTTATTGCGTATTTTCTTAAAAACAATACTAGCCTAAGGCAAAATACTTTGAAAAACCTGAGGGTTTGAGTGAGGTCACTCATATCTGGTTCCAATTGGTGTTTATTTGAGTCTCTTTGAATTGGATCTTGATTGGGAGAAGTCACGTCGAAGATCGGATTGAAGAAAGGCGTTAAACAGCGACCAGACGCTGGACCGGACGCTGAATCAGACGCGGTGCTGCTTCACCACTGCGTCCAGTCCCGGCGTCCACCAGCGCGTCCGGTCATCCTGAAGAACTTTTCTAGGATCTGTGACCGGACGCTGCACCGGACGCGACGTTGCGACCACCGCGTCCGGTCCCGGCCACCACCACCGCGTCCAGTCATGCGCTTGAGTTTCCTAGGCAATCTATGACCGGACTCTGTCAGCGTCCGATCATGCCTAACTGGATGTGTCCGGTCACTCCAGGAGCTTACTGGACTCTGAATGGACGCTGCCTTACCGCGTTCGGTCATGCAACCACCGCGTCCGGTCATCGCACGAAAAGCGGATCTCAGCCTTTTTAACCGTCGTTCAGATCTCGTTCTCTTTTCAATCCACCGCCGCCGTCTGCCAAAGCCCGAACCCTAGCCATCCTCGCCGTAATCCTAAGCGCCGCCTCCTCGCCGAGCACCGCCTCCGTGCTCGTGCTCGCCGTTCCGCGCCCGCGCCCGCGCCCGAGCACGCTGTCGCTTCCGCGCCCATGCTTGCTGTTCGCGCGCCACCACTGCGTGCCCACGCTCGCTGTCCACGCGCCGCCGCCGCGTGCCCACGCACGCTGCCCGCACGCCGCCATAGCCATCGCAGCCACCCTGCGTGCCACCGTAGCCGCCCTGCGCGCCGCTGCAGCCTCTGCCACGCGCGCCACCGCACCAAAGAGCCCACGCTCGCTGCTCCTACTGGAGTCTTCCTCCCTCCTGCAGAGACCTAACCCTAGCCTTGCGAAAATCGTTCTTCATCGAGGGCTTTTCGCGCGTTTTCATCTCTGCGAGCGGTTGACCGTTGTTTCTAGGGAACCCTAGCGCGTCAAGGTCATCTTTCTTTCATCGGGTTTTCGCTCATCCGAGGTAGCTAATCGCGGTCTATTCACATCTTATCTAATATGCTTTCTTTCATTAGGATCTCACCCATCTATTAGATTATATATGTTGCTTATAGTAGATCTATCTATTCTTTCCTTTCAGTGCGTCCTGTCGGTGCTTTGTGTGTCAGGTGATCAGCTATGAATCCGAGACCAAGCCTACGGATATGAATTGAGGCCAAGCCTCAAGAGTATCAGTACACCATCTGTCACTATCTAGGTTTTCTCAGTCGCAGCAGTTTATCAGTATAGTTCGCTGCAAGAATGCTGGTGGTGCACCTAGTGATGGGGACGAAAGTCCTCCCAAGAGGATAGAGGTGGCTCGTGGCAAGCGAGTGAAGATAGCTGCCAAGAAGAAAATAGGACACTCACAGAGGCAGAGGTGGCTCAGGCAGTTGCAGATGCAGCAGAGGTAGCAGAGAGAGGTGGTAGGAGCAGTGGGATTCGTATTGGCGAGCGTCGCTTTCACCTTGAAGGTCGATAGCTCGGGACTGAGGCCACAGAAGAGACCGAGGATGCACCTGCAGAGTAGCCCATAGAGGACCCAGAGGAGATACAGGAGCAGATAGTTTACTCTCCACAACGTCGTCGCTCAGGACGTACGCGAGCTCAGGTGACTCCTAGGCTAGAGGGCCATCGTTGTGGAGGTCGTCCACCTCCCAGGGCTCGAGGTCACCCCCCAGTTGAGCACTTTGACCTTAGGGGAGCTACAGCTAGACAGATACAGGCTCTTAGGTTCGTTGAGGTTAGTCGGTGGTTCCCACCTCAATGGGATCCCCGGGCTTTAGAGGGCTTCTACACACCTCTGCACGAGGACTTCTACAGAGCCTATGTTGACAGCGGGATTACATTTAGACCTCAGAGAGTCTGTCGACTGGAGGCTTTAGTTGAGGTGGTTGGTGAGCAGCTCCGTCCGCACTTGTTCTTTCTACCTAGCTTGTCAGATCTTCTTGGATGGACTAGAGCCTATACGGGACTTGGGTCAGAGAGTTTTACTCTTCACTTTGGATTGACCCAGCACATGAGTTTATACACTTTACATTCCGAGGCTGTGACCGCAGACTGTACAGCACCAGAGTACGGGAGATCCTTAGACTCCCAGCTTCAGAGACGAAGATACACCAGCTGTGCTTTGGCCAGACTGCACCTCTGAGACATCCTCATGGCGAGACAGTGCCACCCACAGACATGATCAGACCCTGCTTCCGTGAGCTGTTTGGCGGGGGGTCTAGACGTACACCTACCAACTTGACACCCCTAGCTAGAGTACTTGATGCTATTGTGAGGCGGACACTTCTTCCGAGGCTGGGATATAGAGAGGGATTGACTCGTATGCAGTTATGGGTGGTGCATCACCTCATCTCACAGACACTGTTTGATCTTTGGGATCTAATGCTATGTGAGATGGAGGATACCTTGGCAGAGAGATTCAAGGGTCACCGGCAGCTACCTTATGCTCATTGGATCTGTTTTATCATTCGATCTACGTGTGACCTGCCTGCAGAGATTAGAGCTGAGATATCTGATACCACTACAGCTTTTTCAGAGTATGATATTCGATAGCTGTGGGCTTTAGTGATCAGAGAGCAGGCACCTAGCCTAGGACAGCGTCAGAGGCCAGAGGTTCCAGAGACAGTTGCTAAGCAGGACGAGACCGTTGAGGGTCTTGCTGAGGCCGGGCTTGCAGATCTTGATGCTCAGCCAGCTGATCCAGTTGAGGATGTTGCTACTGATAGCACAAATGAGGATTATACGCCCATCCCCCGGTACCGCTCTCCTCGGCCTCACGACCATGAGGCCAATGGTTCAGGCTTAGCCTCCCGCTCAGACCCAGCCATGGTGGCTATACTTGAGAGGCTGACCTAGGCCCAGGAGAGACAGGAGGTTTAGATGCAGCGATAGGCTCAGGACATAGTTGCCGCATTTGCTCAGATTCAGGCTCGTCAGGACGAGTTCCAGAGGCAGCAGCTGGAGTTTCAGAGACAACAGTTTGAGATGCAGAGGCAGTAGGCAGCCACCCAGCAGCAGTATCTAGAGATCCTGCGACACCTTGTCACTGTTGGGGCACCTCTACCACCGTCTGTCTTGACTCCAGCACTACAGTCTAGTGGACCTCAGAGTCAGGGACAACCGAGCTTTCAGTTCACCTCTCCCCAGCAACAGGTTTCTCAGACCTTCTAGTCTCCGAGCTACACTCCTATTCAGACAGGGTTCACTCCACCAGCTCAGCCTAGACCTCACCTCCTCTTGGGCACTCCTTTCACTGACTTGAGTGCCTCCTACAGTGAGCTGACTGGTCAGCCGACACCCTCGCACACCACCTTTGTGACCACTTCAGGGATGTCAGCTTCAGAGACTGTGCCATCGTCAGTTGCATCGACAGATCCTCCTACTCTTGGTGTCTTTCAGGCTCAGGCGACAGTGACTGCTCCTATTGTTGCTACTACACCTTCAGTTCCTGCACCTGCTCTATAGACCCAGACTGCTTCACTGCCACGTCTATCTACAGAGGGTCAACCTGACAGTTCAGAGTCTGAGGAGGATACTTCATAGTTCGTGATCACTCCACGCTCCTCGGCACCCGACACGAAGCTTCTGTTTCCCCGTCAGATCCTTAGTTTTGTTTTTGGCGTTTGATGCCAAAGGGGGAGAGAGAGTAGATTCAGGGGGAGTGTTATTAGAGGGTTTCGTTTTTTCTTGTGTGCTACAGTCATGCATCATGTTTATTTTCTCGCCCTGCATTTTGTGACTATGAGCTTATGAGACTTTATTTTATATCATGTCACTTAATTGGTTTTAGCTCATAAGGTTATGCTTCCGTGCCTTACTCTGATTTCATATGAGCTATGCTTTATGTGTACTAACTCTTCATGTTTTATCTTATGAGTACACTCAGTTGGCTTGGAACACATAAGCAATTCCTAACCCCTTGTGCTTACAGCCTTTTGCTTATGTGAACCAAGCATGTTCGAAAACCTCAACTCTTATATCTTCTGAATCTAAGTGTTGTCATCAATCACCAAAAAGAGGGAGATTGAAAGCATCTAGGCCCTGGTGTTGGTTTTGGCAATTGATGACAATGTATTATTACCATGACTAACATGTGTTTTGCAGAAACTTTGATAAGTTAGGTCATGGAGTTGATAACTGCTTTGGGCACTATGGTATTCATGTCCCTTGATGGAAATCGTTTCAGTTTTCAAAGGATCAATGACAAGATTAAGGACGGTTAGTTCCGGATGTCAAGGTATTGGGTTACATCTGGAATAGTCGTTAGGATCTTTGTTTCTTCCTTTGGCCATACTATAAAGGGGGGCATGAGCGAGTAGCTTGACCTAGGTGAGTCTTTTGTTTAGGTGTGGTGCACACTTGTCAAACTTAGCACTAGGTAGCTCTGGTAAAGCTCAAAGTTCAGTTGGAAGCAACTTGGTTCAAGTTGCGTCGCGTTTCTAAGTCGTTTGAGCAGTTTACCCTTGACCGGACGCGGTTTCTGTCACGACCGGACGCGTCCGGTCAGTACTAACAAGTCACTGCGTCGTTAACTGGTTGACCAGATGCGGTCCCTGAGAGGACCGAACGCGGTGATCAGTCTAACACGTGTTTCAGAGGGTAACAGTATAATCAGACGTGACTGTGAAGTGATCAGACGCGTCCGGTCACGTTCTAGTAAGGTTCTTACCTGATCTGATGCGTCCGGTCATCACAGATCGGACGCGGTCGGGCGTCAGGTCAAAGTTCAGTAAGGTTTTTGCATGATCGGACGCGTCCGGTCACCCCTGACCGGCGCGTCCGGTCACTCAGCGCTGACTTTCAGTTTTCGACCGTTACACTCGACCGGCGTGTCCGGTCACGTCGACCAGCGCGTCCGGTCAGTGCGTGTTTTGCTGATTTGGCAGGTAACGGTTGGATTTGTCTGAAGGGTGTATAAATACATCCCCTCCACCTCTTTTAGAGGTCTCTTGCTCATTTGTTCAGCTGAGAAACACCTTTGAAGTGCAAGGGAGTGCAAGAGCCCTAGTGAGGATAGTGATTTGAGAATCAAAGTTTGAGATTCCTCATTAGTGACTAGAGAGTAGCAAGTGTGCATTCATCTTCTCATTAGGCTTGTCGTGGTCAAGAGTTCTAGCTTGTTATTCTTGGTGATCGCCATCACCTAGACGGTTTGGTGGTGATTAGGAGTTTGGTGATCATTCGGCGAGCTTGTGGATGACCCAACTCATGTTGTGAGCGGTTTTGGGTGATTCACCATGACGGAGTGTCGAAGAATTAGCCCGTAGAGAGCACTTAATCCTTGCGTGGATCAAGGAGGAGCTACACCCTTGCGCGGGTGCTCCAACAAGAACTAGTGGGGAGTGGCGACTCTCCGATACCTCGGGAAAATATCGCCGTATTCCTAACCCTTACTTTCAAGCATTTACTTTCATGCATTACTTTCATTGCTTGTTTACTTTCCTAGAATTGCCATGCTAGACTAGGATTGGAACTTAGGGTGCAAAACTTTTATCGGTAGAATCACAAGGAACACTAGTAGGCACTAGGGGTGAAGTTTGGCTTGTAGGATTTAATTCTTGCAATTAATTTTTAGAAAAGCCCAATTCACCCCCCCTCTTGGGCATCTTGATCCTTTCAACCACCGAAAACACTGCATCCTTTTCTCGTCCAATTTTGTTTCCGACAAGAAAAGAATGTCTGCCTTCTCGGACTTCTGGAGTTCCAGAAGCCCCCGAACTGCCGGGCGGTTGCACAGTCCCCGGCAGTTCCACGCCATTATCTTCATTGATTATTGCAGAGCTGGTTCGCCAGCTCCGCATCAGAAATTGAGATCTTTTCATTCTCACCTAAACCCTCCTCCCTCTTCTTCTTCTCCACTCCCCTCACCTCTATCATATCACATTCGTCACCACTCCTTTTCCCACCCACCTTCACCAAAGTCCCCTCAACTTGCTTCCCCGATGGCTCCCTGGGTAGCTTTTTGAATGTCCCTTTCTCCTTCTTCTCAGCTGCATCACGTGTTTTCACCTTGTCAGAATCCTTCTCTCCCTCCAAAATTATCTCCATGTCACTGTTCTCCTCACACCTGTCTGTGGCTGCCTGCTCTGGCCTAATCAAGGTTTTGTCCATTACAGACAGCTCCCCCGGGGTGACATGCTCCTTTAGGCTGCTGTCATCACCCTCATTCAGTTTATCATCCAACAGAGCTAGCTTCTGGCGAGCTGACTTCTCATGAGTTTCCCTTCTATGTGGGGGAATAAACTTTTTCAGCGGGCTGCTCACCTCCTGCTCCTCACTAGAATTATCAATCGATGCCCCAACGACTACCCCCTCTTTTCTCTAGGATAGAGAACCACTCTTCTGTTCCCCATACTTCCTACTCCCACTCCTCCAGTCATTCTCACCACTGCTTCTCGAACGCCATGACCCGCTCCTCTGTCCAGCACTCCCTCCTGCACCAGCATTCTCCTCCCACTTCTTTTTCTCTGGCACAAACCTCAGCTTCTTTGAAAATTGTGGCCCCCCTCCCGTTGTCCCCTCAACAGCACACGAGCGATTAGTATGACCGATGATTCCGCAGTTGTAACAGAATTCCGGGAGGAATTCATACACTAAAGGGCACCATAGCGGATTCTCATCATCCTCCACCATCAGAGAAACTCCCCTCATCAAGGGTTTTGAAATATTCAGTCGAACTTTGATCCGCAAGAACTGCCCAACCGCAGATCCATCCTCATCCCGATCCATATCCACAAAATCTCCAAATTCATTGCCAATGGCCTCCCCCGTCTCCCTATTCATCATCCCCAAAGGCATACCTGATGCCCTAATCCAGATCGAGATGTGATTAAAATTGAGATCCTCCAACCTTTTCTTCCCATCAAAATCCACCACCACAATCAAATCCTTGCCAAAAACACATGGTCCATCCTCCAATGCTTTCTTCTTTCCTCCCTGTTGATTGAAGGTAAACAGGAAATGATTGGCACCAAGATCCTTACATTCAATCCCTCGAATGGGAGACCAGACTCGTCCTAGTGCAATCCCTAGCCCTTCAGCAAGCACCGGACGTTCTGCCAGGACTTTTCCGATCGCCATCGGACTTGCCGACGACGTCCCGTGACCTCCGCTCGACACCCCATGAACACCTTTCTTCTCCGCCTCTGTCAACTTCATGTTCTTCAACAGGCCTGCCACTGCATCCATTGTCGCAGGGGAAGGCACAACCTCACCTCGAATCACCGATTGCAGATCACAACCCGGAACCCTAGCACGTGGTGATGAGGCGGTGTGTCTATCTGGTTAGCAAGTTAGGCTTGGCTCCTAATCGGAGGATTTGACGTGGACTCGAGAAGGAAATGGGACGTGGGCACCAATCCAGATCAGACGAAGGGAATCTGGATCGAGAACGCGAAGGAAGGATGGAGGTAGAAGAGAGGACCAGCACGCCGCGCCCAAAACCCTAAACTCGAGCGCTGAGAGCGCCGAGACTTTTCTAACTTTTGTGGGAAACTCAGATAGCGAAGAAAACCTTTTGGTGGTTCTATGATGCAGGAGGCGTCTGCTGACAGCGAAGATATATTTATGATGACTTTAATAGCAGTCCAATAAGATAGGATGTGCGTGTGTCCGTGCCTTTATTTCATGACGAAAAAATCAAAATAAAAGAAAACCTTGTACCTCAGGTCCCGACGGCAATCCTCCCTCATGCAAGGGTCCGGATCACGTCCACATATATCGTGAGAAACAGGTGGACAGTCCTAGCATGCAAGTGCGTCAGTTTGGCGAGCGAGTCTGCCGCACCCGTGTATAGCCGGATAATGGACAAAGCGGGATTGTAGTGTGAAACGGATAGGATAGGATAAGATCAAATTCCTTGGGAGATCAGCACACTTAATAACTTGACAGATCGAGAGCTCGGATCGATATCTCTGAATCGCGCGGCGTTGGTAGGCGAGATCAGCATTCTATTTATTGTCTTCCTCTCTGCGGCGGCGACTCGGAGATTTATTGCCAGGGCAGGACGGCGGCGCGCGGCTGGGAATCGGTGGCTGCTTTCCGGTGAGAGTGAGAGATCCGCGAAACGGACAAGCGGCCATTATTCTGCTTCCAGTGAGCAGGTGCGTTGACTACCCGAACTGTACGTCTTTCTTGGCGACCTGTCTTGATTTCACTCGTCTGCTAATCACGTTGTTGATTCACCCGTGGTAGGTATTATATTATTATATAATGCGACAGACCGCATGTAAGAATCCCGTCTCATCATCATAGTAGTAAAGTTTGGGATTAATGAAGAATTCGGGAAATTATACAATTGGGTGATGAACGAATATAAAAGCAAGACCGCGATGGATCTGAGGCGCGTGGTCATCTCACACCACCCCAGTTGCGTGGTTTCAATCAGAATTGTCCAGTTCCAGTCGACGGTGTCTCTTTTCTTCCCTGTTTACTTTGTTAGCATTTTGTTCATGGCTGACGATTGGATTCCGGCGGCGCTTTCCTCTGCTACGGGGTACGGGCAAAAGAGGCGTTACGAGGAACGCCGTCGTCCGTTCTAGCGGTGGTGGCACGCCAAGGAAAGGGCAGCAGGGCGACGGAGCAGGAGGGAAAGCCATTGGTGGGCACATCGGCGGCGTCGAGTTGAACTTGAACATGCGCGGTCCAGGACGCCACCTTGTTCGTGCACGCGCGAGGCAGAATAATCTCCACTCCGTGGAAAAGCGGACGGCCAGCCAGCGGCGAGAAGAGAGTTGATAACCCACGACATTGTCGTTCACTCGTTGGGTCACGATCGATCCGATCCTACCCGTCGACACCCGCGCTTGCATATATATATATATATATATATATATATATATATATATATATATATATATTACTCTGGGTACTAAATAATATTCAGTACCTGACCTGCCCGCTCGGACACCCGCCCGCAGTCCACAGGCGCGCGCCCCCTAGAAGCCCAGAAGCGATGTTTTTCTGTTTTTTTTCTTCCGTGCCTGTTTGTAGCCGATTTTTTCCTTTTTGATTCTGGCCGATTTTTTTTGTGTTTCTGGCCGATTTTTTTTTGTTTCTAGCCGATTTTTTTTTTCTTTCGTGCCTGTTGCCCAATAACGCCTATGTGTGTTTCTAGCGTTTTTTTTCGTATTGATTTTTTTTGTTTGTAGCCGGTTGTCATTTTATCCCGCTAGGCCTCCAGGGATGCATATATTTGTATGTTTTTTTCCTTTCTATACCAGGTTTCTGTGATGAAATTACTTGTCAACAATAATAATTCATTATGTAAACTATAAATATTATTTTAATTTGATCGCTACCAACATATCTCGTCAACAATAACAGTACGTGATGCTAATCACAAATAGTACTATTTGGTTCGCTATCATAGTTACAAAGAATCTGTAGGCCTACTCTTTGGGACAACTTGAACCAAAAACTGTAGCGAAGAGGCAAAAAGCAGATGGTCTATGAAATCCACAGGTTGATTCTTTCACACAAAAAAAGCACTCGACATGTTGATCACAACGAGGAGATTTGGATCCCCGAATGTGCAGATACACTCGTTTGTTTTTGAAGAACTGCGATGATGATGCTCAGGCATCCAAGTGCTTCCTTCTGATGAACTGAAATCTGCATCATTGAGGACTCTTTGGATATCATTTGTAGTTTGCAACAATGCAACACAGCTTTTCTGGATGATGGCCTGTTATGATGGATATTTTACTATCTGATTATAGGTCTCCATTCACCAAACACTTGGGATGCTGCTAACATTGACCTTCATTTGCATACCACCCAGACCCAACTTGTTAACTGCAGAGATACATTACACATACACATGGCTGAAAAGAGAAATTCGAGTATTCCTACTGCTACAGAGTCCATAACTACTACTAGTAGTTCAAGCATACTTAGTTGCAGCACTAGATGAAGCGGATAGGCACACAACTCATGTGAAAAATGCTGAAATGAACCATACAGGATGCATACTGAATCACTGAATGTGTGCATGACCTAAACAGATTACTTATTTTAACTATGCACTAAATTTGTAAATAATCAGGGCTTAAGTGCCATCTACCTGAACACCCTCTTGGAACTTGAATTGTTCTTTTTTCGTAAAAAGCATTAGCACAAAATCATTTGTCATACGACGTATAGATTCCATCCCAAGAGTACTTTGTTGAGTGGATAAAAACTCATGCTCTCATGCATCATTAAAATGATAAGACCAGACAAACCCAATCAAGAAAATCATATTTGACCAAAAAGCATTAATTCTAGCACATGGCTAAATGCAAAGGCATTATCTGAACAAAGCAACACCATCATTGTGAGCATCACACCAGAAATGCAACAAAGCTTTTCATTGTTTAAGAGCACTACAAGGTCATGATGTCTAGGCAACACAAACTGCTACTACATCTTAAAGGCAGAGCTACCACCACTGCTAATGAAGCACTACGGCCAGTGAACCAAAATAGATACCTGCTGCAGGAAACTGCCCAGGCATGTCTCACAAAACTGCCTCATAAGTAGCTGTTTGCCAGTGAAAAGATTAAGAAGACCAGAACATAAATTCAGTAACACAACTTGAACTGACAGAAGTTTTCACGAAAGATGGGTAGAAGTAATTAACTTACAAAATTGGTAACCAAACTCTTGGTCAGTACACCACAAAAAAAAGGTATCAGAATTTCGTTGAAAATGGGCAAGTAGGATGCTGTGAGTTGTGAAAGTATGGCAGGTGCCAATACGAACAAACATGGCACAGCATGGCAGGTGCCAATGCGAACAAACAAGCTTCCATGATCAGCTCAGTGTGATATCCGATCCATTGCTTTCTAGTTCCTATAACTAGTATATTATGTTTCACAAAGAATAAAGAATTATCTTTGCACCCATGAGTATTTCCAATATATAAGAAAAACATAGTGACGGCATAGCTAATCTGAAGCATTAGCTAAATCAAAACGAAAAAGAGACTAGCATGTAAGCGCTGCAAAACAAGTAGCATTCATGTTCTATTTTTGCAAGAAATACAATCACCTGTGCATAAGTTATAGCAGAAAAAGGAGCACTCCAACACTGGATACTGACCTGACCATGCAGGCTATTGATAATCTTCCACTTTACCAGCGATGCATGTGG
Organism: Saccharum hybrid cultivar R570; assembly: GCA_038087645.1. Lineage (NCBI taxonomy): Eukaryota > Viridiplantae > Streptophyta > Magnoliopsida > Poales > Poaceae > Saccharum > Saccharum hybrid cultivar. Next base: position 16,577,139 of record JAQSUU010000551.1, on the reverse strand, counting down.
AGTGGATTCAGTGATACAACAAGTCATTCGGATAGAAGGTAGCCAATTAATCTGTGAATCCAAATAAAAATACTTTATACTTACCAATCTAGAAAAAAAATCTCAGGAAACAAATCTAATCAGTCATAAGTTTGCTGGAATCACGCATATCTGAGCATTTACACTCTGGAAAAAACAAGCATGTTGCACATCTTGTATTCTTATTCACAAATAAAAATAATAATAAATCTCTAATTATGCTCATCAACCAGCAAACAACCAACATATCAAATGATGTTAGCAACATCTCCCACAGAATGGATCAGAAATGACTACCATCCTCCCACAATCAAGAAACCGATGCACCTCAATAATTGTAATAATCTTATATCATCATCATCCTGGTACCATTTACAACTATGGAAACACTAATAGAAATTTCAAGCAAAAATTTGAAGAATTCAAGTTTTAAAAGCTAGTTCAAGAAATGAAGGCTTTAGTTGTATTCATATGAGATAGTACTGAAATGCATGTGCTAGCTTCTGGAAAGAAATGATTACCACTTCTAGCTCGAAATCAAGCTTTTGTCTACCCTGTCAGCATTTTGCCATATTTTCTGGTAATCTCATATGAATTCAAAATTAAAAATTATCAATCCTAAAGACAAGTGACACATTGATAGGAACATGGAAGTGCACATAGTTCGTAACTTCGTATGTAAGAACTTTACCTTACAATGGTACAAAGTAAGAGCAACCAAATTACGACCATAGCGAAGGAAATAAGTAAACATACTATATAATTAGTTGACCCCCAACGATTCTCAAACATATAGGCTCTTCAAATTATAGAACAGAAAACTTCCTTGAAATAGTCAGCCATGAGGGGGAACCAAGATTAGGAGCTAAATTATTTTATTACATAATCATTGTTGATAATTAACTTAAGGATAGAAACTATTACATTAGTCTCCCATGTGTGTTTTCAAGGAAGAAACAATGTTATGTATTAGTTCATTGGTTGGGAATAAAAGGAAAAGAAAAAAAGGTGTCTTATGTGTCTCCCCCGTCATACCGACTCAGACACTATCTCATAATCAATCTATCTAATTTGATTCCTCCTTTACATAATCGAAACCAGCGTAGCACATTCAAAACAGAAAAAAAAATCAAAACCTGCTGCTGCACAGAGGAAGGCATAGTCAATTGAGGGCAACACAACAGGAAGACAAAAATTACCAGGAGCACAGAGACATGGACAAGTGATGTGTCAACTGACCGCCCCTTCTCATTCAGCACCTGAGTGATCATAGCCATAAGCTCCATCACTACAAAAAAACCCCAAACCATCACAAGAGTAAATTTGATTGACAGATTAAAAATACATAAGCTGAATAAATGAAGTTTCTGACACATTGGATGATTGGATAGTTGGATCTTCAATCAATTTGACTTAACTCTAGATGCAGCGATGATAAAGTTCAAGTTTTAATCTGCGATGCATAAGCAAAAGAAGAGCTACTTCCCAGCGAGTAGTTACTGGTTATAGTCTTTACAGTAGTTTGTGATCCTAATTTCTCTTTTCTTTCTTTCTTTTCTTGTAAATAACATGACCTCTTTTAAACAATGTGTTAATAGTCATGCTAAATGCTTGATATTAGTCAAAAGATTGGTAATGAATAATACTAAAGTGCCAAAACTACCACAACGGAATATGTTAATTGCACAGCAGAGGCATATAGGACCTTCTAATTGAGCAGACCTTCTAGTTGAGCAGTCACATGCTGCTGCTTATTGAAGAGCCTAAGACAAAGGGTTTCCTATCAGCACACATAAATTAGTAGTGGAAATAAACAAATCAAAGGAGAAAAAATAGGATAGAAAAATAAGAAATCAAAGGCAAAGCAATTCTATAGACGTGCTAGGAATAGGAACTACCCTCTGCAAGAATCAATGATTGCTTGTGTACTAATACCACAAATGCAAACTGAAGCCTCCACAAGTCAGAAGTCACCATTACCAAATTGAATCTAATCCACAACAGTTAATTTATATGAACTATCATAATACATGGTTCGGCTAGTATATGGGCAATGTTCCAAATATGTCAGTAACATTCACGGCTTCGCATTGTACAGTAATATAAGTTAGTTATCATTGCATTTACCAACATTCAAGAGCTTGACAGATTAATTTCAGGGCCGCGATAGACACATATATTTAAATTGAAAAACACATAAGTATGAAATCACATAAACAACATGGAGCTAGCAAGCATTGCCACATCCGTGACTATTTAATTTACAAAACATTCTAATAAAAAGAGATCGATTAATTAGCTGAATTCATAGTATAGTCTTCTAATTAGATAGCTTTTGCTCACAACATGCATCGACTCCATGAAAAAAGAGTGAGAAAGAGATTGATCATACATACTTGGTGCTTTTTTTTATTCTAATTGCCATCAGGCATCAGGATGAGGTAGGCGCACCTGCTGTAATACAAATTGTTAGTTCTTTCTCACACCTGCACAAAATCGTCAAATATGTGTGCAAAATATAATAAAATTTTGGAGATTCAGATATAGCTGGGGTTAATAGGCACCTTGCACATGGGTACTCAGTGGGGAGTTCATCAGATGGAAAACAACAACAGGAAGATTAGGAAGCAACACGCCACAAGATCCACTCGGGGGTGGGGATGATGACTGAAGGGGTGGAGTCATGGCGACGGCACCACAAGGACCCAACGATGAGGACGGGGGAGGGGAGCAGCGGAGGAGTTAGGTTGAACACCGACGGAATGGGGGGCAACAGAAGTGTTGGAGGGCGGTGCGTCGCAGGCGAGGTGTAGGAGGAGGTGGATGGCGAAGGGGAGTCGCGGAGCAGCTAGGCGCGGGGCGGATAAGCCGCCGCCGACAAGGAGCTTAGGAGAGAGACCTACGCTGACGAGGGAAACTGCCCCACGAGGCCACGACCCGGCGCACTGCGTCTGCGACGTCTGGATAATGTCTCACATCGCTGGGGAGAGGCGCGGCGGGGTGGGATGCTGGGGCACTAGGCAACGGCATGGCGGAGCACTAGGCAACGGCGGCACGGCGCAGCTAGCAGCGGTGGTAGGGAGAGGGAACGGATGGGCGCCGCCGGCGAGGTGAGGGAAGGATCGAGCGGACGGGGTGGAAATTAAAACCGCAAAGAAATCGTGGGTGGGTGGGGGAGCTTCGGAGCTGCTACGCCACTCGATCTCGTTGGTGGGTGGGCCGGGCCTTTGAGCCTCAGGCCCGAACGGCGGGGTGAGCCTATTTTTGCCTGTCTAATAGGACGCTGGGTACTGAATAACTATTTGGTACCCAGGTACCATATATATATATATATATATATATATATATATATATATATATATATATATATATATATATATATATATATATATATATATATATATATATATATATTCAAACAAGATTTCCCACCGAGTACCGCACCTCAGGCTCAATGTAAAGAGACGTCCAGCAGCCTTCCTTTGCCGCAACGTGCAGGAACTTAGAAACACATATATATATATATATATATATATATATATATATATATATATATATATATATATATATATATATATATATATATATATATATATATATATATATATATATATATATATATATATATGGCAGCGCACCTTATACAAAACTGATGACTCAACAAGTACAAGTTGCTCACTGCCTAATCGGGACCGTTTGACACGTATATATCTCGAATGAACCATGTACCATATATATGCATGGCATTTCAGTGCCTACGCACGTGCATATTTATGTTCTTCGTATATCTTGATGATGCTTCTAAAGTATATATTCCTCCAATAAATATTAAGAAAAATACATCGACAACTTAAGAAATGATTTAAAGAACGCATATTTGCACGCTACGACCGTTAAAACAAGTAAACATACATAGTATATGGAACTTTAGGCGTTTCCGAGGTGTAGGACTGATTAGCCGTCATGCTCACATTGCTGGCGTTCAATGGTTGACGGTATGTGTTTCTAGCCAGTTCCAGGAACGGACGTAAGGCTGTGTTTGGTTGGGGGCGGGACAGGGGCAAGGTGGACTTCGTCCTAGTGTTTGATTCGGAGATAGGTGCGATAGAGCCGCCCCAGCAAGGAATATTCTTCAAGATTCGAGCATTAAGCCATCCCTCCAAAAGTGAGGTATGCGCTCGTCCCTTGGCAACGACGTTTTGTCTCTGTCTGCGCGCCTTCCTCTTCCACGGCCACGGTGTGGCCGGCTGGCCTAGGCACAGCGCAAGCGCCACCCTTGCCCAGTGTACGGGTGGCCCCCGACAAGTGAAGTGGGTGGCTTACGACTCTAGTGCAGACGACCTCGCTCGGCCCTTGCGAGGCGACAGCGGACTGGGCGAGTAGGTCAGGTGACGACAGCGGCACAGTGGCCCCGGCCATGGGTGAACGCGGCCCCGGTGGTGGCGCGAGTGACCTCAGCCACTGGCGAGCTCGGCCCCGGCAGCGGCGCAGACTCTAGGTGGAGCTCTGGCAGCGCCCGCTCCAGGCGGGATTGGATGAGCGGTGGGCGAGATCCATGCGATCGTCGAGCGGTGGAGGAAGATGTAGAGCTTGGTGTGAAGTCCTTGGCGTCGTCAGGGCAGACTCCATGGCATCGTCAGTGATGGAAGGAAGACGAAGGCGGTCGGTGATGGAAGGAAGAAGATAAGCTAGAGAGGATGACACCTGGGCCCCATCTAAACAGATGCCTAACAGATCACCAATGGCGACATATCCTGTGTCATCCTTATCACTCTAACCAAACAGAGAACAAGGACGTCGCCATCCCTCAACCAAACGCAGAGATGGAACCATTCCATCACCTAAAATGGGAATAGATCCATCCCATCCCTTTTATCGCAAAACCAAACACATCCTAAATGGAAGGGTCCACGAGCATGTAGCAAAACCACAAAAATTAAGTCTATTTATAGGTTCACAAACAATCCAAACTTGTATCACTAGACTTTCATGTAATAAGTGATATGTGTTGTTTAGACTTTTTAAGCTCTCTGGTCTTCTTGAATACCAGATGGCATGCAGTTCTAGCATTTCGGGAGGCACTAAGGTAGTGTTTGGATGCGAGGATGAGCTGGGACGGGGATGGGACGGCTCTGGGACGAGCAATGTTTGATTGGAAGGCCACCAGGGGCGAGGACGTCACACATGTGAATATTCGCCCAAGATGCGGGCTTGCCTCGCACCCAAAAATCAAGCGGACTGGCGCATCCCCGGTGGGACGAGTGCCGCGCGCGCATGAGAAGAATGGGAAAGAAGACCAGCGAGGGCTTGCCAAAGTTGAAGAACAAGTAGGGGCTCACCGGAGTTGCTGGAGTTGTGGAAGAAGTGGGCGAGCGCACGGGAAGAGTCCGATTCGAGAAGAACAGGATAGGGAGTAGGCGAGTGAGATACCGACGGCAGTGGCATGTGATCCACGAGAGTGGTGGGGGTGAGAAGACGTTGTCACTGTCGTCACGTGGGTCTACTCTGCCGGCGCCCCCGCTGTGGCCACGCGGGTGAGCTCTAGCCCCATGGCCGCATGGGCTACCTCCGCCACTGTCGTAGAGGAGGCGCGAGGCGCGACCGTGTGGTGGGCTTCGGTCGGGGACAAAGGAGATAGGGGGAGGAAGAAAAATGAAAAAAATAAAAAACTAACAAATAGGCCCCACATGTCATAGCTGATCCCACTTTTGATGTCTCTAGACCAAACAAAAAATGAATTGATCATATCCCTTCTCAACCCTATGTTGTACTATGTAATTCTTAAAAAAACAGAAAATTGCATTTGTCTCGTGCCACAAACCAGAGACAGGACTATCCGGTTCCACTTTGTCTCCCAACCAAACACTATCTAAAGAGCCAGTTGCCATGTTTCCCAAAGACCATATATGCTGGCATTCTAGAAGTAAAAGTGGACAATAGGAAGAGTTTATTTGTCCCTTCCTAGCATCACAACATTCTTTGGGTGTTGTAGGGTACCACGACCTTTTTTGAAAATAGAAAGGGATTCCATTACTTGGATGCTGCACTATCGGCAACCACAATCGTCTTATAGAAAGAGAGGATCCACAAAGGGATTATCATCCTCCCCATACTCACATCCCATTGCAGCTAGTGCGTGAGCAGTCCTATTACATGATCTAGGACAACACTAATTAGAAACGAAATAAAATTTAGACGTGCAAGATCCTTGATTTTTTTTATCAGCCTTCCTGCTATCGATAGACTCCATTCTTCCGCTTGCTTCACTAGGAGAGCGTCTGTTTCAACCAGTAACCTTGAGAGCTTTGAGAGAAGACCAAAGGTCATTTCCATGACTAATGGTTGTTCTAACATGCCTAGCGTAACTTTGTAGCACTCGGGCACTCCACAATGGTAAATCTTCATATTTCAACTACATTCATGAACTATTCACGTCATTGTCCAACCAATCATCATATATCAAATGCTTCTAGCCAAGATTAGCCATCCCTTAGCGTGCGCGTTGGTAAGAATACCTAAGCTTATCTTCAACTTCCATCTCTTCCCCCGCACCCCATGCTCGCCCGATGCCTAGGCCACCGATGACCTCTTCACTCATGGTCCACCCTCCTACTTCTTTCTCGTCCTTCCCTAATCCGAATCGGTTACTTCACTAGCGACCCCTCGCCCCCCACTATCGGCTCCGTCCAATCGGATATCCTCCAACGTCAGCTCTGTGGCGCCCCCACTAGGGGCGAATGTACACTATATTATAGTGGTCCGTTGATTCCGATGTTTTTGTTAACCCCTTGTATATTAAGGCTTTATTTAGTTCATAACCCTGACAAAACATCATGTTACATCAACTTCTCTGATGATGACCCCAACGATTCCATTCTCTAGATTCGCCCTTGACCTCTGGTCGCTTTCCTCGTGCCCCTCAACCCACCACCACCGTTGGGCCAAAAGCCGATGCCGATCCTATCTCCCATCTAATTATGATGGAAACCCCCTCCTCGTGAAAAACCAAACCTTAACATTGAATCCTCACCGCAGTTGCCTCATCCACCGTCCTACCCTGCAGCAACCTCGTCGTTAGCCGCTCTGTCCACGGTCCGCCGCTTTGATTCCACGTGACTACAGTTTAGTCCATGTCATATCGGATGTTTGGATATTAATTAGGAGTATTAAATATAAACTAATTATAAAACTAATTACATAAATGAAGACTAATTCATGAGACGAATCTATTAAGGGCCGGTTCGGTTACCTTGGAATGAAGACCTAGAATGATTGTCTAATTTGTATAACATTGATCGGTGGGAATAATTCCTGGCCTTAACCCAGACTAACTGAACAGGCCTAAGCCTAATTAGTTCATAATTAGCAAAAGTGATGCTACCGTAAACATATTTTAACCATGAATTTATTAGGCTTAATAAATTCATCTCGTGGTTTAGTTATGGTTTGTACAATTAGTTTTTATAATTATCTCATATTTAGTTTTTTTAATTAACATCCAACCATTCGATGTGATAGAGAACACCCCTGATGGCGGCGCTGTCGCTTGTGTGTCCCTGCTAGAGGCGACGTACGTGCGCTAAACAAAGGTTGTGCCTAGGGCAGGTGGTTTAATATATATAACAGTCGCTGTTAAAGAACACGTCTTGTGTGACCTAAAACTGGCTGGAAACACGTGCTACTACGCACTGACATCTGCAATATGTGAATGCTGCAGCCGAGCAGCTTGAGAGTACAAATCCAAAAGTTGCATGTCCCATCCCATGTACTCTCTGTGTCCTAAAATATCTGTCGCATTTACTTTTCGAAAAACAACTTTAACAAAATATATATTAAAAAATATTAATAATTATGATACATAATTTGTATCATTGGAAAGATCTTTTAATCTAGTTTTTTAATAAATTTATTTAGAGATACAAATATTACACGTATTTTTTATAAATTAAGTCAAACTTATGACACGAAAATAAAAAAAGATAAATAAATAAATTAGGACAGAGAGGTACGTTGTTCTAACGGAAGCATGCAAAAATACGTTTATAAATCGTTTTTAAGGTGTCGCTATGTTTCCTTCAACCGTTTCAAAACCGAGCTGTCGTGTCAAACTTCCTTCGAACTCAGCGTGGTTCGGATAAGCACTATACTACCTGCCAAGACACACAACAAAAGCCATGGCATGCGTGAGTTGTCAATTTGCAGCACTCGGTGGCAGCTCGGGGCACAGGCGCACAGCCAAAGTGCGCAATGGCCATGTGTGCGTTTATCTCTGTGTAGTGTGTATGGCTGTCCCTGTTCCCGCGATGAGAGAAGAACTCAGTATAGTGTGCTACTCAATTGTTGGGCGGTGATGTATACGTACCTTGCACTAGCTTGTTTTGTCATTGGCCAGAGTAGGAGATATTTTCAGCATTCTCAATTAATCTTTGACCTGTTTGGATCGCTCTAGACAAATAATATATATCTACTAATAATTATCTCTTTTAGGTCCAAACAGGCATAATAAACTAGCTAATTTTTAGCTGAACCTCTAGATAACAACTATCTCACTAGTTGGACCAAATCAGATAATACATACTAATAGGTGGAACAGATACAACTAATAAACTAGCTATTTTTTAGCTGAACCTTTAGATAACTACTATACCAAATCAGATAATACTAGCTAATAGGTAGAGAAATAACTATCTCATCAATTAGCTATGTATATAAATACCTTCCCCCAGCTAATAGGTAGTTAGCCAATTGTTAGCAAGCTAATATTAGCTATGTGCTATTAGCTAGCTAATTACTACCAGCTAATGGATCCAAACATGACCTTTTGGTGATTGATCGGTTGCTGTAACCATTTGGTTCACTCCTATTTTTGACCTATACATGTAGTCCACATGTGTAATGTTTCCTCAGGTATGACCTGTCTGCAGGCAGAGGCAACCGGCAGGAGCGTACTAGTCCTAGTATAAGTGGACCGGGAGTGTTGCCGTTTCACTCGTCGAGCTGCATCGTGAAGTATAAGCGTAGAAGCCATGGGAGAAGAGAATAAGCAACGTCGGGATGGCCATGGCGGAAAGAACAAGTACGCCGTGGCGTGCTCCATTATTGGTTCCATCATCTCCATCCTCATGGGCTATGGTAATGAACATGCATGCGTCAACTAACTCTCATATAATTCCGGTGCACGCATGCATATTATTGTGAGTTATATTTATCGCAGACACGGGCGTCATGAGCGGCGCGATGCTGTTCATCAAGGAGGACCTCAAGACCAACGACACGCAGGTCCAGGTCCTCGCCGGCATCCTCAACGTCTGCGCCCTCGTCGGCTCCCTCACGGCCGGCCGCGTCTCCGACTGGATCGGCCGCCGCCGCACCATCTCCCTCGCGGCCTGCATCTTCCTCGCGGGGTCAGTCCTCATGGGACTCTCGCCTAACTTCGGTACGCTCCTGGCAGGACGCTGCGTGGCCGGCGTCGGCGTCGGATACGCGCTCATGATCGCGCCCGTCTATGCGGCTGAGATTTCGTCCGCCCAGATCCGCGGCTCCGTCACCTCGCTGCCCGAGATCTGCATCAGCTTCGGCATCCTGATTGGGTACGTGGCCAACTACCTGCTAGCCAAGCTGCCGCTGGTCTACGGCTGGCGCGCCATGCTGGGGCTCGGCGCGCTGCCCAGCGCCGTCCTCGCGGTCAGCGTGCTCGCGATGCCGGAGTCGCCCCGGTGGCTCGTCATGCAGGGCCGCGTCGAGCAGGCCCTCGCCGTGCTCAGGCGCGTGTCCGACACTGCGGCCGAGGCCGACGTGCGGCTCGCGGAGATCAAGGCCGCGGCGGGGCTGGCGGCAGATGACGCCGCCGCCGAAGACGAAGGCGCACCCCGCCAGCCGAGAGGTGTCGTCGTCGGCAGGGGCGTGTGGAAGGAGATGTTCCTGCACCCGACGCCCCCCGTCCGGCGTATCCTCGTCGCGGCCTTCGGAGTCCACTTCTTCCAGCACCTCACGGGAATCGAGGCCGTGGTCCTCTACAGCCCTCGCATCTTTAAGGCAGCCGGCATCGCCACCCGCAGCGACATCCTTGCAGCGACCATCGGCGTGGGCGTCACCAAGACGGTGTTCATCATGACAGCCATCCTGCTAGTCGACCGCATCGGGCGGAGGCCGCTCTACCTCTCGAGCCTGGCGGGCATCATCGCCTCGCTTGCCTGTCTCGGTCTTGGCCTCACCGTCGTGGAGCGCTCGGCGCCGCGCCACTCGCCGACGTGGGCTGTGGTGCTGTCCATCGCAACGGTGTTCACCTTCATCGCGTCCTTCTCCGTTGGCGTGGGGCCCATCACGTGGGCCTACAGCTCGGAGGTGTACCCGCTCCGGCTGCGCGCGCAGGGCGCCAGCGTCGGCGTGGCCATCAACCGCGTCATGAACGCCGGCGTCTCTATGACGTTCGTGTCGCTGTACAAGGCGGTGACCATTGGCGGTGCCTTCTTCCTGTTCGCGGGGCTGGCCGTGATGGCGGCCACGTTCTTCTACTTCCTTTGCCCGGAGACGCAGGGCCGGCCACTGGAGGAGATCGAGGAGGTGTTCAGCAGTGGGTGGCGCACGCGGCTCCCGTCATCGGAGGCAGCTGTCGTGGAGCTTCCGGTGTCCAACGTCACCGACGGCAACGGCAAAGCGCGGCCGTGATGCGATAGCAACAAATATGGATGAATCATATATTCGTGCTACATGTGTTTGTAAATGTCAACATTTCTCAATTAGGAGGAAATATTCCCGTAGCATCTCCAATAGTTTCGAAAATAATAAGATTTTTGTTATTTATCTGTCAAACAGACTTTTGTTGTTGAAATCTATTGAATTTGAACCATTGGATTTGCTTTAAAACTAGTACAAGGCGCATGCCCTTGCGCGCGATGATAGGCACATGTAAGTTCTCATTCGAAAAATATATATTGAATCTTTCAATACAGAACCAACTGAGTTAAGACCCAAGAGCGACATAATAAGTAAACATGAAGTGGCATGACGAAGTTTTTAAACAGACTATCAGGAGCCGTTGCCATGTACATAGGACTGAGACGGCAAGGCAATCACGGACGTGTCTGATGTGATAAATATAAGCTCGCGGGATTACGACGAAGCAGTAATCTTGATCCATGTTGTCACTCTTTGTAGGAGCAAAGGCAATCAATCAAGAAATAATAGGGGAGGAATTTCGAAATCATGCTCTTGTCCCTTCCCCCCTTTGCGTTTATTCAAAGATAACTGCATTCACAATTCGTTCGTAATAGTTTCCAAGAGATACAGATCAACAAAGCATAAAAAGGGAAAAAAACATGCCATACCTGGCCTTAGTTATTACTGGAGGTACGTTGGAACAGTATCTGTTGCCCACACATTCTGCCAACTCATCTTTCAGACCGGCCATTGTCCGCTGGTATTCCCTGGCAATGAAGAACATGCATGCAGAGCAGCAAACACAATTCCAGACAGCATCTTTCAATTTTCGAGGTAGAAGTAATGATACTGGTAGTACATCGAGACCTGAAAAATATAAGAATTGCATATTTTTTATATCAATATATAGGGTTCCATGCCCAATAAATCCCTCGATGCAATAACTTAGTGAACATTGAACAACAATGAAATAGACAGTTTCAAAATTTCTCATGGAAAACCAGAAAAGTGCCAGGCTAATACATTTCACAGCTCACGATAATGATGGGTCAGCCAACCAACATGGTGTGTTTTGCTTTGCATACCTGAATATGGAAAGATGTAGCTTTAGTGTTCATCCTTCCATCTGTGTTCTGTGTTCAACTATTCATGAGAGCATGGCATAGCTAAGTCAGGATTTTTAGAGCGTAGCGTAAAGTCATCTGTTTTGCCATACATTCCATTGCAATGCTCATTATGTTTACACATCTATATCTTTCATATAACTTAAAAAATATAAACGTATCAATATCAAGCAATCGGAAAAACTGAGAACATGGTATGTGATGATTTTCTAGGGTCTCTAGAAGTGTAACTCAGTCCTGTATGGGAAAGTCCTATGTGGGCTAAGTCGTTACAGTGGTAAAATCAATCGACTATGAAAAGACAACATATGCAGCGAAGGAAACAACAAGGCTCTACCACTGAATATAGAGGCGAATTGCAGTGCTCTAGTTTTCTAACCATGGTTATAGAAGCAGAGCAACCACCAAGGAACTTTGAAGCACATTGTATGTCAGCAAGGCTAGAGAAGGAAGTATCAACAGCTCCTCCTAAGATCATGTTTGTTCTCAATTTCTGTTACAAATTCTGTCTTTTGTGTTTTGATTACATAAAGTATACTGGTCGATAAATATTTTTTGGAAAATATCCACCAAAGAAAATATACGACAGGAAACCATTTTCGAGTTTTGCAATGAGCGGTAGGGAATCACCACTGACAGAAAAGAAGTTGCTGCTACTCTTGGATTCACAACAGTTATCCTGCTTCCCAGAGGTACCACTTAATGTCCAGGTCCATCTCCACCGGACAATCTTCCTCGAGTTCTCTATGCACAACAGATCAACACTGGTAGAGAATAGTAGAGGTCATCAGAAGTCAGAACTACATTGGGCTTTTAAGCTGGGAATTAGGCTGAATTTAATAAAGTGTTATTTTACATGGTAACATTCCATTTTTAATCGAACAAGGATCAACAAAAGTATCACGTGAACTGTGAGGCTGTCATTGCACCCAAAAGTGATAAGAAAACTGAGATAAAACAATGTGATAATTCTATGCAGTACTGAAAGGACATACACAAAAATGTAATTGAGGAATATCGAACATTTATCTTAGTTTGGTTGTTGCCATTCCCTATGATATATAACAATCCTATCAACATCATGGGAGATGATTTGTCATGAGGAACAGAATGAACCATGCCACTCAATCAGTTTCTTTTTCTAAGATGGTTTCAACAAAAAGAGCAATAACAGTAGCAGATGGACCTCTTCTAATATCATAACAATAACTCAGTTATATTTATGTAACAACTTATAGAACAGAAGAAACCTGAACCTGATTTCCCTGGTTGTTAACACTATTAGGTGGAAATGTCGACATATTGTTGGGATCACTACCTGCAAATACAAATAGTAATTAGATGTGTTTTCATAAAATACATCTCCAATGCAAATGCCAAAGAGTTAAGCATACAGGGAACTTTTACGGCACATATCTCCAATTAATATGGCAAAAAAGAGTTAAACATATGAGCAACTTCTTACAGCACACATCTCCAATGCGAATGGTCAAGATTTTAGTGACGGAGGATAAACACTAATCCTAGCACAATAGGAGTTTGGTCTATGGCACATGAAAATGGACAATCTATAGATGTCAAACCTCTAAAGGAGGGGTTCATGAGGACAGTTTAGATACATAAGAAAATTTACATACCAGAACTATCACCAAAATTTTGTGCACCGTCTCCCACAGGAAGCACTCCTATCAGATGGCTAGGAAGCGATTGCGGCTGCCTTTGACCTCCAGGTAACCGTAATTCTGGCAATCAAATAATGTTAGTAAAGCTATAAGTACTAAAATCGTAACACTAAATATAAGTGAAAGGACTATTTGTTTTGGAGGTCTATTTGAAAATTTAATTATTAACAATGACAAAGCAGTATGCTTTTCACTTTTCCCATAATTTACTGCTGCTATAAGTAGGCCTTCCTGCTCCTGTATTTTTGCAGACTGTGTTTTGTCGAATATAGGACCAAGATTTGTAGCCCATAGCTCTTATAGCATTCAGCAATTACTTTCTCAGCAGTTTCAGGTCCATTCTAACTACTCCCTCCATATTCCAAAAGAAAGTCGTTTTGAGGTTGTCTTAAGTCAAATATTTTAAAGTTTGACTACAAATAAATTCTTTTGGATAAAGTTTGAAAATATGAAAGTGATGTAAGTAGATTCATCTCAAAATGTAGTTTTATAAAAGTAAATATTTACTATATTTTATAAATATTTTATAGCATAAAAGTAGCGGTCAAAGTTGTTTTTAGAGACTGTGTCTGTATCCAAAACGACTTTATTTAGGAACATGGAAGGAGTAATATATAGCCGACAAATTAAGCTAGGAACAAACTCTTGTGCATGAGAGGGACAATATCTTTTGTGGTCTGGCGAATTTCGTTGTTTATTCCATATGTTTTTTTATCGAAATTGCGAATCCAATAATTCAGTGACTATTTAGAAGCTGTGAGCAAGCACAAACTTCTGTAACTGATAGGATGCACTAAAATCATAAAAAATGGTCTTTCTTTTACTGTGATTTTCTTGTGTTTTACAGGCACCAGTTTAATCAATAGGGAAAATGGAGGAGTAATTAAGCAAGAATGAAGAGACACCTTCAATCACAGCAGTTAGCTCGTTCGTGTCACTTACAAAAATGTTGCTACAGCACCCTAGTGGACAGTAAGAAGTTGGGAAACTGTATAAACCCCATAGGCCATAGCAGGTGCTAAGTTCATGAAAATTAACCCGTTCCTTCAATATGTTACTTAAAAAAAGTTACTATATATGAGAATGCGAACACAAGGTTGACAAGTATCCTTGTGTTTTCGTTTTGTAATGAGTGATTGTCAACATGATCCACGAATAGGTTGAGTTGGTTACTAACCCGAGCTTGGCGAAAGTCTTATGTGCAATATGTCTCTTGGCTTATGTTATGCAGGTGTGGAGCACGGAGGCGGTAGCCGACGGCGAGGTGAAGGTCAAGGAGGACGTTCCGTGCCAATGGACCGGAGGGGTGAAGGACGGACGTGAGGCTTGGACCGAGGGACCCGGAGGTCGGGTGGCTAGCCGCGGTGGCTGACACTTGGGACATCGACAAGCGCGAGAAGACATGGGAGTGACCGTGTTGACCGTGGAGGTGTCACGCGTCGGATGGTGGGGGACACGTATGGAATACGCTACTCGCGGAGCGGTTTGATGGTTTGGGCCTCAAAACCATCGGAGGCGGGTTTACAGGTTTGGGCCTCAAAACCTGGGCGGAGGTTCCGAGGAGGAACGGACGGCATGTGGCGGCATCGGGGAGTTCGCATCGAGGTGAAGCTACCGGTGAGGAGGCACGGTGGCCGTCGGATCAACATGAAGACCGGGTTGGACCTCTACGCCCTTGGGCTTATTGGTTTAGCTCTTATGTATCCAGGGGCATTTAGGGGAATGTAAAATAGCCCTGTTAAATAGAGGATGGCAGCCCCCTTGCCTCCTCACCTATCCTCCCACCTCATTTGAGTTTATCCTTCTAGGGTTTCTTCCTCTAGTTGCTTTGCTTATGAGAGTGGTCCACTAATTGTTGAGATTAGTGTAAGAACCAAGATTGCAAGGGAAAGGAGGTCCCGAATCCTCCTTGTGTCCTCCAGGATTCGGTGGAGAAATCGATTTGTGAGTTCATGTTGTGTTCTTCGCGTTTTTCGTTTTCTCCCCTCTAGTTCTTGCTTCGTTTCTTCGTTTCTAGATCATTTTGGTTCGTTTTTGTTGCCTTGATCTGTGCTATGATGTGAGTTGAACCTTTCCACCGAAGGAAGTCAACCAATTCCTCACGAGCTAGTAGATCGGGCGATTTCTTGGTCTAGGTTGCAAGAACAGGTGTTTTTTGTGCCCCTTCGATTTCCCGTTGTTTGGCTTCAAATTGGGCGATGACCTCTTAGAGGTAGCTCCCCTACTGCCTTGTAATCATGCTTATAAAGTTTCGTGGCAGTTGGTGAAGTTTTGGCTGCAAATCGGGAGATTTTTAGTTGGAGGCAGTTTTTCTCGAGTTCTGTTCTTCGCATCCCGGTCAGACCGCCCTTGCATCCCGGTCAGACCGGCTTTTGCATCCCGGTCAGACCGCCTTCGCATCCCGGTCAGACCGCCCTTGCATCCCGGTCAGGCCGGGTTGGGAATCGCAATGAGGCAACCTGGTCAGACCGGCCCTCCATCCCGGTTAGGCCGGCTTTGCAAGCCAACCCGGTCAGACCAACCCTCCATCCCCGTCAGACCGGCTTTGCTCAGTTCAAGTGACTCGTTCTTTCGTGTTTTGGTCGTTTGAGCTCCGTTTCTTGTATCGTTTGTTGCACTGGACTTCTACCGTTCCATAGATTCTATCTAGGTGCTCTTGTCACCAGTTGGCTTGAGTATCCGAGATTTAGGACCTTGCTTCTTCTCTATAGAAGTGGAGTGTCTCGTTTTCTTATCTTTTGGTTCGGTGCGCTCTCGTGGTCCGATCGGCTTGATTTGTGGTGATCCGCTATGTTCTGAGGGAACATCCACCCTTCTCTAGGGTCATGGTCATTAGGGTGTTTGTGTTTGTTTCTTGGGGTTTGAGTTTGGGACAGAGGCCAAATATTTTGAAAGAAATTTGAGGCTTCCATTCACCCCCCTCTGGTCGCCTTTTTCGGTCCTTCAATTTGTATCAGAGTCGGTTAAGGATCATTCCACCTTAATCGGTCCGTGATCCACGAAGGCAACATGGAGTGTGGTTCTGGCAAACCACCATTCTTCGATGGAACAAATTATCCCTATCGGAAGATCTGCATGTCCGCTCATCTCCAGGGGATTGATTGGCTTGTCTGGGAGATTTGCGAGGGTGCTACTTACGTTGTGCTTGAACCCCGTGCTCGTGTCACGCAAGATAAAAAAGATCAGCACAACACTAATAGCAGAGCTTGCACAGTTCTTTTCTCGAGTCTTTCTTTTCAGGAGTTCGAAAGAGTCTCCGATTATACTACTGCTCGAGAGATCTAGGTGAGGCTTTAGAGCTATCACGAGGGGACCGCATAGGTCAAAACCAGACTCTACGAGACATACAAGAGGGAGTACGAGAACTTCACTCAGCTTGATGGCGAGTCCATTGATGCCATGTTTTCTCGCTTTCTGACCATCGTTAACAAGATGCGAGCAAACAATTCACTCAAGCTTCTATATGCCCTAGATCGGAAGGTATGGGATGTGAAGGTGACCGCCATCATTGAGTCTTCGAGGTATGAGACCCTCACCATGGATGAGCTTTTCAGTAAGCTCAAGTCCACCGAGATCGATTACCAGACCCAAGCCAAGCTCAAGAATCCCTCTGCATCGACTATGACTTTGGTCTTAGGTAACGACTCAAGTTCTTTTGCTAACCCTTTACAGTTATCTTTTGCCTTGTCTTCTTTGGTGTCTGTCACAGAGCAGTAGATGGAGAGTCTTGGGGACGACGAATTGGCGTTGATCATCAGCCGGTTCTCACGGTTTCACAACAACCGCTTGAATCGCCGGCGTGGTGGTGGTCCGAAGGAAGGATGCTATGACTGTGGAGATCCCAACCACTTCGTCACCCACTGTCCTAAGAAGAACAAGCACTCCTTCAACAAGTACGACTCCAACAAGCACAAGGACAAGCACGAGTACACCTCCAAGCACAAGTCGAAGGGAGGATTCGACAAGGAGGCGCTAAAGAAGAAGTACTTCAAGAAGGCCAAGGCTCAAGAGCGAGCCTTCCTCACCTCTCTCAGTGACCTCGAGAACGACACCGACGACGACCTATCTTATTCTCCATCGAGCGATGATGAGTCCGAGAAGAGGCGTGAGGACAAGTTGACTGGGCTTTGCTTCGTCGCCAAGTCCATCCACGGAGGCTAATGCACCATGGTCGTGGATGAAGGGGTAAAGCCCAACAAGGATGTGCTTCCTAGCAACGATGACTCTACCGAGGTAAAACCCTCTGTTGACGCTCTTATTGTCGAGCTTGATATCATGACCGATACTTTGATGAGTCAAGATAAGCTGTTGAAACGTGCTGCTCGTGAGAGGAATGAGTTTAAGGACAAGCTAGAAGTTGTGAAGAAAGAGCTTGAGGAAGCTAAGAAGCTTGTAGTTCATGTGTCTGACGAGGTTGAGTGCGATGAATGTGCTGTTCATATGACTAACTTTGCTGAGTTGCAATCTAGGTATGCTACCTTGTTAGATGAGAACAATGAGCGAAAGGCTAGGTCTAGCTTGTTGGGTGCATGCAAGTTTTGTTCAGGCTTGTAATCTGAGTTGGCGGAGAAGAATGCCAAGATCCTTGCTCTTGAGATGGCCAGTTCAGATAGCATGGTTATTGAGTGTGCATGTTGTGAGAGCTTGGTGTTGGAGCTTGAGTCTTGCAGGCATGACAAGATAAGATCCGAGAAAGAAAACACATACCTTTGGTCCATCTTGAATTGGGTGTCTTGTAGTGAGACGCAGTTGGGCATGATGATGAGCCAGTTCATATGGGGAACTGGGACATCGGGAGTAGGCTTTGCTCTAGGTGGGAAGGGTGAAAATATCTATGGCAAAGTTGGTGAGTTCAGTGGTTTGAGCCCAAGTGAGAAACCTTCCACTACTCCCAAATTGATCAAGATCAATCCACCTAAGCCTACCAAACCCACTGTGAAAGATGGAGTGTTTGAAGAACCTCCAAGAGCTCCACCCTAGAAACAAGTTTGGGTTCTAAAACCGAACCATCTCAGAAAGCCACTTGACACTCTACCGAACATCTATGAGGATCCCCTTCCTAAAGCTAAAAAGCTACCAAGAGTGAACCATACCCATAAGAGAGTGAGCCAACAACCACCCAAGAGAGAGGTGAGGTATCACTGTGACTATTGCCATAGGGATGGTCACCTTGTTGAGTTTTGCTTTAGGAGGAAGAGAGATGAGTGATGGGAGTATGAGTTGAACAACCGGAACATGTACCGCCCGCCCCATGGCGTACATGTGCCACCTATTCAGAGGCGCAATGCTAGGCCAAGAGGTGCAATGCCTCAAGGTGCTAGGCCTCAGGTTGCGAGACCACACGGTGGTCGTGGTGGTCATGCCCGACGTGGTTCAGGTCATGATCAATATGACTTTGGACCTCACGGCAGTGGCTTTCAGTCCTACAGTTCTAGCGGACCACATTTTCCCCCACGTGGTGCCCGCTTTTCTCAAATGGGACATGGCATGTATGGTGTTTTCCCTAACACTTTTCCAAGGCAAATGAGCCAACACTGGTACCCTTCACAGTTTACTAACCCTAGTGTTGTGCCATTTGCTCATCAAATGTCCTTCTATTGATGTAGGACAGAGGCCTGGAGAACACATGACCGAAAGTTCAAAATGGTTCTCCAGCCTTGACCCCGTGCAATGTAAGGAGTACATCACATTCGGGGACAATAGCAAAGGTAAGGTGCTTTCTCGTGGGACCATTTGGGTCAACGAGAGTTTTGTCTTGAAGGATATTGCTTTGGTTTTGAATTTACACTTCAATTTGCTTTTAGTTTTGCAACTTCTTTAGGATGGCTTTGAAGTGCGCTTTAAGACCGGCTTGTCTCGAGTTCTTGACTCTCAGGGAAATCTTGTTTGCCAGATTGTTCCTTTTGGCCATGTCTTTCGAGCTGATTTTCTCACTCTTTCGGCTCTTCTCGATGTTTGGTGGCCAGATCCTCCTCTGAGCTTTGGAAGTGGCATAGGAGACTTGGTCACTTGAGCTTTGACTTACTAGCTAGGTTGAGCTCACTTGATCTAATTCGAGGATTGCCCAAGTTGAAATTTGAGAAGGATTTGGTGTGTCACCCTTGTCATCACGGGAAGATGGTTGCCGCTTCTCATCCACCTGAGAATCAGGTCATGACCAAGGAACCCGGCGAGCTACTTCACATGGATATAGTTGGTCCAGCTTGGGTTCGATCAGAGGGTGGGAAGTGGTACGTTCTAGTGATCGTGGATGATTTTTCTCGCTATTCTTGGGTGTTTTTCATGGAGGGTAAGGTTGAGGCTTTTTCACATGCTCGAGATTTGATTCTTTGGTTGCAAAATGAGTTTCCTAAAAATTCCATGAGAGCGATTTGTAGTGATAATGGCACAGAATTCAAGAATACTCATTTTGAAATCTTTTGTGCTTCTTTGGGCCTTGAGCATCAGTTTTCCTCTCCCTATGTCCCTTAGCAAAATGGTGTTGTTGAGCGCAAGAATCGAACCCTTGTTGAGATGGAGCATAGGAGTCCTAGGAGATATTGGGTCGAAGCGATCAACACCGCGTGTCATGTTTCCAATCGCATTTTTCTTCGAGCCTTCATGAAGAAAACTTCTTATGAGCTGCAATTCGGTCGACTACCCAAGGTGAGCCATTTCCGAGTGTTTGGATGCAGGTGCTTCATTCTAAAATAAGGTAATTTAGATAAATTTGAGTCTTGATCCTCGGATGGTGTCTTTCTTGGTTATGCTTCACATTCTCATGCATATCGAGTACTTAATCTTGAAACTAACTGTTGACGTTCGGTCTCGTGGGGGTCCTAAGCCAACGAGTGAATCAAATGCTACGTGTCCCTAATCTGGATGGTGATGCAAGGAGGATACATGGGTTTTTATCCTGGTTTGGGCAAAAGAAGGCCCTACGTCCAGCGGGGAGGAGGGAGTATTGTATTTTCTCGCACCTAAGTGCTTGCGTAGGGGTTACAAGCTGTGAGAGAGGAAACCGAGCCCAGGTCCCAAAGGAAAAATGAGAGTACAAAGGAGATTGCTTGAGATGTTGATCTTCTTCGGTGGGATGGAGACTGGTTTTTCGTTGTCTGTAGTTCGTTGTTGTCCTCCCCCCGTCGTAGAGCCCCGACCTACCCTTTTATAGGGTAAGAGGAGGTAGGGACGCCGGGGGTGCCTTTGAGGTGAAGTTTTGTCGATCCCTATGGAGGTGGCTATAGCGACGTGCCTCGGGAATGGCTGGCCATCCCTAGACACCATGGTGATATAGGAGGATGAGACGATGAAAAGACTCTGAGTCCTGTGCCATGTCGGCCTTTCTTCCTTGTTGACCGGAGGTGGGTCGAGGCTGGGTCAAGGCTAGGTCGAGGACGGGTGGATAAGGCTGAGTCCCCGAGATCGTGGGGTACGGTCCTTGTCGTATCCTCCCTCGAGGGTGATTAGTGGTGAAATAGTGCACGATATGGTGCGTATAGTGACAGGTTTTCACCTCCTATCCTAGGATGGGCGGTAAAAAGTGAGATTTGACACCGGCACTGCTTCCATGCCAGTTACTACTGTAGCCATGATGGTAGGCACTAGTGGGTAGTCGCATTAAATGCTCTGACTTTTGTCTCAGAGTTGGTGAATAAGGTGGGTCGAGCGGCCCGACCCAGGGTCATGCGAGTCGGAGATTTCCCGATAGTCAAGGTGCCTTGTCGAGCGAGCCTCATATGAGTCAGAACGTAGTCGAGGCATTCCGTCGAGCGTGCCTCGTACGAGTCAGAACATAGTCGAGGCGTCCCGTCGAGCGTGCCTCGTACGAGTCGGAACGTAGTCGAGGTGTCTCGTTTGTGGGTAGCGGTTTTGTTTTTCTTAATCGTTGATTGTGGGTACCCCTAGATGTAGGTACCCGACAGTAGCCCCTAAGCCTTTGGGTGAGTGTGGGTCACTCTCACAGAGGCTCAGCGGTTCATGAACTGGAGTCGTAGCATTGTAACCTTTCCCGGTGGGTGCGCGCGAGCGCAGCCACCGGGTGTAGCCCCGAGGCCTCGGTGGAGTGTTTTGACTCCTCCGAGGTCTTTTGTATGTTTTATTGAGGAATGCTCTCGTATCATAGCGTATTCTATCTTCCTTCGTTCGAAGTCTTGGCCGTCTTTTATCGTTTCTACCCTCACGCTCCCTTTTTAGGAAAAAAGGAGGAGGGGTGGGAAACGTCGTACTACCCTCGTTGGGCGAGTTCCGACGGTCTTCGGTGAGCTGTTAACGGGGAATTCGAGTGTGAGCCCATGCTCCATTTGGTAGGAGTCGGCTAGAGGCCACGGAGGCGCTCTCAAAAATGCCAAAAAGTAGTCGTGTGGATCTCGATTCCTTGCGATAGGATTCGAGGGCTCGATGCCTCCCTCCGAGGGGATTCCTTCGTCGACCTCTCTCTTAGCCTCAAATACATCTCGGGGCGCCTCGAGAGCGTGGCTCGAGCCCTGGCCTTATATGGGCGCGTCCCTAGTCATCCCTGACTCCGCTACTTGAGGACAGCTATCGAACCCTAGTTGAGGGCCAGCTTTTGATCCCTCGAGGTTTATATCAGGCTCGGAGCCCGTTACCCATGTGTCTGGGAATATCCGTCAGTGGATCCTTCTCCTGTCCATTTTGGGCGCGTCTTTTCAGGAGGGGAAGCGAGATCAACGCGGTAGTGGGCGGCGTGGTGCGACGGCTACGGAGTGTATGGCGGACACGTGCCCATATCTGCGGATTTTGAGGGGGCAGTTAGGTAAGGTCATTGAATGTAAAAACTGCTCCTACCTTTTTGCCCACCCATTGGCCTTCCATCGGGGTATAAGAGCAAGGCTCGGGGTTCCGTTTACCCCTACAGGCCCTTTGCGTTTTCGCCTTCCTTGCCTTCTTCACCTCCTTTGCCTCCTTTGCGCCCTTCGGCCACCATCCAGCGCCGTCGTTGTTCCTTCGCCTGCCGCGTGCCGTTTCTCCGACAAAAATGGCGGGCAAGAGCCAGATCCTCCCTGCGGACGCTTTGGCTCGTTCCTCGGTGACAGAGAGGAGGCTGGAAGAGTTGGTCCACGATGGGCTTCTGCGACCAAGGGCGAGCTGGACCCAGCTGGAATGGAGAGTGCCGCTGTCCGACCACCGGGAACCGATGCCTCCAGAAGGTTACGTGGTGAGCTTCATGGCCTTCCACGAGAGGGGGTTCGGCATGCCGGCTAGCCACTTCATGCGGGCGCTCCTCCACTACTACAAGGTGGAGCTGCACCATCTTGCCCCCAATTCCATCTCGCAGGCTGCCATTTTTGTGGCGGTCTACGAGGGATACCTGGGGACGGAGCCGCAATGGAATCTGTGGCTCCATCTCTTCAGGGTGGAACACTTCGCCAAGAAGGCGGGCGAGCGAGGGGTGCGGCGCGCAGTGCATGCGGGGAGTTGCACTCTCCAAGTTTGGTCGGGTCAAGGAGACCAATATATCCCGACGCAGCTGATTTCATCGAACAGCGGCTGGCACGACAGCTGGTTTTACTTGCGC
Organism: Saccharum hybrid cultivar R570; assembly: GCA_038087645.1. Taxonomy (NCBI): domain Eukaryota; kingdom Viridiplantae; phylum Streptophyta; class Magnoliopsida; order Poales; family Poaceae; genus Saccharum; species Saccharum hybrid cultivar. Next base: position 16,554,142 of record JAQSUU010000551.1, on the reverse strand, counting down.
AACGACGGCGACCAGCTGCCGAAGTTCTCCGGCCGGGTGCTGATGTCACACGAGGAGAACTGGACGTACGATGTCGTTGAAGACGACAAGCCGAAGCTGGAGCCACTCCTCGACGTGTTGAGGAGACTCCGTCAGCGCGGGTTGACGGCGGGGATGGTGGCCGTGGCGTTCCACCGCCGGAGGGTGTTGTCGCTGACGCAGCGCCGGCTTTGGCTCCACGAGATGACGCCGGACGCGTCGCTAGAGGGGAGTCAGATGTCGCACGAGTCCCTCCCCCTCGACGAGGTCGCCCGATGCGCGTGGTGGATGGTGGGGAGTTTCCGGTAGGAGGACATCGACAGGGTCCCGATGCGCCCCACCCAAGGTTTCGAGCCCTTGGTGAGTGTTGTTTTTGATAGTCTTAAGTTCTTTTGCTTCCAGACTTCCTTGACTAATTCAATCGAGGCCTATGTACAAGATCTGTTGGCGGTCAAGGAAACACGGCCGCCGGTTCCAGAAGATCGAGCCGCTCGGGAGGCTCGACGCCTCTTGGCAGCCTAGAAGAAGGAGGAGAAGGACGCTACCAAGAAGCGTCAAGTCCTGAAGGCCCTCGAGCAGGAGGAGTTGAAGAAGCACCGTCGCCAATAGAGCCTCGACGGGCTCTCGCTCAAGGAGTCTCCCTCCGAGATGGTCTCAGGAGAGGATGAAGACAGCGGCGACGACGACGCCGGGTTGCGGTATGATACCGTGACTTTTCTGGCCCACCTCCCCAACATGCGGCCCCTGCTGGAGCCCATTGGGGGGACGACCTCCTAGGCATCAAGCGAAGCCTCGGTGCCCATTGAGGGGGAGGGAGAGCTAGGAGAGGGAAGGGCCAGAGTGGGTCTTTTAGCGAGAGGAGCTACCTTGTCTAGGGCCTCGCAAGAGGGGTTAGTGGCGCCGCTCCCGCGAGCCCGATCGCCTCGGGCTCAGCCGGCGGTTGGAGCAGCGGTATCGACGTCAAAAGACAGGGCGCCATCGACAGGCGTGAGGACCTGAGGCCAACTAGCCTCAGCGGCGCAAAGATCCTTGGATGCCCCGTTAGCCTAGGCTCCGAGGAGCTCGCGGGTCTGACTCCCGTCAAGGCGCTCAGGTCAGGCGCCGCCCTGATGATGTGGACGGTGGCCAACGACGCCGCCTGGGTCGCCAAGTACCAGGCTGCGGCGGAGTGGCTCAGGCTGAGGGAGGCAGCTGCCAAGGTGGGGGCAAGTGCCCAGGAGGTCACCGGTTCTTGTGTCACCGTGTAGGGGTCAGGGCTGGCTGAGGCGGTCCCGAGCGACGTCAGGCTCCAGGTGCTCGGCGCTGGTGGGTCAGAGCCTGGGTCGACCGCGATGACCCAGGCGACCGTTGAGGCCACTAAGGCCGGAACATCCATCCACGATGCGGGGCGGACGGATGTTGAAAAGTTGAAGGAGGTGGTGGTGGCCGTGCCAGAGGCGGTGCAGCTGGAGTCGGAACCGGCGCGGGAAGAGTCACAGCCGCAGCAGGACCGGCCAGCAGATCCAGTGGTCGAGGCAAAACGGGGGGCGGTCATGCCACCACCCATCGTACAAGCGGTGGTGCCGACAGTCGAGACGCCAGCCCCACCACAAGGGTCGACCCCGGCCCTGATCGACCTCACCGTCGACGGCTCTCCTTCTGACAAAGGGAAGCAGAAGGCGGACGTCGAGATGGCCAAGGCCTTGGATCGGCTTGGTACCTCTATGGCATTGGGGGATGACCTAGCTAAGGCATCGGCTAGGTGGCCTGACTTCACCGGGTTGGCGCTCGTGCAGGTGGAGGAGGAGCTTCCACGCTGGGGCCGGTCGACCCTTGAGTTTTGGGATGCGTCCAACCCTAGCACTGAGCCCTTCTTTGCGCTTGACGACAAGGATGAGGTGCAACACTGGGAGTACCTCGAGGGACTCCGAAAGCACTCACTGCAGTCCCTGCGCGTGGTCTCAGATATCCTAGTTCGGGGTATGTTGGAGGCTTTCGAGGTAAGCTAGGTTCGTTAGTCTTTCCCTATGTTTTATCCTTCCCTTTTCCTTGGTTCTGATTTTGGGTTTTAACTATGGTCAGGAGCTCAAGAAGTGTTCCCGCCGTAAGTCACTCTTCATTTGTCATGAGAGTGGCATGTGGGCGGCGCTTGCCCGTCAATGGGCCCTGGTTGAGGAAGCCAACAAGCGGCTGTCCTAGATGAGCGCCGAGATGGACGAGCTCCGCGTTGCCCACGCAACGGTTAGGGAGGTGGCGGCGCAGGCCAGGGAAGCTGAGGCCAAGGTGCGTGAAAGTGGCAAGGGCTCGGGAGGAGGCAGCTAAAGCTCGCGAGGACCTCACGCCGCTGCTAGTGCGTGTGAAGGAGCTCGAGGAGGATGTCGCCTTAGTTGGTGGTCAGTGCGATGCCCTCAACATCCAGGTCGGGATGGCGTCTGCTCATGTTAGAACCTTGGAGGACGAGGTTGTGATGTTGAAGGGGACGGTCCAAGAGAGGGACGAGGCTCTCTCGGGCATCGGTCGGGAAATTGAGGTGCTGAGGGCGGCGGTCCGCGACAAGGATGAGGCTCTTCAAGCGTCTGAGAAGACGTGCGGGGAGTTGCACGATGAGGTCATGGGTTTGCAGACCCACTCTGAGAGTAATCCTCTTGTTATGTTCTGGCCTTGGCGTCGAGGTCCCTGGCTTATGCTAACTCTATGTTTACATTTCAGAGTTGGAGAAGCAGCAGCATGCGGCCTAGGCGACGGCCACCTCATTCTAGAACCTCTTCGAGGCCGAGGCCGGGCAGACTCAGTTGCTCCAGGGCGCTATCACCTCGGTGTGTGATGGCCTGGGAGTCGAGCCCGATGCCGATACCGAGGAGGACGCACCTGGAACTCCTTTGTCCGTCGGATGGTGGTGCTAGGCTGCCTCGTCTGCGAGAGGATACGAGGTGGGCAGCATCACGGCGTGAAGAGGGCTATGGCGGTCGTTAGGTATGGGTTTGTGTATGACATGGACCTCATCACTGACGGCTTCATCACGGATCTAGACCGGACGGACGAGGAGAATGAACTCGCCTGCCTGACCCTGATCGAGGCCGCTGAGGAGCCTGGAAGTCGCCTTGCCAAGCTTTTCGAGGTCGAGGTGGTTCCTGTAACACCCTGGTGTTAGTTAGCCTCATAATGCATTCATAATGCATGATCATGGCATGACATTACCATAAGCATCGTCATTTCATGTGCATTCTTGTTTGAAACATGACCTTGCAACATTTTGTGGTTTCTATGTGCTTCCTTTATGTGTTGCTAGGGTTTTTGTATAGATGACATATGTAATGCTATTGTGTAACTTGGGGGCTTGAAAACATCTTTGATATGTTAGTGGAGCAAAATGAGCTAGGGTCTATATTCATGTTTTGACCAAAATCCAATTTGACTAGGTTTGACCCCAGTTTGACCTTAGCACTGATCTGTTTGACTGATTAGAAAGTCCAACCTAAAGACCTTGCATGGATGTGCACCCTTTACCAAAGTTGTAGGAAATTTATCAAGGAACAAAAGTCTCAATATGACCATCTCATGAAAATGGCTAGAACATCCTCAAACTGGGCCCACAAGTCAGTAAGTGGACTGCCCAACACTTAGCAAAAATTTTCTAAGTCAGGGTGCATTTCAGTTTCAATGTACACTACTTTAGGGCTCTATAGTTACTAATCTAGGCCGAATTAGCTCAAGTTCTTATTGACATAATTGTAGTACTAACATAGCTCTATGATTTTGTCAATAGCACCATCACCTAATTCTCACTGGTTTAGGAGCTAGAGTGCTTTAAAAATCAGGGTTCAGTCGAGCCTTAACTGAAACTTAATTTCAGTTTCTAGGTGACCTACTTTGGCAAACTGCATCTCACTAACCAAGCCGAGTTAGCTCATGACCCTATTGACAATTTTGTTGTACACCTATAGCTCTACATTTTTGTTAACTACGGCTCTCTTCGAATCAGCCTAGATAACGAGTGGTGAGTCGATAAAGTAGTGTTGTCAGTCATCGTGTTTGACTGAATCGGGGAGTTTGATTCAGTTTCGTCAGAGTTCAAGTGTTGAACTCAGTCTTGTCCGTGGCCGACCGAGGGCAGAAGCAAGTCGACGCGTGGATGTTGCGTGTCAACACCATGCTTGGGCTCGCAGGGATAAGGTCGGAGCTCGCGACAGCTCACCCCGGCTTCCTTCATTCACCTTCACGCTCTCCCTCGCCTCGCTCTGCTCAACCGCAGCGCCGTCGCGATTTTTCTCCATGCCTGGCCGGGCCACCACGCCGTCGCAGCACGCTCTAGCTAGAGCAAAGCTTCGCCACCACCTCGGTCACCTCGTGCACCTGCTAGCTACATCAATCGGCGACCGGAGCAAGTAGATTGGAAATTCCGCCGCCGCGCCCCTCTGGACTTCACCGGAGCAGGGCCACCACCGTGGCCGGCTCGGTAGGGTGTGTTTCTGGGCCTCTACGTCTCAATTTCTGAGCTACCATACGTCGTGGAGCGTGGAGCGCCATTGAGCTTCACCTCTACCGAGGTGAGCACGCCGGAACACCGCAGCGCCATTGCCGCCGCCGCTGTGCTCGCCGCCGGCGTGGCTAGGGGTAGAAAAAGGCCACATTTGTGGTGTCAATCGATGCGGCTCGGGAAGCTTGGTACGTTGGTGACCTCGCCGTCGGCCGAAGGTCCACCGGCGACGAGTTCCGCCGCCGCCTTCTTCCCCTCTCTGCCTCAGTGAGGCTGTCTAGCGGGGCCCGCTGTCAGCAGGCGGGCGGGAGGAGGCCGCGGGCCGCGCGTGGCTTAGGCGGGCCGAGCCACATTGTCGGGCCACGCTGGCGTGGCGCGGGCGCGCGCGTCGCAGGCCACAGTGGTGGTCTGGGCCAGCCCGAAGTAGAGTAGGGTTTTTGTTTTCAATTTTATTTATTTGATTGTTGAGCAAACTTCAAAAATATGTATCTCCTGTTCTAAAGGCCCAAATGAGGTGCTTTAAATTTTGGTGTGCTCTACATAATGTCTAGTTTATTATAAAAATATAATATGTGCCTTGTTTTGTGATGAATTAAATAGTTATTAATTATATCTTTTATTCATGTAGAAAAAGGAGAAAAAGAGATATCTTTTTTTTTGTGAAGCTCCAAATGGCATGAAATTTTTATAGTGAACTGCTCATACCATGAATAGATTATGGTTAAATTTTCATACAATTTGGATGTGATTTGGTGGAGTTATATAATTATCTTCTTTTGCTTGAATGGATCTTGTGTGAATATTCATAATTTTTCTATAGATCCAGTAAGGGTGAAACTTGGTGAGTGTTGTTCCTATGTAAGAATGATGTTAGGAAAAATATGAAATCTGTTGTTTGATACATTTCAATAGGGTTTCCTATTTATGCTAGATATAGACATGTCATATGTTATTTTTTGATATCTCCATATCTGCTTGTCAAAATAAAGTGAAATTTTTATGGTAGCCTATGTGAAGCATTAGGTGGCTACTGTAATGTTTGTAGATTTTTATATATAGTTTTACTGTATGTTTCTTTAATCACCTAATTAACTAAATAAATTATAAAAGAATATTAAATAATTTATTTAGAAGTAGGCACTATACTTTCTGATGTTTCTTTGGTATGCACAACAAGTTGGTAAACTTGGTTTGGTCCAATTGTGCTTTTGAATCGTCATTAATTATTTAAGTTAGTGAATCTGCCATTTCTGGACAGATTTGCTAGTTAAGAGAATTAACCTATGTTAATGATGTTTTCATGCTTGGTGATCTATAGCAAAGTTGTTGAGAATTTCATGAACTAGTTTCTGGTAAATTTTGGTAGCATTTGGACTTATAGTTTAGAAATGACAGCTGTTCCAAGCTGGGCTCAGTTTTGGAAGTGCTCTCTGTCTTTTATAACAGATTCTGTATGTATGCTATTTTAACTTGGTAAATGATGAAATCATGCTTAGATGCTTATAAATGAAATGTAGACAATTTTATAAGCTTTCAAGAATGTCCTCTTTCAGGTCATTTGGATTTGTAGAACTCCAGTTGTGAGTTTTCTTAGATACTGTTGATATTATGTGGTAAATACTAAATTGCTGGAATCTTGTTATGTGTGTGTTTGGTCTTAACCTTGTGGAACCTAGTGGTTTCTTAGAGGTGTTCAAACGTGTTAATACCGGAGAGGAAATTGCACCTAATCTTGAAGTGATTTGAATAGAGCACCACATAACTTGGTTTTGTGCTTACAACGTTGCAATGTCATTGCATTCATCTTCACATCATTCATGCACGTCCATAAATCATCATGTCATTTTTTGATGCATACATGAAATTCATTGGATGCATATGCATGCAATAGGTGTGCCAAGAATCGTGTTACGAGCGAAGTCCCACTGGGTGTGGAACCCGAAGTTGAAGTCCGTTCGAGAAGCGGAGGTCCAGTCCGATGAAGCCGGAGAAGACGTGGGAACCGTTCTTGAAGCCGAACCTTGATCTCTCTTCTTTCGGTTAAGGCAAGCCCCGGAGCATTATAAGCCTCCTACTTTTAAAGCAATTATCTATATATACAGGTTATATGTATTGTTGCATTACGTGATAGGAGTTGGTTGGAAAACCTTGCTGCATTGATAACACTCCTTGTCCAGAAATTCAAACCTTGAATCCTATGTAGACAGGATCGTATCTATGCTTAGCCCTGCTAAATTAGACCGGTAGAAGTCAGGTGATTTCCTGTCACCTGCGAGATATAGGGCCTTGTCAGGTCACGGTTGGCTATATTTGCTATCGTGGAAGTGAACCATGTGTAATGAAATGAGACCGGGCGGGATGATGATAGTGAAACAGCAAGGCATGGAGGTCTTGGGTGTGGATCTATCTCCGTCTGTGTCGATTAAGGACCGAGACCTGGAGCCTTCTATGTCATTTTGAACGCATGCCTGACATTTAGTTGGCCGGCCTGAGGTTGCCGACCGTGAAGCCTAGTAGCTCAACTCAGGCTGCGAAGTCGAAAAGTGAAAGTCGCCTCGGAAGGGAGTCAGAGGGTCCAAGGGCAGGTGAGTTAAAAGTCCTGAGCATCCTGGCCACTGGTATCCCCGAGAATGCGGCGCTATTCGGGCCCACCCTGAGTTGTACCAAAGGTTATCTACGGCTGCCTTTAGTGGGGTTTGCCGGGTGAGTGTCAGGAATACCCCCCTCAGCTGAGTTGGAATCGATTCGAGTCGCCGTCTCTCCCGGATAGTGAGAAACTTGACTGGTTATCTCCAGCGTAGATACACTAATTATTAATGATGGTTCGGAATTGATGATAATGATGATGATGTCCTTATTATACCTGCTATGGTTAATATTGTTTGCTCCTAATAAAGTGATTGCTCTAGTACAGGTGCTAATCAAGATGACAGATTAATGATTATTAACTTGATGCTTAAGCATTAATGATTACTTATCTGTAATAAGCTTTTCTGCAAATGAGTCAAGCTAGCCCACTTTATAAAGCCTTGCATAATCCTTGGTGTCACCATTGTTTCTGGTTTTTGTCGGGTAAGTCTAGCTGAGTACCTTCTCGCACTCAGGGTTTATTCCCACCTGTTGCAGGTAGCAGATTCGTACTTGTTGCTGCAAGTATTGTCTTCACCATGTGGGCGTGAAGACTAGACCATATGGGCATGATCTCTGTAGTATCTCTTCTGGTACGCTTTTGCAGGATGTGACTATGCACTGGCAGTATTTGACTTCAATTGGTTTCAGAAATTATGTTGCTTCCGCAAATCTTTACTTTGGTTTGTAATAAAAATAATTGTACTCCGATGTATGAGATTACTTTTGAACTGTTGTAACAAGTGTTGTGTTATGTTGAATCATTACGATCTGGTTGCTCTCGGTTTGGTTTGAAATCCCTCGCGATTTCGTGGACTACTGGAGTTATATGGGCTCAAGTTTGAGAATTTGATCGTTTCAGTGATTGTTTTTGAACTTATGCTCTTATAATTTAGACGGTTCCGTTACAGCTGGTATCAGAGCAAGATTCAACAGTAAACACATCATTTGTGTATTTAAACAAAAGCTTTTGTGAAAAATCTTAATTCTAATCTAAAGAGTGCCAGTGGTTATATCCTATATGCCCAAATAAGGACTATTAGGTGGCTTATTAAAGTACTAACTTGGGGGTTCTTGCTTGTTTCTGTTTCGTTGTCCATACGATATGCTATTGTATGGATGCCATCCGCTTGGGTGGTAATGTATGGATCAAAATACCTCTACGCCCTGGTAAGTGGGAGTTGTGAGAGCATGACCGTCCAACCGTCGGTCTAGGGGAGAGTAGTTGTGGTTACTCGCATACTTACATGTCCAACCATGTATCTATGAGGGTACTTAAATTGTGGGTATATCTATCGGTTAGCTTTGATACTGAAGTATATACATCGGGGGATGTATGTATGGAAAGTATTTAGTTTACTGCTTTCTTGTGTGCTATATTGGGAATTGTTGGGCTGAAATGCAAATTTCTGCAGGTACACTAACAACGATCCCTGTAGAGCGACTAGTTATCGTTATTGAGAGAACATGTGTATGCCATCGAACTATACGCTAGAATTTTGAAATTCTTCCTAGGTTTGTGAGGACGTACAGTTCATGCATGCACCGTGTTCGCATCATACATTGCATTCTGCATTACTCCCTCCCTTATAAATTGCTTATCCCATTCTTTTAAAATTTTCTTTCCTCCAAACGGTTGTCCCATAAATAGTTGCATTCTTTCATGAAGAATTGGGGGTGGTCAACCAACCTAGTGGAGTGATCAGTAGTGTTAGCCTTGAAACCCAATTAATACCTGGCCGTGAAGGAAAGCAAGACAATTTCAAGATGTATCTCCTCGAGTTGGGATGTGTTTTGATATGCAATTCGCCTCTCCATTGCTTCTACCCTTGTATCTATCCTTGTTTGCTACCCCATCTTTGGATCATATTGTTTCTATACGCCTAATTCCTGACACGTGGGGATTCCCCATAGGTGTGTGTTCGGTAATGGTGTTGCGATTAGCACTCCATGGTGCCGCGACGAAACCGGGAGCCTCCTGTGGCGCGCGACACAAGGTTGTGCTGCTCGGCACGCGCAGGTATCAAGGATTGCTAGTCATGATCCATTATGGAGCTACACCAATGTATTATCTTCTCGTGAACCTTTTTCCTTGGATGTCATTCCCTATCTTGTCAGAAGATCCGTACCTCAAACCAAGAAATTTCCCTCTTTTGGAGAATGGAATTTGGATAGTTGGATACAATCTCTTCCTCATGCTATATAATTCGCCAGCAGCCTTCCGACGTCATCAACGCTTACTAGTTTCAACTACTTGCAGATGTCTCGTCAGTTTCGCTCTAGCAATCGGAGTCATGGCAATACAGGACTATCATCGTCTCCTCCGCAACCTACCTCTGCTGAGTTGCTGCAAATGCTTGCCGAAAGTCAGCGTGCCTTTGACGAGAGTGTCAGCAACCATGTCCATCAGGAACCTGAGCCTGCCCAGTACAGCAGCTATAAAGATTTCTTAGATACTGAGCCTCCTATTTTTTGAGAAGCAGAAGAACCACTTCAAGCAGACGAATGGTTGAACACTATCGAACAGAAGTTTTGGGTGCTCAAGGTGGCAGATGATATGAAAACAGAATATGCTTCGCAACAGTTGCAAGGACCTACAGGTGTTTGGTGGTGTCACCATCGGAATACTCTACCTGAGAATATGGAAGTAGCTTGGGATCAGTTCAAGTAAGCATTTCGGGGACATTACGTTCCTGCTGGCCTCATGGCAATCAAGCACACCAAGTTTATGAAGCTCACCCAAGGAGACAAAAGCATAATAGAATATCTACATGCTTTCATCAACTTGTCAAGATATGCTCCAGAATTTGTTAATACGGAAGTTAAGAAGATTGCAAGTTTCAAAAGAGGGTTGTGTCCTAAATTGATGAAGGCCATGTGCAATAGCAAGTGTGCAACTTTCAACGAGTTTGTCAGTGATACTATCCTTCAAGAGAACTGTAATGTTGTGTATGCTGCTTCTAAGAGCCAAGAGAAATCTCATGAATCTAATGCACCTATGACCCATACTCTTGTGGTGATTACACCTCAGTATTATTCGCCTGACATATCTACTAGATATCACCCATATCAGAAACAGGATCTGGTCAAGAGGAGCAGTATTAAGAAAGGAAAGTCTAAGGCACCGCCAAGTAACCGGCCATGTTGGAATTGCAAGATGTCAGGTCATTGGGCCAAAGATTGTCCTCTCCCGCAGAAGGAATCAAATGATAAAAAGGCAGATGTGTGTAAAGGATGGGTTCGATACACTACGGTGGAATCCATTCCTACGGGTGAGATTATCATTGCTGGTGCATTTTTAATAAACCAACATCCTGCAATTGTGTTGTTCGATTTAGGTGCTTCTCACTCTTTTATCAGTTCAACGTTTGCAGCCAAGCATGGTATGAAGGTCGTTACTTTAGATAATAGTGGTTATAATATTAGTGCTCCCGGAAATAATATTTCAACCAACCAGTTGGTCTTAGGAGCAAAGATCGAGATAGAAGGACGTCTGTATGATCTAGATCTCGTGGTATTACCTAGTTTGGGTTTAGATGTAATCTTAGGTATGAAGTGGATGAGTGGAAACGGTGTTCTAATCGATACCTCTACGAGAGTGGTTATGTTGATGGATCCAAAAGATCAACAAGCTTTTCTAGTGCAACTTCCTAGAGACGTTAGTCCTCAGACTACAGTTACCGCTATGATAGCAAAAGCAAAAGAGATTGCAGAAGTTCCAGTAGTGTGTGAATTTGCAGATGTTTTTCCCGATGAATTGCTAGGATTACCTCCAGATCGTGATGTAGAGTTTAAGATTGAGTTAATTCTAGGTACCGCACCAATTTCTAAAAGACCGTATAGAATGCCGCCGAATGAGTTAGCTGAACTCAAGACCCAACTTAGTGACCTTTTACTGAAAGGGCTGATCCGTCCTAGTTCTTCTCCATGGGGTTGTCCTGCTATCTTTGTGAAGAAGGACCAGTCTTTACGTATGTGTGTAGACTATCGACCACTCAATGCAGTCACTATCAAAAACAAGTATCCGTTGCCTCGTATTGATATCTTGTTTGATCAGTTGTCTAAAGCAAAGGTATTCTCGAAGATTGATCTGAGATCTGGTTATCACCAAATTAAAATCCGTCCGGAAGACATACCAAAGACCGCTTTCTCTACCAGATACGGGTTATATGAATATCTTGTCATGTCTTTTGGTCTGACCAATGCTCCTGCACATTTCATGTACCTGATGAATTCAGTATTCATGCAAGAGCTGGACAAGTTTGTGGTGATATTCATTGATGATATTCTCATCTATTCTGAAAATGAAAAAGAACATGCCAAGCATCTGAGAATTGTTTTATCTAGATTACGTGAACATAAGCTCTACGCCAAGTTCAGCAAATGTGAATGCTGGTTAAAGAAGGTACCTTTCCTCGGTCATGTATTGTCTGGTGAGGGAATTTCAGTAGACACGACTAAGATACAGGAAGTTTTGGATTGGAAGGCGCCAACGACAGTACATGAAGTTCGGAGTTTTCTTGGATTGGCTGGCTACTATCGTTGTTTTATTCAGGATTTCTCTAAAATAGCTAAGCCTATGACTCGACTACTTGAGAAGGATAGGAAGTTTGATTGGACTCTGGAGTGTGAACAAGCTTTCCGCACTCTACGGACTTTGTTGACATCAGCTCCTGTATTAGCGCAACCTGACATTGAGAAACCGTTTGATGTGTATTTTGATGCATCGGGTACTGGTTTAGGTGGCGTACTTATGCAGGGAGGCCGAGTTATTGTGTATGCTTCGCGTCAGTTAAGAAAACATGAAGTTAACTATCCGACTCATGACTTGGAGTTAGCTGCTGTAGTGCATGCTCTGAAAATCTGGAGACACTATTTGCTTGGAAATATATGCAATATTTATACAGATCATAAGAGTCTTAAGTACATATTTACTCAACCTGAGTTAAATATGCGTTAGAGAAGATGGTTAGAGTTGATCAAGGATTATAACCTCCAGGTGCATTACCATCCGGGTAAAGCAAATGTGGTTGCCGATGCCTTGAGTAGAAAATCTCACTGCAACTCTCTGATAGAAGAAGATTTTCATTTGTCCCACCTCTTACATCCTATTGTAATCCATCATATCACTGTAGATTGTTCTTTGAGAAATAGAATCATTGAGTTACAGAAGACTGATACTGGTGTATTTCACATCAAGAGAAAGATGAGAGAGCAAGAAACTAAGCATTTTCGAATCGATGAGAAGGGAATTCTCTGGTTCAAAGATAGACTCGTTGTGCCAAAAGATAAAGAGCTCAGAAATCAAATCTTATCTGAAGCCTATTCTTCTAAGTTGTCCATCCATCCTGGTAGTAGTAAGATGTATCAGGACCTCAAGTCGTACTATTGGTGGACCAAGATGAAGAAGGAAATTGCAGCCTATGTCGCTAAGTGTGATAATTGTTGTAGAGTTAAGGCCATTCACATGAAGCCTGGTTTACTCCAGCCTTTGTCTGTTCCAGGTTTGAAATGGGACGACATTGTTATGGACTTTATTGTCGGATTACCAACCACCCAAAAAGGTTTTGATTCTATTTGGGTTATAGTTGATCGTTTGACAAAGTCTGCTCACTTTATCCCTGTGAAGAATAACTATCACCCACACCAATATGCTGATATTTACTTCCAAGAAGTTATACGTCTTCATGGAGTGCCTAAGTCTATTGTCTCTGACAGAGGACCACAGTTTACTGCTCGTTTTTGGGAGCGCCTACATCAGAATCTTGGAACTAATTTGGTCCGTAGTTCTGCTTATCATCCACAGACGTCAAGGCAGACTGAGCGTGTGAATCAGATTCTTGAAGACATGCTTAGGGCTTGCATCATCTCTTGTAATGGCTCTTGGGAGAAATGGTTGCCTCTCGCTGAATTCTCTTACAACAACAGTTATCAAGAGAGCATCAAGATGGCTCCATTTGAAGCTTTATATGGTCGCAAGTGTAGAACTCCTTTGAATTGGGTGGAACCAGGAGAGAGAAGATTCTATGGTATTGACTTTGTAAAAGAAGCCGAGGAGCAAGTTCGTGCTATACAGAAAAATATATCAGCTGCTCAGGCTAGACAAAAGAGCTACGCAGATAAGAGGAGGAAACCTATTGAGTTTGAAGTAGGTGACCATGTCTATCTGAAGGTGTCCCCTATGAGGGGAGTAAAACGTTTTGGGATCAAAAGAAAGCTTGAGCCTCGATATGTTGGACCTTATCGGATTATTGAGAAAAGTGGAAGAGTAGCCTATAAGCTCAATCTACCCCGTGAAATGGGAGCTATCTTTCTAGTATTCCATGTATCTCAACTAAAGAAATGTCTTCGTCTTCCTGAGGAAAGAGTAGAAGTGAGACGCATCAAGCTGAAATCCGATCTTTCTTATGAGGAGAAACCGATATATGTTCTGGATACTCTGGAAAGGGTGACTCGAAATCAAGTAGTCAAATTATACAAGGTGGTTTGGAGTAATCACGGTGAACGTGATGCAACTTGGGAAAAAGAGGATTATTTAAAGGACAACTATTCTGCTTTCTATGAAAATGGTACGACTTTCAAATCTCGGGACGAGATTTTTATAAGGGGGGAGGGCTGTAACACCCTGGTGTTAGTTAGCCTCATAATGCATTCATAATGCATGATCATGGCATGACATTACCATAAGCATCGTCATTTCATGTGCATTCTTGTTTGAAACATGACCTTGCAACATTTTGTGGTTTCTATGTGCTTCCTTTATGTGTTGCTAGGGTTTTTGTATAGATGACATATGTAATGCTATTGTGTGACTTGGGGGCTTGAAAACATCTTTGATATGTTAGTGGAGCAAAATGAGCTAGGGTCTATATTCATGTTTTGACCAAAATCCAATTTGACTAGGTTTGACCCCAGTTTGACCTTAGCACTGATCTGTTTGACTGATTAGAAAGTCCAACCTAAATACCTTGCATGGATGTGCACCCTTTACCAAAGTTGTAGAAATTTATCAAGGAACAAAAGTCTCAATATGACCATCTCATGAAAATGGCTAGAACGTCCTCAAACAGGGCCCACAAGTTAGTAAGTGGACTGCCCAACACTTAGCAAAATTTTTCTAAGTCAGGGTGCATTTCAGTTTCAATGTACACTACTTTAGGGCTCTATAGTTACTAATCTAGGCCGAATTAGCTCAAGTTCTTATTGACATAATTGTAGTACTAACATAGCTCTATGATTTTGTCAATAGCACCATCACCTAATTCTCACTGGTTTAGGAGCTAGAGTGCTTTAAAAATCAGGGTTCAGTCGAGCCTTAACTGAAACTTAATTTCAGTTTCTAGGTGACCTACTTTGTCAAACTGCATCTCACTAACCAAGCCGAGTTAGCTCATGACCCTATTGACAATTTTGTTGTAAACCTATAGCTCTACATTTTTGTTAACTACGGCTCTCTTCGAATCAGCCTAGATAACGAGTGGTGAGTCGATAAAGTAGTCCTGTCAGTCATCGTGTTTGACTGAATCGGGGAGTTTGATTCAGTTTCGTCAGAGTTCAAGTGTTGAACTCAGTATTGTCCATGGCTGACCGAGGGCAGAAGCAAGTCGACGCGTGGATGTTGCGTGTCAACACCATGCTTGGGCTCGCAGGGATAAGGTCGGAGCTCGCGACAGCTCACCCCAGCTTCCTTCATTCACCTTCACGCTCTCCCTCGCCTCGCGCTGCTCAACCGCAGTGCCGTCGCGATTTTTCTCCATGCCTGGCCGGGCCACCGCGCCGTCGCAGCACGCTCTAGCTAGAGCAAAGCTTCGCCACCACCTCGGTCACCTTGTGCACCTGCTAGCTACATCAATCGGCGACCGGAGCAAGTAGATTGGAAATTCCGCCGCCGCGCCCCTCTAGACTTCACCGGAGCAGGGCCACCACCGTGGCCGGCTCGGTAGGGTGTGTTTCCGGGCCTCTATGTCTCAATTTCTGAGCTACCGTACGTCGTGGAGCGTGGAGCGCCATTGAGCTTCACCTCTACCGAGGTGAGCACGCCGGAACACCACAGCGCCATTGCCGCCGCCGCTGTGCTCGCCGCCGGCGTGGCTAGGGGTAGAAAAAGGCCACGTTTGTGGTGTCAATCGATGCGGCTCGGGAAGCTTGGTACGTTGGTGACCTCGCCGTCGGCCGAAGGTCCACCGGCGACGAGTTCCGCCGCCGCCTTCTTCCCCTCTCTGCCTCGGTGAGGCTGTCTAGCGGGGCCCGCTGTCAGCAGGCGGGCGGGAGGAGGCCGCAGGCCGCGCGTGGCTTAGGCGGGCCGAGCCACATTGTCGGGCCGCGCTGGCGTGGCGCGGGCGCGCGCGTCGCGGGCCGCAGTGGTGGTCTGGGCCAGCCCAAAGTAGAGTAGGGTTTTTGTTTTCGATTTTATTTATTTGATTGTTGAGCAAACTTCAAAAATATATATCTCCTGTTCTAAAGGTCCAAATGAGGTGCTTTAAATTTTGGTGTGCTCTACATAATGTCTAGTTTATTATAAAAATATAATATGTGCCATGTTTTGTGATGAATTAAATAGTTATTAATTATATCTTTTATTCATGTAGAAAAAGGAGAAAAAGAGATATCTTTTTTTGTGAAGCTCCAAATGGCATGAAATTTTTATAGTGAACTGCTCATACCATGAATAGATTATGGTTAAATTTTCATACAATTTGGATGTGATTTGGTGGAGTTATATAATTATCTTATTTTGCTTGAATGGATCTTGTGTGAATATTCATAATTTTTGTATAGATCCAGTAAGGATGAAACTTGGTGAGTGTTGTTCCTATGTTAGAATGATGTTAGGAAAAATATGAAATCTGTTGTTTGATACTTTTCAATAGGGTTTCCTATTTATGCTAGATATAGACATGTCATCTGTTATTTTTTGATATCTCCATATCTGCTTGTCAAAATAAAGTGAAATTTTTATGGTAGCCTATGTGAAGCATTAGGTGGCTACTGTAATTTTTGTAGATTTTTATATATAGTTTTACTATATGTTTCTTTAATCACCTAATTAACTAAATAAATTATAAAAGAATATTAAATAATTTATTTAGAAGTTGGCACTATACTTTATGATGTTTCTTTGATATGCACAACAAGTTGGTAAACTTGGTTTGGTCCAATTGTGCTTTTGAATCGTCATTAATTATTTAAGTTAGTGAATCTGCCATTTCTGGACAGATTTTCTAGTTAAGAGAATTAACCTATGTTAATGATGTTTTCATGCTTGGTGATCTATAGAAAAGTTGTTGAGAATTTCATGAACTAGTTTCTGGTAAATTTTGGTAGCATTTGGACTTATAGTTTAGAAATGACAGCTGTTCCAAGCTGGGCTCAGTTTTGGAAGTGCTCTCTGTCTTTTATAACAGATTCTGTATGTATGCTATTTTAACTTGGTAAATGATGAAATCATGCTTAGATGCTTATAAATGAAATGTAGACAATTTTATAAGCTTTCAAGAATGTCCTCTTTCAGGTCATTTGGATTTGTAGAACTCCAGTTGTGAGTTTTCTTAGCTACTGTTGATATTATGTGGTAAATACTAAATTGCTGGAATCTTGTTATGTGTGTGTTTGGTCTTAACCTTGTGGAACCTAGTGGTTTCTTAGAGGTGTTCAAACGTGTTAATACCGGAGAGGAAATTGCACCTAATCTTGAAGTGATTTGAATAGAGCACCACATAACTTGGTTTTGTGCTTACAACGTTGCAATGTCATTGCATTCATCTTCACATCATTCATGCACGTCCATAAATCATCATGTCATTTTTTGATGCATACATGAAATTCATTGGATGCATATGCATGCAATAGGTGTGCCAAGAATCGTGTTACGAGCGAAGTCCCACTGGGTGTGGAACCCGAAGTTGAAGTCCGTTCGAGAAGCGGAGGTCCAGTCCGACGAAGCCGGAGAAGACGTGGGAACCGTTCTTGAAGCCGAACCTTGATCTCTCTTCTTTCGGTTAAGGCAAGCCCCGGAGCATTATAAGCCTCCTACTTTTAAAGCAATTATCTATATATACAGGTTATATGTATTGTTGCATTACGTGATAGGAGTTGGTTGGAAAACCTTGCTGCATTGACAACACTCCTTGTCTAGAAATTCGAACCTTGAATCCTATGTAGACAGGATCGTATCTATGCTTAGCCCTGCTAAATTAGACCAGTAGAAGTCATGTGATTTCCTGTCACCTACGAGATATAGGGCTTTGTCAGGTCACGGTTGGCTATATTTGCTATCGTGGAAGTGAACCATGTGTAATGAAATGAGACCGGGCGGGATGATGATAGTGAAACAGCAAGGCATGGAGGTCTTGGGTGTGGATCTATCCCCGTCTTTGTCGATTAAGGACCGAGACCTGGAGCCTTCTATGTCATTTTGAACGCATGCCTGACATTTAGTTGGCCGGCCTGAGGTTGCCGACCGCGAAGCCTAGTAGCTCAACTCAGGCTGCGAAGTCGAAAAGTGAAAGTCACCTCGGAAGGGAGCCAAAGGGTCCAAGGGCAGGTGAGTTAAAAGTCCTGAGCATCCTGGCCACTGGTATCCCCGAGAACGCGGTGCTGTTCGGGCCCACCCTGAGTTGTACCAAAGGTTATCTACGGCTGCCTTTAGCGGGGTTTGGCGGGTGAGTGTCAGGAATACCCCCCTCAGCTGAGTTGGAATCGATTCGAGTCGCCGTCTCTCCCAGATAGTGAGAAACTTGACTGGTTATCTCCAGCGTAGATACACTAATTATTAATGATGGTTCGGAATTGATGATAATGATGATGATGGCCTTATTATACCTGCTATGGTTAATATTGTTTGCTCCTAATAAAGTGATTGCTCTAGTACAGGTGCTAATCTAGATGACAGATTAATGATTATTAACTTGATGGCATTAATGATTACTTATCTGTAATAAGCTTTTTTTGCAAATGAGTCAAGTTAGCCCACTTTATAAAGCCTTGCATAATCCTTGGTGTCACCATTGTTTCTGGTTTTTGTCGGGTAAGTCTAGCTGAGTACCTTCTCGTACTCAGGGTTTATTCCCACCTGTTGCAGGTAGCAGATTCGTACTTGTTGCTACAAGTATTGTCTTCGCCATGTGGGCGTGAAGACTAGACCATATGGGCATGGTCTCTGTAGTATCTCTTCTGGTATGCTTTTGCAGGATGTGACTATGTACTGGCAGTATTTGACTTCAATTAGTTTCAGAAATTATGTTGCTTCCGCAAATCTTTACTTTGGTTTGTAATAAAAATAATTGTACTCCGATGTATGAGATTACTTTTGAACTGTTGTAACAAGTGTTGTGTTATGTTGAATCATTACGATCTGGTTGCTCTCGGTTTGGTTTGAAATCCCTCGCGATTTTGTGGACTACCGGAGTTATATGGGCTCAAGTTTGAGAATTTGATCGTTTCGGTGATTGTTTTTGAACTTGTGCTCTTATAATTTGGACGGTTCCGTTACAGCTCTGCCTGCTAATGATGAGGGCCTGTGAGCCAAACCTAGGCATGAAGGCCCGTGTAATAAGTTAGTATTCGTAACTTTGGTCGTGATGGCCTCAGGGGCCTTGAAACATTTATATGTAAATGTAAACTAAATGTTCGTTTTCGTATGAGTCTTTTGTTCCCTTTCTTGCTTTAATCGTATTCTTGCATGTTTTTCTTAGCGCGCGGTTGCACCCCTTGGCGTGAGGGAGTGAGTGGAGGTACCATAGACCGGAAGCGTAGGCGATCTCGCGGCTCAGCAGCCCTTGGAACTTAGGGTGCGCTTGCGGCCTCATTGACTATGTATGAACTCGATTCAAAGCATATGGGAATGTTAGACATGAGCTTTTTCAAAATCATGAACTTTTATTAGGTCTACTTAGCGCGTGGTTGCACCCCTTGGCGTGGGGGAGTGAGTGGAGGTACCATAGCCCGGAGGCGTAGGCGATCTCGTGGCTCGACAGCCCTCGAGCCTTAGGGTGCACTTACGGCCTCGTCGACTTATGTAAGAGTTCCCTTGTTTTTGAAAAAAATGTGAGTTTTTTGGGGACACAGGGGGTTCCTCCCGTGCAGCCCCCGAGGGAGGGTCGACTCTGAGAAAATAGGGTCGATCCTTCCTGGTTGTTATGAAAACAATGCTTTGAACACCGCTGTATTCTTTATTCGATCATGGGATTGCGAAATAATTTATAGAGCCTCGAGGCTTTATGGAAAAAAGTGACGTAGTTGTTCAATGTTCCAAGCATTGGTGAAGATTTCACCTTTCTCGTTCAATAGTTTGTACGTGTCGGGCTTCAACACTTCCGCGATGATGTATGGCCCTTCCCACGGTGGCGTAAGCTTGTGTCATCCCTTGTTGTTCTGGCTTTGCCGCAACACCAGGTCACCAACACTGAGGTCTCGTCTATGGACGTGTTTGTCATGGTAGCGTCGGAGACTTTGCTGATACCTGGCAGTGTGTAACAGAGCCACATCGTGGGCTTCCTCGAGCCGGTCGAGGGCGTCCTCTCTTGTGGCGATGAGGTCCATGTGATGGGAATAGTTTGCAGGGCGTGAGTCGGGAGGTGGGTTTGTCTTGCATAGTACTAGCAGCCTTTGCAGGAGCGTACTAGCTTGACAGCGTCAGAGACTGCGGTCGGCCAATAGAAACCTTGTCGGAATGCGTTTCCAACGAGGGTTCGAGGCACTGTGTGATGACCATGAGCCCCCGAGTGTAGATCATCAAGCAGGTTTCTGCCTTCCTCATTTGTGATATAGCGTTGGAGGACGCCAGTAGGGCTGCGGCGATACAGCTCCCTGCTGTCGCCAAATATCACAAAGGATTTGGCCCGGTGAGCAACCTGTCGAGCCTCGATCTTATCTGAGGGGAGGTCCCCTCGAGTGAGATGGTCAAGGTACGGAGTACGCAGTCAGGCTCAGGGTTGGCTGGCGGGGTCAAGCCTTCTGCCTGCATGGCTTCAGTCCTAGTCGAGGGGGCTTCTGCCTCAGGTGGGGGATCGAGTGACAGCTCGTCGACCCCTTCGTCTGCCCGGATGTTGATGGATGGTTGATGGAGATCTTTCACGAAAACGTCAGGTGGAACTGTAGTTCGACTAGAAGTGATTTCCATGAGTTCATCAGCGGCCTCATTATATCTGCGTGCAATGTGATTGAGCTCGAGGCCATGAAACTTGTCTTCAAGGCACCGTACCTCCTCACAGTAGGCCTCCATCTTGGGATCACAGCAACTCGATCTCTTCATGACCTGGTCGATCATGAGCTGAGAGTCACCTCGAACATCGTGGTGTCAGACCCCTAGTATTCGGCGACGTTGTTGGAGGTGAGAAAATGAAGCCGGATGATATAGACATGTGGACTCCGAGGGGTGAGATGAAGAGCAAGCCCATGGCCGCTCCTATTTTCATCAGCGACCTGTCAAAATACATGGTCCAAAGCTCGGCCTAGAGCTGAACCAGGGGGAGTTGAGTGTCGGTCCACTTCGCCAGGAAATCTGCTAGTACCTAGGATTTGATGGCTTTGCGTGGCGCATAAGAGAGGGTCTCGCCCATGAGCTCGACCGCCCACTTGGCTATCCTACCCAAGGCTTCCCAGTTCTGGGCTATCTCTCCTAGAGGGAAAGATGAGACCACAGTCACCGGGTGGCCATCAAAGTGGTGACGGAGTTTGCGCCGCGTTAAGACGATGGCGTACATCAGCTTCTGGATCTACGGGTAGCGAACCTTGGTTTCCGAGAGCACCTCCCTGATGAAGTAGACCGGTCTTTGGACGAGCAGGGCATATCCTTCCTCTGCCCTCTCGACAACCAAGACCGCACTGACTACTTGTGTCGTTGCAGCGACATAAAGTAGGAGGGGTTCCCCTGTGGTCGGAGGGACAAGGATTAGTGAGTTGGAGAGCATAGCCTTGAGTTTTGCAAGGGCTTCCTCGGCCTCGAGGGTCCACGAGAAGTGTTCTGATTTCTTTAGGAGATGATACAGTGGGAGCGCTTTTTCACCGAGGCGCGAAATAAAGTGATTGAGGGCCGCAAGGCAGCCCGTGACCCTCTACACGCCCTTCAGATCTCAGATAGGGCCCATTTTGGTTATTGCGGTGATTTTTTCTGGGTTGGCCTCAATGCCATGTTTGGAAATGATGAACCCTAGGAGCATGCCTCAAGGAACGCCGAAAACGCATTTCTCAGGATTGAGCTTAATGTTCTTTGCTCGGAGGCACTTGAACGCAACGTCGAGATTGTTTATCAAATTACTGGCCTTTTTGGTTTTGACAACGATATCATCGATGTAAGCCTCGACGGTTGGTCCAATGTGTTCCCCAAAAACGTGTTGCATGCATCGCTGCTACGTAGCCCCTATGTTTTAGAGACCGAAGGGCATAGTAGCATAGCAATACATGCCGAATGGGTGATGAATGAAGTCGCGAGTTGGTCGGACTCCTTCATTTTGATCTGGTGGTAGCTGGAATACGTGTCTAAGAATGATAGAGTTTCACATCCTGCAGTTGAATTAATGATTTGATCAATGCGTGGCAAAGGAAAGGGAACTTTTGGACATGCTTTATTTAAACTAGTATAGTCTACACACATCCTCCACTTCCCATTCTTTTTCTTAACTAATATAGGGTTAGCTAGCCACTCGGGATGATGAACCTCCTTGATGAATCCGGCCTTCAACAACTTATGGATCTCCTCGCCGATGACCTTGCGCTTTTCCTCGTCGAAGCGGCGCAAGCGTTGCTTCACCGGTTTGGAGCCGGCTTGGATCTCCAAGGCGTGCTTGGTGACTTCCCTGGGTATGCCCAGCATATCCGTGGGACTCCACGCAAAGATGTCGATGTTTGCGCAGAGAAAGTCGACGAGCACTGCTTCCTATTTGGGGTCGAGGGTGGCGCTGATGCTCAACGCCTTTCCCTTTGGGTCGGTGGGATCGAGGGGCACGAGCTTGATGTCTTCCGTGGGCTCAAAGTTGCCGGCGTGGCGCTTGGGGTTGAGGATCTCGTTGGCTAAACTGTTGAGGCTTGCCGCCAAGGTCACCGACTCCAAGATGGCTTCTCCATGCTCGACGCACTCCACGTCGCACTCGTAGGCGTGCTCATAAGAGGGCCTGACAGTTATGACACCGTTGGGGCCCGACATTTTGAGCTTGAGGTAGGTGTAATTGGGGACCGCCATGAACTGGGCATAGCATGGGCGCCCAAGGATGGCGTGGTTTGTTCCATGGAATCCGACTACTTCGAAAGTGAGGGTTTCCTTTCTGAAGTTGGCGGGAGTGCCAAAATAGATAGGCAGGTCGACCCGCCCGATGGGCTCTGCTCGCTTCCCTAGCATGACTCTATGGAAGCCCCCGACGCTGGGTCGGAGGTGCATCCTCGTGATCCCCAGAAGGTCGAGGGTCTGGGCATAGATGACGTTAAGACTGCTACCGCCATCCATGAGCACCTTGGTGAGGCGTGTGTTGGCGATAATGGGATCAACAACAAGTGGGTAGACCCCAGGATTGGGGACGTAGTCCAGGTGGTCATTACGGTAGAAAGTGATGGCCACCTCAGACCAGTCAAGGAAGAGGGGGGTTGCGAGCTGCATGGAGAAGACCTCTTGATGTTCCCGCTTGCGCTGCCGTGACGAGAGGGGCGTCGAGGGCCCTCCGTATATCATGAAGCAGTCATGGATCTCGGGGAACCCCTTGTCCTTGTCATCTCCCTTGGGATCTTCCTTCTTGTCATCTTTCTTGACGCCTATGCTTTCAAAGTATCTCCGGAGCATGTGGCCATCCTCGAGGTTATGGTTTGTGGGCCTTTGTGGTAGGGACATGGCTCTTTGAGCATTTTGTCAAAAATGCCCCCGCTAGGGGGCCCTCGAGGTTTCTTGCGATCAGCAGCAACAACAAGGTCATCGGCTGGGGCCTCAAGCTTACCCTACTGGTTCTTCTTCTTCTTCCTGTTGTTCCTCTTTGAGCCCTGGCTGGAGCCCGCAGGATCCTCTTCCTTGTGCTTCCCCTTGTCCTGATCGCTACCAAAGATGGCACCAACTACCTCCTTGCCAGCGGCGAAGTTGGTGATAATATCCATCAAACCGTTAGCAGTGATGGGAGTGCTGCAGCCAAACTCTCGGACCAACTCTTTGCAGGTGGTACTAGAGAGGAAAGCCATGATGATGTCGGAGTCGGTGATGTTGGGGAGCTCGGTGCATTGCTTGGAGAAACGCCAGATGTAATCCCAGAGGGATTCACTCGGCTTCTGTTTGCAGCTTCAAAGATCCCACGAGTTGCCGGGGCGCATGTAGGTTCCCTTGAAGTTCCCCTCGAACACTCTCATGAGGTCATTCCAGTCGTGGATTTGTCAAGGTGGGAGGTCCTCGAGCCAGGCTCGAGCGGTGTCTGACAGGAACAGGGGGAGTTGTCAAATAATGACCCGGTCATCGGTGGCCCCACCCAACTGATAGGCCAAGCGGAAATCAGCGAGCCAAAGTTCGGGTTTGGTCTCGCCATTATACTTGGTAAGAGTCGTGGGGGGGTGAAACTGAGCTGGGAGTATCGTTTCACGAATGGCCTTGCTAAAGACCTGAGGACCCGGTGGCTCGGGTGAAGGGCTTCGATCCTCTAAGCTATCATAGCGTCCGCCTCTATGCTCGTGGTAGCCTCGAGCTGCACCGTCACCATGTTTGCGTCTCCGGCGCTCGATGATGTTGTCACGGGCATCTCGAGATTCACGGTTGTCGATGATGCGTTCACGGACAGAGACCGCCTTGTTCCGTTGGGCGTGCTCGAGATGAACCGAGGCCTCTCTCTCCTGATGGGAGGGCTCCATAGGTTGCTCCGAGGCAAGCCCATGTCGCCTGGAGGCAGAACTCTCGCCCTGCTGCATGGCAGCGGTCTCGAAGAGTTCTTAGATTTCATCACGGGCTTGACGGGCCTCGGGGTTCGATGGCTCGGGCATGTTACGAAGGAGCATGGCGGCTGCGACCACGTTCTGGCTGGCTCAACCGAAAACTGGGGGCTCGAATGCCCGATCCTCGATGAAGCGATGATTGATGTCGTGAG
The DNA here is from genome assembly GCA_038087645.1 of Saccharum hybrid cultivar R570. Classification (NCBI taxonomy): domain Eukaryota; kingdom Viridiplantae; phylum Streptophyta; class Magnoliopsida; order Poales; family Poaceae; genus Saccharum; species Saccharum hybrid cultivar. Next base: position 16,529,995 of record JAQSUU010000551.1, on the reverse strand, counting down.
CTCTCTCTCGAGCTCCTCCGCCATGTGCACGTGCCATGCACTCTTGCTCGAGGGTTTGTTGAAGTAGACGTAGGTTTTCTCGTTCCTCGTCAAGCCTATCCTACAACTTGCAGATTTGCTCAAGCTGCATTCCTTGATGCGTAAGGAATTGAGCCTCATCCTGCTCAGTAGGGACCTTGACCTGAGGTGGCATGTTCCTTCCTTCAACAGCTGCCTCATCCTCCGAATCTGACGCGATAGCTCCATCGATATTGAAGCACTCGCGAGTCAGGTCGTAGGTTTCATCGGTAGAGTCGGAGTCTGGAGCACTGAAATAGTAGTACAATGGGTGCATGTGAGGCCGTGCGTCTGTAGGGTCGTGATGTCGAGAAGCAGTTGCACGGAGCTCCGTCTCTGGGGTCTCCGTGGAGTCTAGGTACTCGGAAGCTGGTGTGGATGCAATGAGGTCGAGGGCGGAGCGTAGATGGTGTCCGGTGAGTTCCTCGTTTGCGCTCATGCTAGTGCTTACAGAAGAAGTATATGCCTGGGCAACCGGGTCTAGTTCAAATAAGAATGTTGACGAAGGCGTCGTTCCTCGTGCCGGTGTAGTCGAACTGGGTGATGGTGGCATCGCGCCGGGCGGTAGAGCGATGGGACTCCCTATCGGCATCTTACCCTCAGCCAAGCTCATCCTACACAGATCCTCAGTGAGGAAATCCATGTCGGCGTCTGGCTGAGAGGCGCCGGATCGGGGAATACCATCACCCTCCGCAAGGCGATGACGGTGGTTGCGCTGGGCTCACCGTCGCCTGGTGGCACATGCCTGATGAGAGCGACGATACCAGCACAGGGCTCCCCCAGGTTGGGAGAGCTCGTGGTCCCCGTCGATCGGGTGCATGGGTGGGAGGAGGACCATGTCGTAGCCGTGGCCAAGCGACATGAACTCCAAACTCCCAAACCAGATCACCGTGGCCAACGGGAGAGGACATTTGGGGTCAGCCATCCAGAAAAATGGTGAGAAAATGATACTAGCACGCAGCGCCCCCTACCTGGCGCGCCAACTGTCGGCGTTTGGTCCTGTGGGGGTCCTAAGCCAACGAGTGAATCAAATGCTGTGTGTCCCTAATTTGGATGGTGATGCAAGGAGGATACATGGGATTTTATGCTGGTTCGGGGAAAAGAAGGCCCTACGTCCAGCGAGGAGGAGGGAGTATTGTATTTCCTTGCACCTAAGTGCTTGCGTAGGGGTTACAAGCTGTGAGAGAGGGAACCGAGCCCAGGTCCCAAAGGAAAAATGAGAGTTCAAAGGAGATTGCTTGAGATGTTAATCTTCTTTGGTGGGATGGAGACTAGTTTTTCATTGTCTGTTGTTCGTTGTTGTCCTCCCCCCCGTCGTAGAGCCCTGGCCTGCCCTTTTATAGGGTAAGAGGAGCTAGGGACGCTGGGGGTGCCTTTGAGGTGAAGTTTTGTCGATCCCTGTGGAGGTGGCTGTAGCGACGTGCCCTGGGAATGGCCGGCCATCCCTGGACACCATGGTGACGTAGAGGACGAGACAATGAAAAGACTCCGAGTCCTGTGCCACGTCGGCCTTTCTTCCTTGTTGACCGGCGGTGGGTCAAGGCTAGGTTGAGGCTAGGTCAAGGATGGGTGGATAAGTCCGAGTCCCCGAGATCGTGGGGTACGGTCCTTATCGTATCCTCCCTCGAGGGTGATCAGTGGCGAAATAGTGTGCAGTATGGTGCGTATAGTGACAGGTTTTCACCTCCCATCCCGAGATGGGTGGTAAAAAGTGAGATTTGACACTGGCACTGCTTCCACGCTAGTTACTGCTGTAGCCATGATGGTAGGCACTAGTGGGTAGTCGCATTAAATGCTCTGACTTTTGTCTCAAAGTTGGTGAATAAGGTGGGTCGAGCAGCCTGACCCAGGGTTGTGCGAGTCAGAGATTTTCCGATAGTCAAGGTGCCTTATCGAGCGAGCCTCATACGAGTCAGAACGTAGTCGAGGCGTTTCGTTGAGTGTGCCTCGTATGAGTCGGAACGTAGTTGAGGCGTCCTGTCGAGCGTGCCTCGTACGAGTCGGAACGTAGTCGAGGTGTCTCGTTTGCTATTTTGGCTTATCTTGTTTGTGGGTAGCGGTTTTGTTTTTCTTAATCGTTGATTGTGGGTACCCCTAGATGTAGGTACCCGACACTAACCGAGTCATAGAGACTTGTGAAGTCACTTTCAATGAGACCATGCCTTGTTCTGTCCCTGTCTTTGAAAGTGCAAGTGATCAGGAGATTGGTGAGAGCATCTTCGTTGAGGAGAATGAGGAATATGCTGATTGGGGAGATGCAGAGCCGACCTCTTCAGCTATTCTAGTCGAGTCTGTGAAAACTACTTCAGCTCATGGACCAGACCCATCTTCTTCCATTACATGGGGTCCACACGAGCTGCCTCCTCAGCCTACGCCGGCTGCACCTGAGGAAGCCCCAGCAACTGTTGAGGGGGAGGCGACATCTTCGAGGGAAGCCCCTCGGCACATCCAGCGTCGCCACCCGCCTCAAACCATGATCGGTGACATCAGTCAGCGTGTCACATGTTCAAGGTCATATGAAATCTCACATTTCGCTCATTCCGCTTTTGTCGCTAATTTTGAGCCACAAAATGTTGGACACGCACTTTCTGATCCCGATTGAGTCAATGCTATGCACGAGGAGTTACAGAACTTTGAGAAAAATGAAGTCTAGGTCTTAGTTCCACCTCCACCTGAGGGTCACCCTATAGGTACAAAATAGGTTTTCAAGAACAAGCAAAGTGAGGATGGAGTAGTGGTGAGAAATAAGGCTAGGCTAGTGGCTCAGGGGTTTTGTCAGAAAGAGGGAGTAGACTTTGAAGAAACCTTTGCTCCCGTGGCCCGTATCGAGGCTATAAGGATGCTCTTAGCTTATGCAGCTTCAAAAGGGTTCAAGCTGTATCAAATGGATGTGAAGAGCGCTTTTTTGAACGGGTACATAGAGGAAGAGGTGTATATGAGGCCACTCCCTGGCTTTGAAAATCCCAAGTATCCCAACCATGTTTACAAACTCCATAAAGCCTTGTATGGGTTAAAACAAGCCCCGAGAGCCTGGTATGAGCGTTTGAAAGCTTTCCTTCTTGCTAAGGGCTTTAAGATGGGTTCCGTAGATAAAACTTTGTTTCTCCTCAAGCAAGGCACTGACACACTTTTGGTTCAGATTTACGTGGATGATATCATTTTTGATGGTTTCTCTCATGCTCTTGTGGCAAAGTTTTCTGAGACTATGAGCAGGGAATTCGAGATGAGAATGATGGGCGAGTTGACATTCTTCCTCGGGCTGCAAATCAAGCAAACACGTGAAGGAACATTCGTGCACCAAGGCAAGTACACCAAGGATCTTCTGAGGAAGTTTGATATGGGTGAGGCCAAGCCTCTTTCGATGCCCATGTCGACCACGACGGCCCTGGACGAGGACAAGGAAGGAGAAGCTGTAGACCAGAAGGAGTACCGAAGCATGATCGGATCGTTGCTGTACCTGACGGCAATGAGACCGGACATTCAGTTTGCGGTCTGCTTGTGCGCGCGCTTTCAGTCTTCACCACACACATCGCATCGTCAAGCCATCAAGCAGATCATGAGGTACCTTCGTTTCACACCCAAATTTAGTCTTTGGTTTTTGACTTCCTCCTCTCTTTCTCTTTGCGGTTACTCTAATGCGAATTATGCTGGCTGTCGTACTGAGAGGAAGTCCACTTTTGGGACTTGTCAATTTCTTGGGTCTTCACTTGTGTCTTGGTCCTCTCGCAAGCAGTCCACTGTAGCCCAATCCACCACAAAAGCTGAGTATGTTGCTGCTGTTGCTTGCTGTTCCTAGTTACTTTGGATGGTTTCTACTTTACGAGACTATGGCTTAGAGTTTAGGCGAGTGCCTTTATTCTATGATAGCACCAGTGCCATATGTGTAGCCAAAACCCCGTCCTCCACTCCAAAACCAAGCACATAGAGGTTCGTTTTCACTTCTTGCGAGACCACTATGAGAAAGGGGACATTGACCTTATTCATGTTGACACCCACAATCAGCTCGCAGATATCTTCACCAAACCCCTTGACCAAGCCCAGTTTGCTCGCTTGGAGTTTGTTTCCCTTTTTAGAAGAATGAAGTTTTTGGTTCTTGTACATTAGTCTTTGGTTTTCCCTTTTAGTTTAACTTTTGATTTTGCTTTTGTATCATAATTGCATATCATATCATCATGTATCATATTACATCTTGAGCTTCATCCTTATAGTAGCTAGATTGACACTATGCTCTTGTTGGGGATGTTATGGATATACATGATGTGCTTTGCTTAGACTCACTTTGATCTCTTGATATGAGCTAAAAATGTCTTTTTCAATTGTGAACTTGAATAACATTTGAAGAAACTTAAAACATGTTCACCACTACTTGTGGCAACTAGCATGTGTAGGTGTGTCGAGAACCCTTTTCTGCTTCATGTATATGCTTAGTTGCTACGGCTCATACCTTGAGTTACACACTTGCTTGAAAAACTTGAATTTATGCTAAAACTTGAAACAAGCAAGGTATGAAAATATCAGGATGAGTCTTTGCTGTCCCATGTCAGAGTATCGAGATAGCTCCCTATTGCACTTAAGGATGAACTTGAGCTCTGTAATGGATACCGAGATCACTGTCTTAAGCTTCTGATTGCTTATGGCATAGGCTTGACATGATCGATAGGTCAGGTTTTGATGGCATCGATAACCTCCCGCACACATTTGTTTGACAAACTTTGGTGATAAGCTGCATAACTCTGATAAAATTCAATTGATATCTAAAAATTTGATCAAATTACAAGTTTATCTCATGACATGATGTGTGAACTTTGTTTGGGGTTGTTCACTTTGCATACATGTGTAGCACAAGGTCAATCTCCTGTCTATATTTGCTATGTGCTCATTTGGTGGTGAACCCTCTTTTAAATTAGTCAAACTTGATCAAACTTGCTAAAATGTCATATTTCATCTCATTTGGTCATTTTGCGCATTTGCTAGCACCTGTATTTTTTGATATGTATACATGACAGAATCAGCTAGAGCATCTTTTCAATCTACTTGCTATAATTTTGAAGCTTCTGCATTTGTGCATTTCTACATTCATAGCATGTTTTGAGGGGGAGTTGCAATCCGTGGGCTCTAGCTTGATAAGTGCATGTGTCAACAAGGGGGAGAGATATGTCACTCACCATGTCAACAAGGGGGGCAAGTTGTCAACAAGGGGGAGAAGTCTCCATTTCGTGCATTCATTTGAGAGAGATTGCACTTGGTTCAAGGGAAGTTGCATTTGAGTTGCTTTTTGTTAGATGTGTTGAGCCTTTGCCTCTTCTGGAGGGTCTAGCAGTTTTTCGGCTTTTCGATCTTTGCTAGTGGTGTTGAGTCCATTGCTTCTTCTTGAGGGCTAGCTTTGTTTTACTTGGTTGCGTCGAGCCGTTGTCCATGTCTTTGGGGACCAAGTTTTTCTTTGCTCACTTCAAATGACCTGGTTTTGGTTCTTCCTTTGGCTTTTGGTCATTTGGTTGAGCTCTTTGTTTTCTCTTCTTCTTCTTTTTCTTTTGCTCAAGTTGTTCGTGTATTGGTGTTGACAATGCACTCATCAAGGGGGAGATTGCGAACACAAGGTTAACAAGTAACCTTGTGTGTTCGTTTTGTGATGAGTGATTGTCAACATGATCCATGAATGGGTTGAGTTGGTTACTAACCCTACCTTAGCGAAAGCCTTGCGTGCGACATATCTCTTGGCTTGTGTTGTGTAGGTATGGAGCACGGAGGCGGTAACCGATGGCGAGGTGAAGGTCAAGGAGGATGTGCCGTGCCGATGGACCGGAGGGGTGAAGGATGGACGTGAGGCTTGGACCAAGGGACTCGGTGGCCGGGTGGCTAGCCGCGGTAGCTGCCACTTGGGACATCGACAAGCACGAGAAGACATGGGAGTGACCGTGTTGACCGTGGAGGTGACACGCGTCGGATGGCGAAGGACGCGTATGGAGTACGCTACTCATGGAGCGGTTTGATGGTTTGGGCCTCAAAACCATCAGAGGCAGGTTTAGGGTTTGGGCCTCAAAACTCGAGCGGAGGTTCCTAGGAGGAACGAACGGCACGTGGCGGCATCGGGGAGTTCGCGTCGAGGCGAAGCTAATGGTGAGGAGGCGCGGTGGCCGTCGGATCAACATGAAGACTGAGTTTGACCTCTACGCCCTTAGGCTTATTGGTTTAGCTCTTATGTATCTAGGGGCATTTAGGGGAATGTAAAATAGCCCTATTAAATAAAGGATGACAGCCCCCTTGCCTCCTCTCCTCTCCTCCCACCTCATTTGAGTTTATCCTTCTAGGGTTTCTTCCTGTAGTTGCTTTGCTTATGAGAGTGGTCCACTAATTGTTGAGATTAGTGTAAGAACCAAGATTGCAAGGAAAAGGAGGTTCCGAATCCTCCTTGTGTCCTCCGGGATTCGGTGGAGAAATCGATTTGTGAGTTCATATTGTGTTCTTCGTGTTTTTTGGTTTCTCCCCTCTAGTTCTTGCTTTGTTTCTTCATTTCTAGACCATTTTGGTTCGTTTTTGTTTCCTTGGTCTAGGTTGCAAGAACAGGTGTTTTTCGTGCCCCTTCGATTTCCCGTTATTTGGCTTCAAATTGGGCGATGACCTCTTAGAGGTAGCTCCCCTACTGCCTTGTAATCATGCTTACAAGTTTCGTGGCAGTTGGTGAAGTTTTGGCCGCAAATCGGAAGATTTTTGGTTGGAGGCAGTTTTTCTCGAGTTCTGTTCTTCGCATCCCGATCAGACCGCCCTTGCATCCTGGTCAGACCGGCTTTTGCATCCCGGTCAGACCGCCTTCGCATCCTGGTCAGACCGCCCTTGCATCCCGGTCAGGCCGGGTTGGGAATCGCAGTGAGGCAACCTAGTCAGACTGGCCCTCCATCCCGGTTAGGCCGGCTTTGCAAGCCAACCCGGTCAGACCAACCCTCCATCCCCGTCAGACCAGCTTTGCTTAGTTCAAGTGACTCGTTCTTCCGCGTTTTTGTCGTTTGAGCTCCGTTTCTCGTATCGTTTGTTGCACTGGACTTCTACCGTTCCATAGATTCTATCTAGGTGCTCTTGTCACCAGTTGGCTTGAGTATCCGAGATTTAGAACCTTGCTTCTTCTCTATCGAAGTGGAGTGTCTCGTTTTCTTGTCTTTTGGTTCGGTGCGCTCTCGTGGTCCGATCGGCTTGCTTTGTGGTTATCCGCTATGTTCTGAGGGAACATCCATCCTTCTCTATGGTCTTGGTCATCAGGGTGTTTGTGTTTGTTTCTTGGGGTTTAAGTTTGGGACAGAAGCCAAATATTTTGAAAGAAATTTGAGGCTCCCATTCACCCCTCCTCTGGTCGCCTTTTTCGGTCCTTCAGAGAATTGAAAAAATAATTTTAACACGAACTTAAAAGATATGACAAGAATTAATCTGAGCAAGACACATCGAGTTCAATGGTTGATTTGCACAAATATAATATGCTAAATTTAAAATCGCAAGACAACAGCGACTCTATGAACACCTGTCCACATAGACGAATATATAGTCCATCAGGTAACCCAACCAATGAAAAATGACAGTGTTAATTTTTTGGGGCCTCGAGGAGAGCCAGGCTCATGGTTTATATAGCAGCGAGACAACAGAATAACGGAAAAACATACCACTTCGGTAGCAAGCACTGCAGCAAGTTCTTCAATCTTGTCTGAATACTAACTTATTTTTGCCTCTGAAATTCTCAACCTGCAGGAATTGAGAAATTAACAAATGATTAGATGCTGCGGAACTAAGTGACGACAAAAATAGCAGATGTAAAAATCAATACTCTGTATCAGTGAATCAGTGCTCTAATTATTCTTAGTAAACAAATGAAGATAATGCTAGAAAGTTTGGTGATTCAGGGCATGCTATCTATTACATGACATAAATCAAAATGTGCAGTCTTAGAGGCTGCACAGGCCCATTATGGTTGTAAAGTGAGGAAGTACATTAATAGATGCAGTCTCCAGTTCTGCAAGTTAACCTTGCAGGTAGGATATTACACAACTGAAGTTTGGCAGGGAAAAAACGTACCTATGTCCAGATAAAGTAGCATGGTTGTAGTCAACATTTATCTAGAACTCTCCTGCGTCATGCTATGCAGAAAAAAAGGTGGTTTCAGTAACTTTCGGAATAAATGGTTGAACTGACCGAAGATTCAGTTGCAGAAATTCCGGACAATGTATTCACATGCAGAAAATATTGAAACATATATTACCTGTAAGACCATACTTGTATAGAAAACCAAATGTTGTTGCAACATCCAATCCATACTTGCTAGAGAAACAAGGATTAGTGGTTCTGAATCCTGTAGGAGATTTAATTAATTCACTCTGGTTCTATGACCAGCACTGCCAAAGTTACAGACAGGTAACCATAGACAAACAGGATTTGAATTACCGTTCAATCTGATCCTCTTGCTGTAGACAACATCAGTCCGAAGAAAGTTAGCGGGGAAGCAAATGAGCAAATAAGTTGACACAAAGATGGTCAAGTTTTATCTTCATATCAGTATCCAGAAGACTTCAGTAACCCTGTCTTGCACCTCAAAACACATACTTTTGGCCACCTAGGTAGTGAGTGACCTGTCAAGAGATAAAGTCAAATCAAGAACTGGGCAAAATGAAGGAAGACCAATGATGATCACATATAACTGACCTCCAAAGCTTTCTTGACCTGTGCAGCTGCATAAGCATATACTTTAACCTCTGGGCTGCAACATTAATGAAGAGTGCTCTTAATCTCTACCCATACTCTGAGTCGATAACTGTATATAAATTACAATAACACAGAAAGCTGGTTCTCCACCCAACAGTGTAACCGTGTTTACTACTTTAATGTTGGCCCAGTCTATGGAAATACACTTTGATGGTTGCTAATGTAATGGTTTTCCATTGCGTGTTGTTATATTACCACAAATCTAAGTGATCAATGGCAAGCCTTGCTAATCCATACCTATTTACTTATATCTTCATTTCCTATTTATTTGTGTTTCTTTGACGTTACGGCTATTGCACAATGAACTTACTTTTTTTTTCTTGATATATAGGTGGTAGCTTGCAATGGCGATTACAAATATATTTGCTGCTAAATTACCAAATTCGTCCTATTGATTAGCTCAGCAGTGTTTATATGGTTCATCATCTCTCATTGCAAAGTCACCTATGAGGCTTTCAATTTCTTGATCGAAGCCTTTAAGCTGAATTCTTAGAAACTTTTCCAATAGTAGTTTCGTCCCTTTATTATGCATTATAGACTAATGCATATGTAGGCATGAACCATTCAAAATAAACGTTTCAAATACTCAAAAGTGAAATATGTGTGGTCCTTTTCAGAACAGGCGAGATACCAATATGTATATCAGTCTATCATGAAACCAGTTCAATAGATTTTTTTTTGTTTTTTTACTTATTTTTGGTGTGGGATTCCATGATTGTGATGAAAAATACTACTACAGTTCGTTGATGTCAATCCAAAAAGTATCCTCTTACCTGCCATCTTAGTTGCCATCATTATTTATTTCGTTTTTTTTAGGTTAACGATGGGGGGATCAAAGCCGATCCCCACCTGATTTCATTCTACAGTTTCCGGCATGGCCGGTGGGTGAAGGGGCAAAGCCCTCCAGTACAGCAGGATTACATGTAAAAGCAGTGGGAAGGATCAATTACATGTTAAAAATAGCATCCCATCTACTGATTAGAACAGTGTTCTGTCTTGGTATTCGGCAACTCCATAGGCGCCCAACTTCCTTGCAAGTTGCCATGAGGCGATCCATGCTTGGTTCCATATGTCTGAAGATGACCTCATTGCGGTGCTTCCAAATTTCCCAGCAGTAGAGTAGGATGAGGGAATGTGCAGCGCTTGGGTGCACACTGGACGGGGGCTTGGTTGATATATGTTTTATTTGGAACACTATTTTTTTTTAAAAAAGAAGAAAGCTACACCATGATGATGTGATACAAATTTCGCGGTGTCATGGCACCTACAGCAGCAAACTCATTGATTTAGAATCAGCATGTGGACGGGTAAACCAGTTCATTTATAAGAGCAACTCCAACAGTTTTGCAAATGGGCTTTGCATTCCTGTTTTTGCAAAAAAGTTTACAAAACTCATATCCAACGGTTTGGCAAATGGGCTTTGCATTTTTGTTAACTTGGCAAAATCCTAGGATGGATTGGCATATATGCAAGCTCACGATCGGCTTGGCATTCCGTCTCACGCACTACTCCCGCGTGCGCTCTTCCCTCCCGCGCCGCCGGGTTTCCTTTTTTGGATTTTGGCAAGTCAATTTTGCCAAACCATTGGAGATAAACTTTTTTTCTCCTCCCCATATTGATTTGAGATTTGGCAAACTCCATCTTTTGCCAAACAAAAAATGCAAAACCGTTGGAGTTGCTCTAAGTCCATCAGGTTTCATTCCTTATTTGGATAACCCATTTCTTTTCATTTCATAGTTGTTTTTCAGTACTATAAATCCATGTTTTCTCCTTATTTGGATAGCCCAGTTCTTTTCATTCCATAAATGTTCAAGGTTTCTTCTTTTTGAATTTTTTCCGTCTATGCAGAACATTATGAGCTTTAGTCTATTATTGATATTTTTCCTTATACCTATTTGAATGATTATGCAGTGTTTATAATATTCTATATCGAATCAAGATCTCTGGATTGTTTACCATGACACACTCCCTACGCTTCTCATAACATGCCATTTGGGCCACTGCGGGCAGACCTGAGAACATATCTCTGGATTGTTTACCATGACGCACTCTCTACACTTCTCATTACATGCCATTTGGGCCACTGCAGGCAAACTCATTACATGCCGTATTCAAACACCACCAGAGAACTCAAAATTCCTGTCGGTTTTAGGGGAAAAAAACCGTGCCCTGGTGGTGAAATTGTGGGTTTGCAAATGCTTCTATCGTCTCATCTGTACAAAACTTTTCTTATCCAAATTTGTTACAAGGATAAAATATTGTTCATTGGATATCTATCTCTTCTTCTTTTTCTTTATAGGATTTTTGGACCACATGAAAGAACTTGGTGCTTTCCAGCACAGCTCCATTTACTGAACCTGTTATTGATCTTCACCAAGATGAGATAATCTTATTGTTATTTGTATTTATATAGGTGACCTCCAATGTTGTGCATTATGATTATGCTCCTGTTATACAGACCATATTCTACATACATTTAATCGCCGAATATATCTAATTATGAACCATTAACATCTTCAGTACATGTGTCAACTATTATACATTGTTCTATGGGTGCAGCATAGTGCATTATTAGTCCGTACATAAACTGTTATGGCAGTCAGACCTGAGAGCAAAGAAGGCGTTGCCACGACTGTGAGAGTCAGCTTGGAGCAGCCTAAATGCAAACCGTCACTTGCTTCATCCTTGCCCACAATAGTTTGCAGAACTGTATTGGGCCACCGCGGGGGCAACATAGCTCGCCTACCTGCCTTGTATGTACTATATGTACTGATATTTAGTGGTGGAATAAACCCACGGCCCACACAATGTTAGAGACTTATCAACGCTGCAAATAGGAATAGGCCCACATCTACTCACGAACAGACCGTGGACTGGGTAGCGGCATCAGCTGCCTGAATTATTTTGGCAACGATTGCATGCAGAAGTTTTCCGTGGGTTTGCTGCTTGATGGTTGAAGAGAAATGAGCTCACCGTCAAAACTAAAAAGAATGCTGATTGAATTAAGCGTGCCATGTGGCTCAAGCAGAGTAACTACTACCTCATTCAGACATGCAGCTGTGAGTAACAAAGCCAATGTTTGTACAGTTGGATGAGTTGATCCATCGACACCTTATTATTCAATAAGCTTATATTAACTAGTATAAATATGAGGGATAATATCATTCCACCAAATTTGGGGGATGACCAATCCAAGCCATACACCATCTTATCACGAGGTGGTTCCTCAAAAACCAAACACCATATTAATCTTGCATATAACTCATGGCACCAAAAATGCTTTATTTGAACAATTAATTTCCTTGCAATGCACATGTGACTTGTGAGCCATATCTAAGGACATATCTAATTAGATTGATGAGTCGTTGTAACAACCCAACTGATGTTTAGGCATATTTGCTAGCTCATGAACAAATCTGCACATAAACAAGCTCCATCAACATTTTAGCATTTGTTTATAAACACAATAAAACAATAACAACGATATTGTTCTTCTTAATTAAACTGTTGTCTGTTGAATATATGTTGAACACATCAAGACAAAACAACTCAAAAGACCTGCTGTAGTGGCCTTATTTTACCACAAATAGCAAATAAAGATGCAAAAGTCAAACAAATTATAAGCCAATCCAAACCAACAACAATACCAGGGGTGAGCTACGAGAGCCTCAAATTAAAATAGACAAAGCAAACTTTATATTTGTGCCATTGATGTGCAATGTGCAAGCACCTAGCTACTTTTGCTTACAGCGACATGAGTGACCGCACCCTCACTGGCTTCCCTGGGAGCTTCCGAGGATTTTTGTTCCTCTCCATGTTGATGTTGTCACATCCAGAGTTATTATTGTTGCTGCACACATCATCACCACCAGTTGTAGCCCCATTATTGGTACCATCCTCGCTCTCAACTTTGGCATGATTCGGAGGAGAAGCATATTTGGATGGTTCCACTTCCACCTTTTCTTCTTTGTTAGGATGGTTCCTGCAATGCCTCTTGCCGCGAGACGGGCCAAACCCGTTGTAGTAGTAGAAGCCCTCAATTGCATCATAGTTGTTGGCAGGCTTCTTCTTTTGTCTGTTGGAGCTGCTGGAGGGCTTGGAGGTTGCTATTGGTGCTACCACCATCACCTTATCTTCCACCATTGGCGAAGCAAACTCTTCTTCATCAAGTGGTACTCACAGAGGGAGTTGGGGCGGCTTGCATTGCGAGGGCACTTCCAACCCCTGCCATCATTCTTCTTGCACTTCCAGGTCTATGCTGCCCCTTCCTCACCCTGTTCTTTCTTCACATTTGAATTCTTTTGGGTTTGTCCCTCTTTATTCACCTTCATTGTAGCCCTCTTCAATGTTGTCTTGTTCTTCGATGTCTGTAGTTGCGCTTTGTCACTACTAGCTATGGCCATGGCCGTCGTCTCCTTATTCTTCATGGAGGTGACAGCCATGCTGGTTGAGGAGAGGTGGTTTGCATAGGAGTCCATATTGACACAATAGCTGTCAAGGAGGTCATCATCACGCATAGCAATGTTTAACCTGCTACTTTGCTAGCATAGGGGATATAGATCTAGAGTTTGACAACGCCTCCACTCTAGTGATTTCAATATTTCCTACATAGCCCGAATAAATCACCACAAAGAAAGACCAAAAGAGTAGCAACAGTAGCATAGATCCTAGCTAGGCAGGGGGCCCCTCCTATCAGTATAGTTCGCTGGCCTCCAGCTTGAACCTGTCGACCAACCCTAGAGATAAAAATAAACCAAACCCCAAAAGCTGCCAGAACCATAAAAACCTCTCAATAGTAGCATGCTTGGGAAACATGAACTTCACATACAGAACTACTAAGACTAGAGTACTGGTTGGAGAGAGTATAGGAAGATATGGTGGGAGAGGAAGATGCTGACCTGAGGATCGGAGAGGTCCCACGGTGAGCGACTAAGCTTGTAGGGACCCTCGGGGGTAGTAGCGGGGCTCAAGAAGCCGCCAAGATCCTGAGATATGAGCGGCGCTGGACACGGTTCTAGGATTGGTGGTGGCGCTAGGAGCACAGGAGGCAGAGCTGTGAGTGTAGAGTAGGCAGACCCAAGGAGGCAAGATATTGTCCTACGAATCCGTATGGTCAGGACAAAGGAAGAGTAGAGCAGATCTGGCGTCCTCGGGGCTCTAGGGTTTGATATTTGGGGTGGGAGGAGGTGGAAGGGGTAGATGTTGAGGAAGAAATGGGTAGAAGGCTCTCTTGGCTCTACTTTTCTTTAGGTTCTTGATTTTCATGTGATGTACCACCCGTTACTAGATGAAAATGCACTTACTTGCAGTGGTAAAGCTAGCAATATTGTCTCTGGACCCATTTATATTTATGGCTTGTGGGGTCCACCACTTAGTGACTCACATGAAAATGCGATGAAACTTTGCGTGCTTGTGGTGACTTTTTAGCCTTATGAGCATGCAAATTGTACCATGAGAAAGAGGGGAGGAGGTTTTGTTCCATTTACTAGTGTAGAAGATATGGAGAAGCACTACTATAGATTGAGCGATCACTGTCGCTAGTTTCACAACCGTAGAAGATAGAAGCGACAGTGTGATGCTTCCATCATTGGTTGGATCAATGGTGAGGCTTGGAAAGGAATCAAACCGGCAGATGAAACTTCTAGAACCGACAGTTAAACCATCGACGCAATGGTGCTAGTGGGGTTAAATTCCGTCGTCGTTGGAACGCCAAGCCGACTGAGATACGCGTTATGGCCATCAGCCCTACACGACCCATTTGATCTACCAGTGGTCAATTTAGCATGGGTATTGAATGTCCCAACTTCTAACACTGTCTCACCACTTCTGCCGGGAACCATCGTACCTCATCTTCCCTGATGCGTATGCCTAGATCACACATCTTAATTGCTCCTTTCCGCTTCTCCATCTTCAAGGTTAGCCTATTTAAGCTGGCTTTGGATGCACCTCTTGGGCAATCCACACACTCATCCTCCTTGAACCCTTTAGAATAGATATAGATTGACAAAGCTCTTGATCCAACCATCTTTTTTTTCTTCATCGCCATGGCGCTCCTTGTCTAATTCCTCTGACGGCAGTAGTGGCGCTGGGAGAAGGCCTTCAAGATTGGGTATGACTGGCATCTAGGCATAGCGAGGGTGCTCAATCTAGGTGCCAGTGGAAGTTTTGTGATTAAGGGGGTCACCACTAGTGCTAGTTCATCAGTGTTCTAGTGCCCTAGCATTCCTCCTTCCTCTAGAGCAACAGTGATGATGGTGGTACTTCTTTTCCACTTTTCCATTGCTTGCCTCTCAATACTAAGAGGTGTAACAAGGAAGATAAAGCACCTCACTGAGATGCTAGTGGAAGTTTTGTGAGGTGTTGCTTCATCCTTGCTCTCCTTATCTGTGGCCTAGTAGGTCATCAGGGTGCTCAACAGGAGAGCACCTTGATGATCACAGATCTTCTATTGGGCTCCATACTTGATAGTTTATCAATCAATAGGTCTTTGTTATTGTATACCTAGTAGTCTTCAATAGGTCTTTGTTATTGTCCAACTGTGGAATGTAACTGAAGTTATCAATGAAAATTTCCATCATGTGGTTGTGATGCTTGTTACTGTATCATTTATATATGGTTTTTGCCTTAAAACAATTAACAACTGAATAGTTGTGATGCTTGTTACTCCCTCCATTTTTTAAGTGTATGAGTATTTGCCTTGGCTACACAGACATGAGATAAAGCACCTCACTGAGATGGTGCTGGGGTTCAAGTTTGTGAGGTGCTCCTTCTTCAAGATTGGGTGGTTTATATACCATCTTGCATCTCTCACAGTCAAGAAGCAGATCTACATCCCTTGATCATGAGGGTTGCAAGATGGAAGGTAGAGCACCTCATAGAGGGTGAAGTTTTGTGAGGTGTTGCGTCATTCTTGGTCTCTAGGTCCATGGCTAGTCCTTGCCGCTGGTGGAGTGTTGGTTTGTATCTGGGAACTGCCGTATGATACGACTTTGTTATCTCGCACCTTGCGGTGCCTCGGTGGTGGTTCCTCGCACAAGAAAATAGAACTAATGAAGAATGAAAGAGAAGAACAAAGAGATTCATGTGCCGATACAGTTACGGGCGTTGGCGCACACATAATAAGAACTAAAATGATAATAAAGCAATGGATAGGCATGATAATAAGCAAATTCTCACTATCATAATAATTAACATAACATAATTAAGACAATTACATGTCTGTTACTCAGACTCCCTTCTTGTCAGCCACCTTCAGGGTGCCCGGTAGTTTGTCTAGGTTAACGGTGAGTAGGTGAAATACATAGGCATAGTTGGGCACTTTCTCCTCCTGTGCCCTATTGTTGGTGCCTAGATTGAGCTCCGTTGTCAAGCGTTCATCCTCCAGTAACTCTTCTAGAAGAGGCTTAGCGCACACATGTCGCCATATCCAAAGGGATTGAGCGGATCTTCATTGACATCGTTGGGCATGGCTTCATCCTCTGATTCATCCGTCAATACGCACTCGGATTCATCCTCCAATTTGTTCATTCGTGCATGCTTAGTTTCTGGTACAAATTCCTCCTGTATTAGTGCACGCTTGGCAGAAGGCCTAGCCATTATGGTTGCTAAGAGTACATGTAGATGCAGTTTGTATCTGAGGGTGTGAGAAGGCAAGCGTAGAGGAGGTTGGAATCCAATGGTGAGGGGGGACCTTGCACTAAATACTCTAGTGGTTCGTCACCCCCAAACTACGTGGTTAGTGCTAGAGGGGTTGAGCCATGTGGTCGAGTCAATTTTCTATGTCTAACTTCCAACAACGTTCTATCACCATTACTTCCGCCGGGAGAAGCGTGCTCCACTAAGATTGTGGGAGACGTGGCCTCACCTTAACTCCTGCTCTCACTTAGTGCAATCTAAGGGAACTCCAACGGGCACCTAGCTCGCCTATCCTTCTATAAAAGTGAACAATAAGGCGGGGAAGACAAGTACGATTCCTTTCTAAACTCATTACACTTACCTTTGTTCTCGTTCTATCTTCTTCGTCTAGCGCTCCACCTTGACACCCCATCTTCCAGATCAGATCTAATGGTGGACTAACAGAAGCGCCCAATGGAAGACTTGCCAGAGGAGAGGGTGGTCATAGCTCATCCCCGCATTCATGTGAGGTTGTGACAGGATGGGAAAAGTAGCTCGGTGGCGCCACAACTGGAGCGCCGATCCTTGCTTCTGGCTAGCTCTAACAACGACTCCCCAAGCGAAGAGGAGTCATATGATGTCCACACATTGGTGCAGTAGCTAGATATGGCCATCTTTGGCCTCTGCGAAAAGAGCCAGGAGGTAGAGCGGCTGTGCCTCTGCCTTGCCACGACGAAGTGAGAAACAACCACGGTGGAGACTTTGGCCACTGAGGCCCAGGCACGCTTCGCTGTAAGGCATTTGGCAAGATATGATCTTGCACTTTCATTTCGTGCGACATCGTGTCTTTAGTTGTAGCATTTTCTTGTCTCATTTTTAGCCATCCAAGAGCAGCTGATCACCATGCAGGGCGAGGCAGCGAAGGCAATCCGCCTTCGCCAGGTAGCCAAGGAAAACACCTGTGTCTCCTCCTAGATGGAGGCAGAGAGCAATGACCACTTCCAAGCCCTCCACAGGCCAGCAGGCAACGCCATCTGCGCGCTTGCGCCTCCTGCGCCTGCGGGGACCACCTTGGAGGAGCGTCTTCGCTCTGTTTCGGCGCGGGTCATGGAGGTGGCCAACTACTGCATTCGCCTAGGGGCCACTGTAGCCTAGGCCGCCGCCCAGCTTTGGCTGGGTGAGGACCTGACCGGGCTAGAGCCGGGGTTCCCACTAGAGTTGACCTTTGAACAGTGCGAGGACCTAGTCAGTGACTTCTTTGCCATGGTCGATGGCGTCTTGGTCACCGTGAATGTAGAGGACATCATTTGTAATGCTCCACACATGTACTTTGATTGTAACCTACCTCTGCATCCTGTACAAAAATGTTCATAATATTAGTAGTTATTACTTTGAGTTTGAACATCTCTATTTCTAGTTGACTGGAACATTCCATTTGTGTGCCTTAGAGTTTGAGACCATATGACACATCCGTCATTAGGTGCTAACATCTTCATAGGACCCAATCACACCACTATCGGTAGCCTTCACTGCCGCTAGCAGACAGTCTAGATGGTACCGCTTTCGTCAATTTCCAAGACCACGCATGAGTCCCGCGCGTATTTACAAAGTTTTGCAGAAATTTCCATTCCTGCGGCTTACAAAGGATGCTCCCCACCCTATTGTTCTTCTCCTCAGTGCTACTATTCCTCATCGCTGCTCCTGCTCCCTAGTGCCAAACTGCACGACCGCCCCTACTTAGTGGCATGCAAGCCGCCACTCACCGCCGACAAGCTAGTGTTCCACGTCGGTATGTCCCACCGGTAGGGAGACTGCACAAATCTACCGATGACAAGCTAGTGATCCATTCCACTCGAGCTCAATGCTGCAAGATCCAAAGGCAATGATAATGCTTTCACACTTCCCTTATCTATCTTTCTTGGATTTTTATTACCTTCTTCACTCATATGAGTATGAATCAAGTTTCCATCTGATTATTAATGAGCTCATGAACACATCCCCACAGGTGCTCCTTCTCTAATTCAGGCCACAACACTGCTGCTTCCATCGCTGGCCCTACTCCACCAAATCCTAGTCAAGATGGAGGACGAGGCACCCAACAAGAGGAACAAAGTGGCCATCCTCATCCTCAGCCACCTCACCACCTACTCCTTGTGTAGCTGCAAGTGTGCTTGTCACACTCCTGGAACCGCCTCATCTCAAAATCTAAGTACCATAAGGAGCTGCCCTAGATTCTCACTGCATTCTTCTATCACAGCTAGAAAGGCAAACGCAACTTTACCAGCATCATCGGTGAATTACCCCTCCTTGTCTTTCTTACTCTTCCCTATTCAGGATGTCATGAACTTCGATTTGCTCCCACGGTCTCATCCTCTATTGGTGCACTGGGTTTCGCTATGTTGTTTGCAATCTGGTGACTAACAAACGGGTGCTACTGCCGGGTAGCAACCATTCTTATGGTTTAACTTGCTTGGGGTTTGATTCAATAGTCTCCTCGCACTTTCATGTGATTGAATATGATATCAACGATGATGACTCCTTAGGTGTCAACATCTACTCATCTAAAACTAGAGCATAGATCTTTAAAGAATCTAAATGGGGTGAGGGTATTATAGTACCTACATATGGAAAAAGTGTGTTTCTTAATGGTTTTATGCGCATGCTGGAGTTCTCTCAGATAGTTGCTATTGATATGGAAGGAAAGATATGGAGGAATATTCTTAGGCCATGTGGTGAGCAATCTCCATCTATGAAACTCAGGGTCAGTTGTGTTTATGTACTGCTGATATTTTGAATAGGTATACACTTTCAATCTGGATCCTTGAAGACTATGGTATTTGTCAATGGACATTGAAGCATAAGGTGACCATGCTGGAGCTATTTGGATAGAAAAATATTGAAATTGGTGCCGAGGTTTGCGATTTGACCTACAAAGTGATTGTAGTTTACCCAAAATGGAATTTGACTTTCCTTGTTAGGGAGCACAAAACACTAATTGCATATGAGATGAACTGCAATAAAGTGCATGTCCTCCTTGCCTGAGCCATTGGCTATCCTAGAACTACCTGGAAACTTATTATGTATGATTGGTGGACCTCACTATCTTCCTTATGTTCCCTTGTTCATGGAGTCATTAGTACAACAGTAAAAGTGCATATGCTATATTTTGTTGTTACGACATGTCTTTGTTCAGGTAGGTAGTTGTTTTGATTCTATATATAGGCCAATTTGGGCTTGGTAACTAAAGAAATGGTGTGTTGAATATCATTAATTATGCTACTTTGTGCAGGTTGTGGAGTCTGAGTACTTTTAAACAATTTTCCTGCATTGGCTAAGGGAGGAAGAACATGGGTTCCATGATGTATTGGCTACCAATATGAAGGAAGCACTCATTACAATTTGCCTTTCAAGCATGAGTGGCACATAGGAGGACCACATCTACCTCATTTTCATTATGTAAGTCTGTAAAGATCAGTATCTTTATTATGCAACATCAGTTGACAAATTTGTCATGTTAGCGTCCATTGTTATTGTAAAAAGTATTCTTGTTTGTGGACATGATGTATGGATGTAATGATTATATCTGTGTATGTTGTGTGTTTAGTAAGCTTTTATTAAGGCCCAGCTGAATTAGTATTAACATTGTACAATTTTGTCACCGTTGGATATAAGCACCGTTGATTGTATCACCGCCGTTATTCATCTGATGCGGCAGGGAATGAATAGTGTATCACCGCCAAATCTCTTAATAACCCAACACCGATTAAAGGATCATCAAAGGCGGATCGTACTGCAAGGCGACGGTGACCATGACCTTTGAATAGATGGTTCATATGCCCAAGCGACGGTGATGTCGAGCTCGACACAGACGTGTCGGACATCAAAGTGACGGTGAACATGCACTGCACATAGTCGGGTTGTTGTGCAATGCGACGGTTGTAACGACCCAAAAATCATTACAATTTTACACAAGCATGTTGAGCATAAAATGCACCTAAAAATTTCAATAATCAAAAACCTTCCACGATACTTGTAAGCTTGTTGAGCATCATCTGCATTTTTAATTCAAATTAGAAATTTACTTGTGCATAAACTAAATAAAACTGAGCACTACCTGTTTTGGCAGATAGTCTGTCATCACCACCGGACCGTCCATCAGGGCATTTCATAGATTTAGAATAATTTTAGCCCACTTGTGCATTGATGGAGTGTCCATCGCCACTAGCGAACCGTCCGTCGAAACCATTACACATGTCAGTCAGTCTTCAGGCACCACCAGACTATCCATCACCCTGGCGGATGTTGACGGTCACTAACACCTATTTTGATCATCAACATTCCACCCAAAAGCATGATAAAGTGAGGTAAATCATCATCATACATGTTGCATTTTGTTTATAATTCACCTAGTTTCACTTGTGCTTGTAGAATTATTTGTATGTAGGAATTATAGCAAAATATGTGCAAAAAGGTGACAAATAACAAATATGGACACATGAGGCAAGTGGACATGGCAAGGGGGCCAATGGCCCAAATGCCACGCCGGCCGGCCCCAAATGGGCACCACCCGGGGTGCCAACTAGCCCTGTCACGTCACCGATCCATGGGAGTTGCTCCACAAGCCTTCCCAAGATCCATTCAATGTCAGTTTGCATCAAGGGATGAGACGGAGTGGTCTTGGATCCATGGGTCCACCATCATAGACTAGGAGGCCTCCAAGTGACCTTAGAACCGACTTCCTGTCCAAATCTTCGCATGTGATAGCTTCACAACTACCATTGGGATCCAACCAGCACCGTAGGATCAAGAGGCAGTGGGATGGAGGGCTGGTCGGCGCCCCTCTAGTGTCGCTCAATGGCCAAGGCACCCCAACCGACCTCCTAGTTGCCTATAGGTACCCCCATGCCTCTTTATACTATAAATAGAGGGTGTGGAGCTCGGTGGAGAAGTGCCCTATTTATTTCCATGCTCTCCAAGCATCCCCAAGCTTTCTAGCTTAGCTTGACTTTAGAGTACTAGTCTAGTAGTGGAAGTAGAGCAAGAGCAGAGCTTCTCTCAGAGTCCAGAAGAGTCTTCTAGGTCTGGTATAGCTCCTTTGTATTTTTTCACTTAGCATTTACTTTATTTAGTACTTTATGTTTAGTACTTAATTTAGTATTATTGCTTTGCTTTGCTCAAGTACTTGTTCATTATTGTTCATCATTAGTGAGCTTAGGTGCTTATTGCTTGGCAATAGTAGCATAGGTTATCTTTTAATTAGTAGTCCTTCGTTAGTACCGATTTCACCGTCTGGATAGGGTACTTTGATCTCATTTTATCAGAGCTTGGATCGAAGTAGTAAGCCTATAGATTAAGCGAGGTGCTTAGGCTATAGATTACCTGTGGATACGACTAGGCCTTCGGATAGATTGTGGTAGTTGGCAAGTGGTGACAGCCTTATCCATCCTCTGTATTCCACCATGTTAGGTCTAGTTATTAAATCATAGGGCTCATGGCAGACCTTGTCTATTTAACTCTCCTAGCTGGTAGGTGGGCTGTGCCCCAAAGTACTAGCATATTTCTCCTAGTCATTAGTTTACCCATTATTACTGAAAGATATATATATCGCTCGTTCTCCCACCTAGCTATCTCTAGTGTAGCTTGTTATTTATTTTGTTTAGTGTTGACGATCGTTAACGTCAATTATAAACTATCAACATAACTTTCATATATGCTTAATTCCATCACCAAACATAGGTATAGGGGTTTAAACTAATAAATTCCACGAGTTTTGGTGAATCTGTGTTTTCAGCAGGGTTTATCCAGAAAACTATCAAGGGGGAGCTACATGTCAGAGGAAATCACAGAATTCCACCGCAGGAACTACGTGGAAAGACTTTAGAAGACTCCAGGAGGCTCTCCACTGAAGCACACCCTGGGGGCTTCGATGTGGGGCCGGCCAGCCTATGGGGTCCCCCATCGGCCTCTCATTGCTACGTCAGTTTCTCACCGCCTCCTAGGTTGCATCTCCGTTGTTCCTTAAGTCGGTTTGATCTAAGGGCTCACGATGGACGCTCTGGCCTATATATACCAGCCCCTGCCCCCTCCGTGGAGGCATCCTAAAACCCTAATCCATATCCTCTTAGTCAGGATCAATTGAGAGGTGTCCCATGAAAGGATCATACTCTTGGAGCTAGCTATCAAGAGAAGATTAGTCCTCATTAGGATCTAGTCTTTAGAAATAGAGAGATGGAGAGAGAGGGAAGAGTTTAGAGGAGGTGCTGGCCTATCGGTGCTCTCTCTATGGCTTGTACCTTGGCAAAAGTTAACCTATGTATGAGATTTCTCTGGTAATATACTTTTGATTTAAGTAAGCAATGTGTTTATATTGTTCTTCTGGTTTGCGAGTCTCTTTTGAGTGCTTTAATCTATTGGCCTTAGGTTAAAGTATAATTCTTAGTGTAAACATGATGCTTAGACACGGTTACTCGTGGATGTACCCTATTTTCTGGATCGGTGGTAGCTCGCAAAGGTGACTCTTATAGCTTCATTGAATCCTCTGTAGTCCACCTCCCGTTAGTAGGCCTAGCAGAATCTTGTTACTAGAAAGAGCATACTCTATTTGTGTTCTTCCTAAGTAATTTCCCCATATAGAACAATAGAAGGCATAGCTTACTAAGATTAGAACTAGAAAATCTTAGTGATCTCCTTTACACTCCCAACTTTCTTAAGTCTTGTTGCTACTCCGAGTTAAGTTAGACCGCAGTTAGCCTCACATGTTTCCCTGTGGATACGATACTTGGAATACTTCCGGGTGAAAGCTACAGCGGTATCCGTGCACTTGCGGATTTATCTGTGTGCGTCTTAAATATGCCAACATTTAGGTAGTTTACACATAACCCACCATTATCATTCACCTACTTAGGATACATTTAGGCTTTACCTTAGCAATTCTAACTAAAAATATAAATTTAGTCTTCTTCCTTCCTATGGGAAAAATATATATTCGACACTCGGTACTCACCGAGCGAAGTGCTACGCGATAGTTCTATGCACTTGCATAATTCCTTCACTAGTCATTAAGAAGTATCAACAAGCATTTCTAGCGCCATTGCTGGGGATGGCAACTGGCATTGAATTTATTTTTTGTGTTAGCTTTGTGTTGACGGTCCTTAACGCCAACATTATACCTTCAGTTAATGCATAATACAATGGCAAAAGTGTTATTAGTGCATGGTTGTAGGACTTTATTCTAACAAGTTCCATGAGTTATGTTCTTCTCCCTTGTCTTGCAGGATATTTAATATTTCACCATATAAAAGTTTCTCAAGTGAAGAACCTGAGCACACCATTGTGAAGAGCTCATCGAGATGATCGAAATGGACATATCATTTGCTCTATTTGGAGTTCCAGAGAGAAAGTCCCCGATGGATACGACTCGGAAGATTTAAGAAGACTTCAGAACCATCACCAAGCAAGAGTTTTAGGGACTAACATAACAATTTTCACAGCTTTAGTGAATTGTAAATTTAGGGATAAAAATAGAATAAGCCGAGAAGGAGTAGGAGTCAAGAAACCAAACCAAACCAAATCGAGATTCCATGAAAATTGGCGGGAAGGTTCTAGAGGGCATAAGAAGACATGGGAACGAAGCGGAAGCCCAGAGGCTGACAAGTGGGCCTGGCCGGCCCCACATGCCAGTCCAGCTGGTCTGGTCCCACCTAGAAGTGACCTCTCCTTTCTCCGACGGCCTCCAACCGACCTCTACGATGCATCTCAACCATTGTTTCAAGTCAGTTTGATCCGAGGGCTATGGTTCACCCCACCGGGCTATATAAGTAGGGGCAGACCCCCTCGCTCAGGCCATCTCTCCTTCATTAGCTACATCTAGAGCAAAAGCTAGGGTTTCACCCCTCCATCCAAGTAGAAGAAGTAGAGGCCCCTCTAGATGATCGTTTAGTTCTAGTTCTTCTAGTTCATCTTCTAGTTCTAGTTCTAGTTCATCTAGTTGTAAACTAGAGAAGAGGGAGAGAGAAGAGGAGAGAGCCAAGGAGGAGCCAGATCTATCGGATATTCCTCAATATTGTACATTTGCAACAACTGGTTTATCTTTGAGCAATCTCTAGGTTCTTTAATTTATAATTCCTGAGTTCTTTACTTAATTTCCATATTTACTTTTTAGTTATTTATTGGATTCCCACTTGTATCAAGTACTCTAGTCTTTATAACGCTAGAGTAGTAATTAATAGGTTAAGCGTGGTGCTTAGTCTTGTGGTTACCTATAATTGCACTCAATCTAGCGGATTGTTGTGGTAGCCCTAGGGTAGTGACAGCCCTAACGGTCGACGTATTCCACCACGTTCGGATCGGTGTTTGTAGGACCGTAGTCAGAGCTTCCTAGGCCCCTTCTTATCCCTTTCTGTGGTTAGTGTTTTGATGTCCCAAAATAAGTAACCCTAAAGTAAACCCTGATTCCTAGATCACTCCATAAAACTCTTAGGAAAATTCCTCTCTCCCCACAAAAACATATAATTATCCCTGGGCGATCTAAACCTCAACTAGTGCACTTCGTGTTCCCCATGGAAAATCGATACCTTGGAATACTCTGGGGTGAAAGCTACATCAGTATCCATGCGCTTGCGGATTTATCTGTTTGCGTTTAAAATACCCAACACTTTGCTAACCAGGCTTTTAGTTATCCTAAGTAGTTTATCCTTTTTCCCTCCTATCCTATCACTACCCAACACGACCATGGACGATAAGTCCATTCATGAATTTTCTGCGCCCTTAACTGCTAATGTAGCCACCGGACCCAATGTTATCAATGGGGACGCTAACTTTGAGCTTAAGCCAACATTAATTACTATGGTTTGAGCTAGTCCATTTTGTGGGAAAGCCCACGAGGATGCAAATGCTCACCTCCAACACTTTTTGGAGATTTGTAGCACTTTCTTCTCCGGATTAGAATAAACTTAGCTAATTTCCAAACTTACCCATATTACCTTTAACCATGAGACTTCTTAGCCTTCACTTGGGTCTTGAGTAATTGAAAAACAAAATGATTAAGTCAAGCACTATATCTCAAGTTCTTTGTTCAACCATTGTTCTAGAGTTTTCATAAATTTTCAAAATAAAACTTTGAGATTCCATTGTATGATATTCTCAAGTCTCTCAATATATGTGGTATTTGTGGATCCTCACCAAGGCAATAAAGATGTTATGCCTTTTCTCTTCCTACCACTAAGGCTTATGTGGAGTTCATAGGTAGGGAGAAAGTTAGAGCATACTTGCAATGCATATATTGTAAAGTCAAACAATGGATCCAAAGAGAGTTGAGTCATACAATCAAATCAAGATGTGCATGTGTGTGGATATATGGCGGATATATATGGTGGCTAACCTAATTCTACTTTGCTCCTTGAAAATATATCTCTCTTTTGAAACTTGAAAACATTTCCTAGAGAGTAGGGGCTATCTTATTCATCTCTTTCTTTTTCAGGCGAACATCTAAGTATCCATTGTTTTAGATATCTTGGACACTTTTCCATTTTTTCTCAATTTTTTTCTTTTCTTATTCTTTTTTATGAATAACTTTTGCATAGTCCCATGCCTCTTTTCTGCAACAAAACTTTTGAGAGATATCAACAAGAACTTAGAGCATTTATTTGGTGGATGAAAAACCTAACAAACATGTTTTTGTGTTCACTCCCATTGTAGGAGTAAAACATTTTTGGGGTGAATCTAAATGGAAGACATGTTTTTGCGTACTCTCAGTGTAGGAGTAGCAGGTATATGTGGTATGTACGTGATCTTGATTTTAAGAGCATGACAAACCTCTCATAAGGGTCAACAAAGCTTGATAAAACTTAATGCAAAAGCAAGCAGCATATATGAGTGGAAGTTTTTCTAGCCTAAATAACATGTATGGCTCTACTAGGAATTCAAGCTTTGTCATACAGGAACTCATCAAGTAGCATTTTTGTGTTTTTCAAAAGATAAATCTCCAAAACTTTAGTGTCACTTGAAACAAGATAAACAACAGCTCAACCTTCTCATATCATATCCGTGAATTACCTAGATTTAGATCAAGCATCTGCTACCCACGAGTTTCAAGTTTAGAGTAAATCCTTATATCAAAACAATCATATCCAAAACTCAAGAGAATTTGTCACATCCGCCCCGATTTGGAATTTGGCTCGTGGTGGCCCAAGTACATGTTAATGAGATATTGTGAAGAGTTTAGTCCCACCTTGGTTGTTAAAGGTGGGATAGACCAACATATAGGGCTGGATATCGAGCCAACCGTAGTTTTTCGAGCTTTTTTAGAAATTGGTATAATCTTATTCATCATTATTTCCTGCATTGTTTAAGACCCAACTTCACGACGAGCCTAACGAGCCGAGCCTAACGAGTCGAGCCGAAGTTGAAAGTCGTTCCAAATCAAGTTATTTTCATTTTAAAAGATAAATGAGTCCAATCGGAGCACTTTTATACCGAGCCACCGAGCCAGCTTAACGAGCTTTTTGTCCAACCCTACCAACATATAAGGCTTCTAAAGTCCATCCCATCATCCCCGGGTTAATCCTTTTACGAGAAGCGAGGACGAAAGCGTAAGTAGGATGGTGGTAGGTGTGGTTTACTCAGCGTGCAGAGTGGATCTAAACTGTTTGGACTCTAGGGCGTTACAAATGGTATCAAAGCTGACCTTCGCGGCCACGGACACGTGCGGGTTAGGTGCATGGACATGGGGTTCATTGTGCGTGTAGGCCCTGCGGGGTGCACAGCATGACACATGTGCCGGCACTGGACGCACGGTCGTGTGTGCTTAGAATGGACGTTCCTGGTCATCATTTGCCCGGTCGTGGGTGTGTTGTGTCGACGAGGACGTCGGTTCCTTTAAGGGGGGGTGTATGTCACATCTGGCTCGATTTGGAATTTGGCCCGTGGTGACCCAAGTACATGTTAATGAGATATTGTGAAGAGTTTAGTCCCACCTTGGTTGTTAAAGGTGGGATAAACCAACATATAAGGCTTCTAAAGTCCATCCCATCATCCCGGGTTAATCCTTTTACGCGAAGCGAGGACAAAAGTGTAAGTAGGATAGTGGTAGGTGTGGTTCACTCAGTGTGTAGAGTGGATCTAAGCCGTTTGGACTCTATGGCGTTACAAAAAATTGTCACACTCCAAAATTTATGATTTTAGGTTGTGCATAGAAAACATTAAGTAAAATAAATGATTTCAATATTGATATAAAATTTTCCAATATTAGTTTAAGTTTCCACAAATTTAGATGTACAAAATGGTGTTTTTCAAATATTTTAGAATTAATTTGATGTGCTTTGGTTGATGTGATGCTTGATTTTAGTGTTTATGAGTGCAAACGGTTTCAAAATACGATAGGACGACATATCTTTCGCTCTATAGAAACTCCAGAGAAATTTGCCAACCTTTTCTGAAATTAAATCCCTTTTTCTTTGAGCTTTATCTTTTCCCCGATCATCTCAATAATCTTTTCTTGAGTTTCAAACTCTTTCTTTTGATCCATCACGTTCATATATAACTTGGGAAATTTTCTCAAAATTTCTCTAGTTTCTGTGTTTTTTCGTGGCTTAAATATGATTTCAGGATTTTTCTAGAATTATTTTTAAACAGGAAATAAATCCCGAAATTAAGAAATTCTGAAAAGTTTCCAAACCCTACAACTATATATATGTCAGTGTAGCCCTCGACGCGCTGGTTTCAGAAGTACGACCCGTTTCGCAAGCCGTCACTCCTATCTACGCACATCGGACGCCGAAGTTCTGCTTGTCTAGGTTTCCGGCGAACCTTCGGCGAGGTTTCCCGGCCATCTCCGGTGTCACCGTCTGAAGCCATCACCACTACGAGGTTCGTATCGTCGTCCTCTACACCGGCACGCCCTTAGTTTTGTGAATCCGTCACCGTTTGACCCGTTCCCATCCTTTCGGTTTGTTCTCCGGCGAGGTCATCCATGGACGTCATCTCTTTCTTCGTTCTCCGGCCACCGCGGTCCCGTGCGCCGCCACCCGCGGTCCTGTCCTCGCGCGGTCGCCCGGGGCCCTGCGGAGCCTCGCCCCGCGCCCCTTGCTGCGCCTCTGCGTGCAGTAGCGCCGGTGCCCTATGGCCGATCGGCCATGGTCGTGGCCACCGTGCGGGCCTTGCCCGGCCCCACGTGTGGGCCTGCGCCGTGCCGGTGCGTTGCGACCGCTGCTGGCTGAGCCCTGCTGGAGCTTGCTTCCTCTCCCGTGAAGCACAGCAGCAGCAGTGTAACACCCAAATTTTAGAGATAACAAAATTGGAATAAGTTAGATAATAAATAATGGCCAATATAAAATAATAATAAAATAAGTTTGATGTTGCATTCATGCTGTTGCATCTATTTTCTTCTGTGTAGTGGATTTATTTTATTTTGTGTTGGCTTGAAAGATTTTATTTGGAATAGTTTGTTAAATAAGCAAATAAAAAAAAAAGGAAGAAGAAGCTTACCTGGTGTTGGCGGCCTGGAAAGTCACCTGACCGGCCCGTTTTGTTTTTTTTTCTCCTTTCCGCGCCGTGGGCCGAATCGACCGAGCCAGTCGGCCCAATCCATGCGGCCTCAGTCGGCCCAGGCCGGATGAGCCGCAGCAGCCGTTCCCCCTCTCATGAGCCGCTGACCATTGGACCCCACCTGTCGGTTTTCTCCTACCTCCAGACGTGACCGAGCCGGACTCGAGTATCCCAACCACCGAATCTTATCACCGCCTTACCTGGGATATCTTACCCGAAAACGACGATTTGAGGCTATAAAAAAGTAGCCGGGTACCTTTAGTTTCCGTTTTTCAACTAAAAAGCTAGGGTTGCCACGGGAGAATCGAGCTTTAGGGTTTGAGTTGTTGGAGGCCGGCGGTAGATTGGGGAGGGAGCTTTCGGGAGGCATCGAGGCCGATTTCTCTACTTGGGTGAGCTTATTTTCTTCTCCTCTTGCTTTCCACGCTTTCAATTGAGGTTTTGGTAAGGTGAATCGAGGTGTTGGAGCTCACCGTCGGGTCGGCCATGGAGCCGCCGCCCCCTTGTCGTCGCGTGCTGCGTTCGGTGATCGTAGATAGTTTGTTTTCGGGTAGATGTGATCGCGTGGAGCTTCTCCACCGATTGGAGATGGTAGGGGGGTGAGTGGTGGTCAGATTTTGCGGGGCCGACGAACTCCGGCGAGCCGGCCATGGCGGGTACGGCGGCCGGTGGCCGAATGGGAGGAAGAAGGATCGGATTTGTGACTGTGTAGTTGCTGGTGATCGTGAACCGTCCGATTCGAAATCAACGATCGAGATTAGATCATACCCCTTCGCGGGTAATCTTTTTAAAGAGACCCTCAAGTTTTTAGAAACTAACCCGCGGTCCTTGGCGCATTCCAGAAAATTACGTTTTCACATTTGGAAGGCGTATTTTCAACCGGTTAAATCAAAAATACGTTTTCAGCAATTTACAGTTTTGCCACTGGAATTGTTTTAGTCATAAAATCTTCGTTTTAACTCCGATTTGATCCGTTCAAATTGCGTTAGGTTCGTATTTGCGAACTCTACATGTTAGTATAGTTTTACAGTTAGTTTTGATAATTTATTTTTCGAGTTTATAATTAAGTATTTATTTATCTATAGGAAATCTTAGAAAATTCATAACTTTTACGTTTTAACTCCGATTTTGGTGATCTTTGCGTCTGTGTGATCGTAGAAACGTGTAGAAGAGTTTTATAAACTTTTATTACTGTTTTGTTACTGTTGGTGTACTGTTCTAATTATATCTATTTGTTTGCTTCGTGTATGTTTGATTGGATGCATGTATGTTGTTGATTGATGATCGAGTATAGAAGGTGAGCAGTACTTGGACGATTCGGAGTATTACTTTGAGCCAAGTCAGCAGTATCATTTGGAGAGCTTTGATCAAGGCAAGTATAACACAGGACTATCCTTGTTACCTATACATTGAATTATCATACATATGCATGTGCTTACCTTGACAACCTTAGAGATTATAACTTAGTGATTGTTATCTTGATTCCTTGACAACCTTGGGAATGCATATGGGTAGCTATTGCTAGTGCTTAAACTAAGAACAATGATCTTGTAATTTGATTAATGGATTAAGCAATCAACTATTAAGATGATTTTATTATTGTTAAAAGGGGGCTAGAGCTTGTGTATTATTTTGATGCTCTAGTTACTCTCCGTAAGGACTTATCTGTACGTGATCATCCGGGATATATAGTACAGCTGTGAGGGCTATATGGCTCTGGCTCTAGTTGTTCAAGAGACCTTTTCTAGCTTGTTAGTGGTTACCTTAAATGGCGTAAGAATGGCTTGACACTTTGGGTGTAGTGCGAGCCCCTGGCCTAGTGTGTATAGGCTGCGGTTGTTGTGCCACAGGGAAGGGGGGTTCTACATCTGCCTGCCGAGTGAAATCTAATGGCCCTAACTTGTTAGACGAACTTTTGAGTGGCTTTATATGGTTCTCGGGTGTTTGGGCTTGATCTCCCCACTCATTTGGAAATCATGACTTACAGTGAAAGTGTACACCTCTGCGCAGAGTTAAAAACTGGTATACTAGCCGTGCTCACGGATACGAGCGGCCTTGGAACATTTACAGATAGATGATCACCATTGTTATATCATGTTTAATTACTGTTGTTATTATTATGCTCTTGTTAATGCTATTCATTATCCTTATTACAATTGATCATTGGTTCTTTAATGGGAAGTGGTTTATCTTGATGCTACTCAATTGCTAATATATGATTAAAAAGCTAAACGCAGTTAAACAGTGTCTAGCCTTTTTGAGCCTCATGAACCCTGTGTTATATTTGTGGAGTTCGACATGAACTCACTCTTGCTATTTCCACCATAACAGATGAAGATAATGAGGAAGATTATCGGAATGAGTACTAGTCTTGATGTCAACCAGTCAACCGTGTCCCTGTGTGGAGTTTCCGCTGAAGAATTATTATTAGTTATTATTATCTATCGTTCAAGACTATGTCTTAAATACTTATTCGTTATGTAATAAGCACTGTGATGATACTTTGTAATTTGTCAACTTATGTGTGCGACTGTTTCCTGGGGTGCACATGAGTCTTTTATACATCCTATTTTTATCCTTAAAAATGGGTGTGACAGATTGGTATCGGAGCCGTGTTGACTGTAGGACGCAAGCCTAGTTAGAATGGTCGTTGATAGCATCCATACCTCACTTAATTCATGCTTCGTCTTTCACCTTGTTAATTACTAAAGTTTTATGCTTCCTCTACTTTATTCTATTGCGAAAATACATTGATTCTATCTAATCTATGTCTAAATCTTGTAGATGCCTCCTCATCCCCGTTTGTCAGCTGCACAATATGTTGCCCGTTTCAAACCCCAGGAGCCAAAGGAAGAGGGCGATCAAGAGCTATCCGATGCTGAATCAAGAGTTGGTAATACGCCTATGGAGGATGTAGTTATGGGGTGGACTACGAAGTTTCATATCATGGTTCCTAAGGCTGATGCTTTCTTCCATGATATGTTGACAAGAACCTTGGATAACTACTACTACGACTGGGAGGCTACTTTAGAGTATCGCAGTGCAGAGTATAGTCATCCATGGATGGATTCCTATTGGAAGACGGAATTATGGGTCAAGAAAAGGGATCCTACCACTAAGGAGCCTAAGGTGGAGTCAAAGTTCATTACCCGAGTGAGCCGGGCAACTGTGGAGACAAGCATGGAGGATGTCGCTTTCAATGCATTTGTTTACTACCATGGTCTACGCTCGGACAAGACGTTAAAGGGTGCACTTCGGCATTTTCCTTGTTTCTTGCATGACAAGGGTATTTGGACCGTGCCGCCTGCAGATGATTCCTCCTTGACTTTACAAGCTACGGTGGGATTAGCTCGTGAATTGGCTCTCCATGAGGTGGACTTGAAGGATGAGTTGCTGAAGGAAAAAGAACTTAAGGAGCAAGCTTACAAGGAGATTGACCAATTAAGGGCGGAGTTAGGTCGTCCCAAGATTTATGAGAAGCTTAATTAGGCAATAGGAAAAATCCCTATGTAATAGGAACGATAGTAGTTGCGAGTTAACTTTAAGTTTGGATTGTTTTAAGAGTCAGTTTGTGGTGTGAACAATTGTGTGATT
The DNA here is from genome assembly GCA_038087645.1 of Saccharum hybrid cultivar R570. Taxonomy (NCBI): domain Eukaryota; kingdom Viridiplantae; phylum Streptophyta; class Magnoliopsida; order Poales; family Poaceae; genus Saccharum; species Saccharum hybrid cultivar. The sequence continues at coordinate 16,497,448 of JAQSUU010000551.1, read as the reverse complement.
GATGGATTGTTATTATGATAATGTGTGATTTGGATCTTTGTAATGTGTGCTGGAGTTTTGTAGACATGCCTACAAATTCCATGGTTAAGAATATTAAGTTTGATCAAGATATATTAGTTGAATATGAGGTTAAATTAGTTCTGTCCTTTGCTGATTTTTGGATCAGTCTGGGATGTTTTAGAAATAACTTAAAATCCGTTCATGAGAAATTTAAGAAATTTTACTGGGAATAATTAGACTTCTATATCTTTCCAATCCCACAAGAATCACCTTAATATCTATTATGAGTTAAGAGATATACCTGTTTCAAGTTGGAGTTACTGCACAGTCTGGAAATCTGGAACAGTTTCTGTTAAGTTCAGTTTTTGACCAATTTATTGACAGAATCAGAAAAAGTGTTGTGAATACGAGTTGTAGATAATTTTATAAGCTTTCCAACCATGTAAAGATCATCTGATTTGGACATCTGTAGCTCGAGATATGACAGTTTTATTGAGTTGCTGAAATTGGAGTTCGCCCAGAAAATCAGATTTTGTTTATCTATTGAATACATCATCTCGGATCGTACTGAATTTCAATTTCTGTGTTTTTGGAAATAGATGTCAGGCAGAGGTCGTGGCAGAGGTCGTGGAGGTGCTAACATACCTATTACTATGGAGGAACTCATGCAAACTCAGAACCAGATGATGCAGATGTTTATGCAGCACATGCAGAACAATCCCCCTGTTGGAGGACCACCACCTGTTCAAGTAAGGGATAAGCGTGGAGAATTTTTGAAGGGACGCCCTCCAGTGTTTTCTCATGCTGCTGATCCTTTAGAAGCAGATGATTGGGTAAGGGCAGTGGAGAAACAACTGAATATAGCTCAATGCAATGATATGGAAAAGGTGTTGTATGCATCTGGTCAGTTACAAGGGACAGCTCAGACTTGGTGGGAGTCGTACCAGGCTGCACGCCCTGACAATGCTCCTCCTATCACTTGGAATGAGTTTGTTAGAGATTTTCGAGCTCGTCATATTCCTGAAGGTATAATTGAGCTGAAGCAGGAAGAATTCAGAAACCTGAGGATGGGACAGATGAGTGTGAGTGAATATCATGACAGGTTTACCCAGTTGGCTCGCTATGCTCCCAACGAAGTTAGGGAAGATGCAGACAAGCAGCGTCTTTTCTTGAAGGGAATATATTATGATCTTCGCTTGCAGCTGAAGGGGAATAACTATGCTAGTTTTCAAGAGCTGGTGAACAAAGCGATTGTGCTGGATAATGAGCGTAGGGAGATGGATAGAAAGAGGAAGATGAAGGTGCAAGGCTCAGGAAGCAACAACCGTCAACGCACAAATTCTCAGCATGGCTTTCATCAGAAGTTTCAGGGACCGGTTAGCCAGTGGAATCGCAATTCAAATCAGAGGTGGTCCCAAAATTGGCAAAACAATCAGTCGCAACAGCGTTCATCATATCCACAGCGTCAACAGTATCAGCAGACTGGGCAACAGACTCCTCGCACTGGAAATCCCAATGCTACCCCCATAAAGAATAGTACTCCCAGCACTCCTATTAGATGCTTTGTCTGTGGTAAAGAGGGTCATTTGTCTTATAATTGTCCTGAGAAGCAGAACCAACAGACTCCTCAGAGCCAGAAGAGCAACCAGAGGCAATCCGGTGCTGGAAGGGTGAATCACGTGTCTTCTGATACAGCTCATAATGCACCAGAAGTTATGATTGGTACGTTCAATGTACATTCCACTCCCGCAACTGTTCTTTTTGACTCTGGAGCATCTCATACATTCATATCCAATATTTTTGTTAAAATGCATAGTATACCCATGCTAGCTATGAAAGAACCTCTCTTAGTAAATTCACCTGGAGGTACCATGCAAACCAGTAATCGTTGTCTTCTGATTAGTATGGTATTAAGGGGGGTAGAGTTTAAGATAACTCCTATAGTGTTGAGAACATCTGGGATTGATGTGATATTGGGTATGGACTGGATGATGCAAAATCAGGCAGAGATTCAGTGTCAGCAGAAAGTGGTAGCTGTGACTGCGCCTAATGGAGATAAAATCAATGTGGATGTAGCAATGCAGAAGCAACCAACCGCGGTGGTGAATCAGATTGAAGATACTATTAAGGAGAATTCAGTGATTGAGGAATTTCCGGATGTCTTCCCTGATGAATTGCCAGGTATGCCACCTGACCGAGACATTGAATTTCTTATTGAATTATTACCTGGAACTGCACCTATAGCCAAACGACCATATAGGATGGGAGTAGATGAATTAGAAGAACTTAAGAAACAAATTAAAGAATTACAAGAAAAAGGTTTTATTCGACCTAGTTCATCACCTTGGGGAGCACCAGTTATTTTCGTTGATAAGAAAGATGGTGGTCAGAGGATGTGTGTTGATTATCGGTCATTAAATGAAGTAACTATCAAGAATAAGTATCCTTTGCCCCGGATTGATGACTTGTTTGATCAGTTGAGAGGTGCTTGTGTGTTCTCTAAGATTGATTTACGTTCTGGATATCATCAGTTGAAGATTCGTGCCTCTGATATTCCAAAGACAGCTTTTACTACAAGGTATGGATTGTATGAGTATACTGTTATGTCGTTTGGATTGACCAATGCACCTGCATACTTTATGTACATGATGAATAAGGTGTTCATGGAATACTTGGATAAGTTTGTGGTAGTGTTTATTGATGATATACTGGTATTTTCCAAGACAGAGGTAGAGCATACTGAACATTTGAGGTTGGTATTGCAGAAGCTTAGAGAGCATAAACTGTATGCGAAGCGAAGTAAATGTGAGTTTTGGTTGAAGGAAGTTTCTTTTCTTGGTCATATTGTTTCTAATGGAGGTATATCAGTGGATCCAGGCAAGGTAAAGGATGTATTGAATTGGAAACCACCTATTGATGTTAGCGAGATTCGTAGTTTCTTGGGATTAGCTGGATATTACAGACGATTCATTGAAGGGTTTTCTAAACTTGCTAAACCTATGACATCTCTGTTAGAGAAGAATGCCAAGTTTGTGTGGTCAGATAAATGTCAAGATAGTTTTGAGGAGTTGAAGAAGAGGTTAACTACAGCGCCTATTTTGGTTTTACCAGATTTGAGTAAGAAGTTTTCTATTTATTGTGATGCTTCTCGTCAAGGTTTGGGATGTGTTCTTATGCAAGAAGGCAGAGTTATGGCATATGCATCTAGACAGTTGAGAAAGCATGAGTTGAATTATCCTACACATGATTTGGAGTTAGCAGCTGTCGTTCATGCTTTAAAGATTTGGAGACATTATTTGATTGGACATAAGAGTGATATATACACTGATCATAAGAGTTTGAAGTATATTTTCACTCAGTCAGATCTGAATTTGAGGCAACGCAGATGGTTGGAGTTGATTAAGGATTATGATATTGAGATACACTATCATCCTGGCAAGGCTAATGTAGTAGCTGATGCTCTTAGTAGGAAGAGTTATGCCAATGAGATAAGAACATTGTCTATGGCTAGTGAGTTATGTGCTGAATTTGAATATTTGAACTTGGGAATTGTTACTAATGCAATGGAATTAGTAATAGAGCCTACTTTAGAGCAAGAGATCTATAAGGGTCAATTGAAGGATGAGAAACTAAAGAAGATAGCGGAGGATATAGTGATTGGTAAGTCACCAGGCTTTAGAATGGATGATAATGGAATTTTGTGGTTTGGAAAGAGGCTGTGTGTACCTGAGGATCAAGCTATTAGACAGGCAATTCTTCGTGAAGCTCATGAGTCAGCTTATTCTATTCATCCTGGTAGTACTAAGATGTATTTGGATCTTAAACAGAAATATTGGTGGGTTGGACTAAAGCGAGATGTGGCTGAGTATGTGGCTTTGTGTGATACTTGTCAGAGGGTGAAAGCAGAGCATCAGAGACCTGCTGGATTGTTGCAACCAATGAAGATCCCTGAATGGAAGTGGGAGGAAGTTGGTATGGACTTTATAGTGGGGTTACCGCGTACTCAGAGAGGTTATGATTCTATTTGGGTGATAGTGGATAGGTTGACTAAAGTTGCTCATTTTATTCCAGTCAAGACTAACTACACGGGAGTACAATTAGCTACCTTGTATATGGAAAGGATAGTATGTTTGCATGGAGTACCAAAGAAAATTGTGTCTGATCGGGGTACGCAGTTTACATCGCACTTTTGGCAAGCTGTGCATGAATCTTTAGGAACTAAATTGAATTTTAGTACAGCATATCATCCACAGACAGATGGACAGACTGAAAGGACCAACCAGGTATTAGAGGATATGTTGAGAGCCTGTGCATTGCAATATGGAACTAGTTGGGATAAGAGTTTGCCTTATGCAGAATTTTCTTACAATAACAGTTATCAACAGAGTCTTAAGATGGCACCGTTTGAAGCTTTGTATGGACGAAAGTGTAGAACTCCATTGTTTTGGGATCAGACAGGTGAATCTCAGGTGTTTGGTACAGATGTTCTTAGAAACGCAGAAGATCAAGTACGAGTGATTCGTGAGAATTTGAGAGTGGCACAGTCTCGTCAGAAGAGTTATGCTGATAATAGAAGAAGAGATCTAGTTTTTGAAGTAGGTGATTATGTTTATTTGAAGGTGTCACCTATGAGAAGTGTGAAGAGATTTAACATGAAAGGTAAACTAGCACCAAGGTATGTTGGACCATTTAAAGTTATTGCTAGACGTGGGGAAGTTGCTTACCAATTGGAGTTGCCTGAGAATTTATCTGGAGTACATGATGTGTTCCATGTTTCACAACTTAAGAAGTGTTTGCGTGTGCCTGAGGAGCAGATACCTTTAGAAGAGTTGACTGTTAAGGAAGATCTTACATATGAAGAGTTTCCGATCAAGATTTTAGAAACTGCTGAGAGAGTTACTCGAAGTCGGATTATTAAGATGTGCAAAGTACATTGGAATCGGTATTCAGAGGCAGAGGCAACTTGGGAAAGAGAGGATGAATTGAAGAAATCATATCCACAGTTATTTGAGTAAGCAGTTCAATCTCGAGGACGAGATTCTTTTAAGGGGGGTAGAATTTGTAACACCCAAATTTTAGAGATAACAAAATTGGAATAAGTTAGATAATAAATAATGGCCAATATAAAATAATAATAAAATAAGTTTGATGTTGCATTCATGCTGTTGCATCTATTTTCTTCTGTGTAGTGGATTTATTTTATTTTGTGTTGGCTTGAAAGATTTTATTTGGAATAGTTTGTTAAATAAGCAAATAAAAAAAAAGGAAGAAGAAGCTTACCTGGTGTTGGCGGCCTGGAAAGTCACCTGACCGGCCCGTTTTGTTTTTTTTTCTCCTTTCCGCGCCGTGGGCCGAATCGACCGAGCCAGTCGGCCCAATCCATGCGGCCTCAGTCGGCCCAGGCCGGATGAGCCGCAGCAGCCGTTCCCCCTCTCATGAGCCGCTGACCATTGGACCCCACCTGTCGGTTTTCTCCTACCTCCAGACGTGACCGAGCCGGACTCGAGTATCCCAACCACCGAATCTTATCACCGCCTTACCTGGGATATCTTACCCGAAAACGACGATTTGAGGCTATAAAAAAGTAGCCGGGTACCTTTAGTTTCCGTTTTTCAACTAAAAAGCTAGGGTTGCCACGGGAGAATCGAGCTTTAGGGTTTGAGTTGTTGGAGGCCGGCGGTAGATTGGGGAGGGAGCTTTCGGGAGGCATCGAGGCCGATTTCTCTACTTGGGTGAGCTTATTTTCTTCTCCTCTTGCTTTCCACGCTTTCAATTGAGGTTTTGGTAAGGTGAATCGAGGTGTTGGAGCTCACCGTCGGGTCGGCCATGGAGCCGCCGCCCCCTTGTCGTCGCGTGCTGCGTTCGGTGATCGTAGATAGTTTGTTTTCGGGTAGATGTGATCGCGTGGAGCTTCTCCACCGATTGGAGATGGTAGGGGGGTGAGTGGTGGTCAGATTTTGCGGGGCCGACGAACTCCGGCGAGCCGGCCATGGCGGGTACGGCGGCCGGTGGCCGAATGGGAGGAAGAAGGATCGGATTTGTGACTGTGTAGTTGCTGGTGATCGTGAACCGTCCGATTCGAAATCAACGATCGAGATTAGATCATACCCCTTCGCGGGTAATCTTTTTAAAGAGACCCTCAAGTTTTTAGAAACTAACCCGCGGTCCTTGGCGCATTCCAGAAAATTACGTTTTCACATTTGGAAGGCGTATTTTCAACCGGTTAAATCAAAAATACGTTTTCAGCAATTTACAGTTTTGCCACTGGAATTGTTTTAGTCATAAAATCTTCGTTTTAACTCCGATTTGATCCGTTCAAATTGCGTTAGGTTCGTATTTGCGAACTCTACATGTTAGTATAGTTTTACAGTTAGTTTTGATAATTTATTTTTCGAGTTTATAATTAAGTATTTATTTATCTATAGGAAATCTTAGAAAATTCATAACTTTTACGTTTTAACTCCGATTTTGGTGATCTTTGCGTCTGTGTGATCGTAGAAACGTGTAGAAGAGTTTTATAAACTTTTATTACTGTTTTGTTACTGTTGGTGTACTGTTCTAATTATATCTATTTGTTTGCTTCGTGTATGTTTGATTGGATGCATGTATGTTGTTGATTGATGATCGAGTATAGAAGGTGAGCAGTACTTGGACGATTCGAAGTATTACTTTGAGCCAAGTCAGCAGTATCATTTGGAGAGCTTTGATCAAGGCAAGTATAACACAGGACTATCCTTGTTACCTATACATTGAATTATCATACATATGCATGTGCTTACCTTGACAACCTTAGAGATTATAACTTAGTGATTGTTATCTTGATTCCTTGACAACCTTGGGAATGCATATGGGTAGCTATTGCTAGTGCTTAAACTAAGAACAATGATCTTGTAATTTGATTAATGGATTAAGCAATCAACTATTAAGATGATTTTATTATTGTTAAAAGGGGGCTAGAGCTTGTGTATTATTTTGATGCTCTAGTTACTCTCCGTAAGGACTTATCTGTACGTGATCATCCGGGATATACAGTACAGCTGTGAGGGCTATATGGCTCTGGCTCTAGTTGTTCAAGAGACCTTTTCTAGCTTGTTAGTGGTTACCTTAAATGGCGTAAGAATGGCTTGACACTTTGGGTGTAGTGCGAGCCCCTGGCCTAGTGTGTATAGGCTGCGGTTGTTGTGCCACAGGGAAGGGGGGTTCTACATCTGCCTGCCGAGTGAAATCTAATGGCCCTAACTTGTTAGACGAACTTTTGAGTGGCTTTATATGGTTCTCGGGTGTTTGGGCTTGATCTCCCCACTCATTTGGAAATCATGACTTACAGTGAAAGTGTACACCTCTGCGCAGAGTTAAAAACTGGTATACTAGCCGTGCTCACGGATACGAGCGGCCTTGGAACATTTACAGATAGATGATCACCATTGTTATATCATGTTTAATTACTGTTGTTATTATTATGCTCTTGTTAATGCTATTCATTATCCTTATTACAATTGATCATTGGTTCTTTAATGGGAAGTGGTTTATCTTGATGCTACTCAATTGCTAATATATGATTAAAAAGCTAAACGCAGTTAAACAGTGTCTAGCCTTTTTGAGCCTCATGAACCCTGTGTTATATTTGTGGAGTTCGACATGAACTCACTCTTGCTATTTCCACCATAACAGATGAAGATAATGAGGAAGATTATCGGAATGAGTACTAGTCTTGATGTCAACCAGTCAACCGTGTCCCTGTGTGGAGTTTCCGCTGAAGAATTATTATTAGTTATTATTATCTATCGTTCAAGACTATGTCTTAAATACTTATTCGTTATGTAATAAGCACTTGATGATACTTTGTAATTTGTCAACTTATGTGTGCGACTGTTTCCTGGGGTGCACATGAGTCTTTTATACATCCTATTTTTATCCTTAAAAATGGGTGTGACAAGCAGCCCCATGGCTTCCATGGCCATATCGTGAGGAAGATAATACCAGAGGTAGAAGTCAAAGTAATTACAAGTTTACCATTGTTCATATTAACTCCGCCGATTAATCGTTTTAGCTCCGTTTCGAATCGTTCTAGTTGCGTTGGATTTATTTCGATGTGATCTACATGCTAGTGTCATCATTTTTTATGTCACGTGAATGTATATTTGGTCAAATAATAATTTGTACAGTTGAGTTTCTAATTAAAAGAAATATAGGTTCTATACGGTGTTTTTGTATGTGAATATTAATATGACTTAATTGAATTGCTATCAACCTGTTTCAAATTATAATTTGTTTCGCTGAACCCACGTCATATGCAGTTATACTAGATGCTCTCACATTTTAATTTCTTTTGCAAGCTATAGTTTGAATGACTTAAATAAATATAAGGCATAAACATAGAAATAAAACATGTCCAGATTAGCTCGAACTTTTCAATAAAAATACATAACCTGAATTGATAAACTTGATATTGTTTTGTTTAGTTAAAATGAACCAAGCATATAGTCTTTTGTTTTCTGTTATACTATATAAAACTCACGGTAATCAAATATTAATGTGATTAATGGGTACGTAACCAGTTTCCAATTTAAAAATAATGTAGGCGATACACTTCAATTTTATATATGTAAATAAATAAATGTTAATATAATTAACTACTAACATAGATATATTTTTAATTTGTAAATTGCTTAGGCTAGACACGGTGGTGTAATATGAAATACGTTTAGATGCTCTGACAAGATTATTTCTTTTGTAAAGATAAAGTATAACTTGCTTAATAAATTATTGTGCGAGAACATTTATAAAATGTATAAACTATGATTAGCGTCAACTTAGTGTTAAATTTAAATATGATTTGTATAATCGATCGGAACTAATAACTTTTCCATGATCAATGGTCAGCCTGGCTTCCTTGCCCCATTATTATCTTGGTTGTAAATACTATTAACGTCATGTCTACACTGTTTAGACGTAATCCACGACATAACGTAGCAGCAGCGAATATCACGACACATGTTTCTGAGTTTTATTTATAAATTAAATACTAGTTTGATAAACGTGCATGCTATCAGTTTTCTAAATTAAAAGCAAGCATAGGTTCCACGTCACGATTTTCTTAAACAAATATTTATATTGTTAACTGCTACAAACATTTATATTGTTAATTGCTAACCCAAAAATATGTTAAACCTTTGCTTAGCTCAAACATGCACCATATATAATTTAAATAGATATTCTCACGTGTTCTTCTACATCTAAAGTTTAATTCGAATTAAATTATATGATCATATTCATTAATAAAATATGACTAGTCCTAACTCGACTTTGAATTAAAAGATGATATGACTAATCTGAATTAACGTCATTCATATGATTTCTCTTAATTAAAATAAATCAAGCTTGTTGTTTGTTTTCTCTTTTATATGAAGAAACGCTTGGTAGATATGATTGTTTTTAATAATAAATTTGTTTGCGGCGTTTCACGACCGTAGCATCGAAGTTATCTTTTAGTACAATGTTTTTATCTTGTGTGGTGTACTGTTCTTAGTTGTGTTTATTGTCTATTTTGCTTGGTTGCTACGAGTAGAGAAAGCGTGGTTTGTTAGCAATGAAGACCAGGAGCTGAGGATCGACAGTCGAAGCAAAAGGACTTGAGACCAGAAGATAGCAGTTGAAGGTTTATGAGTAGCTAACTCTGGGAAAAAGACAAGTATAATATGGGATATTCCTTGTTGTCCTATTCATGATTTAATTAGACATATGCATGTGTCAATTTGCTCAACATAACGATATCCTAGTCTTTGATTATCTTGTATCTTGTACCTTGTTACCGATGGGTTACACTTGCATATGGGTAGTTACTAGCGCTCAACTTAAATGCATTGGATCCTAACAATGATTAACAACTATATGCAACATTTGTTAAAACTTGCTTTTGAGAAATCTGAACTTAGGGCGAGAGAGCTTTTGTTTATCATGACGGTCTAGGCCCTCCATAAGGACTTATTCATCGGCAAAAACTGGGACTTATAGTACAGCTGTGAGGGCCACATGGCTCTGGCTTTAGTTAAGTATGAAGACCTTTTCTAGTATGTTAGAGGTTACCCGAATGGCGCAAAAGGGGTCTGCCAACTCGGGTATAGTTTGGCTCCTGTCCCTATGTGTATAGGCTGCATGTTATTGTGCCATTTGGGAAGGGGAGACCTATATCTGCTTGCCACCAAAACCTAGCGGCTCTAACATGTTAGACGAACTTTTGAAAGGCTTCATAGTGAACCCTATCGGCCTTCCTTGGAAGTGGGCTAAGAGGCTGATCACCTCAGACGAAAGGGTAAATCACGACTCATAGTGAAAGTGTACACCTCTGTGTAGAGTTTAATAAACTGTTATAACAGCCGTGCCCACGGTCATGGGTGGCCCGAAAAACTCATGAAATAGATGATCTCTTGCTGATGATATTATTGATGATGATTAATGATGATGTTTACTTATTCATGATACTGTTGTGGTTACTTGGGGCTTAAGCATAACCATGATTTAATTAATGTTAAGGTGTAACTTATTAAAAGGAAACTGTAGTACAACCAGTGTCAACCTTTGAGCCTCATGAACCCTTGTTATATTTGATGAGTTCGACATGGACTCACTCTTGCTATTTCCCCACACTCCAGTGTGTAGTAAGGTGCTGCTTAGAAGAAGAATAAAGGTGTAGTGGAGTTTCTAGAAGTCTATAAGAAGTGCTTGACATACGGAGCCCCCAGTCAGCCGTCCCTGATAATAATAGAGCCCGAGCAGAAGCTTAGCCACCGTTCCGCGACACTCTGATAGTTATAAGTGTTAATATAGTATGTTTCCCGCTTTATATAGACATTGTTTTGATATTTCTATTCTGTTGTTGTATGTGTGGACTTTCTAGGCACACATATGACGAGCCTGGTCTTCTTTGGAAAACCGGGCGTGACAGAATTTAAGGCTAAAAACTAGGTACTTGAAAGGAATTACAACAGAGCAACTATTCATTATTTTCATTTTTAGGAGATTATCTTTAGAGTCCCTTTTTATTTATTTAGCTCGTAAAAGGAATTAAAGCAAACTAGACACACTCTTTTTATTTTATTTTTATTTTTAGATCACACATTATAACTATATATATTTCTATAAAGATAACTTTTTATTTTGTTTTTAGTTATTCACCCCTTTTTTAAACAAACAAAGAATAGTAAAAGGAAATTAAATACTTATCTAGATACAGGGGATGCATTCTCCCCCAAGTTGGTTGTCGTAGTTGCTCAACGAGGTGGACGAATGTGGAGGTGCTAGAATAGAGCCTCCTAGTTCTAGTTTTGCTATTGCTATTGTTGATGGAGGCTGGCCACCTCATGTCCCATAGTAGCCTACCATTGTGTGTGATTATGTGACATACCTTGGATGACAGTTGCCTCTCATCAATGGTTGTGAGCCTGTTGTCGAATTCAGAACTTCCACTTGTAGAATTTGGGGATCAACTCCCCCACACTTTAATCGAAGTGTGTTCTGCTCATAAAGAGAAGGTAGAGATCAAGTGTATAGGCTCTGTTGGTGGAAAAACATCAATAGAACCAAATCTTTATTTATTCTTCTCTAGCCTTAGGCACATCGAATCATGTTACGGTTGATGTTATGTGCATTCATTCTTATAACATGGGCAATAAGATCAGAAGGATAAAAACAAGAGTGGAGTTGCTTAACCAATGGGAGGATTGTCCATCTTTATAATGTATCAAACTTTACATGATTATGACTATCATCTTCTAAGGGTAAGATATGCAACATTTTAGCTCATTTGGTTAAGACTATGAGATCAAGAAAATGGTGCTATGAACAACTTAAGGAACAAGACATGTTGAGTTAATTAGGTTGGATTAAGCAAAGTTGTAACTCGAACATATTTGTTTCTTCATTTATGTGCTTACTAAGATCAAGAGGAAAATGTTGACCACTTACCTTAAGATGTTACTTTCATTATTGGAGCGTGATGACACCATGTGATGAAAGGTAGATGACTTGTGGTGGTCTTCTCTTCCTGCTTGAAGCTTTTCTTGCTTGAACTGTTTGTGAGCATCTTGTCTCCTATGTCACACTCCTTTCTCATTCTTTTGTTATGACATCTTTTTGTTCTTTCTTTTGTGGATCTTGTCATTCTGTTTGGACCTTCTACTCTACCCATTGTTTCTTCTCTGTAAAGGATTAGTTCACCCTAGGCATTCGGTTAACCAAAACTGATCGGTTCAGTTCCTCGGTTATTTGCAAAATTTGGTTAATTGAAAACTGAGAACTGATCGGTTAGCGCAAAAACTAGGAACCGATGAATTTTAGTCTTGGTTAGTTCAGTTCGGTTTCGATTCTAACTGAACTAACTGAGCCATAGATTTCAGCGATGAAACACATGAAAAAATGCAAAAATCATGACCATATTTAGCAGAAAAAGAATGCAAAAAATCACTCCAGATCCGGTCCTCCACGACGAGGAGAGAGCAATCAACCCTCTGCCCTAGATCTTGGTAGGCAGCAATGGTGGTGGCAGGCGGTGCCGTTGCCGGGCTCCTGGTAGGTGGTGATGATGGCTCGAGTTTCAGGCAAGCACAGGAAGCAGCGGTGGTGACGGACTCTAGGAGAGCGGAGGTAGAGGGGCGGCTCGTTGCTCATCCTCCCGAGTCTAGGCGAAGGGGCGGCTAGGGTGGCTCGATCTCTAGGCCCTGCCGAGGTGGTGTCACAGCAAACATGAAGGGGTGTTGAGCAAGGGGATGGGGGAGTAGGGGCGGCGGCTTCCTGAGAGCTGGTGTGCGGATGGGGGAGATTGGGCAATGGAAAGAGACCTTTGCTTCTATATATACATAGGGTTGTTTACTTGGGCTTGGGCTTGACATTTGTTGATGGGCCTCTTTCATCATCTCGATTATTTTGGTTAACCGAGGTAGAGAACTGAATTAACCTGACTAATTTCGGTTCCTAGAAAATAGGAACCGAACTAATAACCAAATTCTTTGGTTCTGGTTCTTTTGGTTTTAGTTCCTGTTATTTCGGTTTAGTTTTTGATTCTGAGTTAAATTTGCCCAGGGTTAGGATTAGTGGACAACATATACCCAAAGGAGTATACAAATGATTCAAAATAAGGATAATGTTGTCATAGAGCTAAAGGTCATATGTATCCCATGTTTTAAATAATGTGCCTTTATTATTCACCACTACTTCAAATTTTCAACAAGGTCAAGGCAAAGATGTGTGAGATTGTTTGAAGAATACCTCAAACCTTGATTTGTTTCTACAAATGATCTCCAAACATTCCCAACAAAATTTGAATATTTTCCTACAAGGGTTAGTCCATATATACAACTGAATTCTATACAAGTATGTTTTCATTCAATGATTATGTTTGAATAGTATTCCAAAGCATACTTATAACAGAACAAGGAATCTTGAAAGACTCAATATATCTATTCAAGTAGAAATAAGCATATGTATGGTGAACCAAAGGAACATGATTTTTTTATGAATTAGCAAGCTGAGCATGGCATAAAGGTAGAGATGACTAAGACAAATTAGCAACATGGCATGAGATGTTTTAAAGAACTCCATCCCCCAGACTTGAATTTTGTAGAATGCAAAATCTAGCTTGGATGATAGAATTCTCCTATGAATGTGATTCTATGTTGCATAATGCTTGATTGGATATACCTTATGTTTTCCTTCTTTTTGTTGAAATGATTAGTAACATACCTGAAGGAAACTTGTCCGATGTACCTATCAGTGAGGGCTTCATGGCTTTAGGTCCATTGAGCAGGACCTCTTCTTGTCTTTAGCTTTTTTTTGCACCATCCAATCTTGGAGATGAGGATACAAACAATTGCATGATCTTCTTCCATCAACCTTTCTTGATTTTTGTTGATCCTTGGTTAACGAGTTGGGGTTCATTGGAGATGCAAACTCATGTTCTTCCTTAATTGTCTTTATCTTCTAGTGGCATGGCAGAGAGTTGTTCTTCTTTGTTTGTTAGTGATACGCCAGCTGTCTTAATGGTCAAGGAAGGAACTTCTTTGGAATTTGCATTAAAGCTTCATCTCCAATGACTTAGGGGGTGTCATGTGTGACCTTGGTTATGACCTTACGAGACACCATCGGCAGACCATTGATCAATGATGTCTGTTGGCATGATGATGCATTCCATGATGTAGTGGCATCTCGTTGTCTTGGTTCTTTTGATGACATGCGAGATGGTGTCTTCAAAGGTGATGAAAGCAGGCATCAAATTGGCTGATATGAGGTGAGTTGCACCCTACTTCTCATCAACCTCCTAGCTTGAGTTTTGGAAAGGCTCATTGCTAGGTTGCCTTTGACGTTACTTGTGGCTAGTTGATTAGTTTGTCCACTTCCTATGAGTGAGTGCTTCTATTATAGATCCTTTTTGTGACACTTGTCTCATTTCTCTTTGTTCCATAGCTGAAGTGGTGATTTGGTTTGGGTTCTCTTGTTCATACAAACTATGAACCAAAACAACTTATATTCATTCTTTCCTACAAAATGTTAATGGACACATACCCGAGGAAATACAATAAGTTTGAAATACGGGTTATTATCCATAATTTGTATGATTTTCATCTATGCTAATGAAAGGATGGTTTTAGAATTACCTTAGCATAGATTTTGTTTATCATGTTTTATAGCAAGTTTTATGTGTTTTCTGCATTCTAGCATGGTTCAAGGCAAAGATAACTTGCAACAAGAGATAAGTGAATAAACCTTGATACTCACAATTCTTCTTTTCAGGAAGAATGAATTGGGCCTTCTTTTGTGCAAAGTTGTTGGAGTTCATCGCATGCCTTGATTCATCTCCGATGTGAATTCATCTCTTGACTTACCCAGATTGGATTTGAGAGTCTCCTGCAGGGTTAGTCCAACAAAAATAACTAGTGTCTACATATGCAATTTTTAGTTCAATAACCAAACTAGACTCCATGTCTAATTTTGATTAAGGAAGGAATTTTAACATAAGCACCATGCTTAATTTAAAAGCCAATGGAAGTATGTATAGTACTTCCAAACCAAAACTTACTACTGCAAACAAAGGTAGCATGAAAGCACTATAGAGATTTATTTAATTGGAGATGAAAAAGTATGATCACGGTGAGTGATTTTTTTAAGGTAAAGAATGCAAGTGGCATGAATGTATGCAAGCAACTAGATATGATATGGATTTAATATCAGAGAATTTAAACTAAACAGAGTGGATGCATGAATTATTTAAAGCAAACATGCAATGGTATGCAAGAATTTAAAAGATAACTACTCATCAAGTTTAAAGTCCATAAGCAAGACTATCTCACCTTTCTTGATCAAACTTACCATGACTCACATGAAAAAATTTGTGAGCAGTGCAGCATCTATATTCATAACTTGAGATGTGATTTGAATTCTTGTGACGTCGACCTTTTTCTCAAATCTACACATGGTTAGAGAATATATATATATATACACAAAACTGTGAGATGGCAGGGTTCTAGTGTTGATGGTAGAACACCCACAATAGATAACTCTACTAATGCGACTATAGTCCTACCATTTAAGAACTTGTTTGATTTAGAGTGGACTACAAAGGATAGACGGGGCTATCACCTCCTGCTGCTACCACCCAACCAGAGAATAGGGTCACTCACAGGCAGAGCATCGTATAAGCACCATGCTTACATGAGACTCGGCTACTTAGCCCAATCGATAAACTATAGCAGGCTAAGAGCTCTATGAACCCGCACACACAAGTAGAGGTAACCTTAACTAAGTAAGAGATATATATTCAAAGTAAGCATAGCCATGTAGATAAGAATATGATAAATTGATAACAAGTCTTACAAGATGTAGAAGTGAAGATACAAGGCTTTGCCGAGCCTCCAAGACTAGATCCGGAAGTTGAGCATGAGCCTAACTTGACCCTCACTCATGAGCTACTAATCTACTACATTAGAGAGCTCTAGGCCTAATCCTCCTGGTGTGTGTTGATCTGAATGAGAGATATCAATTAGGGTTTCAGGATGGCCTGAGGAAGGGGGTACATGGCTACATATATAGGCCAGAGCATCAATTCTAGACCCTCGGATCAAACCGACTTGAATAAATGGCGTAGATGTGATCTCTAAGGCAGTGGGAAACCGACGTACGAAGGAGAGACGGATTGGTGAGACCCATAGGCCGGCAGGCATACAGGTGGGGTCGGCCGGCCCCCACTATCAGGCTCTTGGCTCGATCTTCGGTGGAGAGTCTTCTTGAGGTTTCTAGAGTCTTCCCACGTTGGTTATGCTGTGAAATTACGTGATTTCCTCTGATGAATAGGCCCCCCTTGGCGGTTTTCTGATTACACCCTGCTAAAAATACAGATTCACCAAAACTCATGGAATTTATTAGTTTAAACCCCTAGACCTATGTTTGGTGATGGAATTAAGTATATATGCAGGTTATGTTGATGGTTTATAATTGGTGTTAGTGACCGTCAACAATGAATTTTTGGCTACCTTAAAGAATCAACTTAGTTTCAACAAGATGATAGAAACCCACTTGGCCCAAATAGTTGTTGCCATACCATCCTATGAAAAAGATAGAATTCCTAGCAAACCTAAAGGAACCATGGAGACAGTCAACCTTGTCACGAGAAGGTTTGACTTTTCTATAAATGGTTGGGGATTTCCTATTAACAAAGGTGTTCCTAGGAACCCTGTCATTACTTGCTCCATAGGACCCCACACTTTTCATAATGCCATTTGTGATCTAGGATCTAGTGTTAACATTATGTCTAAGGAAACTTATGATAGATTGTTTTACACTACCTTAGCTCCAATCTAAGTTTACCTACAGCTAGCTAACCAATCTTCCCGTTATCTCGAGGAAGTAGCCACTGATTTATTAGTTAGAGTGAGAGATGTTGGCGGTCACTAACGACCATTTCTAACCACCAATTATAGTCTAAAATAGGAGAAATAAACATACTTTTGACACATATGCTTTTACAATTGACCTAGTTCCACTTGTATTCGAGAAAACATGTTTTGCAGGACACACCTTCGGAATCAAGTGGAAAACAAACAAAATCAAACAAAAAGCACAAAGAAGAAAGCGTATTCCAAAAGTGCACAAAGAAAAATAAGAAGAGAGCCCCATCCAAACATCCAAACTAGGCAGAATACCACCGTGGCAGGCATCCAGGCCTAGCTAGCAGCCCACCGGAGCAAGGTGGTGGCGAGCGGGGCCAGCCAGGGAGTGCCCGCACCCTCGGCGCCGCCTCTTGGGCCCACGTTGCACAGGCAGTTTCATTAATGCTAAGGGAGGTTGGTTACATAGGTATTTCCATGTATAGCACACCAAACTGACCTCACACTAGTATAAGAAGAGGGGAGGTGCTCACCATTCAACACACAACATCATCTTGGAGCTACACCTCACCTCTCTCTACTTGTACTCTCTTCGCTTTAGTGTTAGTAGTATTTGGAACTAGCAAAGCTACTTGGAGAGCTTGTCTCCTTGGAAGAAGAGCAACTTTGGTATGAATACTATGAAGAGTTCTTCCATATTCAAGCTTTTATCTTATTCATATAGCAATGCATATGAACTAGAGTATAGTTGTCTTCATTTTATAATCGTGATCTATATGGTTTAGATATCATGATCTTAACATGTTCAACTTCATGCTTCAACATTCATATGACTTGTATGAGTAGAAGTAGAACTAGGGTTCATGTGGCGGTTCGTCGTTCCTTTGGGTTTGCCCATATTCTTGCTTGTCAATCTGTAGGGTTGGAGTCCCAGAGAGATATGGGCATGGTGCTCGGGTGCACGGGAACCTTCGAATATGACGGTGCTCCACGGTTGAGGGGTAGGCGGCAGGTGGTGATAGCCCTGCCCGTCCCTTATAATCCCCCATGTTTGGGTCTTCGTGTAGGAGTTCGTAAAGTCTCTATGGCCTAGCAGACCAAGCCCAGGGATCTCCCTGTCTATTTTAAAGTTAGCTCTAACTCTAGTCATATAACTTGTATGATTATCAACTGTTCTTTGCACGGCTATATTAGAACATGCCAGCTCTGCTTAGGAATATTCTTTTATTCTTTGTTTTCCTTTTATCCTTGAGGTTAGCCTAGATGTGTGTCCACTATCCATGAAATACTATTTTTACCATGTTATGAGCTATGGTTCACTATGCAAGTATGTAATCATGTTTATGTCTATGCTAGATCACGTATACCTTGCTCTCCTTTGAAAAATATAAATAATGATACCCTCAATACTTCCATGGTGAAATGCTGCAACGATAGTGTTGACACCGTTTTTGGCACGTGTCAAAATGATCGGAGTGGGCTAATCGGCAGAAGGAAAGTTATTGTATTACGCTAGTAGAAGGGTGCCGATGAAGATCAGCTTGTGAGGATTGTTGCCGATGAATGGTGGTGATCGATGGAAAGGTTGTCGTTTGACTTAGACTCAGAGGCGTTGCTGGCAAGATCGGAGATGTTATTGTTGATGCCGATGAAGGAAGATCTGAAGACTACTGCCGATGAAGCTTGTGATGACGGAAAGCGTGCCGATGGAGAGGAGGTCGATGAAAATTTCATCATAATTAAGGCGGACAAGGAAGTAGAGAGGTGTTGATTTCCTTTTCTATATTTGTTAGAGTATGATTCATGTAAGAGTCACGTTTTTTCTTAGATATGGACTCAGTGTCCTAGTCATGTCTGGTTATGTTTCTTCAGATCAGGGTATAAATATAGACTGGGGGACAATGTAAGAGAGATCAATCAATCAATATCAAACCAATTTTACTCCTATTTGCATCTACTTACTTTTTGGCGACTTCGTCAATTTGCATATTTTTCTTTTTATGAGTTCTCATTGATTCGACGAGCTGCATCACTTCAGTGCGACCTTCGACGATCCTCGAGTTCTGTGTGAGTACCTCTTGGCTATGGCTTCCGGGCGTATCGCTGTTGTTAGGACCAAAGTACTTGAATTTTCATCCTTGTCGATTAACAGGTCAAATCGACTGGCACGCTTTGGATATTGGATTTGGTATGAGCCCTTTGTGTTTGCAGATCCACTTTTGCATCAACACATCTTTTGGCACGCCCAGTGGGATAAATCAACATGATCAATATGTTCAATCCTGAGATCGACACGGGGAACGTCATCATAATATCGGAAGAAGATCTTAAGGAAGAGCAGAAGTAGGCTATGGAAAAGGCTATGGAGGATTACAAGCAGCTCTGCCTGAAATCATTCAGCTTGAACATGAGCGGAGAAGTCATCCAGAAGCAAGATCTGTCGTTGCCTCAGCAGGTTACCTTTGACTCTAATCCTGGTAAACTTCAAGAGATGGTTAATTCTACAGTAAATCATGCTTTGATTAACCACTCTAATGTGTTGTCCAATACTATTTACAATGTTGTGGTTCGAACTTTTAAAGAGGGACAAGTACCACCACTTTACGTTGGGCCAGCTTATCACCAACCAGAACCGGCATCGCCAATGCTCCATCGACTCCCTTAGCCGTTGCGGGTACAGAAGTTACTTCTCCTCCAGTGTCGGCAGGTTTGCCTAATGTTCAATCTACACCGATAAGATCAGATCCAATGCTTTCAGGAGGACGAGTTTAGCTCAATACATATCTATCGGCATCAGCTATGTCAGGGCCTGTGTCTCAGAACAGCCAGATTCATGTTAATTGGTGGGGAAATGGTTTGCCTCCGGAGTTGTCCGCCATCAACTCTGGGTTGCCTCAAGTGTTTGACGCAGCAGGAAAAGCTCCTATATCATCGGCTGCTCCCGTTTCACCGATGACTCAGGTACCTCAATATACCACATCAACTACTGTGCAACCAACTTCAGGAGGTTTCTAGGTGCCTTCGTTTCAAGCACCCAATACAAGTTCATCGGCAAGCCTACTGTCGATGCAACAGAAGGCTCCTGCTATGAGTCAACCTGGGGTACAGTTCATGTCTCAAGCTGGTTATGCTAATTGTTATCCAACAATGTCAGCAAGTTATCAGCCATCGGCAAGCTTTATACCGATGAGTTCTAATAATGGTTGGTCAGGACAGTTACCTGTTCAGCATGCAGTTCAGCAGAACTATCAAGTTGCAGGAATTCAACAAGGTCATATGCAAGCTGGCTTTCAGAATTAGGCATCGGCAGCTCAGCCGATGGATCCTTTCCAGCAAGTTAGTGGGCCACAAGTAGCGGTGAATATGCCAATTGCTAGAGATCGTGTGCCACAAAGACACGTGGAGGGATATCAGCAGGTACCTCTTGTAAAAATTTAGCCAGTTCGTCAGCAGGAGGTTGATGCTTTTTGGGCCGATAAGATAGCAGAAATCATGAGAGAACAGTTTGGGATAAAAGTCAAAGTTAATACTTATTCTTATCGGACTTCATACCCTCCAGCATATGATTTAATTCATCTCCCAAATCAATACAAGGTACCAGATTTCACCATATTTTCTGGACAAGATGATACATCAATAATGGAACACGTCAATCGCTTCATTATTCAATGTGGAGAGGCAGCTAACAGAGATGAATTAAGAGTTTGATTATTTTCATCATCTTTATCTAGATCGGCATTCACGTGGTTCATATCATTGCCACCAAATTCTATTATTACTTGGGCTGATCTAAAAAAACAATTTCATAAGTATTTCTTTGCTGGAATCCATGAAAAGAAGCTTACCGATTTAGTAAAATTGAGGCAACATAATGATGAATCGGTAG
Organism: Saccharum hybrid cultivar R570; assembly: GCA_038087645.1. Taxonomy (NCBI): domain Eukaryota; kingdom Viridiplantae; phylum Streptophyta; class Magnoliopsida; order Poales; family Poaceae; genus Saccharum; species Saccharum hybrid cultivar. The sequence continues at coordinate 16,476,688 of JAQSUU010000551.1, read as the reverse complement.
AAAGCTTTGTGCAGAGGCTATGAGATGTAAAGAATAAGTGCTATAGCCTGGTGTTGGATGATCGGCAGCTTGCCGATCTGGCTTTTCAAGGGTTATTGCCACATCTCAAGGACAGGTATGCCTCTCAGTAGTTTGAAAGCCTAGGTTGTACAAAGGATCTCTGATTAAGATACTAGGGTTTTTGAGCCTAAAAAGAATTGGAGCAAAAAGGTATCATTTGTTGATAAGGTAGAAGACTTTGATTCTGATGAAGAACCAGTTATCGGCTTAGCTGAGTGGGTTAAGAATAAAAGGCCGATATCTTATCCTTTTGATCAGAAAGAACCAGAGAAGTTTACCTTTGACATCACCAAAGCCGATAGGATATTTGATCTTTTGCTTTAAGAAGGTCAAATTAAGCTATCACCCAATCATGTGATTCTATCGACAGAAGAGTTGAAGAAGATCAAGTACTGTAAATGGCACAATGCAACTTCACACAGTACAAATGAGTGCAAGGTGTTCAGGCAGCAGTTGCAATCGGCTATCGAATCTGGGAGAATTAAGTTTGACAACTCCAAGACCCAAAAGTCGATGAAAATCGATCAGCTTCCTTTCCCAGCAAATATGTTGGATGCCAAGGGTAAGACCAAGGTATTGACATCAGAGGCTACTGAGAAGAATGCATCAGTGGATCCCCAACATCGGATAACTACCGATGACGCAAAAAGCAAGGGTCTTCTGGGAGAAAGTGGTAGTTCCAGAAAAACTCCTCGACCTGGCATTGTGATTACTCATCGACGGCAACAGGAAGGAAGGCAGCAGGAGGGTTGGCGTCGATGTAAGGACTGATATCGACAACAGCAAGAAGAGAGACGTCAAGAAGAGTGGCATCGGCATAAAGATCATTGGTGGTGCCCATTTTTCATCCATTGCTGGGAACAAGGCATTAAATTGCCAACTGTTGAAAATTGCCCTGAGTGCAATGGTTACTATCGAGCCAATCGGCCAAAAAGGAGGTTTTAGCCCGGTAATCAGGGCTTATCTATCAATGAGTCGATCAGAGGCAGAGCATCAGTGCATGATCGGCTGGGGGGCAGACTCAGTGTACATGAAAGGCTTGGTAAGCGCACTGGATATTTTTCAAAGAATCAAGAAGAGCTTGAGGAGATGGCAAATGCAAGGGTTCCTGATGAAGAAATATTCTACAGGGACCCTAATATACGTCGTGTAGAATCAACTAAGATCTGTTATCAGCCGATTTCGAAAACTAAGCTTCCTCAATGGTGCCCTGAGAGTTTGACAAAGATACAGAAAAGGAGGATGCAGCATGAGCGTCAGGAAGACCTATACAAAGAGTAAAGCTCTTCCAATGAGAGACTCGGACATCGGCAGTGGCAGGTGAAACACAAAGGTAAGGGCTCATCAGCAGATATTAATATGGTATTTATGTTGCCGATGGAGTTTCTGGCACGCTCTGATGATGAGGAAGAAGTTGTTCTCTCTGATCAAGTAGCTCAACTGGCACTAGATCCAATGATGGTTGTTTTTGAGAAACCTACTGATGACGAGAGATAGCATCTCAAAGCTTTGTTTGTGAAAGGCAGAGTTGATGGGCAACCTGTATCTAAGATACTTATCGATGGAGGAGCTGCGATTAATATTATACCCTATGCGATGTATCGAAAACTTGGCAGAGGAGATCAAGACTTGACCAAAACCGATATGATGCTGAAAGATTTCGAAGGCAATGTGTCACCAGCTAAAGGGGCAGTATGCGTTGAGTTGACCATCGGCAGCAAAACCTTGCCGACGATGTTCTTTGTTATCAATGGTAAGGGTGTGTACAATCTGCTTCTAGGAAGGGACTGGATTCATGCCAACTATTGTGTTCCTTCCACAATGCATCAATGCCTCGCACAGTGGGTTGGGGATAAGATTGAGGTTGTCCCTGGTGATTCTTTTTATATCATCGCATCGGCAGAATCAAATACTTATGAGCAAACCAAATGCATATCAAGAGAAGTTTGGGAGAATGAGTTCCTCAGAGTTGCTGACTATGAAATTCCACTGATCCAAGTAGTCATTTCTGAAGAGGAGTTTTAATGGATAGGTTTGCCGATGATGGAAAATCAGGTCAGGGGTTCACATCGGCTGATGATTTAGTAGAGGTAGATATTGATAATAGTGATAGGTCAAGGCCTACTTTTATTAGCGCTAAGTTAGATTCCAAGTGTAAGCAGCAAATAACCAATTTTCTAAAGGAATATAAAGATTGTTTTGCTTGGGATTATACTGAAATATCTGGATTAGACCGATCGATAGTTGAACATCAGTTACCTATCAAATCTGGATTTCGGCCATATCAGCAATCAGCACGCCGATGCAACCCTAATATACTTCCTGACATTAAGGCTAAAATAACTAAATTGATTGAGGCAAAGTTTATTCAGCAGTGTCGATATGCGGAGTGGATTTTTAATGTGGTTCTTGTTTATAAGAAAAATGGGAAACTTCTTGTTTGTATTGATTTTAGGAACCTCAACGAAGCCACACCGATGTATGGCTATCCAATGCCTATTGCTAATTTGTTGATTGATGCTGCAGCCGGATATCATATTATTAGCTTCATGGATGGTAATGCAGGTTACAATCAAATATTTATGGCTGAAGAAGATATTTCCAAGACTGCTTTCAGATGTCCAGGTCATGTGGGGTTGTTTGAGTGGATAGTCATGACCTTCAGTTTAAAAAATGCCGGTGCTACTTATCAGAGAGCTATGAATTTTATTTTTTATGAGTACATCGGCACATTAGTGGAAATCTACATTAATGATGTAGTAGTTAAGTCTAGGGATACCACAAAACATCTAGCCGATCTATGAAAGATACTGGAGTGCACGAGAAAGCATGGATTGAAGATGAATCATAATAAATGTGCGTTTGATGTATCAGCAGGTCAATTCTTGAGTTTTATGGTGCATCAGAGAGGTATTGAAATCAGTAGGAAGTCTATTGATGCAATTAACAAGGTAGTTGCTCCTGCCGATAAAACTGAATTGCAATCTTTGATCGGCAAGATTAATTTCATTAGAAGGTTCATATCTAATCTATCGGGCAAGATCAAGGCTTTCAGCCCGTTGCTTAAATTGAAGGCTGATCAGGAATTTGTATGGGGAGCTGAACAACAGTTGGCCCTAGATAAAATTAAGAAGTACTTGATAAACCCTCCAGTGCTAGTTCCACCTCAACACGGGAAACCCTTCAGGTTGTATTTGTCAACTGATGATACTGTTATCGGTTCAGCTCTTATTCAAGAATTTGAAGGGAAAGAACGTGTTATTTGTTATTTGAGCAGAAGATTGGTGGATGCTGAGAAAAGGTATTCGGCCATCGAAAAACTATGTCTATGTTTATACTTTTCTTGTATTAAATTGAGGCATTATTTGCTATCGACCGAATGCACTGTCATATGCAAGGATGACGTGGTCAAATACATGTTATCGATGCCGATATTGAGTGGTAGAATCGGCAAGTGGATTTTAGCATTGTCAGAATTTGACCTACGTTACGAATTGGCTAAGGCAGTTAAAGGGCAGGTTATGGCCGATTTTGTCACTCAGCATTGCAGTACAGTGGACTCTCTAGAAGTTGCTCCTTGGACACTTTTCTTCGATGGGTCTACGTGTGGTGAAGGAACAGGTATCTGCATTGTGTTGATTTCACCTCAAGGAAGGAAGTATGAGTTTTCATTGTCGATTGTTGCTACATCGACAAACTATCATGCTGAGTATCAAGATTTGATAAAAGGGTTGGAATTACTTAGGGAGATACATGCCGATGATGTCGAGATCTTCGGTGACTCTATGCTGGTTATAAATCAATTAGCTAGGATTTATGAATGCTGAAGTGAAGTTTTGATCTCATATCATGAGAGATGTTTGCAATTGTTAAAAGAGTTTAAAGATTTTTATCTTGAACATATTCCTCGATTGCATAATGAAGAAGCTAATCGGCTAGCTCAGCATGCTTCAGGGTATCAGCCTATTCAGGAGGTGTTGACATCAGCAGTTGATACCGATGACTGGAGAACGGAGATTGTCGATTACTTAAGGGATCCATCTAAGAAGGTTGAAAGACATATAAGATTTTAGGCCACTAAGTATGTGCTCCTCGATGATGAATTATATTATCGAACTATAGATGGAGTTTTACTCAGGTGTCTTAGCGGTGATGAATCAAAAAGCTTGATGGGTGAAATTCATGAAGAAGTGTGTGGGGCACATCAATCGGCTTTCAAGATGAAATGGATGATCAGAAGGAATGGATACTATTGGCCGACTATTCTTGAAGATTGCTTTAAATATTTTAAAGGATGTCAGGGGTGTCAGAAGTTTGGTAATATTCAAAGAGCGCCTACATCGGCCACGAATCCTATAATTAAACCTTGGCCGTTCTAGGGATGGGCTATCGATCCCATCGGTCAGATTTATCCACCATCGAGCAAAGGACATAAATTTATACTTGTTGCTACCGATTATTTCACAAAATGGGTTGAAGCAATTCCTTTGAAAAGGGTAACATCGGCTAGTATGATCGATTTTGTGAAAGAGTATATTGTTTACCGATTTGGTATTCCTCAAACTATCACTACCAATCAGGGCACTATGTTTACATCGAGAGAATTTGATGAGTTTGCTATTGATATGGGGATTAAAGTTTTGAATTCTTCTCCCTATTATGCTCAAGCTAATGGTCAGGCTAAGGCTTCTAACAAAGGAATTATCAAACTCATTAAGCGCAAAATTAAAGAAAACCCTAAGTGGTGGCATACAGTATTGAATGAAGCCATGTGGTCATATCAGATGGCATGTCGTGGTGCAATCAAAGTAATGCCTTATCAGTTAGTATACGAACACGATGCAGTATTGCCTTGGGAAATTAAAACTAGCTCTAGGCAGATATTTTCTCAAGATCAACTGACAGCCGATGACTATGATACTCTTATGAAAGACGAGTTAAAAGACGTGGCAGGTCATCGGTTGAGGGCTTTAGTTAGCATCGAAGAAAATAAGAAAAGGGTAGCTAGATGGTATGACAAGAAGGTGAAGGTAAAGGAGTTTGCCGATGGAGATCTGGTTTGGAAATTGATTTTACCGATTGGGACTAAAAGTTCAAAGTTTGGCAAGTGGTCTCCTAATTGGAAGGTCCTTATCGGATAAATCAATTTGTTACTGGCAATGCATACATTCTAGAAACCCTCAAAGGGGTTGTGTTTCCCAGAGCATTAAACGAAAAATATTTAAAGAAATATTAGCCTAGTATCTAGATGGATGCATAAAAGCATAAGTGCTGATAACAGTCCTATCGGCCAAAATCAGACAAAGGGTATCAGTGTTTCCTAAAGCACCGATGCAATAAATAGGATTTATAAATTTAGTAAAGATTGGATGACCAATATCACACGCAGGCGAATATGATCGGCTTCCTCTATCTCTTTGATATCTTCATCGGCGGCACCCTCCACTGGCCTAAGTTTTTTCTTCACTGCCAGGGCTTTGCGAGCTTGGATATCTTTTTCTTGCTAGAGAGCCTTGATAGCATCGGGTAACTGGCTTTCTTCCTACTTGGCATGAGTTAGAGCTGCCTCGACATCCTTCAGTTCAGCCAGTAGAGCCATTCTCTTTGCCGATAAGTCTGAGATTTTTTGCTTAAGTTCGGCACCCGAGGTCTTCAAACTGCCGATGTTCTTGTGCTTCTCATCGGCGGTCTGCTTCAATTATAGCATCTCTTCTTTAAGCTGAGCCTGAGCAGCTCTATCGGCAATGCGTTGAGCGGCCCTCTGATATTGGAGTTGTCGGCTTTCTAAGTGGGCTGCTGGGAAGAGTTCATCTTCGATGTTGGCAGGGACCTGGCCATGGATTGTTTTGAAAATTACTTTTGCAGGGTCCAAATCATCTACCAACTGGGCGGTGTCTTGCTACAACAAGTTCAGTAGAGCCTCCAGCTTAGACTTGACTTCTGCCGATGTTGTCCCTAGTGCGAGTGTAGAGCTTGCCTCCTCCCCCTCATCGTCAGAAACATCGATGGCAAAGGAGAATAAAATGTCTGGAGAGTCTTGTTCCTGAAAGAAGAAAAGGGGTCAGTCGAGGACAAGTATGAATATTATAAATTGGCTAAATCAGTCGGCTTACTTGCTTCAAGGTAATTTCTTGTCTTTGACTGGAGAAAGCAATCTAGAGTGTGCCATGTGAAGGATCGGCTGAGCTTGCCGATGGGATATCTTCAGCTGCATGATTAATTGGTGCTAAGACTGATGGCAATTCCTCTGTGGTCTCATCAGTAATTGGTCCTTAGGATACGACGGCCGATGACATGCCCTGTGCAGAAGGATTGACTATTTGCTCAGTTGCATCGGCCGGTTCTAGTTGGCTCGGAGGTGCTAGATCAGGTGTTGGGATCGGTACGGACTTCTGCCGTTTTGGCTGTGTCTTGGTGAATGTTGAAGCTTTGCTCTTTGTTTGGGCCTTAGCAACGGTTGGATGGGGGGCATCGGCACTTGTTGGTTGTGAAGATTGGACATCTGGGACACTTGCCGATGTACCTATTTGTTGCTGCAAGACAGGTGCAAGATATGATATTTAACAAGTTAAATGTAGAGTTGAAGGAATACCTCTGAAGGTTTGTCAGAGATGGTAGTGTTTGATGCAAGAGGAGTTGCCGATGATGATCCAGTTGTAGTTCTTGCATCCTGAAAATTAGTGTCAGTACGATCTGAGATCGGCATGGGTTGGAATAAATAGGGTTGTTACCTTGAATGCTTCTATCAGGGTCACAGCGACAGCTGATGGAGTGGCCCTAGCCTTAGCCAATTTTGGCTTGGTAGTGATTTTCTAGGTACGGGTTCTCTGATGAGTCAGAACAGCCAGGGTAGGAGCATTGTAGCCGATCGGTGATATCGGGGATACAGGTCGAAGGTCAAAGGGTCTCCCACTCCTGCTCGTGGATGGTGCTGGGTCATCGACATGTCACAAGAAAATTAGTTTCCAATGAAATTAAAAGTGGAGGAAAAAAACTTGTGTTAAAAGAAACTTACTGCGTCATCAGGTATGATATGCTCAGGGTCGATCAGATGCTGATATGTATGAACAGATGCTTCAAATAATTGTCCCTTCCACTCTTGCCACCATAACTTATATGATTCAGTGATAAAAGAGGTTGGCACCCAGGTGGATAGATCAACATCTGTAGTATCGACATCAGGGGAGAGTTGCACTACCTTGCTCCAGTTCGATCCGCTGGTGATTGTTTCTCTCGGCTTAATTACATCGGCAAAGCAAAGTTTAATTGGCAGCTATCCAAAGGCCAATTGACGTGATACTGCCAATGGATTATAGAATTCATAGGTAATGTTGGTGTTCTTTCCACTGCCAAATGTATTCACTAGGATTGCCCGGGGAGTAATGATGGCCATCATAAGTTCATCATCCTTGTTCAAGGCATCATCGACGAAATTGAAGAGAAGGAGAAATTTGGCTTCTTTGTCGATATAGGGCATCCAGGCCCGATGATCACGGGAGAGACCATTGTAAAAGCTTTGGAAAAATCGACTAATCTAATCTTCGTTGGCCTCTGTCCTAGGAAGAACTATTATGGCTTCACCAAAATTGAGGGGTGGGCGTGTTGCCGATTCTTCATCTTCAAGTTCATAGTCTTTGGCGATATCTCGTGGGAATTGCTGAGCAAAGAAATCTCATTGCAAGCGTTTGTGCATGTGGGCATTCAGCCACATGTTAATGAACCACAACGGGCCTCCTATGTTGCCGATGGGTTCACCAAGCAGAAGCTTCTGAGACACTTGATGTAAGGGGTGATAAGTGGAGCTCAGGAGATATCGGCCAAGAGGGAACCTTACACCGTTGGCCAGTAGTTCAGCTGCGGGGAGATAAGCATTGGTTGGCCCTACCGATCAACCATAGAAAATGAATTTTTCTAACCACATGTTTAGGAATGTGGTGTGTTCCCTCTGACCAATTGTCCCGGTCATCCTATATTCTTGGATATACCCTGTCCAACCACCGATGTTACGGGTATTCACCCTGTACTCAGATTTTCTGCTGTAAACGGAGGCATCATCGGCAGTTGAAATATCTAAGCTGGTGAGCATGTATACATCATCAAGAGTGGGAGTAGCTGGGCTATGTCCAAACATGAAGGTATTTGTTGTGTCTGACCAGAAATAAGCGGCAGCAATCATCATCGACTCATTCTTTTGCATATCAGCAATGGATAGTTTGATGCATTGGTCTAGTTTTCGCTCTGCCCAGTACACTTGTATCGACCCGATTACCCTCAGATACCAATTTTTCCACCCCTTGATGGTTTTAGGCCAAGATCAGAAGGTATCCTTCCATAAATTTAAAGAGAAATTCTGGGCTCTGAAGGGAATTATGTTAGCCTCTGCATTGATCAAATTGGTTGAATCTAGGTTGCCCATTGGGCCTAAACATTGGATGTGCGACTGATTGGTTGGGATGACTAACTTGTTGCATAGTTCCTAAGTTTGGAGGATCAAAAGAACAGTGGAAAAGAGAAAGAAAATCACCAACTATATGAACTTGCAAGGGCAAAAGGAATTGCAGTAAAAGAGGATGAAGGTGAAACAAACCGCAGGGACATCGAAGTTGATTGGCAATATCTTAAGAAGGATAGAGATGTGGCTGGAGACTCGAGGTTGCCGCTGGGGAAGGTTCTTGCTGGTTGGGGTCGCACGGTTGTTCATCGGGGTCGCCACCGGAGAGAGAGAATGTTGAAGGTTGTAGTCTAAGGGTAGAATATGAGCATTTGGGAGATTTATTTATAGGCCAATTGGAATAGGGGCATTCTGGACTTATCTCTTTGCCGCGCGCATGTAGGTCAAGGTGGTTCAGATGGATATGGTAACTGTTCGCACGATAATCAAGGGATTATGCAGGTGGTTTGATGGCAAACAATCATGACTCGAAAGAAATCTCGGTACAGGATATTCTAATTTCGAGATCGGCAGCGTCACTGTGTTAGGTTCTTGCCGATGGACTGTTGTTTTTGTATCTTAACCATAATCGGAACGAGAGTGATTGAAGATTGTGCGATATTTACTGAGACGCGTGAATTAGGGCTGGGTTTGATTGGATTTGGTAACATATTATGTCATGCTTGGAGGATGAGCTAAGATAATTGGGTAAAGGCAATCATTGTCTAGAGTAAATTTTGAAACATTAATGATTTTATACTCTAAAATTGGGGGCATGTGTTGACACCATTTTTGGCACGTGTCAAAATGATCAGAGTGGGCTAATCGGTAGAAGGAAAGTTACTGTATTACGCTGGTAGAAGGGTGCCGATGAAGATCAGCTTGTGAGGATTGTTGCCGATGAATGGTGGTGACTGATGGAAAGGTTGTTGTTTGACTTAGACTCAGAGGCATTGCTGGCAAGATCGGAGATGTTATTGTCGATGCCGATGAAGGAAGATCTGAAGACTACTGCCGATGAAGCTTGTGATGATGAAAAGCACGCCGATGGAGAGGAGGTCAATGAAAATTTCATTGTAATTAAGGCGGACAAGGAAGTGATAGGTGTTGATTTCCTTTTCTATATTTGTTAGAGTATGATTCATGTAAGAGTCACATTTTTCCTTAGATATAGACTCGGTGTCCTAGTCGTGTCTAGTTATGTTTCTTCAGATCAGGGTATAAATATAGACTGAGGGACAATGTAAGAGAGATCAATCAATCAATATCAAACCAATTTTACTCCTATTTGCATCTACTTACTTTTCGGTGACTTCGTCAATTTGCATATTTTTCTTTTTACGAGTTCTCATCGATTCGACGAGCTGCATCGCTTCAGTGCGACCTTCGACGATCCTCGAGTTCCGTGTGAGTACCTCTTGGCCATGGCTTCCAGGCGTATCGCTATTGTCAGGACCAAAGTACTTGAATTTTCATCCTTGTCGATTAACAGGTCAAATCGACTGGCATGCTTTGGATATTGGATTGGATATTAGCCCTTTGTGTTTGCAGATCCACTTTGCATCAACAGATAGCTCCATACGCTTGCAGATTTTATCTGTAATCTTATAGGACTATGGTGGTTGGTGTTCTTTGGTGGCGTTGCTAAGGTTAACTCAGTCTTAGTAATGGTGCTAATGAATGCCAACTAGGCATTTCTGGCGTCGTTGCCGGTAATGGACTTAAAACCTCCTCACTTGGTGATTGTGTTAAGAAATGCCAACAAGCATTTTTGGCGCCATTGCCGAGGAGGGCATAGGTTGAAAATCTAGCAAAGCATGAACAATGATCACATGCATGTAATGGTAGCCATAGTTTATGCAGGCTAATTCTGCTTGTTTTCTTCCTGTAGTGGAATGAAAATAGGATAGTGTATGAGTGGTTTTGATCTATCGAACAACTACACCGATAATCCAGAGGCACTCCTAAGGAAAGAACAAGTCTCGTATCACTTCTTTTGTTACTCCGCTGGTAGTCAAATCATTCACCCCCATACCATCCACTACTTCACTCATGGCCAAGTCACTCCGTGACTACTCCACCCCCGCTGTTGCCACTGCTCGTTGGGCTCGCTGTCAACACTAGGAGTGGAAACTTTGAGCTACGCACTGGCTTCATAATGATGGTGCAGGCAAACCAATTCTGTGGTTTGCCAAGCGAGGATGCAAGTGCAGACTTGCAACACTTCCATGAGCTGTGCGACATCATTGTCATCAAAGACATCGCACCAGCTAGCATCAGGCTCCGTCTGTGTTCCCTTCTCCCTTGTGGGAAAGGCGAAACAGTGGTTTTACCTGAGTAAGGAAGCTATCGACACGTGAGACAAATGTTCTATAGTGTTGCTTACGAAGTTTTTCCCCATAGGCAAAACTAGTGCCTTGTGGGGGAAAATTTCAAACCTCTAGCGAACTTCACTCGAGTCCATCCCCAAAGCGTGGGAAAGGCTATAGGATTATATCCAAGCCTGCATGCACCATGGAATGGAAGAATGGCTCATGCTCTAGAACTTCTACCAAGGGCTCACACCGATGTTGAAGGGGCACGTCGATGCCGTTGCTAGAGGTGCATTCCTCTCCCTCACCGCCAATGCATCCAAGGCCCTCATCGAAAAGATAGTGGCCAACCAAAGCTGGGGGAGGAACGCTAGCAACAAAAAGGCATGTATTCCATGAAGGAGGCGGATATGCTTGCCGCAAAAATAGACTTGCTGCTATCAAGACTGAACGAGAGTGCCGCTGAGAAAGAAGCTATAAAAAGCACCGTCCAGGCCATGGACTCACACATGACGTGTGAGGTCTATGGTGACGTTAGACACTCGAGGAACAACTGCCCCGAGACCCGTGAAGATGCCATGTATATCAACAACGGGTTCCGACAGCAAGGTAATAACAACGGGTGGAACAATCAGTCCCACCCGCAAGGAGGTAATTCAAACTTTAACTAAAATTACAATTCAAATCAACCTTCCTTGAGAGACCTGGTATAAGGCCAGGCAAAAATTAATGAAAATCTTACTAAAAAGATGACTTATAATGACAAAATGCTAGAAAATATTAACTTTAAAATAGAAGGTTTATCTTCCTCTATTCAAAATCAATTGAGCTTTAACAAAATGATAGAAACAAAACTAGCTCAAATTGGTACTTCCATTCCTGTTAATAATGAAGGGAAAATCCTAGGGCAACTCGAGAATTCCTTTGAAAAAGTTAATGCGGTGACCACGAGGGGTGGTAAGTCCACTCGTGATCCCCCAAACCCTAACAATAAGATAGGAAAAGCACAAGGGCAATAGGAGCAAGGACCTTCACCAGCAACAAAAACCCAAAAAGATCAAGAAGAGGAGGAGGAAATGGCACCGTAGGACTTCGTTGACACAAGCTATCTACTGTTTCCCACAAGAAAAATAAAGCAAGCCATGGGCGAGCAATTTTCTCGCTTTTGTGGAGATGATAGAAAAGATACATGTGAGCATCCCATTAATGGACGTCTTACATGTACCTTCCTACGCAAAGTACATAAAAGACATGATCAACAACAAGTGACCATTGCCATCCACAGAGGACATAAAGCTAATGAAAGAGTGTAGCGCTGCTATACTCAACCGTCTACTAGAGAAGAAGAAGGACCATGGGTGCCCCATCACCACATTCTCCATTGGCACCTAGCAATTTGATCATGCCTTGTGTGATCTTGGGGCAAGCGTGAGCGTTATGCCCAAGATCATCTTTGATTAGCTGAACTTCACACACTTAGCACCTATGCCAATAATGCTCCAATTGGTGGACTCCATGGTCCGCTATCCAGCTGGGATTGCCGAAGATATCCCAGTGAAAATCCGGGGATACTTCATCCCAGTTGATTTCGTGGTGCTAGACATGGAAACAACAAAAGAGTCACCCCTCATCCTTGGGCGACCCTTCTTAAGACCGCGGGAGCACAGATTGATGTCAAAGCCAGAGAAATCCACTTCAACATTAATGGCAAAGTGGAGAAGTTTGACTTCCGGCCCCGACAAGAGCAATGCTCCATGATTCGCATCAAATATGGGCTGAACCCACAAGGCATAAAAGAGGTTGAAATACAACCTCAACTGGTGGACAACCTCGTCAAGAAAAACAAAGAAAAATATAAAGAGGCCGGAGCAGAAAAAAGAACAACCCGAAGAAAAAGGAAGAAACACCTAAGGTTGTTCTCACACCACCAAAGAAGGAAAAGGTGTGGAAACAAAAACAAGAAGCTCCAAAGTCCACCACCACACCACCAAAAACCAATAAAATGGTGTGGAAACCAAAGAAGGTGCAATCATCCGCGTCTACTCCTCCAGGCACGGATGTACCTTCATCAAGCAAGAAATGAAGGGGGAGGAGTCCTGCTCATTGGACTATAAAAGCATCTCACCAGACCATGGGCCATGAGCTAGCTTGGGGGAGGACCCCCACAGAGGTACCATGTATCTTTAAATCTCCGTATTTTATTTATTTATTAGCATTTTAAAAATCTGAAAAATTAAAAAAATACCAAAAAAACAAAATATGACAAAAATACCAAAAATATGAATTCCACTCTCATATGTGTCTTAGGAATGTTTAGTTTCTCCTAAGTTAAAATAATGAATAGTTGCTCTGTCTATAATTCATCTGTGCCTAGGTTATAACTTAGTATTCTTCAATAAGTTTGTTGGCTAAAAATGTCTCATCTTGAAAACTTGAAAAACTTGTGGGTTGCAAATACACACTTCTTTTCTAAGTTGTTGCGAGTTATGATATGGTACAAGTAGAATTTGCTATGACTTTATTTTAAGAGAGACTTGACATCTGAAGATTTCATTTTTAAAATGCTAAAATTAAAACTTCCTCAATGATTATGAATACCAATCAAGGCTATATGAAATGATATTGAAATACAAACCTTAGTCATATGCTACTTGTTTAAGCATTGAGCTTTGTCAAATTGTTGTGACCCATGTTGAGATTCTCGGCATGCACCTATGATCAAGACACACATACACCCACAAATAATTTGCTAACTCTTATACTGAGAGTTACGCACAACATGCATTTTTTTCGTTCACCAAAATAATACTCCAATCACTTTTATCATGTGTCTCTCTCTCCAAAACTTCATGTGCCAAAAAGAAAGATATGGGATATGCTAAAAAAGAGAAAGAAAAAAGAAAAAACATCCATGCCAAATGGCATGAGAGGAAAAAGTGCATGCCAAAGAGCATGAAAAAAAGAAAGAAATAAAGATAGCCCATATTTTCAAATAAAAGGCACTTATCCAAAAAAGAGAGAGATTCATGATTCAAAGGAGTACCAAAAAATATTTAGAATTAGGAAAGTTATGAAAAACAAATTCCACACACTTGCATGTCTTGATCAAAGTGTATGATTTGCATCTCCTTGTGATCTTGTTTTTGACTTAGCAACATATGTGATGCAAGTATGCCCACTTTTCATACCTACCCAAAACTCCACTCAAAAGCCTTAGTGGTAGGATATGAAAAAGAAGGCAAAATCAAATGCCTTGGTGAGGTTTCATACACATTGAGCGATCGAGAGAATCATTTGAGGAACTTACATGTATTTTACAAAATTCATAAAACCTCTGGATAGATGGTTAATCGAAGAATGAATGATTGGTGATTCTGTTATAACTGTTCCATCTTGCAACTGCCCAAGAACTTAGAAAAGCTATACGCCCCACAGGGATCAAGGTTTTGGGTGGATAAAATGCCAACTTATTTGAATTGCGAAGAATACTTTGTTATAGGCATGGCACTTATGAATTGTATTGGCATAGTAGCGACTCCTGATCAACAACCAAGTACTTAGCTATTTGCTCGCGACGAGCAAAGGTTAAGCTTGGGGGATTTGTTGGCGGTCACTAATGACCATTTCTAACCGCCAATTATAGTCTAAAATAGGAGAAATAAACATACTTTTGACACATATGCTTTTACTATTGACCTAGTTCCACTTGTATTCGAGAAAACATGTTTTGCCAGACACATCTTCGGAATCAAGTGGAAAACAAACAAAATCAAACAAAAAACGCAAAGCAAAAAAGCGTATTCCAGAAGTGCATAGAGGAAAATAAGAAGAGAGGCCCATCCAAACATCCAAACTGGGCAGAATACTACCGTGTTAGGCATCCAGGACTAGCCAGCAGGCGGTGGCGAGCGAGGCCATCCAGGGTGCGCCCGCACCCCCGGTGCCGCCTCTCCGGTCCATGTTGCACAAGTAGTATCATTAATGTTAGGGGAGGTCGGTTACATACGTATTTCCATGTATAGCACACCAAACCGACCTCACACTAGTATAAGAAGAGGGGAGGTGCTACTTGCTACAAAGTTTTATACTAAGGATTTCACAAGTGATGAATTATCAAAACTTTCATAGCAGCTTATTGTGTACATTTCTCATATGCGTAGAGATGAAAGATTTTGGATACTCAAAAAAAAGAGATGAAAGATTTAAAAATTTGAAGAACCTATGTGAGCTTTCAGTTAAGCTTGTGGAGACAAAAAACAAACAATATTACATCGTTTACAAGCTTCTTAAGTTGGTGCTAATTCTTTCCGTAGCCACTGCTAGTGTTGAAAAAGTGTTTTCTACGGTGAATTATGTGAAGAACAAGCAAAGAAACAAAATGGGTGATTAATATTTGAAGAATTGCTTGGTTACATTTATTGAGAGGAAATTCTTTAGTCAAGTGAAAGATGAGAATATCATCAATCTCTTCCAAAAAGGGGATTGTAGAAGTATATTGTAGTAGCTTTTAGTATTTTGTAATATTCCTTAATTTTTAGAGACAACAGCACTATGTTTTTGTATTTGGTTATTATTATGGATTTGTTATGACCATTATAACTTATGGTCCATTATATTGCATATTTGCTTTGAATTTTTTTTATATTTGCATACCCAGCTGTAAATTCCTGGCTCCGCCGCTGCATCCGAACATCACCAGCACCTAGAAGAGGAGACACCGAGACGAACCAGAAGAAGGCGAGGAGGGAGATGCAACAACCAATGTACTTTTGAAACATCCAAATGAAACAATTGCATCCTTTTTGTGACACTTGTCTCATTTCTCTTTGTTCCATAGCTGAAGTGGTGATTTGGTTTGGGTTCTCTTGTTCATACAAACTATGAACCGAAAAAACTTATATTCATTCTTTCCTACAAAATGTTAATGGACACATACCCAAGGAAATACAATAAGTTTGAAATACGGGTTATTATCCATAATTTGTATGATTTTCATCTATGCTAATGAAAGGATGGTTTTAGAATTACCTTAGCATAGATTTTGTTTATCATGTTTTATAGCAAGTTTTATGTGTTTTCTATATTCTAGCATGGTTCAAGGCAAAGATAACTTGCAACAAGAGATAAGTGAATAAACCTTGATACTCACAATTCTTCTTTTCAGGAAGAATGAATTGGGCCTTCTTTTGTGCAAAGTTGTTGGAGTTCATCGCATGCCTTGATTCATCTCCGATGTGAATTCATCTCTTGACTTACCTAGATTGGATTTGAGAGTCTCCTGTAGGGTTAGTCCAACAAAAATAACTAGTGTCTACATATGCAATTTTTAGTTCAATAACCAAACTAGACTCCATGTCTAATTTTGATTAAGGAAGGAATTTTAACATAAGCACCATGCTTAATTTAAAAGCCAATGGAAGTATGTATAGTACTTCCAAACCAAAAGTTACTACTACAAACAAAGGTAGCATGAAAGCACTATAGAGATTTATTTAATTGGAGATGAAAAAGTATGATCACGGTGAGTGATTTTTTTAAGGTAAAGAATGCAAGTGGCATGAATGTATGCAAGCAGCTAGATATGATATGGATTTAATATGAGAGAATTTAAACTAAACAGAGT
This sequence comes from Saccharum hybrid cultivar R570, assembly GCA_038087645.1. NCBI lineage: Eukaryota > Viridiplantae > Streptophyta > Magnoliopsida > Poales > Poaceae > Saccharum > Saccharum hybrid cultivar. Next base: position 16,460,262 of record JAQSUU010000551.1, on the reverse strand, counting down.
GGATGCATGAATTATTTAAAGCAAACATGCAATGGTGTGCAAGAATTTAAAAGATAACTACTCATCAAGTTTAAAGTCCATAAGCAAGACTATCTCACCTTTCTTGATCAAACTTACCATGACTCACATGAAAAAATTTGTGAGCAGTGCAGCATCTATATTCATAACTTGAGATGTGATTTGAATTCTTGTGACGTCGACCTTTTTCTCAAATCTACACATGGTTAGAGAATATATATATATATATATATATATATATATACAAAACTGTGAGATGGCAGGGTTCTAGTGTTGATGGTAGAACACCCACAATAGATAACTTTACTAATGCGACTATAGTCCTACCATTTAAGGACTTGTTTGATTTAGAGTGGACTACAAAGGATAGACAGGGCTATCACCTCCTGCTGCTACCACCCAACCAGAGAATAGGGTCACTCATAGGCAGAGCATCGTATAAGCACCATGCTTACATGAGACTCGGCTACTTAGCCCAATCGATAAACTATAACAGGCTAAGCGCTCTATGAACCCGCACACACAAGTAGAGATAACCTTAACTAAGTAAGAGATATATATTCAAAGTAAGCATAGCCATGTAGATAAGAATATGATAAATTGATAACAAGTCTTACAAGATGTAGAAGTGAAGATACAAGGCTTTGCCGAGCCTCCAAGACTAGATCCGGAAGTTGAGCATGAGCCTAACTTGACCCTCCCTCATGAGCTACTAATCTACTACATTAGAGAGCTCTAGGCCTAATCCTCCTGGTGTGTGTTGATCTGAATGAGAGATATCAATTAGGGTTTCAGGATGGCCTGAGGAAGGGGGTACATGGCTACATATATAGGCCAGAGCATCAATTCTAGACCCTCGGATCAAACCGACTTGAATAAATGGCGTAGATGTGATCTCTAAGGCAGTGGGAAACCGACATACGAAGGAGAGACTGATTGGTGAGACCCATAGGACGGCAGGCATACAGGTGGGGTCGGCCGGCCCCCACTATCAGGCTCTTGGCTCGATCTTCAGTGGAGAGTCTTCTTGAGGTTTCTAGAGTCTTCCCACGTTGGTTATGCTGTGAAATTACGTGATTTCCTTTGATGAATAGGTCCCCCTTGGCGGTTTTCTGATTACACTCTGCTAAAAATACAGATTCACCAAAACTCATGGAATTTATTAGTTTAAACCCCTAGACCTATGTTTGGTGATGGAATTAAGTATATATGCAGGTTATGTTGATGGTTTATAATTGGTGTTAGTGACCGTCAACAATGATTTTTTGGCTACCTTAAAGAATCAACTTAGTTTCAACAACATGATAGAAACCCACTTGGCCCAAATAGCTGTTGCCATACCATCCTATGAAAAAGATAGAATTCCTAGCAAACCTGAAGGAACCATGGAGACAGTCAACCTTGTCACGAGAAGGTTTGACTTTTCTATAAATGGTTGGGGATTTCCTATTAACAAAGGTGTTCCTAGGAACCCTGTCATTACTTGCTCCATAGGACCCCACACTTTTCATAATGCCATTTGTGATCTAGGATCTAGTGTTAACAATATGTCTAAGGAAACTTATGATAGATTGTTTTACACTACCTTAGCTCCAATCTAAGTTTACCTACAGCTAGCTGACCAATCTTCCCGTTATCTCGAGGGAGTAGCCACTGATTTATTAGTTAGAGTGAGAGATGTTGGCGGTCACTAACGACCATTTCTAACCACCAATTATAGTCTAAAATAGGAGAAATAAACATACTTTTGACACATATGCTTTTACAATTGACCTAGTTCCACTTGTATTCGAGAAAACATGTTTTGCAGGACACACCTTCGGAATCAAGTGGAAAACAAACAAAATCAAACAAAAAGCACAAAGAAGAAAGCGTATTCCAAAAGTGCACAAAGGAAAATAAGAAGAGAGCCCCATCCAAACATCCAAACTAGGCAGAATACCACCGTGGCAGGCATCCAGGCCTAGCTAGCAGCCCACCGGAGCAAGGTGGTGGCGAGCGGGGCCAGCCAGGGAGTGCCAGCACCCTCGGCGCCGCCTCTTGGGCCCACGTTGCACAGACAGTTTCATTAATGCTAAGGGAGGTTGGTTACATAGGTATTTCCATGTATAGCACACCAAACCGACCTCACACTAGTATAAGAAGAGGGGAGGTGCTCACCATTCAACACACAACATCATCTTGGAGCTACACCTCACCTCTCTCTACTTGTACTCTCTTCGCTTTAGTGTTAGTAGTATTTGGAACTAGCAAAGCTACTTGGAGAGCTTGTCTCCTTGGAAGAAGAGCAACTTTGGTATGAATACTATGAAGAGTTCTTCCATATTCAAGCTTTTATCTTATTCATATAGCAATGCATATGAACTAGAGTATAGTTGTCTTCATTTTATAATCGTGATCTATATGGTTTAGATATCATGATCTTAACATGTTCAACTTCATGCTTCAACATTCATATGACTTGTATGAGTAGAAGTAGAACTAGGGTTCATGTGGCGGTTCGTCGTTCCTTTGGGTTTGCCCATATTCTTGCTTGTCAATCTGTAGGGTTGGAGTCCCAGAGAGATATGGGCATGGTGCTCGGGTGCACGGGAACCTTCGAATATGACGGTGCTCCACGGTTGAGGGGTAGGCGGCAGGTGGTGATAGCCCTGCCCATCCCTTATAATCCCCCATGTTTGGGTCTTCGTGTAGGAGTTCGTAAAGTCTCTATGGCCTAGCAGACCAAGCCCAGGGATCTCCCTGTCTATTTTAAAGTTAGCTCTAACTCTAGTCATATAACTTGTATGATTATCAACTGTTCTTTGCACGGCTATATTAGAACATGCCAGCTCTGCTTAGGAATATTCTTTTATTCTTTGTTTTCCTTTTATCCTTGAGGTTAGCCTAGATGTGTGTCCACTATCCATGAAATACTATTTTTACCATGTTATGAGCTATGGTTCACTATGCAAGTATGTAATCATGTTTATGTCTATGCTAGATCACGTATACCTTGCTCTCCTTTGAAAAATATAAATAATGATACCCTCAATACTTCCATGGTGAAATGCTGCAACGATAGTGTTGACACCGTTTTTGGCACGTGTCAAAATGATCGGAGTGGGCTAATCGGCAGAAGGAAAGTTATTGTATTACGCTAGTAGAAGGGTGCCGATGAAGATCAGCTTGTGAGGATTGTTGCCGATGAATGGTGGTGATCGATGGAAAGGTTGTCGTTTGACTTAGACTCAGAGGCGTTGCTGGCAAGATCGGAGATGTTATTGTTGATGCCGATGAAGGAAGATCTGAAGACTACTGCCGATGAAGCTTGTGATGACGGAAAGCGTGCCGATGGAGAGGAGGTCGATGAAAATTTCATCATAATTAAGGCGGACAAGGAAGTAGAGAGGTGTTGATTTCCTTTTCTATATTTGTTAGAGTATGATTCATGTAAGAGTCATGTTTTTTCTTAGATATGGACTCAGTGTCCTAGTCATGTCTGGTTATGTTTCTTCAGATCAGGGTATAAATATAGACTGGGGGACAATGTAAGAGAGATCAATCAATCAATATCAAACCAATTTTACTCCTATTTGCATCTACTTACTTTTTGGCGACTTTGTCAATTTGCATATTTTTCTTTTTACGAGTTCTCATTGATTCGACGAGCTGCATCACTTCAGTGCGACCTTCGACGATCCTCGAGTTCCGTGTGAGTACCTCTTGGCTTTGGCTTCCGGGCGTATCGCTGTTGTTAGGACCAAAGTACTCGAATTTTCATCCTTGTCGATTAACAGGTCAAATCGACTGGCACGCTTTGGATATTGGATTAGGTATGAGCCCTTTGTGTTTGCAGATCCACTTTTGCATCAACACATCTTTTGGCACGCCCAGTGGGATAAATCAACATGATCAATATGTTCAATCCTAAGATCGACACGGGGAACGTCATCATAATATCGGAAGAAGATCTTAAGGAAGAGCAGAAGCAGGCTATGGAAAAGGCTATGGAGGATTACAAGCAGCTCTGCCTGAAATCATTCAGCTTGAACATGAGCGGAGAAGTCATCCAGAAGCAAGATCTGTCGTTGCCTCAGCAGGTTACCTTTGACTCTAATCCTAGTAAACTTCAAGAGATGGTTAATTCTACAGTAAATCATGCTTTGATTAACCACTCTAATGTTTTGTCCAATACTATTCACAATGTTGTGGTTCGAACTTTTAAAGAGGGACAAGTACCACCACTTTATGTTGGGCCAGCTTATCACCAACCAGAACCGGCATTGTCAATGCTCCATCGGCTCCCTCAGCCGTTGCGGGTATAGAAGTTACTTCGCCTCCAGTGTCGGTAGGTTTGCCTAATGTTCAATCTACACCGATAAGATCAGATCCAATGCTTTTAGGAGGACGAGTTTAGCTCAATACATATCTATCGGCATCAGCTATGTCAGGGCCTGTGTCTCAGAATAGCCAGATTCATGTTAATTGGTGGGGAAATGGTTTGCCTCCGGAGTTGTCCGCCATCAACTCTAGGTTGCCTCAAGTGTTTGACGCAGCAGGAAAAGCTCCTATATCATCGGCTGCTCCCGTTTCACCGATGACTCAGGTACCTCAATATGCCACATCAACTACTGTGCAACCAACTTCAGGAGGTTTCCAGGTGCTTTCGTTTCAAGCACCCAATACAAGTTCATCGGCAAGCCTACTGCCGATGCAGCAGAAGGCCCCTGCTATGAGTCAACCTGGGGTACAGTTCATGTCTCAAGCTGGTTATGCTAATTGTTATCCAACAATGTCAGCAAGTTATCAGCCATCGGCAAGCTTTATACCGATGAGTTCTAATAATGGTTGGTCAGGATAGTTACCTGTTCAGCATGCAGTTTAGCAGAACTATCAAGTTGCAGGAATTCAACAAGGTCATATGCAAGCTGGTTTTCAGAATTAGGCATCGGCGGCTCAGCCGATGGATCCTTTCCAACAAGTTAGTGGGCCACAAGTAGCGGTGAATATGCCGATTGCTGGAGATCGTGTGCCACAAAGACACGTGGTGGGATATCAGCAGGTACCTCTTATAAAAATTCAGCCAGTTCGTCAGCAGGAGGCTGATGCTTTTTGGGCCGATAAGATAGCAGAAATCATGAGAGAACAGTTTGGGATAAAACTCAAAGTTAATACTTATTCTTATCGGACTTCATACCCTCCAGCATATGATTTAATTCATCTCCCAAATTGATACAAGGTACCAGATTTCACCATATTTTCTGGACAAGATGATACATCAATAATGAAACACGTCAATCGCTTCATTATTCAATGTGGAGAGGCAGCTAACAGAGATGAATTAAGAGTTTGATTATTTTCATCATCTTTATCTAGATCAGCATTCACGTGGTTCATATCATTGCCACCAAATTCTATTATTACTTGGGCTGATCTAAAAAAACAATTTCATAAGTATTTCTTTGCTGGAATCCATGAAAAGAAGCTTACCGATTTAGTAAAATTGAGGCAACATAACGATGAATCGGTAGAAAGCTTTGTGCAGAGGCTATGAGATGTAAAGAATAAGTGCTATAGCCTGGTGCTGGATGATCGGCAGCTTGCCGATCTGGCTTTTCAAGGGTTATTGTCACATCTCAAGGACAGGTATGCCTCTCAGTAGTTTGAAAGCCTAGGTTGTACAAAGGATCTCTGATTAAGATACTAGGGTTTTTGAGCCTAAAAAGAATTGGAGCAAAAATGTATCATTTGTTGATAAGGTAGAAGACTTTGATTCTGATGAAGAACTAGTTATCGGCTTAGCTGAGTGGGTTAAGAATAAAAGGCCGATATCTTGTCCTTTTGATCAGAAAGAACCAGAGAAGTTTACCTTTGACATCACCAAAGCTGATAGGATATTTGATCTTTTGCTTTAAGAAGGTCAAATTAAGCTATCACCCAATCATGTGATTCTATCGACAGAAGAGTTGAAGAAGATCAAGTACTGCAAATGGCACAATGCAACTTCACACAGTATAAATGAGTGCAAGGTGTTCAGGCAGCAGTTGCAATCGGCTATCGAATCTGGGAGAATTAAGTTTGACAACTCCAAGACCCAGAAGTCGATGAAAATCGATCAGCTTCCTTTCCCAGCAAATATGTTGGATGCCAAGGGTAAGACCAAGGTATTGACATCAGAGGCTACTGAGAAGAACGCATCAGTGGATCCCCAACATCGGATAACTACCGATAACGCAAAAAGCAAGGGTGTTCTGGGAGAAAGTGGTAGTTCTAGAAAAACTCCTCGACCTGGCATTGTGATTACTCATCGACAGCAACAGGAAGGAAGGCAGCAGGAGGGTTGGCGTCGATGTAAGGACTGATATCGACAACAGCAAGAAGAGAGACGTTAGGAAGAGTGGCATCGGCATAAAGATCATTGGTCAGATTTATCCACCATCGTGCAAAGGACATAAATTTATACTTGTTGCTACCAATTATTTCACAAAATGGGTTGAAGCAATTCCTTTGAAAAGGGTAACCTCGGCTAGTATGATCGATTTTGTGAAAGAGTATATTGTTTACCGATTTGGTATTCCTCAAACTATCACTACCGATCAGGGTACTATGTTTACATCGAGAGAATTTGATGAGTTTGCTATTGATATGGGGATTAAAGTTTTGAATTCTTCTCCCTATTATGCTCAAGCTAATGGTCAGGCTAAGGCTTCTAACAAAGGAATTATCAAACTCATTAAGCGCAAAATTAAAGAAAACCCTAAGTGGTGGCATACAGTATTGAATGAAGCCATGTGGTCATATCAGATGGCATGTCATGGTGCAATCAAAGTAATGCCTTATCAGTTAGTATACGAACACGATGCAGTATTGCCTTGGGAAATTAAAACTGGCTCTAGGCAGATATTTTCTCAAGATCAACTGACAGCCGATGACTATGATACTCTTATGAAAGACGAGTTAAAAGACGTGGCAGGTCATCGGTTGAGGGCTTTAGTTAGCATCAAAGAAAATAAGAAAAGGGTAGCTAGATGGTATGACAAGAAGGTGAAGGTAAAGGAGTTTGCCGATGGAGATCTGGTTTGGAAATTGATTTTACCGATTGGGACTAAAAGTTCAAAGTTTGGCAAGTGGTCTCCTAATTGGAAGGTCCTTATCGGATAAATCAATTTGTTCCTGGCAATGCATACATTCTAGAAACCCTCAAAGGGGTTGTGTTTCCTAGAGCATTAAACGAAAAATATTTAAAGAAATATTAGCCTAGTATCTAGATGGATGCATAAAAGCATAAGTGCTGATAACAGTCCTATCGGCCAAAATCAGACAAAGGGTATCAGTGTTTCCTAAAGCACCGATGCAATAAATAGGATTTATAAATTTAGTAAAGATTGGATGACCGATATCGCACGCAGGCGAATCTGATCGGCTTCCTCTATCTCTTTGATATCTTCATAGGCGGCACCCTCCACTGGCCTAAGTTTTTTCTTCACTACCAGGGCTTTGCGAGCTTGGATATCTTTTTCTTGCTAGAGAGCCTTGATAGCATCGGGTAACTGGCTTTCTTCCTACTTGGCATGAGTTAGAGCTGCCTCGACATCCTTCAGTTCAGCCAGTAGAGCCATTCTCTTTGCCGATAAGTCTGAGATTTTTTACTTAAGTTCGGCACCCGAGGTCTTCAAACTGCCGATGTTCTTGTGCTTCTCATCGGCGGTCTGCTTCAATTATAGCATCTCTTCTTTAAACTGAGCCTGAGCAGCTCTATCGGCAATGCGTTCAGTGGCCCTCTGATATTGGAGTTGTCGGCTTTCTAAGTGGGCTGCTGGGAAGAGTTCCTCTTCGATGTTGGCAGGGACCTGGCCATGGATTGTTTTGAAAATTACTTTTGCAGGGTCCAAATCATCTACCAACTGGGCGGTGTCTTGCTACAGCAAGTTCAGTAGAGCCTCCAGCTTGGACTTGACTTCTGTCGATGCTGTCCCTAGTGCGAGTGTAGAGCTTGCCTCCTCCCCCTCATCGTCAGAAACATCGATGGCAAAGGAGAATAAAATGTCTAGAGAGTCTTGTTCCTGAAAGAAGAAAAGGGGTCAGTCGAGGACAAGTATGAATATTATAAATCGGCTAAATCAGTCGGCTTACTTGCTTCAAGGTAATTTCTTGTCTTTAACTGGAGAAAGCAATCTGGAGTGTGCCATGTGAAGGATCGGCTGAGCTTGCCGATGGGATATCTTCAGCTGCATGATTAATTGGTGCTAAGACTGATGGCAATTCCTCTGTGGTCTCATCAGTAATTGGTCCTTAGGATACGACGGCCGATGACATGCCCTATGCAGAAGGATTGACTATTTGCTCAGTTGCATCGGTCGGTTCTAGTTGGCTCGGAGGTGCTAGATCAGGTGTTGGGATCGGTACGGACTTCTGCCGTTTTGGCTGTGTCTTGGTGAATGTTGAAGCTTTGCTCTTTGTTTGGGCCTCAGCAACGGTTGGCTGGGGGGCATCGGCACTTGTTGGTTGTGAAGATTGGACATCTGGGACACTTGCCGATGTACCCGTTTGTTGCTGCAAGACAGGTGCAAGATATGATATTTAACAAGTTAAATGTAGAGTTGAAGGAATACCTCTGAAGGTTTGTCAGAGATGGTAGTGTTTGATGCAAGAGGAGTTGCCGATGATGATCCAGTTGTAGTTCTTGCATCCTGAAAATTAGTGTCAGTATGGTCTAAGATCGGCATGGGTTGGAATAAATAGGGTTGTTACCTTGAATGCTTCTATCAGGGTCACAGCGGCAGCTGATGGAGTGGCCCTAGCCTTAGCCAATTTTGGCTTGGCAGTGATTTTCTTGGTACGGGTTCTCTGATGAGTCAGAACAGCCAGGGTAGGAGCATTGTAGCCGATCGGTGATATCGGGGATACAGGTTGAAGGTCAAAGGGTCTCCCACTCCTGCTCGTGGATGGTGCTGGGTCATCGACCTGTCACAAGAAAATTAGTTTCCAATGAAATTAAAAGTGGAGGAAAAAAAACTAGTGTTAAAAGAAACTTACTGCGTCATCAGGTATGATATGCTCAGGGTCGATCAGATGCTGATATGTATGAACAGATGCTGCAAATAATTGTCCCTTCCACTCTTGCCACCATAACTTATATGATTCAGTGATAAAAGAGGTTGGCACCCAGGTGGATAGATCAACATCTGTAGTATCGACATCAGGGGAGAGTTGCACTACCTTGCTCCAGTCCGATCCGCTGGTGATTGTTTCTCTCGACTTAATTACATCGGCAAAGCAAAGTTTAATTGGCAGCTATCCAAAGGCCAATTGATGTGATACTGACAATGGATTGTAGAATTCATAGGTAATGTTGGTGTTCTTTCCACTGCCAAATGTATTCACTAGGATTGCCCGGGGAGTAATGATGGCCATCATAAGTTCATCATCCTTGTTCAAGGCATCATCGACGAAATTGAAGAGAAGGAGAAATCTGGCTTCTTTGTCGATATAGGGCATCCAGGCCCGATGATCACGGGAGAGACCCTTGTAAAAGCTTTGGAAAAATCGGCCAATCTGATCTTCGTTGGCCTCTGTCCTAGGAAGAACTATTATGGCTTCACCAAAATTGAGGGGTGGGCGTGTTGCCGATTCTTCATCTTCAAGTTCATAGTCTTTGGCGATATCTCATGGGAATTGCTGAGCAAAGAAATCCCATTGCAAGCGTTTGTGCATGTGGGCATTCAGCCACATGTTAATGAACCACCACGGGCCTCCTAAGTTGCCGATGGGTTCACCAAGCAGAAGCTTCTGAGACACTTGATGTAAGAGGTGATAAGTGGAGCTCAGGAGATATCGGCCAAGAGGGAACCTTACACCGTTGGCCAGTAGTTCAGCTGCGGGGAGATAAGCATTGGTTGGCCCTACCGATCAACCACAGAAAATGAATTTTTCTAACCACATGTTTAGGAATGTGGCATGTTCCCTCTGACCAACTGAGACGCGTGAATTAGGGCTGGGTTTGATTGGATTTGGTAACATATTATGTCATGCTTGGAGGATGAGCTAAGATAATTGAATAAAGGCAATCATTGTCTAGAGTAAATTTTGAAACATTAATGATTTTATACTCTGAAATTGGGGGCATGTGTTGACACCATTTTTGGCACGTGTCAAAATGATCAGAGTGGGCTAATCGGCAGAAGGAAAGTTATTGTATTACGCTGGTAGAAGGGTGCCGATGAAGATCAGCTTGTGAGAATTGTTGCCGATGAATGGTGGTGACCGATGGAAAGGTTGTTGTTTGACTTAGACTCAGAGGCATTGCTGGCAAGATCAGAGATGTTATTGTCGATGCCGATGAAGGAAGATCTGAAGACTACTGCCGATGAAGCTTGTGATGACGAAAAGCACGCCGATGGAGAGGAGGTCGATGAAAATTTCATTGTAATTAAGGCGGACAAGGAAGTGATAGGTGTTGATTTCCTTTTCTATATTTGTTAGAGTATGATTCATGTAAGAGTCATGTTTTTCCTTAGATATAGACTCGGTGTCCTAGTCGTGTCTAGTTATGTTTCTTCAGATCAGGGTATAAATATAGACTGAGGGACAATGTAAGAGAGATCAATCAATCAATATCAAACCAATTTTACTCCTATTTGCATCTACTTACTTTTTGGTGACTTCGTCAATTTGCATATTTTTCTATTTACGAGTTCTCATCGATTCGACGAGCTGCATCGCTTCAGTGCGACCTTCGACGATCCTCGAGTTCCGTGTGAGTACCTCTTGGCCATGGCTTCCAGGCATATCGCTATTGTCAGGACCAAAGTACTTGAATTTTCATCCTTGTCGATTAACAGGTCAAATCGACTGGCATGCTTTGGATATTGGATTGGATATTAGCCCTTTGTGTTTGCAGATCCACTTTGCATCAACAGATAGCTCCATACGCTTGCAGATTTTATCTGTAATCTTATAGGACTATGGTGGTTGGTGTTCTTTGGTGGCGTTGCTAAGGTTAACTCAGTCTTAGTAATGGTGCTAACGAATGCCAACCAGGCATTTCTGGCGCCGTTGCCGGTAATGGACTTAAAACCTCCTCACTTGGTGATTGCGTTAAGAAATGCCAACAAGCATTTTTGGCACCATTGCTGAGGAGGGCATAGGTTGAAAATCTAGCAAAGCATGAACAATGATCACATGCATGTAATGGTAGCCATAGTTTATGCAGGCTAATTCTGCTTGTTTTCTTCTTGTAGTGGAATGAAAATAGGATAGTGTATGAGTGGTTTTGATCTATCAAACAACTACACCGATAATCCAGAGGCACTCCTAAGGAAAGAACAAGTCTCGTATCACTTCTTCTGTTACTCCGCTGGTAGTCAAATCATTCACCCCCATACCATCCACTACTTCACTCATGGCCAAGTCACTCCGTGACTACTCCACCCCCGCTGTTGCCACTGCTCGTTGGGCTCGCTGTCAACACTAGGAGTGGAAACTTTGAGCTACGCACTGGCTTCATAATGATGGTGCAGGCAAACCAATTATGTGGTTTGCCAAGCGAGGATGCAAGTGCAGACTTGCAACACTTCCTTGAGCTGTGCGACGTCATCGTCATCAAACACATCGCACCAGCTAGCATCAGGCTCCGTCTGTTTCCCTTCTCCCTTGTGGGAAAGGCAAAACAGTGGTTTTACCTGAGTAAGGAAGCTATCGACACGTGGGACAAATGTTCTATAGTGTTGCTTACGAAGTTTTCCCCATAGGCAAAACTAGTGCCTTGTGGGGGAAAATTTCAAACCTCTAGCGAACTTCACTCGAGTCCATCCCCAAAGAGTGGGAAAGGCTATAGGAATGGAAGAATGGCTCATGCTCTAGAACTTCTACCAAGGGCTCATGCCCATGTTGAAGGGGCACGTCGATGCCGTTGCTAGAGGTGCATTCCTCTCCCTCACCGCCAATGCATCCAAGGCCCTCATCGAAAAGATAGTGGCCAACCAAAGCTGGGGAAGGAACGCTAGCAACAAAAAGGCATGTATTCCATGAAGGAGGCGGATATGCTTGCCACAAAAATAGACTTGCTGCTATCAAGACTGAACGAGAGTGCCGCTGAGAAAGAAGCTATAAAAAGCATCGTCCAGGCCATGGACTCACACATGACATGTGAGGTCTATGGTGACGTTAGACACTCGAGGAACAACTGCCCCGAGACCCGTGAAGATGCCATGTATATCAACAACGGGTTTCGACAGCAAGGTAATAACAACGGGTGGAACAATCAGTCCCACCTGCAAGGAGGTAATTCAAACTTTAACTAAAATTACAATTCAAATCAACCTTCCTTGAGAGACCTGGTATAAGGCCAGGCGAAAATTAATGAAAATCTTACTAAAAAGCTGACTTATAATGACAAAATGCTAGAAAATATTAACTTTAAAATAGAAGGTTTATCTTCCTCTATTCAAAATCAATTGAGCTTTAACAAAATGATAGAAATAAAACTAGCTCAAATTGCTACTTCCATTCCTGTTAATAATGAAGGGAAAATCCTAGGGCAACTCGAGAATTCCTTTGAAAAAGTTAATGCGGTGACCATGAGGGGTGGTAAGTCCACTCGTGATCCCCCAAACCCTAACAATAAGATAGGAAAAGCACAAGGGCAATAGGAGCAAGGACCTTCACCAGCAACAAAAACCCAAAAAGATCAAGAAGAGGAGGAGGAAATGGCACCGTAGGACTTCGTTGACACAAGCTATCTACTGTTTCCCACAAGAAAAATAAAGCAAGCCATGGGCGAGCAATTTTCTCGCTTTTGTGGAGATGATAGAAAAGATACATGTGAGCGTCCCATTAATGGACGTCTTACATGTACCTTCCTACGCAAAGTACATAAAAGACATGATCAACAACAAGTGACCATTGCCATCCACAGAGGTCGTAAAGCTAATGAAAGAGTGTAGCGCTGCTATACTCAACCGTCTACTAGAGAAGAAGAAGGACCATGGGTGCCCCATCACTACATTCTCCATTGGCACCTAGCAATTTGATCATGCCTTGTGTGATCTTGGGGCAAGCGTGAGCGTTATGCCCAAGATCATCTTTGATTAGCTGAACTTCACACACTTAGCACCTATGCCAATAATGCTCCAATTGGTGGACTCCATGGTCCGCTATCCAGCTGGGATCGCCGAAGATATCCCAGTGAAAATCCGGGATACTTCATCCCAGTTGATTTCGTGGTGCTAGACATGGAAACAACAAAAGAGTCACCCCTCATCCTTGGGCGACCCTTCTTAAGACCGCGGGAGCACAGATTGATGTCAAAGCCAGAGAAATCCACTTCAACATTAATGGCAAAGAGGAGAAGTTTGACTTCCGGCCCCGACAAGAGCAATGCTCCATGATTCGCATCAAATATGGGCTGAACCCACAAGGCATAAAAGAGGTTGAAATACAACCTCAACTGGTGGACAACCTCGTCAAGAAAAACAAAGAAAAATAAAAAGAGGCCGGAGCAAAAAAAGAACAACCCGAAGAAAAAGGAAGAAACACCTAAGGTTGTTCTCACACCACCAAAGAAGGAAAAGGTGTGGAAACAAAAACAAGAAGCTCCAAAGTCCACCACCACACCACCAAAAACCAATAAAATGGTGTGGAAACCAAAGAAGGTGCAATCATCCGCGTCTACTCCTCCAGGCACGGATGTACCTTCATCAAGCAAGAAATGAAGGGGGAGGAGTCCTGCTCATTGGACTATAAAAGCATCTCACCAGACCATGGGCCATGAGCTAGCTTGGGGGAGGACCCCCACAGAGGTACCATGTATCTTTAAATCTCCGTATTTTATTTATTTATTAGCATTTTAAAAATCTGAAAAATTAAAAAAATACCAAAAAAACAAAATATGACAAAAATACCAAAAATATGAATTCCACTCTCATATGTGTCTTAGGAATGTTTAGTTTCTCCTAAGTTAAAATAATGAATAGTTGCTCTGTCTATAATTCATCTGTGCCTAGGTTATAACTTAGTATTCTTCAATAAGTTTGTTGGCTAAAAATGTCTCATCTTGAAAACTTGAAAAACTTGTGGGTTGCAAATACACACTTCTTTTCTAAGTTGTTGCGAGTTATGATATGGTACAAGTAGAATTTGCTATGACTTTATTTTAAGAGAGACTTGACATCTGAAGATTTCATTTTTAAAATGCTAAAATTAAAACTTCCTCAATGATTATGAATACCAATCAAGGCTATATGAAATGATATTGAAATACAAACCTTAGTCATATGCTACTTGTTTAAGCATTGAGCTTTGTCAAATTGTTGTGACCCATGTTGAGATTCTCGGCATGCACCTATGATCAAGACACACGTACACCCACAAATAATTTGCTAACTCTTATACTGAGAGTTACGCACAACATGCATTTTTTTCGTTCACCAAAATAATACTCCAATCACTTTATCATGTGTCTCTCTCTCCAAAACTTCATGTGCCAAAAAGAAAGATATGGGATATGCTAAAAAAGAGAAAGAAAAAAGAAAAAACATCCATGCCAAATGGCATGAGAGGAAAAAGTGCATGCCAAAGAGCATGAAAAAAAGAAAGAAATAAAGATAGCCCATATTTTCAAATAAAAGGCACTTATCCAAAAAAGAGAGAGATTCATGATTCAAAGGAGTACCAAAAAATATTTAGAATTAGGAAAGTTATGAAAAACAAATTCCACACACTTGCATGTCTTGATCAAAGTGTATGATTTGCATCTCCTTGTGATCTTGTTTTTGACTTAGCAACATATGTGATGCAAGTATGCCCACTTTTCATACCTACCCAAAACTCCACTCAAAAGCCTTAGTGGTAGGATATGAAAAAGAAGGCAAAATCAAATGCCTTGGTGAGGTTTCATACACATTGAGCGATCGAGAGAATCATTTGAGGAACTTACATGTATTTTACAAAATTCATAAAACCTCTGGATAGATGGTTAATCGAAGAATGAATGATTGGTGATTCTGTTATAACTGTTCCATCTTGCAACTGCCCAAGAACTTAGAAAAGCTATACGCCCCACAGGGATCAAGGTTTTGGGTGGATAAAATGCCAACTTATTTGAATTGCGAAGGAATACTTTGTTATAGGCATGGCACTTATGAATTGTATTGGCATAGTAGCGACTCCTGATCAACAACCATGTACTTAGCTATTTGCTCGCGACGAGCAAAGGTTAAGCTTGGGGGATTTGTTGGCGGTCACTAACGACCATTTCTAACCGCCAATTATAGTCTAAAATAGGAGAAATAAACATACTTTTGACACATATGCTTTTACTATTGTCCTAGTTCCACTTGTATTCGAGAAAACATGTTTTGCCGGACACATCTTCGGAATCAAGTGGAAAACAAACAAAATCAAACAAAAAACGCAAAGCAAAAAAGCGTATTCCAGAAGTGCATAGAGGAAAATAAGAAGAGAGGCCCATCCAAACATCCAAACTGGGCAGAATACTACCGTGTCAGGCATCCAGGACTAGCCAGCAGGCGGTGGCGAGCGACGCCAACCAGGGTGCGCCCGCACCCCCGGTGCCGCCTCTCCGGTCCAAGTTGCACAAGCAGTATCATTAATGTTAGGGGAGGTCGGTTACATACGTATTCCCATGTATAGCACACCAAACCGACCTCACACTAGTATAAGAAGAGGGGAGGTGCTACTTGCTACAAAGTTTTATACTAAGGATTTCACAAGTGATGAATTATCAAAACTTTCATAGCAGCTTACTGTGTACATTTCTCGTATGCGTAGAGATGAAAGATTTTGGATACTCAAAAAAAAGAGATGAAAGATTTAAAAATTTGAAGAACCTATGTGAGCTTTCAGTTAAGCTTGTGGAGACAAAAAAACAAACAATATTACGTCGTTTACAAGCTTCTTAAGTTGGTGCTAATTCTTTCCGTAGCCACTACTAGTGTTGAAAAAGTGTTTTCTACGGTGAATTATGTGAAGAACAAGCAAAGAAACAAAATAGGTGATTAATATTTGAAGAATTGCTTGGTTATATTTATTGAGAGAAAATTCTTTAGTCAAGTGAAAGATGAGAATATCATCGATCTCTTCCAAAAAGGGGATTGTAGAAGTATATTGTAGTAGCTTTTAGTATTTTGTAATATTCCTTAATTTTTAGAGACAACAGCACTATGTTTTTGTATTTGGTTATTATTATGGATTTGTTATGACCATTATAACTTATGGTCCATTATATTGCATATTTGCTTTGAATTTTTTTTATATTTGCATACCCAGCTGTAAATTCCTGGCTCCGCCGCTGCATCCGAACATCACCAGCACCTAGAAGAGGAGACACCGAGATGAACCAGAAGAAGGCGAGGAGGGAGATGCAACAACCAATGTACTTTTGAAACATCCAAATAAAATAATTGCAACATATATTTGAAATAGTTAAAACACTTGCAACATACGTCTAAAACACTTGAAAAGACCATTGCAAAATGTATGCAACATTCAGATGAAATACATGTAACGTATGTGTGAAATGTATGCAACATCCAAATAAACACACTTACAAGACACGTCCGAAAAATAGATGAAACATGGAAAACAGAAACTTGCAACATACGTGCACAACCATTGCAACATATGCAACATCTCGATCTATATGAAACACTTGCAACATACCTGTGAAATACTTAAAACATACACTTACAACATGTGTTTTTCACCCTTCTTTCGGACGACTTAGAGCAGAGAAGGAATGGCCGGTTTCGGCCAGCCGGCGGCAGAGGATGGTGGCACGGCATAGCCAGCTGCGCCTGTGCCTAGCCTGGTTTGGCCACTCCGGATCTCTGATGTTGCAAACTGAGGACGAGCGTCGCAGCGGCGCTGACGTCGAAGAGGCCACGACCTTCTAGTGGGGAATGGCGGCGTCAGCAGCACTTGAACGCGGCGAGGGACAGGGCACGACGCTCAGTTGTGGGGCATGAGCACGGCACATAAAGGCGGGGACGGGGCACCTCGCTGCGTGGGATGGGGCGCAGCGAGGTGGAGTTGTGGGGATGGAGTGCGGTGCGGTGGCAGATGCAGTGAGGGATGGGGGTGCTGCACGCAAACAAATATAATAGTTGTGGAAACTCTCCAAATAAAAAATAAACTACAATAATAACAATTATTATAAGTATACGAAAGATAAAGAACCCATTTTTCTAGTTCCTATGATGCACTAGGAGCTTATAGACAGAAACGAATCAGTTTAAACAGTCCCTTGTGGCTCCGATGGAAACTAGATCAACGCATCGTTGGGTCAAGAGAAGTTCTGATTGAAGTTCAATATGAATCTTTTGGGATTGGTTTGTGCTTTACCATGAAATCTTGCCTCTCACCATCATGAAAGACAGATGATGATGTCAATTTCTTACTGTCGAGACAGCCTGTCCGAATCCAAATCATTCGACTTCCTCCTTTGCAGTGGCGAGGTCGTTGATTCCTATAAATCAAGATGTTTTGTTGTCTGCTTCTTTTTATGGGCCTTCTCTCTTGGATGGTATATTATCCATTTGGTATATTGTGAAAGTCTCTACAAAGATGAAAGGGCGCAGGGGCAAGTGAAAGAGATGGACAGAGACTAGGGAGGAAGATGGAACGAAAGAGATGGAGAGGGGTGAGAGAGATTGAGTGGAGGGGTCGAATCGCAAGAAACGATTGCAGCGGATAGTTCAATCGAAGACGATGGAAAGGTTATCTAGAATGAAGCGTAGCGTTATAGGTGTTCGAGTGAAGCGAGGTATGAACGTTCTTACCCCTAAGGGTAAGGTTGTTTAGACCGAAGTGTAGCGAGTGTGCGGCGGCAGACGCGGCGAGGAGGCGCGATGAAGCCGCAACGCGAAGGCGAGTGGGGATTGGGGATTTTTGTTTTTTTTTATTAGAGAAGGTGGAGATTTCTGAGGGAGCAGGCCCGTTGCCTGTTAAACCCACGCTGCGTAGGCCCAAAAGAAATGGGGTGTCCGGACGGACGTCCTCATTAGAGTATTAGTGTTCCATAAAACCATATTGATTTTCTAAGTCTACAAAATGCATCGAACACAGGGCCTTAACCCATTTTGAAACAACAGAAATATTTCCACAAAACTTGAAAGGCTTTCACATAAAATTCCTACGTTCCGTGCAAGAGTAAGTTAACCATATAAAATAAAAACAACTAAACAAGTTCACAGAACTAGGATAAATGAAAGCTGAATTATTATAAGCATGACAAAAACAGAATAAGAATCAACAGATTGCATTAGCCGACAAGTTTTTTTCCTAGTACAATTTACATGGAGTAGTAAAGATATACACAGGTAAGTCCTCTTGTGACATCCAGATAATTGATAACACTGGTTCCAATTTTAGCTGCTAAGGGATGGTTTGAAGTACATGCAAATTGGTGGGTCAATCCTAAGGATTGACAGTATCGCAGAAGGAACAGTCCAGATCCCATCACCACAGATCAAGCCAGAGGCAACTGCACCTGAGAAGTCATCACACTCCTTGCGGTTAATCCTCTCCCAGACGAAAAGGATAACTGTCCCAACAAACATGTCGATGGCAAAGTATGCACCAATGTAGAAGGGAATGGCCATAGCCATCGGGATTGGGATGAATCTGGAGACATTCTTTGGAGTGATGTCCCGAAGGAGGTTGATCACCAGAGATGCAATGAAGAAAAACGAGCATATCGCTAGGCAGTGCTGAGGCAATGCTGAGAACCCTTCGACACCAAGGATTGACATCTCACGGAAGATTACAGCATATGGAGCTTTGAATGCGCCGTCAGGGTTACCGATGTCGAAAGCCGACCAGTAAAGCCAAAAGGTGAGCGGAGCAATGACGCAACCAAGGGCAGTCCCGATCAGTTGCGACACAAACATGGACCTAGGGGAAGAGAGTGTAAGATAACCAGTCTTGAAGTCCTGCATGAGATCAGCTGCAGTGGACACGATGGACATCATAACACCGCAGGCTGCTAAGCCAGCAATCACACCACCATTCTGACCAACCCATGAGGCAAAAATGAAGAGGCCAATCTTTCCATATGTGGACGCAAGGTTCCAGTCTGTTAGGCCAGTGCCATACGAGTTGCAGAAAGCAAGGAGGGGAGCAACAACATATGCTGAGAGGACAAGGTACCACTTGATCTGTGGGAAGATCATTGGGACAGTTGCAGTTGATATTGCTGCAAGCCCAATATAACCAGATCCTGCCAACCAGGGAGGAATACTGTCCTTTATGAATGTCTCATTCAGATGCTTTTCCTCAGCTGATAATTTTGAACCTTCATCACCTGTCCAGAAGTATCAGCATAAGATCCTGCTGCATCGATGTATAAAATAGGAAGTATAAAATAAGAATAAGCATACCATCCTGAACTTGTACTAGTGGCAGTCTTCCTTGCTTAGCCCGTGCATTCATTATTTCCTTGATAGTAGCATAAATGATCTTGATGAGGTTATAAAGGCCATCCCCAAGTATCACAGATACAGATATAAAAACCTGGAACACAGGGAATATATACAGCTTAACTTTTTGCGAAACATAAAGTTGTAAATACTGATGGCATGTAAACTAAAAATCTGTAGGGTACAAATGAGCTAGATGTTCTATCAACATGCTCTAATCAAACCTAGTCGCCATGGCACTGATCAGACAGACTAATCATGACTAATCGGGACTAACCGTACTGCATAACTGATCACCATGGCACTTATAAGCCTGACTAATCATGATTAATCAGATAACTTGATAACCTTGCGCTAGATACATGACAAAGCTTCCAATATTATCAAGGTTCATGGCTGCCCAGAAATTTTCTTCCCCAGACCCCCAGAGTGTGGGAGCTTTCAGCAATGTGTATGCCCTTTTATCAGTCTTGAATCCAAAGTCACGGAACTCACCAATCCAAGCCCACCAATGAAACATATGACAGTATGATAATTGTTACAACTCACATCAACAGCCAAAATTCATTTCAGAATTTTAGGTTTATCGAAACAGTGAGGATAAGAATTATTTCCTTTTATCACTCATGCCATCTGATTCATTGGCTCCAGATCGATTGAACAAAGAAAGTTACTAGCTGACTTTCAGAATGAAGTAAAGAATTAAGAATTATTGATGGCATGTAACAATGTACCATACCTTGTATCCATAGAGTCCTTTGAAGTCATTGCTTCCAAGGTTAGCTGGATACCAATCCCCAGCTTTTGTGGATATATATGGCCAAAGAAAACCCCACGATATGATGGCACCAAGAAGTGTAGAACAATTAACAATATGTGGACAAATAAGACCACATCCAATATAGGTTGGGCTGAAATCAAAATAAAACCTACACAAAGTGGAAAAGTCAAGTTTTTCAGAGAACATGGCAATGATATCCCACCTTAAAGGATTGTGTACTTTCATGACATTAAATCAGATTTAGAAGTCAAGCCCTCTTGTAAGCTCTAAGGGCTAGTTAAACCCATTCCCTTGTGGATTGGAAGGGATTGTGCGGGTGGGGTGGGGTGGGGCGGGAGGTGAACTAATTCCCACCCAATCCCCATTCCCATCAAATCCACATGTGAAATACTGGAATGGGTATCCAAAGTTCCAAACAAGCCCTAAGGGATATAAAAATAGTCATAGAAAACTTACGTATTCTCAAATGCTGCAAGACCCAAAGAAGGGAAATTATCGAAACCACAAGAGTCTCCAACACCGCTGAAGAACCATTTAAAGCAGTTCCAGATAAAACTAATGCTCAAGTACTTCCCAAGACACCTGACTTGCTTACTGCAACGTTAAAAAAAAAAGTTAGGACCACAAAAAAAAATTGCAGTAACCGAAAAGAAACAGTTTGTTTAACTATAAATCAGTTCAAACATTTCCATTTTGACCTACACATCTTCATAGGTGTCTACACCGGCTTATGGTGCGTAAGCAACTTTGGGTAGAAAAATATTTGAGTTTGTTAGGTTACCATACAAATTAAACAGAAATAAATAGACAAAATTATGCTTGGAGTAGTGTCACTCTTTCTGACTCTGGAGTATTTTCTAAACTTAGGATCCATTATGCACATGTAATTCATACATTTGACATTCGAGCACATCTTGTCCAAGAACAAGTCTCCATCTCTGCCTATATCTACATGTGAGAGTGCAAGTGGGAGCTCTAGGTTTGGCTCGGGGGAAAGGAGCAAAAGCGTTGTCCCAAGGGGACAAGAGACCATTTCTGGGTGGCTTCTACCTTTTTTATTTTGAACAAATCTAGTTATTTCCATTTTCATTGTTGGATGTGGAAGGTATCTGAGCTCATTTGGAACTTGAACGGTATAAAAAGGGCAGACCCAGTGCCAGAGGCTCCCACACGAGTGGGATCTGGAGAAGGGAATAACCGAAGCAAAGTCTTACCCCCGCAGAAATTCTGCAGAGAGACGGCTTCGAACCCAGGACCTGGTGACTCGGCGAGCTAGCACTCACCAACTGCACCAGGCCTGCCCTTCTAAACTTGAACGGTATAAAATCGGAAAAACCATTACAATATTGAAATCAAAAGATGATTCAATAATGGCTGAGAGATCCTACTAGAATTAGGTGGAGTCATAGGTGATGTGTTGGCACTTGGTGAACCTGGTATAGTGTATAAACATTGAAAGGACCATAGAAACCTCTAAAAGTTCTTTTTATTATTCTGTGATTAAGAACTGTCAACCTTATCACGACATTTTGTTATGCATAAATCGTGTACCATCAAGAATGTACATTGCATGTGTTTCATCAAGATTAGCTTAGAAACAAAGAAACCATCATTGGGCTCCTTTCAATTTCATGCGACATATATATTGTGTGCAGGTAAGAAAGGGATCTTAAGGATGGAACAGTCTACATGAAATCATGAACGACCAGTGTATGCAAAATTGCAAATCAAGTATACAAAATTAAGGCGCACAGCTGAACGCTAAGCAAAGTCTTACTCTGCAAGCTCAGCACCAGTGGTTGTGTGGAAACTATTTATCAACATAGCCGTGGCTGTCCCACTGGGATAAGTCAGCTTGTAATCAATTACCATAACCTAATAAACAACCAAACAGATCATAGCTCAGAAGAGTAATTAGACATACAAGTCATGCAAACTGATCAACTCCATTCAAGAATGATGAGTGCATAGTGCTGAATGGGTACCTTGCGCAGTGCAACAAGACTAAATAGCCCAAGGAAGCTAACGACAAACATGAACCCAATCATCCAGCCCAGTGAAGGATTCTTGACATCCACAGCCCTGTTACCAGGATAATCTTGCCCGATAAGTTCATAGGTTCTCTGATCCATTGCAAGCATATAACTTCCAAACCCCCCTGCAACCGCAAGATTAGTCATTGATAACAATACATATTATTCAAAGCAAAAGGAGGAAACACTTTGAATGAAACAGCAATGTGATATTAATGCAGCAAAATTTCCCCAATCAGAGTATAATATCAATCGTATATAAGGTAATCACAGCATTACCCTAACAAAAACTACCTTGAAACAACAAATGCGAAACAAAATTAAATCCTTGTCGAATCTTATTGCTTATTGACAGACACACAAAATCCTGAAACCACTACTAAATAACAGCATTTTTTATATACCATCTGAAAAAAAAAACGTTTGAACAATTGAACTGCGGTCTAAACTGAACACAAATTAAACTGAACTCGATAAAATCTAAATAACATCATGGGTCAAAGGCCTACAGGAAATCCAACTAAAGCTAGAATTCATCAGGCGTAAATTATTAGCTAGACTCCATGCGTAAATTATTAACAGCAATCTGACTCAGATAGCAATTAAACGCCCGAAGAAAAAATAAACTCCGATCCAAATAACAACGAGTAAACTTCGTAACTCTGGGCAACATGGACGGACACCTGTACGGCTCAACCAAAATCTGGAAGAGACCGCAGCCCAGGAGTACCTACCACCTAGCCGACAAGCAAGCTCCTCCATCCGCCGCACAGGCACAATAATAATCATAACATACCGCTGAAGGCGAGGCCGTAGCAGGCGACGACGCATGTCTGGATGACGGTGTTCTCCTGCTTGGTGAAGGGCGTGGAGACGACGCCGAACCTCTCGAGCGCCGCCGTCCAGGTGCGGACGAGGAAGTAGCCGAGCAGCCCCGCGGCGACGTTGAGCGAGGGGATGATCCCGACGGTGAGGTTGAGCTTGTGCGTGATGAGGCAGAAGAGCACCCCAAGGACGGCGCTGACCGCCAGCCCCCGCGCCGTCACCTGCTCCCGCCACGGCGGCACCGCCTCCGGCGCCGGCGCGCCGTCGCCGGACGCGAGGAGCGGGCCCGTGATCTCCCCCTCCGATCCCATCGGTCGCCGGCGTGGGTATCGGCAACGGCAATGCCAATACTAGTACTACGGAGTAATAATTAATAAATTAAATATTCTCTGCTCTTGTTTTTTAGGAGTTTGTTAGGTTTCGCGTGTGGTGCGAGCGAGGTAGATGACGATGAGGTTGCCTGCCGGCTGCCAGTGTATATATTAATGAATCCCCTTCGGATAGCAGCACGAGCGCCAGACGGCTCTTGACCATGACGTGCGGGGCCGGGACTCTGTTCGGGGCCGTAAAGGATAAGGTGGACTCACATGTCATCGAAAATATCACGGCGGCTCGGTATGCCGGGTCCGGCTGTAATCAGGGGATGGCGACGTGGACCAGGACGGGAGCGGGACCGGTGGCGGCCGTGGGACCCGCGAGAAACGTCATAGGCGTCGCAAGGCATTGGGCAGTTCGCGGACCCGGATCGTCTGCGGCGGCGTTGGACGGGGAGGCCCGTGCTGCTCGAGCTCGCATTGGGCAGGATACCAGTCGGCCCCGGAGTCAGAGGCACGACGAGCTGGGTGGTGGTAGTTGGTGTGTTTGCTGGTTGGGGGCTGGGATAACGAGAGAGCATCCAGCATCGGCGGTGGCGTGACGATAGAGACTTGTAAAGGCGTGACGTCTCCCCCTATTTCCCGTTTCCGTAACATGCAAATATTCTCACCAGTCCAAAGTCCAGTCCAGACCTTCGTTTCACGGTACGACCTTTCTTTCGCTGGTCGGTGGGCCTGGGTCCCGAGATTCCACACGCGAGTAGTACGCCAGACGGGCAGGATTCCGTCTGCCTCGGCCATACAGCAATACGTCCATGTTACTATAAGGTGCCCCGCGCGTTGCTGCGGGTTAACAGGCAGCACTGTTGGTGCCGATAATGGTCTTGTTCGGCTGGCTGGCTGCCAGCAGTGCTTTTCTCTCGTATCAATTCAGCATCAGCTATCAGCTACCAGCCACCAGCCAGCGAACAGTATTTTTCTCTTACAACAAATCAGCACCAGCTACCAACCAGCCGAACGAGGCGAATGTCTCCTTACATGTTTATATTATTATGCAACTTTGGTGTGGATCACATGTGTGTAGATGGAAAGAATATCAATAAGGTAACAAAAGAAACTAATTGCTATATTGTTGTCGAAGATGTAAGCCGCAATACATTAATCATGTCCGTGGAGCATGGTGGGCACCCAGCAGTTCTGGTGACGATCGGACGGACAAGTACGGTGAACTGTTAGCTGTGCCTCACTACCTGAGTCATGTAAATAGAGACATCAGGTGTGCTGAGGGATGAAAACGAAACAGAAATATTCCGAATTGACCGTTTTCGTTTTCTATATTATGAACCATTTTTTAACATGAAAAATTGTCAGTTTCAATTGGTTTCACAACCATTTTCAACCATTTTTTGCACTCTTTAATTGCTAAATGTAGAAATACCCCGAACCGACCGCTTTCGTTTTTCTATATCGTAAGTCCATTTTCGACCGTTTCCTACCGTTTTCATCCTCAGTGCTGAGTAAGAAAGGATAACTTCGGAAAGTACGATTCATGCCAACAAAATTGCGCTGATTTCATAATGGCAAACACTGCATTATTTAATACAGGTAGCATATGGGAGAATATAAGTTGTCGAAGCATAGGGAAAGATGATGTTAGATGTAGGAAAGAAATGGAACAATAGCATAGTTACATGTATGGCGCAACTTAACTGCTAAGTTTATTGCAACAAAGGGAGCCGGTGACAGCAGAAAATTTTTTGCAATATAATCTTGCAATGATCATGTATAAGGAGTAGCACAATTTGGGCAGCTGAGCACACGGAAGCTATCATAATATCATTGTTTAGGAATTTAGGATACAGTATAGTCACTATGTCCATGATATAATAACTGTGACACGGTTAAGGAAATCTTTGCTGTAGGCAACACACAAAAAAATTGGTAATGTATCACACAACTTGATAGGGACTTCATGGCACAGGATAAAAATCCAGATATGTAGGTAATTAGAGAGTTGAATATATCACTGGAAGAGGTACGCAGAATGTTCCAATTTTCTATAGCAACAGCCTATGGAACCATACATACAGGAAACCAAAGTCATTGTAGTTTTTTAAGGCAACAGAATGTTCCAATTTTGTTTGGCAACAGAAAAATAATAATGACTGTGGGTGCTGGAAACCTGATTAGCATGCCATCCAACCATGAAATTAACTGAAATAGGATTGATCCGTTTTTTTCAGCAGGCATGCTCTGATCATGCACCCGATAAAATACTGTGTTTTTGAAGATTAGCTATTTGGAAAATTAATAATTGTAGTGCCTCAACCTCATGTCGATGAGATTAGTAGACTAAACTTACTGATATTTGGTTGGGATACACTGACCATGTGGTTGGAGCACGGAAGCAGAAACATGTATGGATCGATAAGATTCTTTATTGCAGTTGAAAACCCTCAAATATTTAAGTCGCTTTCTGAACTTGTAAACTGAATATATATCATCAATGGGAGATGATGTATATGCAGAGCCAAACCGTCGTAAGGTATAGCTGGTGGTACCTGGCCAACAAATGTATGGTCCTGTCAGGCTGTGCCATGTCACAAAAACATACGGTGAGCCTCATAGAGTCATAGCAGAATTTAAGAGAAGGATTGCCAACAAAATAACATTCATGAGAGAACACAGCGGAAGAAGTAATCTTTCTATTTTTGGTGACTGCTTTTAAAGAATGGGTTCTCGACCTGTATAGCATTTCTATTGCGATATGGCGGAATAGGAAAGGGAGCCTCTATACTAATCTGCAAGGCAGAAAGAATTGCATAAACAGAATCAACATTTAAGCTACCTGGAAACCAAAGAATGACAATCTGTAAGAAGTATCCTAACTCTTCCAACACACCATGAGCACCAGATTCATTGTTTTTGTGGAGATTGGTTGGAGAAAAGGTTTCAACCGTTAGGTCAAGATGATAGCAATGGTAACTGTACAAATGATGATGTTGGGAGCTGCTAATAACAAATTGTAAAACTGAAACAATAATAGCCAAAAAACAAGGAGGACTGTTTAGGTTCAGCTCACTCAACTAACAATTGTGAGCAGCCATGACCACGTGGAAGTCGTGAATATATGTAGACTGCACCCTGGAAAATAATAACAAATGCAAGCAGTGCGTATCATGTAAAATCAAATCCGTGTACTCCGTTGCGACCTGATGGAAAGAAAATAAGCACAAAACCATGCATGTGTTCCAAAGCAAGGCAACAAATTGCATAGTGTGTAAACCTTGAAATCACATATTAAAAGAACTGAGGATGCAATGTGCGTACCAAAAGTATGCAGCAGAAATGTTTGAAGGCAGGATGACTGTTTGCAGAGGTTGGGGATTGACCTAAACATCAGAAAAATTGGAAGGAGCCTGCACACTAATGGTGTCATCATGGTGGAAAAAATTTAGTTGGTAAAATTATTGGCTGAAAAATTGAATTGACTTTTGAACAGTTGTACTTTCTCTGCATCATCAATGGGAGATGGCACCTATAAGAAGCTACATCAATTTTAGATGGCAGTGCCTGTTTTGTATATTTTAGATGGCAATATCCATTGCTTTCATGAATCAATTTATCACCGAAAGGAGATGAGTTATGTGCCTACTGTGTATATTTTTGGATGGCAGTTCATACTGGCCAAACCAAAAAAAAAACTATCTTCTATGACTGATCTTGGCAGCTGTTTAACTCTTTCTCCTGTAAAGGTCATATGGCATTTTCAGCAAAGAACAATAAATCATTTTATCAAATAAACCTTCAGCCTATGGCGTTTGCACCTTACACCTAACAAAGCAGTGTATGACTATGCAAGACTGGAAGAGCATCCAACCTGTTGGTCATATACTCTGAATAAAGTTTCAGGCTGTGGGCATCCTCCTTGTCTTCCTCTTGTTCCTCAAAGTCTTCCTGAAGCATATGGGCTTTGCAGCTTGCACCTGAGAAAGCATTGTATTAGTTCTAAGAGTGCAAGAGCATCAAACCTGCTGATCATATCTTCTGAATAAAGTGGCAAGCTGTGGGCATCGTCCTTGTCTTCCTCTTCTTCCTCAAACTCACCCTGAACTGCACTTCTTCTCGGTTACAAAGTAATGTCATACATGAAACAATCGATTGTTCCGAGTTTTTTTAAATATAAGTATGCCAAAATAATTTTGAAGAACATTCCATTGACCCACTTAACTTAGAGCATGCCAATGTGAAACTACAGAAGCAAAATAATTTTCAAGAGCATGGGGCTGACGCACTGAACCTAAAACAAACCTTCTGTGAATAGAAGGCAGGGGTGTATCACAGGAGTAATCGCTGGTCTTCTTCCTCAAAATCAACCTGAAGTGCACTTCTTCTCGGTTACAGAGTTTGAGATGCTTGAACATACGTATAAGAAAATGGCAAACAGGACATCGATGTTGTGTCAGTCAAAAAGCCAAGGAATTGTTAGGTTATTCGAATGTGAGAAAAACGCAGCACTCGAAAACAAAGGAACCAATTTCATACAACGTTGACGGAGACAAAGCAGGAAGCGTACTTGTAATCCTCGATCTGGACTGGACATATGGGAGCCATACATGAAGCAGCAACGGGGAAATGAGGGAGAGGTGATATACCTGCGCTGCTGGCACCAGCAAGGCCATCCATAGGATAGACCGCCGCCGTCCACGGCCGGCCGCCCTCCTGCTCGTACGGACATACAACGCGACGGAGGAGCCGAGGCGTGCCGTGATGGAGGAGCCGGGGACGGATCCGTCGTCCTGGCGGTCGGGCGGCGATGGAGGATTAGAGGCGTCCGCGCAGATTGAGCTCGGGGCGGTGCTGCCGTGCGGGGGACGGCGGCGGCGGAGAGGCCAGCGTCGGGGATGGCGCGATGGGCGGCCGTGGCGATAGAGGCCCTGGGGCGGGCACGGTGAAAGGCACGGTGAGCGCAAAGAGAGGCCCCAACCTGCAGGCGTGGGCGGAGGAGATGCGGGCAGGGACGGCGGAGGAGATGCGGCTGGGGAAGGCGTCGGCGGGGACAGCAGGAAGAAGCAGATGAGGGAGGACCGGAAGGGGTGGGATTCGGCCGGGTCTGAGGGTACCCGTACTCATGCACCTCTATATTTATCCTCTATACGTAGTCAGCAAGATTCTCTCCTCTATATTTAATTCTCCCGCACCCATCCATCCTCTATATCATCTTTTATCCACTCTATCTACTGTAGGACTCACTTATCACTTTATCTAAATATATCCATGTGTGATCTAGTTTTGAAGGATTTATTGAGACGAATTTAATGGTGCAATCGAAATTTAATTTGGATTTTTGGTTTGTGAGTTATAGCATTTTTCCTTTGTTTAGCTAATGGGGCCCGCCACTGCAGAGTATAGAGTAAGCACAGTAATACTCTAAATATAGAGTGAGAGAAAGGATAGAGTATCGTTTTAGAGTACCCAGTGCAGCGGTTTTTACTTTATATTCATACTCTAAAGCTTTAAAGTATCGTTTTAGAGTATCCACTGCGGGCAGTCTGACCATGGCCAGGAAAAGATGTCTCTGGAAAGCAGCAGGGGTGGCGACGCAGCGGGCGGGGACGTAAAATCTGACGGTCAGGGAAAGGAGGCGACGTGGCTCGCTGCTGTGCGTTGTTGGTATACAACCATAAAGTTAAATATATATAAATATAGTTTAGTTAGATTAGGACTAAGTATGTAGCGACAACATATCCGGTGCTCCTGTTCAAAGAAAAAGCTTTAAATTTTTTTACATCCAAGGCATTTCACCCGGTTTTATTGAAAGCTTAACGAAAGCCCAAGATCCTACTAGGATACCAACTTACAATTTGAGCACAACGTAGTTCACAGAACTCTAACAAACAGCATAACAAAGGTTCTAGACTCACACCTCTAAACCATAGAAATAACTTTGAACCGAACATACATCAATAGAGTAACCAAAGAGGGTTTAAGACGCACACCCAGAATTACATAGCAACAACGGCATTAGAAGCAACTAAGCTAATCATCTCCTCCGCCAAGGGCTTCAACTTAGGCTTCATGAGGGGCGCCTTGACTTCACCAACATCATTGTCTTGTATACGATCACCATCGGAGAAGTCGCCATCTTCTTGTTGAACACCATGTCATTGCGCACCTTCCAAATGGTCCATAACGCACCTGCACATAGGAACAGCGTTACCTGCTACCTTTTTCCTCTACACTTGTTTACGATCTCTAAGAATAGTGAAGAACAACCAGTTGGCGATGACAGCCAACTCGGGCACTCATGGGAAAAAAAAGACCACAAGAACACTGCAATTGGGCACTGAAACAAGATATGGTCCGAAGTTTCAAGTTTATCGCAACTGAAACATGTCTCAGGGCCAGACCACTTCTTTTTTTCAGTTGGACGCCACATTGAATTCTATCATGTATGGCCATCCATAAGAAAATTTTAACCTTTAGAGGGATATTACATTTCCAGATAAGCATCATCCGTACATGTTGAACCCCTCTAGAAGTTATCAACTTATATAGCGAGCTTGAAGAGTATTTATGAGATCTCTCTAAAGCCCAGAATACCTCATCTCTACTATCTGACATAGAAACATCATCTAGCAAGGCCACGAGATTTCTCCATTCCTCCTATTTTAAATTCCAAATGCCACTGTCCTCCCACCCATGCCTTGGCAACCTCTAATTCTGGATGAACAGTGACTCAGAATAAGTTGGGGAAGGTCACTTTCAGCGCACAATCTCCTAACCAGCAGTCATGCCAAAACCTTGTTTGTTCTCCTGATTTTATCTTGATGCATCTTCCCATTTGATACCAACTTCTCACATCTAACAATGATCACCAGGATTGAGAGCCCTTTCTGTTTTTTGACTTGAAAGATACTTTTGTGGCACAAATACTTGTTTCTCAACACAATGCAGCATAAACTGTTATCCCCTCTCTTAAGCTTGTCAATACATTTGGCAAGTAATATAAACAGGTATTCATCACTCTAACATCCATGAATCCGAGACCTCCAAATTCTTTCGGGCTATTTAGTGCTTCCCACTTAATCATATGATACTTCCTTTTTTTTGCTTGTTCCTTCCTAGAAAAATCTAGATTGTATAGTATCCAAACACTGAAAATTCCTTTCATATAACTGGTACACACCCATAGTGTACATGGGAATGCTAGACAAACAGGAATCTATCAAAGTGGATTCCCCTCCTGATGACAAATATTCGCATTGCCAGGTCCCAACCTTTTTCCTATCTTCTCACAAAGATAGCTCAATTGGGCTTTGGATATGTTATGACAACTAACTGACATTCTGTCACACCCCAAAATTTCTTATTTTAGGTTGCGCATAGAAAACACTAAATAAAATAAATGATTTCAATATTTGAATAAATTTATTAGATAAGTTAAGTTGCTGCTAATTTAAATATAGAAAATTATGGTTTTTAACTTTTTCATATTAATTTGATAATGTGGTGTTTGTGTGGTGCTTGTCTTTGGTGTTGGTGAGTGCTATTATTTTCAAAATAGCATAGGACGACGTTTACTTCTCATCGAAAAACTTTTTGGCATTTTCTGGATTTAAAATTCCAATTTTCGTGAGCTTAATCTTTTCTATTGATCTTTTCATTAATCTTTTCATGAGTCCAAACCCATTTAGTTGAGTTCTTTATCTCTTCAAGAGTCTCCAGGATTTTTCTGAGCTCCGGGCTATTTTTCACGGCCAAAAAGGTAATTTTAGATTTTCTGGAATTATTTTATTCGCGGAATTAAAATAATCCCGAAATTAAGAAATTCCGAAAAGTTTCCAAACCCTATCACTATATATATGCTGACGTAGCCCTCGACGCCCTAGTTTCAGAAGTACAACACTTATCGCGAGCCGCCGCTCGTAGCTCCCTCCACCTCTCGTCGAATTTCTTCATCTACAGCTTGCCTTCCGGCGAACTTCCAGCGATGGTTCGCGCGAGCTTTTCCGGCCACCTCGGACATCTCTGGCGAATTCCGCTTCCACTCCGAGGTTTATCTCGTCGTCCTCTTCACCGACACACTTTTCATTGCGCGAATCCATCACTGTTTGATCTCTCTCCATCGTTTTTCTTTTTCCGGCGGGCAAGCATCGGGCTGCTTCAACCGGCGGCCAGGATTGGAAAAGGCTTCTGGTTCTACCGGCGGTCAGGCATCTACCGAGGCTGCCGCTTCATCAATGGGCGATGCACAAACAGGATATAGTTTGGATCCCGCCGGCGAGCCGAAGTACGTACATGCATGCTGAACCAAAAGGCCATCATCGACGTCTGTCCAAACTTAGCACTCTGCCCGCCTATCAGATTGATAAATTATTCAATCATGTACTCGCTCGTGATATTGCTGCGCACGCTAACGCCAGCCTTACGCGGCGGGACTGCGGGCCGCCGCACATGCCCGCGTATAGGCAAGCGGCGTATGCGGATGCGGGACGGGCTGCCCGCAGCCGCCCCGTTTGCAACCTTAATGGAGGCCACGATCTCCTCCAGCCCACCCAAGGTACAAGATGATAATAATTACGATTTTGTCATCGATCATTTTATTTCTCCCGTTTATTCGTTTTAAGTCCGATTTGAGTAGTTCTTATCGCGTTAGATTCGTGTCGTCGCGCTCTACGCAGTAGTACTAATGTTTTTCATGTCATATGCTTTTTCATATATATAAGGCTGGACGAAAAACTCGAAGCTCGTTAGCTCGCTCGGCTCGTGGCTGACTCGGCTCAGCTCGGCTCGGCTCGTTATGATAATGAGCCGAGCCGAGCCAGGATTTTAGTTCGTTAGCTATAACGAGCCAACTCGAGCTGGCTCGTGAGCCGCTCGCGAGCCAAACGAGCCGTAGTTTTAGAGAAAAAGTCATCATAACTTATATTAGTTTTGTATTACTTCATGTTTTGCACTTCATAAATAGATGATATGTTAGCTCATATGAATATTTTGTTCGATTTAAAGCTATTGAATATATTATTTTTATATTATTAATATTTTTATGCTTTAAATAAATACAAATATTATATTTTGTATTTTTTTTCCTGGCTCGCGAGCCTAACGAGCCAGCTCGAGCTCGTAACGAGCCGAGCCGAGCTGGCTTTCTGGCTCGTTAAGATAACGAGCCGAGCCGAGCTGGCTCGTTATCCTAACGAGCCAGAACGAGCCGAGCCGAGCCGAGCCGGCTCGTTAGCCAGCCTTACATATATAGCTGAATATTATATTAATTAATATGTTTGTTATTAGTTTTATAATTAAAAATAATATATAATCTTGTCACGTCAGTCCTTTGTAACTAAGCATGAACTTAGCTAATGACAACTTAAATATGTTTAAATTATAATTTACTTAGCCCAAGCACATATCTTATATAATTGGAATAGTTGTTCTCACATGTTCTTTTATCTCTACAAAGTCGGCAATACTTATAAATAAAATATGATCAGGGTTAAACCTAGCTTTGTAATTCAATTGATTAATCTAATTTTAGAATATTTCTTCAGAATGTTTATCACCTTATTTCAATAACTAATATGCATTAAGTTTATAGTCGGTCTTCTGCGTTATGTTGTAATCGTCTCGATAGTCACGTGTTCTCTTTAATGGTAGCTCTGTTATCCGTCGTTCTTGCATTTTCGTGATTGTAGCAACGTACCGTGTCCTTTAGTGCATTCTCTTTTAAAACGTTTCTTTTTTTATGCATGTTCTTAGATGTGTGTATTGTTTGTCTATTTGTGTTGCCTGGTTGCTGCGAGTAGAGGAAGCGTGGTTTCATTAGCATTGGAGGCCGGAAGCTACAAAAGAGAAGACCAAAGAATTTCTACGAGCAATTGCCTTGAGTGGAAAGCAAGCATAAAAGGCAAGTATAACATGGGACCATCCTTATTGTCCTATTCACTGAAATTATCATACATATGCATGTGTCTTCCTTGACAACCATAGAGATTATAACTTAGCTATTGATATCTTGTTTCCTTATCACCTATGGGTTGTGCATTTGTGTAGCTACTGCTAGTGCTGAATTATGAACAAAGATCTTGTAATTTGATTAATGGATTAAGCAACCAATCTTTAATGATGATTTTATAACTGTTGAAAAGGGTGCTAGAGCAAGGGGTTATATTGTTGCTCTGGTTTCTCTCCATAAGGACTTATCTGTACGTGATCATCCGGGACATATAGTATAGCTGTGAGGGCTATATGACTCTGGCTTTAGTTGTTTAAATGACTTTTTCTAGCTTGTTAGTGGTTACCTTAAATGGCGTAAGAATGGCTTGACACGTTAGGTGTAGGATAACCCCTAGTCTATGAGTATAGCCGAGAAGGAATTGTGCCATTTGAAAAGGGGTTCCTACATCTGCCTGCCGAGTGAATCTAATGGCCCTAACTTGTTAGACGAACTTTTGAATGCCTTTATATGGTTTCTGATGTTTTGGGCCTTGTAAACCCATGCATTTGGAAATCATGACTCACAGTGAAAGTGTACACCTCTGTGCAGAGTTTAATAAACTGGTATACTAGCCGTGCCCACGGACACGGGCGGCCTTGGAACATCTACAGATAGTTGATCACCATTGTTATATCATGCTTAATTATTGTTGTTATTATTATGCTCAAGTTAATGCTATTCATTATCCTTATTACAATTGATCATTGGTTCATTAATGGGAATTGGAATACCTTGATGCTACTCAATTGCTAATTATATGATGATTAAAAGCTAAACGCAGTCAAACAGTGTCTAGCCTTTTGTGCCTCATGAACCCTATGTTATACTTGTTGAGTTCGACATGGACTCACTCTTGCTATTTCCCCAACACCCCAGTGTGTAGTAAGGGGTTGCTCAGAAGAAGGATAAAGAGGTAGTGAAGTTTCTAGAAGTCTTTCAGAAGTGTTTGGCATACGGAGCCACCAGTCAGCCGTCTCTGAGAAGAATAGAGCCTAAAGTTTAGTCACCGTTCCGCGATACTCTGATGTAAGTGTTAATATAGCTATGTATACGTTATATAATAATATTGTTTCTGATACTTTTTCATTCTGACATATGTGTGGACTTCCTGGGCACACATATGATTAGCCTGGTTTTGTTCTTTAGAAAACCGGGTGTGACACATTCCCAGATACTTCATCGGAAGAACTCTAATTTTGCATCCCAAGAGCTATGCTGCAACTTTCTGCTCCTTATTAAACAGTCCCACAGAAAAAATCTCACTTTTCTTGTAGTTGATCTTCATTCCTGACATAGCCTCGTAACAGGAGAGAATCACTCTAACATTTCTCAAGTTTTCAGGATCAAACTGTAGGAGTAAAATAGTATCATCAGCATACTACAAGTGTGTTAACCCTCCTTCAAATAAGTGTGGTATGAGCCCCTTGATTATCCTAGCAAAACAGGCTCTAGATAACATAGCAGAGAGGGCATCAGCTACGAAGTTGAATAATAGCAGAGATAACGGGTCACCCTGCCTGAGGCCTTTGAAGCTTCTGAAATATTCCCCTCTCTCCCCATTTAGATCAATACACACTCTCTCCCCTCTAACAACTTTATTCATCCACTAAATCCATTTTCCATCAAACCCCTTCATGTGTAATACTTCTTCCAAGAAATTTCAATTGACTCTATCGTAAGCCTTTTCAAAATCCAATTTGATGATAACCCTAGAAGATTTGGTAGCTCTAAGTTCATGCAACACCGCCTGAAGGATCACCACCCCCTCTAAAATATTTCTACCGAGTATAAGCGATGTTTGAAACTGACTCACAACTCTTCCAACCACTGTTGCAAGCCTCATGGTGAGTGTTTTGGTGATAATCTTGTAAATCAGATTTACAAGGCAGATCAGTCTAAATTGTTTAACACTAGTCACTGGTTTAACTCTTGGTAACAGGATGATAACCCCATAGTCTAATCTCCACAACTCTAAGTGTCCATCGTACAGATTGTCAAGTATTTCTTTAATATCTTCTCTTAACAGATAGCAGAATGCTTCGAAAAACTCTACTGAAAAACCGTCAGGACCTAGAGTTGTGTTGTTTTTCATCTCCTTAATCACCGCATCTAGTTTGTCTAGTGTGAAAGGTCTGGTCAAAAAATCATTCTCTTCTTGTTGAATTTGATGATAGCTTGGCCAGAGATCCCTCTCCAAATGCATGTCAGCTACTTCTTCACTCCCAAATAGGCTCTTATAAAAATCTGTGAGATATGAGCTCTAAGACTATGTGGTTCAACCATCTCTTGACCATCCACTTCCAGCATGGGGATATGCATTTTTCTTCTCCTGCCATTAGCACATTTATGAAAGTAACTAGAATTCGAGTCCCCAGCTAAGAGCCATTTCTCACCACCTCTCCTTTGCCATTGCATCTCCTCTTCTATTAACATTTGGTTAATGGTGTTCTCTAAGACATACCTCTCTTCCCACTCCGCTTGAGACAGCTCCCTTTCCTCACTCCAATCATCTAAGAGGGCAATTCTCCTCATAGTTTCTTGCTTTTGTTGTTTCCGATGACTATCCAAATTCTGACCCCAACCCTTTTAGCTCTCCTCAACTTACTTGAAATCACATGACAATGATCCAAAGGATCATATTTAAATCTAGATGGCCACCTATCTCTCATCCATTCTTTAAAACCATCCTATTGGAGCCAATGGGCACTAAATCTAAAATAGTGCTGCTGTCCTGATAAATTGTTCCTAGTATCCACTATGAGAGGGTTGTGATTAGACCCAAGCCGTGGGGTAGTCACCATCGATGCCAGGTTGAATTTGTCTTCCCAAGGATTTGGCACTAGAACTCTATCAAGGACACACATAATCTGGGGGTTTTGCTTATTTGTCCATGTAAATCGACTGCCAGTCCTATGCAATTCTCTGAGAGCTGTGTTGTTGATCATTTCATTAAAAGCCTCCATCAACTGAACATTCACGTTTCCATTGGATTTCTCCTCAGCTTTCCTAACCATATTAAAATCTCCACCTAGAATTATGGGATGCTCCACCGTCTGTACTTTAGATTGGATTTCATCTAAGAACTCTAACATTCTATCGTCATGAGCAGGGCCATATATATATTGAATAGAGTCCACTGGAAGCCATCTACCTTCATAGTAAGATTAAAATAGTGTGAAAATTGCCCACATCTT
Organism: Saccharum hybrid cultivar R570; assembly: GCA_038087645.1. Classification (NCBI taxonomy): domain Eukaryota; kingdom Viridiplantae; phylum Streptophyta; class Magnoliopsida; order Poales; family Poaceae; genus Saccharum; species Saccharum hybrid cultivar. Next base: position 16,423,682 of record JAQSUU010000551.1, on the reverse strand, counting down.
CAGCTGTAACTGTAGTCAAATCTTTATCCATGCCCATAAGCAAACCACCTGAGTGTCCAGAGCATGGCAACTAGGACCAGGCCATATATTTCTGGCTAGCAAACTTTCTAATTCTCTCTATCTAAAAGATGTCTTAATAGTTTCCTGTAAGCAAATACAATCAAAAGAATGTTTGTTGACCAACTCTAATAGCAACTTTCTTCTCCCTACATTCCCCAACCCTCTAATATTCCAAAAGAGAATCTTCATCCTTGATCGGTGATAAGTTATCCACTGGATTAGCACTACCCCCGTCAACTCTAACATGGGGGGATCATTTCCTCAAAACTCTCATTCTCCGAAAGAACTCTAATCTCTAAATCACTTGAGGTAACAGAATTTGAAGCTATCTTTTGCTTAGTTTTTTGCAGAGCCAGGAAGGCTTCTTCCTTAGCTTGAATAAGAGAAATATTAGCAATTCTAGTACTCTCTTCTTGACCCAAAAAGCCTTAAAATGTGCACTAGAATTTTTTTCACGAAAAATATAAATGGATATAGGTGATGCTAAAGTGTATGTTCATCCAAAATTTAATATGAAACAAAAATCTATGCAAGGAGATGAAAAAATTGACTCATAGCTATTTTAATTTAAGTGCTAATTTCACACTTTTTATCTTCTTGGGAAGACATTGTTGTGTCTCAAATTTGTATTGACATAGACCTTGCATCATCTATCCATCTTTTTTGTGAATTTTTCCATGCATATATGTTTTGAATGTTTTTTTAATAGGATCACCTGAGACGGTGTCATGCCACAATGGATACACTGTGGTGCGTGATTCAGTCTTCTAAAATAAAGAGCAGGCTATGGTGATATTATAGTGTTGGAAAAAAGTGATCTCGACCCAAGAGATGAAAATGGGCCAAACACCATGATGCCTGAGTCAAGAGGGCCACGTAGTTCCCATATGTGCCATGAATCCCCGGTTAGGGGAACCCAACTGATCGCGGAATCACCTATTGTAACTACTGATTTACGAATTGACGAATGCGAAATTTTGACCCAACGTCTATAAAGAGAAATAACAAAAAGTCAAAGATTGTGCGACCCCTGGCACGTAGTGCCAATATGAGGAATGTATTTCACCTGAGGAAACTAATATTCCTAGAGGATTAGCCAGCTAAACGAACCTCCTAAGATTTGATCAAAGGGGTGCTGCAAGTGATGAGAAGACTATCACCTCTTCTTCCTCATTGAAAACAAAAGTCGGTGCCCGTCCACTAGGCAAGTGCACTACTGATGTCAACTTAGCTCATCGTGGATCTACTTCACCGATGGTTGATGACCTAGCTTCAAGTTATGGTAGCAATCCTAATTCACATTAGATTAATTGGTGTTCATGTAATTAAATTAGAGATCATATGGTTTAGTGCTTCTGTTTTCTAATATTGTGGCACCCTAATCTAGTTCATGAACCACTAATTTCTAGATTGTGCTTCGACTTATGTTAATTGGAGATCAAATTAGCCTAATCATGTTGTGTTTAGTGCCCTAATTACTTGCTGTTATGACCTAATTAGTCATGTTGATCATGTCATGTCCTAAGCTAATTATGCCTCTAAATGTGCGTAATTGTGCATGTTTAGGGTATAGGTTTAGTTAATTGTTATGGTTAGTCACGGTTAACATTGTTTATGGAACAAGTAGTGCCTAATTGTTCTTTGATTAGCCATGTTTATGCCCAATTTTAGTAAAACTAAGCCTAATTGTTCTTATGTATATCGTGGACTCATTCTGTATTTGAAAAAAAATCTTCTGTCACAGCACATACGGTAACTCCTTTTGTGGTCCAGTATTACTCAAAGAATTATAAAAAACATTACACCAAGGAACGTTATACCCAAAATAATACTCCCTCTATTTCAAATTGCAATACACTTTAGCTCTTTCCTAAGTCAAATTTGTTAAACTTTGACCAAAGTTTGAAAAATGTATATCCACATTTACAATATCAAATAAAGACATTCAAAATGTATCTCATCATTATCTCATACAAATCTAGTCTAATGTTGTAGATGTTCGATAAATTTGGTTAAACTAGAGAAAATTGATCTAAAGCATTGCTAAAAATGACTTTACAATTTAAATTGTTTCAATTGAAATGGAAGGAGTAGATTATGAAGTGTCTAAGCACTAGAGCGCAAAATCGCAAAAAAATTTGGACCATTTCTCGATTTGTGCGTGTCATCCTTGCGCAGGGGCCATGCTAATCTTCTCTGTATCGTTCCAATTTTATCGGATGTCTCCGAGGAGACAAGATTAAGCTATGCACAACAGCTTATAAGCAAAGCTTTCTCGCATTGCGCTAGCGAGGTGGCACTAATTAAACATCATTAGTTGCCTCCCGCAATGCTGCTCCATAATTTGATGCCGACAGACCTAAGAGCTGCGTGTGGGCTGCTTGCTTTCCAATGGCCCATTTAGTTGGGAGATCGATATGGGCCCTGATACATATGTCTCTAGGTATTTTTATTCACGGGATGGGAGGAAGAAGAGATGACGACGGTGCGGGTGCACACTAATATGGTGTTTTATGGAGCTCTTTCCTAAATCAAACTTATTAATTGAACTTTGACCAAGGTTTTAAAATGTATATCCATTATATTTTTACAGTATCAAATAAATACATTATCAAAATGCATTTCATGATGTATCTAATAAGAGTAAAATGCACGTTGGGTTCTTAAACTTTTAGAACATTCCTATCTAGGTCCTCAAACTAAAAAGGCAACTATCTAGGTCCTTCATCTATTGTCGTCGCGCACCACAGGTCCAAAACCCACCACGTCAGCGCCAGCATCTGACGTGGCCATGCCACAGTGGCAACTGGACGCTAGGCCTGCCAACTTCTCAAAAAAAACCTACCCCTTTTCTCTCTTTCATTCCCAAGTCTCTGCACCTACTACCTGCGAAGTCTGACGCCTATCGCTGGATGGGCTGCATCGCGGTGCCGTTCTAGCAGGGCGTCGCATGTGCGGAAGTTGTTCATCGCGGCCATGGGCGGGCTCGCGGGACAGCGAGCTCTCCTCAGGGGCGATCATGTACCCGACATAACATAGACCAAGCTGCGCCGTGGGCTCACTGTAGTAGGCGCCGGGCGCCGGCCGACCAGTCTGTGTCTAGGGGCACCACCTAGATGAACACCTTCCCCGGCCGCGTGAACAGGAAGTGCGTCATGGCAGCGACATGCACCCTGACCATAGCGTCAATGGCGTTCAGCTCACGGTATATCTTGCACAGCTCTGTGGTGCGGTTGGGATAGATCATGCGCACGTCAAGCCCGACGTCCGTGGCCAGTGCCGCCACATCCGCCTCGTTCTCGATCACGCGGGACCCCATCCGCAACGCTATCACGCGGGACGCCTAGACTGGTCGTCCTCGCGAGGCACAACGTGCCCTAGACCTGGCAGCACGCGGGGACCATGGTGTTAGCCGAAACTCTCTCCGGCGAGGTTCCTGGCTCCGACGAACTCACTCACGAACACATCAACGCTTAAGAACACAGGAAACAAACTGGATGTACATCTCGACACTAAAAATAGAAAGCTAGAAAATGGAAAGGAGCAAACGAGCTAATCTCGTCGTCCTGCCATGCAAGCCATCATGATCTATTGCATGCGCCATCCCGTACGCTAATCACACCACGCATGCCACGCTACAGGGACACACTCGGGAGGATTATGTTGACTACCAAAAATGTTCATTTTGTAAAGTTGTCAAAATGTATAACAGACTTCACCATTGTGTTCCTCTCATCAAGATGGTCAAAAAATATATATGGAACATCCAATTTGGGGTCCCGATGAGGGAGTTATGCCTCCGAGAACACATCTGTTTGGGGACCGGAACTTTCGGTCTGTACTTCCGGTCCGAGACCGGAACTTTCGGTGGGGACCAGAACTTCCGGTGGTTGGCGGAGGAAGGTGTAGTTTTGCGCGAAAATGAACTACCGGTATTTCCAATCCAAGATTAGAACTTCTGGTGGGGATCGAAACTTCCGGTGAAGCCTGACCGGAACTTCCGGTAGGTGTTTATTCCGAATCTAACTCTCAGATCTCGAACCGATCTGTTTCTAGATCGATTTTGGGACATGGGAACCTTAGAAAATAAGCCTTGGAGAGGTTTCCTACTAGAATAAGATCACCCCCCTCTATATATATGAGAGCATCATGACCGATTGAGTTCTCATATATCCAATCGATATACAAACAAATCAATCTATTCCTTTTACCTCTTTTCTCCTCTTCTTCAACCTCCATGTTGTTCATCCCTTGATCCACGACCAAGGATGGCACCCTAGGCTTGCTAGCCGACCTAGGGCAACCCGGCGACGTCCTTGCCCTGACGGGGTCCCTCCCAGGCGAGAGCTTTGACGGTTCCTTTGGTAGTTTGCCTAAAAACTAGCTGGTTCTTCATCACGCAAGCACGTTGGTTATCCTTTGGTGGTTTGCTTGTAAACCTCTCTATGCTTCACCACGTAAGAGTGATATCCTCACTACATTCTTTGGTCCGTGGCAGCCCGGGCATCCAATGCCCTTTCTGGTGTGTGATTCGGACCACATTCGATGTCAACACACTTTTTGGCGACTCCGCTGGGGAAGAATTTGCTTCGGCTCTACTTTGTAGCCAATTCTTCTTACCCTAGCCTTATTCCTCACTGATCTATCTACTTGAGCTCGCCATTACCGTCAATCCGGCCCCGAAAGGCCGATTGCATCTGGTTTTGACCTCCTGTGATCTAGGTTGCTATTTTGCAACGTGTCATGCTATTCATTGGAGATATCATCAAGGCAGTTGAGTGCAAAACCATGGAATACCAAGAGGATTCATCATAATACTACTACAATTATCCCGAGGTACAACTTGCAAATACATCTTATGATCCTAATGGTTATTTTGCAAGTCATATAAGCTCTCATGTTGGTGTTGCTAGCTGTAATGATACTAGATATGTTGCATCGGCTGATACTTTTGATAATGTTCCTCATCATACACATAATAATTATGGATATCACGGTCAAGAGCCGATGTCAACTATGAATTCTTTGAGTTTTGATGCTACTAGCAACATGCAACATGTAAATCTTTGTTCATCGGCTATAAGTTCACAATATGTGGTTCCACCACATGACCTGCCGATGAATGAGAGAATTGGCTATGACAATGCTAGTTATTTAGCCAATAACTCTCAAAATTCATCACCTTATACAAATGCTCGTATTCATAATTTGGCTTCATATGTTACTTCCAACTTGAGCCAAATTAATGAAAATTTAGCAAGGTGTTTAAGTGCTAATACTCATGATTCGGTTTCACGTGTTACTAGTAACCATAGCCGAATCAATGAAAATTTAGCACCATATACAAAGATCAATGCCCACAATTCGGCTTCGTATTTTGCTCATGATCAAAGTCGAATTAGTGAAATTTTAGCAAGGCATTCAAGTACTAAAACTTATGATTTGGCTCAATCTATTGCTAATAATTGTAGCCAAATCAATGAAAATTCAGCAATGGGTGAGGAAATCCTCATCAGGTCTACAACCATAGCTAAGCTAAAGGTAGATGGGATCACTGAAGATTCTCCTCTTTTCTATACTATGGTTAAGGTGAATTATACATTTGATAAGTTAGAGGAAGGAATCTTTGATACTCCTATTGCTACTTCGCCTTATGTTGGACATACTAGTGAATCGGCCCCGGCTTTTAGTCAACCTTAATATGAGAGGCCATTTTACTATTATTTTGACCAGAATGGTAGAGTGATTGCAAAGAGTCAATCTAAATTAGCCTCTTCGGCGTCTAAAATCGATAGGGCTAGTTCAGGAGGGGCAACCACTATACCTCCTGGTAAGAGGTTGTCTTACTGTTATTTTGATCAAAATGGCAAGCTTATTTTTAAGAACAAACATGTATTGGTCTCTTCGGTGCCTGAAACGGATAGGGCCAATTTAGGAGAAGCTACCACCATACCTCCTAAAAAACATGGGAAGCGACAAAAATCAGCTATACTTGATTTTTTAGGAGCTAAAGGGGCTATACATTTATCTAGCGATTACTACATCATTGATGGAGATCAAGGCCCTACAAGCAACAAAGGAGGGTTGTCTGCTTGCTCAGAATTGGCTAAGCCGACTTTGAAGTCGGCTAAGCTGACTCCTGCCTGCTCTATGTCAGCTAGGCCGACTTCCCAGTCGGCCAAGCCGACTACCTTTGCCACCAGCTTCAAGTCAGCTAGGTCAACTTTCTAGTCAGCCAGGCCGACTGCCTCTGCCGCCTGCCCTGAGTTGGCTAGGCCGACTTCCCAGTCGGCCAAGCCGATTGCCCCTGCTAGTGCCCAAGTCGGCCTAGCCGACTTCCAGTTGGCTAAGCCGACTTTCCTGGTTTCGGCAGCTACTGATGCATCTTTGGATGATTTGACCCCACTTGTTGATTGGTTACTGGAGAAGAAGAGCAACATCATGCAAATCAAGGACATGCACTTCTCCAACATGATCAACAAGGTAGAAGACATAAATATTTTGCTCAAATTCCAATCTGGTCACACTATTTCAATTTCAGCATCTATTAGAGATATCCTTACTAATAGTTGTAATAGACCGATTGAGAATAGCAATTTATTTGTTAATGATAAAATAAATTTATATTCTATCGGCCAACACATTCTGTCATATGGCAAGGCCGATAATTCTAGTTTGTCAAAGCTAAGGCCTTCAAAGAGCAGTTGCAAGCTGTGACCGAATGGATTGATAATAAATCTGATCGTTTCGTTTACCTAGCTTTGAAGCTGACTCCACAAAAGAATCAGCTTAATAAATTAAAATATAGCTTTGACTTTACTTTTTGTGATCATGTCTTTGATATCTTGCTCAAAATAATTTTATTAGAATCATTGATCACAATGTTTTGTCGTCAATTCAAAACTTAGAAGAGCTTATATATTGCAAGTGGCATAATTCGTTTGATCATAATACTTGTGATTGCAATATGTTTCATCGTGTGATCCAATCGGCCATTGATAAAGGCCGATTGAAATTTTCTAAAGCTCAACAGATGGACCAATTGGATTCAATTGGTCTTGATGGCAAACAGGTTTTGAATCGGCTTGCAATAGCCGATTCACTCAAAGCTCAAGGCTCAAATGCCCAAGCGAGAGATGTGGAGCCCTTAAGTGAAGACAAGGTTGTTGTCCATGAATTACAAATTGAAGATACTCAAGAGGACAACAATGTTATCATAGTTTCAGAAGGCACTGGGGGGCAGGTGAAATCTCTCCAACTAAAGCAAAAGTCGATTGATCCCATTGAGCAAGGGGAATCGGCTAAGGATCCTCCTCTGAAGCATGTCTGTAAAGATGGGGAGAAGAAGGAGGATGCTCATAAAGCTAATGGAGGTAAAGGCCATGATAAGCTAAAGAATAGAAGGCCGAAGCTTAGCTTCAAGGAACTTCTAGCTAAATATGAGAAGATAGCAGAAGCAAATGTCACCAATCAGCCAAAGAAAGTGCAATCATCAAAATCACCTCCAAAGCACGAGTTTCAAGAGTGGAATTGGCAAGGAGATAGATCTCACATAGCAGCAACATATTCTCCTTTTGATCAGCCAATTCCTATGTCATATGGATCACAGCCCGCATATTTTCATCCTTATTCATCTTGGGGCTGGTTTGATGAAGAGACGCATCTGCCATCATATTATAAGCCACAATACATAGAGTATGCAGCTCCTATATATTTAGAGAAATCATCTTCTTATAAAGACCAATTTGATCAAAATCGGTCCGGAGCTCAAGCAAAGAAGAAAGTGGTAAAACAAGTTTACCGCGTGAAGTATGATGGCCGGTGTAAGGTCCTAGATGGCTAGAGGGGGGGTGAATAGCCTATAAAAAAAATTCTACAAGCACCACTAAGCAAACTTGTTAGAATAACAAACGGCGTAAAGCGAGTTTTGCTTAGCTAAAGGTTGTGATGCAAGCCTCCTATCCACAAGTCTAGTAGATTATGATCTCTAGTTCACACAAGTGCTATGTCACTAATTTTACACTAGAGAACAAGCTAACAACACTACTAGCCAAGCTACTACTAGAGCTACACAAGATAATCTAGTAAAGATAAGTGCAAGAGATAGGATTGTGAATCTTATATCGACGGTGGAGTAAAGATGTTGCCAATCACCAAGATGATATACAATCAATTAATATTGACAACAACACAATATGAAGACCAAACACCGGGAGACAAGAGACATAATATTTTGTTCACCCGGTGTTCACTTGTGCACCGACAAGCTACGTCACCGGTTGTGTCGACCAACACTTAGATGGTTCCTCGGTGTGACCCTCAAGTCACTTGCCCCTCAAGGCACGCCCCGCAAGGCACCGCAAGACACCACTCTCAAGTGAGGTAACTCAATGACACGCGCAATCCAATAGAGTTGCTTTTGGCGTCCCGCCGAGGAAAGCACAAGAACCTCTCACAATCAACCGGAGGTGTCCAAGAACAATCACCTTCTCTTGCCAACGCCTCCAACAATCTCCAAGCCGGCTAGGAGCGGTACTCTCCAAGAGTAACAAGAATTCCACCGGCTAAACCACCCACAAGTGCCACTAGATGCCCTCAAGCTATGCAATGCACTTTGGGATCGCTCAATCTCACTTTTGATTTGCAATCAAGCAAGAGATATGAGTGGGAGGAGTTGCTTTAGCTCAAAGGATGCACAAGAGTGTTAGAAATGCCAAGAGACCTCCCCAAGGGCCGGCCAACGCGTATTTATAAGCACCCCAAACAAATAGAGCCGTTGCCACTCCACTGACCGTTTTTTCGGGACGACCGGACGCGCCGGCCAAAACTGACCGGACGCGCTCAACCGCGTCCGGTCACCCTACGACGTCCACGTGTCCCTCAAATTTCAAATGCGACCGTTAGATCCTCCAACGGTCACTGCGCGCCAACGGTCAAACGCTACGACCGGACGCGCTGCTCAACCGACCGGACGCGCCGGTCGCACAGCACCGCATGCGCAAAGCAACGACCGGACGCGCCCCTCGCAACGACCGGACGCGACAGTGCCAGCGTCCGGTCGGAGTCCAGTAAGCTCCCTCGACGACCGGACGCGTCCGATCGCGTGTGACCGGACGCGCCCCGCGTCCGATCGTCCTTGCGAACCGCAGTTCCTTCTGGGCACTTGACCGGACGCGCCGGTCCCGCGAGTGACCGGACGCGCCGGTTGCAAACCCTAGCCCACGCGCCTGAAACCACGCTGTACTGACCGGACGCGTCCGGTCATACCGAGACCGCGTCCGGTGCAGCGTCCGGTCACCTCTGTGACCTCCGTTTGCTTCCGTTTCTTTTCCAACTTCCGGCGTAGTGGAAAATAGGCATTTCATTTCCCCGAAATCGCCTGAATCCCGCGCTCGCACGCTCGGCGGGAGGGAGAGAGGAACCTTAGCCTTGAGCCCATTTTGTTTCTCCAAATGATATGATCCACTTCATATCATCACATGACCGTCTCGATCCATCGACCTTGACTTCACTTGCCCTTCACCGTTGCATCGGTCCGTCGGCGCCAAGTCTTGCTCAAGCTTCACCATCGCATGGTCCTTCGCTTCGAAGCCTCGACTTGCCCTTCACCTTCACAACCGGTCCATCGAGCCAAGCCTCATCTTGGTCTTCATCATCTTGGTCACATGAGTCAATGTCATGTTTCATATTCAATGACCACCTTTATCTAAATCATCCACTTAGATACAAAGGTTAGTACTAGGTTTCATCAATTAGCCAAAACCAAACTAGGGACTTTCAATCTCCCCCTTTTTGGTAATTGATGACAACCCTCACAAAGATGATTTTGATAATAAAAGTTTTGAACTTGTCATACTTGTCCAATCATTTTGCTCATAAGTAAAGTTTGGACAATTATCACAAGCTCGGTTTTGGTAGCATTAGCTCCCCCTACATATGTGCATAGAGTTTGGATTGAAAGCTTTGCACATATGCATGGATAGAAGTGTTGGGAGAGTAATTCTACTAAAATTATGCTAAGGTGTAAGAAATGGACCTTTGAAGCGTGATACCAATCGGAGTTGCCTTTTACACCATCCTTAGCATCATGAAGTAACTAGACATCCATCAAAACTCAAGAACCCCGTGAGATCGACATTATATGTAAAGGTTCTTGGACCACTTGTAAAGCTTTAGGCACGTCTAGATACCACAAGTAAACTATTCCTATGCATGCTAGTAGATCATTGCATCATCCAAGTTCTATACTAGCATTGCACCACACAAGCATGTATATTGAATTTAAATACATGTGCAATGAGCAAGTCATATGATAATGCACAAACAAATGCAACAACTTTGTTTATGAGCTTGCTCCCCCTACTTGTGTGCATCAAAAAAAAATTATTTACCCCTTTATCATGTTGAATCATCTTTTTCTCTCCCCCTTTGTCAACAACTTAGCCAAAAATGGGAAAATTGTGGAGAGAAGAAAAATGTTTGATGGAGTAGGTTAAAAATTTATCAAATTTGGTTCAACCTAGAACACTTGCCAAAGATATTTAATTCGATTAGAACCAAAGACAAGCTTCTTCACACCTCCTAATAAGGGTTATCTTGCCTATGTTGAATTAAACACTTATAGCAAATCTTCTAGATTCAACACTAGGTTTGCAAGCTCATAAGCATGTCATATGCCACCACTAGATCAAAACAAACAAAGAGGCAATAGTGGTAACATATATCCATCAAATTCATTTGATTTATCATGAATGCTCATGCATACCACTTAATATGTCTACATGCTCTAGTAAGTCCTTAGCATAGGATGAATGATATGTCAATCAACTTTACCTTGCAATGTCGAAGGAGAGGCATGTTAATAAGTGGGTGGGGTGCATTCAACTCATGTTTGAGAAATCAAGAATATTCAACTCATTCCTTAGCTTGCAAAACCTCTTTTCATCAAGTGGCTTAGTGAGAATATCGGCAAGTTGATCATCGGTGCCAACACTTTCAATGGCAATATCTCCCTTTTGTTGATGATCTCTAATGAAATGATGTCTTATGTCAATATGCTTTGTTCTTCCATGTTGAACCGGGTTTTGTATCATCTTGATTGCACTCTCATTATCACATAGCAATGGCACATTCTTGAAGTTGAAGCCATAATCCTTCAAAGTTGATTTCATCCATAGCAATTGTGCACAACAACTCCCCGCACTCACATATTCGGCTTCGGCGGTAGAGATTGCCACACTATTTTGTTTCTTTGAGGACCATGACACGAGTGGTCTTCCAAGTAATTGACATGTGCCACTTGTGCTCTTTCTATTGATCTTGCAACCCCCATAGTCGGAGTCCGAATATCCAATCAATTCAAATTTTGACCCCTTGGGATACCATAGTCCAACATCTCTTGTTTGCTTCAAGTATCTCAATATTCTCTTTGCGGCCGTGAGATGACTCTCTCTAGGTGAGGCTTGATATCTAGCACACATGCAAATACTAAACATGACATCCGGCCTTGATGCGGTGACATAGAGTAGACTTCCAATCAAAGACCGATATTCCTTTTGATTCACCATATTGCCATTAAGATCACTATCCAAATTGCCATTTGTACCCATTGGAGTTGAAATTGGTTTTGCATCTTGCATTCCAAATTTCTTCAACATGTCCCTTATGTATTTCCCTTGACTCACAAATGTCCCATTCTTCAATTGCTTGACTTGGAGACCAAGGAAGTAGCTAAGTTCACCAATCATAGACATTTCAAACTCTTTGGCCATCATAGCACCAAATTCTTCACAATAAGCTTGATCAGTTGATCCAAAGATGATGTCATCAACATATATTTGCACTATAAATAGATCATTTCCAATCTTCTTGGTGAATAGAGTTGTATCAACCTTGCCCATCTTGAATCCCTTAGAGAGAAGGAAATCCCTTAGCCTCTCATACCATGCTCTAGGTGCTTGCTTTAAGCCATATAAAGCCTTCTTCAACTTGTACACATGGTTGGGTTTCTTGTCATCTTCAAATCCGGGAGGTTGCTCAACAAAGACTAACTCATTGATGATCCCATTGAGAAATGCACTTTTGACATCCATTTGATATAGTTTGATGTTGTGTGCACAAGCAAAAGCCAATAGAATCCTTATTGCCTCCAATCTTGCCACGGGAGCATATGTCTCATCATAGTCAAGACCTTCAACTTGAGTATAACCTTGAGCAACTAGTCTTGCTTTGTTTCTCACTACAATGCCATCTTGATCTTGCTTGTTTTTGAACACCCACTTGGTTCCAATTACATTGTAGTCATTTGGCCTTTCTACCAACTCCCAAACATCATTTCTTGTGAAATTGTTAAGCTCTTCTTGCATAGCCATGATCCAATCGGCATCCCTCAAAGCTTCTTCTATCTTCTTTGGTTCTATGGTTGACACAAATGATGATGCTCACAAAACATTGTCAATCTTGATCTTGTTTGCACACCACTTCTAATATCACCAATAACACTATCAATGGGGTGATCTCTTGCAACATGTTGTGGTTGGAGTACTTGCACTTGATTGCTTGAGCTCGGTTGATCACTTGATGTATCTCGATGAGATGTACTAGCACCATGATTTTGCACTTGAGAGTTACTAGCTAGCTTGAATGGAGAATGTAGCACTTGATCTTTATCCTCATCTTGAATATCAATTACTTGTTTTGCTCTAATGTCTCCAATGTCCATGTTCTTCATTGCTTCCACTAATAGGGTTCCGCCAATATCATCTAGATTTTCTTCTTCATCTTGTGACCCATTGGTTTCATCAAATTGCACATCATGGACTTCTTCTAGAATGCCACTTGAGTTGTTCCAAACTCTATAAGCTTTGCTTGTAGTTGAATAACCAAGTAGGAAACCCTCATCACATCTCTTGTCAAACTTCCCCAATCTAGTGCCCTTCTTCAAGATATAGCATTTGCAACCAAACACCCTAAAATAAGAAATATTGGGCTTTCTTCCATGAAGTAGCTCATATGGGGTCTTCTCTAGCAATGGATGACAATATAATCTATTGATGTAGTAGCAAGCGGTATTGATTGCTTCATCCCAAAATGATTGACTCACATTGTACTCATGAAGCATTGATCTAGCCATATCAAGCAATGTTCTATTCTTCCTTTCAACTAGGCCATTTGATTGTGGAGTGTATTTGGCCGAGAATTGATGTCCAATACCATAATGATCACAAAGTTCTTCAATTCTTGTATTCTTGAACTCACTTCCATTGTCACTTCTCACTTTCTTGATTCTAATCTCAAACTCATTGTGAACTCTAGTGAGAAATGTCTTGAAGGTGTCAAACACTTCACTTTTGTCACTAAGAAAGAATACCCATGTGAATCTTGTGAAGTCATCCACTAAAACAAAGCCATACTTGTTACCGCCTATGCTTGTATATGTTGTTGGTCCAAATAGATCCATGTGCATCAACTCAAATGCTTTGTGTGTGCTCATTGTACTCTTCTTTGGATGTGAGCTTCCAACTTGCTTCCCGGCTTGACATGCACTACAAAGCTTATTCTTCTCAAATTCAACATCTTTCAAACCATTGACAAGATTGTGAGTTGTAAGCTTCTTCAATTGTTTCATGCCAACATGACCAAGCCTTCTATGCCAAAGCCAACCCATGCTTGATTTGGAGACTAAGCAAGTTGTCAAAGAAGTTTCTCTAGCATTGAAGTCAACTAGGTAGAGATTCTCATATCTAAAGCCCTTGAATGCCACATTTGAACCATCCATACTAATAACTTCCACATCATCAGCCCCAAAGATGCATTTGTAGCCTAGATCACATATTTGTGCCACGGATAGAAGATTGAAATCCAAGCTTTCAACTAGCAACACATTGGAGATACTCATGTTATTTGATATTGCAATCTTTCCCAAGCCAATGACCTTGCCTTTCTTGTTATTGCCAAATGTGATAGAATCAACACCACTATCATTGTCATTGATTGAGTCAAACATTCTTGATGTACCGGTCATGTGTTGAGTGCACCCACTATCAATAATCCAATGCCTTCCTCCGGCTTTGTAATTGACCTACAAGCAAATCAATGAAGTTTAGGTACCCATTTTTGCTTGGGTCCTTGTAGGTTAGTAACTAAGCTCTTTGGTACCCAAATAGCCTTCTTCTTTGGGCCCACAATTGGTGTACCAACAAACTTAGCTTGCACACCCTTCACACCCTTGGTAAGCACATAGCAAGAATCAAAAGGTATAGCATTAACAAGGTTCTTGCTTTGATTCTTTTTATTGCAATTATGCTCTAGGTGCCCAACTTGCTTGCATCTATTGCAAAACCGACCATTGCCCTTCACAAAGCTAGGCTTTGGAGTTGCAAAGGCCGACTTGCCTTTCTTGGGGTTGTAGCCCAATCCCTCTTTGTTAAGAGAGAACTTTTGGCTACCCAAGCACTTAAGCAAGCGGGCCTCACCACCATAGGCCTTGCCTAGGGCGTGAGTGAGCTCATCCACCTCTTTCTTGAGAGTCTCATTCTCAACCATTAGTGAGGCATCACGAGTGAAACCATCACTAGTAGTGGAGGTAGAGTTAGTGGTGGTGGATGAAGAGCTACAAGAAGGGTTAGTATTTGACATGATGATAGGTTCATTAAAGGATTCATCAATTATATCACATGTAACACCTATATCACATGATACAACAATCTCCTTCTTTGCTTGTTGCTCAAGTAGCAATGAGTGAGCTTTTTCAAGCTTGGAATGAGCCTTATCAAGATCCTCATGGTCTTCCACTAGACTCTCATGAGTGGTCTTAAGCTCACTAAGGACTTTCTCAAGTATTACTACTTTCATTGAAAGCTTCTTACACTCTTTGTCCTTGGCAATAGCTATGTCTCTAGTTTGTTGCATCAAGTCATATAGTTGTTCTTTAGTTGGTTCATCATCATCATTTTCATTATCATTATCATTATCACTATCATGAGCATATTCCATTTCACTTTCATCATCACTCTCATCATATAATACCTTAGTTTCTTTAGCCATGAAGCATGAAGAGGATGAATCAAATAGTGATGGCTTCTTGTTGATAGCAATGGAAGCAAAAGCCTTGTTGGATGATTCTTCTTCTTCTTCATTATCATCACTTTCCCAAGTGATCACATAGGCACCATTTTTGCCTTTATTGAATGTCATCTTGGCCTCTCTCTTCTTCTTCTCGAACTTGTCCTTTTTGTTCTTCTTCTTATCATAAGGACATTCCGCTTGAAGGTGCTCGGTGCTATCACAATTGAAGCACTTTCTTTGTTGCTCATTTCTTTTAAAGTTGTCATTTCTCTTCTTAAAACCTCTTCTCTTGATGAACATGTGACCCATCTTCTTGACTACAAGAGCAAGTGCCTCATCATCAATTTCAAATTCCCCATCTTCATTGTTGTCTTCTTCTTCTTCAATGATAGTAGCTTTGCCCTTAGAGGAGGTGGCCTTGAATGCCACGGCCTTCTTCTTCTTCTCATCTTCCACCTTCTCCTTGTCATCAACATCTTGATCATATTTGTCATAGGTCAATACTTCACCAAGCAAATCATTAGGCTTCATTGTTTCAAGCCCATCTCTCTGCAACATCATGATCAACATCTTGAATCTTCTAGGTAAGCTCAATAAGAACTTGTGACAAAAATCTTGATCTTGAGTCTTGTGCCCTATGCTCTTGAGATCATTGACTATCACTTGCAATCTATGAAACATTTCAATGATTGTTTCATCATCCTTTTTCTTGAAGTTCTCAAACTCACTCTTGAGCCCATATAGCTTGGCACTCTTCACAACCTTAGTGCCTTCATATGTCTCACTCAATCTTGTCCATACTTCACTAGCCAATTCCAAATCTTTGATGCCCTCAAAAACTTTTGTGTCAATACCATTGTAAAGTGTATTGAGAGCCATTCTATTGCATGTTCTATTTGCTCTATCTTCATCGGTGAGATGATCGGGATCAATGATAGCAAAATCATTCTCGGTGACTTGCAATACTCTCTCATGAATAGAACCAAGGTACATTGTCATTTTTCTCTTCCAATGAGCAAAGGAACTAACACCATCAAAGAACGGTGGCTTGCCCCCAACATGATTGAACACAATTTGAGCCATTTTTCACACCGAAGGATGTTAAGCCTTGATTAAAATGGTGACCACGGCTCCGATACCACTTGTAAGGTCCTAGATGGCTAGAGGGAGGGGGGTGAATAGCCTATAAAAAAAATTCTACAAGCACCACTAAGCAAACTTGTTAGAATAACAAACGGCGTAAAGCGAGTTTTGCTTAGCTAAAGGTTGTGATGCAAGCCTCCTATCCACAAGTCTAGTAGATTATGATCTCTAGTTCACACAAGTGCTATGTCACTAATTTTACACTAGAGAACAAGCTAACAACACTACTAGCCAAGCTACTACTAGAGCTACACAAGATAATCTAGTAAAGATAAGTGCAAGAGATAGGATTGTGAATCTTATACCGACGGTGGAGTAAAGATGTTGCCAATCACCAAGATGATATACAATCAATTAATATTGACAACAACACAATATGAAGACCAAACACCGGGAGACAAGAGACACAATATTTTGTTCACCCGGTGTTCACTTGTGCACCGACAAGCTACGTCACCGGTTGTGTCGACCAACACTTAGATGGTTCCTCGGTGTGACCCTCAAGTCACTTGCCCCTCAAGGCACGCCCCGCAAGGCACCGCAAGACACCACTCTCAAGTGAGGTAACTCAATGACACGCGCAATCCAATAGAGTTGCTTTTGGCGTCCCGCCGAGGAAAGCACAAGAACCTCTCACAATCAACCGGAGGTGGCCAAGAACAATCACCTTCTCTTGCCAACGCCTCCAACAATCTCCAAGCCGGCTAGGAGCGGTACTCTCCAAGAGTAACAAGAATTCCACCGGCTAAACCACCCACAAGTGCCACTAGATGCCCTCAAGCTATGCAATGCACTTTGGGATCGCTCAATCTCACTTTTGATTTGCAATCAAGCAAGAGATATGAGTGGGAGGAGTTGCTTTAGCTCAAAGGATGCACAAGAGTGTTAGAAATGCCAAGAGACCTCCCCAAGGGCCGGCCAACGCGTATTTATAAGCACCCCAAACAAATAGAGCCGTTGCCACTCCACTGACCGTTTTTTCGGGACGACCGGACGCGCCGGTCAAAACTGACCGGACGCGCTCAACCGCGTCCGGTCACCCTACGACGTCCACGTGTCCCTCAAATTTCAAATGCGACCGTTAGATCCTCCAACAGTCACTGCGCGCCAACGGTCAAACGCTACGACCGGACGCGCTGCTCAACCGACCGGACGCGCCGGTCGCACAGCACCGCATGCGCAAAGCAATGACCGGACGCGCCCCTCGCAACGACCGGACGCGACAGTGCCAGCGTCCGGTCGGAGTCCAGTAAGCTCCCTCGACGACCGGACGCGTCCGATCGCGTGTGACCGGACGCGCCCCGCGTCCGATCGTCCTTGCGAACCGCAGTTCCTTCTGGGCACTTGACCGGACGCGCCGGTCCCGCGAGTGACCGGACGCGCCGGTTGCAAACCCTAGCCCACGCGCCTGAAACCACGCTGTACTGACCGAACGCGTCCGGTCATACCGAGACCGCGTCCGGTGCAGCGTCCGGTCACCTCTGTGACCTCCGTTTGCTTCCGTTTCTTTTCCAACTTCCGGCGTAGTGGAAAATAGGCATTTCATTTCCCCGAAATCGCCTGAATCCCGCGCTCGCACGCTCGGCGGGAGGGAGAGAGGAACCCAAACCCCTCTCTACCCGCAAACCACAGCGCGACCAACGCCACCTTTGCAAATGTGCCAACACCATCAAGTGTACATCTCCATGTGCTTGTGTGTTAGCTTTTTCTCAATCATTTTCAAAGGATTTCCAGTTAGCTCACTAGGCCCTACATGCAATGCACTTCATGAAATCACCTAGTGGCACCCGTGCATCGAATAACCGATAAGACTTCCCCTCTTAATAGTTCGGCTATCGACCCTAAACCACTCACACCCTCTATGGTGTCTTGAGTGTAAAACAAAATGGCCCTATGGTTATACCTTAGCCTTTGAGCCCATTTTGTTTCTCCAAATGATATGATCCACTTCATATCATCACATGACCGTCTCGATCCATCGACCTTGACTTCACTTGCCCTTCACCGTTGCATCGGTCCGTCGGCGCCAAGTCTTGCTCAAGCTTCACCATCGCATGGTCCTTCGCTTCGAAGCCTCGACTTGCCCTTCACCTTCACAACCGGTCCATCGAGCCAAGCCTCATCTTGGTCTTCATCATCTTAGTCACATGAGTCAATGTCATGTTTCATATTCAATGACCACCTTTATCTAAATCATCCACTTAGATACAAAGGTTAGTACTAGGTTTCATCAATTAGCCAAAACCAAACTAGGGACTTTCAGCCGGAAAGATAAAAGTTCAGACCTAAATTTAACTATTGAAAAGCCGATTACGTTGTTGAAAAATTCAGCTAATGATGGAAAAGAAGTAGAGAAATCATCTATTGATGTTGTAGGTGCCAAATTTGAACAAAAGAAGATGAAAGTGCCTAAAATCAAGAAAGAATCGCCGTTGTTCAAAATAGAAGCGAAACCGACATGCTCAATCGGTTTACCAAAGTGGCAAGAAAAGAAGTTGCAGAAGCTTAGTGTAGAGAAGCTAAAAGAAAAGGGCTTAGCATGGGTTCCTAAACGAAGAATTCAAGCTCAGAAGGATGATGCTCAAGCAAGTGTTGCAACAAAGGCAAAGGAGAGAAGAAGGTTCAAGAAACAATTGCCAAGTTGGAGGTTTGCACCAAATCATCAAAATCATTGGTCATGGCATCATCCATACTCTCTGTCTATGCCTATATGGAATTCATCTCCTGGTATGCATGGTTATCCCTCAGCTCCTTATTTTGATCCTTGGTATGGATCTGCATGTTTTAGAGGGTTGCCAAATTATTTTGCTTATCAATGATCAAGAGCCAAAATATTTATTTCGGTTATGCATGTTCTTGTGGATGAATTCATATGGCCGATATTTTGATATCACCCTTAGTGTGAAAATATAGCCGATGAGAGCTTGTGATCATCGTGCTATTAGAAAGCTCCCATGAAATTTATTTTGATGGCTTTCAGGCCCGGGGGCATGACATATGCATTTTGGATTTACTTCATGGATGTGACAATATGATTAATCGGCTTGCAAATAAGGCCAAGGTGTTAGCATGATCATTATTTTTCACAATGATGTCGTTTGGCGCATCAAGCCGATTAGAATTACAGTTGCACCAAAATTCAAGCCGAATGTGAATTTTTGGCTTGGCCATATTGCAATTCATGAAGTATGACATGTTAAAATCTATGGTGATTCTTTACTAGTGGTGCAGCAAGTCACTGGTATGTTTCAATGTTTAGAAAGATCACTAAGAGCTTGTCTTGATACTTGCCTTGACATCATTGGTTCATTTGCCAAATTTCAAATTCGGCATGTTCCGAGGCATGAAAATCAAAAGGCCAACATGTTAGCTCAACAAGCATCTGGCTATGACGTCGGTGGGCGTAATTTTCATATTCAAGAACAGCCGATGCATAAAGATTTACATTTTTGTTGTGCAGGTATAGAAGAGTCGATAACCAACCCCTCTTCTCTAGCAAGACAGTCGGCTTGGTCGACTTTACTGGTTGGCCTAGCCGACTCCCCTGTGGCTAGCCTGGCCAATGTACATGACGAACTTTCGAATCGGCCCAGCAAAACTTCTAGTGATGTTGGGGCCGATTTACATGATTGGAGGACTATCTTATTGGCATATCTACGAGATCCAAGTGCCAAAGTTGATAAAGTGTTTGGCGAAGTGCTTTCAAATATATGTTGCACAACCATGAGCTTTACCGAAGAACCGCCGAAGACTTGCTGCTAAAGTGCTTGGGAATTGATCAAGCAAGAGTGGCTATGGGAGAAGTCCATGAAGGTATTTGTGGTACACATCAATCAGCCCCGAAGATGAAGTGGTTATTGCGTAGAGATGGTTTCTATTGGCCTACTATGATGGTTGATTACTTTTGTTACTACAAAGATTGCGAAGAGTGCCAAATATTTGAGAATATTCAGCTGGTGCCTGCTGCTATGCTTCATCCTATCATCAAGCCATGGCCTTTTCGTAGTTGGGGGCTAGACTTCATTGGCCAAATACATCCCCCATCTTCCAAGAAATATCGCTTTGTGTTGGTTGCTATAGATTATTTCACTAAGTGGACCAAAGTTGTTTCTTTAAAGAATATGACACATAAGGAGGTTATTGAGCTCATCACTGAGTATATCATTCATAGATTTGGCATACCCCAAACATTAACTACAGATCAAGGGACATTATTTATGTCCACGGAAGTGAGAGACTTTGCTGAATTATATAAGATCAAGTTGCTCAAATCATCTTCATATTATGCTCAAGCTAATGGCCAAGCTGAGTCTAATAATAAGACTTTGATCAAGCTTATCAAAAAGAAAATTGAGGAGAATCCAATAAGGTGGCTTGAAGTATTGTCTAAAGCTTTATGGACACATCGCATTTCAAGGCATGGTGCTACAAAAGTTGCTCCTTTTGAGCTAGTATATGGTCAAGAGGCCGTGTTGCCTATCGAGGTAAATTTGGGTGCATACAGGCTTGCTAAGCAAAATGATCTATCAGCCATTGTGTATCATGATTTGATGATGGATAACATCGATGAGGTAACTGATATAAGATTAAAAGCTCTCAAGGAGATAGAGAAAGACAAAGCTCGAGTTGCCAGGGCATACAATAGAAAAATCAAGAGCAAATCTTTCCAAGTAGGAGAATTAGTGTGGAAAACTATACTATCTATTGGATTGAGGAGCAGCAAGTTCGGCAAAAGATCACCAAGTTGAGAAGGTCCTTACAAAGTGATCAAAGTCATATACAGTAATTCCTATTTGCTAGAGACATTACAAGGTGAATATGCGAAAATAAACTACCGGTACTTCCGGTCCGAGACCGGAACTTTCGGTGGGGACCGGAACTTTCGGTGAAGCCTGACCGGAACTTTCGGTAGGTGTTTATTCCGAATCTAACTCTCAGATCTCGAACCGATCTGTTTCTAGATCGATTTTGGGACGTGGGAAACTTAGAAAATAAGCCTTGAAGAGGTTTCCTACTGGGATAAGACCACCCCCTCTATATATATGAGAGGATCATGGCCGATTGAGTTCTCATCTATCCAATCGACATATAAACAAATCAATCTACTCCTTTTTTCCTCTTTTCTCCTCTCCTTCAACCTCCATGTTGTTCATCCCTTGATCCACGACCAAGGATGGCGCCCTAGGCTCGCCGGCCGACCTAGGGCAACCCGACGACGTCCTTGCCCTGATAGGGTCCCTCCCGGACGAGAGTTTCGACGGTTCTTTTGCTAGTTTGCCTAAAAACTAGCCGGTTCTTCGTCACGCAAGCACGTTGGTTATCCTTTGGTGGTTTGCTTGTAAACCTCTCCGTGCTTCACCACGTAAGAGTGATATCCTCGCTACATTCTTTGGTCCGTGGCGGTTCGGGCGTCCAATGCCCTTTCTGGTGTATGATTCGGACCACATCCGACGTCAACAGATTAGTTTCCAAGCCGAGCTCAACGCCATCTCTATCACACACGGTGTCACGGCGGTGGTGGTGCACGCATAGGCGCTTGCGAGCCATGCGCCGCTCTAAGAGCCTGCGGAAGTCACTGATGCCCTTGTCCTCGGGTGTCCTCGCTGGGTCCACGGTCAGCTCACCGTCACACCGTGGATGCGCAGCCCGACGATCACCTTGGGGAAAGCAGTGCACACGGCGGTTGGCGATGAAGTCAGCCAGTCGTTGTACTTGAGGATCACCAGCACCACGCGCCGTTGGAGGTGGTCGCTGTCACCAAGAAGCGCCGCAGGCCGAGCACCCTGGGTTGCACCGGCTTGCTTTTCTTGACGCCGCCGCTGCCGTAGTCCTTGTGCTGCGACACCCTGCATGCCACCTCCTGCTCCGACACGTGCTCGATGGCCGAAGCGTACGTGCTCTAGGAGCTGAAGTAGGAGGAGAGGAAGGAGGCACAACACCGACGCCGGACCCGAGCCACGCAGCAGTGCACGTCGAGCCCGCTCGTGGCCGCGGCGAACAGCTTCCACACGTACAGGGACTTGGGAGTGAGAAAGAGAAAAAGGTAGGGAGGTTTTTGAGAAGTTGGCAGGCCCTAGCGTTCAGCTAGCACTGTGGCATGACCACATCAGATGTTGATTCTAATGTGACGGGTTTTGGACCTTTGGCGCACGACGACAATAGCTGAAGGACCTAGATAGTTGCTTTTTTAGTTTGAGGACCCAGATAGGAATACCTCAAAAGTTTGAGGATCTAGCATGCATTTTACTCATCTAATAATATAGATCTAGTCTGATGTTGTAGATGTTCAATAAATTTGGTTAAGACTAGATAGAGAAAATGGACCTAAAGTGTGGCTAAAATGACAACAATCTAAACTGAAATTGAAGTAGATTATGAGGTGCCTAAGGATTAGAGCACAAAATATCAAAAATTTTTGGACCATTTCTCGATTTGTGCGTGTCATCCTTGCGCAGGGGCCATGCTAATCTTCTCTGTATCGTTCCAATTTTATCGGATGTCTCCAAAGAGACAAAGCTAGGGTGGCCATAGCGACTTATAAGCAAAGCTTTCACGCATTGCGCTAGCGAGGTGGCACTAATTAAACATTATTAGTTGCCTCCTACAGTGCTCGCTCCGCAATTTGATGCTGATGAACCTGAGAGCCTGGTGGAGTGGTGGGCTGCTTGCATTCCACGGCCCATTTAGTTGAAAGCCCGATATGGGCCTTGATATATATGCCTCTACGTATTTTTATTCAAGGGATGGGGAGGAAGATGAGATGACGGTGCAGGTGCACGCTAATATGGTGATTTAGAGAGCTCTAGCCACATCCCAGGGTCTTAATAGCTGATAGTGCAAAGTTATCTCCATGGCTGACGCCGGCGACCAAACAAAAACTCATGCGTGCAAAGTGACTGGACTAGCACGAATCTACACAAGTGTATGCGCCACAAGCCGATTATTTCAGTATTGGCCAGCGCTCCCGTAATTCCAACCTGACAAAAATGACTCGGTCTGTCGGTCACGTCACATTATTTTGCAAGCTACTCCTCTATCTCAAAATAGAAGTCGCTACAGAATACGTTTGGTCAAACTTTCTCAACTTTGACTAATTTTGTAAAAAAATACGTGCAATATTTATATCTCCAGATAAGTTTATTATAAAAGTATATTCAACGGTCTATCTGATGATATTAATTATGTATTATAAATATTAATATTTTTATATGTATTCGGTTAAAGTTAAAAGCGTTTGATTTATTGGGAAATGAGAATGAGTTTTATTTTGAGATGAAAGGAGGACCCCTTCAACCACCTAGATCTAGCTAGAGCGAGGGTCGGCGTCCGAGCCCGTTCAGACTAGAGATGGCAACGGGTACCCGAAACCCAAGTACCCAACGGGTATTACCCGATAAAGAGGCGGGTATGGAATGAATTTTCTACCCGTGGGTATGTTATTGGGCAAAATCCTATACCCATCGGGTATGCGGGTACGGGTGCGGGTGTATACTACCCATACCCGCATACCCGCGGGTAAGACATACCCGCAAAAATAACTAGCAAACCTCAGTTATTTTAGCGCATATAAGTCATGAATTTGGCCTATTGAGACATCCACTATATTTCTAGTAGATTATCTTTGTTGTAATGATGCTAATAATATTTGTTAGCATGTTTGTAACTTGTTGGAAGCTTAGAATGATTTATTTTTGCATGTGACTATTTGATATTTTTAGGTAATTTTCGGGTATGCTATCGGGTACGGGTTACCCGTCGGGTGAGAATTACCCGGCGGGTACGGGTATGGAACTATTTTTTTACCCGCATGCGGGTACGGGTAACCCGACGGGTAAAATTTTGCGGGTGCGGGTATAGGTACGGGTGAGCACTACCCGTCGAGTACGTACCCGTTGCCATCTTGAGTTCAGACACAACATGCACCAACATCCTAAAGGCACGGTCATCTTGGGGAACATCTAGTAATAAATAATAAACCTGTTGTTTCGATTCAGTTCATCATCCTAGTCTGTATAGGCAAGGGAAATTCTAAATATAATTTTATGTACTACCTTGTCAGAAAGAAATAAAGCAAATATAATTTTATCCTTTATCAAACTATTTAAAGTTTGATAAAAGTTCATAAAAAATAGTGTCATTATATATTTATGACACTAATAAATAGGTATACTGTAAAAATTATATATTTGCGACTCTAATTAAGGACAATAACCAAATAAGGATGGTCCATGGACCGATAGTGGCGATGCATCAGCCTGTGTGCACAAGACACCTGCTGGTATGGAAGAAATCATCAATCATTCCACACTTTCACTGGGACTGTTATAGCGTGCTAACTTAAGGTTAGCACTAAGCGAATGAAGTCCATCAGCCATGCACTAAAAGTCTAAAACTAATTAAGAGGATGCAAAATTGTCCTAAAGTATATTACTAAAATGACTTTACTAATTACAATGTAAATTGAAATGGAAGCAGTAGAATATGAGATGCCTAGGGACTAGAGCGCAAAATCTTGAATTTCTGAAACTAATTAACAGGATGCACTAAAACTAGAGAAAATTGACCTAAAGTAAGTGTGTGTGTGTGTGTATATATATATATATATATATATATATATATATATATATATATATATATATATATATATATATATATATATATATATATATATATATAACTAAAATGACTTTACAAATTACAATATAAATTGAAATGGAAGCAGTAGACTATGAGATGCCCAAGGGCTAAGCACAAAATATCAAAAAAATTTCAACCATTTCTCGATTTATGTGCGTTATCCTTGCGGACCATGTTAATCTTTCTAATTTTAGCAGATGTCTCTAAAGAGACAATGTCAAGTTGGGCACGCCAGCTTATAACCAAAGCTTTCCAGCTTTGCGCTAGCGAGGTGGCACTAACTAAGCGTTATTAGTTCTCCACAATTCAATATTGACAGACCCTAGAGCCGCGTGTGGGCTGATTGCTTTCTGTGGCCCATTTAGTTGGGAGTCCGGTATGAGCCCCGATACATACAATACTTGAGAAAAAGACAAGTCTCTGGATCTTTCCAGGTGCTACAGTAAAGAGAGGCGACGCAAGCGGCGAAACTTGTCTCCTCCGCCGATTCGCCATCTTTCTCGTCTCCGACGCCCTTGCTGGCGTTGGTTGAGGAGGGTATTCGATGAATTGGCGGCGGATTCGTAAAATCCCTACTAAATACTATAGCTATAGCTAGTAGGTTAGGTTTCCCCGGTGGAGTCGGTGCACTGGGTCTTCTGTTCCTCTGTGACGGTGTGTTCTTCGTCGGTCTTCCATGGAGGTGGACCTCTCCACCAGTGCGTTGCTCCCTGCGAGCTGTCTCCGGCGAGTACAATGTCGAGGCGCTTTCCGGTGATGAGCTCGTCAGGTATGTGTACCTTGAACTCGTGAGCTCGGGCTCGGGTGTCCAAATCCCCTTTTTGGGTTCTTTGTTCTCCGTCGATTAGGGTCTCCTGTTGAGGCGAAAGGCGTCAGATCCCCTTCGTCGTAACGAAGCTACGGCCGTCGGCCGTCCGCCGAAGCGTTCAGTGGTTCAAGTACACGCCATTTTTGGTGTGTCACTGATGGCAATTCAAAACCTTGAAGTTTCTTCGTCTGATGTGGGTGTCGGCTTCAAGCTTCTTCCTTGGTGTTTTCCTCTTCCATTCAGTGGCAAGGCAGAGCCACCCAGCAGAGGCGGCTCCAACCGGCAGCGATGAAGAATACACTGTGGACCTCAAATGGGTGTCAATGTAATTTTCTTTTCTTTTAGGGGTCCCTCGGTACGAGGGGTTTGGATGTAAAAGTTCTGTATCAATAAACCTCCTACCCTTTTCAAAAAAACTTGAGAAAAAGACAAGATGTAGTCGGTGATTTGAAGAACAAGTAATTAATTTTTACTTCCACTCAAAAAAAAGTAATTAATTTTTACCTGATGCATGACGATGTTGCCGCAGTCAGCAGAGGCGAGGCCCCAGTGTGAGTGTCGTCTAGCGTCGTCTACTGGCAACGGCCGGACGCCCGGAGGCCAGAGCCGCCAGACCCCAGAGGACCCAGCACCGCACGATTCATAGTTCCGCACCAACTCGAAAGTCGCAGATGGCCGGCTGAAAATCACAATCATCATGAACTCAAGCGTCTCGCTGAGGGCCTGAGGCAAAAGGATGGACCTCTTCGACAGTCACTCACTTACAACAATGGGCGTCATGTGCGGCGAATGGGATGGCCCGTTGCTTGTGATTGCTTGAGGATTAGTATACTTGTCCTGAGTTTGTGTGTTAATAATCTGAATACTAAAGCCTGCTGTAGCTTGTAGCACCTGAGTTCAGTTGTTGGGTCTGAACTCTGAACACACATATTTTTCACTAAATAGAACAGGAGATGTAATCGTTTTCGCTACTTGGTTGCTTGCCACTGATCAACCTTCCTTGTATTGTGCATTGATAAGTAGAAACTACCATGAATACTATGCATTGAAAAGACTAATTTCTACTCAATATTATGGCTCTCTCATCTAGAAACTACGGAGTACTGTAGTATCTATCTACGCAAACCATAGGTTGGGACTGCCTAGTTATTTTATTCCCAAGATGGCCGTGCCTTTTGGACGTCGGTGCACATTGTGTCTGAACGGGCCTATGCGCGGGCCCTCGCTCTAGCTATCTAATTATC
This sequence comes from Saccharum hybrid cultivar R570, assembly GCA_038087645.1. NCBI lineage: Eukaryota > Viridiplantae > Streptophyta > Magnoliopsida > Poales > Poaceae > Saccharum > Saccharum hybrid cultivar. The sequence goes on along the minus strand of JAQSUU010000551.1, from coordinate 16,396,724 downwards.
TATCGGCTCTGGGTAGCTTGCAAAATAATGCGACCGATCGACAGACGGAGTCATTTTTGTCAGGTTGGAATTACTATGTGAAGCGCGCTGGCCAATACAGACGGAGGGAGTAGCCACTAGTAAGCAACAAATAGAAATAAATTGAATGTAATAAGTACAATTGTTTATTTATATATAAGATGGGAGGAAGAAGATATGACGACGGGGCAGGTGCACGCTATGGTGATTTAGGGAGGATCTTAATAGTTGCTAGTACTAGTTCGCCTTCAAATTTCAACGACAGTGGAAGAGTAGTCGCCATGGCTGACGCCGGACCTTTAGTCCCGAAGGTCCATGCCTTTAGTCCTGGTCGGTTCCACGGACCGTGACTACAGCTTTGGTCCCGGTCCGTGGCACCGATCGGGACTATAGGACTGGGTTTAGTCCCGGTTGGTGTTATCAACCGGGATTAAAACCTCCCCTATAAATTGAACCTCTCTCTTCTTCCTCCCTGCCCGAACCTTTCCTTGTTCATGTTCTTGTTGCTTGTTCTTTCATTGTTCTGGCTTGTCTCATCTCCGGCGATCAATCCACTTCAAACATTTCTACGTCGTCGTCGATTTGTTTGAAAGGTGCTAGCTTCATCCTCCTATGTTTTAGCAGCACCATATGTAAATACATGTTATATATGACTATTTTATTTCATATTGCTAGCTCCAATCACTTTTCATGTTTAAATTTTTATGAACGATGCTAATTATAGTACCTAGAAAGTAGTATACACATATAATGTTTAGTTCTATTATAGACTTTTTAGGATATTTTTTACTTTAATTTGTTCATGTTCTCATTTTAAAATATTAAATAATGTTGATTCTTTGTAATTTTGAAATAAATTTATTTTAACTTTAAAAATTCTTCAAATTAATTTTATTTAGAGATAAAATTACAACTTTTAATAGAAAAATACAAATTTTATGATTTTGCTATCTTTTTGTTAACGTCCACAAATTAATTTTATGAAATGATGAACCACTTATAAAATTTTGAACTCAATTAGACAAGGTTGTGCCGCGCTCTTTTCTCATGTTGGGCTTTTAATTATGTGATGCCATATAATGCAGATAATGACACTCCATTGGATGTACAATGCCGATCGCCGCTCCAACGAGTTCATTGAGGGCGTGCGAGAATTCTGCAGAGTGGCAGAGGAAAACAAGCGGGATGGTTTTATGTGCTGCCCATGTGCCGTGTGTATGAATTTAAAAGAATTTTGTAGCTCAAGAATTATTCCCTTGCACTTGTTCAAGTCGGGTTTCATGCCAAACTACATTTGTTGGACCAAGCACGGGGAGACCGGGGTTATGATGAAAGAAGGTGAAGAAGAACAAGCGGACCCTGACGATATTTTTGCTCAATACTGTGACTTCACGATGGAGGAAGTTAAAGAAAAGGCGGATGCAGAAAACAGTATCACTGAAGATGACCATGCTCTTAGTGATGTCATTCGTGACGCACAAAGACATTGTGAAAGTGAAAAGGAGAAGGCTAAGTTTGACCAAATGCTACAGGATCACAAGAAGTTACTCTACCCATCGGTCGAAGATGGGTAGAAAAAGCTAGACACGACACTGGAGTTGTTACAGTGGAAGCCAGAGAATGGTATATCTAACAAGGTATTTGGGAAATTACTGAAGATCCAAAAAAAGATGCTTTCGAAGCCTAATGAATTGCCCACCACTACATACGAAGCAAAAAAAGATCGTCTGCCCTTTAGGATTACAAATCGAGAAGATACATGCATGTCCTAATGACTGCATCCTGTACCGTGGCGTTCACGAGAATTTAGATGAATGCCCTGTTTGCCATGCGTCACTGTACAAGATCTTGTGAGATGATCCTAGTGATGTTGAGGATGAAGAACGTCCGAAGAAGAGAATCCCTACCAATGTTATGTGGTATGCTCCAATAATTCCACGCCTAAAATGACTGTTCAGAAACAAGGAGCACACAAAGTTGTTGCGATGACACAAAGAAGACCGTAAGGTGGACAACATGTTGAGACACCCTGCAGATGGGTCCTAGTGGAGAGAAATAGATAGAGAATTCCCAGACTTTACAGATGACGCAAGAAACCTAAGGTTCGCATTGAGTACGGATGGATTTAATCCTTTTGGGGACCAGAACTCTAGTCATAGCACTTGGCCCGTTACTCTATGTATCTACAACCTTTCTCCATGGTTATGCATGAAGCGGAAGTTCATTATGATGCCAGTGCTCATCCAAGGCCCGAAGCAACCTGGCAATGACATCGATGTCTACCTGAGGCCATTAGTTGAGGAACTCCAGCTGCTATGGAGCAAACCAGGTGTGCGTGTGTGGGATGAGTACAAACAGGAAGAATTCAACCTGCAAGCATTGTTATTCGTGACAATCAATGATTGGCCAGCTCTAAGTAATCTTTCAGGACAGACAAATAAGGGATATAATGCATACACCCATTGTTTTGGTGACCTTGAGATTGTCTATTTAAAAAATGTCAAAAGGTCGTGTACCTTGGCTATCGTCAATTTCTTGCTAAGAACCACTAGTTGAGAAAGAAAGGCAAACATTTTAAAGGTACGACAGAACACCGGTCCAAGCCAGGCAATCGAGATGGGGCAGAGGTATTCAAGATGGTCAAGGATTTGAATGTAGTGTTTGGAAAGGGACAAGGCAGTGAACCTGTTCCAAAAGACGCTTCGGGGCGCGCCCCAATGTGGAAAAAGAAGTCAATATTTTGGGACCTACCATATTGGAAAGACCTTGAGGTCCGCCACCCGATCGACGTGATGCACCTAACAAAGAATCTTTGTGTCAATCTCCTAGGGTTCATGGGTGTGTTTGGAAAGCCTAAGGATACCCTTGAGGCATGAGAGGACTTGAAGCGCATGAAAGAACGAGACAACCTGCATCCAGAGAAGACAAATGATGGACGTCATTACTTAAGACCTGCTAGCTACACTCTTAGCAATGAGGAGAAGGAAAATATGTTTGAGTGCCTAAGCAGCATCAAAATCCCATCTAGGTTCTCCTCCAATATAAAGCGTATAATAAATGTGCCGGAGAAGAAATTTGTCAACTTAAAATCGCACGACTGCCACGTGATTATGACGCAACTGCTTCCGGTTGCCTTAAGAGGAATTCTACCTCCACATGTACGTCTGGCCACCGTGAAGCTGTGTGCATTCCTCAATGCAATTTCTCAGAAGGCAATCAATCCTTTTGATCTAGCTACTCTACAGAATGATGTGGTTTAATGTCTTGTCAGCTTTGAGTTGGTGTTCCCTCCATCCTTCTTTGATATCATGACACATCTCCTAGTTCATCTGGTCAAAGAGATTAATATCCTGGGTCCTATGTTCCTACACAACATGTTTCCCTTAGAGAGATTTATAGGTGTACTGAAAAAATATGTTCACCAGCGGGGTCGGCCAGAAGGAAGCATTGCCAAGGGATACGGGACAGAGGAGGTCATTGAGTTCTATGTGGACTTCATTCCTGACCTTGACCCGATTGGTCTTCCTAAATCACGGTATGTGGGGAGACTTGGTGGAAAGGGTACACTAGGAAAGAAAACATATATCCACCAGGGTGATGATTCTTTCAATAAAGCGACTACATAGTTCTTTGAAACTCCACTGTGATGGAACCGTATATTGAGAAACACATGAATTTTGTACGATCCGAGAATCCTGGGAAGAATAAGGCTTGGATTACGCGTCATCACATGGAGACATTCAGTGATTGATTGCACAAAAAATGTCAGGGTGATAAAACTATTAGAGATGAACTGTATTTGTTGGCTAGGCAACCTGCGTGGCACGTCCTCACGTACAAAGGGTACGAGATAAATGGAAATACATTTTACACCGTATCCCAAGATAAAAAGAGTGCCAACCAAAATAGTGGTGTTCGCGTGGATGCTACGGAACCGAATGGGAACATAAACACATATTATGGTCGCATAGAGGAGATTTGGGAACTAGACTATACACATAATTTTAAAGTCCCTCTATTCCGATGCCAATGGGTGAAGATGAACGGAGGGGTATCAGTTGATAAGGAGTACGGAATGATAATAGTGGACCTCAACAATATTGGGTATAGAAATGATCCATTTGTCCTTGCTACTGATGTGAATCAGGTGTTCTATGTGAAAGACATGTCTACAAAACCCAAGAGAGGGAAACACGACGAGAAAAAAACCAACGAGCCAAAGCGCCACATAGTTCTTACAGGGAAAAGAAACATCGTGGGAATTTAAGACAAGTTAGACGTGTCAGAGGATTATGAAAAGGATGAACGAATCCCACCCTTCTGTGTGGCCAAAGACCCAAGCATCCTGCTCGCTGCTAAGGACACTCCATGGTTACGGAATGATCATAACCAAGGGCATTACGTCAAGAAAAAGTTTACCATTGTGCTCGCTTTGATATAGGTAGTGAACTGAAATTAATAATGTGTATTTGACATCTTGTGTAATATAATTGTAACATTATGTGTTGAAAATTCAAATTTGAGTGGTTCAAACTTTGCTATATGTGGGAATTGTGGATTTTTAACTACACTTTATCAACACTTTGTCAAATGTAAAAATGGTCTATGTATCAAATGTAGATCTTGATGAGTGGAACAATATTGGTATTCATGACTTTTCCAGTCGAGACTATTCAGGGTTCCGAAAACCGGCGTTTGGCTATGAATTCTTTCAAAATTCAAAATTGAGTGGTTCAAACTTTTACAAATGAAAAGTTGACCATTAGACAAAGTGTAGGTCTTGATGAGTGGAACAAAATTTTTATTCATGAGTTTTCCATTCGAGACCATCCAGGGTTCGGTCAAAGTGTGTGTTTCTAAAAACCAATGTTTTGACTTTGGTCAAACTTGGTCAAATGACCTATTTTATGACTTCAAATGAAAAACTTTTGAATACCAAGTTGTTAGAGCTCATCAAGATCTACATTTCATACATGAACCATATTTTCATCTGGATAAATTTTAGCAAGTCCCAGGCACATGTTTTCAAAATCGAAGACGAGTTTTGGTCAGACTTGGTCAAATGACAGACTAAATGACTTGAAATGAAAAACTTTGGAATACCAAGTTGTTAGAGGTCATCAAGATCCAAACTTTTTATACATACCATTTTTCCAATTTGAAAAAGTTTAAATAAACAATACTCATCAAATCTTGAATCTCACACAAACTATATGAAACTATATGTGGGAATTGTGGATTTTCAACTACACTTTGCCAAAACTTTGTCAAATGCAAAAATGGTATATGTATGAAATGTAGATCTTGATGAGTGGAACAATATTGGTATTCATGACTTTTCCAGTCGAGACCATCCAGGGTTCCAAAAACCGGCGTTTAGCTATGAATTCTTTCAAAATTCAAAATTGAGTGGTTCAAACTTTTACAAATGAAAAGTTGACCATTAGACCAAATGTAGCTCTTGATGAGTGTAACAAACTTTGTATTCATGAGTTTTCCATTCGAGACCATCCAGGGTTTAGTCAAAGTGTGTTTCTAAAAACCAATGTTTTGACTTTGGTCAAACATGGTCAAATGACCAATTTGATGACTTCAAATGAAAAACTTTTGAATATCAAGTTGTTAGATCTCATCATGATCTACATTTCATACATGGACCATATTTTCATCTGGATAAATTTTAGCAAGTCCCAGGCACATGTTTTTAAAATCGAAGACGAGTTTTGGTCAGACTTGGTCAAATGACAGACTAAATGACTTGAAATGAAAAACTTTGGAATACCAAGTTGTTAGAGCTCATCAAGATCCAAACTTTTTATATAGACCATTTTTCCTATTTGAAAAAAGTTTAAATAAACAATACTCACCAAATCTTGAATCTCACACAAACTATATGAAACTATATGTGGGAATTGTGAATTTTCAACTACACTTTGCCAACACTTTGTCAAATGCAAAAGTGGTATATGTATGAAATGTAGATCTTGATGAGTGGAACAATATTGGTATTCACAACTTTTCTAGTCGAGACCATCCAGGGTTCCGAAAACCAGCGTTTGGCTATGAATTCTTTCAAAATTCAAAATTGAGTGGTTTAAACTTTTACAAATGAAAGTTGACCATTAGACCAGATGTAGGTCTTGATGAGTGGAACAAACTCTGTATTCATGAGTTTTCCATTCGAGACCATCCAGGATTCGGTCAAAGTGTGTTTCTAAAAACCAATGTTTTGACTTTGGTCAAACTTTGTCAAATGACCTATTTGATGACTTCAAATGAAAAACTTTTGAATACCAAGTTATTAGAGCTCATCAAGATCTACATTTAATACATGGACCATATTTTTATCTGGATAAATTTTAGCAAGTCCTAGGCACATGTTTTTAAAATCGAAGACGAGTTTTGGTCAGACTTGGTCAAATGACAGACTAAATGACTTGAAATGAAAAACTTTGGAATACCAAGTTGTTAGAGCTCATCAAGATCCAAACTTTTTATATAGACCATTTTTCCTATTTGAAAAAGTTTAAATAAACAATACTCACCAAATCTTGAATCTCACACAAACTATATGAAACTATATGTGGGAATTATGGATTTTCAACTACACTTTGCCAACACTTTATCAAATGCAAAAATGGTATATGTATGAAATGTAGATCTTGATGGGTGGAACAAACTTTGTATTCATGACTTTTCCAGTCGATACCATCCAGGGTTCCGAAAACCGATGTGTATCTCTGAAAATTTTAAATTTTTAAATTTAGACAATTAATGTCGCGTATTTGGATAATTATTATTGAAGAAACAAAAGTTTAACATCCAAATGACCTAAAAACAAATTTTCTGTCGAAAGCCAACTATTTTATATATTTTAATTGCCCATTATATTTTTACATTAACACAATATTCATTATAAATAACATTTATTTTGGATAATATGAAATATTTGAAAAAATAGTGTTTACAATTTATGTAATGCACAATAGAGTCAAACTAAACTAATGTGTATTTTTGAAAAAAATTATGATAAATATTTAATTTATTATGCATTTAGAAAGATGAAAGGAAAAAATATGAAAAATAAAATCCACCAAATTCTGGTGCCTTGGTGGAGGGACCTTTAGTCCCGGGCCTGGCCACTGCCCGGGACTACGAACCAGGATTAAAGGTCTCACCCTTTAGTCCCGGTTCGTGGCTGGAACCGGGACTAAAGCCCCTTTAGTCCCGGGCGGTGGCCAGGCCCGAGAGTAAAGGTTCCTGGCCTATAAAGCCCCACCTTCTTCGTCCTCCTCCCCACCCACGCGTAGACACACGAACCGCCGTCTCGATCTTGATCTCCCGAGCATCGCCGCGCGCCGCCCCGAGCGCCGCCCCGAGAACTGCCACGCGCCGCCAGGTTTGTCTCCGCGCGCGTCCGTTGGGCGCTGCTGCTGCCCCAAGGCCGCTGCTACTGTGCCCCATTGCCGGAGCCGAGCTGCTGCTTCCGGCGTCGGCGCCCGCCTACGACAGATACACACACACACACACACACACACACACACACACACACACACACACACACATATATATATATATATATATATATATATATATGTGTGTGTGTGTGTGTGTATGTATATATTTTTATGTATATATATGTATGTATATATATATATATTGCATCGATTATTCATGAATGATATGTATATTTTGGAAGAATTTAAGTTAATATACATGTTGTGTCCATTTTGGAAGCATCAACCTTAGCACTTAATTTTGCATGATAATTGTGTTGACGTTATCATTTTTAGCCCTTCTTCACTCTTCCTCACTACCTGCATATATATATCTAGGAAAACTATTAAACCTGAAATTTGAATAGTTTTTCCATGAGTTAAAATTATCTATTTTAATTAAGAAATGCAACTTGTGATAGACTTACTTGTTATTAGATGTATTAAGTTAGTAGGAGTTGGTCGATACTGTTGCTGCATGATTACCTTGGTCTACACTTATATCCAGATGATATCCCACTAATATGTGTAAGTCGATCTCTTATGCTTAGTAATGTCTAAACCCTAAACGGTAAACCCTAAACCCTGAATTGTAAACCCTAAACCCTAAATATTTTTGTAGAAATGGCCGACCCAAGAGAAGACGAAGAAATATTGTTGAACATGATCCGCGGTAGCGCTGAAGAAGGTCATTATGACGATCGTGAAGGCAATGAGAACCCTGAGGGCATCGATGACGGTTCTCAGTACTTGGTCGACCCGAATGACCAAGACAATGTTGGCGAGGTCTGTAATATATGCAACCTCCTATGTTTATATACATGAAATTCAAAAAAATTCCTTTATTAATTGTCTTGTTTTTGCCTACATAGCCCTCTGTCTCAACAACAACCACGGGGTCCAGCAGAAAAGTACGAGGCCCAAAGAAGCCGATGGAGGGCCGGTTGGTTATCATGGATTTCGACGAGAGAACAGGCCAGCCACGTGGACCCTATGCAAGGGCCTTTGTCAACCACTTAGGGTACCTTGCCCGGGATATGATCCCGATCAATGTCCGTGAATGGAAGAAAAATAAGCAACACCCAGAAATCAGTTATGTCTCCGACCGTGACAAGGAACTAGTTTGGGGTGACGTGTTGCAACATTTCATGCTAGACACAAATGATGAACAGTTGAAGGAAAGAGTTTGGGATTGGTCTATGAAGAAGATGGCCACACAATTCTAGTGTTATAAGAAGAATCTATATATCGACTATATCAAGAAGAACAAGACTCCAGATTTCAACTGTAAGCACTTTGTCAAGCTGGGGCCGTTTTGGGACGAGTTTGTACAGTTCAAGATGTCGGAAGAGGGTCAGCAATGGGCGAGAAGGAACCAAGAGAATGCCCGACACAAGACCTACCACCATAGGATGGGATCAGGTGGCTACCCTACTGCCATTCCTAAGTGGGAAAAAGCCGAGCAAGAGCTAATTGATAGGGGGTTGGTGCTAGAATCCCTCGACTAGCCTGAGCACGCCAAGTACTGGTTTTTTGCTCATGGAGGCCGCTTGGACCTAGAGACCAGAAAGGTCATGTATGGGGAACGCATCCAAGCTGTAGCAGAAAGATTTCATCAAGCCCGCTCCGTCGCTCAAAGTGGAGAGTGGCAGCCGAATAGAGATAAAGATGAGCTAACATACGCCCTGGGGAACCCTAAGCACGGTGGACGGATGAGAGGCTATGACTCCGTGTCGTGGGAGCATGCCTTCCCTTAGGACAGAGAAACTTATAGAAGCTGCCAGAGAAAGAAGGAAGAGGACAGGGAACGGCTACGCCAGTTGGAGGAGGCTGTTATGAAGACCCGTGAAGTGGCTCATAAGGCACTAGAGCGGGAGGAAGCGCTTAAGGCCTCTATGAATGAGCAAATCAGAAAGGCCGTGGAGGAAGTTGTAAGTTCCCGCCTCCAGAGCTTGTCACAGCCGGCCGCCAACATTAGCCCCGGCTCAGCTCAGTTGAAAAGCAGTTGTGCTTCTACGGAGGTGCCTATGAGGCAAGATGATGACGCAGGGATGCGCTTCCCAGTGGATGACGTCATTGCTCCGTTAACGTCCTGTGAGCTGCATATTCCGGAGGGGGATGCCACAGTCAAGGTGGCTACCGGTGTTATATCTCCTATCGACCCCACCAAGACACCAAGGATCCACTCGGTCGTAATACCACCTGGATTTGCTAGTGTCTCAGTGGATAGAGTGGTCAAAGGCTATAAAAATGTGGCTCTGGATATCGAAGGTGGTGATGGGGAGAAGACCCTAGGTGAAGCGGAGAAGACATTTATATGTTAGAAGAAATAGTACATCATTATTCCTGGGGCGCCGCCACCACAACCGAACCCTAGGCGTGGATGATTGTGAATGCAATTGCTTTTCAATAATTATGTACTGTATCTAATTACGGTTCACTCATGTATATACCTTGTTCGTTTTTTTTCAAATCCAGGACCTCCCCAAGTCCGTCTATCCATTCACCACATGACCACAGTGCCATGGGACATGACAACGACGACAATTTCATACAAGCAGACAAGGCTGCATCCCCACCGCTGGCCATATCTCCTCCACGACATACTACAACACCGCCAGTGGCCCAATCTCCTCCACAACAGCAAGCTCCAACCGCGCCGCCACCGCCTTCGCCAATGCTGACAACAGCCTCCTCATCGGCACCGGCTGGTCCATCGAGGAACAAGAGGCCCGCTGGCTCACAGAGATCGTTCCCACCACCTCTGCCGAAGAAACAAGTTATGGTTACGAAGATCCCAAAGATGACCAAGCTTCCATACGAGAAGACTGATGAAGAACTCAATGCTTCAGTCAAGGCAGAAGTGAAAGCATTCTTTGAAAAGACCAAAGCTGACACACGAGCAAAGCAAGAGAAGCCATACCTAATGTATCCTCGTGTAAAGCTACGTCAAGTGGTGCAGGCTATGCAAGACAAGAAGCGTGCCGCTAGTAAAAAACTAGCGCCGCCACTATCAGACTATGAGCGTACTATCACAAAGAAAATCAAGGAGGACAAAAGGAAACAGAAGGCGGCCGAGAAAGATGTTGCACCGCTCAGCCAACAAACACAGCAATCAGTGCCGCCACTAGTGGTTGAGAATCAATATGGTTCCAACATGAACTTGATGCAAATGTCAGTACCTGATGATGTGGACTTAGATGAACTCGCCAAGTGGATGAATGTGACTGGGCTTTCATTAGAACAACTTCTCAATCGGGAGGAACTAACAACTGTTAAAGAGGCCGAAGTTGTTGATGAATGATAGAGGAAGTACGTATATGGCAGGAGTCTATGCGACCCTACAAAGGTAAAAAATCTTGGTACACAAATGTACAAGCTACACGAGTACTACTTGAGATTCTGTGCACAACATCAAAGTGAACAATATCTGGGCGTCCAAGTCAGAGACCGTCACTACTTCCATGGAGATGACGTCATTTGGGTACAGTTTAGTGAAATACACCAGCTTCTCTATATGGATACTCTTGACAAATCTCTCATAAGCTGCTACTGTTTGTAAGTGATTCTTCCTGTTAATCAATAATCCCACTCTAGCATATGCACGTATTCATAATAACTATGCTCACGATGTGTAGACACATGATGAGAGAACTCAGATTGAAACAAGACGATCGAATTGGTTTTATCGATCCGTATGTCATGTACAAGGACACAAATACTAAAGATCCATTCAATCTGAAGATCAAGGAAATGGAGAAAAATCTCCGGAGGTTCTTTTATAACCAAAGGCATAAGGAGTTGATACTCTTCCCTTACAATATGGGGTAAAATGTTGTGTTATATCATGTCTTAGTCAATCCAACATTAATATATATATATATATATATATATATATATATATATATATATATATATATATATATATATATATATATATATATATATATATAAGTTGACTCTATAAACAAATGCAGGGATCACTAGATACTCATTGAGATTAAGATCAAGGAACAAACTATAAATGTGTGGGACTCAATGAGAAAAGAGCTGGCAATGTACCAAGACATGATAGACATGATCCATAGGTAAGTTCTATCATTCGTTAATTATTGTTGCTTGCTCCTTTAATTTACTATGCTATACCTAATCAACGACCGACTTATTGGGCAGGGCTTGGACTTGGCTACAACAAAGATATCATACGGATCTGAAAGTGCCACTCCCCCTCCTATTCTACATAAGTGGGTGTCCAGACAACCGTACGGAACCAATTTATGTAGATACTACGTTTGCGAGTACATGCGGTGTAGCAAATTTACACCTGCTAAAGAGATGCTAAAAGTAAGTAACATGTGTATACAGTAAATTCATATCTTATTTATTTGTTGAAACTAAATAAATCTTATATATATTAATATCTTTTCCTTTAATTAATGCAAATGGAAGGAGTGAGAATTGAAAGAACAAGTGTTCAAGCACACAATACTCGTCGCAATCCAGGAGACGATCGCAGATTTCATCAACGATCATGTCATCTCGGAAGACGGCGAGTTCCACCACAACCCTAGGTTGAATTTGAAGAGTCCAAACAAGAACGAACACTTGTATGAGCTTTGAGTGGCGGACAAACATTTGTGTAACTCATTAACCGGCGGCCGAACACTTGATTACTTATATATTATTGTAAATATAATGTGTATGTACGTATATGTATAGCTCTATATAATATATATATATATATATATATATATATATATATATATATATATATATATATATATATATATATATATATATATATATATATATATATATATATATATATATATATATATAGTTTCATACTTTATTTGTGTGCAATAATAACGCTCTCATATAGGTGCAACGTATACGGATATTAGCAGCGAAGAATAAATTGAAAAACAATATAACTGAAAACAAAAATCAATAATGAATTGGAAAGAAAAAGAAAAAAAAGAAAAAAGAACCTTTAATACCAACCGGGACTAAAAGGTGCTGCGCCACGTCGATGTTTGGCAGCACCTTTAGTTCCGGTTGGTATTACCAACCGGGACTAAAGGAAGACCTATAGTCCCGGAACATTTAGTCTCGAAACCTTAGTCCCGGCTCGTAGCCCAGAACTAGAGGTCCTTTTGGACCGGGACTACAACCCCGTTGTGCAGCAGTGGACCAAACAAACTCATGCGTCCAAACTGACTGGACAAGCACGAATCTAGACCAGTGTAGTATGCGCCACAAGCCGATTGTAGTATTGGCCAGCGCGCTTGACATAGTAATTCCAACCTGACAAAAATGACTCCGTCTGTCGATCGGTCGCATTATTTTGCAAGCTACCCAGAGCCGATAGATAATTACTACCATTTTTTTTTCCAATACACCTTTGCACAGTAAGGCACACACTATATCTGATGCGGTCATGCCACTGGTGCATACTCCTTGGGCAGAGCAACTAGCTGTGATAGGCCTTGTTTAGTTCGTGGGTGAAAAGTTTTTAGGCGTCATATCAGATGTTTTACGGGATGTCGGAAGGGGTGTTCGGATACTAATAAAAAAACTAATTACATAACTCACCTAGAAACCACGAGACAAATTTATTAAGCCTAATTAATCCATCATTAGCACATGTGTGTTACTGTAGCAATTATGGCTGATTATGGACTAATTAGGCTTAAAAGATTCGTCTCGCTGTTTCCATGCAAACTGTGTAATTAGTTATATATATATATATATATATATATATATATATATATATATATATATATATATATATATATATATATATATATATATATATAATGTTTTATGCATGTGTCTAAACATTTGATGCGACGGAGTGAATTTTTTTAGAAGGGAAGTAACCAGCGCCATATAAGGAGGGGATGGCATATCGTCGATCATGGAGTACGCCGCAATCTGATAGAGAGATGCACAAAAGTGGGTGCCGGCAGAGGAAGGTGGACGCTGATGAGGGTAGTGGGTAACCTGGAGCTGGAGGTGACGATGCATGCGGTACGGAACTATTACGGTAGTGCTCATGGTACTCGATGATGGATTGATGGGTGGCCAGGTACAAACTACGAACAGCAGTAGTACTAGTATAGCTAGTTCTTCCCAATGCAACGCATGAATGCATGATGCATCCGCTCGTTGGATCCCTCGGGCACCATCCACGCACGCATGGTCACGCGGCACGGTCCGATCGACCCGGCCATGCTCACTGTGCTACGAATTGAATCTGCGCACGTACGGCACCGCTGCACGGAACTAGTACTCATAATTCACCGATCATTCTGTCCCCTCAGATTACACCGTAATGCACCGTACCTCTTTATCACCAACCAGTACACGTACACGTACCACATTCATGTGCCTCAGTGTCCTTGCTCCATCTCGGCGCACAAAGAGACATGATGCCAGCACTAGTACACTGGAGATTCTCTTTGCGCCATGCTTTTTTTCACCGGTGGTTGGAAAAGAGGCAGCGCTAGTAGAGAAAAATACGTGGGTCAGCACAAAGGACAGCCCGTGTAAAAGCATTTATATTGGCTGTTCATGTAATAAAACCGTAAATGTTAATGGTCTATTTACACATGTGGTTTGCATTATCCAACCGCTAGTGTAAAGGCCATTTACACTGGTGGTTCCCTTACGTAAACCGTGAGTGATTATCATTTACAATGGCAGTTTTTTTTGTCAACCGCCTGTAAGACATCTACTAATGCTGCTTCTTTCTCCCCCGACCAACACTGTTCAGCCATGCCACCTTCCATTAGTGGCAAATCAAGATGGCAACGGGTACGTACCCGACGGGTAGTGCTCACCCGTACCCGTACCCGCACCCGCAAAATTTTACCCGTCGGGTTACCCGTACCCGCATGCGGGTAAAAAAACAGTTCCATACCCGTACCCGTCGGGTAATTCTCACCCGACGGGTAACCCGTACCCGATAATATACCCGAAAATTACCTAAAAATATCAAATAGTCACATGCAAAAATAAATAATTCTAAGCTTCCAACAAGTTACAAACATGCTAACAAATATTATTAGCATCATTACAACAAAGACAATCTACTAGAAATATAGTGGATGTCTCAATGGGCCAAATTCATGACTTATATGCGCTAAAATAACAGAGGTTGACTAGTTATTTTTGCGGGTATGTCTTACCCGCGGGTATGCGGGTATGGGTTGTATACACCCGCACCCGTACCCGCATACCCGATGGGTATAGGATTTTGCCCAATAACATACCCACCGGTAGAAAATTCATTCCATACCCGCCTCTTTATCGGGTAATACCCGTCGGGTACTCGGGTTTCGGGTACCCGTTGCCATCTCTAGTGGCAAACTTGGAGGTCCAAAAATCACAAAATACAAGGGGGAGGTTTTGCTCTTCATTTCTTCAGAGGAGGTGGTTTAAGAAGGTTAGTTAATGCCTCTCGTAGCTCTTTTTGCATTAGTGATTCTCAATTTGAGCTAAAACTAGATCTAGCTAGGGAGAGAAAGTTTCATGCTTGTGTTTTGAGAGAGAGAATGGTAGTAGATTTTTGTTTAGGGTTTCAATGCATGGTGTCTTAGAAAGTTTGGATTAGTGGTGCACCTCTCATAGTTGATTCTCCATTATAAATTTGATTCAAAATTAGATCTAGGGTTTCATGGGGAGAGAGAGAAATTATAGTATTATAGAGAGATAATTATTATCTCATGATCCATGGTTATTATTATAAATAATGTGGGAGTTAAAATATGTTTTCAAAAAAATATGAAATATTATTAAAATTACATCTAGCTAGAGAAATATTGTTTAAAAAATGTTAAACAATCTAGTTTATTCACTAAACTAGATTTTTTGAAATTACAATAATTTTTAGTTTATTCAAATAATTACAATAATTGTACAGCTGAAGATGAAAAGATCATTATGGATGTACAACTTATCAAGATTAGACTCGTCATATCATTTGAAGGTTCGTAAGTTTATTGATAGCACTAGGAGGTATGCATGCAGACAGAAGATGAAGTATATATGTTGTCTGTGCATTGAATGCAAAAATGTTGCTGTATTTGAGGATGCAGAAAAAATCAGTTATCATTTGGTTTGTCGAGGTTTTATAAAGGATTACTTGATTTAGGTGAAACATGGAGATGGTAGTTCCGCGCCTTCTGCAGAAGCCAACCCAGTCCATGCACATGGACTGAATATGAATGACGGGACACGACACCATAGGCTCCAGACTGATCCTGTTATGGCGGATCTTAGTGATGATGATGATGTCGGCATCCAAATCCGTGTGAAGACATCGACGAAGTTCAAGTCATCGATGAAAGTGAACAAGTAGAGTTTTCGAGGCATTGTTGCACCGTTATTCTGATCCTTCTATGTTTCTTACCAAACAAATGGAGGCCTTGAAGAAGGCAGCAATAGAGCATTTGTACGAAGAGTCACCGATAAATTCACCTCACTAAGAGTTGTCCTTCAGTTTTATGTTAAAATCTCAGTATGGTTGGTCTGATGCTTGCTTCAATGAGTTTTTGTGTTGTCGGTGTTCGGGCCCGTGGGGGTCCTAAGCCAACGAGTGAATTTGTGCTGCGTGTCCCTAATTTGGATGGTAATGCAAAGAGAATACACGGGGGGTTTATCCTGGTTCGGGCGAAAGAAGGCCCTACGTCCAGCGGGGGGAGGGGGAGAAGCATACTTGTAAATACCATTCCAGTGGTCATTCCGGTTTGCTCATTGGAATGGTACATTTTGATACCGGATAATACCGGCATACCATTTTGGAGTTTATTTAATAAATAATATATATGTTGTCTATATGTATATATTAAATATCAATACAAATATGTTTGTTTTTATTGCATCTAGAGCTATGAAGAGCCGGGCCCATGTAGCATGTATCCCACACTATGCCAGCGACGCAATAGCCAGCAGGGGGAGCGAGCGAGGAGACCCAAGCGTCACGTCATACAAGAATGAATGAACGGTACCGGAACCAGCGAGAAGCTTGATTCTGCTCGAAATGGATGGGATAGTTTGAGACGAACGAAATTGACTGGGATTTTGGCCGATACAGGACTGGGCTTCATGTGTACCGGGTTGAGTGATGGAACAAGGCATTCTGGCCGTTCCGACCGGTACCAGAACAGAATTTACAAGTGTGGGGAGAAGTATTATATTTCCTTGCACCTAAGTGCTTGCGTAGGGATTACAAGCTGTGAGAGATAGAGCCGATCCCATGTCTCAGAGAGAAAGAGAGAGTACAAAGGAGATTGCTTAAGATGTTGATCTTCTATGGTGGGATGATGACTTGTTTTGCCTTGTCCGTCCCCCCTTCATAGAGTCTCCTGCCTTCCCTTTTATAGGGTCAAGAGGAGGCAGAGACGCCGGGGATGCCTTAGAAGTGAAGTTTTGTCGAGCGCTGTGGAAGCCGCTGTAGTGACGTGCTCCGGGAATGGCCGGCCATCCCTGGACACCATGGTGACGTAAAGGATGAGACGGTGAAAAGACCCCGGTTTTGTGGCGTGCAGGCCTTGCTTCTTTATTGACCGGCGGTTGGTCGAGGCAGGGTCGAGGTGGGTCGACGGGGAATGGATAAGGCCAAGCCTCAGGATTTTCGGGGTACAATACTTGTCATATTCTGCCTCGAGGGGGATCAGTGGCGGAACAGTGCCCGACATGGTGTGTATAGTGATAGGTTTTCACCGCCCATTCTGGGATGGACAGTAAAAAGTGAGATTTGACACTGGTACTGCTTCCATGTTGGTATCGCTATAGCCATGGGGTTAGGAAGTGGTTGGCGATTGCATTAATTGCTTTGACTTTTGTCTGAGAGTTGGTGAGAGAGGCGGGTCAACCGGCTCGACCTAGGGTTGTACGAGTCGGAGATTTCCCTGTGGTCGAGGCGTCCCGTCGAGCAAGCCTCGTGCGAGTCGGAATGTGGTTGAGGTGTTCCGCGTGTGGTTTTGGCTCATTCTGCCTTCGTGGGCGGAGCCTTTCGCGTGGTTTTCTCAGGAGTTTGTCTTTTTAGTCATTGAGTATGGGTACCCCTTGTTTAGGTACCCGATAGTAGCCCCCGAGCCTTTGTGTGAGTGTGATCACTCTTGTAGAGGCTCAGTGAGTCATGAACTGGAGTCTTAGCGTCGTAGCTCTTCCGGTGGGTGCATGTGAGCGCACCCATCGGATGTAGCCCTCGAGGCCTCGGTGGAGTGTTTTTTACTCCTCCGAGGTCTTTAGTGCGTTATACCGAGGAGTGCCCCCGCGTTTGAGCCCCTGTGGCATGTTTGGTCCTTTTTCGTTCAGGTTTAAGCTTTTTGCGGTCGAGCCCCCGAGCCTCGTGCGCATGAGGTCGATCAGGGTCTTGCCCGTCTTTATTGTACGACCCTCACGCACCTTTTAGGAAAGGAGGAGGGGTGGGGAACATCGTACTACCCTCGATGGATGAGTTTCGACGCTCTCCGGTGAGCTGTTAGCGGGGAATTTGAGTGGGAGCCTGTGCCTAATTCGGTAGGGGTTGGCTAGCGGCCGTGGAGGCGCTCTCCAAAAATGCTAAAGAGTAGTCATGTGAAGCTCGGTTCCATGCGATAGGATCTGAGGGCTCGATGCCTCCCTCCGAGGGGATTCCACCGTCGACCTCTCTTCTTGCCTCGAATATGTCTAGGGGCGTCTCAAGAGAGTGGCTCGAGCCCTGGCCTTGTATGGACACGTCCCTAGTTGTCCCTGACTCTGTTACTCGAGGGCAACTATCAAACCCTGGTCGAGGGCTAGCTTTTTATCCCTCGAGGTTTATAGTGGGCTCGGAGCCCGTTATCCATTCGTCTAGAAATATTCATCTATGGATCCTCTTCTGGCCTGTTGGGGCGCATCTTTTTAGGAGGAGAAGCGAGAACGGTGTGGTAGTGGGTGGTGTGGTGCGACGGTTGCAGAATGATCAGCGTACATGTGCCCTTACCCGTGGGTTTCGAGGGAGCAGTTAGGTAAGGACATTAAATGCGGGAACTATTCCTACCTTTTTGTTGGATCCACCCGTTGGTCTTCCGCTAGGGTATAAGTACAGGGTCTGGGGTTCTGTATGCCCCACAAGCCTTTTGTGATTTTAG
This sequence comes from Saccharum hybrid cultivar R570, assembly GCA_038087645.1. NCBI lineage: Eukaryota > Viridiplantae > Streptophyta > Magnoliopsida > Poales > Poaceae > Saccharum > Saccharum hybrid cultivar. Next base: position 16,378,087 of record JAQSUU010000551.1, on the reverse strand, counting down.
CTTTTCTCCTTGTGCACCCTTCAGCCGTTCTTCGCTGCTGCCGTCATCTCTTCCCCCGTCACCGCCGCTCGCTGTTCTCAACACCTATGGCGGGAAAGAACCAGATCCTTCTCGCAGACGCGTGGGTCCATTCTTCGGTGATGGAGAGGAAGCTAGAGGAGTTGGTTTGCGATGGTCTTCTGTGACCGAGGGCGAGCCAGAGCCAGCCGAAGTGGAGGGTGCCGCCGTCCGACCACCGAGAGCCGGCACCCTCGGAGGGGTATGTGGTGAGCTTCGTCGCTTTCCACGAGAGGGGGCTCGGGATGCCGCCGAGCCAGTTCATGCGGGTGCTTCTCCACTACTACAAGGTGGAGCTTCATCATCTCGCCCCCAACTCCGTCTCGCAGGCTGCCATCTTTGTGGCGGTCTGCGAGGGGTATTTGGGGATGGAGCCGCACTGGAACCTATGGCTTCATCTTTTCAAGGCGGAGCATTTCACCAAGAAGGCGGGTGAGCGAGGAGTGCGGCGCATGGTGCATGCTGGGAGCTACACCCTTCAAGTTTGAGCGGGTCGTGGCGAGATCTACATCCCGGCGCAGCTCATCTTGTCGAACAGCGGGTGGCACGACGGGTGGTTCTACCTATGCAACGATGACGACCACCTGCCAAAGTTCTTCGGCCGGGTCCTGATGTCACGTGAGGACAATTGGACATACGACGTCGTCGAGGAATAGAAGCCGAAGCTACAGCCGCTCCTCGACGCGCTAAGGAGGCTTCAACAGCGCGGATTGACCGTGGGAATGGTGGCCACCGCGTTCCACCATCGGAGAGTGCTGCCGCTGATGTAGCGTCAGCTCCGGATTGACGAGATGACACTGGAGGTCTCGCTGGAGGGGTGTCGGATGTCGCACGAGACCCTCCCCCTTGATGAGGTTGCCCAGCGCGCACGGTGGATGGTGGGTAGCTTCAAGCAGGAGGACATCGATCGGGTCCCGATGCGACCCAACCAGGGTTTCGAGCCTCTAGTAAGCGTTGTTCTGTTAGCCTCGAGTCTTTCTGCTTTCTGGTTCTCTCGATTTAGTCCATCGAGGTTTCCATGCAGGATCTGTTGGCGGTCAAGGACTCGCGGCCACCGGTTCTAGAGGATCGCGTTACTCGAGAGGCGAGATGCATCTCGGTGGCCCAGAAGAAGGGGGAGAAAGACGCCGCGAAGAAGCGTCAGGTTAGGAAGGCCCTCGAGCGTGAGACGTTGAATAAGTGCCATCGCCAGCAGAGTCTCAAGAGTCTCCCCATCAAGGAATCCCCCTCTGAGACGGTCTCGGGGGAGGATGAGGATAGCGACGACGACGACGTTGGGTCACGGTACGACACCGTGACTTTTCTGGCGCACCTCCCCGACGTGCGGCTCCTGCTGGAGCCTATTGGCGTGGGGTTGACCTCCTAGGTGTCGAGGGTAGTCTCAGCGCCCGTCGAGAGGGAGGGAGAGCAAGCGGAAGGAAGAACCCGAGAGGGACCTTCAGGGAGGGGATCTGCCTTGCCTAGGGTCCCTCAGGGGAGGTCAGTGGCACCGCGCCCGCGAGTCCGATCACCCCGGACTTCATCGATGGGCAGAACAACAACGTCGGCGTCTAAGGCCAGGGCACCGTCGTCAGGCATGAGTACTCGAGGCCAGATAGCCTCATCGGTGCAAAGGACCTTAGGGGCCCGTTAGCGCAGGCTCCAAGGAGCACCAAGCCGACTAGAGGCTCGATGGAGGAGCCCTCGTAGAAGCCATTGGGTGGCTTAGGGAAGCCAGAGTCAAGGCCCTTGATTCCCCTATCTGGGTAAGTGCCTCACCTTGCCTTTCCGACAAAGTCATCTCGCTTTTTGTTCTGACGTGGTTGTTCACTACTCAGCCATAAGTGCAAGGTGGAGCTCACGGCTCTGACTCCCATCAAGGCGCTCAAGTCTGGTGCCGCCCTAATGATATGGACGCCTGCCGACGACACCACCTAGGTCGCGAGGTACCAGGCTTCCATGAAGTGGCTCAAGATGAAGGAGGCCACCGCCAAGGCGGGTGCAAGCACTCAGGAGGTCGCCGGAGTTGGTGACACCAGGTAGGAGCCAGAGCCGGTCGAGGCAGGTTCGGGCGCTGCTAGGCTCAACGTGCCTGGTGTTGGTGGGCTAGAGCTTGGGTCGACCATGAGGACCCAGGCGACTGTCAAGGCCGGTGAGGCCGAAACATCCGTCCGCGATGCAGGGCAGGAATATGTTGAAGAGTCAATAGAGGTGGTGGAGGCCTTGCCGGATGTGGGGAAAGAGGCGGAGCAGCTAGAACTGCAACCGGCGCGGGAGGAGCCACGGCCACAGTCACAGCAGGACCAGCCAGAGGAGTAGGCGACCGAGGTAGAACAGGGGGTGGTCGTGCCACCGCCCAATGTGCAGGCGGTGGCACCAACAGACGAGAGGCCAACCTCGCCCCAAGGGTTGACTCTGGCTATAATTGATCTCACCATCAATGACCCTCCTTCCAAAAAGAGGAAGCAGAAGGTGGACGTCGAGATGGTCGATGCCCTGGATTGGCTCGGGACTTCCATAACATCGGGGGATGACGTGGCCGAGGCGTCTGTCAGGTGGCCTGATTTCGTGGGCTGGTGCTTGCACGGGCGGAGGAGGAGCTCCCACGCTGGGGTCGGTCGACCCTCGAGTTCAGGGATGTGTCTAACCCCAACGCTGAGCCCTTTTTCACCCTTGATGACAAGGATGAAGTGCAACACTAGGAGTACATCGAGGGACTCCATACGCACTCCGTGCAGTCCCTGCGGATGGTTGCGGACACCTTGGTGCAGGGTATGTCGGAGGCCTTTGAGGTGAGTCATGTTCGTTTGTTTTTTTGGCGTATATCCCCCTTTTATCCTTGGTTCTGACCTTAAGCTTAACTATGGTCAGGAACTTAAGGAGCAATCTCGCTGCTAGTCGCTCTTCATTCATCATGAGAGCGGCGTGTGGGCGGTGCTTACTCATCAACGGGCTCTAGCCGAGGAAGTCAATAAGCGACTATCCAAGAAGAGCGCCGAAGTGGACGAGCTTTGCGTCGTCCATGCAGCGGTCAGGGAGGAGGCGGCATAGGCTCGGGAGGCCGAGGCCAAGGCACGTGAAGATGTGGCCAAAGCTCAGGAGGAGGCAGCCAAGGCCCGTGAGGATCTCGCGCCACTATTAGCGCGCGTGAAGGAGCTCGAGGAGGACGTCGCTTTAGTCAGCGGCCACGCGCGACACCCTTAACGTCCAGATCGGGATGGCATCCACTCGCATTGGGACCCTAGAGAATGAGGTCACGACGTTGAAGGGGATGGTCTAAGAGAGGGACGAGGCTCTCTCAGGCACCGGTCGGGAGATCGAGACGTTGAGGGCGACGATCCGCGATAAGGACGAGGCTCTTCAGGCGGTGGAGAAGGTGCGCGAGGAGTTGCGCGATGAGGTCGTGGGTTGGCAGACCCATGCTGAGGGTAAACCTTTTGTCGTGGTTTGACCTTGGCCTCAAGGTCCCAAGTCTTTGCTAACTTGGTGTTTGCATTTCAGAGCTGGAAAAGCAGCAACACGTGACCTAGGCGATGGCTACCTCGTGCTAGAACCTCTTCAAGGCTGAGGCTAGGCGGACTCAACTGCTCTAAGGTGCGATTACCTCGATGTGCGATGGACTGGGGGTCAAGCTCGATGCCGATACTGAGGAGGATGTGCCAGGGGACTCGTTTGTTCACCGGATGACGGCGCTGTGTTGCCTCATCCGCGAGAAGATTCGAGGCTTGCATCGTATTCTTGCATGTTTTTCTTAGCATGCGGTTGCACCCCTTGGTGTGAGGGAGCGAGTGGAGGTACCATAGCCCAGAGGTGTAAGTGATCTCGTGGCTCGGTAGCCCTGGAACCTTAGGGTGCACTTGTGGCCTCCTGGATTATGTAAGAGCTCGATTCAAAGCGTATGGGAACGTTAGACGTGAGCTTTTTTCAAAATCGTGAACTTTTATTAGGTCTACTTAGTGCGCGGTTGCACACCTTTGGCATGGGGGAGTGAGTGGAGGTACCATAGCTCGGAGGCGTAGGCGATCTTGCGGCTTGGCAGCCCTCAAACCTTAGGGTGCACTTGCGGCCTCGTCGACTATGTAAAAGTTCTCTTATTTTTGAAAAAATGCAAGTTTTTTGGGGACACAGGGGTTTCCCCCCTTGCAGCCCTGAGGGAGGTTCGACTCTAAGAAAACAGGGTCAATCCTTCCTAGTTTTTATGAAAGAATTCTTTGAACACCGATGTATTCTTTATTCTATCATGGGATTGTGAAACAATTTACAGAGCCTCGAGGCTTTAGGGGAAAAAGCGACGTAGCTGTTCGATGTTCCATGCGTTGGTGAAGATTTTGCCCTTTTTGTTTGATAGCTTGTAGGTGCTAGGCTTCAATACTTCTGTGACGATGTACGACCCTTCCCATGGCGGAGTAAGCTTGTGTCGTCCCTTGTTGTTCTGGCTTCGCCGGAGCACTAGGTCACCGACGTTGAGGTCTCGTCTATGGACGTGTTTGTCATGGTAGCGTCAGAGACTTTGCTGATACCTTGTAGAGTGTAATAGAGCCACATCGTGAGCTTCCTCAAGCTGGTCGAGGGCGTTTTCTCTTGCGGCGTCATTGTTTTGCTCATTATAGGCCTTCAGCCTCGGGGATCCATACTTTACATCGGTTGGGAGCATAGCCTCGGACCCATAGACTAAGAAGAATGGAGTGAACCCCGTGGCTCGACTCAGCTTTGTTCTTAGGCTCCATAGGTCCGAGGGGAGCTCGGTGGCCCATTTTTTTCCATGTTTGTTTAGTTTGTCAAAAATTCTCGGCTTTAGGCCTTATAGAACCATGCCATTGGCCTGCTCTACTTGGCCATTTGTTTTTGGATGAGCTACAGCCGACTAGAGCACACAGATGTGATGGTTGTCATAGAAATCTAGAAACTTTTTGCCGATAAATTGGGTGGCGCTGTCCGTGATGATATAGTTGGGAACCCCAAAGCGGTGGATGATGTCGGTGAAGAATAGCACGGCTTGCTCAGACCTAATGCTAGTGATAGGACGGGCCTCGATCCATTTGGAAAACTTATCAATGGCGATGAGCAAGTGGGTGAAGCCACTAGTTGTCCTCTTTAGGGGTTCGACCAAGTCAAGTTCCCAAACGGCAAACGACCATGTGATGGGAATCGTTTGCAAGGCGTGAGCCGAGAGATGGGTTTGCCTTGCGTAGTACTAGCATGCTTTGTAGGAGCGTACTAGCTTAATAGCATCGAAGACCACGGTTGGCCAGTAGAAACCTTGTCGGAATACGTTTCCAATAAGGGTTCGAGGTGCTGCGTGATGGCCGCAAGCCCCCAAGTGTAGATCCTTGAGCAGGTTCTTGCCTTCCTCGTTTGTGATACAGCGTTGTAGGATGCCCGTAGGGCTGCGTCGATAAAGCTCTTTGTTGTCACCAAATATCACAAAGGTCTTGGCCCAGCGAGCGATCCGTCGAGCCTCGGTCTTATCTAAGGGGAGATCCCCTCGAATGAGACGGTCGAGGTACGGAATATGCCAGTCGGGCTCGAGGTCGGCTGGTAGGGTCGAGCCTTCTGTCTGCATGACTTTAGCCCCGGTCGAGGGAGCTTTCGCTTCAGGTAGGGGGTCGAGTGATGGATCGTTGGTCCCCCCGCTTGCCCTGGTGTCGATGGAAGGTTGATGGAGATCCCTTGTGAAAACGTCAGGTGGAACCGTGGCTCGACTAGATGCGATTTTCATGAGTTCGTCGGCAGCTTCATTATATCTGCGTGTAATGTGATTGAGCTCCAGGCCGTGGAATTTTTCCTCAAGGTGCCGCACCTCCTCGTAGTAGGCTTCCATCTTGGGATCATGGCGGCTTGAGCTCTTTATGACAAGGTCAATCACAAGCTAGGAGTCACCATAAACATCGAGGTGTCAGACCCCGAGTTCGATGGCGATGCGCAGGCCCGCGATGAGAGCCTTGTACTCGGCGACATTGTTGGAGGTAGCAAAATGAAGTCGGATTACATAGCGCATGTGGACTCCAAGGGGCGAGATGAAAAGCAAGCCCACGCCTACTCCCATTTTCATTAGCGACCCATCGAAGTACATGGTCCAAAGTTCGGCTTGGAGCTGAACCGGAGGAAGTTGAGTGTCGGTCCACTTCGATAGAAAATCTGCCAGCATGTGGGATTTGATGGATTTGCGTGGCGCATAAGAGAGGGTCTCACTCATGAGCTCGACCGTCCACTTTGCTATCCTACCCGAGGCTTCCCGGTTCCAAGCTATCTCTCCCAAGGGGAAAGAAGAGACCACGGTTACTGGGTGGCCTTCGAAGTAGTGACGAAGTTTGTGCCGCATCAAGACGATGGTGTATAGCAGCTTCTAGATTTGTGGGTAGTGAACCTTGGTCTCCGAGAGTAACTCATTGATGAAATAGACTGGCCTTTGAATGAGCAAGGCGTGTCCTTCCTCTTCCCTCTCGACAACTAAGACCGCGCTGACCACTTGTGTCATTGCGGCAACGTAAAGCAGGAGGAGTTCCCCCGTGGCTAGAGGGATGAGGATCGGAGAGTTAGACAACATAGCTTTGAGCTTTGTATGGGCTTCTTCTGCCTCGAGGGTCCATGAAAAGTGTTCCGATTTCTTTAGGAGACGATACAGTGGGAGCGCCTTTTCACCGAGGTGCGAAATGAAGCGACTAAGGGCCGTGAGGCAGCCCATGGCCCTCTGCACGCCCTTTAGATCACGGATGAGGCCCATTTTGATTATTGTAGCAATTTTCTTCGGGTTGGCTTCGATGCCACGTTCGGAAATGATGAACCCTAAGAGCATGCCTCGAGGAACGCTGAAGACGCACTTCTCGGGGTTGAGCTTAATGTTTTTTGCCTTAAGGCACTTGAACGCAACGTCAAGATCGTTAATCAAATTGCTGACCCTCTTGGTTTTGACAACGATGTCGTCAATGTAAGCCTCGACGGTGAGTCCGATGTGCTCCCCAAAAACGTGTTGCATGCATCACTGGTACATAGCACCTGCATTCGTAGACCGAAGGGCATAGTAACATAGCAATACATGCCGAAGGGGGTGATGAATGAAGTCACGAGCTAGTTAGACTCCTTCATTTTGATCTGATGGTAGCCGAAATATGCATCTAGGAACGACAGAGTTTCACATCCCGTAATAGAATCAATGATTTGTTCAATGCGTGGTAAAGGAAAAGGAACTTTCGGACATGCTTTATTCAAACTAGTATAGTCTACACACATCCTCCATTTCCCATTCTTTTTCTTAACTAATATAGGATTAGCCAACCACTCAGGATGATGAACCTCCTTGATGAATCCGACCTTCAACAGCTTGTGGATCTCCTTGTTGATGACCTTGGGTTTTTCCTCATCGAAGCGGCGCAAGCATTGTTTCATCGGTCTGGAGCCGGCTCAGATCTCCAAGGTGTGCTCGACGACTTCCCTGGGTATGCCCAGCATATCCGAGGGACTCCATGCAAAGATGTCGATGTTTGCATGGAGAAAGTCGACGAGCACTGCTTCCTATTTGGGATCGAGGGTGGCGCTGATGCTCAACGCCTTTCTGTTTGGGTTGGTGGGGTCAAGGGGTACGAGCTTGACATCTTCCATGGGCTTGAAGTTGCCGGCATGGCGCTTGGGGTCGGGGATCTCTTTGGCCAAACCGTCGAAGTTTGCCGCTAAGGTCACCGACTCCAGGATGGCTTCCCCGTGCTCGATGCATTCCACGTCGCACTCGTAGGTGTGCTCGTAGGAGGGCCCGACAGTGATGACACCGTTAGGGCCTGGCATTTTGAGCTTGAGGTAGGTGTAGTTGAGAACTGCCATGAAATAGGTGTATCAGGGGCGCCCAAGAATGGCGTGATGTGTCCCATGGAATCCAAGCACCTCAAAGGTGAGAGTTTCCTTCCGGAAGTTGGCGGGAGTACTAAAACAGACAGGCAGGTCGACCCGCCCGACGGGCTTTGCTCGTTTTCCTAGCACGACTCCATGGAAGCCCCTAACACTGGGTTGGAAGTGCGTCCTTGCGATTCCCAGGAGGTCGAGGGTCTGGGCATAAATGATGTTGAGACTGCTGCCTCCATCCATGAGCACCTTAGTGAGGCGTGTGTTGGTGATGATGGGATCGACGGTGAGTGGGTAGACTCCAGGATTGGGGACGTAGTCAGGGTGGTCATCACGGTCTAAAGTGATGGCCACCTTGGACCAGTCAAGGAAGAGGGGGTCACGAGTTGCACGGAGAAGACCTCTCGATGTTCCCGTTTGCGCTGCCGTGTTGAGAGGCGCGTCGAGGGGCCTCCGTATATCATGAAACAGTCATGAATCTCGGGAAACCCCTTGTCCTTGTCATCTCCCTTGGGATCCTCCTTCTTGTCATCTTTCTTGATGCCTAGGCTTTCAAAGTATCTCCAGAGCATGTGGCAGTCCTCATGGTTGTGGTTCGTGGGCCCTTTGTGGTAGGGACACGATTCTTTAAGCATTTTGTCAAAAATGCCCCCACCGGGGGGTCCTCGAGGTTTCTTATGATCTGCAGCGGCGATAAGGTCGTCCGTCGGGGCTTCTTGTTTGCCCTGCAGATTCTTCTTCTTCTTCTTCTTGTTCCTCTTCGAGCCTCGGCTGGAGCTCATGGGATCCTCGTCCTTGCGCTTTCCCTTGTCCTGGTCACTGCCAATGATGGCACCAACCGCCTCCTCGCTGGAGGCGAAGTTGGTGATGATGTCCATCAAGCCATTGGCAGTGATGGGGGTGCTACGGCCCAACTCTCGGACCAACTCTTTGTAGGTGGTACCAGAGAGGAAGGTCATGATGACGTCGGAGTCGGTGATGTTGGGAAGTTCGGTGCGTTGTTTGGAGAAACACCAGATGTAGTCCTAAAGGGATTCGCCTGGCTTTTGTTTATAGCTTTGGAGGTCCCATGAGTTACCAGGGCGCATGTAGGTCCCCTTGAAGTTACCCGCGAACACTCTCACCAGGTCGCTCCAGTCGTGGATCTGTCAAGGTGGAAGGTCCTCGAGCCAGGCTTGAGCAGTGTCCGATAGGAACAGGGGAAGTTGTAGAATGATGGCCCGGTCATCGGTAGCCCCACCCAACTGGCAAGCTAAACGGAAGTCGGCGAGCCAAAGTTTGGGTTTGGTTTCGCCGTTATACTTGGTAAGAGTCATGGGGGTGTAACACTCCGGTGTTACGCAAGCATTTGCATTGCAATCATAAGCATGACATTTCATATCATTCATAATCATATGTGCTTAGGGTGTACCTTTAATAAAATAACAATGTGGAAACTAGTATTGCATAATATGTTGTGATAATGTGCTAATGACATTCATCAAATTTGTGCAACTATAAATTTCATATCACTTAGAATTATAGGTGAAATTTTTGGAGCCACTAAATCACTCAAACTTTTGTCAAAGATTTGTTTTAAAAATGTTATTTGAAAATATTCAAAAATCCTCCCTAAATTAGCTTTTATTCTAAAAAAATAAAATCTGTTGGGAATTTTTAGTTGGCCCCTTAATCAAAGTTGGAGAGAATTAAATTCTAAGCAACTTTTATTTTTGGGTCATTTCTAGAAAATGTTTTTTTCTTGCTCAAAATGAGGTTTGAAAACTGTATTTGAATTTTGTTTGAAATTAGAAATTTGAAAAAAAATCAAATCCTACCTTAAGCAGGCCGCCGCCCCGGTTTTAGCCCGCGACCAGAAACGGCCCGCGCCACTCCCCCGCGCGCGCGCCCGCGCCCCGCCTCGGCCCGGCCCGCGTCCGCTCGGCCTCCTCCTCCTCTTCCCGCTCGCCCGCGCCTCGCTGTCCGCCGCGGCAGAACGCGCCCGCCGCGTGGCGGCCGCATGCCGGCGACGCCCCCACGTGGCCGCCCGTGGACCCCGCGCGTGCTCTGCCTCAAATCTCCGCGCGCGTCCGGTCTCCATCCCACTCACCACTCGCTCGCTCCCTCTTTCCCTTCCTCCGGAGAAAACCGAGCGGGAGCACCGCTCACCACCGTCATCCTCGCCTTCACCGCCGTGTTCCGACACCGGTGGACCACCACCATTCGATTGGTCGTGCACGAAGCTCCGCCACCTTCTCCTCTCCTCCAAACGGATCTCCGTTTGCCTTGTTCGCCTCCGGTAAGGCTCAATCGAGCTCTTCCCGCCGCACCACCACGACGGGGCCGCCGAGCTCGTGCTTCGCCCACCGTCTTCCTCGCTTCCTCTCCATCCCCCTGAGCTTCTCTCTCGAGTTCGCTACCTCCTCGCGAACACTGTGTGCGTGCTCGCTGGACGGGTTGTGGCCGAAGATGGCCGTTGGCCGTCGGCCACCGCCACGCCGTCGCGGCTCCGAACGTCGACGAGGACGCCCTGTCTTCCCCCGTCGGTCGTCACTAGGCCATGCCCTGTGGGCCGCGCCTCCTAGCGGGCCTGCTCGCTCTTTCCCCCCGCGCGCGCTCAGGCCGAAAACAGGCCACGGGCCGATTTATTTTCACGGACCGGCCCAGTTTCAATAATAAAAATCATTTTCTGTTTTCTTTTATTATTCTTGATGAAAAATATCGTGGAAAAATGTTTTTGTATTCATTTGAGCTCCAAAAATTGTGAAATAAATTTATATGGACTCATTGGAACCATATCTACAATATAAAAATATTGCATGTCATTTTTGAGATACTTTTCTGTAGAGCTTTAATTAATTCTTGATATTGCTGATATCTTGTAAAATGGTTAGTAAATCCTATATGTATCAAAAAAATATGATTTCAAGTTTGTTAATCTTCTTATGTCATGTACTTCTTAGGAAAAATATGTTTCATGCATGTGCTGTGGAAAACTTTAGAGAAGTAGTTCAAGTACCTTTAATGGCTGATTTTTGTTATTTTTGCTAGAGAGCAAATTTTGTATAAAACATGCATGTGATAATTTTTGTACAGTCATTATATTCCATGAAGAACCTAGGAAAAATATTAATTCTGTTGTTTGACACTTTTCATAGTACAAAGTAATTTCATACTCATTTTTATGCTAGAGCTTGTCATTTTTGTACATGATAGTTTACTTATCCAAATGTCATGAAATTTTTATGGTAGTCTATTTAGGGTAGTATTATGCTACTGTAATTTTCTTAGATTTTTAGGAGCATCAGAAATATATGTTGCTATTCAAACCTATTATTATTTAGGGTTTAAGCAAGTGTTGCTTTAAGTGTGATTAAGAAATTAGTAAAGCTTTGGTGTATCTTTGAAGCATTTCATAAGATATGTTAACTTGACATGTTAGTAGTAGAAGAGAATGCAGTAGATGACATGTGCTTGTAGTGTATAGTTTCTTGGATGATGTTGACTACCTTGCATTTCAACATATTCATTGCATTCATCTCCTTCGATGCACGTTTGCATAATCACTTACGCGCATTGCATCATACAGGATCGCAAACCGAGAACCTAGTCATCTTACCCGAGGAGCTAGAGGAGCAGCTCGAGGTGCAGCAGCAGGAGGTGACAGAAGCCGAAGAGGAGGTCGGTGAAGAGCTCCCAGAGTGCCCCGACCACCGTCCGAGCTCTTTTGAGAGAGGCAAGCCCCAGAGCATTTCTATCCCGGTTTGCAAATAATTTATTATTAACTTTACTTAATTTGATGCATTACGTTTAGGAGTTGTTTGCAGACGTTGCTGCATTATACCTTGCTTACCTTTGTTATACTATATCCTTGTTACCCTGGTATCCACAGTCGAGTCAATGCTTAGCTAGCTTAGACCGGTAGAAGTCGGGTGATTTCCTGTCACCTGCGAGCTATAGGTGGTTACCTGGATCTGCTTGGATGACTATGAAGTCATGGTATAACTAAGTGTGAAATGAATTTGAGACCGGGCGGAAACTTGCAGGGTTTCAGACTATAGTGTTTTCCGTCTGTGTCGATTAAGGACCGTCTGTTGTTGTCCCTCGGGTCATGTTGAACGCATGCCTCACATTTAGCTGGCCAGATAAAGTACCTTCCGACCGCGAAACTGGGAGATTATTCGGGCCGAGTGGATTGCCCGCAACGCACTGTACCGGAGCAGTAGTGGCAGGATACGAGGGCGTGATGATAAGGCCAAAGAGTAGTCGGGCGGCCCCCGGGTACAAGTGGTTCCTGGCAAGCTCGCGACTTTACCTGAATGGTTGACTCGGTGACCAACACCTCACTTTAGCGGGTGAGTGAGGTTTGTGTGAGGAATAACTTACCAGCTGGTTAATAATCGATTTGAATCGCCATCATTCACTGGATAGTGAACACTTGACTTGAGCTACTTCATCGTAGTAATATTGATGGAACACTTGGACAGTTATATGAATTATGACATAATGGAAGTTGTTAATGATCATTGGTTATCATTACCTGTTTAATTACATGTTACTTTAGTACAGGTGCAAATGTAGTTGATAGGTTAATAAAGATTTAACTTGATGCAAAGCTTTTGTAAAGGTTTTCCTAAATGCTAAAAATGCCTTTTGCAAATGAGTCAGCTACCCCACCAGACAGCCTGTCATGATTCCTTGGTGTCTTTTATTTTTGGTTTATGACGGGTAAGTCTAGCTGAGTACCTTCTCGTACTTAGGGCTTTGTTCCCACTTGTTGTAGATGGGCAGATGTATTACGGCTACTGTATCAACTGCCTCTATCCTGCAATGGGTGAAGCTTAGGACCATGGGCAATGGTCATTCGCTACTTCTAGTCTAATGCTTTTGCTGGAGATGATCACAAGCTGGCACTTTATTTCAAAATATTGTGTGTGTGCGTGATTTGAACTATCGCTTCCGCTACTTTTATTCGAACCTAGTTTGTAATAACTATGTTTAAACTCCGATGTATTTTATGCCGTGAACATTTATGTAACTTATGATGGTGACCGCTAAACTTAGTACGATCTTGGCTGTTATGTGAAATGGTTTGAAATCCGTCGAGATTTCACAGACTACCGGGTTATACGGGCTTAAGTTTATTAAATTGTCCTTCCATTGGATGATTTCATACTTAATCTCGTATAATTGGGCGGTTCTGTTACAGGGGGGCGGAACCAAGACGGAAGTAGTGTTTTGTGAATGGCCTTGCTGAAGACTCGAGGGCCTGGTGGTTCGAGTGAAGGGCTTTGATCCTCCGAGCTGTCATAGCGCCCGCCCCTATGCTCGTGGTAGCCTCGAGCTGCACCGTCACCACTCTTGCACCGACGGCATTCGTTGATGTTGTCACAGGCATCACGAGGTTCGCGGTTGTCGATGATGCGTTCACGGACAGAGGCTGCCTTGTTCCGCTGGGGGTAGGCTCGGGATGAACCGAGGCCTCTATCTCCTGTCGGGAGGGCTTCGTAGGCTGCTCCGATGCAAGCCCACGTCACCTCAAGGTGGAACTCTCGGCTTGCTGCATGGCAGCAGCCTCGAGGATCACGGGCCTGATAGGCTTCGGGGTTCGATGGCTCGGGCATGTTACGAAGAAGCATGGCGACTGCGACAATGTTTTGGCTGGCTTGGCCGAAGATCGAGGGTTCGCCCGCCTGGTCCTCGATGATGCGATGATTGACGTCGCGAGCTCTTTCTCGAGCTCCTCTGTCGTGTGCGCGTGCCGCACGCTCTTGCTCGAGGGTTTGCTGAAGTAGACATAGATTTTCTCGTTCCTCCTTGAGCCTGTCCTGTAGTTCATGGATTTGCTCGAGTTGCATTCCTTGGTCCGCAAGGAATTGAGCCTCATCTTGTGCAGCAGGGGGCTCAACAGGAGGTGGCGTGGCATTCCTTCCTCCAACGGCTGCCTCATTCTCCGAATCTGACGCGATAGCCCCATCGATATTGAAGCATTCATGAGTCAGGTCATAGCTGTCATCAGCAGAGTCGAAGTCCGGAGCGTCGAAATAGTAGTACAATGGGTGCATGTGAGGCCGTGCGTCTCTGAGGTTGTGATGACGAAAGGCAGTCGCACGGAGCTCCGCATCCGGGGTCTCCGTGGAGTCCAGGTACTCGGAAGCTAGTGTGGACGCGACGAGGTCGAGGGTGGAATGAAGATGGTGTCCGGGGAGTTCCTCATAAGCGCTCATGTTGGTGCTTACAGAAGAAGCATACACCCAGGTAACCGGGTCCAGCCCATATAGGAATGCTGATGGGGGCATGGTTCCTGGCACCGGAGCAATCGATCCCGAACTGGCTGGTGGTGGCGTCGTGCTGGGCGATGGAGTGATGGGACATCCCATCAGCATCTTACCCTCAGCCAAGCTCATCCTACACAGGTCCTCAGCGAGGAAATCTGTGTCGGCGTCCAGCTAAGGGGTGCCAGATCAGGGAATACCGTCACCTCCCACGAGGCGATGATGGCAGTTGCGCTGAGCACGTCGTCGCCTGGCGGCACGTGCCTAACGAGAGCGACGGTACCGGTGCAGCGCTCCCCTAGGCTGGGAGAGCTCATGGTCGCTGTCGGTTGGGTGCCTAGGTGGGAGGAGGACCATGTCGTAGCCGTGGCCAAGAGACATGAACTCTAAGCTCCCAAACTAGATCACCATGGCCAATGGAAGTGGATGTTCGGGGTCAGCCATCTAGAAAAATGGTGGAAAAACGATGTTGGCACACAGAGTCCCCTATCTGGTGTGCCAACTGTCGGTGTTCGGGCCTGTGGGGGTTCTAAGCCAACGAGTGAATTTATGCTGCGTGTCCCTAATCTGGATGGTGATGGAAAGAGAATACACGGGGGGTTTATCATGGTTCAGACGAAAGAAGGCCCTACGTCTAGTGGGGGGAGAAGTATTGTATTTCCTTGCACCTAAGTGCTTGCGTAGGGGTTACAAGCTGTGTGAGAGAGAGCTAATCCCAGGTCTCAGAGAGAAAGAGAGAGTACAAAGGAGATTGCTTAAGATGTTGATCTTCTATGGTGGGATGATGACTTGTTTTGCCTTGTCCGTCCCCTTCATAGAGTCCACTACCTTCCCTTTTATAGGGTTAAGAGGAGGCAGAGATGCTGGGGGATGCCTTAGAAGTGAAGTTTTGTCAAGCGCTATGGAAGCCGCTGTAGCGACGTGCTCCGGGAATGGCCGGCCATCATTGGACACCATGGTGACGTAAAGGATGAGACGGTGAAAAGACTCCGGGTCCTGTGGCGTGCAAGCCTTGCTTCTTTGTTGACCGGCGGTAGGTCGAGGCCGGGTCAAGGCCGAGTCAAGGTGGGTCGATGGGGAATGGATAAGGCAGAGCCCCGAGATTTTCAGGGTACGATACTTCTCGTATTCTACCTCGAGGGGGATAAGTGCAGAACAGTGCCTGACATGGCGTGTATAGTGATAGGTTTTCACCGCCCATTCTGGGATGGACAGTAAAAAGTGGGATTTGACACTGGTACTGCTTCCATGCTGGTATCATTGTAGCCATGGGGGTAGGAAGTGGTTGGCGGTTGCATTAAATGCTTTGACTTTTGTCTGAGAGTTGGTGAGTGAGGCGGGTCGACTAGCTTGACCTAGGGTCGTACGAGTCGAAGATTTCCCTATGGTCGAGGCGTCCCATCGAGTAAGCCTCATGCGAGTCAGAATGTGGTCGAGGTGTTCCGCGCGTGGTTTTGGCTCGCTCTGCCTTCGTGGGCAGAGCCTTTGGCGTGGTTTTCTCAGAGGTTTGTCTTTTTTAGCCGTTGAGTGTGGGTACCCCTTGTTTAGGTACTCGACATGTGTGTTCTTGCAAAACTCCTTCCAAAGGGGAACAAAGTTCCTGCTAACACATACTATACAAAGAAGCTAATCAGTCCACTGACTATGCGTGTCAAAAAGATTGACACATGTAGGAATTATTATATTCTATATTGAGGTGACGATTGTGAAGACTTAGAGAGTTGTCTGAATTGTGGTACGAGTAGGTACAAGATGAATAAAGACTATCAGGAGGAAGAAGACCCAAAAGAAGACCAAAGAGAGTTCAAAAACCACTAGCAATGAAGAAGTAGACTACTACACACAGAGAAGGATTCTTGCTTTGGTGATGTGGTACCTCCCCATGGTTGATTGGTTGAGGTGTTTGTTTGCAAATCCTGAGGATGCAGAACTTATGTGCTAGCATGCTTCTGATGAGCACAAACATGATGGAAAACTTCGACATCCATACGATGCCAAGCAGTGGCAAAATTTCAATGACACATACAAGGAATTTGCTGATGAACCAAGGACATAAGGTTTGTGCTAAGTACCAATGGAATATCCATTTGCCGAGAGGAGTAGCAAGCATGACACATGGCTAGTGATCCTAACCATCTACAACCTTCCTCTATGGTTGTGCCAGAAGCGAAAATACCTTTTGCTAACCATTCTTATTTTTGGACCTACACAACCCGGTGTCGATATGGATGTGTTATTAGAGCCCTTAATGGAGGAAATGAAAAAACTATGTGAAGAGGGTGTGGCCATGTGGGATGAGTTTTGCAAGGATCCATTCACACTAAAAGCAATGATTTTTGTTACCATAAATGATTACCCAGCTCTCTTTTCATTATGGGGGCAATTCAAAGGAAAGGTTAGTCATGTAGTATGCCTTGACAAAACCCCACATGTGTACCTTGATGCATCTAACAAGTTAGTGTACATGAGGCACAAACGCTTCTTACCAAGAGGACACAAGTACCGCATGAAGAGGATGGACAAGTACTTCGACAATAGGGATGAAGCAAAATCTACTGCTCCATCAAGTAGACGTGCAGGTAAAAGAGTGTTCCAAATAGTCAGCAAAGTCACATTTGTTTTTGGGAAGAAGACTAGATGGAAAGAAAAGAAAGGATGTAAAGGCATCAGAATGGGACACATTCAAGAAGATGTTAATTTTTTCAAGTATTTGCCATACTGGAAAGACTTAGACATACGACATGCGATCGATGGTATGCATGTCTAGAAGAATGTTTTTGATAGCTTAATTGGGATCTTGCTCAACATAAATGGTAAGACAAAGGAAGGACTCAATTCGCATTTGGACTTGGTCAATTTAGGCATCAAAAAAGAACTAACCCCTATACCTCAACAAAATGGGAAGTACATGCTCCTGGTAGCAAGCTACAACCTCAACCCAGAAGAGAAACATGAGATTTGTGTGTGGTTGAAGACTTTGAAAGTTTCATCTGGATTCTGCTCCAACATCAAGAGTCTTGTGTCAATGAATGGCCTTAAACTCACCAACTACAACTCCCATGATTGTCATGTCATGCTGACCACTTTCCTCCCTATTGCCATCAGGGCTATAAAGCCGGTGTTTGTAAAGATGGCAATCACAAGATTGTACTACTTGTTCAACAAGATCTCATAGTAATTGATCATGATGAATTGGAACCACTGCACGAATTCGCTGCGGAGACATTGTCACAGTTGGAGACGTGCTTCCCTCCCTCGTTCTTTGACATCATGGTACACCTGGTTGTTCACTTGGTGGCTCAAATAGAGGCATTGAGTCCCATCTATTTGCATGAAATGTGGACGTATGAGCATTTCATGTCAATTCTAAATGGGTATGCATCAAATCGTGCTCACCCAGAGGAGTCCATGATAGAGGCCTACACTACCGAAGAGGCCATGGAGTCCAGAAGTCCATTCTACAATAAATCCCTAAAAGACTAGATTGCAATTGGTTTGCCTCTACCTCGGCATGAAGGTAGGTTGTATGGAAAAGGGTGAATGGGATGGAGGTCATTCATCCTGTCGGATTACAACACAGTCATAGAGGCACACCACAACATCCTACATCAACTCTCGATAATGGAGCCATTGATCGAGCAACACATGAATGAGATTCGTGAACAAAATAATGGACACATAGAAGATTGGGTCATGAAGGAGCACAAGCGTACGTCCACCACATGGCTGTAGGATCAGAACATTCCAAATGGGAAAACAATGAAGGAACAAATCATCAAGAAGCTAGCATCTAAACTATCACGCCAGATCACTACATGGCAGACGTATGACATTAATGGCTTCACATTTTGTGTCAATTTGAAGGACAAAAAGAGTGTGGCACAAAACAATGGGATCCCCTGTAATGCTTTAGATGAAAATGGTGAATATACTACATATTATGGCTTCGTTCATGAAATATAGGAACTAGAGTATGGTGTCAATTTTTAGATTCCTGTCTTTTGATGCCAATAGGTTGAAGACCAATGAGGTGTCGGTCTAGACAACTATGGGCTAAGAATTGTTGACCTTAGTAAAGTAGGTTACAAGGATGACCCATGGGTCCTTGGTAACCATGTTGCACAGGTCTTCTATGCATAGGACCTAAGCACTGAGAACAAAAAGGTAGGAAAGCAAAAGCATGTAGTTGTCTTTGGGAAACAACAAATTATGGGAGTTGACGGTGTGCTTGATCCTGAGGATTTTAACTAGTTCAGTGAAATGCCTCTCTTTATAGACCTACCAAAGAAGATAATTAATGTAGATCGAAGTATCCTAGCAAATTCAATGCCCTATTCTCACACTGATGGACATGCAAGAATAGTAGCTAGCTAAACTCTATGCTTGATGTCATTTATCATGTAATTCATGTATCAGTTTGTATGAATGATTTATCATGTAAACTCTGTGCTTGATGTCAATTATCATGTATCTAACAATGTACGGTGATTGTGCTCACGCTTGCACAGTTTCCCAAGTTTCCACAGTCCAAATAAATGAATTATTCGGTACAAACCATAATAATTTAGATCAGTTCATTACAAACACATAATAATTTAAATTTGTTCATTACAAACTATAATAATTTATTACAACCAATAGTAATTTAAATTCCTAGAACTTCCCAACGTCGTACCATGTATTCGGAGAAGTGCAAATCATTCATTTCATAATTCCAAATGTCACTAATGTAGCGCAATGTGTCTACTAGTGCACTCTCCTTTGCTTCATAAGATCATTCACAAGGTCTACTGATGATGATTAGCAATGGCTCAGAACATCCCCTGCAGGTCACAATAATTTTTTCCTGGATTCCCTCTAAAGTGAGAACAAGGCCAGCATATTCCCATTTATAACGACCCAATTGATACATGGCCGGGTTTATAATGGCTTCAAAGCTACAACTTGCATATGTTATGTCATTCTGCTGAATCTACAAGTGTTGGAAAAAATGTGGTGATCAGAACCATACATATATATAGACATGATAATTAATCTGGATATAAGTTATGAGACTGACCACATCATTTATGTTGTTCTTCAGAAGCTGTGCACAATATCACCTAATATCATGGTGGAGGCCCACATCCAAAGCTCCAATCCTCATGGAGGAGTATTGAAAGGTCCTTGTTTGGTTTTAGAAATTGAGTGACAACCTTAGGTGGACTAATTATGGTTAATATGAGATACATAGGTGATTAGTCCACAGGTACATGTGTGTGAGCAACATATGCCATGGAGGTGAAAATAGCTCAGAGATGTTGCAAAGCTCACACATGTGATGATGGAGTTTATTGCACATGAGACATGACATTGAGTCATGTGACTAAGGTGGAGAAGATCAAGAAAAGACTTGGCTCGATGAACCAGTTGCAAGTGTGAAGGGCAAGTTGAGTGATGACTTAACGTCGATGGACTGAGGCAACAGTGAAGAGCAAATAGAAGTCAAGATCGATGAACCAATATGGTCACGTGATGGTATGAAGTGGATCATATCATTTGGTAATTGGTTGGTGCATGTGTTGCATCAACACCGCAGGAGATGGAATGGCATGCACAAGGCAAAGGTATAAGCTAGGGCATTTTATTTCACTGGTCATTGACATGTAGAGAAGTTAATGACTGGGTTTAGGATAGATGACCGTACTATCAAGAGGGGCAAACTTGTTTGCATATCAGTCATCTAGTGCCACTTGAGCGATCTAACTTTATATACGTGTTAGGATCAAGTGGCGTGGTGAATTGAGTGACTAATCCTTTGGAAAATATTTGTGAAAATGCTAACACACTTGCACTTGATGGTATACACTTGGTGGTGTTAGCATATTTGCAAATGAGAAGTTGTTGGAGTTGAATTGGATCAACTTGGAGAAGAGAAAATGCTTTTCAGTGTATTCTGAACTATAGGGTGGCTCTTGGATTGGAATTATGCATTGATCCATTACGCTTTGGATCAAATATGCAAGTGGAATGTGTAGCCCTCTATGTAAGCTTTCCAAAATATCTAAGATCATTGAAATCGGAGTTCGAAGCTAAGAGTTATAGTCGTTTCAGCGCTAAAAGATCTATGATCGGACTCTGTGACCGAACATGTCCAGTCAGTACCTGCGAGTCCCATCAAGAGTCTGGTCAGTGTTTTTAATGCATCTAGGAGCGATCGAATGCATGAAGAGTCTGTTCAGTGATAACCTAACACATCCGGTCATCAAAAGAGCTCTCTAGAAACTCTCTAGAATTGAAGTGACCGGACTCTAGGCGAGCTGAGTCGAGTCATAGGAGAAAGCTGAGTCCGATTAGTTGTGTAGAGACACGTTGGTGACCGGATACGGCATCCGCATGTCCGGTCGCTGGACTTTAGGCACGTCCGGTCAGGAGTATGTGCGCACGGGAGCTAGCTGTTGGCGAGTAATGGTCATCTTCAAACATCGAGGCTACATGGATGCATCTCAGTGACCAAACTCTAGACCAGACTCTAGGGTGAGTCTGGTCAGTGAGTCCAATCAGTTTATAGAAATCAGGATGAAGGGGGTAACGACTATTTTAGCCCTTGGGGCTATAAAAGGAGTGTGTGGCTAGCCTTGGCACATGCTTAGCACCCTTGGGACTCAGTGTCCATGCTTGGAGAGTGCTAGGAGAGCCTCTAACTCACTCTTGCTTGATAGTGTTTATCCTATTGAGTGAGTGAGCGATTCTAGTGCAATTGTATCGTGAGGTTGCATCGAGTGGCACTAGATGATCATGTTGCAAGCTGGTGGTGTTTGTTACTCTTGGAGGTTGCCACCTCCTAGATGGCTTGGTGGCTTGTGACTTCATTGAAGCATGTGAGAAGATTGTGCGGTGCTCCGGAGGAGGTTTTGTGAGGGGGATTGTGCTCACCCCACGGGTATCGTGAAGAGCAACTCTAGTTGAGCGTGTCATTGAGCTACCTCACTTTTAGGGTAGGTTCTTGCGGTGCCTAACATGTGGGCTTGACGGGTGATGCCAATTAGCTGCTGAACCACCAAGTGAACGGCTGACATAACAGGGACGTAGCTTGGTGGCAACCAAGTGAACCTCCGGAGAAAAACTACTGTGTCAACATTGTCTTCATCATCTTCTCGGTGGTTTGTATTCTGTGAAACACAAGCTTGTATTACTTTCATATACATTATTCTTGTGTAATTGCTCTTGTGACTAGTTTAGCTTTGGTAGCTTGCTAGTTGCCTTCTTGCTTATGTAGCATAGAAGTAGCTCCCTTGTATGGCTAATTCAATTTTAGTAACCTTGTTAGTGACATTGCTTAGTTTGTGTAACTAAATATTTTGCGTTCTCTAATTTGGCTTGTGTAGCCTTATTATTGAGCATTGCTAGTGAGCTTAGGAGCTTTGTACTTTTGCATCACAAGTTGTGTAGGAGCTCCACCGATTGCTTGAGTACTAGTGTTTTGGTTTGTGTGACCTAGCTCTAGAATTGATTAGGTGAGCTCTACCTAGCCCAACACCTTTGTTGCCTAATTAGGATCTTTTTAAGGTGCTTAAGATAGATAGAGGGGTGTAGTCTTGGCTAGGACGATAGTTTTAATTCCGCATTTGTTTTGGTTAGTAGATGCGTTTTTTAGAAAGGACTATTCACCCCCCTCTAGTTCATCATCTCAACCCTACACATGGTATTAGAGCTTGGTCTCTGTTGGTATAAATTAATGCACATAGAAAAATCCGCAAGCGCACGGATACCGTTGTAGCTTTCGTCCAGAAGTATTCCAAGTATCGTATCCATAGGGAAACATGTGAGACTAACTACAATCTAACTTAACTAAGGATAAGTCAGGATAAGATACATATGATAAGTACTTGAGCATTAATAATGAATAGTTAATCACCTAGAGTACTCCTTTCTAAGACATTATCATGACCAAGTAGAAATTGGAGAGATAATTTCTAAGTCATTCTTAATTACAAGTCAAAGCATACATTAGTTAGTGCAATTACACCTAGTAGTCATGGCTAAGATCATCATTATATCTACACATAAGGGATATTACTTAGGGAAGATTAAGAACAGAGCTTGTTCTTCCTTCGTAACCGGACCCTACGTGCGCCTGTATTTGAGGAGTGGACTACAAAGGACTCAACAGGCGATCTACCACATGACCTAGAATATATAGGGTGTATCCACAGGTAAATAATGTATAAGCACCACGCTTACACAATGTCGACCACTCACCCCATGCGCAGCAGAGAGAGCGCTATACGAACTTATGCATGGATATAATGATAAACTAGCTATACTAAGCATATAATCAAAGTAGACGATGAACATTATAATAAAGAACATAAATAAGATGAATACTAGTATTGTCATAACAATTGTAGCAAGCATATAAAAGTAATAAACATACAAAAGAGAGGGGATACAAAGATTATACCAAACCACGCTCTTGACAAGATTGGGAATCCAAGCGAAGCCTGCTTGCCTCTCTCTAGATCTAACCTAGCTAGCTATGCTCTAGATTGGAGCTCTGAGGATTAGGATTTAGACTTTGTCTTTTGCTCTAACTTATGCCTGAGGAAGGGGGTAGAGGCTGCTATATATAGGCTGAGGTAGAGTGGGAGGCAAGGAATCGTCACTTCATCGATCCGCGTCAACTCCCTCAATCACCGTTAGATGAACCGACCTAAAACCACCTCGGTGTATTGCCTTCTGGTGTCTTCTAGAACCTTCCCACGTGAGTGCCACCATGGATAAACATGATTTACTTTGAAGAATAGGTCCTTCTTGATGGTTTTCTGATTAAATTCTCCTACAGTCATAGATTCACCAAAACTCATGGAATTTATTACTTTAAACACCTATACCTATGTTTGGTGATGGAATTAACCATATATGCATGTAATGTTGACGGTTTATAATTAGTGTTAGTGATCGTCAACAAGCTCCCCCAAGCTTAACCTTTGCCAGTCCCTGAGCAAAGCTAAACTCAACAATGGATCAGGAGTTCCTACAATTCTTTCATGCCTCAAAAGTACACATGAGTTCAATCAAAAATTCTCCTCTAGATTTGAATAAACTGATCTGACTTTGAAACTTACCCATATTACTTTCAACCATTGTAACACCCTAAAATTTGATTCTTTGGAAATAGAACTAAAATGAGTTAATTTTGAATTTTTGTGCTCATGAAAACATAGGGAAATAATATTTTTCACTAAATTGAAATTTATCATAAGGTTTAGCAACTTGTTGATGCATTCATGCTGATGCATTTATATTTTTGTATTGCTTGGTTTTGACCAAAGATCAAAATAAATTCAAGTTGTTCTTTTAAAATGCGTTTAGGTCGATTTTCCTTTCCCGATATACATATATCATTTTTCTACAATCAAATTCCTTGTTTCTCATCCGTCAATCAACCTCTACAAACTTCTCGGGAATTTTTTTGACTTTTTCTGTAGGCTATTTCTACTTTTCTATGAGCATAATCTAATTTTTAGATACTCTAAAATATCTTATCATGAGATCCAAATACTTTATTTGGGTTCCTCATGTTCCATATTGTCTCTGGAAATTTTTCCCGAATTTTCAGAGCTTTCGGAGTATTTTTTGCGGCTTAAATAATAATTTTGGACTTTTCTGGAATTATATTTATGCTTGTGCTTATTTTTAGATCTTTGTAATGATTTCAATGATCTTGTGGAGTATTCCTACAATTTCATTTAGATATAGGATTAAGATATAAGGATTAATGGATAGATATAGTTGGGTTTTGGTTACCTTCTATTTTCCCTCTATTATGTCTTTTTGGAGCAGTATGTCTTCTTTGGTTCATACCTTTGTTTTTGGATGATCAAAAATCATAGGAAAATTCTGTTCAATAGTATACTTTAACATCCTTCTTTGACCATAAGAATCACCCTGATAGCTATTATGGTTTGGGAGTTACGAAAATCACAAGGCGATGCAACTGTGCTGTCTGAAACCTGGAACAGAATCTGTTATGTGTTATTTTCGGTAACTTAATTGGATTAACAGAACTGGAGATATGGTTGTTTTACTGTGCTGCTATTTTTTTTCTGCTCGCGAGGAATTTCGAAGTACTTGTTCTTGTTTAGGCATATAAGTTTTTATTGGAGATCAGAAGGTCATCATGATAGTAAACTCACCTAGAAGAAGTTTCAAGCTACTCTTTTGTCCCCCTAGTTTCTCTTTTCTTAAGGAGGGTAGCCAAAGTTAAAGAAGTTGCAAGGAACAGTGCCTTCTTGGATCATCTACGAGAAGCTCAGGAACATACTCAGTACAAGTTGGCAATTATAACATAGGGAGGTGGTGTTGGAAATCTATAGTTGGTTCCACGGGAACTTAGAAGACATCACTACCACGTCAAGTATGGCTAGTAAGTTTTAAGTGAAGGAAGTCTTCTACTTGGATAGGTATTCCCTTGTGGTGGAGTTATTATGTAGAAGAGCTTAAGAGAGTTGAATGTGTGGGATGCTCTTAAGGATATAAGAGTGACATTTACATGGATCACAAGAATCTAAAGATCATCCTCACTAAGTTGGTTTGAGTTGCGGTATCATTGTCGGTTTGATCCTGATCAAGACCTTTCTGACTTGCAAAAGTGTTATCGTTTGGAGAAGTAGAAGTCGTTGCTGATGACTATAGCAACGAATAATTATGCTAAGAAGATTCGAACGACATCATGGATGTCTCAGAAATAGTTGAGCAAGCTACTCGGAGTAAGATGATCAAAGTATGTTGAGACGCAGGAGTGACACTGAGAGGATGAGGCTTCTTGAATCAAGTGAAGAAGATCTATAGTCAGAGTTTTCATCTCTTCGATCATCATCTTCCGAATCTTGAGGACGAGATTCATCTTAAGGGGGATATAATTGTAACACCCTAAAATTTGCTTCTTTGGAAATAGAGCTAAAATGAGTTAATTTTGAATTTTTGTGCTCATGAAAACATAGGGAAATAATATTTTTCACTAAATTGAAATTTATCATAAGGTTTAGCAACTTGTTGATGCATTCATGCTAATGCATTTATGTTTTTGTATTGCTTGGTTTTGACCAAAGATCAAAATAAATTCAATTTGTTCTTTCAAAATGCGTTTAGGTCGATTTTTCTTTCCCGATATACATATATCATTTTTCTACAATCAAATTCCTTGTTTCTCATCCGTCAATCAACATCTACAAACTTCTCGGGAATTTTTTTGACTTTTTCTGTAGGCTGTTTCCACTTTTCTGTGAGCATAATCTAATTTTTAGATGCTCTAAAATATCTTATCATGAGATCCAAATACTTTATTTGGGTTCCTTATGTTCCATAATGTCTCTGGAAATTTTTTCCCCAATTTTCGGAGCTTTCAGAGTATTTTTCGCGCTTAAATAATAATTCTGGACTTTTCTAGAATTATTTTATCCATGAAAACAATTAATTCCGAAAATAATAAATCTCTCATTTTCCCCAACGCTCAAAGCCCATGTGCAATAATCTTAATAAATCTCAAAGACCCATACATTTATTTACTAATGGGCTTAAATGATTACTTGGGCCTATTAGCGGAGGTGGATGGTGCAACGTCAATTAGCACCATATCGCTAGTTGACATGGAGATGGAGAGTTTTCCTCCCTATATATACGTACCTACCTCTTGGGCAAATCACACCAAAACTATCGTAGAGGAGCCCCTAGTTTGGGAAATCTCTTGTGTAGTAAATTATATTTTTCTCCTCTTTCTCTCGCCGTCGCCGACGTCGTCGCCGCCGCGCTGCCTAGCCCGGCCATACTCTCCTCGGCAACAAGTAAGTCCGCCGCCGTCCCTGTATTCTTGGAAAATAAACCCGCAGTCCAAAATATGTTTACAGATTTTGTTTTCTTCATTTGAAAGCGTATTTTGTTTCGGTTAAGAATAAATTACGTTTTCAGCTATTTACAGAATTGCCACTTATTTTGTTTTAGCCATAACTTCTCCGTTTTAACTCCGATTTCAACCGTTCAACTTGCGTTAGGTTTGTAATTTCATAATCTACATGTTAATACTACTGTTAAGTAGGTTTTCAACTTTTAAAATTCATGATTAGATTTAATCTATTATTTTAATAGTGGAAATCTTGTTTATTTAATATCTTCTACGTTTCAACTCCGTTTTGAGCCATTCAAGTTGCGTTAGATTCATAGCAACGATATCTACGCATTTGTAACAGTGTTTATCATGTCGCTAATATTGGAATTTCATGGTTTGAACCATATCTTAAATAACAATTATACAACTGGGTTTTGTAAATAAAATATGATTTGTTTTACTTTAGTTTTATAATTCGAATCTAAATTTGACTTAAATTATAATCTCTATAAAATATCTTATATATGTTTTTATACCATTAAGATATATGAAGTTAATAGTTTTATGGGTAAATCTATCGGTAGTTGTATCTTTTCAACCGTAGCTCCGATTAGCGTGCTTTTCGCAACTTTGTGTTCGTAGCGATGCGTAGAATCGTGTTTCAAACTCTTTTACTTATTTTTGTATGATTGGTGTACTGTTCTAATATAGATCTATTGTTTGCTTCGTATATGATTGTATGGATGCTTGTTTGGTGCTTTACAATCATGTCCAGTCGGTGAGATTTACGTGGTAATCAAGAAGCAGTTTTTTGGAGGTGACAAATCTATAGAAAGAAGGATATCAATTTAAGGCAAGTATAGCATGGGATTATCCTTGTTGTCCTACTCACTTTAATCATATAAAATTATATTATATGTGTCTATCTTGAATGCCATTAAGGATTTTCCTAGTTTTTTATCTATACCTTGTCACCTATAGGATTTTTCATTGGGTAGTTTTTGCTAGCGCGGAGCATAAACTATGATCTTATAATATAATTAATGGAATATGCAACAACACTAAAAGATGACTTTTTGATTACTGTTTAAAGAGGGCTACAGCATGGGGTTATCTTTGGTGCTCTAGTTTCTCTCCACAAGGACTCATCTGTGAACGAACATCCGGGACTTACAGTACAACTGTGAGGGCTATAATGGCTCTGGCTTTAGCTCAGTATGCGGACCTTTTCTAGCTTGTTAGAGGTTACCCTTGTGGGGCAAATGGGGAAGAGCAGATTGTGGATCCCTGCGTGGTAGAATCACACAGACTGACTTTAGAAACCTAGCGGCCCTAACTTGTTAGACGAACTTTTAAAAGGCTTCATAGTGTTTCCCTGCCTGCTCACCTTGGAAGTGTTTTGGGAGTCATGATCCTGGGCATATGGGTAATCACGACTCACAGTGAAAGTGTACACATCTACGCAGAGTTTAATAAACTGGTATACTAGCCGTGCTCACGGATACGAGCGGCCTTGGACCTTCATAGAATAGATAAATATTTATTGGTTTAATATGTGTTTTGCTATTTGTTATTCATATTTACATTGATCATATGATTATTGTGGGATTAATGCAAATTTGATGCTACTCATGTAATAAAATTTTGATAATTAAAAGCTAAATGCAGTCAAACCAGTGTCTAGCCTTTTGAGCATCATGAACCCCATGTTATATTTGTTGAGTTCGACATGGACTCACTCTTGCTATTTCCATCACATCTCAGGAAGGGTACCATATTGCTAGATTCTAGAATTGTTAGGCTTGTGATCAACCAGTCAGTTTGTTCCTGGAGTGAAGTTTACACCTGGTGTTTGGAGTTGTCTTTCCGCTGTGTTGCTCTCTAAGGTATATTTTATACTATTGAGTTATGTTTATTAAGCATTTGTCTCTTGATATTACACTTATCTATGGCTATATGTGAGATTTGACTTCTTTATTTTACCTATAGTGTATGTCTGGTTTTGTCCTTAAAACCGGGTGTGACAACCATGGGGCTTCTCAGCCTTTACTTGGGTCTTGAGTAATTGAAAGATAGAATGATCAAGTCAAGTAATATGTCTCAAGTTCTTTGTTCCACCATTATTCTAGAGTTTTTTTTAATAAGTTTTTAAAATAAAACTCAGAGATTCTATTGTATAACACTCTCAAGTCTCTTAATATATGTGGTATTTGTGGATCCTCGCCAAGGCAATAAAGATGTTATGCCTTTTCCTCTTCCTACCACTAAGGCTTATGTGGAGTTTATAAGTAGGGAGAAAACTAGGGCATACTTGCAATGCATATATTATGAAGTCAAACAATGGATCCAAAGAGAGTTGAGTCATACAATCAAATCAAGATGTGCATATGTGTGAATGTATGATGGATATATATGGTGGCTAAACCTAATTCTACTTTGCTCCTTGAAAAATGATCTCTTTTGAAACTTGGAAACATTTGCTACAGAACAGGGGCTATCTTGTTCATCTATTTTTTTTCAAATGGACATCTGAGTACCTGAAAGCATCTAGGCCCCAAGGTTTGGTTTCGGCAATTGATAACAACGCTTTATTACCATGACTAACGTGTGTTTTGCAGAAACTTTGGTAAGTTAGGTCATGGAGGTTTTAACTGCTTTGGGCACCATGGTATTCATGCCCCTTGATGGAAATCGTTTCGGTTTTCAAAAGAGTGACGTCAAGATTAAGGACGGTTAGTTCCGGATGTCGAGGTGTTGAGAGACATTTGGAATAGTCGTTAGGATCTTCGTTTTTCTCTTTTGGCCGTACTATAAAGGGGGGCATGAGCGGGTAGCTTGACCTAGGCGAGTCCTATGTTTAGGTGTGGTGCACACTTGTTAAACTTGGCGCTAGGCAGCTCTAGAATAGCTCAAAGTTCAGTTGGGAGCAACTTGGTTCAAGTTGTGACGCTTTTCGGAGAGTTTCGGGTCATTTTCCAGTGACCGGACGCGGTCCTCGGCATGACCGGACGCGTCCGGTCAGTTCAGTTCCGCGGCTGGGGTTTCAGCTCTGAGCACCGGACGCGGTCCTCGCGAGGACCGGACGCGGTGGTCAGAAGTCAACACGTGTCACTTAAGGGAAACACCCGATCGGACGCGACCTGGGTATGATCGGCGCGTCCGGTCATAGTCCAGTAAGGTCCTGAGACGACCGGACGCGTCCGGTCATCACCCATCGGACGCGGTAGCGCGTCCGGTGCGAGTACAGTAAGCTCCACGCACGATCGGACGCGTCCGGTCATCCCTGACCGGCGCGTCCGGTCATTTAGGTGTTTTTCGGTTTTGACCGTTACGAGCGACCGGCGCGTCCGGTCAGTACGACCGGCGCGTCCGGTCAGCTCGAGTTTTGCTGAGTCAGCAGGTAACGGTTCGTTTCGTCTGTGGGGTGTATAAATACATCCCCACCACCTCTTTTAGAGGTCTCTTGCTCATTTGATCAGCTGATAAACACCTTTGAAGTGCAAGGTAGTGCAAGAGCACTAGTGAGGATAGAGATTTGAGAATCAAAGCTTGTGAGTTCCTCACTAGAGATTAGAGAGTAACAAGTGTGCATCCACTTTCTCATTTAGGCTCGTAGAGGTCAAGTGAGAGTTCTAGCTTGTTACTCTTGGTGATCGTCATCACCTAGACGGCTTGGTGGTGATTGGGAGTTTGGTGTTCATCCGGCGGAGCTTGTGGATGACCCAACTCATCTTGTGAGCGGTTGTGGGTGATTCACCGCGACGGAGTGTCGAAGAATCAACCCGTAGAGAGCACTTGATCCTTGCGCGGATCAAGGGGGAGCGACACCCTTGCGCGGGTGCTCCAACGAGGACTAGTGGGGAGTGGCGACTCTCCGATACCTCGGAAAAACATCGCCGTGTTCCTTGCCCCTTTACATTCAAGCATTTACTTTCTCGTATTTACTTACATTGCTTGTTTACATTCCTAGACTTGCCATGCTAGACTAGGATTGGAAACTAGGGTGCAAAACTTTGTTTCGGTAGACTCACTAGGAACACAAGTAGACACTAGGGGTGAATTCCAGCTTGTAGGATTTAATCCTTGCATTTATTTTTAGAAAAGCCCAATTCACCCCCCCCTCTTGGGCATCTTGATCCTTTCAATTGGTATCGGAGCCGTGTTGCTCTACTTTTAGGCTTTACCGCCTAGAGCAAGATGTCTAATGGGGAAGGACCACCTCCCACTTTTGAGGGAGACGATTTTCCATATTGGAAAATTCGTATGGAGGCGTACCTCGAAGCCATAGATGTTGGGTGTCTTAGAGCCGCAACCGAAGGGCTTCCCCCCATAAGGGATCCCGCTAACCCAAGTGGTGACGAGGAGAAGTACGACCGGTGGAATGCAAAGGCCAAAAATGCACTCTACCGGGGCTTAGGCAAAGATATCTTCAATCGCGTGCGTAATGCAAAGAACGCTCATGAATTGTGGGAAAATCTTTGTGCTCTCCATGAGGGAACTAAGAGTGAGCGTGAGGAACGCTATCACATAGCCTTAAAGAAAATTAATTCTTTTGAGATGCTTTCCAAAGAAAGTGCTAATGACATGTACACTCGCTTGAATGTTCTTGTAGAGGACCTCAATGCTCTTGGGCTCACCAAAATGAGTCAATCGGATGTTGCAAGGAAGATCTTGAGTGTGCTTCCCGTTGAGAAGTATGGACATATTGTCACCGTGCTTCACCAAAGTGATCTTTCCACCGCAACACCAACACAAGTTTTGGGGAAAATCAATGCTCATGAGATGTACATGCATATCACTCCGGAAGAGGGCTCATCATCTTCCAAGAAGAAAGACTTGGCCTTCAAAGCTAGTCATGACAAGAAGAAGATGAAAGGCCAAGCCATGATGGTGCAAGAAAGCTCAAGTGATAGTGATGTTGACGATGAATCACTTGCACTCATGGTGAGAAAGACCACCAAGATGTTAAAGAAGCTTAACAAGAGTGGCATCAAGTTCGATGGCAAGAAGAAGAAATTCTTCACAAGTAGCAAGAGAAAGCCAATCTCGGAGATGGATTGCTACAATTGTGGTGAACTTGGTCATCTAGCTCATCAATGCCCTAGACCACCAAAAGACAAGTACAAGAACAAAAACAAGGGCAAGAAAAATGATTCAAGTGATGAAGAAGAAGAGAAGAAGAGGAACAAGCCATACAAAAAGAAGGATGGCAAAAAGAAGGAGTTCCACAAGAAAAAGAAGGGAGGAAAGGCATACATTGTTGGTGATTGGCTCACCGACATTGAATCATCATGTGAGTCCTCCGAAGATGAAAGCAATGATGAGAAAGAGAAGGTTGCCGCATTTGTGATGGGGCCATCATCTTCACCAACATCTTCATCACCACCTTCACCACCTCCTTCACCATCATCGTCCACTACTCACCTATGCCTTATGGCCAAGGGTGAACGAAAGGTACAAAACCATGATAGTGATGATGATGACGATAGTGATAGTGATGATGAATATGACTCACCTTCTTATGATGAACTTGTAAAATTGTTAAACAAATACACTAAAATCATAAGAAGAACTAGAAGTGAAAATGATGATCTTCAAAATGAAAATGAATCACTCTCATCAAAGCTTGAAAATATTCAAAAGACTAGTGGTGAGTTTAGAGTTCAAAATGAAGTGATGTCTTCCACTCTCAAGGAACTCAAAACCTCCTATAAAGAGCTTAAAGATCAACATGATAAACTTGAGAAGAAGCATGATGAGCTCATCACTAGACACAATTCTCTAAAGGACAAATATACCACATTAAAAATTGATTATGATAGTCTTGTGGTTGCTAATGAACTTGCTCTTGAGACACATGATGCTACTAACCATGTTGTTAAGTGTGATATAGCTACATCATGTGATGACTTGATCATTGAAAGCATTGAGCGAGGTTCTAGTAGCAAAGGCAAGAGTGTGGTTGAGTCAAGCAACCATGATGATTATGCCAAGATTAAGAGTGAAAATGAGAAGCTTGCAAGTGAGAACAAGAAGCTAAAAGGTTTGATGGCTCTTGAGAAGCAACCAACAAATGAGTCACTCATTGAAGAAAACAAAAAGCTCAAGCAAGAAAAAGAGCATCTCAAGACCGGCCTAAGCAAGTTCACAAGAGACCAACATTTGCAAAGTGAGCTCCTCATGAACACCGTAATGAAGATGGATAGAAGTGGTATTGGGTACTTGGCAAATCAAGAGAAGAAAGCAAAAGCTCAACAACAACAAAGCAAGTCAAAGCCCAAGCCAAAGAGATGTGTTGAGTGTGGTCAAGAAGGTCACTTTGCTCATGAATGCAAAACTCCACCACCACAACCCTTGCCCAAGCATGCTAGACCTTTCGCTTTCAATGCTCATTATATGCTAAGAAAAGATTCAAATGGAAAGATGAAAGTCATGTTTTTGGGTCCCCCAAACAAGAATAGGCCAAAGAAAATATGGGTTGCCAAGTCACTAGTGGATAAAGTCAAGGGCCCCTCTCATGTTTGGGTCCCTAAACAAAAAGCTTGATCTCTTGTGTGTAGGTGAACTACAAGACCGGTGGAACTCATTGGGTTATTGATAGTGGTTGCACTCAACATATGACCGGTGATCCTCGTATGTTCACCACCATTGAAGAGAATGGTATATGTCAAGAGAAGATCACATTTGGGGATAATTCAAAGAGCAAAGTCAAGGGTATAGGCAAGATTGCAATATCACATGATCACTCACTCTCAAATGTGCTCTATGTTGCTTCATTGAGTTTCAACTTGTTGTCCGTTGGGCAACTTTGTGACCTTGGCTTCCAATGCTTGTTCACACCAAATGAAGTGGAAGTTTCAAAGATAGATGACAAGCAAGTGATATTCAAAGGCTTTAGATACAATAATCTTTATCTTGTTGACTTCACCTCCGAAGATGCAAATTTGATGACATGTTTGTTCACCAAGACCTCACTTGGTTGGCTTTGGCATAGGAGGCTTGCTCATGTTGGAATGAACACTCTCAACAAGCTATTGAAGAAAGAACTAGTGAGAGGATTGAAGGATGTGAAGTTTGAAAAGGACAAACCTTGTAGTGCATGTCAAGCGGGCAAACAAGTTGCAAACACTCATCCAACCAAAGCTTTCATGTCAACTTCAAGAGTGTTAGAACTTCTACACATGGATTTGTTTGGGCCTACAACATACAAGAGCTTGGGTGGTAATCTCTATTGTCTTGTGATAGTGGATGACTACTCAAGGTATACATGGACTTTCTTCCTTCATGACAAATCCGAAGTGGCAAATTGCTTCAAGAAGTTTGCAAAGAGAGCTCAAAATGAATTTGAAGTCAAGATAAAGAAGATTAGAAGTGACAATGGGAAAGAATTTGACAACACCAACATTGAAGCTTATTGTGATGAAATTGGAATCAAGCATGAGGTGTCTTCAACCTACACTCCTCAACAAAATGGTGTAGTTGAGAGAAAGAACCGAACTTTGATCACCCTTGCAAGAACAATGCTAGATGAGTACAACACTCCGGAGAAGTTGTGGGCCGAGGCAATCAACACCGCATGCTATGCTTCAAATCGCCTCTTCCCACAAAAGTTTCTTGGCAAGACCCCCTATGAGTTGCTTAATGGCAAGAAGCCGGACGTTTCCTTCTTCCGGGTGTTTGGTTGCAAATGTTACATCTACAAGAAGCGTCAACACCTAGGGAAGTTTCAAAGACGTTGTGATATTGGCTTTCTTGTTGGTTACTCATCAAAGTCCAAAGCATATAGAGTATTTAACCATGCCACCGGTTTGGTTGAAGAAACATATGATGTGGAATTTGATGAATCTAATGGCTCCCAAGGAGCAATTGAGAATTGTGATGATGTAGGTGATGAACCCTTGAGGGAGGCCATGAAGAACATGCCCGTGGGAGACATCAAGCCAAAAGATGATGATGACGATGTACAAATTGTTGATCCACCATCTTCATCACGTGTGCCTCAAGATGACAACAAGAATGAGAGAGTTGAAAATGAAGACACTCATGTCTCTCATGAACAATCCGAGGCACAAGCTCAAGATGTTGATGCTCCTCATCCACCTCCTCAAGTAATTGATAAAAGAAATTCACCACTACTTCAAGCACATCCACAAGATCTCATCATAGGGAGTCCTACAAAGGGAGTAATGACTCGATCTCAAAAGCTAGCTTCTTTTGTTGAACATCACTCTTTTGTCTCTTGTGTTGAACCTAAGAATGTAGAAGAAGCTCTTCAAGATCCGGATTGGGTGATTGCAATGCATGAAGAATTGAACAACTTCACCCGCAATCAAGTATGGACACTTGAAGAGCATCCCAAAGGTGCAAGAGTCATTGGAACCAAGTGGGTGTTCCGAAACAAGCAAGATGACCAAGGCATAGTGGTGAGGAACAAGGCAAGACTAGTTGCAAAGGGGTTCTCTCAAGTTGAAGGTCTTGATTTTGGAGAAACCTTTGCACCCGTTGCAAGACTTGAAGCCATTCGTATCCTCCTTGCTTATGCATCACATCATGATATGAAACTATATCAAATGGATGTGAAAAGTGCTTTTTTAAATGGCTTTATAAATGAACTAGTCTATGTTAATCAACCTCCCGGGTTTGAAGACCCTAGATATCCTAATCATGTTTATAGGTTGTCCAAGGCGTTATATGGGCTCAAGCAAGCCCCTAGAGCGTGGTATGAACGCCTTCGGGACTTCCTCATTGAGAAGGGCTTCACCATTGGGAAGGTCGACACCACACTATTCACCAAGAAGTTTAATGGGGAGATCTTCATTTGTCAAGTATATGTTGATGATATTATCTTCGGATCAACAAATGAAGATTATTGCAAAGAATTTGGTGAATTGATGTCAAAGGAATTCGAGATGTCAATGATTGGTGAGCTCACATTCTTCCTTGGCTTTCAAGTAAAGCAAATGAGAGAAGGGATTTTCATCTCTCAAGAAAAGTATACCAAGGATCTTCTCAAAAGATTCAAGATGGAAGAATGCAAACCAATCAAGACCCCAATGCCATCAAATGGACATCTCGACCTAGATGAGGGAGGTAAACCGGTTGATCAAACTCTCTACCATTCTATGATTGGTAGCTTGTTATACCTTACCGCATCTAGGCCCGATATCATGTTTAGTGTGTGCATGTGTGCTCGCTTTCAAGCATGCCCTAAAGAACCTCACCTAAGTGCCGTAAAAAGAATCCTAAGATATCTTAAGCTCACCCCAAGCATTGGTCTTTGGTATCCCAAAGGAGCTAGATTCCAACTAGTTGGCTATTCCGATTCGGACTATGCCGGTTGCAAGATTGATAGAAAAAGCACATCCGGAGGGTGCCATTTGCTTGGAAGATCTTTAGTATCTTGGTCTTCTAAAAAGCAAAATAGTGTGGCTTTGTCCACCGCCGAGGCGGAATACATTGCCGCGGGGGCTTGTTGTGCACAAATCCTATATATGAAACAAACCCTCCTAGACTATGGAATTGTTCTTGAAAAGGTGCCACTTTTATGTGACAACGAAAGTGCCGTTAAAATTGCTAACAATCCGGTACAACACTCTCGCACCAAGCACATTGATATCCGCCATCACTTTCTAAGAGATCACGTTGCTAAAAATGACATATCACTAGAAGGTGTAAGAAGTGAAAATCAATTAGCGGATATCTTCACTAAACCTTTGGATGAGGCAACCTTTTGTAGGTTAAGAAGTGAGCTCAATGTGCTTGATTCTAGTAACTTTAAAAAATGAGCGTGTGTTGTCCCTTGCATTGCATTGTATAATATGCCATGTCTATTTTTATCGCATTGTTTTTAGGGCTTGGCTAACACGGTTACGATAACCCTTCCTTGGAGGAGTGAAAAAGCCTAACCGTGGATCAAACTTGACAAGCATTCTAGTTTTACCCTCTTGTATTGCATTGCATATGCATGGTTGTTGTTCTTGTCGTTTCTTTTCGGTTAAGCTTTGAGCAACCTCTGTGTTCGTCCATGGATAGAGAGAGCATTTTGACGCTCCTAAAGGTTCAAAAACTCTATTGCGTGGCCATACGTTGCTCCTTGGGTGTTTATTGCCTATTTTCTTAAAAATAATACTAGCCTAAGGCAATCTATTTTAAAATTTTTGAGGGTTTGAGTGAGGTCTCTCATTTCGTGTTCCAATTGGTGTTTATTTGTGTCTCTTTGAATTAGAACTTGATTGGGAGAAGTCGCGTCGTAGTTCGGATCAAAGAAGGGCGAAGAACAGTCACCGGACGCTGCACCGGACGCTGCACCGGACGCAGTGATGCTTCACCACCGCGTCCGGTCTCGGCGTCCAGCAGCGCGTCCGGTCATCCAGAAGACCAACTCCAGATCTAATGATCGGACGCTGCACCGGACGCGCCTCTGTTTGACCACCGCGTCCGGTCCCGGTTACCACCACCGCGTCCGGTCATTCGCGATGTTTTCCCGAACTTCCAACGACCGGACTCAGACCGCGTCCGGTCAGTCCGCACCGGACGCGTCAGGTCACTCCAGGAGCTTACTGGAGTATGACCGGACGCTGCACCACCGCGTCCGGTCATATCGACCACCGCGTCCGGTCATCACGTGTCGCGCGGATCTAACTCCTTATAAAACCGTTTCGTCCCCGACCGATCTTATTTCACCCGCCCGAGCTTCCGCCGCCGCCTTGCCCTATCCGCCGACTCGCCGTCTCCGCCGGCTTCTCACCGTCTTCCCTGCCGCCGGCGACCTTCTGTCGAGCACGCGCCGCCCCTTCCTCGCCCGCACGCGCTCATCGCTCGCGCACTGCTCGCTGCCGCTTCCGCGCCGCCCGCTCCCGCGCCGCCCGCAGCTGCGCCGCCACCGACCACGCCACCGCCGCGCCGCCGTCGCCCGACCGCGAGCCGCGCTCCTGCAAGCCAGCTTCTTCTCCGACATAGGTACGACTCGTGCTTGCCTCCGATCGTTTTCCATCGATCTGCCCTAACCCTAACC
The DNA here is from genome assembly GCA_038087645.1 of Saccharum hybrid cultivar R570. Lineage (NCBI taxonomy): Eukaryota > Viridiplantae > Streptophyta > Magnoliopsida > Poales > Poaceae > Saccharum > Saccharum hybrid cultivar. The sequence goes on along the minus strand of JAQSUU010000551.1, from coordinate 16,341,084 downwards.
CTAACCCTAGGGTTCGTCGGTCGTTCGTTCGTCAACGAGTTTCGTCGCGAGTCGTCTTCTTCGCGAAGAGCTCGTCCGGTGGATTCGGGAAATCTCGCGATCTAGGTCACCTCATCTTGTCACCGTCGTCTCGGCGATCCGAGGTAGCTTCACGTCTCGACTCTCATCGTATCACATATGCTTGCTTTCTCTAGGGTTTTGTACCTTTTAGTCGTATATGTGCTTATAGTAGATCTCTCTATTCCGTCGTTGCAGCGAGTCTGTCCGTGTGTCGGGTGAGATCTGTTTGCTAAATCCGAGGCCAAGCCTGCGGATACGGATTGAGGCCAAGCCTCTTGAGTGACAGTTCATCATCTTACAGAGGTTCTCAGTCACTGTGTCAGTATGGTGCGTTGCAAGAACGCCGGTGGTGCTCCTGGTGACGGGAACGACAGTCCCCCTCGTCGGTCTGACATTGCACGTGGGAAGCGTGTCAAGGTCTTGGCCAGAAAGAAGAAGAAGACACTCACAGAGGCAGAGATTGCTCAGGCCGTAGCAGATGCAGCAGAGCAGGCAGAGAGAGGTGGCAGGAGCAGTGGCATACGCATAGGCGAGCGTCGCTTTCATCTTGAAGGTCGACAGCTCGGCACAGAGGCCACTGAGGGCACTGAGGATACTAGAGCTGCAGAGGATATGTCAGTTGATCCACCCACAGAGACCACAGGGGCTCCAGAGGCTACAGCAGATACAGAGGAGCAGCCAGCTCAGTCTCCAGTACGTCGCCGCTCTACACGCGCCCGTACTCAGGTATCTCCTAGGCCAGAGGGTCAGCGACGTGGAGCACGGCCTCCTCCCAGAGCTAGAGGTTCACCCCCGGTCGAGCACTTTGACTTGAGGGGTGCTACAGCACGTCAGGTGCAGGGGTTGAGGTTCGTGGAGGTCAGTCGGTGGTTTCCACCTGTGAGGGATCCCAGAGCTTCAGAAGGATTCTATACCCCTCTTTAGGAGGATTTCTACAGAGCTCTAGTTGACAGTGGTATTGCTTTCCGACCACAGAGGGTCTGTCGACTTGAGTCACTAGTCGAGGTTGTGGGAGAGCAGCTACGTCCGCACCTGTCCTTTCTGCCAGGCTTGTCAGATCTTCTTGGACGGACAGGTGCATACTGCGGCACATGGGTGAGAGAGTTTTATGCTTCACTATGGATTGATCCTGCCCATGATTTCATTCACTTTGCATTCCGAGGCCGCGATCACCGCCTATACAGCAGCAGAGTGCGGGAGATTCTCAGACTCCCAGCATTTGACACAAAGATACATCAGCTGTGTTATGGTCAGACTCCTCCTCCGAGACGCCCTCACGGCGGGACAGTGCCACCTACCGACTTGGTTCGACCCTGCTTTCGTGAGCCTTTTGGCGAAGGGTCTCGACGCACGCCCGCCAGTTTGACTCCACTGGCTAGAGTTTTGGATGCTATAGTCAGACGCACACTTCTTCCCAGACTTGGCTACAGAGAGGGACTGACTCGGATGCAATTATGGGTTGTTCACCACCTCCTCTCCCAGACACGGTTTGATATATGGGATCTCATACTTAGTGAGATGGAGGACATCATAGCTGAGGGCTTCAAGGGTAATCGTCAGCTGCCCTACGCACACTGGATCTGCTTCCTTATCAGATCATCTATTCAGATGCCAGCAAAGATCCGAGCTGAGATATCAGATACTACCACTGCTTTTCCTGAGTATGATATCCGTCAGCTTTGGACGTCAGTTACCAGAGATCAGGCCCCAGTGCCAGGACAGCGTGTGCGACCTGAGGTACCTGAGACAGCAGCTGAGCAGGACGCCACAGTTGATGAGCTTGCAGAGGCAGAGCTTGCAGATCTTGATGCTCAGCCTGCTGACCTTCCTGAGGATGGGACATCTGACAGCACTGATGAGGACTACCAGCCCATCCCCAGGTACCGGTCTCCTCGGTCTCACGACCACGAGGCCGGTGGCTCTGGTTCAGCCTCCCGCACAGACCCAGCCATGGTGGCAATTCTTGAGAGGTTGACCCAGGCACAGGAGCAACAGCAACAGCAAATACAGCGACAGGCTCAGGACACAGCTGCAGCATTTGCACAGATTCAGGCTCGTCAGGACGAGTTTCAGCGTCAGCAGCTTGAAATCCAGAGGCAGCAAGTCGAAATGCAGCGACAGCAATATGAGATTCAGCGACAGACTGCAGCTAGTCAGCAGCAATACTTGGACCTCCTGCGCCACCTAGTCACGGTTGGGGTTCCTCCGCCTACTTCTGTCCTGACTTCTACTTTACCAGCTTCTGATCCATCGAGTCAGGGACAGCCGGGTCACCAGTTCACATCTCCACAGCGGCAGGTTCCCCAGTCTTTCCAGTCCCCGAGCTTCACTCCTATACATACGGGGTTTACACCATCAGACCAGCCTCGCCCTCACCTCCTGACAGGCACACCTTTCGGTGATTTCAGTGCTACATACAGTGAGTTGACTGGTCAGCCGACGCCCTCGCATACTACAGTTGCTACTTCTTCAGGGTTGTTAGCTTCAGAGGCAGCTATTCCTCCAGTGACGGGAACTGGTACTACAGAGACTCTACCTTCGTCAGTTGCCTCCACAGATCCTCCTGCTACTGGCTCGCTATAGGCTCAGGTCACTCAGACGGATCCTATCGTTACTACTACGACAGTACCTGTTCCTGCCGTTCAGACCCAGACAGTTACACAGCCACATGCTTCATCAGAGGGTCAGCCAGATAGCTCAGATTCTGAGGGCGATTCTCTCCACTTCATCATTACTCCGCGCACCTCGGCACCCGACACGACTCCGTCTGTCCCCCCATCAGATCCTTAGATTAGCTTTTTCTTTTGGCGCTTGATGCCAAAGGGGGAGAGAGTAGTTTCAGGGGGAGATTTGAGAGTTGTTTTTTCGTTTTTTTTCCTGTGTGCTACATTAATGCATCATGTTTAATTTTCAGTCATTGCATTCGTGTGACATGTCGTTGCGAGATAAACCTTGAGTCTTAATGTTTCATCCTGTTAGTGTTATCTCTTGTCACCGTTTTTAATTATAGCTCTAAGGTTGTGCTTCCGTGCCTTACTCCGATAAATTATGAGCTATATCCATTTGTGTACTAACGCCTTTGTCTTATCTTATGAGTACACTCTTTTGGCTTGGGACACATAAGCATTTCCTTTCACTTCTCTACTTAATTGCTTGTTGCTTATGTGTACCATGCATGTTCAAAAACCTCAACTCAAATCTTTCATATCTGAGTATTGTCATCAATCACCAAAAAGGGGGAGATTGAAAGCATCTAGGCCCCAAGGTTTGGTTTCGGCAATTGATAACAACGCTTTATTACCATGACTAACGTGTGTTTTGTAGAAACTTTGGTAAGTTAGGTCATGGAGGTTTTAACTGCTTTGGGCACCATGGTATTCATGCCCCTTGATGGAAATCGTTTCGGTTTTCAAAAGAGTGACGTCAAGATTAAGGACGGTTAGTTCCGGATGTCGAGGTGTTGAGAGACATTTGGAATAGTCGTTAGGATCTTCGTTTTTCTCTTTTGGCCGTACTATAAAGGGGGGCATGAGCGGGTAGCTTGACCTAGGCGAGTCCTATGTTTAGGTGTGGTGCACACTTGTTAAACTTGGCGCTAGGCAGCTCTAGAATAGCTCAAAGTTCAGTTGGGAGCAACTTGGTTCAAGTTGTGACGCTTTTCGGAGAGTTTCGGGTCATTTTCCAGTGACCGGACGCGGTCCTCGGCATGACCGGACGCGTCCGGTCAGTTCAGTTCCGCGGCTGGGGTTTCAGCTCTGAGCACCGGACGCGGTCCTCGCGAGGACCGGACACGGTGGTCAGAAGTCAACACGTGTCACTTAAGGGAAACACCCGATCGGACGCGACCTGGGTGTGATCGGCGCGTCCGGTCATAGTCCAGTAAGGTCCTGAGATGACCGGACGCGTCCGGTCATCACCCATCGGACGCGGTAGCGCGTCCGGTGCGAGTACAGTAAGCTCCACGCACGATCGGACGCGTCCGGTCATCCCTGACCGGCGCGTCCGGTCATTTAGGTGTTTTTCGGTTTTGACCGTTACGAGCGACCGGCGCGTCCGGTCAGTACGACCGGCGCGTCCGGTCAGCTCGAGTTTTGCTGAGTCAGCAGGTAACGGTTCGTTTCGTCTGTGGGGTGTATAAATACATCCCCACCACCTCTTTTAGAGGTCTCTTGCTCATTTGATCAGCTGATAAACACCTTTGAAGTGCAAGGTAGTGCAAGAGCACTAGTGAGGATAGAGATTTGAGAATCAAAGCTTGTGAGTTCCTCACTAGAGATTAGAGAGTAACAAGTGTGCATCCACTTTCTCATTTAGGCTCGTAGAGGTCAAGTGAGAGTTCTAGCTTGTTACTCTTGGTGATCGTCATCACCTAGACGGCTTGGTGGTGATTGGGAGTTTGGTGTTCATCCGGCGGAGCTTGTGGATGACCCAACTCATCTTGTGAGCGGTTGTGGGTGATTCACCGCGACGGAGTGTCGAAGAATCAACCCGTAGAGAGCACTTGATCCTTGCGCGGATCAAGGGGGAGCGACACCCTTGCGCGGGTGCTCCAACGAGGACTAGTGGGGAGTGGCGACTCTCCGATACCTCGGAAAAACATCGCCGTGTTCCTTGCCCCTTTACATTCAAGCATTTACTTTCTCGTATTTACTTACATTGCTTGTTTACATTCCTAGACTTGCCATGCTAGACTAGGATTGGAAACTAGGGTGCAAAACTTTGTTTCGGTAGACTCACTAGGAACACAAGTAGACACTAGGGGTGAATTCCAGCTTGTAGGATTTAATCCTTGCATTTATTTTTAGAAAAGCCCAATTCACCCCCCCTCTTGGGCATCTTGATCCTTTCAGTATCCATTGTTTTAGATATCTCAGACACTTACCCATTTTTTCCTAACTCTTTTTTTTTCTTTTTTATATAAATAACTTTTGCATAGCCCCATGTCTCTTTTCTGTATTAAAAACTTTTGAGAGATAGCAACAAGAACTTTGGAGTATTTATTTAGTGGGTATCCTATAAGGCATATTTTTAATTTTCTCCCAGTGTAGGAGTATAACATTTTTGGATGGATCTTGGTGGAAAGCATGTCTTTGTGCATACCCCTAGTGTAGAAGTAGTGCATATGTGTGTGGTGTGTATGTGATCTTGATTTTAAAAGCATGACAAACCTCTTATAAGGCATCAACAAAGCTTGACTGAACTCAACGCAAAGCAAGCAGCATATATGTGGAAGTATTCCTAGTCTAAATATTATATATGGCTTTGGTAGGAATTCAAGCTTTGTCATACACAAACTCATTATGTAAGATTTTTATGTTTTTTCAAAAGATAAATCTTTAGAACTCTAGTATCACTGGGAACAAGATAAACAGTGGCTCAGACCATCTCATATCATATCCATCAATTACCTAGACTTAGATCAAGCATATGCTACCCACGAGTTTCAAGTTCAGAGTAAATCCTTATATCAAAACAGTCATATCCAAAACTCAGGAGAATTCAAGGCTGAAAACTAAGTACTTGAAAGGATTTACGATAGAGCAACTATTCATTATTTCCATTATAAGAGATTATTCGAAGTCCTCTTTATTTTATTCAGCTCTTAAAAATAAATTAAAGCAAACTAGACACACCTTTTTTAAAATTTTACTAGATCACACATTATTATTATAAATGACTAATGCAAAGATAAATTTTTATTTTATTTTTCATTCATTATTTTTTTTTAAATATGAAATAAACTAAAAACTAAAATAAAGGGGAAAGAATACTTACCTGGATGCACGAGAGTGCTTCTGCCCCAAGCTAGCTCTTTCGATGAGGGTTCGGTATTGTAAGTCCTTCGAACTGGACTTATCCTTCTAAAGTTCATTGATCAAGTACCACGGTTTGCCCTAAAGACAAGGATTCTTGTGATGATGCATCTAATGGTGATGTCACCTTCTTCTACCAAACCTGTCTTGGTTTTGAGTTTTGAGTTTTGGTTTGATAGGTTCAAAACCTTCTATTGTAGACATTAGAGAGTCGACTGTCTTTCCCCACACTTTGCTTGAAGTGTCTCCTATTCATAAGACAAGGTAGGGATCAAGTGCATGGGCTCTGTTGGTGAGAAGACACCAACAGAACCAAAACTTTCCTTATTTTTCTCTAACCTTAGGCACATTGAATAATATAAAGTTAATGTTATGTTCTTTGTTTCATTATAACATGGGTGGTAAGATTAGAAGATTGAGTATGAATGTTGCATTTAAGTACATTAGGCCAAAAGGGTTGAGTTTCTTAACCCATAGAAGAATTGTCTATCTATGCATAATGTATCAATCTTTACATGATTATGACTATCATCTTCTAGAGATAAGATATGCAACTTTTAGCTCATTTGGTTAAGACTATGAGATCATGAAAATGGTGCTAGTAACAACCTTAAAGGACTAAACATGTTGAGTTAATCAGGTTTAATCAAGTAATGGAGTTGTAACCCAAACATGTTTGTTTCTTATTTATGTGCCTACCAGAATAAAGGAAAAAACTTTTAAAATGATGACCATTTACCTTAGAATGTTACCTTTGTCATTGGAGTATGATGACACCATATGACGAAGGGTAGATGACTCGTGATGGTCCTTTCCCTTCTTGTTCGAAGTTTTCCTTATTCGGTTAGTCTCGTATCTTGAGTTGTTCATGAGCTTCCTTTCTAGATTGCACCCTTTCTTTCTCATCCTTTTGTTATGCCATCTTTCTACTCTTTGATCTTTTGACACTTTGTTAGACCTTCCGCCTCACTCATTGTTTTATGTAGTGCTTTCATCTGCCTTTTTTACGCAAAGTTATTAGAGTTTGTCATATGTCTTTCTTCATCCCTGATTTAAATTCATCTTGTGACTTACCTAGATTGAATTGAGAGTTTCTTATAGAGGTTAGTCTAACAAAATAACCAGTATCTACTAAAGCATACTTTTGGCTCAAAAATTAATCTAGATACCACGTCTAATTTGATTTAGCAAGATATTTTAACCTAAGCACCATACTTAATTTAAAAAGCCTTTGGAAGTAAGATCAGCACACCTCTTGGTTCGAAAATCAAACTAAACACCTTGTCTAATTTGATTCAGAAAAATAGTTTAAACTAAGCACCATGCCTAATTTAAAAGGTGTATGAAAATACTTCAAAACCTATGCATATACTATAGCAGATAAAGGTAGCATGAAAGCATTGTAAAGATTTATTTAAGTGGAGATGAAAGAGCATAATTGTTATTTAGCAAGTTGAGCATGGCTTAAGGGTAGAGACAACCAAAACTAGCAACATGGCATAAGATTTTTTAGTTGATCCCCTAGACTTGAATTTTATAGCAAAATCAAGTTGGGATGATAGAACTCTCATGTGTGAATATGATTCAATGTTGCATGATGATTGGTTGGACATACCTGATGTTGTCATCCTTCATTCTTTTTGCTTCAAACCTGGAATGGTTAGTAACAAAAATACATAAAGAAATATGTTCAAAATTATATTTCTATACTCATTTCACAAGGGTATCACAGCAGAAGGTGAAAACTCATATTATCTCCTAAAAGTACTTGTTTTAGGATGAAAGCTTGTCCTTGGGAAACCTTCAAATTGTGCTTCAAGTTGGTAAAGTGGTTTTCCCTCCAACATCAACCTTTGGGTATCTATCTCAAGATTCACACAATGAGATCTATAATATTTATGATAAACATATGCATCTACAACCATCCTTTTAAAGTCTTTATGAACAGAGAGCATAAGGGGGTTGAAGATCTTGTGTGTGGCAATGTTGGAGAGACCAATTGATTCAGGAGATTTCACATGTGAACATGGATTTGATGAGGTGTTCATGAAATAACTTCCATGCTTACCGATGTTATGTTCCTTTTCAAGTTCTAAGGGTGTTTCTTCATCAATGTCTATAGGTGAAAACATTGTCTCCATCATTCAATGCCTATGACATTCATTGGATGTTTCATTGTCCAAGATTTCCCTCGGATTGGTGACTCTCGAGTTGATCTTGTCTAGGACCTCGTCCATACATTGAATGGCAACGACATATAAGTTCTTAATATCCTCCAGCCATTGTTGTTGCTCTCCTTGGTCTTCTTTATGGCCTCCATGACTCCTATGCTTCGGTTGTCTTAATGGATTTCTAGGTTCATCATAAGACTTAGGAGAAAGAGCATAAGATCAATCATCGGGGTTAAGGATGGGTTTGAATGAGACATCTAATGTGGATATAGAAGGGGAGAAGATAAGAATTGCTTCTAAATGACTTAGCTCTCCTATGGCGTCACTTGACATATCATCCTTGAATTCTTCCCAATGTCTTATATGGGAATATGACAATTTCTAAGAGATCCCTTCTTGAGAGGAATTAAATTATATTAGCTCGAAGGTCTCTTGTGGAACTGAAAGTTTAAGCTTTTCCCAAAATCAACATAAAAAACATCATCCTCACAAGAAATTTCAAAAGGTTAAATTTCTTCTTCCCTTAGAGGATTTTGGGGTATTGATGGTTCAGGATTGATAGCTAAATCTTAGGATTGAAGTGTTTGTGATTTGGCTATTCAAACTTCCTCTTCTTAATTGGGAGATGATTTCTTCTCTTTCTTAGGGAGTTTATTATGAATGCTAGTGTAGGGAGTCTTTCCACTAATTCTATCAAGCATAGACCTTGCTTCGCTAGCAGACAGATGAAGGAAAGCTCCTCTAGAGGCTGCGTCAAGGGATTCCATGGAATCCTTGCTGAGACCCATATAAAAATGCTGAAGAAGCATTATGTCTAGAATAGCAAGGTTCGGGCCAATGATGATGAGGTCTTTAAAATGATCCCACGATGTGTCAAGAGATTCATGTTCTAGTTGTCTAAAATTTAGAACCTTTTTCAAAGGCTAACCACTTTAAAGATGAGAAAAAAATATAAACAAAATTTAGAGCATAACATTTCCCAATCTCCTTGCATACTTCCTATGGTTTGACTATACCATGTTTTAGCTCTCCCGTTAATGAGAATAGAAACAACTTCCATCTTAAGGTATTGTCTGACATGCCAGCGATATGCAAGCATGCACAGGTCTGTTCAAACTCTTTTAGGTGTGAGTATGTGTTTTCATTGCCTTCTCCCAAGAAGGATTGATCCCAAATTAATTTTATTAAACATGTGCATAGCTCATAACAGGTGTTATGATAGGCTTTGAAGATTCTAGTGGCTTTAGGCTTGCGCTCGTAGGTTTAGCATATTGATAGATAGGAGTAGAATCCATGCTAAAAGAAAAAGTACAACAAAAGAAAGAATAAAAGATAAAATGTTAAGCTAGGCTCAAAGTTAATTCAGCAACCGTTTCTCCAGAAACAGCGCCAGAAAGCTTGTTGGTATAAATTAATGCACATAGAAAAATTCGCAAGCGCACAGATACCGTTATAGCTTTCACCCAAAAGTATTCCAAGTATCATATCCACAGGGAAATGTGTGAGACTAACTACAATCTAACTTAACTAAGGATAAGTCAAGATAAGATATATATGACAAGTACATGAGCATTGATAATGAATAGTTAATCACCTAGAGTACTCCTTTCTAAAACATTAGCATGACTAAGTAGAAATTAGAGAGATAATTCCTAAGTCATTCTTAATTACAAGTCAAAGCATACATTCATTAGTGCAATGACACCTAGTAGTCATGGCTGAGATCATCTTTATATCTACACATAAAGGATATTACTTAGGGAAGATTAAGAATAGAGCATGTTCTTTCTTCGTAACTGAACCCTATGTGTGCCTATATTCAGGGAGTGGACTACAAAGGACTCAATGGGAGTGTCACATTCGTGATCTACCACATGACCCAAAATATATAGGGTGTATCCACAGGTAAACAATGTATAATCACCACGCTTACACAATGTCTACCACTCACCCCGTGTATAATAGAGCGAGCGCTATACAAACTTATACATGGATATAATGATAAACTAGCTATACTAAGCGTATAATCAAAGTAGACGATGAACATTATATTGAAGAACATAAATAAGATGAATACTAGTATTGTCAAAACAATTGTACCAAGCATATAAAAGTAATTGAGATACAAAAGAGTGGGGATACAAAGATTATAACAAATCATGCTCTTGACAAGATCAGGAATCCAAGCGAAGTCTGCTTGCCTCTCTAACCTAGTTAGATATCCTCTAGATTGGAGCTCTAAGGATTAGGGTTTAGTCTCTATCTTCTGCTCTGACTTATGCCTGAGGGAGGGGGTAGGGGCTGCTATATATAGGCCAAGGTGGAGTAGGGCGTCATCGATCCACATTAACTCCCTCGATCACCATTGGATGAACCAACCTAAAACCACCTTAGAATCTATAGTGTAGATCGTAGGAAGGAGTACGAGGTGGTGGAGAGTGATTGGTGGGCCTAGGGGGCAGGCAGCCTATAGGTGGGGCCAGGTGGCCCCACCTGGTAGCTTCTCGGGCCTCGCCTCGGTGTATTGCCTTCTGGTGTCTTCTAGAACCTTCCCACGTCAGTATCGCCGTAAATAAATATGATTTACTTTGACAAATAGGTCCCCTTGATGGTTTTCTGATTAAATCCTCCTGCAGTCACAGATCCACCAAAACTCATGAAATTTATTAGTTTAAATCCCTGCACCTATGTTTGGTGATGGAATTAAGCATATATGCAGGTAATGTTGACAGTTTATAATTGGTAATAGTGACCGTCAACAGGCTCTCATTTGTGGTCTTCACCAACCCAAGAGGATGGCGACTTATGGGCTAGATGTTGAGTGTCCACATATTGATGATGGCACACACTTTGCACGATGGAAAAATTGGATGATAATTTTAAGTTTATTAGCCATCAAATGTGGTGGATCATAGATGTAGGTTTTTCTCATGCGTTGGACAGAAAGAATGCAACTAAGCGTAAAGGAAATACCTACATCTCAATTGCCAAGCTACTAATATTTTCTATCGATCTATGGAGGATAGCATATTTGGTGAGGTCATTGACATGAAATCTGCCCATGATATTTGGATTTATCTCAATGAGAAATATGGGACGATCTCCAATGATGATGATGAGGCCACCAAGGAGGAGGCGCATGAGTGTGTCAAGCATGACCACAATTTGGTGATTGTGGAAGATTGCTCCACCTCATGGTCAAGTGATGATGATGATCATTCTACCTCAAGTTCACTTGACAAGATTGATGATGTTGCCACAAGTGATGCACATGATGATTCTACCTCAAGTATACTTGGTGGTGATCTTGATGATGTTGGTTCATGCTCGAGCCATGATCATGATGCTACTACAAGCTCTCCTACATCACCACATTGCTTCATGTCACAAGGTGACACAAAGGTACAAAATGCTAATGTGGTTGATCATGTTGATTCATATGATGAGCTTGTAGATCGACTTTATAGCATGACTGAAGGGTCGAGATGGCGGACTAGAGGGGGGGTGAATAGTCCTTTCTAAAACTTAAACGCGTTGGCTAACCAAAACAAATGCGGAATTAAACTTATCGGTCTAGCCAAGACTACACCCCTCTATCTAAGTTCTCTAGCACCTTGCAAAGATCCTAATTAAGCAACTAAGGTGCTAAGCTTACCAAGAGCTCACCTAATCAATTCTAGAGCAAGGTCACACAAACCTATGCACTAGTACTTTGCCAAGCGAGGGAGCTCCTACACAACTAGTGAAGCAAAAGTACAAAGCTTAAGCTCGCTAGCAAAGCTCAATAACATGGCAACTAATGCCAAATTAGAGAGCGCAAAACACTTAGCTACACAAACTAAGCAATGTGACTAACAAGGTTACACAAACCAAATTAGTCACGCAAAGGGAGCTTCTAGCTACACAAGCAAGAAGACAACTAGCAAGCTACACAAGCAAACTAGTTACGAGAGCAACTACACAAGCACAAGTATATATGAAAGTAAATACAAGCTTGTGTTACACGAAGGCAAACCACCGAGAAGAGTAGACAATGTTGACACGGTGATTTTCTCCCGAGGTTCACTTGGTTGCCACCAAGCTACGTCCCCGTTGTGTCGACCAACACTTCGTGGTTCGGCGGCTAATCGGTCACACACCGAGCCTCTCAAAAGGCACCGCAAGAACCTACCATAAAGTGTGGTAGCTCAATGACACGCTCAACTAGAGTTGCTCTTCGCGATCCCCGCGGGGTGAGCACAATCCCCCTCACAAAGCTTCTCCGGAGCCTCGCACAATCTTCTTGCGAGCTTCGACGGAGCCACAAGCCACCAAGCCGTCTAGGAGGTGGCAACCTCCAAGAGTAACAAGCACCACCGGCTTGCAACACGATCACCTAGTGCCACACGATGCAATCTCTCAAAGCAACGCACTAGAATCGCTCTCTCACTCGATCCGATGAACACTATCAAGCATGAGTGAGTTAGAGGGCTCCCAAGCACTACCACACAAGTCACAAAGACTATAGTGTGCTCAGCTACCGGCCAAGGCCGGCCACACCATCTATTTATAGCTTCACAACGAAATAAAGCCGTTACCCCTTCACTGGGTCCTTTTCGGGATGACCGGACGCGGTGGTCAAAACTGACCGGACGCGGTGGTCAGTAGCGTGCTCCAACGGCTAGTTTTCGCGCGTACAAACTTGTATTGACCGGACGTGGTGGTCACTAATGGGACCGGACGCGGTGGTCGCAACGAAACAGCGAACAGAGAGGTTCCAGCAAGCTCCCGAAGTGACCGGACGCGTCCGGTCATCACTGACCGGACTCGCTGCAGCGTCCGGTCGTTTTCGCCCACGAAAAACACTGACCGGACGCGGTGGTCGCAGCTGACCGGACGCGGTGGTCGAAGCTGACCGGACGCGGTGGTCACGCGTCCGGTCACAGACCACCCTTCGGTAAAACGGCGATATCTCTTAGCTCCGAACTCCGATTTTGATGATCTTGGACATTTTGGAAAGCTTACTCAGAGGGCTACACAACCCACTAAAGCACTTGATCCAATTCACAATGGATCAAAGCAGTATTCCACTCTAAGAGCCATCCTAGTGTCCGAAGAACACCGAAAAACATTTCTCTCTTCTCTAAGTTGATCAACACCAACTCCAACACCTTCTCCTTTACAAATGTGCCAACACCACTATGTGTACACCACCATGTGCATATGTGTTAGCTTTTTACAAACATTTTCAAAGGGTTAGACACTCAACTTGCCTCGCCACTCGATCTTAACACGTATGCAAAGTTAGATCGCACGAGTGGCACTAGATGACCGATATGCAAACAAGTTTGCCCCTCTTGATAGTACGGCCATCTATCCTAAACTCGGTCATAAACTTCTCTACACACCTATGACCGGTGAAATGGAAATGCCCTAGGTTATACCTTTGCCTTGCGCATTCCACTCCATCTCCTCTGACGTTGATGCAACACATGCACCAACCATATCACAAATGATATGATCCACTTCATATCATCACGTAACCGTATTGGTTCATCGATCTTGACCTCACTTGCTTTTCACCGTTGCCTCGGTCCTTCGGTGCCAAGCCATCACACAACTTGCCCTTCACCCTAGCAACCGGTCCATCAAGCCAAGCCTCATCTTGATCTTCTCCACCTTGGTCACATGACTCCATGTCACGTCTCATATGTAATGAGCTCCTTCATGACACCATCACCTGTGGACTAATCTCCTGTGTATCTCACATAACCACATATTAGTCCACCTAAGTTGTCACTCAATTACCAAAACCAAACAATGACCTTTCAATCTCCCCCTTTTTGGTAATTGATGACAACTCTACAAAGGTATGGAAATTATGCTTTTTCAAGCTAGCACTTCACACAAGTGTAAATTGCTAACTTGTTTTGGATTTAATGTTACTTATCCAACATTTAAGCTCTATGTCAAGATTTGGATAAGCACCATAAAATCCGACTTGGTAGTGATAACTCCCCCTACATATGTGCTCAAATGGTTTGGTTTCAAGCTTGCACATATGCATAAATATGAAATTTGTGGGAGGGTTAGCACTACTAAGTGATGCTAAGGTGTATAGAATAAACCTTTGTAGCTTGATACCAATTAGTAGCTTGATACCATTTGAAAAACACAAGTTTGCCACCATCCTTAGCATCATGAGTAGCTAGACATCAAAAACACTAGAAACCTCGTGAGATCAACATTATAAGCAAGGTTCTATTTTTTGCATGATAATCATAAGTCTAGCTAACATCCTATGCATGCTAGTTATCAAATCATCATTCAAGTTCTATAACTAGCATACACCACACAAGCATGCATATTGAATTTTAAGAACTTATGCAATGCAAGCAAGCACATGAGTTATGCACATATCAAATGTAATCAATCAAAGTTCATGAGCTTGCTCCCCCTACTTGTATGCTTTCTTTGTCCAAGAATGTTTGATCCCCTTACATTCTTAAATGTTGCTCCCTCTTTGTTCATGTCTATGTCCAATATCATCTATCTCTCTCCCAAAGCAATCTCTCCTCAAAAGGAAATCTTGCGTATCTTTGTCCAACTTCTCCCCCTTTGTCATCAATTTCCATAAAAGGTGATCTTCTTAATTGATACAAAGACTTGCATTGGGGTAGATGGTTGAGACTTGAATATTGTATTTTTGATGGACACTACCACAGATGTTAGAATGACAAACTTTATAGTTGCTCTTGAGATTTCACATAGGATCTTTGACCTTGATACCAATCGGTGGGGCTCCTCCCCCTATGTCATAGCATGTGTCATTCACTTGAGATACCACTTGAAGATGAGGGTAGCATTGCTTGATTTGATCACTTAAAGTTGAGGATCACTTGTGAAACCATTGTCTTGCATGAATGATACCACGTGAAGATACCATGAGTAGAAATGTGATACCATTTGAAAGAATTTTCTAGTATGGATCCACTTTGAAGGATTTGACAATAATATTCATTTCTTGAACATTCACTATCTTCATGAGTACCACTTGTAAGATATCACTTGTAGATCATGATCTAGACACCACTAGTGAATACCACTTGGAAGATCGATTTGAGTCTAGATACCACTTGAAAAACTAGATATCCGATTGCATTTTTTTGTACTCTTATCATCATCATGAGCTTCTAGTATGACTTGAACTAAGTTGATTTGCCTAAGATCCCAAGTCCGGTTTGATCCAATGACAAGCTTCTTCACACCTCATGCTAAGGGTTATCTTGCCAATGTTGTACTTGTCACTTGTTAGCAATCCAAACTGGATCAAGTACTTGGGTTCACTAGCTCATGAACAAATTCATACACATACCACTAGATCATTTAAACAATTCAAGCAATAGTGGTAGGCTATGAATCTAAAATTTTTGTTTGTCATGCATGATCCTAATAAGCATGTACTATATGCACTAGCCGCATACTAGTAAGGAATGAAATGATCATGCACATTACAATGATACCTTTGCTATGTTGGAGTAGAGGATAGTCACATAGATTCCAATTCATTACTCCAATAGCAATGTGAAGTCCAATTTATAAGCTTGGTGAAGACCAATCATCATAGATAAATCCATTCTTCACCCCATATGAAATGAAAACCACTTATGATCAAGTGCACTATCTCTTGAGTTGTGGTTGGCTTGCTTCATCTTTTTGATCAATGCTTGCATGAGAGAACTACTTAGAATATTAATTGAATTGTAATGACTAACTCTCTTTTGGGTGTTGCTTGCTTTTCTTGATCAACCCTTTTGATTGTTTCAACTAAGCATCACAAGTTCCTCGGATCACCACTTCCATGTTAGCCTTCCAAGTCCTAAACTTGGTTTCACCTACACACGGCGGCAAGCCCCTCACTAGGGAGAAGTGACCTTTCTCCAAAGAACCACTCTTGATACTCACTTGAAATGATATAGTTTGATTGATCCAAATGATGAACTCAATCTTGATGAATAATCCTTGAATCTTTATTTGAGTCTAACTCTTTCTACTTGTTTAAGTCCTTTTCCTTCTACCAAATGATCTTCAATCATCACTAGAACTTAAACTTCACCTTCATCTTAAGTTTGATCTTGATCTTCAAATTGAGTACCAAATAAGTATACCAAGTATATTTCACAATACAAAAGTCTTGTACTCATTGCTTTTCATGCTTCTAGATCAATCCAAAATCAAACTTAGGTTCCTCAACCACTTATAAACATGTTTCCAACTTGAGGACCTTTCAATCAAAGTGACTCTAGATTAATCCAATGATTTTCACTTTTCTGGCAGATTCTGTACCCTTCAAAGAATAATTCATATCTCCCAATGTACAGATCTAAATGCCATAAAATTTGGTGGAGATGTGCTTCACTAAGTCATATAGCAACTGTAAAAATTTGAACTTCTTTTGACTTCTAGATTGCTACTAGATTTCAAATCTTCCACCACTGCTATATGCTGAAAACTGCTGCACTATAGCTGACAAGATGCACTCCAAAACCGAAGCATCTCTTATCCACTTCTCATGAAATTTCTACAGCATCTTCTTTCATAAGTGTAGAGCATGTATACCAAATTCCAAGCCAATCCAAATAGATTTGATCACTCAAACATGGCTAAGATCACTGCTAACTCAGATTTTTAATGTAGGACAGATTTCAATACATGAGCTATTCTTCATCAAATATGAATCAAACTTGAAACTAACTTGTTTGAATACTTTCACAAGACATATATCCATTCAATCCACTTACTAAATATCATCTCATGAATTTATTCAACACAAACCAATCCAAACTTGATTACTAAGCTTTTAATCCATTCAAACATCTCATAGCAAGCAACATTGCATATATATCCAATTCAATAAACTCATATGCACCCAAATGAAATGATCAACAAGAGATATACCTTGGTTAGCTTATGATCATCCAATAGCAAGCTTTCAACTTGAATATTTGCAAGCCATCAAATATATCTAATAAATCACCACAATTTTGATTATTGCACTTGTATGTTGTAGTACTTTGGACTTCACTCATTTTGACTTGGCATTAGGATTGGATATGCATTGAGCTTCATAACTTGACTCAATATATGATGAACAAAATAAAACCATTTGAATCAAGCCTCCAATGCCGATGGTACCTATAAACAATCATCCACTCTTCGATGGTACCCAAACTAGTTCGGGTCCTCTCAAATTAGGTGCAACATACTTAGGCATAGCCTTAGTATGAGTAGCAGGATGTTTTGCAATTTCAACCAATGAGGTACCATTGCCATCCTTTCTAAGCATATTAGTATTATCAATTGAAATAGGCTTAGAATTGTTACCTAGGGGACATGAATGAGCCATGTGTCCCCTTTCCCGGCATAAGTAGCAACTTCTTTTAGAGTGAGCCTTTTCTTCCTTGCTCATGTGTTGCTTCTCAATGCCTTGCCTCTTATGAGTTGCTTGAGCTTTCTTCTCAAGCTTGGTAGGACACCCCGAGACAAAGTGTCCCATATCTCCATACTTGAAGCACTTGATGTGAGCATGTACTTTCTTCTCGATTTGATTCTTGCTCATCATCTTGGCATCTTGGATTTGCATTGGATGCCTTGCTCTACCACCCCTTCTTGTTTTCTTCTTCTTTATCATCAAGTCACTAACATCTTCATGATTGATCTTGACTTTAGCTTGGGGCTTTGCTTTTGGCTCAACTTGAGACTTCCTAGTAGGGCAACACTTGGCAATATGTTCCACTTCATGGCATCGGTAGCACATGAGTTGGGATAGCTTCTTTGCATCTTGCTTCTTTATAATCTTGCCCTTGCTCTTGTTGTAGCCAATACCACTCTTATCACCATATCTTCTTTGATTGGTCATGATATGCTCAATGGCGATTTTAGAGTTGTAGCACCTCTCCAACTTGTTGCTCAAATTCTTCACTTCACTTTTGAGCTCATTGTTCTCCTTCAAAAGGTTAGTCTCACAAGACATAGAAGTAGAACAAGCATCTAATTGTGAAGAACATGGCATATATAATAAATCATCACAAGAGGTGGATACATGCTTCTTGCCTACATCACAAGGGTTAGTAATATGTAATTGATCATTTGACCCAAATGATGAGCTCTCACTAGATTTGGTTTTTTCATTAGAAGGCTTCTTAGTGAGTAAAGCATGTTCTAGTGCCAAATTATCATGAGCAACACTAAGTTCCTCATGAGCCAATTTTAGCTCCTCATGTGAACAAGTAGTAACATAAAGTAGATGCTTTTGTTGTTCACATGTGGTTTTTAGAAAAGAGTTTTCCTTTTCCAATTTACTTGCTTTTTCCATTTCTCTTTTTAAGGCTCTTGAGAGTTTATAAAGAAGCTCAAAATTTGGATCATCACAATTAACAACAAAACCACCAACATGTATCTTAGTGTTACCATGTGATGATATTGATGAGCTTGTTGAAGCATCACTCTCATAGCCATCATCTTCACCATCAAGTGTGCATGAAGTAGAATCATCACTTGCATCACTTGTGGCATTATCGTCATTCTTGTCAAGTGATCTTGTGGAATGATCATCATCATCATCACTTGACATTGAGGTGGAGCAATCCTCCACAACCACCTCGTTGTGGTCATGCTCAACATCCTCATGTACCTCCATGTGATCATCCTTCTTGAATTTTCCATCATCCCAAATTGAGGAGTCACAATAGTGATGCTTGAGCGCCGTCCACATGCTATGTGCACTTGAGAGACCCCTCACCTTGTCAAAAATCTCATCATTTAAAGCTTTGATTAGATAAAACTTAGCTTGTGCATCAAGTGTTCGGCAATCCTTTTGAGCTTGGGTACGGTTACCACACCCATCCAAGTCATGAGAAAAGCCAACAACTATGATCCACCAAAGCTTAGGGCCAAGAGCACGAAAATGATCAAGCATGTGATTTTTCCACCGTGCATAGTGAGTGCCATCAAAAATGTGTTCCACACAATCATCTAGCCCATAAGCCGCCATCCTCTCGGGTCGGTGAAGACCGCAAATGAGAGACCCGGCTCTGATACCAATTGAAGGGTCAAGATGGCGGACTAGAGGGGGGGTGAATAGTCCTTTCTAAAACTTAAACGCGTTGGCTAACCAAAACAAATGCGGAATTAAACTTATCGGTCTAGCCAAGACTACACCCCTCTATCTAAGTTCTCTAGCACCTTGCAAAGATCCTAATTAAGCAACTAAGGTGCTAAGCTTACCAAGAGCTCACCTAATCAATTCTAGAGCAAGGTCACACAAACCTATGCACTAGTACTTTGCCAAGCGAGGGAGCTCCTACACAACTAGTGAAGCAAAAGCACAAAGCTTAAGCTCGCTAGCAAAGCTCAATAACATGGCAACTAATGCCAAATTAGAGAGCGCAAAACACTTAGCTACACAAACTAAGCAATGTGACTAACAAGGTTACACAAACCAAATTAGTCACGCAAAGGGAGCTTCTAGCTACACAAGCAAGAAGACAACTAGCAAGCTACACAAGCAAACTAGTTACGAGAGCAACTACACAAGCACAAGTATATATGAAAGTAAATACAAGCTTGTGTTACACGAAGGCAAACCACCGAGAAGAGTAGACAATGTTGACACGGTGATTTTCTCCCGAGGTTCACTTGGTTGCCACCAAGCTACGTCCCCGTTGTGTCGACCAACACTTCGTGGTTCGGCGGCTAATCGGTCACACACCGAGCCTCTCAAAAGGCACCGCAAGAACCTACCATAAAGTGTGGTAGCTCAATGACACGCTCAACTAGAGTTGCTCTTCGCGATCCCCGCGGGGTGAGCACAATCCCCCTCACAAAGCTTCTCCGGAGCCTCGCACAATCTTCTTGCGAGCTTCGACGGAGCCACAAGCCACCAAGCCGTCTAGGAGGTGGCAACCTCCAAGAGTAACAAGCACCACCGGCTTGCAACACGATCACCTAGTGCCACACGATGCAATCTCTCAAAGCAACGCACTAGAATCGCTCTCTCACTCGATCCGATGAACACTATCAAGCATGAGTGAGTTAGAGGGCTCCCAAGCACTACCACACAAGTCACAAAGACTATAGTGTGCTCAGCTACCGGCCAAGGCCGGCCACACCATCTATTTATAGCTTCACAACGAAATAAAGCCGTTACCCCTTCACTGGGTCCTTTTCGGGATGACCGGACGCGGTGGTCAAAACTGATCGGACGCGGTGGTCAGTAGCGTGCTCCAACGGCTAGTTTTCGCGCGTACAAACTTGTATTGACCGGACGCGGTGGTCACTAATGGGACCGGACGCGGTGGTCGCAACGAAACAGCGAACAGAGAGGTTCCAGCAAGCTCCCGAAGTGACCGGACGCGTCCGGTCATCACTGACCGGACTCGCTGCAGCGTCCGGTCGTTTTCGCCCACGAAAAACACTGACCGGACGCGGTGGTCGCAGCTGACCGGACGCGGTGGTCGAAGCTGACCGGACGCGGTGGTCACGCGTCCGGTCACAGACCACCCTTCGGTAAAACGGCGATATCTCTTAGCTCCGAACTCCGATTTTGATGATCTTGGACATTTTGGAAAGCTTACTCAGAGGGCTACACAACCCACTAAAGCACTTGATCCAATTCACAATGGATCAAAGCAGTATTCCACTCTAAGAGCCATCCTAGTGTCCGAAGAACACCGAAAAACATTTCTCTCTTCTCTAAGTTGATCAACACCAACTCCAACACCTTCTCCTTTACAAATGTGCCAACACCACTATGTGTACACCACCATGTGCATATGTGTTAGCTTTTCACAAACATTTTCAAAGGGTTAGACACTCAACTTGCCTCGCCACTCGATCTTAACACGTATGCAAAGTTAGATCGCACGAGTGGCACTAGATGACCGATATGCAAACAAGTTTGCCCCTCTTGATAGTACGGCCATCTATCCTAAACTCGGTCATAAACTTCTCTACACACCTATGACCGGTGAAATGGAAATGCCCTAGGTTATACCTTTGCCTTGCGCATTCCACTCCATCTCCTCTGACGTTGATGCAACACATGCACCAACCATATCACAAATGATATGATCCACTTCATATCATCACGTAACCGTATTGGTTCATCGATCTTGACCTCACTTGCTTTTCACCGTTGCCTCGGTCCTTCGGTGCCAAGCCATCACACAACTTGCCCTTCACCCTAGCAACCGGTCCATCAAGCCAAGCCTCATCTTGATCTTCTCCACCTTGATCACATGACTCCATGTCATGTCTCATATGTAATGAGCTCCTTCATGACACCATCACCTGTGGACTAATCTCCTGTGTATCTCACATAACCACATATTAGTCCACCTAAGTTGTCACTCAATTACCAAAACCAAACAAGGACCTTTCAATGACCATGTCTTTAGAAAATGAGAAAGCTAAAACAATGAAATTGGAAAATGAAAATTACTTTCTAAAGAACTCATATGAAGAACATAAGCACTTACTTAATGTTCTTAAATCTTCACATGGTGAGCTAAAATTGACTCATAAGAAACTACTTGCATCTCATGAAGAATTATTAGAACAACATGCTTCTCTCATTAAAGTTTTTTCAAAGAAACTTAAAAAGAATGAGATCTCATCACATGAGTCAAGTGATCAATTGCAACATGTGACTAACTCTTATGATGTAGGGAAGAAGCATGTATCCACCTCTTGTGATGAATTATTAGATATGCCATGTTCTTCTTCTATATCTTGTGAGACTAACATTTTGAAGGTGAACAATGAGCTCAAAATAGAAGTGAAGAAATTGAGCAACAAGTTAGAGGTGCTACAACACTAAAGTCACCTTCGAGCACATGTTAACAAATCAAAGAAAGTATGATGATAAGAGTGACCTTGGCTTCAACAAGAGCATGACCAAGGGGTAGAGAAAAAGAGAGAAGGATGAAGAAGTTACTACAAAAGAAGCTCTGTCATTTCATGTGCTATAAATGCCATGAAGTGGGACATCTTGAAAAGGGTTGCCCTAACCTTGAGAAGCTCAAGTTGAAGAAAGAAGAAGAGAGGCTCAAGCATGTCAAGTGCTTCAAGTGCCACATATGGTGTCATCTCACCTCTATGTGCCCACCCAAGCAAGTGGTGAAGCAACAAGAAGAGCCTCAACCAAAGCCACAAGTTAAGCAAGAGGAAACATCTCAAGAGCAAATAAAGATCAACCATGAAGATGGTGGTGACTTGATGAAGAAGAAAAAAACAAGAAGGGATGGAAGAGTAAGGCATCCAATGCAAATTCAAGATGCCCAGATGATGAGCAAGACTCAAAATAAGGTGTATGCTCACATTAAATGCCATAGTTGTGACATATTGGGCCACCTAGATTTAGGTTGTCCAAACAAGCTTGAGAAGAAGGCTCAAGCAAACAAGAAGAAGCAAGGCAATGAGAAGCACCACATGAGCAAGGAAGAAAAAGCTCAATCGAAGAGCAAGGAAGAAAAGGCTCAATCGAAGAGGAAGTGATACTCAATGCAGGAAAGGGGACACATGGCACACTCATATCCCCTAGGTAATACTCCTAAGCCTATTTCAATTGATGATGATTCTATGCTTATGAAGGATGGCAATGATACCTTATTGGTTGAAATTGCAAAATATCCCGCTATTCATACTAAGGCTATGCCTAAGTATGTTGCTCCTAACTTGAGAGGACCCAAACTTATTTGGGTACCATCAAAAGGTGGATGAATGTGTGCAGGTACCATGGCATTGGAGGCTTGATTCAATTGATCTCACATTGTTCATCATATGTTGAGTCAAGTTATGAAGCTTAGTGCATATCCAAACCCAATGCCAAGTGAAAATTGAGTGAAGTCCAAGTGCTATCAGCATACAAGTGCAATGTTCACATTGTGGTTGGTTTATTGATATATTTGATGGCTTGCAAATATGAGAGCTGAAGCTTGAAAATTGAAAGATCATGAGCTAACCAAGGTATATCTCTTGTTGATCATTTCATTTAGGTGCATATGAGTTGATTGAATTGGATAAATATGCATATATTGCTTGTTATAAGATGTTTGAATGGATAAATTGATTAGTAGTCAAGTTTAGATTGATTTGTGTTAGATAAATTCATGAGATGACTTTTAGTAAGTGGATTGAATAGATATATGTCTTATGAAAATGTTTAAATAAGTTGATTTCAAGTTTGGTTCAATTTTATGAAGAATAGCTCAATAGTTGAAATCAGTCCTATATTTGAAAATCTAAGTGAGATGTGATCATAGTCATGTTTGAGTGATCAAATCTTGTTAGATTGGCTTGAAATTTGGTGTGCATGCTCTAGACTTATGGTATAAGATGTTTTATAAATTCCATGAGAATTGGATAAAAGATGCTTTGGTTTTGGAGTAGATCTTGTCAGCTATAGTGCAGCAGTTTTCAACATATAGTAGTGGTGGAAGAATTGAAATCTGGTAGCAATCTAGAAGTCAAATAAAGCTTAAATTTTATATCTACTAGATTACTTAGTGAAGAACGTCTCCACCAAATTTCATGGCTTTTGGATCTATACATTAGGAGACATGATTTTTTCTTTGAAGGGTACAGAATCTGCCAAACAGGTAACAATTATTGGATTGATTTGAAGTCACTTTGATTGAAAGGTCCTCAAGTTAGAAATATGTTTACAAGTATTTGAGATACCTAAGTTTGATTTTGGATTGATCTAGAAGCATGACAAGCAAAGAGTACAAGGCCATTTGATTGTAGAGTGTACTTGGCACACAATTGGTACTCAAATTGAAGATCAAGACCAAGCTCAAGATGAAGATGAAGTTTTAGTTCTAGTGACAATTGAAGATCTTTTGGTATAAAGAAAAGGACTTAAACAAGTAGAAAAAAGGACCTAAAGAAGGAATCAAGGTTACACATCAAGTTAAGTCCATCACTTGGATCAATCAATCAAGTTATTTCAAGTGAGTGCCAAGAATGGTTCTTTGGAGGGAGGTGACTTCTTCCTAGTGTAGGGGCTTGCTACCTATGTGTAGGTAAATCAAGTGTCATACTTGGAGGGCTAACATGGAAGTGGTGATCTGAGAGACATTTGAAATGCTTAGTTGAAGCAATCAATAGGATTGATCAAGAAAAGCAAGCAACACCCAAAAGAGAGCTAGTGATGGCAATTCAAGTGGTATTCTAGGTAGTTCTCTCTGCAAGCATTGATCAAAGGATGAAGCAAGCTAACCACAACAAGATAGTGCACTTGATCATTAGTGGTTCTTAATTCATATGGGTGAAGAATGGACTCTATCTATGATGATTGGTCTTCACCAAGCTTATAATTTGACTTCACATTGCTATTAGAGTAATGAATTAGAATCTATGTGACTATCCTCTACTCTAACATAGAAAATGTATCATTATAATGTGCATGATCATTTCATCCCTTAATAGTATACAGTTAGTGCATATAGTACATGCTTCATAGGATAAATTCATGACAAATGAAAATCTTTAAATTCATAGCCTACCACTATTGCTTGAATGATTAATTGAATCTAGTGGTAGTGTATGAATTTGTTCATGAGCTAGCGAACCTAAGTACTTGATTTAATTTGGATTGCTAACTAGTGACAAGTATAACATTAGCAAGATAATCCTTGAAAGAGGTGTGAAGAAGCTTGTCATTGGTTCAAACCGGACTTGGGAGCTTAGGCAAATCAATTTTGGTTCAAGCCAACTTAGAAGCTCATGATAAGTAACAAGAGTACAAGCACAAGACAACAATGCAAATGGATATCTAGTTTAAATTGTTTCAAGTGGTATCTAGACTCAAGTATTTTATCAAGAAATCACAAGTGATGTCTAGATCAACTCACAAGTGATACCCTACAAGTGGATCTCATGAAGAAAGCAATGGATCAAGAAATGGTTTTTATTGCCAAATCCAACAAGTGGTTCCATACTAGAATTTTTTTTCAAGTGGTATCACATCTACACATGGTATCAATCATGCAAGACTATGGTTCCACAAGTGATCCTTAATTTTAAGTGATCACCAAATGAAGAATGCATCACTCAAAAGAGCTCAAGTTTATCAAGTGGATGACCCATGCTATGACATAGGGAGAGGTGCCCCACCCATTGGTATCAAGGTCAAAGATCCTATGTGTGGTATCTCAAGAGCTATACAAAGTGGTGTCATTCCAACATATGTGGTGGTGTCCATAAAAAATGAAGATTCAAGTGTTAACCATCTACCCCAATGCTAGCCTTTGCATCAATGAGAAGCACACCTTTTATGGAAATTGATGACAAAGGGGGAGAGAGTGTATAGAGGTATTGAAAGCTTTGGGAGAGAGATTAAGGTTTGGACATGGACAATGGACAAAGAGGGAGCAACATTGAAGAATGTGAAGGGATCGAAATTCTTGGATAAGAGAAGCACACAAGTAGGGGGACCAAGCTTATGAACTTTGATTGATTACATTTGAAAGATGCATATTCATGTGCTTGCTTGCATTTGGCTTTAAATTTAAAATGCATGCTTGTGTGGTGTATGCTAGTTGTAGAACTTGAATGATGATTTGATAACTAGCATGCTTAGGATGGTAGCTAGACTTGTATTTCTATGCGTGGTACTAGAACCTTGCTTATAATATTGATCTCATGGGGTTTCTAGTATTTTTGTTTGTCTAGCTATTCATGGTGCTAAGGATGAATTTAAAGGTGCAACTCCGATTGGTATCACGCTTCAAAGGTTTACTCTATACACCTTTAACATCATTTGGTACTAATTATTCTCCCACAATTCTAGTCCATGCATATGTGCAAGCTTAGAACCAAACACTATAGCACATATGTAGGGGGAGCTAATACTACCAATTTAGGTTTGTGGTACTTGTCCAAAATCACTTACACATGGTAAAATTGCTTGGGCAAGAAACATGAATCCAAAAGTGCTTAATTTCCATATTTTTGTAGAGTTGTCATCAATTGCCAAAAAGGGGAGATTAAAAGGTCCTTATTTGGTTTTGGTAATTGAGTGACAACCTTAGGTGGACTAATTGTGGTTAATATGAGATACACAGGTGATTAGTCCATAGGTATATGTGTGTGAGCAACATATGCCATGGAGGTGAAAATAGCTTAGAGATGTTGCAAAGCTCACACATGTGATGATGGAGCTCGTTGCACATGAGACATGACATTGAGTCATGTGACTAAGGTGGAGAAGATCAAGACAAGACTTGGCTCGATGAACCAGTTGCAAGTGTGAAAGGCAAGTTGAGTGATGAGTTGATGCCGATGGACCGAGGCAATGGTGAAGAGCAAAATAAAGTCAAGATTGATGAACCAATATGGTCACGTGATGGTATGAAGTGGATCATATCATTTAGTGATTGGTTGGTGCATGTGTTGCATCAACACCGCAGGAGATGGAATGGCATGCACAAGGCAAAGGTATAAGCTAGGGCATTTTATTTCACTGGTCATTGACATGTAGAGAAGTTAATGACTGGGTTTAGGATAGATGACCGTACTATCAAGAGGGGCAAACTTGTTTGCATATCGGTCATCTAGTGCCACTTGAGCGATCTAACTTTACATACATGTTCAAATCGAGTGGCATGGTGAATTGAGTAACTAATCCTTTGAAAAATATTTGTGAAAATGCTAACGTACTTGCACTTGATGGGATACACTTGGTGGTTGTTGGAACATTTGCAAAAGAGAAGTTGTTGGAGTTGAATTGGATCAACTTGGAGAAGAGAAAACAGTTTTTTGGTGTACTCTAAAATATAGGATAGCTCTTGGATTGGAATTCTGCATTGATCCATTGTGCTTTGGATCAAATATGCAAGTGGGATGTGTAGTCTGTAACACCCCAGGTGTTTATCACCAATTAAGTGGTGGGTTTAAGATCAAACATGATAGATTAAATGGAGATGAGCCTACCCTAAAGTGGATGTTGCATCATTGCTTTACATATAGGTACCTTTTCAAATATATATGTTTGGGTGGTGTTATGGCAATATCTTCATGTGTCTCACATCACATTCTATCTATATTGATCCCTGAAAAAGTTTCATGAAGTTTGGAATCAAAAAGTCACATGAAATGATAAGTTATATGCTTGTTTGGATTATAACTGAAACATGCCTTACATCCCATGGGAACTAGTGTTTATGCAACATATAAATGCAACATGTGCAACAAACCTTTGCAACATGTGGAACAACCTAGGGAAACATGGGTAGCATGTATCTTGAAACAACCACATGAAACAACTATAGCATTTCACTGAATTCTATGTTTCAAGGCATGTGAGGCCTACACTTTTGTGCAACCTATGTATGGTGTGTATGTTTGGCCTCTACAACACCTTAACTACACTTAGGACACCTAATGGAACAATGTTCATGTTGATCATTTTGCCTAAATGTGCTCCTAAGTGATGGTTGACCATGTATGGACCCTAGAACACTTTTGTTTGACCATTTCAAAAGTGTGACCTAGAAGCTTTGCATGACTGTGCACCCTTTTACAAAGTTGTAGAGAATTTTATAAGGAACAAACTTTATTTAAGAGTCAAGTCATGAAAATGTGTGTAACATGATCAAAAAGGGCCCACAAGTCAGATTTGGGACTGTTTCCAACACTTAACAATTTTTAAAGCCCCGATTTCAGTGTCGTCGACATTGACATCCCACGTTCTCGAGTTTTTGCTAAGCAACTTAAATTGGTCCAAATACGAAAGTTGGAGCTTACATGATGGAGAAGAGCATACAAGAAGATGGCACCAATTGCAATTCATTTTGACCCCCCATTTTGGATTATTGCTCGTTGCTTTCAAATCACTGACATTGGCAACTTTGGAGCCATGTATCTCCTAAACCAAAACCCTAATGAGTAAAGTGTCTTAATAAAAATCATAGAGCATCATGTGGTCTTCGAACTTCATTTTGGGCCCAAGATCCAATTCGGCCCATATCCAGCCCAAAAACGGCCTCCAGGATGCCTCAAACTGCGCCCGCCACCTGTTCGGGGAAAGTCCTCCAAGGCGACAGGTGTCCCGAACGTGGCCGCCATGCACTTCTCCTTGCTGCCGCGCGTCCTCCTCTTTGCCGCGTGGTTGCGCCCTATGCCCACGGTAGCAGACGCCAAAGCCCTCGACTCGCCTCTCCACGATCCTAGCGTTCGTCCTTGCCTCTGCTCGCTTTCCTCCTCGTTCTGAGCCGAGCACAGACGCCGAGCCGCCATGGCCGATTCGAGCTCCAGCTCGAGCTTCCTGCCTACGCCATCCCGCCTCCCTTCCCTAAGCCAAGCGCGGCATCGCCTTCCCCGCCACACGCCAACCCTGATGGGCCCTTCCCGAGCTCCTCTCACCGCCGGGGAAGCATGGACACCGGTGCCATGGTCGCCGCAAGCCCCTGTGCTCGTGGCCAGGGCGCCACGACCCATCTCCCTGTCCCCTGTGGCCACCCTCTGGTGCGCCTCACTCCGGTGATGCCCCCGCACTTCTCCTCCTTGGCCCGCAACCCCCGGAGCATCACGTTTAAGAGAGCCGCCGCGGGTGAGCCGACTGCTCCCGTGGCCAGTCACCTACCGACCATCTCCCGCCACATTGCAACCACCCATGGGTGCGGACGGGCGTGGTGATGCTCTGCCGCCATCGCTCGCCATAGGAGCGCCGCCCGGCTAGCCGGAGATTGGCCGGCAGGCAAGCCACCGTCGCCTCCTCTGTTTTCCTCGTCGGCCGGAGGAAGAAGAGGATCGGCTCCCTCTCTTTAGTCTTTCTCTGGGGATGACAGGTGGGGCCATCTAGGCAGTGGGTCCCACATGTCGGTTATGTGGTGATGGGCTTGGGTACCGAATCGGGTGCGCATAGCAAAGTCAGTTAGGGTTAGGAAATGCTGATTTTGAATTTTTGATTTTGTGTAAATCTTCTAAATTCCATAGTTCATGCTAGATAAGTCCAAAAATAGCAAATGTAGACTTTTTGGAAACCTTGAGAAATGATCTATGCAATAGAGTCATAAATTGTTAGGTGTTTGTAGATGTTTTTCTGATGTTTTTATTTAAGCTTTAAAAATGCTCTAAAATGCTTATAAACTTGACCAGAGCCATATCTTGAGTTTTAGAACCCCAAAAATAGTGATTCTTGTTTAGTTAATTTTGTGATGACATGTACTTGCTAGGAAAAATATTAAACACACTACTTGTTCACTGTTTTCTTAAAGTTTTGTTTGGACCTTGATAAATAAGGAATCTATATTATTTTGCTTGTCATTTTATATCTTGAGTTGTGATGCTCCAAATGATGTGAAATTTTTATGGTAGGTTTGTCATGATGTGGATGTACTGTGGTATAAATTTCATGGTCATTTATTACTGTATGCTCAAGTTATTGATTTAACTTGTTTATAGCTTGATAAATAGCTTATAAATAATATATAAATGATAAAATAGAAAATGTTGTTCCATTACCTTAGTATGATGTTTCTATATCATATTGATTCATAATATGGCCTTGTGTTCACAGAAAATATTGAGTTTTAGGTTTTACTTGCTCTCACATGATTTATTGCAATAGCTATTTGTCTTTTTCATAGAGGTTGATATACTTGCCCAAATGGATTGAAATTTGGACAGTAGACTTTTGGTAGCATTTGTAGACCACTGTAATTTTGGTAGAATTTATTGTGCACTTTGGATATGTGTTCATAATTCCACCTAATTCTCTAAGTAAATTAAGAAAATCTATTAAAAGAATTTATTTAGTAATTGACACTATGTTTTATGGTGTTCATTAGTCATGTATGAAATGTTGGTAAAGTTGATTTTGTCCAAATATATGTTTGCAACATAAGTTAATAATTATTTCTTGCAAATGAGGTTTCTGGACAGATCTGAGAACTTAGCAAAGTTCTTCAAGATAATGTGCTTTGTGGTAAAACTTATTTATACAAAAGTTGTAGATAATTTATGTATATAGCTGCTTTTAAAATTTGGTGGCTTTTGGCCATATGGTTTAGAAACTACAGCTGTTCTAAGTTGGGTTCAGATTTACGTTGCTCTCTGTCCTTCCAGGACATATTTTGTACCTTCTGTATTTCGACCTGGTAAATGTTAGAATCAGGTTTAGATGTTTATAAATGAAATGTGGACAATTTCATAGGCTTTCTATGATGTCTTCTTGCAAGTCATTTGGATTTGTAGAACTTCAGATATGATTGATTTACCCAGCTACTGCATGTATGTTCAGAATTGTGAAAATACATGATTGCTTGGTTACTTTGTTTGTGTATTGCTAAGTGTGATTCTTGTCTTTGGTGATTAAGCTATTACACCTAAGACTTTGTAAATCTTATGTCATGCTTGGTATTGCTTTCTTTGCTATTTAAGCATGTTTGTTTGTGTAAGGTTACTTAAGTAATGTGATGTGCTTACGTGTCTTTACTATAACCTTATACTTGCCTTGATTAACGTGTGATGCATCATCTATTGCATTTCCTTATATTCGTGCACTTGCATCTTGCATTTCATTTAGGTACGCTAGATGCACCACGTGAAGGACGTGTTGTGGAGCCAAACCCGAAGATGGAGTTGGTGGATCCATCCCGAAGATCGAAGGACCAGACAAGTGGTAGATTGGAAGATGCTCGCCAAGCGAACTCATCTGACATACTCTAACTTGAGTCGGATCCCAGGCAAGCCTCGGAGCATTATAAGCCTCCTATCTTTAAAGCAATTAATTCTATATATGTTATAAGTATTGCTGCATTAAGTGATAGGAGTTGGTTGGAAACCCTTGCTACATTATATCATTCCTTGTCCAGATATATGAATCCTTGAATCCTACATAGATTAGGATCGAGTAGATGCTTAGCCCTGCTTTAAGCGGTAGAAGTCAGGTGATTTCCTGTCACCTGCGAGATATAGGGATATTCATATATGGCACGGTTGGCTATATTTGCTATCATGGAAAGGAATCATGTGTTAATAAAATAAAATAAGACCGGGCGGGATGACGATAGTGAAGCAACAAGGCATGGAGGTCTTGGGTGTGAATCTATCCCCGTCTGAGTCGTTTAAGGATCGATTCGCTGTACATCCTTGAGTCATGTTGAACGCAGTCTAACACTTAGTTGGCCGGATAAGTCGTTCCGACCGCGAAGCCGAGTAATGTGATTCAGGCCAGGAATCGAATGGTAGGTTGCTTCTTGGAGGAGAGAAAGGATGTGCTTGGGGACATTGGCGTGAGACCAAGGGGGGTTAGAGTCCCTATCACCTGGCAGAGTGTCGCCCTTGGGGTCGCGACATCATTCGGACCCGCGATTCCTGAATCATATGACAAGGTGGCCTGTGCGACCCTGGCAGGGGTCTGCACGGTGAGTGTTAGAAATACCCCTCCAGCTGGATAGGAATTCGATTCGAATCGCCGTCGCTCCCGGTTAGTGAGCACTTACTTGAGCAGCGGCAACGTAGATTCAATTAAATTGAACGGATGGTTAATTGGATCACGATGGAAAGGTTGCCTCAATTTATACCTGCTATGGTTAATATTGTTTGCTCCTAATAAAGTGAGTGCTCTAGTACAGGTTCTAAAATAGATGACAGGTTAATGATAATTAACTTGATGCTCCAGCATTAATGATTACTTATCCATAATAAGCTTTTATGCAAAATGTTGTCAAGCTAGCCCACTTTATATCGGCCTTGCATGATCCTTGGTGTCACCTTATTTCTGGTTTCTGACGGGTAAGTCTAGCTGAGTACCTTCTCGTACTCAGGGTTTTATCCCCACTTGTTGCAGGTTATGATGTATCATGGCGATTGCAAGAGTTGGATGGCTCCTGCCATAGAGGCGGAGTGTGATCATGGGCATGATCCTTCTGAGCTACCTTATCTCTAATGCTTTTGTTGGAAGTCGACCGTGGTACTGGCATGTATTTGAAATAAGATTTATGTTAGTTTTAAATTACCTTGCTTCCGCTACTTTTGAACTTAAGTTGTAATAACTATGTTGAACTCCGATGTATATTGAATTACTTGTGAAATGATTATAACATGTGACTTGTTATGTTGAATCACTACGATCTTGGCTTGTATGTTGGTTGGTTTGAAATCCCTCGTGATTTCATTGGACTACCGGAGTTATATGGGCTCAAGTGCGAGAATTTGATCATTTCGGTGATTGTTTTTGTACTTGTGCTCTTATAATTTGGACGGTTCCGTTACAGCTGGTATCGGAGCAAGATTCAACATTAAACTTGTCATATGTGTATTTAAAACAAAGGTTTTGTTTTATAAAATCAGTTTTATCAACTTATAGTTATATATAGGTTTGTCAAATCTAAATTTTAAACCTAAGTATGCCAGTGGTCAATTTCCTTACGCCCATATAAGGATTATTAGGTGGCTAATATAAGTCCTAACTTGGGGGTTTTCATTTATGCATCTACGCCCAGGACAAGGTATGTATGTGTGATAACTCTCCCACACTATGCTACCTAGTGTGTCAGATTAGGGGTAGCCTTCATATATGAAATAGCCATATATGTTGCTAGTTTACTTTTATGCAACGTCGCACCTACGCTCAGGTAAGTGTGAGTTGTGAGAGCATGACCGTATAACCTGCGGTCTAGGGGAGAGCTAGTTTTGGTTACTGGATTATTTACATGTTACACACATGTATATATGAAGGTACTTAATTGTGGGGGATCGAATGATTCGGGTAGTTTTGGTGCTACATGTATATATACGGGGTATATGTACATGGGAGTACTTAGAATTTTACTTCTCTGCTTTCATTGTGTGCTATATTGGGAAATGTTGGGCTGCAATGAAAATTTTATGCAGGTACGCTAACCACGAATGCGTAAGTCGAATGTAGCGTCGACTAGCTATATATCGAGAGAGTGCGTGTTATGCCACCGACATAGAACGTGATTGCCACCTTAGGTTGGCAATCTTGTGAGGACGAAGCATGCATTATCATGATTGTTGCTTTATGCATAGCTATGCTCCTCTCACCCTTGTTCGATATTAAGTGACTTGTGATTGATGTTATGTAGTATCTTCCTTGTGTGGAGTTAGACAGGAATGCCTTGTTCAATGTTACTTGAATAGAAAGTGCTTGATAAAAGTGTGTGCTTAGCCTTGCTAGAAATAATTGTGGATTCTCATGAATGAATTATATTTGTGTTGGTCTAAGGTAACAAAAATTTAGAGCTACTAGAATAACATGTTTGTACGCTCTCTTGTTAAGAACAAAGGCAAACTTTGTTTTGCTTGTTGCACGTTGGCTGCTAGAATGATTGCTGTTGTGGTGATGCTTTCGTGGTCATCATGGTGTTTTCTGTAGTTATGGAGAATACCAAAGTTGTAGCTAACTTACTTATTTGGCTTGTCCTAAAATTTCATGACCCTAGGCCTTATGGCTTGGGAGTTATAAATTTTAGAAGTTTGTTGTCAGAATCTGCTCATGTTCAGAACAGATCTGAATGTTTGCTTTATTTGACCTAGGTTATTATAGAATCATGTCTTGGAAATATTAGAGGAAGTGTAGTACTTTTGCTAAGCTTTCCAAAATGCTAAAGATCACTACTTTTGATGGGGTAAGTCACCAGTTATGAGCTTGTGAAGTTGAATGACAGAATCTGTCCAAACCTGGACAGAAATGTCTTCTTTGTGTTGATTAACCTTGTTAGCTGTAGAATCATATTAATATGATATTAAGAAAGTTATAGACAACTTAATAAGCTTTACATAAAGTTAAGGCTCAGCCTTGTTGTGTCTCTAGAACTCCAGTTATGCATTTTTGAAGTTCTTGTCAGTTTTCTGTCCATATTGGTACAGATCTGAAACATTAGCATTTTTGGTCATGTTAATCTATGAATTTGCTTTTGTTATGAATAACTAAAGTGTAGTCATCTTCCTGAGCTTTCTAGAAAGTCTAGGATCACCTTTGTGAGATGTCTACAATCTCAGTTATAGTTGAAACAAGTAACTACTGTGCTGCTGTCCAGATTCTATGCACATGCTAAGTTGGCTTCCTTAGCTAGCATTGTTTTGAGCTAAACTTGTAGTTAGTTCATGCTTGAGATAAATGCTTATTTTGGGTGAGCCTTGTGCTAGTATTGGTTGCTTAAGCTCAATCGTTTGAATTTTCTCAAATGTCTGCTTGACTGTGATGTTGAATGTATGCTTGTTGTCTAGGTAGTGCCCTAGTTGTCACCTCGTTTGTCCTCGGTGAGCATACGAGTATCGCATAAGCTTTATCCTAGAACAACGTTCACGTACGTAATTGTATGGTTGTTGTCTTCCATTAGGTTCTCTATCTTAAGAGCCTGAGCCTGTAGACTCGGTGGTTAGTCCTTGAATGTTTGTATCCATGCCTTTACTTGACCGAAAGCCCAAAGTTTAGTTCTCATATATAGGTTTGCATAAGCCGTTGATGTTTTGCAACCCTTTTTGTGAAGACCCTTATCAACTGACCAACCAAGTTAACTTTTATCAACGCTAGCCTTTGACCATGGTTCGTACGTTGCCAGTTATGGAGACCGTACCCAAATCCATGTTGGACCTTCCGGTTACCTCTCCTAAAGGTTAGCTAGTGTGACGCAATGTCTCTCTGCTATGGCCTCTAAATTGTGTGCTTGCAAATTCGTGCATCTACCTTGATAACCCAATTTGTGCATTTGAAATTCCTCATCGGACGTATGTTCAGTAATGGTGTTACGATTAGCATTCTATGGTGCCGCGACGAAACCTAGGGCCTCCTTGTGACCGGCCGGCACATGGTTATGCTACTGGGCACGCGCTGGTATCGAGGTTGCTAGTCATAGCCCATTATGGAACTACATCGATGTGGATTTTCTTGTGAGATGTTCCTTGGTTATCTCTCCATATCGTATCGTAAGATCCATATCTTAGACCGATAGTAGTGGAGCTTCCTTCTGAAGTTGCTAAGAGGATAACCTTTGAAGAACTGGTCACCGACATAAACATTAACAGACTGCAATAGGTGGTAGACAAGTAACTTTGCTTAGTTGTCCCTATATTGACAACCACCATCTAGTGAGTAAAGTATCTCATCTCTGTTGGATAAGAACCGATGGTCACATTACGCAAGTCTTAACCTTTGTATGCATAATGACCATACCATTGAGATCAACCATCTCTGGTGAGACTCCGTATCTGCTGACTTCAATGGCAACCATCTTCTTTGTATCAACCGCAATTTTTGTGATCAAGAATGAAGATTTGGAACTTTTTAGTGTTGAGAGACAACTAATTAGTTACCAATAGGAAGGTTAATCTCCAGCTAGGTAACGACTCTTTGGTAGCTATGAAGGCTATGTCTTACAGAGCAATAACCAACAAGAAGTTAATCAACTAGCCAACAACTTGAGTGATACTCTATCTTCCGGAGCCATTATGATCAAGTCAATTCCATCTTGGACAATCACACAGATAGTGCAAGATGTTCTATCAGCTAAGGTGAAGAAGTAGATAAAGTATGTGTTTTGCCTTGCAAAAGTAACCCGCAAGTTCAAAGCGTGTGCATCCTCGAATTGATATGTAATTTAATAGTCGAGATCTGCTGTTGGATGACCCTTTGAGGTCTCACAGATACTAGTTTACACTCTTTCATTTGCTTTTGCTTTCTCGTATCCCTAATGTACGAGCAGCCTTGGTTTCTACAAATCAATGTATGCCATCGCGAAACAAAAGCAATTTGAAAAGTGTCAAACAACAGATTTTCCATCTTGGAGCTGCTGTTTGATCATAAAAAGGAAGCCTCAAGGTGAAAGTTGGCCTGACAAAGTTGTTATGCTGCACGTCAACTCAACTTACAGTGCAACTAAGTAATAAAGGAAAATTTTTACTCAATCGCTTGGTGGTAGACTACTCCCCGCGGTTAAGTGAATAAGTACAACTTTTGTTGTCCTTAAGGCCTCGTTACATCTTTCTTTGGGAATTATTTTCCAATAATGACATACTTTGGTACCTTATACATGTTTTTACCAAGAGGTTGCATCTGATTCAACCCAGATAACTGTTATCTTTGGATAAAAGAATCTTTAAGATAACTGTTGGCAGAAATACGAAGCCGACAGAGTCAGCTATCACATTCAATAACCCATCGATAGACTCAGATAATATAGTGTTGTCATCAGAGAAAGAGAACTGCACACATGGAACCTCAAGTAGTTTTCCATTAGTTGATATCGGAATGTTTGAACATTTACGACCAACCTAGACCCTGTCTATTGGTTAATAAGTATCCTATAACCTCAGAGGATGTTTGTCATCTATGATCTCACCTCATTTGGAAGGTTGCGCTCAAGCCATTCTGGTAGAAGGCTACTTTTCAAACTTTGTGAACATAGAGTCATTTCGACGAGTATACTTCTGAAGAGTTCGGTCTAGTGTAAAGTTCATACGGACCATGTTATGTTCATTAAAGAATCAAATGCTTGTGAGTGGTCACTCATGGACCAAATGATCTCCGTACATTGAGAATGCAGTAATGTGCTATCTGGGATTCCTCCCAAAGTAACAATGCTTCATGGAAGTCAATGAAGGAAATTCTTCAGACAAATTTTACCATGAAGAGGAAGTAACAGAAAGTGCCTGTGGCCAAAGTGTTCGCCGATGTTGAAGCTTTATAGCTGAATGCTATAGCAGATGTTGGGAACTAGATAACGTGTCTCTCTTCCTTAAAAGATCTTCCATTCCGAATCTCGGGACGCGATTCTTTTAAGGGGGGAGGGCTGTAACACCCTAGGTGTTTATCACCAATTAAGTGGTGGGTTTAAGATCAAACATGATAGATTAAATGGAGATGAGCCTACCCTAAAGTGGATGTTGCATCATTGCTTTACATATAGGTCCCTTTTCAAAGATATATGTTTGGGTGGTGTTATGGCAATATCTTCATGTGTCTCACATCACATTCTATCTATATTGATCCCTGAAAAAGTTTCATGAAGTTTGGAATCAAAAAGTCACATGAAATGATAAGTTATATGCTTGTTTGGATTATAACTGAAACATGCCTTACATCCCATGGGAACTAGTGTTTATGCAACATATAAATGCAACATGTGCAACAAACCTTTGCAACATGTGGAACAACCTAGGGAAACATGGGTAGCATGTATCTTGAAACAACCACATGAAACAACTATAGCATTTCACTGAATTCTATGTTTCAAGGCATGTGAGGCCTACACTTTTGTGCAACCTATGTATGGTGTGTATGTTTGGCCTCTACAACACCTTAACTACACTTAGGACACCTAATGGAACAATGTTCATGTTGATCATTTTGCCTAAATGTGCTCCTAAGTGATGGTTGACCATGTATGGACCCTGGAACACTTTTGTTTGACCATTTCAAAAGTGTGACCTAGAAGCTTTGCATGACTGTGCACCCTTTTACAAAGTTGTAGAGAATTTTATAAGGAACAAACTTTGTTTAAGAGTCAAGTCATGAAAATGTGTGTAACATGATCAAAAAGGGCCCACAAGTCAGATTTGGGACTGTTTCCAACACTTAACAATTTTTAAAGCCCCGATTTCAGTGTCGTCGACATTGACATCCCACGTTCTCGAGTTTTTGCTAAGCAACTTAAATTGGTCCAAATACGAAAGTTGGAGCTTACATGATGGAGAAGAGCATACAAGAAGATGGCACCAATTGCAATTCATTTTGACCCCCATTTTGGATTATTGCTCGTTGCTTTCAAATCACTGACATTGGCAACTTTGGAGCCATGTATCTCCTAAACCAAAACCCTAATGAGTAAAGTGTCTTAATAAAAATCATAGAGCATCATGTGGTCTTCGAACTTCATTTTGGGCCCAAGATCCAATTCGGCCCATATCTAGCCCAAAAACGGCCTCCAGGATGCCTCAAACTGCGCCCGCCACCTGTTCGGGGAAAGTCCTCCAAGGCGACAGGTGTCCCGAACGTGGCCGCCATGCACTTCTCCTTGCTGCCGCGCGTCCTCCTCTTTGCCGCGTGGTTGCGCCCTATGCCCACGATAGCAGACGCCAAAGCCCTCGACTCGCCTCTCCACGATCTTAGCGTTCGTCCTTGCCTCTGCTCGCTTTCCTCCTCGTTCTGAGCCGAGCACAGACGCCGAGCCGCCATGGCCGATTCAAGCTCCAGCTCGAGCTTCCTGCCTACGCCATCCCGCCTCCTTTCCCTAAGCCAAGCGTGGCATCGCCTTCCCCGCCACACGCCAACCCTGATGGGCCCTTCCCGAGCTCCTCTCACCGTCGGGGAAGCATGGACACCGGTGCCATGGTCGCCGCAAGCCCCTGTGCTCGTGGCCAGGGCGCCACGACCCATCTCCCTATCCCCTGTGGCCACCCTCTGGTGCGCCTCACTCCGGTGATGCCCCCGCACTTCTCCTCCTTGGCCCGCAACCCCCGGAGCATCACGTTTAAGAGAGCCGCCGCGGGTGAGCCGACTGCTCCCGTGGCCAGTCACCTACCGACCATCTCCCACCACATTGCAACCACCCATGGGTGCGGACGGGCGTGGTGATGCTCTGCCGCCATCGCTCGCCATAGGAGCGCCGCCCGGCTAGCCGGAGATCGGCCGGCAGGCAAGCCACCGTCGCCTCCTCTGTTTTCCTCGTCGGCCGGAGGAAGAAGAGGATCGGCTCCCTCTCTTTAGTCTTTCTCTGGGGATGACAGGTGGGGCCATCTAGGCAGTGGGTCCCACATGTCGGTTATGTGGTGATGGGCTTGGGTACCGAATCGGGTGCGCATAGCAAAGTCAGTTAGGGTTAGGAAATGCTGATTTTGAATTTTTGATTTTGTGTAAATCTTCTAAAT
Organism: Saccharum hybrid cultivar R570; assembly: GCA_038087645.1. Classification (NCBI taxonomy): domain Eukaryota; kingdom Viridiplantae; phylum Streptophyta; class Magnoliopsida; order Poales; family Poaceae; genus Saccharum; species Saccharum hybrid cultivar. Next base: position 16,302,161 of record JAQSUU010000551.1, on the reverse strand, counting down.
TCCATAGTTCATGCTAGATAAGTCCAAAAATAGCAAATGTAGACTTTTTGGAAACCTTGAGAAATGATCTATGCAATAGAGTCATAAATTGTTAGGTGTTTGTAGATGTTTTTCTGATGTTTTTATTTAAGCTTTAAAAATGCTCTAAAATGCTTATAAACTTGACCAGAGCCATATCTTGAGTTTTAGAACCCCAAAAATAGTGATTCTTGTTTAGTTAATTTTGTGATGACATGTACTTGCTAGGAAAAATATTAAACACACTACTTGTTCACTGTTTTCTTAAAGTTTTGTTTGGACCTTGATAAATAAGGAATCTATATTATTTTGCTTGTCATTTTATATCTTGAGTTGTGATGCTCCAAATGATGTGAAATTTTTATGGTAGGTTTGCCATGATGTGGATGTACTGTGGTATAAATTTCATGGTCATTTCTTACTGTATGCTCAAGTTATTGATTTAACTTGTTTATAGCTTGATAAATAGCTTATAAATAATATATAAATGATAAAATAGAAAATGTTGTTCCATTACCTTAGTATGATGTTTCTATATCATATTGATTCATAATATGGCCTTGTGTTCACAGAAAATATTGAGTTTTAGGTTTTACTTGCTCTCACATGATTTATTGCAATAGCTATTTGTCTTTTTCATAGAGGTTGATATACTTGCCCAAATGGATTTAAATTTGGACAGTAGACTTTTGGTAGCATTTGTAGACCACTGTAATTTTGGTAGAATTTATTGTGCAATTTGGATATGTGTTCATAATTCCACCTAATTCTCTAAGTAAATTAAGAAAATGTATTAAAAGAATTTATTTAGTAATTGACACTATGTTTTCTGGTGTTCATTAGTCATGTATGAAATGTTGGTAAAGTTGATTTTGTCCAAATATACGTTTGCAACATAAGTTAATAATTATTTCTTGCAAATGAGGTTTCTGGACAGATCTGAGAACTTAGCAAAGTTATTCAAGATAATGTGCTTTGTGGTAAAACTTATTTATACAAAAGTTGTAGATAATTTATGTATATAGCTGCTGTTAAAATTTGGTGGCTTTTGGCCATATGGTTTAGAAACTACAGCTGTTCTAAGTTGGGTTCAGATTTATGTTGCTCTCTGTCCTTCCAGGACATATTCTGTACCTTCTGTATTTCGACCTGGTAAATGTTAGAATCAGGTTTAGATGTTTATAAATGAAATGTGTACAATTTCATAAGCTTTCTATGATGTCTTCTTGCAAGTCATTTGGATTTGTAGAACTTCAGATATGATTGATTTACCCAGCTACTGCATGTATGTTCAGAATTGTGAAAATACATGATTGCTTGGTTACTTTGTTTGTGTATTGCTAAGTGTGATTCTTGTATTTGGTGATTAAGCTATTACACCTGAGACTTTGTAAATCTTATGTCATGCTTGGTATTGCTTTCTTTGCTATTTAAGCATGTTTGTTTGTGTAAGGTTACTTAAGTAATGTGATGTGCTTACGTGTCTTTACTATAACCTTATACTTGCCTTGATTAACGTGTGATGCATCATCTATTGCATTTCCTTATATTCATGCACTTGCATCTTGCATTTCATTTAGGTACGCTAGATGCACCACGTGAAGGACGTGTTGTGGAGCCAAACCCGAAGATGGAGTTGGTGGATCCATCCCGAAGATCGAAGGACCAGACAAGTGGTAGATTGGAAGATGCTCGCCAAGCGAACTCATCTGACATACTCTAACTTGAGTCGGATCCCAGGCAAGCCCCGGAGCATTATAAGCCTCCTATCTTTAAAGCAATTAATTCTATATATGTTATAAGTATTGCTGCATTAAGTAATAGGAGTTGGTTGGAAACCCTTGCTGCATTATATCATTCCTTGTCCAGATATATGAATCCTTGAATCCTACATAGATTAGGATCGAGTAGATGCTTAGCCCTGCTTTAAGCGGTAGAAGTCAGGTGATTTCCTGTCACCTGCGAGATATAGGGATATTCATATATGGCACGGTTGGCTATATTTGCTATCGTGGAAAGGAATCATGTGTTAATAAAATAAAATAAGACCGGGCGGGATGATGATAGTGAAGCAACAAGGCATGGAGGTCTTGGGTGTGAATCTATCCCCGTCTGAGTCGTTTAAGGACCGATTCGCTGTACGTCCTTGAGTCATGTTGAACGCAGTCTAACACTTAGTTGGCCGGATAAGTCGTTCCGACCGCGAAGCCGAGTAATGTGATTCAGGCCGGGAATCGAATGGTAGGTTGCTTCTTGGAGGAGAGAAAGGATGTGCTTGGGGACATTGGCGTGAGACCAAGGGGGGTTAGAGTCCCTATCACCTGGCAGAGTGTCGCCCTTGGGGTCGCGACATCATTCGGACCCGCGATTCCTGAATCATATGACAAGGTGGCCTGTGCGACCCTGGCAGGGGTCTGCACGGTGAGTGTTAGAAATACCCCTCCAGCTGGATAGGAATTCGATTCGAATCGCCGTCGCTCCCGGTTAGTGAGCACTTACTTGAGCAGCGGCAACGTAGATTCAATTAAATTGAACGGATGGTTAATTGGATCACGATGGAAAGGTTGCCTCAATTTATACCTGCTATGGTTAATATTGTTTGCTCCTAATAAAGTGAGTGCTCTAGTACAGGTTCTAAAATAGATGACAGGTTAATGATAATTAACTTGATGCTCTAGCTTTAATGATTACTTATCCATAATAAGCTTTTATGCAAAATGTTGTCAAGCTAGCCCACTTTATATCGGCCTTGCATGATCCTTGGTGTCACCTTATTTCTGGTTTCTGACGGGTAAGTCTAGCTGAGTACCTTCTCGTACTCAGGGTTTTATCCCCACTTGTTGCAGGTTATGATGTATCATGGCGATTGCAAGAGTTGGATGGCTCCTGCCATAGAGGCGGAGTGTGATCATGGGCATGATCCTTCTGAGCTACCTTATCTCTAATGCTTTTGTTGGAAGTCGACCGTGGTACTGGCATGTATTTGAAATAAGATTTATGTTAGTTTTAAATTACCTTGCTTCCGCTACTTTTGAACTTAAGTTGTAATAACTATGTTGAACTCCGATGTATATTGAATTACTTGTGAAATGGTTATAACATGTGACTTGTTATGTTGAATCACTACGATCTTGGCTTGTATGTTGGTTGGTTTGAAATCCCTCGTGATTTCATTGGACTACCGGAGTTATATAGGCTCAAGTGCGAGAATTTGATCATTTCGGTGATTGTTTTTGTACTTGTGCTCTTATAATTTGGACGGTTCCGTTACATAGTCCTCTGAGTAAGCTTTCCAAAATGTCCAAGATAATCAAAATTGAAGTTCGGAGCTAAGAGTTATAGCCATTTTTGCACTGAAAGGTCTGTGACCGGACACGTCCGGTCAGTACCTGCGAGTCCGGTTGAGAGTCTAGTCATTGTTTTTAACACGTCCAGGAGCGACCAAACGCATGGAGATTCCGGACAGTGATGACCTGATGCGTCCGATCATCAAAAGAGCTCTCTAGAACCTCTCTAAAAGTGACCGGACTCTGGGAGAGTCGAGTTCGGTCATAGGAGAAAGGTGAGTCTGGTTAGTTGTTCAGAGGCGCGTTGGTGACCGAACACGACATCGACGCGTCTGGTCGCTGGACCTAGATGCGTTCGGTTAGGAGTATGTGTGCGCGGTTACTAGCCATTGGTGAGCAACGGTCATCTTCGAACAGCGAGGCTACATGGATGCATCTTAGTGACTGGACTCTGGATCGGACTTTGGGGTGAGCCTAGTCAGTGAGACTGGTCATTGCGTAGAAATCAAGATGAAGGGGGTAATGGCTATTTTAGCCCTTGGAGCTGTAAACGGAGTGTGTGGCCGGCTTTGACACATGCTTAGCACCCTTGGAACTCAGTGTCCACGCTTGGGGAGTGCTAGGAGAGCCTCTAACTCACTCTTGCTTGATAGTGTTCATTTGATTGAGTGAGTGAGCGATTCTAGTTTGATTGCATCATGAGGTTGCATCGGGTTGTACTAGGTGATCGTGTTGCAAGCTGGTGGTGCTTATTACTCTTAGAGGTTGCCACCTCCTAGATGGCTTGGTGGCTTGCGACTCCGTTGAAGCACGTGAGAAGATTGTGCGGTGCTCTGGAGGAGAATTTGTGAGGGGGATTGTGCTCACCCCACGGGGATCGCAAAGAGCAACTCTAGTTGAGCGTGTCATTGAGCTACCTTCACTTTTGGGGTAGGTTCTTGTGGTGCCCGACGTGCGGGCTTGGCAAGTGATGCCAATTAGCCACTGAACCACCAAGTGAGCGGTCGACACAAAAGGGACGTAGCTTGGTGGCAACCAAGTGAACCTCGGGAGAAAAACCACCGTGTCAACATTGTCTTCATCATCTTATCAGTAGTTTGCATTCCGCGAAACACAAGCTTGTATTACTTTCGTATACATTGTGCTTGTGTAATTGCTCTTGTGACTAGTTTAGCTTTGGTAGCTTGCTAGTTGCCTTCTTGTTTGTGTAGCATAGAAGTAGCTCCCTTACGTGGCTAATTTGGTTTTAGTAACCTTGTTAGTCACATTTCTTAGTTTTTATAACTAAGTATTTTGCGCTCTCTAATTTGGCTTGTGTAGCCTTATTATTGAACATTGCTAGTGAGCTTAGGAGCTTTATACTTTTGCATCACTAGTTGTGTAGGAGCTCTACCGATTGCTTGAGTACTAGTGTATAAGTTTGTGTGATCTTACTCTAGAATTGATTAGATGAGCTCTACCTAGCCTGGCACCTTTGTTGCCTAATTAGGATCTTTTTAAGGTGCTTAAGAACATGGATAGAGGGGTGTAGTCTAGGCTAGACTGATAGTTTTAATTTCGCATTTGTTTCAGTTAACCAACATGATTTTTTTAGAAAGGATTATTCACCCCCCTCTAGTCCGCCATCTCAACCCTACAAGTTGTAGGAATATTATACCCACTATTTTGAAACACCCTTAAACATTCTAGCACAACATATTTTTTGTGCACTAATGTGGTGAGGTTGACCACTGCCCGTCCTATCGATGTATAAAACCAAACCTTCTTTGTTACCCACACTAGCGAGAATAGAAAAGCCAATTCGACATTGCGTGCATCCACCCTCTATAGGGAATGTATCAACATTGATGTAATCAACCCTAAAATTTGAGAGTCTCTATGAATCATGGTATAGGACGAATTGTCTACATTTAAGAATTATATATATCAGAAGAAAATATCTATAGAGGTGTCTTTAAAACATTTACTTACTATGCTTGGATATGGGTGCTATGCCATCCCCAATGTTGGTTGGAAGCCCAGATCATATGCATACTTACTTGGCAGATCCAGCGAAGGGAGTCCAACCATCTCTTTTCCTAAATTTATGTCAAGGAACAAAGTTAATTGCCATAACTTTATAACTTATGCTTATGCACGAACAAGGTCTGTTGACCCATGCTTTGCTACAAGCCATACAACTACTAAATTCAAAGTCAAAGTGTAGACAAATATTCCTCACATGCATTGAAGAGTTAACAAATATTCCAACAATTGTTTGGAAAATACAATTACAAGTATAGTCTTGCAAAATAAACCTAGACTAATCTATCAACCACAGTACCATATAGCAGAGAACAATAATGATAACTGAATAGTGATGATAATCATGCTGGGCGTTATTGGATTTCCACCCTTGTCCTGCTTCAAAACCTTAGCCTCCTACTTGCAAACCCCATGCTCGACCTTTTGCTCATATGTGTCACCTTTCATGTACGCACCAAATGCTATGATGGCTTCATCTTTGGTCTCAAATCTCTTATAGCAATTGTCATGAAACCCTGAGACTTGATTGTGATAGTCAGCCCATTGATGGTAAACACCGGGCTCTCTCCCGCAAAAAACAACATACCAAGGCATGGTCATCCTACTAGAACATCAATTAGTAGCAATCATGATGAAAAATTAGCCATGGCTAAGCCAAACGAGAGGCATCAGCCAGACGACATGAATGCGGGGCATGGTGGCGTGCGCGGGGCATGGGACGTGGCGACGCATGTGCGGGGCACGGGCCGCTGCGGCACGCACCGGCCACCGGCGGCAAGCACACGGGGCACGAGACGTGGCAGCGTGCGCATGGAACAGGATGCGGTGGCGCGTGGGGGGCATGGGTCGACGCAGCGTGCACTGGGCAACGGCGGGGTGCGTGTGGCAAGGGACGCGGCAGCGTGCGCGGGGCACGGGCCTACGGGCCATGGGTGGGCGGCGCGCGCACGGGCATAGGGCACCGGATCTAGCCGGGAGGCCACCGGCGGATGTTGCCATGGTTGAGTGTGGATGGGGGAGAGGAGGGGGAATGTGATTGCAGAGAGGACTCACTGTGGGGTGCGCATGCGGGGCATGGGCCGTCCGGGCTGCTCGACGGAGAAGGACGTGACGAAGGAAGGAGGCAGCGACGGTGACGATGAAAGGTGGCCGCGGAGGAGTGAGGCAGAGGTAGCCATTACTTAGAAAAGATCTGCTTCTTAATGTGTTACATAGGGGGTGATCTACACTGGCGTTTTAATAACCACCTGTGTTAAAGATTGACACTAGTGGTTTTTCTTAATTTGCCGCCAGTGGAAATAGGAAAATAAAATAAATAAGGGTGTCTCAGGTGTTACCACTGCGCTATGCTTCTGAGTTCGTTAGTATTTGTTTCAGAATTGTTTTAACCATAAAATGATTTGAAGAAATGACAGTTTCAAACATGATTTTGAGACACCAAATGATTTCTACTGGGAAGGTCATGAAAATAAAAGTTGTAGAATTTATCAAGATGTACAACTTTTATTTTGGTCATCTTTTCATGTCACTAAATTTAAACAATTCAAATTTTGAATTTCAAGAAATTACAGCTTCAAAAAAGAATTTGACACACCAAATGATTACAACTAAAAAAGTCATGAACATAAAAGTTATAGAACTCATAAAAATATATAACTTTTATTTTGGTCATCCCTTTACTTGATAGAGTTTTACTAAACATTGTTCATAAATCTATAAATCTCTCACATGGTTTCATAAACTATGTGAAACTATGTGAGAGATTTATGGTATTGTGAACAATGTTTACTAACACTTTATCAGATGAGGAGATGACCAAAATAAAAGTTGTAGAGGTCGATGAGTACTTCAAGTTTTATGTTCATGATTTTTTCATCTGAAATCATTTATGGCTTCAAAATGTTGATTGAATTTGTCATCTCTTCAAATTTAAATTTTGAGTTGTTCAAAAAAAGTCACATGGATAGATGACCAAAACAAAAGTTGTAGAGCTTGAAGAGTTCTACAACTTTTATGTTCACGACTTTTTGAGTTCAAATCTTTTGGTGACTCAAAATTTTGTTTGAAGTTGTCATTTATTGAAATTCAAAATTTGAATCATTCAAATTTAGTCACATGAAAAGATAACCGAAATAAATTGGTAGAGCATGATTTTAAAAAAAATTTAGGATAAAGAATCATCAAATTTGAAGTTAGTAGAGAGAGAAAGACTACTTACAAGTTTTAGGCAGGGATTAAAAAGAGAAATCACACTTGTTCATGATACTAACTCCAAATTTGATGATTCTTTTTCCTAAAATTTTCTAAAATCATGCTCTATCAATTTATTATGTTCTTACTGCTATTATTTGGAAACTTTTCATGTAGCTTTGTTTGAACAATTCAAATTTTGAATTTCAAGAAATAATAGTTTCAAACATGATTTTGTGACACCAAATGATTTCTACTGCAAATTCATGAAAATGAAAGTTGTAGAACTCATCAAGATCTATAACTTTTGTTTTGGTCATCTTTTCATGTAACTAAATTTGAACAATTCAAATTTTGAATTTCAAGAAATGAAAGCTTCAAACAAGAATTTGACAAACCGAATGATTGCTATTGAAAAAGTCATGAACATAAAACTTGAAGTACTCATCAAGCTCTACAACTTTTATTTTGGTCATTCCTTCATCTGACAAAGTGTTAGTAAACATTGTTCACAAATCCATAAATCTCTCACATAGTTACTCATCGAGCTCTACAACTTTTATTTTGATCATTCCTTCATCCGATAAAGTGTTAGTAAACATTGTTCACAAATCCATAAATCTCTCACAAATTCATAAAGGAATGATCAATATAAAGGTTATAGAGCTCGATGAGTACTTTAAGTTTTATGTTGACTTTTTTATTTGAAATCATTTATGGTTTCAAGAGGTTGTTTGAAGTTGTCGTTCAAACAAAGTCACATGGATAGATGACCAAAATAAAAGTTATAGACCTTGATGAGTTCTACAACTTTTATGTTCATGACTTTTTGAGTTCAAATCATTTGGTGACTCAAAATTTTGTTTGTAGTTGTTATTTGTTGAAATTCAAAATTTGAAATGTTCAAGTTTAGTCACATGAAAAGATAACCATAACAAAAGTTGTACATCTAGATGAGCTCTACAACTTTGATGTTTATAACATTTTCATTTTAGATTAAATTTAGTCACATTTTGAATTTGAATGGAATACATAAAAGAACTAAAATTAAAATGAAAAATATTTTTACAGGCAGTTGATAAGCCAACTCACCTGTACAAATGTCTGCTAATATATCCACGTGCCAACAGCCTCTGAAAATTTAAAGTCTGGTGGTGCATTCTTCTTGCCCGAGACACCGTTAGGCTGCCCAAGTTTTCCATCGCCGCCGCGATGTCCCTGCCTGAACCACACGCTGTCCTACCCCACACCTTGTCGTCCCTACCTGCGCCGCCAGAACCCACCTCGAAGCCTCGCTGTCTTGGCCGTAGCCCTGCCTCAGTGCTCCGCCATCTCGCTGTGCTGGAGCCCCACACCCTTGGAGCCGCGTCAGAGCCGGTCCGCCTTGGAGCCCCGCCGTCTTGGCCCTGCTGAAGCCCTACCTCGGCCTGCGTAGGAGCCCTACCTCGGAGCTATGTTGTCTTGCCTCACCGAAGCCACGCCGTCTCGGCATTAGCCCCACCCACCTTGGAGCCCCACCTCTGCCGCCTGCGCCGGAGCCCCGACTTGGACTCGGAGCCCCGCCATCTCATCGCATCCCTCGGAGTCCATCGGTGAAGGCATCTTCCCCGTCAGAGCCCGCAGCGAGGACTGCGCCGTCGTCTAGGTATACCGCTGCCGTCCAAGTCTACTCACGCATCGAGGTATGCATCTTGCCTCTGTGCTCCTGTCGTGTGCCATCACCCCATGCCACCGCGCGCTGCCTGCTCCCATGCCACCGTCGTGTGCTGCCTGCCCTCGCGTCGCCGCGCGCTACTGCACGCGCTCATGCCGCGGCATGCTGCCTGCCCCCGTGCCACCCCGCGCTGTCGCTCGCGTACTTGGGCCGGACGGATCATGGCTGGACCGCTCGATGGCCCATCTGGCACATTTTCCTGGGCCAAAACCCTAACCGGCCTATTAAGGGCTTGTTTCGATATTTTTACTTCTATATTATGTGTTGTAATCATAAAATTAATTCTAGGGTAGCTTTTTTGCTGTAAAAATAAATTAGTTCTAGGGTCAAATATTACTTTTATATTATACTTGTTATTAGTTGTACCTTATTTGATATAAAATAAATTAATTCTAGGGTAGCATTTTTTATATTGCTTAATTTATTGCAATAGTTTTTGTTATCCGATTCGTGTGGAATATTTACGGTAGCTTATTCATGCTATGTATGAAAATTTCATGTCCATTTGATACTAGATGCACATATATTTTCATGCTATGTATTTATATATTGTACATGCTGTTAAATAATGCTTATATAAAAATAAATCTTCACTAAATCAAAATTAGCTTGATGATTTCTCCAAACAATGGTGGTGAGGCGGGTGCCCAACCAAACAATGGTGATGAGGCGAGTGCCCAAGGATCAGACTCGCAGCACACCACCACCACCAGTGGATTGTGGAGTTCGCCGTCCGATCCGTGCCCTAGCATAGATAGGGCGGTTCGTCATGACAAAACCCGAGACCCTATTTACAATACAATAGAGGAGGAGGTACAATTTAATAAATTCAATGAAGGGCTACGAGGGGTTGTTATTCATATCTATACCTATGTACCGAATATATATATGACTGGTTGTTCTTCGTAGATAACTTTTCAATTGCATAACCAAACAAAGGAAGATGCATTAGATTCCATACCAGAGGCAACTGAGACCACCACCAAAGATAGGAAGTGAAAACGTGATGATCGGGGCGTAAACAGGTGGTCGGATCATACATATTCTGTTATAGAAATAATCCCAAAAGGAGAGCCCATACAACCTATAGAGGTGGTAGCTAAGTTTCAAAATGCCATCAGTTTCCTTGTTAGGGATAATCTTGACATCACAATCTCTAATTGGAAATCAGTGCCAAAGAAAACCAAAAAAGGGCTTGTGGAAAAGTTGAGAACAAGGCTTATTTTTCGAGGCGAGCGCGAGACACGAGCTGTCACAAAGGAGTATGCAATGAAGCAGTGTGCAATTAGCTTTCGTAACTGGAGGTCTGAATTGAATACCAAATTCATGAAGAAAGGCTTGAACGCAATGAATAAGTACCCGAAAATTCCAACAACTAAGTGGAAGACCTTTGTTGAGCAGAAGGCATCAGAAGAGTTCTTATCCCACCACCGCCTTGGCACTGGTGGTTATAAGCGTGCGATTCCCAAATGGCAGACATAAGAAGCTGCTAGGAAGGCGGCAGGGTTACCGGTGATGTTTGAGGAGGTACCCGAAAGGGCAGCAAACTGGCTTCGTGCGCGAAAACCATAAGAAAGTGAGTCTGGTTTGTCATGGTCAGATCCAATGACCGATGAAGCAGCCAAGAATATTTTGGTCGTGGTAGTAAAGTAGAAGTAAGGATCATTCAAGCCATCAAGAGAGAGGGACACCCTTAGTGTTGGTCTGGGTAATCCAGAGCACCCCGGTCGTGTGCAAGGCGTCTCGTCCCGGTTGGGCTGGAAGGAAGGATTTCCTCAGCATGCCGAGATGTACAGAAAACATGACCACTACAAGGAAGCTATGAGAGATATTTTTAAGGAGGAGGCTAAGCAAGAAATGAAACATATGTTGGTTGAAATTATGGCCAATCCTAATTCTGAGATAAGGCAACAATTGGCTAGTGTTTTGTCAAGTCAACATGTGCCCACAATGCAGCTGCCATAGATGATCACACAGACTCCACAGATGCAGATGGTCATCATGCAACCCATGGATTCTCCAATAGTTCCAAGCAGAATTGGATCTACGGCAAATAGGGAGCACTATGCAGTTGATGACATCGTCACACCGACAGCTTGCTCCCTAGTTCTATTGTATGGTATCACCAATGTCCGTACGATAGAAGTTGCCACCGGTATGGTGATCCCCAGTCATGACTATCACAACAAGAAAATGCCAGAAGAGTATTGCAGGGTAGAAGTGTTGACAATGGTTGAAGGACATAGGGATGACTTCGTAGGCATCCCCACTCCTGACGGTGTCGAGAAACTCAGTCAAGCTATCAACGAGTTCATCTTATGGCCTCGATGGGACATTAGGTTGAATGATCCTATTCCATCAATGCCATTTTCAGAGTGGATGATGAAGGAGGGTTCTCACATGCAACCTTGCCATCTCAAACCCCTTTAGAGCCTAAATCTGACCCAACATCTCTAAACCCACCATCTCGTAATGCACCACCATCACCAGAACCTAACCCACCACCACCATTTAGCCTCCACACCATCTCAGAGCCTCTACCTAGCCCACCACCATCGACAATCATGAATCCACCATCATCCCCGAGCAAGAAGGATGCCTCATTGGAACCTAAAGGCCATGTAGCTAAAGAAAACCCTAAGACTGTGCCAAAAATGGTTATGCCCTTCGGTAACGAGACATCACCGGGGATCATGAAGAAGTGGATGGCCGGATTTGCAAGGAGACCAAGCACACGTTCCATTACTAAAAAAGCTACCAGCAAGTCCGCCTCCAACAAGATCACCACACGAAAGCCAATAAGAGAGGATTACAATAATATCCTCACCGATACATATGTGCGATGGAGGTTGTATGACTGGTATATGAGAGCATCTTCGGTTGGGATCAATACCTTCAGCGCGGTTGTACCGCCACTAACTATTATGGGTGGCCCTAGCAAGGTTATGGTTGACTTCAAGGACATTTTGTTGATGTTTCACCTCGGCAAACTCGACGTCCAGCTCATGATCGTGTGGTGCCTGTAAGTGTCGCTCGTACATAATTATGTTTTATTATTGATATAATGTTAGGTCATATGAAGTATCATCTGACAAAGTCACACGCTTTACAGAATGCAATAAGCCGACCAGGACATGCAGTTTACTGAGGATCCGTTTGTTCACCAGGGGAAAAAGGTTGGGTATCTCGACCCGACTAGAATAAGCAAAAACGAGCACACAGTGGTTATGGGTCCTGATCATGACTTGTTTGTGGGCAAGACCGAGGCTGGAATAGCAAAAATTAGAGTGTAGGAGAAAGACAGGCAGGAAGTTGCAGTGGCCACCTACATAGGAAACGTGTTTCTTCAATACCAAGACAGGAGAATTATATGTGCACCATACATATTCAAGCATGTGTTGGTCGTAAACTCCCTTAATATTTTTTATTTACAAAGTTATTACTCTCTTAACAGGACCATTGGGTCTATATGTACATTTGGCTCTATGATGCACGGATTTTGGTCCTTGACTTCGCAGATTTCCCACAGTGCAGTTATCAAAAATTCATCGATATTTTACAACAGTAAATCGAGATTTGCATGTGTGCTTTTCCACATTTCTATACTATCTACGAGAGTTTGGATATGACTTGTTGAATTCTTTCGAGCTCTACAGGGCATACAAGTTTTATAAATTCAAGGATGGACTGTACGATTTAAAAAAAGCCAGAAAAACCGCTACTTGTGCAGACTAACTTTAAGGTAAATTTTAAATAAACATACATATTTGTCTTGTATATATGTATACGTAGCAACTATGTAACCACTTGCCAATTCTTATATAGTGCCACAAGCAAAACCACCAGGATCGGTGCACTGTGGGTACTATGTGTGCGAGTTTCTCAGAGAAAACGGGAGATACACCAACAACCCTAGCAAAGTAAGTGATAGTCATATGTCAAGTTTTGTCACTACTGATGCCTTCTTCGTATTGGTTAGTTGTAAATGTATAATGACTTATTATATTTTGCAGGTATACAAGTGTGATCCCACGAGTAGGTGCCTCCAGAATAAAGAGCTCATGAACATTTGCGAGGGCTTTAGCCAGTTCATCATGAAAGAAATAATTCATTTCGATGGAAGTATTTGATCTGGAGTCGGAATTAGCTCAACCACGGTACCGAGATCTCATAGATATTGCCAAGCTAGAGCTAAACCACAAGGATTATTAGAGGAGTACGTCATGGGACCGAGCTAGCTATGAGTGGAAGAAACTTTGTTTTATGTATACATTATTAGTGTGTGATGACTTTGGTAGACTGCAACAAATATTGCTTTTTTCATGCATGCAATAAATATAATTTTTTGCGATTTCTATTTGGATTTGTTTCAATTTGTATACAATAATTCACTGGTGGGAAATATATGGCGGGAAATAAAAATGATTCACTGGCGGGAAATATATGGCGCTAAATTTTGAATTTTTAAAAACAATTCACTGGCGGTTTTGCTAATAAACCACCTCTGGAAAAAAAGTATTCTAGAGGTGATAGATTTACGTCAACCGTCTGTGCTAAAACAGTTACACTGTCGGCTAACTTAAATGAACCACCAGTGCAAGTACTTTAACATTGGCGGTTTGTTTATGTCAACCGCCTGCGTAAATATTATTATCACTGGCGGTTGCCTTTGAGGAGCCACCAGTACAAATGTGTTAACACTGGCGGATCTTAGCTAACCGCCTGTAGTATTTTAGTTTTCCACTGGCCTTTTACACTGGCGGTTTGTTTAGACACTAGTAGAAATGCCTCTGGAACCATCAGTGCTGAGCTCCAGTGCACTAGTGCAACTCTAGCTAGACTCACCTTGCTCCACCTCAGTGTCCTTATCTTGCTTACTTGCTAGACTTCACAACTGTACACACGCCTCAAATCTAGCTTGTAAATACACCGAGAGATTTATAAAATCTGATTCTAACTGTATATATGGTGGTGTGTGTCTTGACTGTAATCATACTACAAAGGAAGTCAAACTGTAGTAGCGTATGCTATTATGCCCTAGTTCTGTCCTATACCACTAGCTCGATCTTCACTCGTGTGGTAGCATGTACCATGAATTTGTCTCAATAATGTAATAAGTGCGCTCGCGGACTAATCTATATCTAATAATATAATAATATTGATAAGTGAAATTTTTTCCTCTAGATTTTGGTCCATATAGTGTTGGCGTTGGCGATTTTTTTTTAGGAATTGGCGTTGGCGACTGATGAAGTTCCAAGTCAAAAGAGCACGAGGGCCCAGATCCCTGTGGGCCAGGTGGATCAAACGGGCCCAAGATCACCCACGCGTGCGAGCGGTCTGCAGCTTTACAACTCACCCCCAAGATTGCAAAAATTTGTATATTCCCAGCAACGATGGAGAGTTTGCTTTTAGCTACTAGGGCATGAACAAATTAAAAGTTATATGTCAAGAGAGTACTTTCAAATGCTCACTTCACTAATAGAGATCACAGGGTGACAAGGAGCAACGTCTCTTGCGCTAGTCACTCAACCATTAAACACTAGATAAAGGCATGTAGCGTTGTTAAAACGGCGTCCATCTCATTCCTTTAGTTGACTGTATATAAATAGTAGTAATAATTATGTGTGACCAAGTTGAGCGCTTATATAACGTTTATTTAAAGAGTTCTTTTATCATTTGTAAAAATTGACAGTAGAAATTAAACTCCCTGTAAGCATGTATCAAAAGTATATACCAAGGAAAAATAGAAAATGCACATGGTACACTCCTGCCGCACGACCGTTGTGCATGCGAGGAGATGGAACATTGTACAGAGCATATACCATTCAATAATTTCTTTGTGAAACAGTACGGACCCGACTAACCAGTGCTGTTAGTGTTGTGTGTGTGTGTGTATATATATATATATATATATATATATATATATATATATATATATATATATATATATATATATATATATATATATATATATATATATACTGAACAAAATTTAGTAATGTTCAATAGTCGCGTTTCAGTATTTTGTGGTACTGTGCGTAGTACTAACTGATACTGAACACGGTTCAGTAGTACTCAATATTTTTTAGGTTAGTTTTGGCTTGTGGTGTAGAATAATATTCTACATATATATATATATATATATATATATATATATATATATATATATATATATATATATATATATATATATATATATACCTTGCAGGAGAAGGGGATTATTGTAACATCTGATCCCATCCCATGGCCGTCTTCGTTGATCAGAACGAAGGATTATCTGATCGTGATATATATACTCTTGTATGTACTATACTTCTTCCGTCTTAAAATAAGTGTACATCTTATTTTTTTGAGAAGTCAAACATTTTTAAATTTAACTAAGTACACAGAAAATAATATCAATAGTTGTATCTCTAACTAAATTTATTATGCAAATATGAACTAATGTCAATCTAATGATACTTACTAGACATTATAAATATGATTTTTTTATATATATAGTTGGTCGAACTTAAAAATATTTGACTCCTTGCATTCATGTTGGGACATACTATATATGTTACAGAAAGTTTAGAGTACGTACGTACGTGCTGCGTGAGTCCCTTTTAAATGTTGCTATGATATTTGTGCGGTTTAAACTTTTTAAATTTGACTTGGTTTATAGAATCATAAGTAACATTTCTATTTTTAAATAAGTTGTACAAAAACATATGATCTATCTAATAATATTAATTATGTACCATAAATAGTAATACATTTTATATATGTTTGATTAAAGTTGAATATGTTTAATTTTTTACTAGAAAGTGACAACGATTGTTCAGAGGGAGTAGTACATGCGTGCACGTAGATTATAGAATAGAATAGAATATATAGAGAAAGTGGGGAACAATTGGCGACAAAAAGTACAATAAATAAAGGAGTGATAAATGGCGGGCCCGGCCGAGTCAGCGTTGGATGGACGTATCAGGCATCCCGGTACCGTTTCCACGTGGGCTAGGAGACCCACCTCCCGCCTGGCCCGTGGTCGCACCAGCACTGCCGGGCCCACCTCCCCGTACGTGGTATCTCATCATCATCAATCAATCAACAAAACTAAGGCCCTGTTTGATTTGGTTTTGGGTTTTTGTTAAAGTTTAACTCCCATCATATCAATGTTCTCTCAAATGTATGGAGTACTAAATGTAGACTAATTGCATGCATGTCGACACAGATTAGGAGTAATTTACGAGACGAATCTATTAAGCCTAATTAGTCCAAGATTGAAAACTTTTTGTCAAATAAGACGAAAGTGCTACAGTGTTTGTTAAACTTTGACTCCTCAAACCAAACACCCCTAAGCATTAAAATGCCTCACCTCCAGACGAAAATTTTGAATTCTGAAACTCATTACATCATAATTAATGTATACTTATTTGGTAGTACAAATATAAAAAATTTATATAAATTTTATTAAAACTTAAGATTGTTTGGCTCACCGTAAAGCGAGAACTATATTTTTCTAAGATAAAGGGAGTATAAACCTAAATCTGAACAAGTATTTGTTCTAGACTCATGTTTAGAATTGTATTTTTTTGGTACGGGTAGAGTAATGCCTTGTAAAAGTCAAAATCACGATTTATCTCAATTAATAAGAAATTCTAAAAATTCTGTGCACACCAATAGACTACTATTCCCTATTTCGAAATGCGGGTCATTTTAGTTTTTTTAATCTACCACATAATTTTATATTAAAAATTTGAGACTTGTTACTGTGCTTAGGAGGAACCGGTGGTTCCTCCCTAAACAAAAACTGCCAGTCGTTGATTATGAAAAATAATAACTAATTATCATTAAGGGTGGTTTAGTAATTTTAGTCTCTTGTTAAGTGCCGCGGTTCTTTCCGTCTCCCTGTATCGCCACCCCCACCTACACCTGGTCGCCACCACCGCCTCCCTGAGTGGCTGGGTCACCACGTGGGCACGTGGGCTTGCAGTATTGGCGCGGCAGCCGGCAGGGCCGCTCGTCGCGTCGCCATAGCCGGCTTCTGGTCCTGAACGTCATCTGGAGCATGATAAGCGAGGGTGAGGCGGCTGGAGTGAGGGTAGCCTCGTCGATGGTGAAGCGGATTCACGACGATGGCGCAGATTCAGTTCCACACTCACCGGCATCACACGCCAGTCGCATACCATCCGCGTGTGCCTCGCAGTGCCACCCACCGTGTTGCGCTACTGACTGTCCACCCGCCGCGCTGCTGCTCCCGCGGCAACGCTCGCTGCCTACGCAGCCTCCGGCGAGATTCAAGCAGAGCTCGGGATCTCTCCAACCTCGACACGCTTTTCTTACAGGTGAATGGGCTCGCCGGCGCATGACCGTGGCATGACACCACATCCTTCCGCGCCAACCACCGCTCCTCGCCGGCCGCCTCCACATGCCTCGCCACCACCGGGAGCAGCTCCGAGCTCCAGCGCCAGGCGTGCCCACCTATCCTCTTGCCCATACTCCATCGCCTCCGGCTTCGCCGCCTCCCAGGGCAAAGTGTAGCCGCCGTTTGGCCCGCTACGTTGCCTTGTGCTTGCCTCGCATGCGGCAGAACCGCAATAGATGGATGGGTGAGCGCCGGTAGGGGTGGATTAGACATCACAGGCGACGTTGATTCGTCGGCCGCCATGCCAGAGAAGCCTCACACACATGAAATTACTATTATATCCAACGAATCTCTACTGCTAAAAAAAATTTACAAGAGAATCGTTCACCAGGACGTTCGCTCGCCCGGCCTTGACGCCGTGCCCTGCGATCTGTGACCTTCCGGCACATCACCGCGTGCCTGCGATCTACTCCCTGTTTCCCAAAAAAACCGACGCCCCTGCGAACCGCGTGATTATAGATACATCACCGCACAGTCCTCTTTCCAAAATAAACAAACAATCAGGGAATACTAACCAACCGTGTGTTTAAACAAAAAAAAATATCGCCAGAAAAAGGAAACAAACAATCAGCGCGCTGGTCTCACGCGATCGCATTAGCACCTCCCGCGACCCCCAGCTAAAATAAAACCGCCGTCGCCGTGACCACTTGACTTCGACGTCGAGAGCGATCTCCTCCAAGCCGCCGCCGCCGCGAAGTCTGGTGCCGTCGCCGTGGCGCCACGACATCAGCTGCGATCTGCTACCCCAATCCTCCGACGCCCCGTGGCCACTTGACATCGAAAGATCGCCCTGTGGCCACTTGACGTCTGCAGCGATATGCTACTCCAAGCTGTCGACGCCTGTCCATCGCCGCGACCACCTGACCATCCATGGTAATCAACTTCTCCTTCCCTCGCCGCCTCCCTCGCGATCTGCTTCCCGGTCACACGACGCCTATCTGGTGCCATCGCCGTGGCCAACTGACATCGACGGCAATCTGCTTCTCCTGCACTCGCCGTCTCCCTCACGATCTGCTCCTTGGTCAGACTGTACACAGGGCACGACAAGTCACGGGTAAGTGATGCTCAAAAATTTGCCGTAATCCTGTCTATTATAGTCTGTAGTGATTGCAATTCTAATGCACGATTCAACCTTTATATGAACTACTAATAGAAGCATGCATTTGGCTCCAAGAACAGAAAACTGTGTTAATCATGATTTACTTTGCAAAGAATATGGGTTTAAACCGAAGGAAATCCATGTATAGGAAATTAGTAGGGTGAAACCGAAGGTAGCAGTTTTCAATATTGATGTCTCATGTATAGATGCAAGCCTATGGAAAAATGGAAATCATTACCATGATTAGCATATGGTACATATAATGTCCATTTCATAGTATCTTTCAGGTTCAGTTCACAGTAACAAATAGATGCACGAAAATGGAAGCTTAACCATAGATGAACATGCTCCAAAGAGAGGTCTAAATTTGTTAGTTTAACCATTTTCAAGGTCACGGTTCCACTGAGATCCACATTGGTGACACTCACTCATTTATAATCTTTCTGCATATATGGGTCCCGTTGGAATTAGTTGCATAAACTCTATTCCTGTACATATAAATAAATGGTCCTGCTAGCGCCCGGATGTCCGGATCTGGGCGCTAGCGCCGGACGCCGCAGCGAGCAGTACCAGCCCCGCACCCCACGGAAAAAGAAGAAAAAAGAACGCGACCCCCCCCCACTCCGCACGGACGCGACCCCCCTCCCTGCACGGAGAAGAAATGCGACGCCCCGCACGGACGCGACCCCCCCCCCCCCCCCCCCGCCCGTCCCCGTGCGGAGAAATGCGACCCCCCTGCGCGCACAGGTCTACCCCCGCCCCCAACCTCCGTCCCCCCGCCACCAGCTCACCACCATAGTCCACCCCGCCCCCCCAGCTGCAACAAAGGGAAAATGCTATTGCAACAACGAAGGACACCCTAACGCAACAAAACGAAACAAAACTGGTGAAACAAACGAAAAAAGCTATTGAAACATCGAAAAAACACTAATGCAACAAAACAAAAAAATACAAGCTGCAACACCAAAAAAAAGTCTAATGCAACATTCAAACACATCCACTGCAACAGCGAGGTGAAACTACTACAACAAGGGAGAAAAAGATATTGCAACAAAGCAGAAGCGCTGCTAATGAAACAATGCAGAGGAGCTACTGAAACTTCCAAAAAAATAGTAATGCATACATGTTGAAACAAAGTGACTTACTCGTTGAAACAACAAATCAAAATAACTGAAACAAACATAACAAAACTACTGCAACATCCGGGAAAGTGCTAATGCATACTTGTGCAACAGCAACCCAAAGCTACTGCAACAAACTGCAATGCAAGAATGAAACATCAGCAAGAAACTAGTGAAATAAAAAAAAAAGCTTGTGCAATAGCAAAAAGACACTACTGCAACAACATAAACAGGCCTGGTGCAACAAAAAATCGCCACAAACCCTAGCCCCACTGCTGCGTCTCAGATCCAATGGAGGAGTGAAGGAGCAGGAGGAGGAAGCCCAGATCCAGAGGAGGCAGGAGACCTCAGATCTAGAGGATAACGGGGGGAGGAGGAGGGGGATGGCTGCAACATCAGAGAATCATGCAAAAAATATTTCACATCATCTGTTGTATGTAGATCTGAATCGCCACAAACCCTAGCCACCATCAAAACCATAGATCCAGAGAGGGAAGGGAGAAGGAGGAACAGGAAGAAGAGGGGGAGTAAGAGGAGGGAACATATCGAGAATCAGATGAGGAGGAGGAGTGGTACCCAAGATCTAGATCCCTCCCTACCTACCTCGTTGAAGCCCATGGAGCTAGCGGCGCATGAGGGCAAGAGCACCAAGGAGGAAGGGGGAGGTGCGTGGGCTCACCGGATGCTGCCGTCGTCACCCCCAACTCCGGTGGCGAGGAGGACGTGCATGTCGTAGCGGTGGGGAGGAAGAGGGGGAAGGAGGGGAGGGGAGGGAGGAAGGGAGGGGGGAGGGAGGAGGGGAGGGAGCACCAGACGCGCGAGGGGGAGGAGCGCGCACGCGCGGGGAGCGACGGAGACGAAGAGAAGAGAGAAGGCGGAATGGATAATACGGGGAGGAGGCGAGCGAGTCTGCGAGTGGAGGCAGGGAGGAGGCGAGCGAGCCGGACGCCCTGTATGTATCATTACCGATAAATAAAAGAAAAGAAAACAAGAGAGTTCTGAAATAGCTATCTGCATGCACATTACCAATTGAACCATACAAAAAATGGAGTCTGGATATGTCAGACCTCACCTATGCTCATCTCCTGAGACAAAAAGCAATATAATTCATGTGTATCTCCTGAAACAATGAATTGCAGCACCTGCATGCACAATACCAATTGAACCACACACAAAAAGGAGTCTGGATATGTCAGCCCTCACCTATGGTAATCTCCTGAGACAAAAAAAAAGTAATATCACAGTTTGCATTTGACATTGTTAGCATAAACTAATTAGTGATCAGGTCTTTGATATTCCCAGTCTGGATGTAACAAGGCCATCCTTTTTCTAGCATGCCAAACCCAAAAAGTGATCAGGTCTAAGTAAAATACCATGAATAAATGTTCTCTGTGATCTCTTGATTACCATCTTTTTCTCATGGGGAGAGGAAAGGAAAGGGAGTTACTAATCAAATCTATATTGAGATGTTGAATGCCAAATAGTTCACAAATGCAATTGAACATACTTCTGAATATAACATAGTTAAGCAGCATGAACTCTCCCTCCATAAGTAACTAATGGTAAATATTCAGAGCTTCTCCCTCCATAAGTGACATATTCAGGGTCATTTGTCTATATTATATATACAAATCACCATACCCTATGGAAACTGGTTTACTCTGTAGTGACAATTGATGTTGCATGCACTTAGAATCGAAACGGTACGAAAAGCTTTTATGCCAAGACTGTATGAATGTGTATTTTTGAAAGTTTTCGCCAGAAAGCTGGGGGACCAGAAAGATCAACAAAGTTCATTGATTTACCAGTGTAGGTATCCAAGTTAAAGGGGTACTAACGAGTTTTTTCAAAGATCCTACATATCTGTCTGTCTTATAAACATAGCGGTTCGGGTACAAATCTTAATCGATGTATATGGACTCAATTCAATGACCTAAGCAGTCTCCCAAAAGGAACATCAGGTGTTTGCCGACCACCAAAATCCAATTTTGGTGCATAAATTAAACAATATAACTAGGATAAACAACACCAATCTCCAATGTTCAATCGGGTTTTGTAAGCCAGAAGCTGCATACATCGGTAGGAGAGAGTTACTCTCAGTGTAAGTGATATCGAGTGGAAGCCGCATCCGACCTTGTCGTCGCACATGGACACCCCCCGGTCGCGCCGGAGTAGAGCTCCTGATCGTGAGGAGCAGAGCTCGCTGGAGCCGCCGCGGCGTCGGAGTTCTTGAGCGCGGACCGGCCGAGGCTCGCACGCGCGCGGACCCGGCAGATATCCTGCTCATGGACCCGCCGGAGCGCGCTGTGCGTGGGGCCTTCGCGCGGGCACTGGGGCGGAGAGCAGCCGGGGCAGACGCCGCCGGCGCAAAGAGACATGGTGGCGCGGACGCGCGAGGAGGAGCGGATGGACACCGGGTCGCCACGCCCGCGCAGAGACGAGCGGCGGCGGCGAGTCGTCTTGTTGCTGCGCGAGGAGGAACGGAGGGACGCCGGCTCGGGAGATCCGCGTGGGCGAGCTCCGGGGAGGCAACTCCGCCGTGTCACGTGGCGTGTAGCAGCAGTCGGGGAGGAAGAGGAGGTAGCAGGCGGTAGGGGAGAAGAGATAAGGGCCTGTTTAGATATTCAAAACGAGCCAAAAATTTTTGCATAGTAACTGTCACATCGAATCTTTAGACGTATGTATGGAGCATTAAATATAGGTAAAAAACATAACTAATTGCACAATTTGTCTGTAAATGTCGAGATGAATCTTTTGAGCCTAGTTAGTCCATGGTTAGACAAATTTTGCCAAATAACAACGAAAAGTGCTACAGGAACTTTTCCCCAAAAATTTTCACATCTAAACACGCCCTAAGGTAGAGAGAGGAGAGAAAGAAAGGGTGGGGAAATGAATAAAAGAAAAAATGGGTATTATTGGTTTTTCACTCTTTCTAGCTTTGTCCTCGAACAAATGTATCTTTGGATATGATTTTTGAATAAATCTGAATAAAAAATGTATAGATATTCATGATATATGGCCCTGTTCATCTGGCTTATAATCCGTCTTATTCAGCTTATTTTTTCAGTCGAAACAGTATTTTTCTCTCACAAAAAATCAGCCAACAGTGTTTTTCAGCCGGCTTATAATTCCAGCCGAACGGCTCCATAAGAGAATAAATTAGAAAAGAACAAATGTATTTTAGGGTTTAGGGTTGGTACTTTAACTTTAAAAATTAACAGACAACTTATATACAGGATACTTCTAACTGCAGCTTCAGCCATCTGCATGCTTCAACCGCAAGAAGTTAGACGTCGTATCTTGGACTAGAAAATCTTTTGGATCATCATTGATTGGTGACCAGATGCAGCTTGGTGTCCGTGCAAAGCACATTCTCTTGGTCGAACTATTGAGAGGTTAAATTCTTAATTGTAGAATAGATAGTAAAACATGTAGTGTGAAACACAAACTTATTATGATTATCTTTCCGTAGCTCTTAATTCCTAAAGAAGTGCAAATTTATCTTTCACGTATCGTAGGCATGAAGTGATGCGACGATTGAAGTTGATGTTTCAGTTTTGCATTAAAATTTAGTTATATTTTAACTATTTATCTTTTGTGAAGACTTATTTAATATTGAATGGAGAGAGTACATAGCAGCGTGGTTGTAAAAGCTGGGAATCCTCCAAAACAAGAAAAAAGATCTTGCATGTGCAATGAACTTGCATACATAGTGCAGCGGCAATCTAATTGATAATCGTCCTGTTTTCCAGTACTACTTCCGTAATACTTTTTAGCAAAAAAATAATATTTTTCTCTCACAATAAATCAGCATCAACAGCAGCATCAGTCAATTTTCAGCGAAATGAACAGGACACTACTGTGACACAAATAGTAGTGTCAACGTACGTAGGCATTTAAAAAATTATTCTGTATAGATCATTCTATATTCTATACTAGCTAGTAGATTTGTTGTTCAATCGTGCAACCAAAATGCATCGGAAGCAATACTCTGGGAGGCGAGTGCCGAGTGGCACTACGGAATATGTTTTTTTACCGACTGTCGGAGGCTTTGTTGAGCGTTTTTTTTCGGACACTCGACAAAGATGGTTTTGCCGAGAGCCAAATAAAAAACACTCGGCAAAGCCTCTGCACTCGGCAAAGAAGGCTTTGCCGAGCGTCCGATAAACGGCTCTCGGCAAAGAACTTCTTTGCCGAGTGCCAAAAAAACACTCGGCAAAGGCTTCTTTGCCGAGTGCCAAAGTAAAACACTCGACAAAGCAATTTTTTAAACCATGTTTTGGTGCCCTGAACGAATTCAAATAAAAAAGTTTTCAACTACAAAGTTTCATAACTTCTCATGATCTACAAACTTTATATTGGTCATTTCTTCATTCGACAAAGTAATAATTACATTGTTCACAGAATCTATATGTCTCTCGTGTAGTTTCATAAAACTACAAAAGAGATATATAAGATTTGTGAACAATGTTAGCACCGCAATTTGGATGGAAAAACTTTCTAAATGAAGTTTGTAGATCTCGAAAGGTTATGAAACATTGTAGTTGACCACTTTTCAATTTGAATTCATCTTGTCATGCAAATCTACGTTTGAAATTCAAAATTTTAAAATTTGAATTTTTCAAAAGACCTCGGATGGAAAAACTTCCTAAATGAAGTTTGTAGATCTCAAAAAGTTATGAAACATTGTAGTTGACCACTTTTTTATTTGAATTCATCTTGTCATGCAAAACTACATTTGAAATTCAAAATTTTAAAATTTGAATTTTTCAAAAGACCTCGGATGGAAAAACTTCCTAAATGAAGTTTGTAGATCTCAAAAAGTTATGAAACATTGTAGTTGACCATTTTTTTATTTGAATTCATCTTGTCATGCAAAACTACATTTGAAATTCAAAATTTTAAAATTTGAATTTTTCAAAAGACCTCGGATAGAAAAACTTCCTAAATGAAGTTTGTAGATCTCGAAAAGTTATAAAACATTGTAGTTGACCACTTTTTCATTTGAATTAATCTTGTCACGCAAAGCAGCCGGCTCGTGTGGCCGGCAACGTCGCTAATCGCTGCCAACAGTGGCCTACCGATCGAGAAATTTGAGGGCCTTCAGCCAAACTCTCTATGTATAAATTGTATTTTAATTTCAAATTTTGTGAGGTGACATAGGACATCATATTTTGTGTTAGAAAAATGCATCATGAATTTTTCATCATTATGTTTTGTATGATATTGTATCTCTAGTATTAGTTTATTATTAGATTTCCTAAGATATTAAAATAGGCAAACATTAAGATATTTTTTTCCAAGATAATGTATCATATCCTCTATCACATCACAAAATTTGATATTAAAACTCAACTTATACATGGAGAAATAAAAGTAATAGATCATATTAAGGGGTAAACTAGAC
The DNA here is from genome assembly GCA_038087645.1 of Saccharum hybrid cultivar R570. NCBI lineage: Eukaryota > Viridiplantae > Streptophyta > Magnoliopsida > Poales > Poaceae > Saccharum > Saccharum hybrid cultivar. The sequence goes on along the minus strand of JAQSUU010000551.1, from coordinate 16,276,893 downwards.
CAACTAAGATAGTTCGATGGAGTAAATTGAATCAAATATTAGTTTAGGGGTTATCTGCACATATGACAAACTTGAGGGGGTGTAATTTAGACCTTTTACAAATATCAATATACCAAATATATTTTTAGCCATGTACAGTGTTTTGTATTTTTTCTAAAAATAATAGAAAACACTAGTTTATTTTTTAAAAAAATAGAACTAGTTTATTTTCAAAAAGAAAAATAGAGGCCTAGTACCCATTTTTTTTTCTAAAATATGTTATCTACTAGTACTTTATTTTTCTGGATTTATTTGTTTGCTATTTGTTCATATGCTTCGCTGATATTTAGGCGTTACAGTATTCCGTCCGTTCACAAAAGGATGCAATTCTCACTTTTGGGGAGTCAAATGTTTTGAAGTTTGGCCAAGGTTATATTAAAAAGTAGGTACCGATATTTATGGATACAAGATAAGCACCATTAAATTAATTACGAAAATATTTTTGTAGTCAACCTAATAGCGACATAAATGTTAATTCGCCCAAAGTCATGAGAATTACTTATTTAAATCATTATGTGAACAAAAGATTTGGAGGACGACACCAACATCGCAAAACTCATGCTCCACTATATATGGATCATATTTCGGCATTGCAACTAGTATGGTACCACTGGTTCTCCATTGTGAAAGCTTAGCTTGTATTATCACGAGCTGTAATCTAGCTAGTACGGTGTCACGGACTCACGGTGATGAGTTTATACTGACCTAGCTAGGGATGGTTTATCCTGACTTCGCCGCTGATCACCGTGGGTCCAGCCGTCCAGCGATGGATGGCACGCACCACGCATGCATGGCCGACTGGCTGTACGGCTGTACCCGTACGTGAAGGAGATGGATGGCCATGGCTGCCTCGAGCTCGACAAGAGCCGCACTGCCGCAGCCGCGCAGGCAGCAGGACGAGACGACTCACGTTGGCGCGTGTGGAGTACGGAGTACGTACGTCCACGGCCCATACGTCGGCGGTGGCAGGCCGCCGGCGCATGCACCCAACAGTGGCGCGAAACGACACCTCGGCCCGGCCCGCGGGCCCCTCTGTGGCGTCGACGGTAGCGCCGCCGCACGGACTACGAGGTGGCAGAAGGTGAATATACTGTGGCTATTCCACTCCAGTCCAGGTAAAATGCTACTAGTACTAGTAGTAGAGGCCATACATAGCCTGGCCGTTGGGGGCCAGCCGCTGCCTGTTTTGCTACACCCACCAAGCAAATGCTACCACCTCACTTCATCAGCATTTCTTCTTATTTCTTTTTCTGTAGTATGTTTTGTTATTGCACAAACCCTTTTCAACATATAAGATTATTATTACATTCTGAGATTATTACATTCTCTACAAAATTATTTGATCGCCTCAGATAAAAGTTTTATTTAGACTAAATTTATTTTCCAACAAAAAAAATCCTACCACCTTATTAGATAAATGTTTCTAGTGTTCAGTTTTGCATTAAAAAAATAGTGTTTTTTTGGCTATCCAACTATTGTCCAAGCTCGTTTTTACTGATCAAACTCCCAAACTGGATATCTTTGGTTACCGAACTATCAAAGCGGGGCAACTTTGGCTGTTGATAGGCTTCAAATCTGATTTTGCCTACACATGTTCCTTAAGAGAGAGAGAGAGAGAGAGAGAGAGAGAGAGATCAAGGTCGTTTAATTAATTTATGATTCTAGATTATATCTGATGTCATTTTATTACATTGCATGTTTACCTTTTGCTCTAGAGCTCCACTACTTCATGGAACTTTAGAAATGGAATTTAAATTGCTACAATACCACTTCTATAGCTTTATTTATTAATAAATATTCCAAAATTTTAAGTTATCAAATAAAATTGATAAAATTTGAAATGAAATCTCGCAAATAAAAAGAAAAAAGGAAACAAAATTCAGAAAACAAATCAGTGGAGAAAAAATAGAAAATAAAATTAAAAGAAAAGTTAGTGGGTAGTCCACGGCAGGTGTCCATGTCATCTCATGAGCACCATTTCCATAGAATTTCCTTTTCCATGGGACATACCTGAGAGAGAAGCCGGCTGCATGGTCGCGCTTGCTATACTTGGAAACCTTGATCGGCGCGCAAGAATCGTATTCGTGCGTATGGACAAGAGGATACGCGAAGAAGTTCCTGAGCTCTCCTCTGCAGTCTCCAACGAGAAGATAACAAACTTGGTTCAACTTGCTCTGTTGTTCCAAAGCTAGAGAGCCCAGCTCCCGATGAGATGGACGGAGCTTCCATGGGCGGTGGGTGAGGACTAAGGTCCCCCCCGGAGCTTTCGGCAGGAATCCTTTTTCTGCAGCACCACAAGGGGTGAAGAAGATGACATCTTGACATGGGCACTGGACTGTCGCTCGCTTGTCACTGCCTCACAGTGAGTCTGTGACTCTGAGTGAGGGAGGCCGGCCGGCCAGTGCACGTACAGTACTTGCGTCGAGGGGAACGAGGAAACAGGGAAAGGCATGCATGTGCTGCATGCATGCATGCCTGTGAATGTGATAGATGTAAGGAGACGACGTGTCGAGGATCGGGCGGGGTGGCCGTCAAGTCGGCAAGATCTCGCGATCTCCGTCCCTGTTCGTAACGCCTCGATCCCAATCCCAACCATCGTCACCTCGATCAGCGATCACTATCACTGCTCAATTGCCGTGCGCCCAATTATTTCACGGCTTTCCATGCAGCCACCTGTACACGCACGGGACAGAGCCTCGGCCAATGACGCCACTCCGTCTTGCGTCCTTCTCCTTCCGTGCTCTACTGTACGTCCGTATCGTCTCGTCATCATCATTCTTCCTTAACACTATGGTAGCAGCTACTTCCTCCTTCCCAAAATATTTATCCCAAAATATTTGTCGTTTTTATTTTTCAAGAAACAACTTTGATAAAATATATTAAAAAATATTAATATTTATGGTACACAATTAGTATCATTGGAAAGATCTTTGAATATAGTTTTTTAATAAATTTATTTGGATATACAAATGTTACATGTATTTTCTACAAATCGAGTTAAACTTATAGCACGGAAACAAAAAAAAACGACAGATACTCCCTCCCTCTCCAATTGATTGTCATTCTAGAGCTGGCACGAAGATTAAGGTGCAAGCAAAAAGATGAAAAGAGTCCTATGAGTAGTACGCATGGCAATGATCTCTCTCCTCTGCTGTTCTGGAGCCATTCACAAAGACCAATCGTGTTGCTGCGAGGGATGCGGAGACCAGCAGATAACGACAGGAGGAGGTGGGATGGGTGACATGATAAAGCTGCAGGGCTAGTTCGTAGGTGTTGGACAACCTAAACGACACTTATTTGGGGACATGGTTCGAACTCCAGAACGACGGTCAATTCGGGACAGAGGGAGTAGATCAGAAGGGGAAGGACAGAGCTGGGAGCAAGGACAGCATAGTTCAATTTCGAGTTTACAAGTTTGATACCCTCTCTCTGATACAACAATGGCATAAATACATTAGCTAGTGGACCCACTTGGGACCTGACAACTTCAGGTTGCTTAGTCTTCCTCTAGGCCTAGATGCTGCTTCGCCTTGGCCATTGTCGGACGGGCCCTGTTCCTTGTCAACCACTATAGCATGGGCATCGTTAACATCCCCTTCTTGTGAAACGGCGTGTCCCCACGCCGGCACCTGCGGAAACTGCTGCCGAGGTTGCTCTAGTGGTTCCCAAGTTAACAAAGAACATGTAAGGGCCACCATTGGGGGAGTACCTCTGGCAAGCCACCCCAGTAGACCCTTGGCCACTAATAGAACCCTCGGATGATTCACTTAACAGGAAAGGCGACCGCCTGAGAGTACGGGACCACATGACCATCGGCTAGTCTACGTGTGAAGCTTTGTCGGGAGCGGAGGTCGGCGGTGCACCGACCAACAAATGATAGAAGACGACGGCCCTAAAGATGACAATAAATGGTGTCATCATGGGAGCAGTTGGTGGAAGCATGAGAAGTTACTACCATGCCCTCACCAATGTGTAGTCAAGATATATACCTTGAGTAACCAAACCTTATGTAATTTCACCTCGCCCCAGGTATATCATATAAACACCCGGTGGGTGACACTATAATCGGGACGAGTTGCTAGCCATTTAATCCAAAATTTATTGCCTCTTATCCTCCCGTAATGTTGCTGCCTGACCCTCGTTACTTATCTCCTATGGTTAACTCTCATCCTCCCCCTTCTAGTCTCTAATAAGGGTGGGAGGCCAGGAGTGACCCCACAACGGCATATGCGACCAAGGCACCAGTGCTTGTTTCACACTTCCACAGGATAAGTATCGTTCGTCCAGTGGCACTGCGCTGGAGAATAACAATAGGAACCTGAAACTCGACAAAATCCGAGGGTAAAGCAGCCATGACAGAGTTGGTGTCTGGCGATTTCTTTAATTACGAAACGTGGAACATAGGATGAACTGAAGAAGATGCTGGCAAGTCCACACGATAAGACACAGATCTGACCCATTCCAACATAAGGAAGGCCCCAAAAGAACTTGAAGGCCAGCTTCAGATGAGAACGTTGAACAATAGAGGACCGCACATATGGCTGGAGCTTCAAAAACACCCAATCGCCCACCTCAAAACTCTACTTAGAACGACGCTTAACGGAATGTCGCTTCATGCGATCCTGAGCATGGAGCAAGTGTTGGTGGATTAAGCTATGCATCAACGCTCATTCCTCAAATGAAGGCACGGTAGTAGCAAATGAAATGTCCAAACCCAAGTGTCTTGGAGGATAGCCATAAAGAACCTCAAATGGGGAGCAACTAAAAGCTGAATGGGAGCTCGAGTTGTACCAAAATTCCACTGCTAACAACTAGTGGGACCAATGATGAGGACACACATGGATGAAGCAATGCAGGAAGGTCTCCAAGCACTGGTTGACGTGCTTGGTCTTGTTGTCCGTTTGAGGGTGGTAGGCAGAGCTCATCTGCAACTCCACACTAGCAAGCCGAAATAGAGTTTGCCAAAACCTGTTGGTGAAAACACGATCCCTATCAGAGATGATCAACGGTGGAAGACCATGTCATCAGTAAACATGATCAATGTAGAGCTTAGCCACAATGCCAAAAATGGGTGATGCAGGGGCATGAGGTGCGCAAATTAGGAAAATTTGTCCATGATAACCAAAATAGCGTTAGCCGAACCTGATGGCGGAAGTCATTCAATGAAATCCATTGAGATGATTGTTGCAGGTTTGTAACCGCATCGAGCATCATGGTAGTTCATCAAAAGTCGATATGTGGGTCTCCAGTGGCTCGAACACTCAAAACATAGAAGGGACACAACTTGATTTATCCTAGTTCATGCTTCTGAGCCCTACGTCTAGTAGTATAGTGATATTCGTGTTAGGAATGCCATTAGCAGACTGGGAATGTTCCGGGAACATGACCCACGTTCCCGAGTCGTGGAACAGGAACATGCTGGAACATTGTTCCGAACACTAGTGGAACGTGAACCACACCACGGAACACCGATGGAACATGAGGTACAAAATTCAATTGATGGAAGAAAGAAATAGGAGAGGCCACATGAGAAGTTCATGTATCTATTTTATCTTTATTATTTTAGAGCTTTCTAAGTCTTACGTTCATGATATCAACCAATTTAATTAGGATCACGTTCATCATTCTGGGAACACGTTCCATTTATACGTGGTATGCGTTCCATTAATAGAAGGAAGTAGATCAAGCTGTATACCCTCTTCGTCCCAAGAACTTAAGAAGCAACATACCACGTACTATGTTCCTGTACCACGACCCCAATGTTCTGGGAATATGGCTGCTATGGGAATGCCCAATTGAGTGGTTACAATGGTCTAAATCAAGAGATTGGTCGGGCATCACTCGGTGCTTTCCTAGAGTTCATCGGTGTTCTTCCTTGGTCCCTCGGTGTTGGGACGAGTCAGATCTGATCCTTCCTCCAAGAGCGATTCAGAGTTCGGTCTCCTCCCTTCCTAATGGGAGCCATGCCTCCCCTTATATTCCAAGGAGGACATGGTGTACAAGTTGGTTTGGCTCTAGTCTATGGCCTAATGCACCGGGTACATGAGTCCTTTGCTGCAGCGTTGCTAGACGTCGTCTTGTCACGTAGGGAGAAGCCAATAGTGACACAACTGCCCCTTGACGTTGCAGCCATCGTTTTGGCACTTCATCATCAGGGGCTGCCTGCTATGGTGCGGCCTCCTCCAGGTGAGCCTTCTCGAGGCTTCCTTATCCTACAAGGAGCCTCCGCCTGGAAGAGCTGACAATTGGGCTCTAGAGCCCTTCGCCCTTGGAGTTGGTGAAGTCCCTTGTCCTATTGTGTCATGCTAGTTGAGTGACCTTGCCGAGAGAGTGGCTATTAGGGCCTCATGCCCACTGAATGGGTGGATGACATGACATCTCTGTACCTGTCAGGCTTAGGTGTTTTACTAGTTGCTAAGCCAGGTTTCGGCCCATGGCTTAGGGCATCGATTGCCTCCTGGGCACTGGGCACAACCTTGAGTGGTGGCAGCGAGGGTGCTTAGGCTCACCCTGACTCCTTCTAGAGGATGTGTGAGAGTGTACATGATAGGTATAGCCCATGGCCCTCAGGGCAATCTACGGGATTGGTCAGGGGCTCGTCAATTGGCTTCCTCTTTCCCAAGGACTTAACATACCTCTATGTTAGACTCTAGTAAATGATCTCCTAAGAAGCCTTTGGCACCGATAGTGGCTGGAGCAATCCGAGGTATTCAAACTAGAGGAGACCCACCTGCATAGAAGGCCGATAGAACAGTTTGCAAAGCTTCTAAAGAGTAACATGTGCTACTAAATGGCCCCTAATCGAATTATTTTATGCAACATGACCATGACACGAGATTGCTTTATCATGTTGGAGCCTAGCCAAATATGTTGTTTGAACATAATAACACCATTGCAAAGGCTAAATAGGGAACCAGTGTCTGATTGAATTGCCAACTGAGCCAATCAGGATTGGGCTTCAACATATGAATTGTACCACCGCTAGAGCTCGAGCAACCAGTCATGAATAGGAAAAGAGATTGTGAGCACCTCAGGCATGTGGCTATGTTGGGACAACATGTCGGGGAGACTGTTCTTAGAGCCCCGATAGTATAGGATGTGATAGCGTAGTCCAAACAACTTGGTAAAGGCCTTTTGTTGCCATAGTGTATGAAGCTGCTACTCGTTTAGATCCACTAGGCTAGGATGATTAGTATGAATGATGAACTCGTTCTGCAAGAGATAATGCTACCAGTGATCAACTGCCATGATGATGGCAAGGCACTCTTTCTCATAGGCCAAAATGTCATGATTGTGGAGGCTCAAAGGTTTACTTAGGAATGCCAACAGGTGCCGTTTTGTAACCATACAACACCGATGCCATTGTCAGAAGCGTCTGTCTCGATATGGAACAGAAGAGATAAGTTAGGTAGGGCCAATACCGGTGCTGAACTGAGAGCCAACTTGAGGGCGATGAATGCAGAATCATGAAGCTATGTCAAGACAAATAAGGAATCCTTCTTAAGTGGATTGGTTAAGGGCTTGGCAATGAGGCTAAAATGGTGAATGAACTTGTGGTAATAACCAGCCAAACTGAGGAATCCCCGCAACTCCTTCATAAACTAAGATACATGCCAATTCTCTATAGTGTGGATCTTGGAACGGTCAGTGGACAGGCCTTGCTCATTGATAATGTGACCTAGATGAGCAACGAACCTTTTGCTCGAACTTGCACTTGGACAACTTATTTTTCTAATTGTTCATGTGCAGCCATCGAAACACTGCTGCAAGGTGACAGAGATGATCCTCAAAGGAATGACTGTAGACCAAGATGTCATCAAAGAAGATGATGACAAACTTGCGAAGACCAAGAACCAAGGTGGCATTTATTGCCCCTTCGAAGGTGCCTAGAGCGCCGTTGAGTGGAACATAATGTTTTTTGTTCCTCATCTGAACTTTAAACTAGACGACCCATATATGTTTTTAGTTCGTCTCAATGAGAGGAACACAATGTTAGGGTCAATTATGCATTTTGAGAAATTTTTGCTTGAAATTTTTGGTTGGGTAGGGCCAATACTGGTGCTGAACTGAGAGCCGACTTGAGGGCGATGAATGCAGAATCATGAAGCTATGTCAAGACAAATAAGGAATCCTTCTTAAGTGGATTGGTTAAGGGCTTGGCAATGAGGCTAAAATGGTGAATGAACTTATGGTAATAACCAGCCAAACTGAGGAATCCCCGCAACTCCTTCATAAACTAAGATACATGCCAATTCTCTATAGTGTGGATCTTGGAACGGTCAGTGGACAGGTATGTCATTCATCTTTAACATTTTTCTTGATTTTTTTTGATTTAGTGCTTTATCTTATCTAATTAAAACCACTAGACATGGACCGACAACTTTTGAGATCAAGTAAAGGACTTACTTGTATTAATAATACATTTATTAATAACACCCACCGATATTTCTTCCAAATCAAATTGGTCTAGATTGCCAATGATAGTTGGTCCTTCAATTCCTTTGATTAGAACATCTATTTGACAATTATTTGCTTATCAACCTTTTCCATAGGATTAGCAAGAACTTCCTTTTCCTTGGCACATATACTTTCTCTATTAGTTCCTTACCCTTTTGTTGGACTAGATTAGCAGGTTCATCCAAAACCGATGGGATCGATCTTGCTATTGGCATTTCCTAGTGTCGCTACTAAGATTTAGCAGCGGCACCAGAAATACCTCTATGATAGTTCTTAACGATTACAGAAAGTATCTACAAGCACACGGATCTATGATTGTACCATTTTACCTAAAAGTATTCAGGGTATCGTTATTTATATTTTCCCAAAGGAATGCATAGTGTAAAAGGTTCTGGCGGGAACATGGACAAGATAATGTACCTATATAATAGACCAATAGTCAATACAGGGGTAAGCCATGATGGTTTTTAAGATAGTGTGACACACACTTTGGCCAACCTCAAGGATAAAAGAGAAAGAAAGAATGAAAGAATGTTCCTAAGTGGAGCAGGCTTATCCTAATATAGCCATGCAAAGAATAGCTGATGATCATAGAAATACATGGTTAGACCTAAACCTAAGTGTAAGATAGACGAGGAGATCTCTGAGCACTAGTCTGCCAGCAAGCCCAAGAGAATTTATGAACTCCTATACGAATACTCGAACATGGAGGATTACAAAGGACGAACATGGCTGTCACCACCTGCCGCCTACCCCTCAACCGTGGAGCACCATCACATCTGATGGTTCTTGTATACCCGAGCACCATGCCCGTGTATAAAGAAACTACCCATATCTCCCTAGGACTCTGACCCTACTGATCAATAAGCATAGGACATTGGCAAAGCCAAAGGAATGATAAACCGCCACCTCAACTTAGATCTAATTCTAATCATATAAGTTGTATGAATGTTTAAGCTTCATGTTCTACATGCTAAGTTCATAACATAGGAACTATATGCTAGTTCATATGCCAAGATCATAACATAAGAACTATACTCTAGTTGATAAGTATGACTATATTGATAAGTAGAGAACAAGACAATGGAAGAACTCTTCATATTATTTATACCAAGAATTATTCAAGGAGTCAAGCCCTCTATGGTAGCTTTGCCTTGCTCTAAATGACTATCAAAATGTAAAAGTGCAAAGGTGGGAATGAGGTGTTGCTCCAAGAGGTTTGTGTTCAAAGAGGGGGCTCTCCCTCTCCTCTTATACAAGTGTACAAGGCGGTTTGGGGGCATATTCCTCGGAGATCCCATGCAAACCGCCCTTGGGGAGCATTAATTGCACCGCCTGAGGAAGCTGGGCTCGAGTCGTGGCACCTAGGGTGTAGTCGCACCCTTGCTGACCTATCTGGCCACCGCCTTTGCCAGGTGGGCTAGTGGCTGGGCTGGCCCCTTCCCCGGTGGTTTGGTGCCTAGATCTTCAAGGTATGTGGGCCTTCTCCTTCATTCCATTGCGCAAATCTGCTTTATGCTTTTCTGGATTGCGCCTTTTGATGTATTTTTCCACTTATTTGTGTATAAGTCATGCGAAACATCATTCTTCCAAATACATGTGGAACTTTGTTAATAGTAATGACATATGTGTATAAGTTTGCTAATTTCTCCTGTTTTGAGTCTTAATTCGTGGTCAGATTTGATCATTAAGGATCGCCAACAAGATCCCTAAAGCTTAACTTTTGCTCATCCCGAGCAAATAGCTAAGTCTTTGGTTGTTGATCAGGAATTGCTACTATGCCGATTACAATTCACTAGTGCCATGCTTGTAACAAAGTATTCTTCCTTGATTCAAATAAGTTGGCATTTTTATTCACCTTTTAACTTAATCCCTATGGGGCTTATTGCTTTTTCAAGTTCTTGGGTGGTTGCAAGATAGAACGGTTATAACAGAATTACTAGTCATTCATTCTTCGATAAACCTTCTATCAGGAGGTTTTATGTGTTTTGCAGATAAAAGTAAATTCCTAAAATGATTCTCTCAATCGCTCAAAGTGTATAGTCCTCACCAAGACATTTGAAATTTTTACCTTCTTCCTACCTCTAAAAGATTTTTGTGGAGTTTTGGGTAGGTATGAACGAGAGGCATACTTGCATCACATATTTTTGCTATGTCAAAAACCGGATCCAAGGAGATACAAGTCAGACACTTTGATCAAAAAGTGCAAGTGTGCAGAATTTTTAACTATTTCTAAACATTTTGAACTCCTTTGTACATGACTCTCTCTCTTTTTGATTGGTTTTGAAAATATGAGCTATCTTTATTTTTATCTTTTCTTTTCTTTTTTCTCATGCTTTTAGCATGTATTATTATTTTTTCTCATGCCTTTTGGCATGCATATTTCTTTTTTTCTCTTTTTTTTAGCATAGCCCATACTTTATTTTGACCCATGAAAACTATTGAGAGAGACTCATGACATATGATTCGAGTATTTTTATTTGGTGGATGAAAAAGCATGTTTGTGTGAAACTCTCAGTGGAGGAGTCAACATTTTATTTATGGGTGTACGTGAATCTTGATCATAGATGCACGACGAGAATTTCAACAAGGGTCACAACAATTTGACAAAGCTCAATGTAATAACAAGTAGCATATGACTAAGGTTTGTATCATAGAATATTGTCATATGGCCTTGGTACAAATTTATAATCACCGAGGAACTTTTCATTTTAGCATTTTTAAAATTGAAAGCTCCGGATGTCAGGTTTTTCTTAGAACAAAGTCATAGTAAATTCTATTTGTACCATATCAAAACTAACAATGACTTAGAAAAGGAGCATGCGTCTGCAACCCACAAGTTTTAAGTTTTAGAATGAGACGTTTTTAGCCAAAAAACTTAAATTTTAGGGAATACTTAGTTATAGCCTAGGCACAGATGAATTATAAGACAAAGCAACTATTTATCATTTCAACAAAGGAGAAACTAAACATTCTTAATACATATATGTGGAGTGAAAGAATTTTTTTTGTTGTTTTTATCATATTTTATTTTTTTTGGTTTTTAATATATATATTTTAATACTAAATAATTAATGAATAAATGCAAGAAAATAAATGCAAAATAAAATATACAAGTTACCTCTGCGGGGTCCTCCCCCAAGCTAACCCAAAGCTTACGGTCCGAGATTGTATCCCAGTGACCGCCAGTATGCCATTTGCTGTTTGTGTTGTTGTCGTAGCAAGATGTTCATTTGTGCCATTTGTTGTCCCGCTTGCTGCTGCCATTGGGCCGTATCCTACACGTGAGTGTTAAGTGTATTTTATATCTCACATGTGCGGATCTCTAGTCCTCCGAGTCGGGTGTTGACATTGTCTAGTTCACGACAGTCTAAAATAGACTGTCATGCCTGGAATGGTGGTGGTAGTCCCTCAGAGTTAGAGGAGTGGTCTGGCCACCGTTGGCTAGCCCACTCCATGTTGTCTGCCTCCCACCATCCTGATCCTCCAACCTCATGTGGTTGCGGGGTGTATTCCTAGCCTGGATGGGACCTGGGTGTGAACCATGGCACCTGCCTAGCTGGGAACCATCCACATGGTACATGTGTGGTATGGCTGGGGAGTGTGGCGGTTGCGGCTGTTGAGAGCTACAGGCTTCGTTCCTAGCCCTGCTCCTTGTCATCCTGCCAAAAACAGAACTCCTGCATGCTTCCTCTCATGGTTCAAGAGAAAAGGTACTCCTGGCACTTATACAAATGGAGTCTTGGTTAGGTAACAGGATCTCGTTTGTATATCCAGGGAAGAAAATACAAGGTCTCCTGTAGCATTATATTTCAAATGATATCCTTATAAAAAGTAATGCTCATTAATGATAATGCGTGGAGTGGAAATGTAAACTACATCTTGACCATCCAATGCAACAACTTTCTCAGCAATGTGTGTAACAAGAGACATGCATGATATATATGTAGAAGCCTTGAATAAGTCTACCAATGTTTGAACATATCTTTCACAGGAGCAACTTTAATATTTTTTACTATGGCATAGAGCAATTGCAATTCAATGTTGCGAACAAATCTTATGTCTTGGCTAGGAAACAAAGTCATGGCAATCCAACAATGCATGAGCCTCAAAGTAGGATGTTGTATGTTTATATTACAAGGTTGAAATTTTCCAACTATGTTTTGACCAAAAACTTCTCTCCAAAATTCATGACAATTAAAACCTTTGAGAGAATGATCTAGGTCAATTGAGCATTTTCTATGGAAGCCTAAGTGAGAGCTGATATTTTTCCAAGTGAGAAAATATTCTTGTTTAAAAAGATGAAAAGTAAACTCATTCTCAACTTCTTGCAAGGAGCATAAAAATTGGATAGTCAGGAGACGAGAACCTTCCTCCCAAACTGGAGCAACATCCTCCCATCCAACGGCTTTCCAAATAGCGGTGAATTCGACATCCATACCTATTTTCTCGTGGAGGTGTGGGTCGTATGTCGGCATGTGAACGAACTCATGGTCCTTGATGAGGGCGTATGCTTGCATCTCTTGGTCTCCCTCTAAGTCGAGGTAGGGCGCGTCGTCCTCCACCTCCATCAGTTGTTTTTGCTTTTGTGCTTCCGTTGGTGTAGTTTCCTCGTCTTCATGCATCGGGCTCTTGGACTGCTTGGCGGAGAAATGTGCACTTGAGCTTCCACGGGAGTGACTTGAGCTCACTCCCATGGCCTTTTTGAATGCCCTAGACAGCTTTGTGCCAAATTTGCCCATTTTGAGAAAAACAACAACACAACAAGCTCGAAAACGGGGTTATGTTAGTGAAAATAAATTGAGTGACCCACGAGTTTTGCTTGGTGGATTTGAGCTTGAGTATCTTCTGCAGAGTTTCCTTGTACTTTAGCTTTTGTGGAAAATTTTGCAAGAATGTGGTGGAGCAAAAATGAGAGAGAGTGAAAATGTGGAGAGTGGAGTGAGTGAGAGCCCACACCCAGGCTCTCCCATTTATAACTCTTGGTATTTATAAATACAAATAGAATATGAAGGATTCTGCAAGCGCATAGAATACCATTGTAACATTTTACCAGGAGTATTCCAGGTATCATTATTTATATTTTACCACAGAGAAACAATGGAGTAAAGATTATTGAATATTAAAGGAGTATCTATTAGTCAACATACCATCATAGCTAGAGCAAGGGGTAAAGGTAATGATAAGAATTAAGCATAATGACACTCGGGGGATAGATCACTAAGATACTGTAAACTAGTTAACTTAGGAGAATAACGGGTGAGGTAGATTCCTATGATATTCTTATTACAGGATCAAAGTATATATATACCCGACTATAGCTAAGACTCACTCTACTCTTGTGCACTTTGGGACGCCGCTATATGGTAGAGCACCGCAAAAGGATAACTCTACTGATGTAACATCCTAGAAAATTCTAACACCCAAAAATCACAACTACAAATTTTTTCTTAAATATCCATTGCATGGTCAGTGTACATACTAGGAAACCATCTTGTAGTTGCACAAGTAGACCCCAAGTAGAATGTTTGAGCATTGCATTAATTAACCAATATGTGATTTGGGTCTTTATGATTTTATGTGATGCTAATAAAATCAACAACCTATGGCTAATCTTTATAATAAATTCTTGTGTGTGTGCCAACCCTTGGATGTGGACCCCACCACCCTAGACCTCTAGTGGACCACCCCTAAGGGTGTATACATGGTTGGCACTCATGTATATACACATAGATGCCCCTGAACTAGCTAGATATGGCAAATAGGAAATAGAAAAGAAATAAGAAAAGAAAGGGTTTGCAATGGCCAAAGAGGCCCAAGCCGCCTGCCCAGCCGTGCCCCGGCCCAGCTAGCCAGCCTAGCCTTACTCACATGCTCGTAGCCGCACCACGCGAGGTGGCCTAGCCAGCAGGCCCAACAGAAGGACCACGCCCTTGCCTCACGTCACGACAGGGGTGGGGGCTCGTCACCATCTTCACACACACCGCTAGACAGGGCCCAACCGTCATCCCCTACCTCCTCGACCTCCTTTGCTTTTCTCTCTGACGAGCAGAGCACTCGCGCCGGGGCGGCATCCATGGCACCCACACCATCTCCACTGTCTCCCCACATGCTACCAACCACGCGCACCTAGATCCCCACCACATCTACAATCCAGAGCCCTCTCCCGCAATGACCATGCCCTGGATGACATCACCGCCATGGCCCCACGCTCAATGACGCAACCATGGCAACCTTTTGATAGGACACTGTTCAAATTGGAGGTGCCAATCCGTGTGCCACCAACTCCACTTCCCCTTAACCCCAGCCAGAAGGCCCTATCTGCCCTACACGTGTCCATGCATAGCCCATCATCGTTCGCCAACCGCCATGGCAGCGCTCGGCCTATAAGAACCTGAATCAGAGCCCTAGCCCTTCCTCCCGAGCCTCGCCACCACTGGTGGCTCTTCCAACATGTGCCAACGCCAAGAGGAAGGAGGAAGGAGAAGAGGGGAGGAAGGAGAAGGGAAGTGGAGGGAGGAGCCAAACACCAGACCCTCATCAGAGCAGAGGACGCCCCTCGATCGACCACGTCGACGTTGTGGCTCACCCTGCACGGCCTCGACTCACCACTGCACCACCTCGCCCTGCACCGCTAGCCTTCTTCCCTGCCACCATGGTAAGCATCGCCATCGTCCACCCCGCTCACCACCATCATGCACACCATGGCCACCTTGGTGTTCCCATACCGGGGATGGTCAAGACGGGACTTTGAGCCATCACGTCTAGCACACGCACCCGCACACATGCCCATGAGTTGATGTGCCACCTTGCCGAGCCTCGAGGGCTCTGGAACATCGGTGTCGCGCCACAATGCAGAGCGCGCCCTCCATGGTCGGAGCCCACCATGGTGAGGCCCCGTTCTGGGCATCCTATGCCGGTAGAGGTTCCGCGACCACTGTGGATGCCTTCGCCGAGTTGGGTAGCACGCCAAGCCATCGCCTTTTTTTTACCAAGAAGCCCCGGAGGAGAAGATGCAGGTGACGCCCCACCGCTGCGGCCGCCGGTAGAGCTCTGCCGTGCCACAGGCGTTCCGGTGGATCCTAACCACTTTGCTGCTCGAGAAGAGGCCGGTGATGTTCACCGTCATCCCGCAAGCGTAACCATGTAAGTGAACGCGCCTAGGACCCATCAGAGCCCCCTCGCCGCCGCCGCCGTGTGCACGCCCACCGCCTAAGACCCCTAGTCGCCACCGTTGTCCCTTCGTCGAGTCGTCTATGACTCCATGGCGCCATAAACTGGCTTACTCTCCTCTCTAAGCCATCCTACCACGCGGTCGAGTGAGCTCGCCATTGGCGAAGGGTGCCGCCATGAGAAATAGGGGAGAAGAGAGTTAAGGAGCAGCCGCTCCCTTGCATAGTCCCTCGTGCACCCGGTGCACTGTGAGCCAAGAGAGAGGAGTGAGATGGGTGGACTTGGTCCACCACGGACCAAGCCTAAGGTCCACGAGCCGTAGCCGTGCAGTCCATGGTGCACCGCACAAGTCAAACCGAGAAGTTAAGTATAACTACAACTAGCAAGCTACACAAGAGAACTACTCTAGCTAAGCTAACTAGCTAGCAAAGATAACTTAAGAAATTGATACAAGAGAGATAGGAGGGTATCACCGAGGGGCGAAGTATTGAGCCAACCAATATGATCAACAATGAATACCAAGATAACCAAACACCGGGATCAATCAATCACAATATGAAAGTGATGACACGAAGATTTATCCCGAGGTTCACGTGCTTGCCGGCACGCTAGTCCCCGTTGTGTCCCTCTTCACCACGTGGTTCGGTGGCTAATCGGTCTCACACCGAGCCTCTCAAAAGGCACCACAAGAACCTACCAAATGGCAAAAGGTTGCAATGACACGAGCAATATACTAACGTTGCCTTTGGCGCTTCGCCGAGGTAGGCACAAACCCCTCACAATCACCGGAGGTGGCCAAGATACAATCACCAACTCTTGCCAACGCCTCCAAGCTGCTTCAAGCCGTCTAGGTGGCGGCAACCACCAAGAGAAATAAGAATCCCGCAGCAAATCAACCACCAAGTGCCAACTAGATGCTATCTCACAATGCAAATGCACTTGGATCACTCAATCTCACTTCGAATATGCAAGGAAGTAAGAGAGATGAGTGGGAGGGGAGTTGCTTAGCTCAAAGTGCTCACAAGTATGTCAAATGTTCGAGAGTGAGAGCCTTGAGCCGGCCAACGAGTATTTATAGACGTACCCCTTCGAATATAGCCGTTAGAAACTTGAAACAGCCGAAGTCGCGTTGACCGGACGCGCTGGTCCAACTGACCGGACGCGCCGGTCGCGCAACGGCTAGTTTCGAAACACTGACCGGACGCGCCGGTCGCAACGACCGGACGCGCTGGTCACGACCGGACACGCCGGTCCCGTGACTGACCGGACGCGCCGGTCAGCACTGAGTCGCGCAAAACGAACCAGCGACCGGACGCGCTGAAGAACTGACCGGACGCCACAGTACCCGCGTCCGGTCGGAGTCCAGTAAGCTCCCTAGACGACCGGACGCGTCCGGTCGCCTGTGACCGGACGCGCCTCGCGTCCGATCAAACAACTGAGAAACGCGCAGACACTGGACACTGACCGGACGCGTCCGGTCACACTGTGACCGCGTCCGGTGCAGCGTCCGGTCACCACTGTGACCTCCGTTCGCTTCCGTTTCTTTTTCCGACTTCCGGCGTAGTGGAAAATAGGCATTTCATTTCCCCGAAATCGCCTGAATCCCGCGCTCGCACGCTCGGCGGGAGGGAGAGAGGACCCCAAACCCTCTCTACCGCTCAAACTCCAACGCCGTCGTAAATGTGCTAACATCACCAAGTGATCATCACCATGTGCATGTGTGTTAGCATTTTCACAATCATTTTTCGAGGCGTTATTTGTTCTATCCAAAAGTATATGATCATGAAATGCACATCTAGAGGCACTTAGGAGTTCAATAGCCGCGTCATTCCCCTCTTTATAGTACGGCTATCTATCCTATAATGTAACCACACCCACTAGGTGTCTTGGTTACTAAAACACAATCCTTAAGCATATACCTTTGCCTTGATCACGTAGGGTTGCGTCCAAATCCAAGTGTGGCCATCATGATCACCATGTCCATCTTGCCACCAACCTTGGAGTGTACTAATCCTCATATGCTACATACAACTTAGGCATGGGATTAGTACTTAGGCATTGTCACTAATTACCAACACCAAACATAGGACTTTCAATCTCCCCCTTGTTGGTAATTGGTGACAAACCTTTCACAAAGATATTATGATAAAATTTTGATTGAACCCATGTCACATTGTCCAAGTATATTACCATGTGTAAGAATTATGGACATGTGATCATGAATTCAAATTGATAGCAATGGCTCCCCCTACATGTATGCTATATGTTTGGATTTTGGAAGCATACATGTTATATAGGAAAGATTAGGAGCATTGTCTACCAATAGGTGCTAAGTGTTTAAGATTATAGACCTTTGAAGCGTGATACCATCGGAGTTGCGATAAACACCATCTTAGCACCTTGTGTAGTTAGATTCCACTTGGAAAAGCACAAATATAACTAGAAACCTCGTGAGATCAACATTATAAGCAAGGTTCTAGTACCACTTTGAAAAACATGAAGCAACAAAAATCTAACTACTTCCTATTCATGCTAGTACCACAATGCATCATTCAAATTATACTAGCAAGTCACCACACAAGCAATGTATCGGAGAAAACAAAATGCATAACTATGCATCATACATATGAAGTGCACATAGAAATGCAACATTCATGTTTAAGAGCTTGCTCCCCCTACTTGTGTGCTCAAAATTTTAGTTGATCCCCTTCTTTTATCAATTCTCCCCTTTGTTTTCTCCCCTTTTTGAATCTATCTTTGTGAACAACATTTTCTCCCCCACAACATTTTCTTCCCCTTTGAGTTCTATCTTTGTGAACAATATTTTCTCCCCCTTTGGCACCAATTTACCACAAGGAGCAAACTTTAGATAGATTATCATGTTGAAATATGGGGTGAGGATCAAGTTTGTGATTTAACCTAGATTGCTTGCATAAATAAAATGCTTCGGTTTGATCCAAGGGCAAGCTTCTTCACACCTCACTAGAAGGGTTATCATGCACCATGTTGAAGCAAATATTTAGACAAGTTTTCTAGATTAAACACTTAGGATCACAAGCTACTTAAACAAGTTATATGCTACCACTAGATCATACAAGTCATGGAAACAATAGTGGCACCATATAAACTTCAAATTCATTTGATTTTCATGAATGAGCCTAGAACATATAAATTATGACTAGATGCACTAAACGAGTCCTTAGCATAGAATGTATGACATGTCAACCAAATGTACCTTAGGGCTCGAAGGAGAGGCATGTCATATATGGGGTGCATCAACTCATGTTGGAGAAGTCAAGTATGTTCAACTCATTCTTTAGCTTGTGAAATCTTTTCTCATCAAGTGGCTTGGTGAATAGATCGGCTAGTTGATCTTCGGTGCCCACACTCTCAATAGCAATGTCACCCTTTTGTTGATGATCTCTAATAAAGTGATGACGAACATCAATATGCTTTGTTCTTTGATGTTGAACCGGATTGTTGGTTAGCTTTACGGCACTTTCATTGTCACATAGCAATGGCACATTCTTAAAGTTGATTCCAAAATCTTTCAATGTTGCCTTCATCCATAAGATTTGTGCACAACAACTACCCGCGGCGATATATTCGGCTTCGGCGGTAGATAGTGCAATACTATTTTGTTTCTTGGATGACCATGAGACAAGTGATCTTCCCAACAATTGACAAGTCCCGGAAGTGCTCTTTCTCTCCACTTTGTCACCGGCATAGTCGGAATCCGAATATCCAACTAGCTCAAAGCTTGCACCTTTGGGATACCACAATCCAACATCTTGTGTATGCTTTAAGTACCTCAATATTCTCTTTATTGCCTTCAAATGACTTTCTCTTGGTGAGGCTTGAAATCTTGCACACATGCATACACTAAACATTACATCGGGCCTTGATGCCGTCACATAGAGTAGGCTACCAATCATTGATCTATATAGCTTTTGATCCACCATGTTGCCACTCTTGTCACTATCCAAACTTCCACTAGTGCTCATTGGAGTTGTAATACTCTTTGCATCTTCCATGCTAAACTTCTTGAGCATATCTTTGATGTACTTGGTTTGACTCACAAATGTTCCTTCCTTCATTTGTTTGATTTGAAGTCCAAGAAAGAAACTAAGTTCACCAATCATTGACATTTCAAATTCCTTGGCCATCATTTTTCCAAACTCATCACAATAATTTTGATTGGTTGAACCGAATATGATATCATCAACATATATTTGCAACACAAACAAGTCTTTCTCAATTTTCTTGGTGAATAGTGTTGTATCAACTTTGCCCATGACAAATCCTTTGGATAGCAAGAAGTCCCTCAATCTTTCATACCATGCTCTAGGTGCTTGCTTCAATCCATACAAAGCTTTTCTCAACTTGTAGACATGATTGGGTTTCTTGTCATCTTCAAAACCGGGAGGTTGCTCCACATACACCTCCTCTTGAATGTACCCATTGAGAAATGCACTCTTCACATCCATTTGATATAGCTTGATATTGTGAGCACAAGCATAGGCAAGTAAGATCCTAATTGCTTCCAATCTTGCAACCGGGGCATATGTTTCACCAAAGTCAAGACCCTCTATTTGTGTGTAACCTTGAGCCACTAGTCTTGCTTTGTTCCTTACTACTATCCCATCTTGATCTTGCTTGTTGCGAAAGACCCATCTTGTTCCAATGACATTGTGATCCTTAGGCCTCTCAACTAATTCCCATACTTCATTTCTCTTGAAATTGTTGAGCTCTTCATGCATTGCATTTACCCAATCTGGATCTCTCAATGCTCTATCAATGTCCTTGGGTTCTTCCATTGACACAAAAGAAGAGTGAGCACAAAATGATGCCAATCTTGATCTAGTTTGAACTCCCCTTTGTATGTCACCAATGATGGAATCCAATGGATGGTCTCTTGCAATGTTAGTTGGTTGAAGCACTTGGATTTGATTGCTTGGATGTTGATGTTGATCATGAGTTGGAGATGATGAACTAGCCACTTGTTGATCTTGTTGCATTTGAGATGATGTACTAGCTTGATTTTGCATTAGAGAACCACTAGCTTGAGTGATTGGACTTTGGAGCACTTGATCTTTGTTGTCATCCACATCAATCACTTGCTTTGGCCTAATATCACCAATGTCCATTTCTTTCATAGCATTGGTCAATTGAGTTCCTCTCACATCATCCAAGTTATCTTCCTCATCTTGAGAGCCATTTGTTTCATCAAACTCAACATCATGCACTTCTTCAAGTAAACCACTAGCCAAATTCCAAACTCTATAAGCTTTGCTAGTAGTTGAGTAACCAAGTAGGAAGCCTTCATCACATTTCTTTTCAAACTTGCTCAATCTAGTGCCTTTCTTCAAGATATAGCATTTGCAACCAAATACCCGAAAGTATGCAATGTTGGGCTTTCTTCCATTTAAGATCTCATATGGTGTCTTCTCTAGAAACTTGTGGCAATAGAGGCGGTTGCTATAGAAGCAAGCCGTGTTGATTGCTTCGGCCCAAAATGAATGACTCACATTATACTCATTCAACATTGATCTTGCCATATCAATTAAAGTTCTATTTTTCCTCTCAACTAAGCCATTAGATTGAGGTGTATACTTGGCCGATAATTGATGTTTGATTCCAAGCTCATCACATAGCTCATCAACTCTTGTGTTTCTAAACTCACTTCCATTGTCACTTCTTACTTTCTTGATTGTGGTCTCAAACTCATTTTGCACTCTCTTGATGAACTTCTTGAATATGTCAAATACATCACTCTTGTCCACAAGAAAGAATACCCATGTATATCTAGTGAAATCATCCACAATCACAAAGCCATACTTGTTGCCACCAATGCTTGTGTATGTAGTTGGCCCAAATAGATCCATGTGCAACAACTCAAATGCCTTGGAAGTACTCATAATGCTCTTCAATGGATGAGTGTTGCCTACTTGCTTTCCGGCTTGACATGCACTACATAGCTTATTTTTCTCAAATGTGACATCCTTCAAGCCTCTAACTAAGTCATGCTTCACTAACTTGTTCAATTGCTTCATGCCAACATGACCTAGTCTTCTATGCCATAACCAACCCATACTTGATTTGGTGAGCAAGCATGTTGAAAGTTGAGTGTCACTAGCATTGAAATCAACCAAGTATAGATTCTCATATCTAAAACCTTTAAAGATCAAGTTAGAGCCATCAACACTAACTATCTCCACATCATCAACACCAAATATGCACTTGAAACCGAGATCACACAATTGAGCAACCGACAACAAGTTGAAATTGAGCTTTTCAACTAGTAGCACATTGGAGATGCTATGATCATTTGAGATTGCAATCCTTCCAAGAGCCTTTACATCACCCTTGCTATTGTCACCAAATGTGATGCTATCAATGCCACTATCATTTGATTTGAGAGAGTTGAACATTCTTGAATCACCGGTCATATGTTGAGAGCATCCACTATCAAGCACCCAATGCCTTCCTCCGGCCTTGTAATTTACCTACAAAATAAATTAATATTTCTTAGGTACCCATACTTGCTTGGGTCCTTGGAGGTTAGTCACTAAGCTCTTTGGTACCCAAATGGCCTTCTTCTTTGGGCCCACAATTGGTGTACCAACAAACCTAGCACGCACACCTTTCTCACCCTTGGTAAGCACATAACAAGAATCAAAAGAAATGTAAGGTACATTAGCATTTTTCTTGTTCTTGTTCATTTTATTGCAATTAATCTCTAGATGCCCAACTTGCTTGCATCTATGGCAATAACGACCATTGCTCTTCACAAAGCTAGGCTTGTGAGTTGCAAAGGCCGCTTTGCCCTTCTTGGGAGTATAGCCCAAACCCTCTTTGTTAAGGGAGAACCTTTGGCTACCCAAGCATTTTAGCAAGCGGGCATCCCCACCATAGGCGTTGCCTAATGCGCGGGTGAGATCATCCACTTCTCTCTTGAGAGTCTCAACCACAAGTGATGAATCACTAGTAGTAGAGGTAGAGTTGGTTGTGGTGGATGATGATGAGCTACATGAAGCATTAGTAGGACTAACAAATAAAGAATCATCAATAATATCACATGTTAGTCCAATATCACAAGTGACAATCACTTGCTCCTCCTTAGCTTCCTTCATGAACTTCTCCAACTTAAGGTCCTTTTCCTTGATGAGCTCAAGTAGAGTGGAGTGGGCTTCCTTAAGCCTAGTGTGAGCAATTTCAAGATCCTCGTGGTCTTCCTTTAGACACTCACGAGAAGCCTCTAGCTCATCAAAGGATTTCCTAAGAGCTTTGAGCTCTTGTTCAATTCCTTTGCACTCCTTACTCTTTTTGAGAGCAACAAGCTCCTCCATCAAGGCATCATTTTCATTGCTCTTAGCAATGAGCTCTTGTTCCAAGATTTTGTATTTCTTGGTTGTCCTCTTGTAGCCCTTGCTCATTTGATCTATTATGCCTAATAGATCATCCTTGGAGTAGTCCTCATCCTCCTCATCATCACTCCTACAATCATCACTAGCACAAGAATCATCATCACTATCATCATGTTTTACCTTGGTAGGCTTGGCCATAAGGCATGTTGATGTAGTGTCGAAGATGGATGGCTTGTTGGAGAGGGCGATGTTTGCAGTGGCTCGTCGAGTGATCCTCTCATCATCACTAGAGCTTTCATCATCATCACTATCGGAGTTGTCACTATCCCAAGTGACTACATAACCACCACCCTTCTTCTTCTTGTTGAAAGTGAAGCTCTTCTTTGCTTTCTTCTCATTCTCTTTCTTATCCTTCTTGTTCTTCTTGAGCTTCAAGTCCCCATTATGAAATCTCTTATCTTCATAGGGGCAATCCGCCACTATGTGATCGGGGCTATTGCAATTGTAGCAAAGGGTCTTTGCCTTTATAGTGTCTCTCCTCTTCCTTGCCCCATATCCTTTCTTCTTCATGAACCTTCCCATCTTGTGCACAAGGAGGGCCATGGTCTCATCATCGAATGGATCATCATCATCACTTTCTACCTTGCTCTTGCCCTTAGAGGATGAAGCCTTGAATGCAATGGGCTTCTCTTGCTTGACCTTGGTCTCCTTCTTCTCTTCTACCTCATCTTCATCATCATTGTATTGGGCATCGGTCATTATATCTCCAAGCACATTGGTTGGTTTGACCTTGTCCAATCCCTCTCTAAAGATCATTCTTCTCAAGGTGGCAAACTTCTTGGGTAAGCACATCAAGAACTTGTGTGAGAAGTCCTTGTCCTCAACCTTCTCCCCAAGCCCCTTGAGATCATTGACAATGACTTGGAGCCTATAGAACATCTCCGGGATGGATTCATCATCCTTCATCTTGAATGTGGAGAACTTGTCCTTAAGCATATATAGTTTGGCACTTTTTACCGTTGAAGTACCTTCATATGTTTCTTCAAGCCTTATCCAAAGCTCATTTGCCTTTTCAAGATCTTTGATTTGCTCAAATACTTTATCATCAATGGCACGATAGATTGTGTCAAGTGCCGCTGTATTGCATTGTTTGTTGATGCGGTCATTGGGAGTGAGGTTTTCCTCATCAAGAATGACGTATCCTTCTTTGGTCACATCCCAAACCTTCTCATGTATATTGCCTAGATATTGCTTCATCTTCCTTTTCCAATGATCAAAGGAAGAGACGCCATCAAAGAATGGAGGCTTGCCATTAACATGATTAAACATAACTTGAGCCATCTTACACCGAGGTTGTTAAGCCTTACAAACGGTGACCACGGCTCCGATACCACTTGAAAGGTCTTGATGGCTAGAGGGGGGGTGAATAGCCTATTAAAATTTTCTACAACGACAAGCTAAACAAGTTTATCAATATAACAAATAGCGAGATGCGAGTTTTGCTTAGCCTATGGGTGTTTGCAAGCCACCTATCCAATTCACAATTCTAGTATTTGCACTCAACCGCACAAGTCAAACCGAGAAGTTAAGTATAACTACAACTAGCAAGCTACACAAGAGAACTACTCTAGCTAAGCTAACTAGCTAGCAAAGATAACTTAAGAAATTGATACAAGAGAGATAGGAGGGTATCACCGAGGGGCGAAGTATTGAGCCAACCAATATGATCAACAATGAATACCAAGATAACCAAACACCGGGATCAATCAATCACAATATGAAAGTGATGACACGAAGATTTATCCCGAGGTTCACGTGCTTGCCGGCACGCTAGTCCCCGTTGTGTCCCTCTTCACCACGTGGTTCGGTGGCTAATCGGTCTCACACCGAGCCTCTCAAAAGGCACCACAAGAACCTACCAAATGGCAAAAGGTTGCAATGACACGAGCAATATACTAACGTTGCCTTTGGCGCTTCGCCGAGGTAGGCACAAACCCCTCACAATCACCGGAGGTGGCCAAGATACAATCACCAACTCTTGCCAACGCCTCCAAGCTGCTTCAAGCCGTCTAGGTGGCGGCAACCACCAAGAGAAACAAGAATCCCGCAGCAAATCAACCACCAAGTGCCAACTAGATGCTATCTCACAATGCAAATGCACTTGGATCACTCAATCTCACTTCGAATATGCAAGGAAGTAAGAGAGATGAGTGGGAGGGGAGTTGCTTAGCTCAAAGTGCTCACAAGTATGTCAAATGTTCGAGAGTGAGAGCCTTGAGCCGGCCAACGAGTATTTATAGACGTACCCCTTCGAATATAGCCGTTAGAAACTTGAAACAGCCGAAGTCGCGTTGACCGGACGCGCTGGTCCAACTGACCGGACGCGCCGGTCGCGCAACGGCTAGTTTCGAAACACTGACCGGACGCGCCGGTCGCAACGACCGGACGCGCTGGTCACGACCGGACACGCCGGTCCCGTGACTGACCGGACGCGCCGGTCAGCACTGAGTCACGCAAAACGAACCAGCGACCGGACGCGCTGAAGAACTGACCGGACGCCACAGTACCCGCGTCCGGTCGGAGTCCAGTAAGCTCCCTAGACGACCGGACGCGTCCGGTCGCCTGTGACCGGACGCGCCTCGCGTCCGATCAAACAACTGAGAAACGCGCAGACACTGGACACTGACCGGACGCGTCCGGTCACACTGTGACCGCGTCCGGTGCAGCGTCCGGTCACCACTGTGACCTCCGTTCGCTTCCGTTTCTTTTTCCGACTTCCGGCGTAGTGGAAAATAGGCATTTCATTTCCCCGAAATCGCCTGAATCCCGCGCTCGCACGCTCGGCGGGAGGGAGAGAGGACCCCAAACCCTCTCTACCGCTCAAACTCCAACGCCGTCGTAAATGTGCTAACATCACCAAGTGATCATCACCATGTGCATGTGTGTTAGCATTTTCACAATCATTTTTCGAGGCGTTATTTGTTCTATCCAAAAGTATATGATCATGAAATGCACATCTAGAGGCACTTAGGAGTTCAATAGCCGCGTCATTCCCCTCTTTATAGTACGGCTATCTATCCTATAATGTAACCACACCCACTAGGTGTCTTGGTTACTAAAACACAATCCTTAAGCATATACCTTTGCCTTGATCACGTAGGGTTGCGTCCAAATCCAAGTGTGGCCATCATGATCACCATGTCCATCTTGCCACCAACCTTGGAGTGTACTAATCCTCATATGCTACATACAACTTAGGCATGGGATTAGTACTTAGGCATTGTCACTAATTACCAACACCAAACATAGGACTTTCAACAGCCCAGCAGCAGCCTGTGCCCATGACGTGGCTAGCCTGGCTGGCTGACATGTGTCTGGGACGTGCGGCCCAACACGGCCCATATCCAGCCCATGACCGGTCAACATAGACCATTGACAAGACCCACCTGTCACTAACCGCGTCAGTCTAGCCAATCAGATCCTGCCACATGTCAAGCCCTGGTTTTTCTTCCTCTTTTATCTTTTCAAAATATGCTTTAAACTTCTAAAATTTATAACTAATTCATATGAGCTCAGAAAAATATGAAACCAGAGTCCAAATTTTTCAAAAAATCAAGCTCTAAGACATAGGCTTATGATTGAGTGCATTTAGTTCTTTTGAATTTCAGTTGCTTCTTTGTGCTCATCTATAGGAGCCGCTTACGCGGCTATATGTTCCTTTTGATAGACCCAGAGGAGCCATCGACTGAGGACTTCGACCCCAACTACACCGAGGACTTAGGAGATAATTTGCCAGGTGCCACATCCCACCCAACCTCGTAGAATCCTATTAGGCATGCTATCGCATAGATTGCTTGCACTTTACTTTTTTGCAAATGAAACTATGATAGGTTGCATGGTAGTTTTGCTTGTGAGCCTTTACCTTGTCGCAACCTATACTCCTGCACACCCGTTGATAGGCTAGATGCTCGCATTCTACTTACTGCTTTACTTTTGCTACGCATTATATCTGTGATGTGATGCTTTGTGAAGGAATGACATGAGTGGTTAAGGCACGAGGTGCCGATAACTTGGTAATGAACCTGGGGAGATCTTGGCGTGTGTCTTGAGTGTGTGGTGAGGGTCGAGTCGACCGAGTAAGATTCTACGATGAGTCTAGGGACAAGTCTTGCTGAGGGATGCTACCTGGACATTCCCCACGAGAGGTACCTATGGCGGGTACATGTGACAGGGAGAGATCCTAGGGTGGAGTGTCTTTG
Source organism: Saccharum hybrid cultivar R570 (assembly GCA_038087645.1). NCBI lineage: Eukaryota > Viridiplantae > Streptophyta > Magnoliopsida > Poales > Poaceae > Saccharum > Saccharum hybrid cultivar. The sequence continues at coordinate 16,249,598 of JAQSUU010000551.1, read as the reverse complement.
TGGGATGAAGCCCCAGGATAGAGGTGCTATTTTAGCATGGGGCACCGGGTGTCCCATCGAGCGAGGCATCGGTTCACCCCTCATGAAGACATTATGTTCAGTCATTTTAAGGACTGGTATGCCTTGAGAACCTGGTCTTAGGAACCTACGCCCCACTCACCCTTACCATGGAAACGGGACAGATGTACGACCTGCTAACGTGGTGCCACTAGTACTAGGTGGTTAGCAGATAGTGTAGGGAGGTACGGGCATGAGGACCCACACCCTCCTAAGACTACGTAGTGACCTTAGGGGCCCGGTACTATGTCTCACAGTCTCAATATGCCGGTGGTACTCTGGCATGGCCCTAGTTCTGAGTGGTAGGATTGCATCACGTCTAGTTGGAATGCAGCCCAGAATCAGCCTAGACGAGGCACATCATCGATGATGGTGATCTTGTGGGTAGTGTAAACCTCTGCAGAGTTTCTGGTTGATCGATCGATACATATGCCAACTTGTCGGCTATGGACCTTTCCTAAGTTCGGCTTCACTTGACTAGTGAGAGGAGTCCTTTCTACCTTCCCCCGGGTTTGGTATTGGTTTCTGTCTTTGGCCGTTGAGGCAAGGCATGAGTGGGAGTCGTCCTTGTCGCCTAGAGAGTGTGAGAGTGTGGTGAGATGTGTGTGAAGGGATGGGAGGACCTATGTATGAGATGGGTTAAAACTTAATGAGTACTATTATAAAATTTTGACTTACTCGCATAGGAAAAACTACAGCCAAAGTAGGTCCTTTTGCTTACCCTTTTGCATTCCACCTACCACAAAGCAATGTAAAGCATAGGGTGGGAGACAGTGGCCAGTACAAACCGTACTGAAAGATTTTTGATAGGTTCTGAATCCGAGTACAACTACGAGGGCGATGACTAGGAGGAGTAGGAGTCTTGTCCTTCGCTCGAGTTGGTGTGTGAAGATGAAGACCGCGTTTGTTGTCGTTCTACTTTGATGTCGTTCCAGATGCTATGTGTTGAGTGATTCTGCCAAGTGTTGATGTAATAAGGAGTAAACCTTACTATTGTACTCTCTTTTATTCAATGTATGACTATGTTATCGACTAAGATCTAGATAATGTGATGGAATGATCATCTGGGACTATCATGTTATACTTCGAATCTGTGGATTTCCCTTCATGGAAATCTAGATCATTTCAACTGACACGACTACAGTCCTACAATTTAAGAACCAACTCACATGGGGTGGACTACAAAGGATAGACGGAGTTGTCACCTCCCACTGCTATCACATGGCTAGGGAACAAGGTGTATTCACAAGCAGAACATCGTATAATCACCATGCTTACACGAGGCTCAGCTACTTAGCCCAATCGATAAACTAGCAGGCTAAGCGCTATATGAATCCGCACACAAAAGTAAAGATAACCTCAACTAAGCAAGATACATATTAAAAGTAAGCATAGTGTGGCAAAACCTCCTAAATTATATGGCCCACATGTGCCTGTCATTGTCTTACAGACTTCTGACTGCTACACATGGGAGTTAGACAACTTTAAAAGTCTGTCGAATGTCCTCGGAGAACCTCGAATCATACACTTTATCTTTTTGAGCTAGACACATTACAGAAGACATTACAGTATTACAACAATTTTTACAATTATACAAATATGTTACATCAAAGTAAACGGCGAAAGTCTTACAAACCATAAGTTTGCAAACCAGATATTTAAGTTACTACAAACTATGAGCTTTAGCCAACTAGGTAGTAGGGTAGCATGATAGGTACGACTATACAACACTCAAAGGAGGTTCACCCTACCCAAGGGAGCACAACAAAATCTTCTACTATTGGCTCTCCTCCTGCAACAAGGGTTTAACAAACCCTGAGTAAAAAGGTACTTAAGAAGACTTAACCGACGAAAAGGAAAGACTCTAAGGATATGTAGGATTACAGGAACCAAGGTAAGTATGTAGCAAGAATCAAGATTAACTTTTGCAGAAAGTTTACTAATGATTGATCCTTACTTTCAAGGTTTTAGCTCAAGTTAAGTAATTATGTGTCTCTCATTTGCACCTGATCTAAATCAATCACTTCTTAACCATCTCATCTCATGAAAATATCACTAATGTTTCAGTTATTAACTACGACGTAGATTAGGGGATTGAGTCTCCTTCTCCGAGAAGCAATGGCGATTTGAATCAATTAGACCCAACTGGGGTTTCCTTACCACATGACATATGCAGGTCTTGGACCGGTCCTGAACCTATATATATGAAGCCTCACTCAAATCCTCCAAAATATAAATGGGTCTAGCGCTACCTGAGAGCACATCACTCCACCTTCCTACGCCACTCCTGGTGGTTTCACAGGATGTGTACGCACTACTCTCGCCATCTCTCCACTCCCAGTGCGCTGTTGGCCTTTTACATTATGGAATAGCCAAGGTATTAGGCTTACTGGAGTATGTGGCAAGTACTACAAAGTCTCAACCATGACAGGTCTACAACGGTATGGTCCTCAATCGACACAGGCGGGGCACTACATCAAGACTCCATTCTTAACACAAGCAAAGAGTCTGCCTGGTCTCAGATTAAATTCATGATCATTATTAAACCTCAGGACCAACCTTTAGTATAGAACCAAAAGCTCATTACCCAACTCTTACCAACTAAGCATGGCTAAGCATTATAAAACTAGTATAGCTAAACAAGGTGTCAAGGATGAGTATTGAAAGTCAAGGAAGGCATGCAGCAATTGGTACATCAACCAACTCCTATTCACTTAAATGCACAAAGCATAGACTTATGTGAATAACATTTGTAAAACATAAGGAAATGGTTTATGCTCCGGGGCTTGCCTTCGGTGTCGGGGTTGTCAGTCACTTCAGAAATACCACAGATAATAGATCCAATCCACTAATAGAAAATCCTTCTCTTGCTCAATTATAGAATCACCACTCTCGTTCACTAAACGTAAATAAAAATGCATGCTTTTGGATGATGATGTGCTACACATGGATCATGATGATCTCACAAGAGTAATTAACTTGAGTATAACTTTCCTTCATTAAACAATTAGGTTAATTACTCACCAAGCAGTATTAGTATTATTATCAACAAGTTTAATATGAGTACAACAATCAAGTAAAGAACTTGTCAAGGAACAACAAAGGGATTAGTGTTCTAAAGTCCACAATCAAGTCCGAAGTTACATCAAAGTTATTTAGGGATTTATGGACATCATTTTAGTATTTTTATTAATCCACAAAAGGCATTTAAATTAAGTAAACAATTCATTTTTATCAAAACAGAGTCAAAATTTTTGTGAAGGTTTATTTAAGCATATAAAGCATACACAAAAAGTTCCATGATTTTAGGATAATTATTTTGACCTGTAAAAATCATGGAAGGTCCATTTATTAATTCAAAGATGTAATTTTTAGACCTAGCAAAAGTATTGATTTTGGAAAACTCATATTTTTACATGATTAAGAATAAGATAACAAGCTTACACAAAAATTTTCATAATTTTATCAGCCTTATTTAGTTGTGAATTAATCAAGATTCAGCATTCCAGAAAAACAAAAAAGGGTTAAACCCTTTCCTCACCTGACTCATCTCTACTCTCTCTCACTGACAGTAGGTCCGGTGTCACGCCTGTGCTAACCACGGCGTGCATGGCCATTGACCGATGGGTTCTCGCCGACAGCGACCTCAACGGCGATGAGACCGACCCCGGTAGACTCACTACTCCCTCGTGCATCTACTGATGCACCGGTTGAGCGACTGGAGCATTGCAACAAGCATGGTAGCGTCCATGGTGGCTCGATGAAACTCTGGCGCGGCGGACAAGATCAACGACGGTGACTCCAGTGGTGGGGTTTGCTCCTATGCACTCATCTCGACCTCACGAACCCACCCGAAGGGTCAGTCAGGTGGATTAGGGTTAGCAGCAGCTAGCCCATGGCCATGGTGGCACGGAGAGGCAGAGCTCATTGGTGTGGTGATGCTCTGGCCAAAATTGGCCCTAATCAACCTAGCTGAGGACTTCTATGTGACCAGGGTGCTCACCAAGACTCGCGCGGCCTGACGGTTGAAGCGAAGATGCAGCTGGCTGCACTACAGTTGGCAACAGCGACTTCAGGAGCACAAACAAGCGAAGACGGTAGCGTTCTAGTGCGACCTATGTACAAAAGGTGAAAAAGGTGGGCCGATGAGCAACAGAGCGCCATGGCAAAGCTAGGATGCAAAATGGCACGATGAAAGGCTCACTGGAGTGGCCTAGCCACGGTGGAGGCGGTCACGGTGGTGCACTGCTCGGTAGTGAGGAAGACGGTGTCATGCAGGCAACTCAGATGAGTAGAGATGGCACTAACTGGCTCTGAGGTGGCAAGGAGGCTGTGAAGCTGTGGGTAAGATGAATTAGGCAGAGGTGAGGTGATGGCGAAGATGTTGGCTGGCGAAGCGAGAGCTTGGTGACGGTGCTGGAAAGAGAGAAAGAAGAGGTGGTGGCTACCTCAGCGAGATAAGGGTGACGACGTGGCTTCTGGACATCCAGCTCCTGCTCATGATGCGTCCACAGAAGCAACTACGTGCCCACATGCACGTTGGTGGTGGAAAACTATTGGTGGCTCACCAGTGAAGCAAGCAGAGACGTTGCTACCGGTGATGAACAATGCCCATCTGAATCCTCATCTTCACTCCCTTCTTTCTCTTGATTCCAAACAGCAATTCGGAAATCTCCAAGAACAAATCTTGTTCATTTTGACCTGATCTTCATCTTTGCTTTAAGGCTCATTCCCTAAATCTAACTGGTTCAAGAGATCTAAGCTAAAGAATGGAGGTAGAGTGAAACTGAAACTTTAGATCTTCAATTAGGGTTTTGCAAATTGGTTAGCTTAACTAGATTGGTGAATTAATTGGTGATTAATTAATGATCAAACCCTTCAACCAATAGCACCATTGCACAATACAAACTTCATACTTTGAAATGATAATAAAGTTTCAAACATGTTTATTTGAGAAATTCATTTTAATAATCCCCACAATACTGACTTCAAATTTGGAGTTCAAATTTTAATGGGTTGGACTTGAATTCATACTCCACACTTGACACTAGTGTAAAGCACCTACTTTACACCTCAAAGTTTATTAAAGCATAATTTCAAGTATTTTGGTGAAATTCAAAAATAGAAGGTCATACCTTAAAAGAGATTTTTGGTTTGAACTCTTGCATTGCATTGCTAGCAATTTAACATTGATTTTAGTGGATGCAAAGCTTGGTTGACTACCATGGATGCTTAACATGCATGATGACATGCTCAAGTTTTAGTGATGCTTAACACCAGGGGTGTTACACATAGCCATGTAGATAGGAATATGATGAATTGATAATAAGTCTTACAAGATGTAGAAGTGAAGATACAAAGCTTTGCCGAGCCTCCAAGACTAAATCCAAAAATTGAGTACGAGCCCAACTCGACCCTTACTTCCGAGCTACTAATCGTACTACACTGAAAAGTTCTAGACCTAATCCTCCAGGTGTATCTTAATCTCTGATGGATTTCTCCAGAGATTGGAGAGATACGAATTAGGGTTTCCAAGATGGCTCCAAGGAGGGGGGGGTAGGGGCTGCTATATATAGGGGGAACCATCAATTCTGAGCCCTCGGATAAAACTGACTTAAAGCAACGATGTAGATTTGATCTTTAAGACGGTGGAGAATCGACGTATGAAGGAGAGGCTGACAGGTGGGACCCACAGGCCGGCCGGCCCACTATCGGCACCATTTGGCCCAATCTTCGGTGGAGAGTATTCTAGAGTGTTCTGGAGTCTTCCCAAGTCGGTACCATCACGGATAAATGTGATTTGGTTTGACAAATATGTCCTCCTTGACGGGTTTCTGATTAAATCCTCCTGCATTAACAAATTCACCAAAACTCATGGAATTTATTAATTTAAACCCCTAAACATATGTTTAGTGATGGAATTAAGTATATATGTAGGTTATGTTGATGGTTTATGATTGATGTTAACGATCGTCAACAATAACTGAGTGCCAAACCAGCCTGGGGATAGGAAGCAACGACTAGGAGCCGGTGGAGGAGTGGGGCGCGTGCGGCGGACAGCAGGATGTGGTGGTACCACTGGTGCGCCCGCACCTGCGGTGGGCCCACTCAGTCCCCCCTTTGGCAGGTGGTTCCCAATGGCTAAGTGGGACCAAACCGTTGGGGTTTGTCATTTTTCTCAAACTGAGATTTGCTTAGAAATGATTTTCCACAAAATTTTATTATATTTTGAAATTTTCATAAATATTTTAAATATGAGAAATGATAATAGAAAATTTTAAGTTTTCAAAAAATGATTTTTATTTTACCTTTTTCAAGAATTTATTTTGTAGCAAAATTTTAAATTTTGAATTTTAAAAATTGAATTGTTTTGATTTTAGAAATTTAGAGATAACTACCGATTTACTTGCGGCAAGGGCTCAACGTTTATAGTCCGTCGGGCAAGACTTCTCCTCTATTGATCTGTAGCTGCATGAACAAACTCGAAGGAATTCTCGAGTTGCCCCGGGATTTTCCCTGTGTTCTGTACAGGAATGGTGGCAGCTATTTGCATGATTTGTGTTTCAATCATTTTATTAAAACTTAATTGATTCTTAACAAGGAAGATAAATTTTCAATCTTAGAATTTATATTTTCTAGCATTTTGTCATTAAACATAAGCTTCTTTGTGAGATTTTCATTTATTTTAGCTTGGCCTAAGACAAAGTCTTTCAAGGATGGTTGATTCAAATTGTAATTGGAGTTGAAATTCGAATTACCTCCTTGCGGCCATGACTGTTTGTTTCACCTATTATAACCTTGTTGTTGGAACCCATTATTGATATAGGCAGCATCTTCGTGGGTCTCAGGGCAGTCGTTCCCTGAATGTCTGACATTGCCACAAACTTCGCATGTCGTATGTGAGTCTATGGCCTAGACGCTGCCCATCATTGCTTCTTTTTCATGGACTCGCACGTCTATCCTCTTCATTAAGAGATCCATTTTTGTGGCAAGCATGTTGAAGGGTCAAGATGGTGGACTAGAGGAGGGTGAATAGTCCTTTTAAAACTAATTACACCGACTAACCGAAGCAAGTGAGGAATTAAAACTATCGGTCTAGCCAAGACTGCATCCCTCCATCTACTAACTCTAACACCTTACAAAGATCCTAATTAGGCAACAAAGGTGTCGGGCTAGCTTGAGCTCACCTAACCAATTCTAGAAGCAAGGTCACATAAACCTAAGCAACTAGTACTTTAGCAAACCAAGGAGCTCCTACACAAACTAGTGATGCAAAGCGCACAAAGCCTAAGCTCACTAGTAATGCTCAATAGCAAGGCTACACAAGCCAAACTAGAGAGCTCAAAATACTTAGCTACACAAACTAAGCAATGTGACTAACAAGGTTACACAAACCAAATTAGTCACTCACGAGAGCTAACAAAACTCACAAGCTAAGCTAGCTACTAGCAAGCTAATCAAGCAAACTAGTAGCGCAAGAGCAACAACACAAGCACAAGTATGGACAAGTAAACAAGCTTGTGTCAGAGGATACAAACCACCGAGAAGATGTACAAGGTTGACACAGTGATTTTTATCCCGAGGTTCACTTGGTTGCCACCAAGCTAGTCCCCATTGAGACAAGCTCCAAGGTTGCTGCCAGTCCTCTTGCTAGCAGTGACTCACTAGTCATGCCATCCCATGTGGAGCGCTTACCACGAGCTCTAGCACTTGACCCGCCGGACCACTTGTCGCCCTTCGCGTCTCGCTCAACTAGAGTTGCTCTTTGTGATCCCCGCGGACCGAGCACAATGCCCCTCACAATGCCTTCTCCGGAGCCACGCACAATCTTCTTGCTTGCTTCAATGGAGCCACAAACCACCAAGCCATCTAGGAGGTGGCAACCTCTAAGAGTAACAAGCATCACCGGCTTGCAACACGAACACCTAGTGCCACTCGATACAATCTCTCAAAGCAACGCACTAGGAATCGCACTCACTCCCAATCGGATCGCACTCTTACAATCACAAATGAGTTAGAGGCTCTCCTAGCACTCTCCAAGCATGGACATTAAGTCCCGAGGGTGCCAAGCATGTGCTAAGGCTAGCCACACACTCCTTTTATAGCCCTAAGGGCTAAAATAGCTGTTGCCCCTTCACTGGGCAAAACACGCACTGATCGGACTCATAGGTCAAAGCGACCGGACACACCTAAGCTGAGTCCGGTCACAACATGCTTCAGCACAACTGACTGGACTCTGCTTTCTCCTGTGACTGGACTCGACTTTTCCAGCGCCCGGTCACTTCCAGAGAGGTTCTAGAGACGTTTTTAGCGACCGAACGCGTCAGGTCATCACTGACCGGACTCACCTAGCGTCTGGTCACTCTAGCTCGTGAAAGAAACATTGACCGGACTCTAGACCTACACATTCGGTCCAGCGTTCGGTCACTGACTGTCACCATGAAAACCACCATATCTCTTACCTCCGAACTCCGATCTCGATGATCTTGGACATTTTGGAAAGCTTATGCAGAGGGCTACACATCCCACATGCATACTTGATCCAAATCACAATGGATCAAAGCAGTATTCCAAATCAAGAACCATCACTTAGTTTGGAGCACACCAAAAAAACTCTCTTCTCTAAGTTGATCAAAAACAACTCCAACACCTTCTCCTTTGCAAATGTGCCAACACCACCAAATGTACACCATCATGTACAAGTGTGTTAGCATTTTCATAATTATTTTAAGTAGTTAATCAGTCAACATGCCACGCCACTCGATCCTAGCAACGATACAAAGTTAGATCACTTGAGTGGCACTAGATGGCCAATATGCAAACAAGTTTGCCCCCCTTAATAATACGACCATCTATCCTAAACCTAGTCATAAACTTCTCTACATACCTATGATCGGTGAAATAAAATACCCTATAGGTTATACCTTTGCCATGCACATTCCATTCCATCTCCACCAATGTCGATGCAACACATGCACCAACACGATCAACAATGATATGATCCAATTCATATCATCACGTGATCATATTGGTTCATCAATCTTGACTTCACTTGCTCTTCACCATTGTGTCGGTCCATCGGCGTGAAGTCTTGCTCAAGCTTCACCGTCACACGCGGTCCCTCGCTTCGAAGCCTCCGACTTGCACTTCACACTTGCAACCGGTCCATTGAGCCAAGTCATGTCTTGATCTTTTTCACCTTGATCACATGACTCAATGTCATGTCTCATGTGCAATGAGCTCCTTCATCAACACATGTGTAAGCTTTGCAACATCTCTGAGCCATCTTTACCGTCATGGCATATGTTGCTTACACATATGTACCTATGGACTAATCTCCTATGTATCTCACATAAACATAATTAGTCCATCTAAGTTTGTCACTCAATTACCAAAACCAAACAAGGACCTTTCACATGTTCGCCTCCTTCATGGTATGCATGTCTTTTTGTTGTTTTTGTGATCTTTCCTCCCCCAACTCTGATTTGACACCATTTTCTCGATGAGAGCCAAAGCTCCATCGATGGTGAGGGAGAGGAAAGCTCCACCAGCAGCGACATCAATGTGCCCACTCGACATGGGTGTTAACATGTCATAGAAGTTCTGGAGCATGAACCAATTTTCTATCCCATGGTGCGGGCATGCCTAGATGTAGTCTTGCAGCGTCTCCCACGCCTCAGGGATAGTTTCCATGGAATTTTGCTAGAAATTTGAAATCCCCCCCCTCAGGGCATTGGTTTTGCCCATGGGAAAGAATTTGGTGAGGAACACCATGGAGAATTTTGCCCATGTGTTGACAGCTTCCTTGTCCTTATAGAACCACTTCTTCGCCTTCCCCACGAGGAAGAAGGGAAACGAGCGGAGCCTGATGCTTTCAGGTGCGACATCTTTGATGACAATGGTGTCGCACAGCTCAAGTAATAGTTGAAGGTGTGCATTTGCATCCTTGCTGGGCAAACCATAGAACCGGTTTGCCTACACCATCGTGATCAGGCCGGACCTTAGTTCAAAGTTTCCATTGCCCGTGTTGACAGTGGGCCCAACGAGCATGTTGGCAATAGCGGGGATGGAGTACTCACGGAGTGACTTGGCCATGGAGGTAGTAGTGGATGGTGCTAGGTTGACTGCTTCGCTTGATGAAGGAGTAGAAGAAGTGGTATAAAACCGGTTCTTCCTTAGGAGTGCCTCCGGATTCTCGGTGTAGTTTTTCGGTAGAACAAAATCGATCATTGTTAATGGTCGTTAACATCAATCATAAACCATCAACATATCCTACATATGTACTTAATTCCATCACCAAACATAGGTCTAAGGGTTTAAACTAATAAATTCCATAAGTTTTGGTGAATCAGTGTTTACAGGAGGATTTATTCAAAAAACCGGCAAGGTGGACTCAATCGTCAGATTTAATCATGTTTATCCATGATAAAAATAACTCTAGAAGACTCTAGAAGACCCTAAAAGACTCTCCACTGAAGATCTAGCCAAAAGGCTGACAGCGGGGCCAACCGGCCCCACCTGCGGGTCGGCTCGCCTACTGGTCCCACCAGTTAGCCCTCCTTGCTACGTCGGTTCTCCACCGCCTTAAGGATCACATCTATGCCATTGATTTAAGTCGGTTTGATCCGAGGTTCTAGAATTGATGCTACCCCCTATATATAGTAGCCCCTACCCCCTCCCTAGAGCCATCTTGGAAACCCTAAATCATATCTCTCATTCAGATCAACACACGCCAGGAGTCAAGCCCTCCAAGCTCCAAATGACTACTAAAATGTAAAAGTGCAAATGTGGGAATGAGGTGTTGCTCCAAGAGGTTTGTGTTCAGAGAGGAGGCTCTCCCCCTCCTCTTATACAAGTGCCCAAGGCAGTTTGGGGGCACATTCCCCAGAGATCCCATGCAAACCGCCCTTGGGAAGCATTAATTGCACTATCTAAGGAAGCTAGGCCTGAGCCATGGCACCTAGGGTGTGGCCGCACCCTGGCTGGCCTGCCTAGCCACCGCCTTTGCTAGGTGGGCTGGTGGCTAGGTCTAGGCCCCTTCCTCGGTGGTTTGGCGCCTAGATCTTCAAGGTATGTGTGCCTTCTTCTTTATTCCATTATGCAAAACTACTTTACGCTTTTCTAGATTGCGCCTTTTGATGTATTTTCCACTATATTTGTGTATAAGTCCTGCAAAACATCATTCTTCCAAATACATGTGGAACTTTGTTTATAGTAATGACATGTGTACAAGTATGCTAATTTCTCCTATTTTGAGTCTTAATTGGAGGTCAGATTTGATCATTAAGGACCGCCAACACTTGCCTGGCTAGGGTTGATTGGTCGTAGCTCAATCGGTTATGAACGACACACCATTGCTCATTCAGAGAAAAACTAGTATGCATCCGCCCTCAATGAGGTATTTGAAGCATTAAAGGGGTAAGTTATTCACACTCCACCATGCCCAATATCAGACATTACAGATTTGGCACTGAGGGCTCCCATGATACAAGCAAGTATGAAGAAACATGTTGCTAAATTGAAGCCTCAATTTACAATTCCACAACCTGTTTTGGAGGCTCAACTTGTTTTGGGGATGATCAAGCTCTTTCTTTTATGGGTAGATTCATCAAATCAACCTTGCTTGCGTACTTGCTCATGAGCTAGTCAAAATCTGATTGTATCTTCACCTCTTTACCGAAGATTTCAATTTTCTTAGCCTCCCAAGTCTTAATCTTTGGATGCTTTGAATTATAAGTGTGTTGTGTTTCTTGTTTGCAGCTAGCTTGACTGGTTTGGGAAATCAGTCTTGCTGATTTTTGTTGTCCACCAACATTAGAATTAGCTTGGCTGACTTTCAAGGTGACTTAGTTAGTCCTTTCTGGACAGTAGCGCTAGTGGCTTTTTTTGCTTGTCCATAGGATTTTTGGCTTGGCCCTTCAACCTAGAAGACCTGATAGTGATCTTGAGGCTCTCCCGATTATCATTAGACTTTTCTAGCAAAACATCACAATCCAGAACTTTATTTCCTTAGCTAGGTTCACCAATATCACATTTTTTCTAATAGTGGAATCAGCTTGTTCTAGTTGGATTATTTATTTCCAGAGTTTCAACCAAGGAAGGTTGTCAGATTGTGGGCCCGGGGTACCCTCACCAACCATGTATCTGGCCCATCATTGGAGGACGTCTGAGGATGAAGCCCACAAGGATTAGACGCAACCACCAACTTAAAGATCACGACGTATTAAGGATATCTTATGTCATCGTAGCTATGGTAGGATAGGATTGATCTGTTGTAACAAACTAGGAATCCAATATGTAGCGCCGGTCGCCCTTGTTGTAACCCTACCCCTCTACCTATATAAAGGGGGGTAAGGATCCCACGACTGACACGTTCACCATGACACCATCGCCACATTCAATCACCTCGTAGCTAGGAGCAATAGCCCCTGTAACCATCCTACGAATACAAGAAGAGCAGCAACACCAACTAGAGTGGGTTTAGCGCGCCACCACACCCCAAACCAGTATAAATCCTTGTGTCTCATCTGCTACCATCTGATTCCATCTATATGATCATGTTGCTAGGCATTGCCGGAGGTAAATCATCCGACAAAGGTTTCATGCTGCTAGGTAAATGATGTGCATCTCCACCATCCATAGCTTGCATGTCGAATTTTGTCTCTACTGATTTCCTACACATATAAACAAATTCTTGCAAATAAGTTTGAGAGGCATCACATGAAGCCTCAGTCAAAGGGACCATGCTTGATGACTTTGGAGAGTCAGGCAACATCATAATATGATGCAAAGAAGCACATGTTGCTATTGTCCTGTCATCTGTTCGAGAGGTACAAACTGAATTTGGTGTGTATGTAGCAGTAGGAAGTATAGTGCTAATTCCTCCTAAATTGGTCCTATCGGTTTCAGGCACTAAAGAGGCCAATTCAAATTAATTAGCAGATACAGACTTGTTGTGATCATAATGGTAGTGAAATAGCCTTCTATATTGAGGTTGACTAGCAAACGGGGCTGATCCATCATAAGGTAAAGTAACAATAGGAGCACCAAACTTTGTTTTCTCTATTCATCAAATTTGGTCATCATCATATTCATAGCATGATAAAGAGGGGAATCCTTAGTTATTCCACTTTCTTTTACCTTAGGTTTGGGTGTAGACATTACAATGCTCCCTTGACACATTGGATCGTTGAATTGAAATCACCATTGAACTTATTATTCAACAACCTGATAGTAGATTGTTGATCCTTACAATGGCGCGACAGTAAGAAAGATTATAGGGGACCAACACCAGATGTGATTAGTCTTTTCGACTAGATGCAACGGTAATGAGAAACATAAGAAAGGTGGATTTGAACAAAAAAAAATTAGCTAGGTCATAAAGATCGGTTGTAGAGTACAGTCGATCGATCATCCCCAGGGAGTTGTCAAAAAGTGTGTTGACACGAATTACGGTTAGTACACCGATAAGGAGCTAAATCGCTCGGTATAGGCAAGCCAAAGATTATCCTAGCCAATCCTCAAGTCGGCTGACGCCTACAGTGTGCTCATAGGCAAACACTATAACAGAACCGACCAATTATACGAGATTAAGTAAGAAAATCATCCACTGAGCAGATGATTTAACAAACTTAAGCCCGTATAACCCGGTAGTCTGTGAAATCACGACGGATTTCAAACCAACTTACATACCAGCCAAGATCGTAATAAGTTCAGCGGTCACCATCACAAGTTATATAAAAGTTCACGTCGCAAATACATCAGAGTTTAAACATAGTTATTACAAACTAGTTTCAAATGAAAGTAGCGGAAGCTTTTAGTTCAAACCACACACACTCACACATAGTTTGAAATAAAGTGCCAGCTCAGGATCATCTTCCAACAAAAGCATCAGACGAGACGTAGTGAGTGACCATTGCCCATGGTCCTAAGCTTCTCCCATCGCAGGATAAAGGCAGTTGATACAGTAGCCGTAATACATCAACCCATCTGCAACAAGTGGGAACAAAGCCCTGAGTACGAGAAGGTACTCAGCTAGACTTACCCGACAAAACCGAAAATAAAAGACACCAAGGATCATGACAGGCTTTAAGGTGGGGTAGCTGACTCAATTGTAAAAAGGCATTTTTAGCATTTAAAGAATCTGTCCAAAAGCTTTGCATCAAGTTAAATTTTTATTAACCTGTCAACTACATTTGTATCTGTACTAGAGTAACATGTAATTAAACAGGTAAGGATAACCAATGATCATTGATGACTTCCATCATGTCATATTCCATATAACTGTCCAAGTGTTCCATCAGAATTACTACAATGAAGTCACTCAAGTCAAGTGTTCACTATCCAGTAAACGATGGCGATTCGAATCGATTATTAACCAGCTGGTAATTTATTCCTCACACAAACCTCACTCACCCGCTAAAGTGAGCTATTGGTCACTGAGTCAACCATTCAGGTAAAGTCTCGAGCTTGCCAGGAACCACATGTACCCGGGGGCCGCCCGACTGCTCTTTGGCCTTATCATCGCGCCCCCGTATCCTGCCACTACTGCTCCAGTACAGTGCGTTGCAGTAATCCACTTGGCCCGAATAATCTCCCAGCTTCACGGTCGAAAGGTACATTATTTGGCCAGCTAAATGTAAGGCATGTGTTCAACATGACTCGAGGCCCAACAACAGTCGGTCCTTAATCGACACAGACAGAAAACACTACAGTTCGAAACCCTGCAAGTCTCCGTCTGGTCTCAATTTCTCATTAACACTTAGTTATTCTAAGATGACATACTTATTCAAGCAGATCCAGGTAACCACCTATAGCTCGCAGGTGACAGGAAATCACCCGACTTCTACCGGTCTAAGCAAGCTAAGCATTTCTTGACTACGAATACCAAGGTAACAAGGATATGGTAGAACAGGATAAACAAGGTATAATACAGCAATGGTTGCAAACAATTCCTAAACGTAATGCATCAATTAAAGTAAAGCATTAATAAAATATTTACAAACGGGGGGAGAAAATGCTCCGGGGCTTGCCTCTCTCGAAAGAGCTCGGACGGTGGTCGGGACACTCTGGAAGATCCTCACCGGTCTCCTCGTCGGCCTCGGGCACCTCCTGCTCTTGCACCTCGGTCTGCTCTTTTGGCTTCTCGTGAACTGCTACTAGAGTTACTTCCTGCGATCCTGTATGATGCGAACGTATAAGTGCTCATGCCTAGGTGCATTGCAGAGATGACATGTAATGATCATGATGAATGAAACGTAGATGAACATGTTTACTTTACAGCATAAAGTAGGAATACAACTCTTCTACAAGGTAGTCAACACATCTTATTAAATGCTTCAAAGATACACCAAAGCAGAACTTATTAATTAGTCATGCATTAACAAGGTTAATTAAACCCTAATTGCAACTAGGTTTGAACAGCAACACCTATTTTGGTAGAATAGAAAAATCTGAGAAAATTACAGCAGCCTACTATCATCTAATCTAGTATGTCACAAAAATTTCATTGCATTTGGATTACTAGAACTATCTACACAAAAATAACAAGCTAGGGCCTAAAAATGAGCATAAAAATACTTTATACTATGAAAAGTATCAAACAACAGATTTAGCAATTTTCCTACATTCTACACAATAAACAATCAGTAAAGAAAAATTATTACATGCATGTTTTATTCATATTTTTCTTTCCAGCAAAAATAACACTTATTAACAATATTAAACACTTGTACTACACATAAGAATTTTTCTACAGAACATGTATGGCATATATTTTTCCTAGAAAGTACATCACAAAAGAAAATTATTGCAAGTGGAACCATATTTTTATGACCTTTCTATGATTTCTTGCATATTTAACAAGAAAACAGCAATTTCAGTGATTAAATAAAAACCCTACAGAAAAGTATTTCAAACTTGACATGCAATATTTTTAAACTGTAGATCTACTCATAAGAAACACTACCAAATTTGTTTCACAATTTTTGGAGCTAAAATAATTACACAAACATTTTCCAAAGTATTTCTTTCTCAAATAATAAAAGAAAAACGAAAAACCAAATTTTCTTATTGATAACGGGCCGGCCAAGTGAATCCAATCGGCCGGCTACGGCTTTCGGCCCGAGCGCGCACAGGAGAAACGGCGAGTCGGCCTGGCTTGGGCTCCGGCCCAAGGCCGTCTCGGCCCAGCGAACAGAGAGGGGGCGAGAGCGGGGCGTGACCACGGGGTTGCCGGCGTTCAAGGTGGCGTGGCCGCGCGGCGGTGGCGTCCGGTGGCGTTGCCAGCCACGACTGGGCACGGTGAAGCGAGCACCGGATTTGCAAGAGGAGGGCGGGCGTGAAAGAGTGGAAATTGGGGAAGATGGGATGGCGGACGGGTCTCGACCACAGCGTAGGCCGAGCGGCGGCCATGGCGCCCGCGGCGGATGGACGACCGAAATCAGTCTCACCTTTGCTCGAGCGACGGAATTGGCGTGAGCACCAGATGGGGAAAATAAGGCGGGGCTGAGGTCAGGAGAAATTTACCGGAGACGCGCTCGTAGGGGCGTGCGGTGGTGGCGAAGCGACGACGGCGAGCGGTGGCGCGAGCGTCCGCCACGGCTCTGCGGCTGCTGCTGGTGAGAGGGGAGGAAATGGAGACCGGAGGCGAGTTGGGTGAAGTGAAGCCGGTGCTGTGGCTGCTTAAGGCGTGGGCGAGCACGTGGGACCCGTCGAGGCGCCACCCGTACGCCGGCGACGTCGAGCGGCATCCACGCGGCGAGCGCGCTCTGACGCGGCCGGTCGCGCTGGCGCGGCGAGCGCGCGCGAGCGGGGTGGGCGCGGGCGAGCGGGGCCGGGCTGGCTTCGGCTCGCGGGCCGAAAGGGTGGCCGCGGCCCGCTAAGGTAAGGAATCATTTTTCTTTTCTAAATAAAATTTCAGATTTTTATAATTTGATTCAAATTCAAATTTTGAAGATGAAAAAGGTATTTTCAAAAGTTGCCCCCAAAACAAAAGTTGTTCAAAATTTAATTCTCTACAACTTTCATTTAGAGCACTTTTCAAAATTTTAAATAGATTTTGAATTAGTGATTTAAACTCCAAATTTTAAATAAAAACTTATTTTTCTGGAATATTTTTAAAAGCAAAATTTGGGGAGATTTTGAATACAAAAATTGCTCTAAAAATCATGTTAATTAGTTCTAAGTCATTTAGAGTTATAGCCAAACAAATTTTTACCACTCTTAGCTAGCAATTACAATAATTTAGGGTTCAAACATGTTTTTCACAATTTAATTAATTCCAACTTATATTGCATGTGATGATGAACATACATAAAATGCTAATGATCATGCTTTGGGATATAAATGCTTGCTTAACACCGAGGGGTGTTGCAACCCTCCCCCTTATAAAAATCTCGTCCCGAGATTTGGGTTATGAACCATTTGTTATAAAAATCCTCATAAGCTTTTTGTAGATATTCACTCGTTTCTCAAGTTGCATCTCCTTCATTATGATGACTCCACTGTATCTTATATGTTTTCACTACACTATTTCGAGTAGCCCTCTCTTTCGAGTCCAAAACTCGAACCGGTTGCTCACGATATACCAAATCTGACTTGAGCTTTATACCAAATCTCTTTCGAGTAGCCCTCTCTTTCGAGTCCTCTGGAATGCGCAAACATTTCTTGAGATGCGATACATGAAAAACTGAGAATATAGCACCCATTGTCTCAGGTAACTCTAACTTATAAGCTACTGGACCTTTTCTTTCCACGATCTTATATGGTCCCACAAATCTGGCTGCAAGCTTTCTGTGTACTCCAAACCGTTTCTTCTTCATTGGCGTGACTTTCAGATAAACATAGTCACCAACTTCGAACACAAGCGGTCTCCTCCTTCTATCAGCATAGCTTTTCTGATGTGATTGAGCTGCTTTCATATTTTGCTGAATGATATGCACTTTCTTCTCGGCTTCTTCTATGAAGTCAATACCATAATATCTCCTTTCTCCTGGCTCGATCTAGTTTAGAGGTGTTCTACACTTTCTGCCATACAGAGCTTCGAATGGTGCCATTTTGATACTTTCTTGATAACTATTATTGTAAGCAAATTCTGCTAAGGGTAACCATGACTCCCATGAACCTCTGGAAGATAACACGCAGGCTCTCAACATATCCTCCAGAACAGCATTAACTCTTTCGGTCTGACCATCTGTCTGAGGATGATAGGCAGTACTACGGATCAAACTAGTTCCCAATCCTTTGTGCAAGTGCTCCCAAAAGTGAGCAGTGAATTGTGACCCTCTGTCAGACACTATAGTCTTTGGTATGCCATGCAATCTCAAAATCTCCGCAATATACTTCTCGGCATATTGAGGTGGTCTATAACCTGTCTTGACAGGCAAAAAGTGAGCTGTCTTCGTAAGACGATCCACGATTACCCAAATCGAATCATGTCCTTTCTGAGTAGTGGGCAAACCTGTGATGAAATCTATACTTATATCATCCCACTTCCAACTAGGTACGGACAAAGGTTGCAATAATCCAGTAGGTCTCATATGAATAGCCTTTACTCTACAACATGTGTCACATCTGGCTACATATGCTGCAATCTCTTTCTTCATTTTTGTCCACCAATAATGATGTCTTAGTTCTTGGTACATTTTGCTACTTCCGGGATTGATAGATAACTTTGAAAGGTGAGCCTCATCCATAAGTTTATTCTTAAGCTCTCGATCCTTGGGAACAACAAGACGGTCGTCAAACCATAACATGTCCTGTTCATCCAATCTAAAGTGCTTGGATGGTTCTTCTTTAATCTTTTCTTTGATATGGAATATCCCTTTATCTATCCTCTGGCCTTCCATTATCTTACTCTCCAAAGAACAACTAATCTGAATACTATGTAAGACAACAGGATGCATCAGATCAAAACCATCTACGAGCAAAGGTTGCGCATTCAGGCAATGTGACTTTCTACTCAAAGCATCTGCCACTACATTGGCCTTTCCGGGATGATATTGCACATTCAAGTTGTAATCTTTGATCAATTCTAACCATCTTCGTTGTCTCATGTTCAATTCAGGTTGGGTGAAGATGTACTTGAGACTCTTGTGATCGGTGAAAATATTGCACACATTACCAAGTAAGTAATGTCTCCAAATTTTTAATACATGCACTACGACAGCAAGCTCAAGATCATGTGCCAGATAGTAGATCTCATGCTTTCTCAACTGACGGGAGGCATAAGCAATGACTCTTCCTTCTTGCATAAGAACACAACCTAATCCTATTTTTGATGCGTCGCAAAACACATCAAAAGGTTTCTCAATGTCCAGTTGCGCTAGAACTGGAGCAGTGGTCAACAGTTTCTGCAAGGTGTGGAAAGCTGTCTCACACTCCTCTGTCCACACAAACTTATGATCTTTCTATAGCAGACTTGTCATTGGTTTGGCAATCTTCGAGAAATCTGGTATAAAACGACGATAGTAACCAGCTAACCCTAAGAAACTTCTAACTTCCAAAACTGTGATTGGTGTCTTCCAATCCATAACCTCTTGCACTTTGCTCGGATCTACAGAAACTCCATTCTCTGATAGAATGTGACCAAGGAAAGGAACTTTCTTAAACCAAAATTCACACTTGCTAAACTTAGCATACAACTTATGATCTCTAAGTCTGGTTAAGACAATTCTCAGATGCTCTTCATGATCTTTCTCATTCTCAGAGTATACTAGAATATCATCAATGAACACAACCACAAACTTGTCCAATTCTAGCATGAAAACTATATTCATCAGATACATAAAGTATGCAGGAGCATTTGTTAAGCCAAAGGACATAACAAGATACTTGTACAACCCGTATCTAGTGAAAAAGGCAGTTTTCGGTATATCCTGTGGCCTAATCTTTATCTGATGGTAACCTGATCTTAAATCTATCTTGGAGAATACTCTAGCTTTGGCTAACTGATCGAACAAAACATCAATATAAGGCAAGGGATACTTATTCTTGATAGTTACAGCATTAAGAGGCCTATAATCCACACACATTCTCAAAGTACCCTCTTTCTTTTTCTTCACAAACAAGGCAGGACATCCCCATTCAGACTTACTTGGCCAGATAAACCCCTTTTTCAATAATTCCTCTAGTTGCTTTTTCAGTTCAGCTAACTCATCTGGAGGCATCCGATAAGGTCTCTTTGAAATTGGAGCTGTCCCGGGGATCAACTCAATTCTAAACTCAACATCTCTATCTGGTGGAAGACCAGGTAACTCATCTAGAAACACATCCGGAAACTCATACACTACCAGAATCTGTGGAATAGGAATGACTTCCATAGCATATGTCACACTCACAAGGTCTGTTCTTTTAGGCAATGGTACCTGAAAAGTACCCTCTCCCTGGGGATCCTTAAGGGTAAGTACCTGACTTCCTGAATCTATAACTGCTCCCCATTTCTTCATCCAATTCATCCCTATGATGACATCCAGAACTAGTCTAGGCATAACTATCAAGTTTACTCGAAACTTTTGACTACCTAATTCAAGGGTTGCCCCTCTAACCATCTAATTGGTTAAAACATCAGCCCCTACTGAACTTATACGGTAACCATAACTTAAGTCTGTGCATAGTTGTTCATGTTTCTGTGCAAAAGCTTGACTCATGAAAGAATGCGATGATCCAGAATCAAATAGAACAACTGCAGGGTTTTGGTTAATAGGAAACTTACCAGCAGTTACGGGCTCTCCCTCAGGAATCTCATCCACAGTGGTGTGGTGTACCCGAGCATTATAGGTCTGTTACTTCTTTCTGGGCGAATAAGGACAGAACTTTGAAAAGTGGCCTGGCTGATCACAATTATAGCAGGGTCCTTTCATTGTACCAGCAGATCCTATAGCTCCCTTAGAGTTGCCTTGTCCCGTAGCTGTGGCTATCCTTACTGGCGGCATGGTCATATTGTACGGCTTCTACAGTCCCTTGTAGTTCTAGGTTTTATGCTGCGGTGGCCTAAACCTTCCACCTGGTGTAGACGGACGATAGGTCAAACGATTAGCAGTGAAAACTCTTGGCTGTGATGGTCTTGACTCAAAGGCTCTCTTGCGAGTCTTGGATGCAGTGTACGCGTTGTTATTCTTCTCTTGTTTCAGACAATCACTGATGAAGTCATTGACTCTGGTGCAGGTATTGGTACCCACATGCTTCATCATCTTCGAACTTAACCCTCTCTTGAAACTAGCAATTCTCTTAGCATCGGTGTCAACCATGTCGGGAGCATAACGACACAAATTGTTGAAGGCTTGCAAATACTGCGTCACAGTTTTGGTGCCCTGATTTAAAGCCAAGAACTCTCCCAACTTCATCTCAACCAGCCCTGGTGGAATATAAACTCCACGGAAGGCTTCAGTGAACTCTCTCCACGAGATCTGAGCATTTGGAGGGAAGGTGGTGCGATAATGCTTCCACCACATCCCTATTGGTCCTTGTAACTGATGTGCAGCATATTCTGTCTTCAGTACTTCAGTCAGCCTTAACACACGGAACTTATCTTCCATGGTGTTGATCCATTCTTCAGCGTCAAGTGGCTCGGTTGCTTCCTTGAAAATTGGTGGCCTGGTGTCCATGAAATCCTTGAAGTTGCTGTACTGATTCACCTCATTGCCACCACCTTGGTTGTTACCGCATTGAACATTGTTGGCAATGGTACACAGAAAATCTTCCATGTTCTTCTGTGACTGCTCGGCATTGCGCTGACTTCCAAGAAACTATGCAAAGAATACTTCTGCGGTGAGCGGTGGAGGAGGCGGCAAATGTGGTTCCGAGTGTGGCTCATTGTGGTTGACGTTGTTTTCACCACTCCCACCTGCCCCGGCACCATTACCACCAGTTTCTGCGGCCTCATACGTGGCGCGGCGAGTGTTTGCCATCTGCATATTTCGCAACAAGTAATGATTAAGTGAAGCTGTAGTAATTGTGAGTGAATAAAAAATTATGCCGTATTAAATTCATTGGAGAGAACAAGTCATACAATAAAACAGAGGCACAATAATCGCATTCCAATTAAAACAACATCACTAATTAAATTACTTCAATGCAAACATCGCGTTCATACAACCAGATTGCCAGCATACATACACTGGACTTTTATGCGCTCAGGTATCGCATGACCAACCAAGTTCCAACATTCTACCAAGTCTCAAGGTTCGAACGAGATACATCAAGGTACAAGAAACCAAAAGAAAGGTCATCACGATAAGGCCTAGCAGCTAACGCAAGGCAACTAGCCTACTCCTCGAGGCCATCGTCGGGGTCAGAGATGTCACCATCGCTACCATCAGTAGCAACATCGTCGTCGTCGGCAAGTGCAACTGCAAGCTCGTCCTCGTCGTCGTCGACGTCCATATCGGCGGCGTCTGGAGGAGCATACAGGCCAATCCCGTTGTAGAGCGCGTGAAACTCCTCATGCAAGTTGACGTTATACTCCTCTAGCTCCTTGACCCTCTGCCTCAGAAGGTTTCTCTCGTTCCAGGCTTTATTCCTATCCTGAACCAACTGTCCAATCATGCGGTCTGCATTATTGTTAGCCTGAGTCAACGTATGCACCCGCTATAGAGCACTATCACCTCTCTCTAGAGCCTGGTCCCGTTGCAAGCTCATGTCAGCCAACTGCTCCTGCAAACTAGCTATATCACGTGTCTGCTTCTTCTTCTATTTTCTTGCTTTGAGCCAATCATCACCACGTAAACCAGTCAACGTCTAATAGGTGCACTCAAGACCCTAGTATGCTCTGATAGCTGCATACATCGCACTCATAGCGTGGTTGTCGCTAGCCTGTCCTTCGTTTGGGCCTCTAACTAAAGCACTTCCTTGCGGCTGCACCCAAATAGCATCGCGAGGATCATCTCTAGGAAAAGTTCCAGCTAAGACTGCTGCCAGCTCGTTGGAAAATCTGCTCATTATGTCCCGGATGACATGAAAAGCTACTCCCTCTGCACCCTCAACCGGAGTGCGTCCCTCAAACTCCAAGTGCCAACCATCCCACTCTAGAGCATTACCAAGAGCAGGGACTGTGATCTCCACTACTGCAAGTCTATCCTCAGCTAACTGGCTCTCACTCCAAGAGTACACCAGCTCCTGACCCTCTAGGTACCCCACATCATGGAGCACTCTCCAAAGCAAAGTTGGCATGCCAAACTCGCTCAGAAAGGTGTCCGTGCCGTGGCGCTCCCGTAGGGCCAACTGGTGTCGGGGTGCTCTTCCGCCTGTGGACTTATGGGCAGTCTGCTTTGTGTGGGCCATCTGTAGCAAAAGTTTTAATTACCCGGTGAGAACATATTTTAAGTTGGTATAATTTTTATCAAAAGGGGATAATCACTTTATAAGAGGAGGAATGCATGACATGAGTGAAATGCACAAGCAATATGATGCATGTACATTTCTTACATTCTTACAAACTTAGGAAATAAATGATATCTAGCGATGAATTCGGTGGCATACAGGCGATCTCTCATATACGTAACTAATACGTTCTACACGAGAAACACTGTTATGTACCTGCAGAAAATTCATTTTAGCCCAATTCCCCATGAATGCATGAAAGCAGTAAATCTATCTACACGCTCTACACGAATCCCTAGATACGCGTACAACGGTAGTAACTACCCAAAACATCGTCCTATGGATGGCATCGCCTCAATGGATGGAACAACCACAAATGCAACACTTTTGTAAAAACATGCGTAGAACATGTAATTACTCTAGTATCATATAAGCACTCTCCCTAGATCGGCGGTGTATCCGATCATGCTCTCACATCTCACACTTACCGAGGCATAGAGGCAACTGATCCATACATTACCACTCAATTAAGTGGCACTCATACAATAGCACGCCGTATGAGCAACGAAAGCGAAATATGGTGCAAGAACCCCCAAGTCAGTACTTAAATAAGCCACCTAGAGTCCTTACTAGGCATAAAGGATATGACCACTGGCACACTTTTAGTTTGTAGATCACGTTTTTCAAACACATTTTTGTTTTAAATACACTTGTGAACAGTAAACACGCTAAACAATGCTTCGATGCCAGCTATAACAGAACCGACCAATTATACGAGATTAAGTAATAAAATCATCCACCGAGCAGATGATTTAACAAACTTAAGCCCGTATAACCCGGTAGTCTGTGAAATCACGACGGATTTCAAACCAACTTACATACCAGCCAAGATCGTAATAAGTTCAGCGGTCACCATCACAAGTTATGTAAAAGTTCGCATCGCAAATACATCAGAGTTTAAACATAGTTATTACAAACCAGTTTCAAATGAAAGTAGCGGAAGCTTTTAGTTCAAACCACACACACACTCACACAGAGTTTGAAATAAAGTGCCAGCTCAGGATCATCTTCCAACAAAAGCATCAAACGAGACGTAGTGAATGACCATTGCCCATGGTCCTAAGCTTCTCCCATCGCAGGATAAAGGCAGTTGATACAGTAGCTGTAATACATCTGCCCATCTGCAACAAGTGGGAACAAAGCCCTGAGTATGAGAAGGTACTCAGCTAGACTTATCCAACAGAACTAAAAATAAAAGACACCAAGGATCATGACAGGCTTTAAGGTGGGGTAGCTGACTCAATTGCAAAAAGGCATTTTTAGCATTTAAAGAATCTGTCCAAAAGCTTTGCATCAAGTTAAATTTTTATTAACCTGTCAACTACATTTGTATCTGTACTAGAGTAACATGTAATTAAACAGGTAAGGATAACCAATGATCATTGATGACTTCCATCATGTCATATTCCATATAACTGTCCAAGTGTTCCATCAGAATTACTACAATGAAGTCACTCAAGTCAAGTGTTCACTATCCAGTAAACGATGGCGATTCGAATCGATTATTAACCAGCTGGTAATTTATTCCTCACACAAACCTCACTCACCCGCTAAAGTGAGGTATTGGTCACTGAGTCAACCATTCAGGTAAAGTCTCGAGCTTGCCAGGAACCACATGTACCCGGGGCTACCCGACTGCTCTTTGGCCTTATCATCGCGCCCCCGTATCCTGCCACTACTGCTCCGGTACAGTGCGTTGCGGGTAATCCACTCGGCCCGAATAATCTCCTAGCTTCACGGTCGAAAGGTACATTATTCGGCCAGCTAAATGTAAGGCATGCATTCAACATGACTCGAGGCCCAACAACACTCGGTCCTTAATCGACACAGAAGGAAAACACTATAGTCCGAAACCCTGCAAGTCTTCGTCTGGTCTCAATTTCTCATTAACACTTAGTTATTCTAAGATGACATACTTATTCAAGCAGATCCAGGAAACCACCTATAGCTCGCAGGTGACAGGAAATCACCTGACTTCTACCGGTCTAAGCAAGCTAAGCATTTCTTGACTGCGAATACCAAGGTAACAAGGATATGGTAGAACAGGATAAACAAGGAATAATGCAGCAACAGTTGCAAACAATTCCTAAATGTAATGCATCAGTTAAAGTAAAGCATTGATAAAATATTTGCAAACTGGGGGAGAAAATGCTCCGGGGCTTGCCTCTCTCGAAAGAGCTCGGACGGTGGTCGGGACACCCTAGAAGATCCTCACCGACCTCCTCATCGGCCTTGGGCACCTCCTGCTCTTGCACCTCGGTCTGCTCTTCTGGCTCCTCATGAACTGCTACCAGAGTTACTTCCTGCGATCCTGTATGATGCGAACGTATAAGTGCTCATGCCTAGGTGCATTGCAGAGATGACATGTAATGATCATGATGAATGAAATGTAGATGAACAGGTTTACTTTACTGCATAAAGTAGGAATACAACTCTTCTACAAGGTAGTCAACACATCTTATTAAATGCTTCAAAGATACACCAAAGCAGATCTTATTAACTAGTCATGCATTAACAAGGTTAATTAAACCCTAATTGCAACTAGGTTTGAACAGCAACACCTATTTTGGTAGCACAGAAAAATCTGAGAAAATTACAGCAGCCTACTATCATCTTATCTAGTATGCCACAAAAATTTCATTGTATTTGGATTAATAAAACTACCTACACAAAAATAACAAGCTAGGGCCTAAAAATGAGCATAAAAATACTTTATACTATGAAAAGTATCAAACAATAGATTTAGCAATTTTCCTACATTCTACACAATAAACAATCACTAAAGAAAAATTATTACATGCATGTTTTATTCATATTTTTCTTTCTAGCAAAAACAACACTTATTAACAATATTAAACACTTGTACTACACATAAGAATTTTTCTACAGAACATGCATGGCACATATTTTTCCTAGAAAGTACATCACAAAAAAAATTATTGCAAGTGGAACCATGTTTTTATGACCTTTCTATGATTTATTGCATATTTAACAAGAAAACAGCAATTTTAGTGATTAAATAAAAACCCTACAGAAAAGTATTTCAAACTTGACATGCAATATTTTTAAACTATAGATCTACTCATAATAAACACTACAAAATTTGTTTTACAATTTTTGGAGCTAAAATGATTACACAAACATTTCCCAAAGTATTTCTTTCTCAAATAATAAAAGAAAAACGAAAAACCAATTTTTCTTATTGATAACGGGCTGGCCCGGTGAATCCAACCGGCCGGCTACGGCTTTCGGCCCGAGCGCGCGCGGGAGAAACGGCGAGTTGGCCCGGCTTGGGCTCCGGCCCAAGGCCGTCTTGGCCCAGCGAACAGAGAGGGGGCGAGAGCGGGGCGTGACCACGGGGTTGCCGGCGTTCAAGGTGGCGTGGCCGCGCGGCGGTGGTGCCCGGCGGTGTTGCCGGCCACGACTGGGCACGGTGAAGCGAGCATCGAATTCACAAGAGGAGGGTGGGCGTGAAAGGGTGGAAATTGAGGAAGATGGGATGGCGGACGGGTCTCGACCACAGCATAGGCCGAGCGGCGGCCATGGCGCCCGCGGCGGACGGACGATCGAAATCGGTCTCACCTTTGCTCGAGCGACGGAATTGGCGTGAGCACCAGATGGGGGAAAATGAGGCGGGGCTGAGGCCAGGAGGAATTGACCGGAGACGCGCTCGTGGGGGCGTGCGGTGGTGGCAGAGCGACGACGGCGAGCGGTGGCACGAGCGTCCGCCACGGCTCTGCGGCTGCTGCTGGCGAGAGGGGAGGAAATGGAGACTGGAGGTGAGTTGGGTGAAGTGAAGCCAGTGTTGTGGCTGCTTAAGGCGTGGGCGAGGACGTGGGACCCGTCGAGGCGCCACCCGTACGCCGGCGACGTCGAGCGGCGTCCACGCAGCGAGCGCACTCTGACACGGCCGGTCACGCTGGCGCGGTGAGCGCGCGCGAGCGGGGTGGGCGCGGGCGAGCGGGGCCAGGCTGGCTTTGGCTCGCGGGCCGAAAGGGTGACCGCGGCCCGCTAAGGTAAGGAATCGTTTTTCTTTTCTAAATAAAATTTTAGATTTTTATAATTTGATTCAAATTCAAATTTTGAAGATGAAAAAGACATTTTCAAAAGTTGCCCCCAAAACAAAAGTTGTTCAAAATTTAATTCTCTACAACTTTCATTTAGGGCACTTTTCAAAATTCTAAATAGATTTTGAATTAGTGATTTATAGCCCAAATTTTAAATAAAAACTCATTTTTCTAGAATATTTTTAAAAGCTAAATTTGGGGAGATTTTGAATACAAAAATTGCTCCAAAAAACATGTTAATTATTTCTAAGTCATTTAGAGTTATAGCCAAACAAATTTTTACCACTCTTAGCTAGCAATTACAATAATTTAGGGTTCAAACATGTTTTTCACAATTTAATTAATTCCAACTTATATTGCATGTGATGATGAACATACATGAAATGCTAATGATCATGCTTTGGGATATGAATGCATGCTTAACATCCAGGGGTGTTACAAACACTTTACCTAGTGCCTCCAGCGATGAGTGCGATATGCAATACATGTCGCTTGAGGAGCCTCACCGGAGCACGATACGCAAGATATGTCAGTAAGGTCGCTCGAAACCCAAAATGCCACACGCCTAGGAGGGATCCCATTGGGGCATGTGGCAGTGATGGGCTGCCCTAGTTGGCCTGACCACTCTAGAGCTTTGTTATCATTGATCCATTGGCCATGCACTAGCAAAAAAGAATGAGGAGAGGTAGTAGATGGAAAAGAGAGGGAAAAGGGAGTACTAGATGTATTTTCAACGATTATGTAGTTCGATTACCCCAATCGACCGTTGGGCAAGTTTCCGCTGAGTTAGATTCAATTCAAGCTCAGACTAGGAAAAACCGGTATGGTCTGTTTTTTACAGTCTCTGCAAATACCTTCTTGAAACCATAATTTATTCATCCAGACTCTAAATTGAGCGATCTATATATGTTTCTTGATTAGCTCGATGAGAGAAATGCAATGATACAATCCATTCTTCAATTTGAAGAAACCAGCTAGGCCTGTTTTCCTGTATCATCCCCTCGAAACTACGTTTTCTTTATCTAGAATCCAAATTGGACGGTCCATATGTGTTTTTCGATTGTCTCGACAAGAGAAACGCAATGGTGGACTCCATTATGCGTTTTGGCAAAGTGCCAAAACCGAAACTGGCTAAGCCTATTTCTGCTGTAAATTATGGGTTCAACCTCTCTTCACACTTTTGGCTATCAACATATCCCCTCTTGTTTTCAAGTGTGGTTTATGTGAATCTAAAAACACATAAACCGCAACAACGTTGTTCAACTCATCAACTATTTGTAAACTAAGGGCGATGCATGTATCAACCGCTTTTAATTCTAAGGGTGATATTGTATATCACTATATCAGCCATTCTTTGGACATCACTTAGGCTTCTTCCCAAAACACTTGGGAAATACTTCTTTAGATATCTCTCATTAATTGCTCTTGGCATATGGACACCTTGCAATGTCTCTAGCATATATAATGCAATCCATTTTTCAATTTGAAGAAACCGGCCAGGCATGTTTTCTTGGATAGCCCCCTCGAAATTGTGATTTCTTCATCCGAACTCCAAACTAGATGATCAATATATGTGTATGGTTTGTCTCGATGGGAGGAACACAATGTTAGAGTCTACTATGCATTTTGACAAAGTTCCAAAACCAGCTTAGCCGGTTTGGGGAACTAGCTAAGCTTATTTCTACTGGAAATTTTTTGTTCAGCCTCTCTTGACACTTTGGTGTCAACACCATGTCATTCATCTTTAGCATGTTTTGCTCGATTTTTCTGTTTTACTGTCTTATCTTATATAATTAAAACCACTAGACATGGACCAAAGTCTTTTGAGATCAAGTAAAGTACTTGTATTAATAATACATTTATAAAGAGTGGTGAGGTTCCATTCCTATAATTAGCATCACATAACAACAATTTGCTTCAAAGCACCACACCAGTTTATGTAACTAACATGATCTGCTCTATCTCCTAAATAACAAAGAATGACTCTTTGTGGTCGCCAATAAAAGTATAAAACCAAATCATAAAATCTATGAGAAAAGACCATCACGCCATTATCATCACAGAACCCTCTCGAGCCCTAGTGCCACCACCATAGTGCAAACCACAATCGCCGCTGTAGGCATCAACGAAGTTACCACAAGTTCCTTACGTGCCGTCGCCACTTGAATCGCCACCACCAAACCCTAGCCACTTGGAAGAGTGGCACCCTCATTTTCCTCCATAGAAAGGAAGAGTCAAAAGAGTCGAGGAATGGCCACGAGAAAGATGAAGACGGAGGCCAAAGTGCGCAAGGAGATCATGAAGAAGGAGTGGAATATGTCAAAGTGCACCCCACTCAGCCTCGAGCGACTGGTGCGGATGGGTGTGCTTCATGCCCAAGAGCTGGCGGGAGGGCATGCACCCGATCTGGAGCCATACCCGGATCCCAAAGGAGGTGAAATTGTTGTTTTTCAAGAATACTTCATTCATGGATTTGGTGTTCCTATACATCCATTCTTGCAAGGTCTCTGCAATTATTATGAAATTAGTATTTGCAATCTGCATCCGAATTCTGTGTTGCTTGTTGCTTGCTTCATCCATCTCTGCGAAGCATACAGTGGTTTCCAACCCCACTTCAACTACTTTCGCCACTTGTTTTGGTTGAAAAAAAAGGGAGGTCAAGATGGCTCTAATGTGGCTGGTGGGTGCTATCTGAACACGCGGGAAGGGATCAGGTCGGGGTATCTACACTGCCCTTGGAAGACCACATTAGAGGACTGGTACAGGCATTGGTTTTACATCCATGAAGAACCAAGCTAGGACTCATACTACGACGTATCCTTGGTCCTAGAAAAAACTGATAGTTGGAAAGAGCTGCCGCAGAACACAATCTAGATTGAGGTAATCATGCAGCTGCTACCTTGGTCGAGGCTGGATGGACCAAGTGTAGTCGGTAATTTTATTAGCCATCGGATCCAACCATGTCAGGCTAGAGTGCACCCGGCGTATGAGTACTAGGGTCGCATGGACCTGACCAGGATGAGGAATGAAGATCACGAACCAAAAGAAGTGAAGAGCAGGGTCCGAGACCTGTTCAATCTTAAGGATCCCAACTTCAAGAAGCTGACAAACATCGAACCAGCGTTCAAGCTTACTCGCCCACCACCACT
Source organism: Saccharum hybrid cultivar R570 (assembly GCA_038087645.1). Lineage (NCBI taxonomy): Eukaryota > Viridiplantae > Streptophyta > Magnoliopsida > Poales > Poaceae > Saccharum > Saccharum hybrid cultivar. The sequence continues at coordinate 16,218,946 of JAQSUU010000551.1, read as the reverse complement.
GGTAAGTCAATTGTTGTCTGCTAGTTTATCCTTTTGATTGAAACTCTATATAATAACAACTTTTTTGATGTGCTGTCTCTCTGATATTTGTGTTGCTCTCTGTTGCCCAGTTTAATGGATAGGAGAGAGCGCAAACATTCATATCTTATCCTCCAGGCATGGAGTGGCCTGAGATCGTGTCGCGGGCCCATGATGCACAACCGCCGCTTGTGGACGATGATCCTTCCGAAGTTGATTGGCTTGCAATTGAAAATGAATCAGAGCAAGCCAGCCAACTTGTAGGCAAGAAACCAATTGTTGCCCCAACGAAGAAAAGGGGCTAGACCTCACAAGGAACCTCCTCGGATGAAACTCCAGAAGGGGTAATTGACCTGAAAGAAGCAGAGGACCCAACAAGCAAGCGTCGACGCCTTATTGCTAACTGGCCAGAAGAGGAATATGAGGAGGTGGAGGAGGTCTCCGGTATCGTAGCACGCAGCCGGAGGGAGCAGCTCGCTAGAAGGCAGGAGCCGACACCGCCGTTGCCAACAACTGAGCCAACACCTTGACCACTACAACCATAGGCATGGGCTTTAGGAAATCCCAAAGCCTACTGCCGCTGTTAGAAGCGACGTGGCAAAGCCAGTCCCGACCACTGGCCCAGTAGCAGAGAAGGGTGTCGGGCCTGAGAAGGTGAAGAAATCTCGGTTCACCATCGTTTTCTGTTGTACAAACCTGTAAGTCGTCGTGAACTTGTATGAGTATAAAATAATTGGTTAATATCATCACCTTTGTTACTTGTCATGGATTTGTATAGCTCTGCATCGATCCAAAGGCCAGAAGAACTGTCTGGCGGTGCAACACTGTCACCACCAAATACTGCCATCGCCGAGCAGCAGGTCCTAGAGCAGAACATAGCAGAGAGGGTAGTCCCTGAGTTGCAAGCTCCTTCAGCATCAGCTCCTGGTCCGCAAACTGAAGTTTTGGGGGCAAGCAGGAGATGATGGGGCCCCAGAGCTGCCGAAACCACCACGGGAGGCCCTAGAAACAGAAGGACAGCCCAGCCAGCCCTAGAAAACCAAGAACAGCCCCAGCCGGCCTCAGAGAAGCAAGTCCCAAAATCTATAGAGGTTGTTGGGACCACCAAGGAGCCAACTAGAAGTGCTAGACTAGGGGAAAAAATTGAGTCTTTAGCCCCAGCCATGGAAGAAATCCTCGGGCATTATGAAGAAGAAAGCAGATTTTGTGTTACCCGCTCCTATACTGTGGAAATCCCAGTAGGAGATGAGGTCGAGGCCGTGGAAGCAGTTGGTAAAATATTCCTGGAGGAAGTGAAGGTAATCCTCTCGCAACTGTATAATCTGTTATTGTATAATCCATAAGAAATGCTTTGTAATCCTGTGTACTGCAGACTGTGGCCGAGAAAAATAAACAGCTTAGTGCATAACAGTAGAAATTGCAGCAACAGTTAGAGAGTTATGCGAGGCAAAGCATTGAGCATGAAGAAAAAATGTGCATGGTACTTCAACATCTGGAAGTGGTCGAGAAACAAAAATCGGGTAGGAGACCCTTCTGTTGTTAGGTACTCGAGCTCTGTAGGATGCTATAATACTGCATTGTTCATAATCGGAGTATCGACACAGGTCTGGACGTCGAAGTCAGCTGGCTTCGTGAAGAAAATGCTCAGGTAGCTGCTGAGCATGACCGGCTATCTGAAGAGAAGAACAAATGGCTGCAAACACAGCAGGCCATGAAGGAGGATAATGCTAAATTAGCAAAGGATCTGGAGAGTAAGTATTTCTCATCATTGTCGTAGCTTTCATTGAAGTTTGCGGCATTGAATTCTTATCGACGTGATGCCTTGCAGTTGTAAAGAAAAATGCCAAAGTGCACTTTGAGAAGATGAAGAAAGATCATGATGACCTGGAGCTTCAAAACCAGGCTAGTGCAAAAAAGATCAAGATGTGGTCCTAGAAGTGCAACAAGCTCATGAAGGAGCAAGAAGCCCTTAATGGCAAATGCAAGATACTCATCAAGGAGTGGGAGACTTGGAAGCACACCTACGCGGAGATGGCGAAGGGGATCGCACCAGTGCTCGACGTCATTAGTGCCGACTTCACCGAAGCTGGAGTGGAGGCACCAAAAATAGGTCTGGTCAAGAAATCCCAAAAAGCCTGGGGATGGCTCCAACAATGGACGAAGGACATCAGGGAGTATGTGGGTGCACATGTACTTAGCTTGGTACATGCCCACTACCCCTTGTTGGATATTACTCTCCTAGAAGCCGGTTATCCTAGGGAGGTCAGGGTGGAGCGAGCTGATGAGCTGCGGTCAGAGGAGATGAAGCATGCTGCCGTGATCACCAAGGATATCATCTTATGCCCAGCTGCAGCCCCACCAACTAGAGGGATGATTCAGTTGTATGTGGGTCAGAAACCAGTGCCAGCATCTCTGACTACCAGCGAAGCATGATCAGCTCCATCCTCGACCACGCCAAAGGTCTCTGAGCTACCAAAAAGTCAGCATGTTGGGTGAAGCCAACTGTAGTAGGAACCTACAAATAGTTCGTAGGAGAAGTTAATTTTCATAATCTTATTGTAAACTTGTGTTTGCAAAGAGGCGAACTTGTAATAAGGTGATGAGTAGTACAATGTAAAGTTGTTTATGTATTGCGTGCGGATTTAACTAAGTTAGAATAGTAAAATGTTCTATTTTAGTTGTTCCAGCATAATCAATGAGAACTAAGTTAGAACAACGGAATGTTCTATTTTTAGTTGTTCCAGCATAATCGATGTCATCCTGTAGATCTGTACGGCTTTGGAGAGGCCAGTGATCCGAGTGTAAGGCTGTCAGAGCATGTATAGACGTAAGAGTACAACTAGTCTGGCCAAAGGGCATCTGCCAACCACCCAAAACACAGAGGGCGGATCTCATGCACTCTATGAGTGAGGTCGAGGACAGAGCTTCTCCGAGAACCCGAAAGGATTGGTGATCGATGTACTAGTTTATCAAAAAGTTGTTGTAGTTGTAGAATCAACAATGTAAACAAGTGTAGTCAACTGTAGTCGAGTATATATATATATATATATATATATATATATATATATATATATATATATATATATATATATATATATATATATATATATATATATATATATATATATATATATATATATATATATATATATATATATAATTCAAAGTACAAAAGTAGTACAGAAAAAAGGTACATATTTGTATTTGAGAATTAGGGGTAAAAACGCCTAAGCTTGTCGATATGGACGGAGTTCGGCACGTCAGTGCCGTCAAGTCTTGCAAGCCTATACGAAGTGGGTCATGTAACAGCCTTGACGATGTATGGCCCTTCCCATGGAGTTGCCAACTTGTGGATGCCATCTTGGCTAGTTTTCCATTTCAATACCATGTCGCCGACCACAAAGAAACGTTCCTAAACATTTTTATTGTAGTACCTTCGTAACACGGCGAGGTACTTGGCCGTGCGTATACAGGAGTCATTCCTCTACACTATTCTCAACCCTTGGTCATTCCTCTGCACTATTCATCCGAGCTCTCATTGTTCAGTAACTTGGTCTTCGTTGTAGTTCTCAACCCGAGGTGACCAGAATTCAATGTCTGCTGGGAGCATAGCCTCGGCGCCGTAAACCATGAAATATGGTGAGACACCAGTATTGCGACTAGGTTGTGTCCGAAGTCCCTAGACCAAGGCTGGCAACTCCTTAATCCACCAGCCAGGGGCTTTGTCGTTCTCTCTGTACATCCTTTTCTTCAATGCATCCAGAATCATTCCATTAGCCCGCTCGACCTGTCCATTAGCTCTGGGGTGTTCCACCGAGACATATTTCACTACAATTCTATGTTCATCACAGAAGTCCCAAAACGTGTTCCTGGTAAACTGAGTCCTCAGGTCTGTAATGATGTTGTTGGGTATACCGAAGCGGTGGATGACCTGGTCGAGGAACTCGACTGCTTTTTCGGAAGATTCCTTGACCAAGGGCATGTACTCTATCCATTTAGAAAATTTATCAATCAGCACGAATACGAACTTGAAGTTACCTGGTGCTGCTTTGAAGGGTCCAATCATATCCAGGCCCCAGCACGCAAAGGGCCAGGAGGCTGGTATGGTCTGGATCTCATGGGCTGGCACATGAATTCTTTTGGAGAAAAACTGACAATTGGCGTAGTGTCTAACAAGCTTCTCTGCATCAGCTACTGTAGATGGCCAGTAAAAACCTGCGCGGAACGCTGTGGGGGTATAAACCCCCGATACCACAAGATGGTACATGGGCTGCACCATCTGAGGTGGCCTGGCCTGTAAGATCAAGGCGTATGTCAGAAGATTATAGGTTGTACTAGATATTGTAATAGTACCAAATAGGCTATTCTGCTTGTAACCCTTCTTCTCCGACGTATATAAGGAGAGGAAGGGGTCCCCTAGAGGATAGGTCATACACCACATAACTCAATACAATATAACAGAACACAGGATGTAGGGTTTTACGTCATGCTGACGGCCTAAACCTGTATAAATCTTGTGTCTTGTGTCCTGTTACCATCCGATTTATGTCTTGCGCACCTGTCTACCGACAATCTACTACCTTGGGCATACCCCTCGGTAGACTGGCGACCACGTTTTGTCGACAAATGCTTTACCAACTAGTGTCCGAGATGCGGCATGATTACCATAGGTGCTAGAATGTATTTCTTCCAAGAGTTTAATACCGTCTTCTTGCTCAATGCACTTCATCAATACTTCTGCTTTCGCATTTTTGCACCTCAGCTTACCCTCGACCACCAGGTATTGTCTGCTGTGGCGTGTAAGGCGTTCATTTTCATTTCGATCAGAGTACCTGGTGCCATCTGTTAGGTACTTAATAAATGGAACACGCCAGTCCGCTATCTTAGTCGAGGTCTGAGATGGTCCCACGGTGGTGAGAGATGGTTCTGTAATGGTCGGTGATGGAACCATAGCTACCAGAGGCTGGTCCGGGGGCTTCTCGACCACGGGGTCGCCTTCTTGCTTAATTGATGGTTTTAAAAGGTCTTGAACAAAAACACCATGCGGTACTTGAGCTCTAGATGATCCTAACTTCGACAGCGCATCTGCTGCTTGATTTTTGTCTTAGACCACATGGAAATATTCAATGCCATAAAATTTCCCTTCAAGCTTCCTAATTTCTTTGAAATATGCATCCATCTTCTCGCTAGTTGTATCCCAGTCCTTGTTGAGCTGGTTAATAACTAGGGCTGAGTCATCGTGTACGTAAAGGCGCTTGATACCGAGGTCGACTGCTATGCGCAAACCATGAAAGCATGCCTCGTATTCTGCAGCATTGTTAGATGCCGGGAAGTGAATCCTGAGGACGTAGCGCAATTGCTCATTGGTTGGTGATATGAATAATATGTCTGCTCCCGCACCATCAATAGTTAGTGAGCCGTCAAAATACATTTTCCAGTAGTCAACGGGTCCTTGAGAGGTTGGGATACTTAAGTCTGTCCACTCGACCATGAAGTCGACAAGTGTTTGGGATTTGATAGTATCGCGGCGTGCAAACTCCAGGTCGAAAGGACATAACTCTATTGCCCATTTGGCGATGCGCTCGTTTGCATCTTTGTTGCCTATAATGGTACCAAGAGGAAACTCAGTTTTGATCACCATGTGGAACCCATCAAAGTAATGTTTCAACTTTCGGGTTGTAATGAGTATGGCGTAGATCAATTTTTGAATCTGAGTGTACCTAGTTTTGGACTCGTTGAGCACCTCACTGATGAAATAGATTGGGCGCTGAACACCATAAGTGTGGCCGGGCTCCTCACGCTCGACCACAAGGACAGTGGAGATGACTCGATCAGTCGCAGCAATGTAGAGTTGAAGGACTTCTCCTGACTTGGAGGCAGTAAGGACCGGAGGTGATGCTCCAGGTAGCAAGCCAAAGTGGTTCACAGGTAGCAATGAAGTTTTTGACAAAGGTTCGATGCAAAGCATACCAGGAGTCGAAGTGGTTCTCTGGGAGACTGATAAGCCATTGGTGCCCCACCGAGCCGACCACCATGGGAAAGTAGTTGGCCATGACATGCTCGTCGCCCATAGCGGATCTGCAAGCGGTCTCATAAAGTTGGACCCATAGCTCGGGATTGACCTTTCCATCGTAATGGTTAAGCTTTTCAAGCTTAAAACCTCTAGGCCAGATGACCTGTCGTAGGTGGTTGGTGAATTGCTTGGGGCTCGGGGGACCGTGGACCGTATCGTACTCCATGCGACGACTGGTTTCATGGGATGCACAGTCCCGAGCTCTCTGTTCAATGCGAGGACGTAGGTCATGATTGTTGAGGTCATGACGGAGATCGTAATTGCCATCATGGCGATCTCGTTCGTCACCGTATTGTTGTCCTTAACAATGGTGGTCCTGATGGTCATTACGCCGGTTGTCGCTACGTCGGTCGTCGTTGTTGTTATTGTGGATGTGGCCGAGGTGGCGATTATCATCGCGGGGAGGGTTTCCGCGATTGCTGTCGTTGCCTCCGTCGGCTCCTGGATTGACACCAGGAGCTACGTTGTCCATAACGTGGTGGTCTGTGCCAGCGGGTGCACGTAAGCCACGTTGACCAGACCTGAAAGGTTGACTAGAGTGATGGCGGCTCCTGGTAGTCATGCTAGACACGGATGGCCCCATGACACGTTCATTGGTTTGAACCATGGCCGCCTAGAGATAAGCCTACAAATCCTCCCGGATGTTTTGGATTTTCGGGGTATTCGGTAACCGCTTTAGACTTTCAATGGCGACAGCCACGTTGGTGCTTGGGGTTTTGAATACTAGTCTGTTCCCCACCATGTCCAAAGCATCATTGAGGTTGCTTCCTTGCAATCAATTACACCTAGCTGCAGCATGAGCTTCTTGCTAGTCGTGGTCTGCTTGCTGTTGTGCTAGGCATGCATCTTCATCTATGCAACGTTGAGCTCGGTCGGTATTGCGTTGTTGTTGCTCTTGTTGCTGTTGATCGGTCTCGCCCCCAGCAGGTGGATCTTCATCTTGGCTAACCAAGTTGATCATGGTGCCATGCCTTGGAGGGAAGGCCGGGATTCGAGGAAAGCCTGGAGGATATAGCCTCTCCTCATCACCGTTACTCACATGGTGTAATACCATGGTTTGAGTAGTCTCGTCGGACGCAGTGCTCGGTCCAAAGCTCAAATGGCTATCTGTCTGGGTGGTATGGATCGAAACTTGATCAGAGCCCACCATATTGATGAAGTTGCGTGGTCGAGGTCGAGGTCAAGCGAAGCGCCCTTCAGGAGTTGAAGTGACCACTAGATCTGTACCCAACCGTTGAAAACGGGTGGCTCGAGCAGGTCGAGTAGATCTGTTGTAGCCATTCGAGTTCTGCTCGGTAAACTGCTCTTGGAGCGAATCGACCAGAGCTAGGGTAAATGAGAGTTTGCCACCGAGCCAGTCGATGGAGTCGATCAGGTCGGTGTTGTCGAGTTTCCTCCCCTGGTAGCGAGGAAGGAATCGATGAGTTGTCGGCGTGGTCGGTGACGGTGCTGGTGCAGGCGGAGCTGGAGCTAGCGTAGTCGTAGTCGATGCTGGTGTCGGGGAAGTAGTCGATGCAGATCGAATCTGCACCTCCTCCATGGTTGTGACGACGAAGTTGTTGGAGCCGGTGGTCCAGGTGATCTGGCCGATCGTGAACGTGAGGCCCGTCGTCGTGGCCATGGAATCGGGGAAGATGACCATCTCGTACGCCTGAAAAGCAGTACACACACCCCCTACCTGGTGCGCCACTGTCGACAAAACCTGGTCGACAGTCTACCGAGAGGTATGCCCAAGGTAGTAGATTGTCGACAGACAGGTGTGCAAGCCACAAACGAGATGGTGATGCAGAACAACACGCGGGTTTACCCAGGTTCAGGCCACCGTGTGGGCGTAATACCTTACGTCCTGCTCTGCTTTGTTATTGCTGTCTCGAACAATGTATTACAAGCTAGATTGTCCTAGAGTATGTTTCGATGTTTTTCAAGGGGGGTCCCCTGCCCTCCTTATATAGTCCGGGAGGCAGGGTTACAGATCTGAAAACTAATCTTAGCCGGTTACAATTGCCATATGGAGCCGAATAAGGATTCCTAACCTAACCGACCAAGACCTTGCCTGATCCCCAAGTTTGGTTTGATGCCTTGCGCGAGACTCCATCTCAATGATCTGGATCGCGCGTCGTCATGTATTGGGTCGGACCGTCTGGTCTGGGCTTGCCCATGTGTAGCCGTAAAGGTATAGGGGTTTATACCCCCACATCCGGCTCTTGTGGTCATGCATGCAGAAACTCTTGCATTTCAAAATGAAAAGGACATTTTGTTTCGGGCCCATGCATCCTCGCATGTAAACAAATCAATGTCCTTACAAATTTTGAATCCACATCTGTCCTGCTTGCTTGCTCCCTGGTCCCTAGAGCACCCCGTCGCTTTAGGTCCAATCGTTACACAAATATTTTGTATATGTATTATACAACAATGATTCATCTAAGTAAGAAAAAAAACAAACCCAAATGCATCATCATAGCAGAAGGTTGAAATCCTCAAATCCTTCCAAAACTTTCCTCCCCTGGTTTCATCTACTTGTGCGCCCTAGGGCATGGCCAATGTATGTATATAGTGTGGTGGTTTCATTCATTCAGAATTAGTAGATCTAGATAAGAATGGAAAGCTTTGAATTTGAGCTACTATCCATCCAATACAAGCATACTCTTGTTGTCCCTATAACTCTTTCTTCTCATTGCTTTTCTTCCTCCCAATTTTTGTGGTCCTCATCTTCTCTTTTTTTTGGCTATTGGCTATTGTAGGGGATGACTAAGTACATACAAAAAGTACTGTGTGTTGGGACCTGCCCTAGATTAATTTGTTTGTTTCACCAAGCATGCATGTGACATTCAGTTCCCAGGGCCGTACAAACCGAGGGCGTGGTCTCTCAGTCAGCAGCACATGGCACGCCCTGGCCCTTGGAGAGTTGTGGTACTGTTTGAGGATTGGATGGTCAGCTAGATCACTTTAGGATCCCAAAAGTTCTTTTTGTTTGAAAAATAAGCTCCCAAAAGCTGTTGAGCAGCAGCGCAAGGCAGTGGGTTGCATGTGTTTGTACCACATAGATTAGTACTGGTGGTTTTGTGGATTAGCCAGCGCTTGTCAGAGAACAAATCATGCATGTTGGTGGGTTAATCATTTACTCAAGTGAGCAGTAGATTGGTTAATAATATGCAATATGCATGCATGAGATGATGTGCATGCTGCAACTAACGGCTGCAGGTCATCCCAATTAAGGATGAAAACGGTCGGAAACGGTCGGAAACGGACTTACGATATAGAAAAACGAAAACGGTCGGTTCGGGATATTTCTACATTTAGCAATTAAAGAGTACAAAAAATGGTTGAAAATGGTTGTGAAACCAATTGAAACTGACAATTTTTTATGTTAAAAAACGGTTCATAATATAGAAAACGAAAATGGTCAATTCAGAATATTTCTGTTCCATTTTCATCCCTGATCCCAATCACCACCCACCGCACCGGTGGTCATGCTCAGTGCCCCACACCACAATCTCACTACTCACTAGGCAGCTCTCCCTTGCATTGCATTGGCTGGGATCTTCTACGAAAGAATATGCCGATACACGGGCTCAGTCACATTTTCTTGACGATTTAGAAGAGCTACTCCTATTCCTTATGAGAAGTGATTCTCTCATTTTTTTTCCAAAGTACTCCCTTTATCCTAAATTAAGCGCACTTCTAGTATTTGAAGTTTAATCTCAGCATAAGTGTATTTCTAGATATAGTCCACCTAGTCTTGGTAGATTTTTTTTTACTTTCTCTATTTTCAAAGTGCAATCATTACATGCTAGAATAATAGTTTTTGATAGGGGTAGATATGTAATTTTCAAGTAACATTTTTAAAAAGAGAACCTACGGAGGGGAGAGTTTCCCCGCCTGGATTGTATTAAGAGAGAAATGATAGAGTTGGTTACAACACGGGGCGATGTTATCCACCAATTTTCAAGTAACATTATCTTCTTCAAAAATTCTATAAGTATACTTATTATTGGAGATGATTACGTGCGGAAAGTGGACGAGGAGAAGTCATATCTTTGATACGGACCCTTTTAATTAGTTCATTTAGAGAGTTGTATGATAGAATCAGCTTAGAATCGCTCCTGCAGGAAACATCGAGAGCGCCACTAAAAAGGTCACTGTTGTTGTTGTCGTCGTCATGGCTGCTGCCCAAAATCTGATTGGACAGGTAGGAATGTATTTCACGAAAGGTCAAGTTCTGTTCCACGGTCTCTATCTGAAAACCAAATACGTAGTACTACATTTTCAAGGCCAAATTCTGTTCCACGGTCTGTGTCTGAATTTCTGAAACCAGCCCCATGCACATGCACTCTCGCACGCTTTCGTTTCTTACGACGCAATTCACCATCATCGACCCATGGCCAACCATGCATGCAAGCAAAAGGCCACCTATAGCAGTAGTAGCCCAGCCAGGCCCCACCAGGTCAGTGGCAGTACAAATGGGATCACAAACAAAGCGATACAATGCAAGCATGCAGCAGGTGAATCCATCCATCCATCCATCCATGATTTGGAGAATGCAAAGGCAACCTGAATCCACAGCTCTTTCAGGGCTGACGTTGCCATGATGATGTGAGCCTTAGCTCGATCGGTTCGCTCTTCCGTTGCGGAAGCACCAGTCACGACTTCGAGCGCTGCTCAACTCATGATTCCCACCGGGATTTTCTCTCAGATTTAATTTCAGGTAGCCTCTTGCGCAGACGTGCCACAATGGTCAGGTGACGTGCTCGCCACGCTCAGAATCTGGTGATCTTCAAGTACTTCTTAGCTGCGTTTGTGACCTAGGTATAGTTATAGGTTTGTTTGTATACCGTGTGTGTGAGGTGTGTGTGTGATGGTGTGTATGAACCGATACTACACCTTAGATGAGAGGACTAAAAAAAAAAGAAAGAACCCTCTCATTCAGAGCAAACTCAAGGCAGCTGGGTAGCTGTAGCTGTAGCTGTAGGTAGCAGGATGTGTAGTACTGCCGCACTGTGAAAGGTGGGGGCACCAAAGTTGAAGCTGCAATCCACCTAGGATTTTGGGCCACGCACAAAGGACCCATCACATTCACATGCCCCATGCCCACATGCACATGCCAAGCACCTGTCCCCCCTCACTCCAAGGAGGAGAGGAGCCCTCTCTCCTCTCCACTGCATATTCACTCTAGAACCTTCACATCATTCACCCCATGGTGAATATATTCTGTCCTCTTCTTACTAGTAGTAGTAAGAGCATGGATAATAATTTCGCCAGCAGCCGGCGGTAAGACTAAGCCACGTCACTTAAGCCAGTAACACATATAGTGAGCGGGCTGTTAAGTTGGCTATATAGTAATATTTTAATATTTGATGCTTGAATGTGTATATTATCAATTGGGATTCATTGTAAACTTGAACGGGATGGCTTGCAGGCAGCTGTGCAGCCTTGCCGGTGTGGCCGGCGCACAGGATCATGAGGTGGTCCATGGCAGGATGAAGCGTCGGTTTTGCCGCCGGCACCAGGCTGAATACGGGCTTTTTGGCCTCGTTTCTTGCGTTTCAGCCGGCGAAGAGCGAAGCGCCCGCCCAGCCCTCTCTCTCCTCTTCTCTCTCTGGCACATCAGATTTTTTATGACGTGGATATCTTCTCAGCCAGCTGACTAGGCATTATAATACTTGCTCTAATCAGATTCCAATGCAACCTTGCTGAAGCTGTTGTTAGCACAGTACTGTACTACTAGACAAAGGGGTATAAAGAAAATATATAGGACAACTAGCTAGAGGGAATTGCCAAGGTAAATGAAACTTAAGAGTAATACTATCATACATACAGTTTTTTATAGAAGTTCTACATAAAGGTACTCCATATAGCATCCATAAACTGACAAGTCCAGACTAACTTTATACCACAAAGGTGAAAGAAAAAGGGTTAAAATTACAAAAGAAAAAAGAAGAGAGAAATTGAAAGAAGTCTAACCCCCCAAAAAAGACTGGTACTTTTGTTCAAACAAAGTTGCCATTTGCTTTTGCTCAGGGGCATCTCTCGCAAAGACAACCTCCCTCCCTCAAGATTATGCACGCAGCTCCCTCGCTCTTCCCTCCAAACCACCTTCTTATTCTTTTTTTTCCCCTCAGCTCAGGCAGGACCCCCACTCCCAAGGGTCCTACCTCCGGTTTTTTTTTACATGACGGAGCAGGCGTTGGGGTTCTCGTCGCTGAAGATCTGCGGCGCCATGGGCTGGTGGTGGTGCGGCGGCGCGTACGCCGCGTACGACGGCGGCGGGTAGGCCGGCTGGTAAGCGTACCCCGGAGGCGGCGGCGGCGGCGGGTACTGGTAGGCCGGCTGGTAGTACCCTCCCGGGAACGCGAACCGCGGGTAGTGCATGTACAGGTTGGCGGCCGCGATGGCGGCCGCGTCCTTGTCCTTGTCGGCCTCGTCCTTCTTCTCGTCGCCGCCGCCCTCCTTCTCCTCCTTCTCGTCGCCACCGCCGTCGCCGCCGCCCTCCTTCTTCTCTTCCTCCTTGCCGTCCTTCTTCTCCTCGCCTCCGCCTTCTTCCTTCTTCTCCTCCTTGGCCTTGTCGTCGCCGGCGGCGGCGCTCTCCGGTGGGGGCACTGGCTCGGACTTGACGATGGCCGCGTGCTTGCCGGTGCGCTTGTACACGTACTCGGCCAGCTTGGACTCCTCGAACACGCCCTTCACTGTCACCTCCGATGCCTTGAGGTCTGCTTCTACAGACTGCACGCCTGCACAACCATCAAGAACATTATTTGTGATTCAGAACATACAAGGACCAGTAAATAGTTTTTCGACAAGCTAAACAGTCTTGTTAATTTTGGGTCAAACAGGTGGGTGGAGTGGAGGAGTTATTCATTTCACTTTGAATAGTTCTGTTCCCTATTCATTTCACTCTGAAGAGATGCATCATGCATGTGTTCCGAATCATTTGGTCAGAAAAAGACTGCATTTGGGCATGCTGAATCATCACACTAAGCTAGCAACTCCATTGCAGCCACCAAGCTTAGTAAACTGCTACTCCAGACAAGACATGTATACATGATAATAATGGTATGGGTATATATGCATGAAAAGGACTAGACTAGACTAGTAATCTAATAATTGAAGGCAGCCAAACAAACTGATGATAATGGGGCACCGACCTTTCATCTTGAGGATCCTCTTCCTGATCCCCTGAGCGCAGGCCTCGCAATGCATGTGCACCTTCAGCAACACGGCGAGCACCGGCGGCTTCAAAACCATAAAAAAAAAAAACCTCACATCAGCCTCTGATCGATGGAACTAAAATCATCATTCAGAATAAAACCAATGCAATGCAAAGGCCAATGCAGATCATCAGGATGTTGATGTGAGAAGAAATATATATATATGTATATCAGTATATGTAACTCGTTGATTATATTCACCTCCTTCTTCTCCTCCAGCTTTGGCGGCTCGGGCTCCTCCTTCTTCTCCTCTTCCTTCTTCTCCTCCGGTGGCGGGGGTATCGGCGACAGGAGCTCCACCTTGCGGCCGGTCTTCTTCTGGACGCGCTCCACCACCTTCATGGGCTCAGCGGCCGCCTTCTTCCCCTTCACCAACACCTTGTGCGCCTTGGAGTCAGCGATCACATCCTCCACTCCTGCAATTTCCATTCCAGTTCAGAATTCAGATGCATGCCATTGCCATGAAGAAATAATAATAATATATATACACGCATCATGCTTAGCTGGAAGTTGGAATTGGAACATAGTTAGTTGAGAATCATTTGGAGGATACTGTCTAGACATGTCTGCTGGCTGAGGATATGAATCAACTTCACTTTTTGAGCTCTGAGAATGACACACGCATGCTCAAGGCTGTCATTCTCTTGGAATCTACCTGCCTTTTGCCGAGCTAAAAAGTCACTCAGAGGGATCTCTAGTCAGGGACAGGGAGTCAGTCGTTCTCCGTTCTCCCTCCCACCATTAATCTTAAATTCTTAATCAAGTGGATGGATTGGTGTGCAATTGCAACCGTTGAACATGGAAGATCTAATTGATTAGCAAGGTGAATCTGATTAAACAAAGCGTACCCCACCGACTACCCAGTTAAAAATCCTGCCATGAATCGCAGAAATTCTTCCAAGAATAACCTTTGAAACAAGTATCCTAAATCTGGAATTTCTTTTTTTTTGAAGGAAAAAAAAGAGAATATTCTGAAACCTCAATCCACATCATGCATTCATGTGTGTTTAATAAAAAGGAAAACTGATGACCATAGGATACTTGCTACTGAAAAATCCAGCACACTGAAAACAGAACAAAGGAGAAGGTAGCACGTAGCAGAGGCAGGCCAGGGCAGCATTTTACCATCGAAGCGCTTGAGGATCTTCTTGACTTTGCGGGCGCATCCCTCGCAGTGCATGTAGACCCGCATCTCGACCTCCTCCGGCGGCGGGGGCGGCGGCGCATCCTCCTTCTTCTCCTCCCCGTCCTTGGGCTTCTCCTCGCCGCCGCCTTCCTTGGGCTTGTCCTCCGCCGCGGCGTCCTTGGGTTTGTCGTCCTTCTTCTCCTCTGCCGCCGCCTCCTTGGGCTTCTCCACCTCCTCCTTCTTCGCCTCCTGCAAGGCAACAACAAGACCACCACCTTCAGGATGTGACGCCCGGCGGGAGGAGAAGGAGATGATGAGAAGCGTCGTCCCCAACGGCCAAACCAAACTCACCTCGCCCATGGCTTCCCTCCGCTGAGTGCTCTGCTCCCACGCGCGCCTCTGCTGCTGCGACTGCAAGGTCCTCCTCTCCTCGGTGAGCGAGCGGGTGGGTGGTGGTGGCTGGCTCTGTGCTCGCGTGTCTGTGACGCCGGTGGGGAATGGGGGTGGGGGTGATGTGGTGTGTCACCTTATGTAGAGAGAGGCCAGAGGGTGGGCGCCGCCAGCCAAAGGCCTGCAAGATCCGCCTCCGCCCGCATGGAAATGATTTCGGCATCTCTCTCTTTCTCTCTCCACCACGTCCCTTGCCTCCCTCTCACTCTATCTCTTGGAAATTGGAGAGTGGAGTAGCACATTGTTTCGATTTTTTCCCCTGGCACCGAATACGTAGCCGTAAGAAATTACTACTCGGAGGGTAAATTTAATTTACTTAATGAAATATTGCTTAAATACAATGTGTGTAACGTTCCTTTTATTGCGTGGAGATTTTTGGAACCGATTGATTACTGTGTTTTACCAAGCAAGGTTTAGTTTTGTAGTCGAGGACCAAAAAAATTAGTAATTTTGTGGTACTTTGTTTGTACGATGTGGTTTCTGGTGACATTTTTTTTACCTTCATTCATCAATTTGCACACTACCATGGGCATGCAGCCCGGGGTACGGTCCATATGCGTGCGTGCATCCGTTGGGCGACACAAAACTACAAATAAATAAATAAATAAAAAGGTTTTCTCGATCGAGGGGCTTCATCTTCAAGATGCTTTGCAGTTAGTAGTTTGCAATGCCGTGCCGTCCTGCTGTGTACCGCTATCTCTTCTTCTAAAACTGGCTTTGTATCTCTTCCTCCTTGCTTTTCCCTGAGAGGCTTGATGCATGGAGGTTTCTTACCACGTAACTATCTGCCTTTGCATTGGAGTGTCATCTCTTCCTCCTTTTCCCTCACTGGCTTTGCTGACGCACCAAGGTTTCTTGCCACGTACTAGTATTTGTTTGTATTTCTCTCTCATAGTGCCTTTCTGTGTTTCCTTTTCTCTGAGAGGCTTGCACTGGTGCATGAAGTTTTCTTGCCACATAGTACTTACTTACTCCCTCCATTCCAAATATAAGGCATTCCAAGAATCTTAGAGAGTCAAAGCATTTTAAGTTTGACCAAAATTATAGAAAAAATTACAAAAAATTATAACATCAAATAGGTATACTATGAAAATATAATTAATGAAAAATCTAATAATACTTAATTGATGTCATAAATATTATTATCTTATTATATAAATTTGGTCAAACTTGAGATTATTTGACTCTCCAAGATTCTTATAATGTCTTATAATTTGGGATGGATGGAGTAGCTATTAATAAAAGCTTCGGTTTCTGTCTTTTTTGTTCTAGTGCTCCGCCAGGCTATGCATGACTCAACACAACACATATCCCCAATGCAACCAGCTGTCTGCCATGCATGCGTGCATCATGCACCCGATCGAGAAAGGGAGATATAGATAGCAGAGTGCAGCAGATAGCACACTTATCTGGTTTGCAGATGCAGATGTAGTGCAGCCCTGGTGTGGCATATGTATGTAGCCAATACTGTTGTTTGGCCACTACCTTCGTTTCTGCTTGTGCTTCTCTCTGTATCTTGCTTCTTTGCAAGATATCTATGCACCATATGTCACGGTAGTATATGATCCATCATGTGAATGATCATATAATGCGTATGTACTAGGTATACTTCATATCCGGCGTCCGTCCGGCCATACACTTGTCTCCTGCTTTGAGCTTGCAGTTTTCCTCCTTAATTTAGTTTTCTTTTAATATACGCTGGCCCCTCTTTTTTCTGTCTGTGTTACCATGCATGGCAACAAGAAAGATGATGGAGACTTGAAAGCAAATGAGAAAACGGCATATTAAAAGAGAGAAACCATTAGTGCATTTTAAGCCCTACCACTATATATCCAGCTAGGCGTTGAGAGGTCCTTCGAGATGAGAATTAAATTAAAATAATTAATCAAGGAAAAGGCGAGCTTGATCCTCTTCTAGATGTCACTAACTATAGCGGTTGTTGGGTGTATGTATATATAGATCCAGCATTCTATTTTTTTTCTTCGCAAAAAAAGCATTCTATTTTTTTTCCTATAATCGCCTTGTTTAGATACCAGATTTCACCCCAAATTCTACTATGCAAAAAGAAGATTCCCCGTCACATCAAAATACCAGCACATGCATAGAGTACTAAATGTAGATGAAATAAAAAAAAATAATTGCACAGTTTTGTTGTACTTTACGAGACGAACATTTTAAGCCTAATTAATCAATGTTTGGACAAAAATTTACAAATACAAACACAATGCTACAGTGAAGAATCTTGTACTGTGCAAAATCTACACCTCCCGATTCGGCCGAACTAAACACGGCCAATATTGCTTGCTTGCAAGAGACCCAAAGGCGGGCTAAAAGTTTCAGGTTTGTTGTTTGACCGATCTTGTGGTACGGCAACGTGAATTTTATCGTATTTCGAGTAAAGTTTAATTATATATCGTGTAGCCGTACTAGTCAAGTTAACAATGCATGCATGTATCGCCCTTTATTTGACACCGTCTAGTAAATATTTCATTGAGCGGTGTGGCGGCTCAAGGGAGGCATGGAAAGCTAGCTAGTGGCGAAATCATATGGCTAAGTTTGGAATATGGGATTTTTTTTATTCCTATATGTCTTCTACATTTAAGATCCGCTTTGGAACATAGGAATGTTTTCTGTTTCCTACGTTTTTCATATGAAAATCATGTACAAATCCTGTAAAATTCATGTTTTCCAAAGGATTCCTAATTGATTGCTATATATCTACATGTATATTTTTTTTGTAAAATTTCTGTATTTCAAATGGGCTTTACAGGTTGCATCGATCACAACAAGCCACAGGAAAATAAGAAGGCAAATTAGGTGGAATTAAACAACAAGAATTTTGCGTTTTGTGTGTTTGTCTTTTGTCTTCATCTTTCGAAAAAAGACATTTTGTCTTAAAAGCAAGGCCCTATTTATATCCATTAGCTATTAGTTAGCTAGTCAACACCTCATACATAATATTAGCAGGTTTGGTCTAACTAGTGTGATAGCTAGTTACATATCCAGGTAACAATTAGCTAGACTATTATTAGCTAGACCTGTTTAGATAAAAAAAAAGGTTATTAGTAGCTAACTATTAGCTTTACGGATCAAAATATGACCTAAGCCTCATCAGCCGAATACTATCATGTAAAAACTAATTAATAGCTCATAGCTAATAATATTAGCTGTTATTAGCTAGACTATTAGTTGTCCCATTTAGATAAAAAAAAGTAATTATTAGCAGCTAAATATTTGACACCATCTAGTAAATATTTCAGTGAGAGATGGCGAATGCTAAGTTTGGAATACGGGATTTTTTTAATTCCTATACTTTTCTATATTTAATTGATTGCTATCTATATGTGGTTTTTAAAAAAAAAATCCGTATTTGAAATGGGCTCTACAAGTTGCTTCGATCGCAACAAGGTGGAGGAAAATAAGAAGGAAAATTAGATGGAATGTAAACAGCAACAAGTTTTGTCTTTTGTCTTGATCTTTCGGAAAAAAAAAGACATTTTGTCTTAAAGTAAGACCCTACTTATATCCCTTAGCTATTAGTTAGCTAGTCAATATCTTATAGATAATGTTAGCAGGTTTGGCCCAACTAGTGAGATAGCTAGTTATACATCCAACTAGCGGTTAGCTAGACTATTATTAGCTGGACCTATTTAG
This sequence comes from Saccharum hybrid cultivar R570, assembly GCA_038087645.1. Lineage (NCBI taxonomy): Eukaryota > Viridiplantae > Streptophyta > Magnoliopsida > Poales > Poaceae > Saccharum > Saccharum hybrid cultivar. The sequence goes on along the minus strand of JAQSUU010000551.1, from coordinate 16,200,420 downwards.
ATAAAAAAACTAGTTATTAGCAGCTAAATATTACCTCTATGATCCAAAAAGGACCTAAGCTTCATCAGCCGAATACTATCATGTAAAAAAACTAATTAATAGCTCATAGCTAATAATATTAGTTGCTCTTAGCTAGACTATTTTTTTAGAACTAGGCTCTTAGCTAGACTATTAGTTGTCCCATTTAGATAAAAAAGCTAATTATTAGCAGCAAATTAGGTTGTTCGTCTTAGGGTTTCTGCGGCCGATAAGTTGGCTGATGTTGTTTTGTTGTGAAAAAAAATGTACCGTGATAAGGTCAAGCAAACACATGTGAGGAGCAGTACCACGGCAGCAGTAATCATGTACGGGAGCTCAAGTTAACCTTTTCTTCCAAAGACTGTATGGTACACCGTACCATGCGTACATGGTATAAATGCAGGAAATCGTGCTGCAGATTCGGCGCAGAGCTAGCTGCTTCTGCGGATGTGGTTAAAAATTTCACAGAGGCAAGAGGCGTCCTTTAACAGCTGGCCAGCTGCACGTACACATCTTCGTCACACTCAAAAACTGACGAGCACTATGTGCTTCAATGCTTTCGCAGGTGCAGCTGCAGGCCTCTTGTTTTTGCGAGCGTTCAATGTCTCTCTCTATCTCTCACATTCCTTCTATTTTCTCAAGTGAAGGCGAGATGCAAGCGTTCTGTTTGTAGCAGATAGAAAAAGAAAAACTCAACCCTATGTGGCCATGTGGGTATTGATGAAAGGATAAAAAATTCTCTTCCACAAATTAAGTTAACAAAATGCTACAAAACCAGTCGTCATGCTACAACCATTGATAAACCATATACTACTTCACTAAAATAACACGAAGAGTGGCCTTTTTTTACGATGGGGAGTCAAACTCGCGAGCTGTAGGTTGCGCTTTTGCAACCCTACCACCATGCTATGCTTATTCCTAGGCACCGTTTAGATGCCAAAAATTTTGCCAAAATTTTCAGATTCTCCGTCACATCAAATCTTTGAACACATGCATGAAGCATTAAATATAGATAAAAAATAAAACTAATTACACAGTTTAGACGAAATGGACGAGACAAATCTTTTAAGCCTAATTAGACCATGATTGGACAATATTTACCAAATAACAACGAAACTGCTACAGTAACGTTTCGCCAAAAATTTTGCCAACTAAACAGCCCCCTAATAATAACAAAAGAAATATCGTTGGTCCGTTCACTAGTTATAACTGACTACTGCAAGTATATAATTTCCTGATGAAAAGGCAGACATCATGGACTTCTGCTAAAGATAATTACTCCCCTACACTACTGTAAATGTAAGTTGTTTTGAACAGATAGATGAACTTCAATGTGATGCTTGCAGCTTTTTGAAAGGAAAAAAAGCGTTCTCTTGCTTCATCTTTCAATCGTATATACTGAATAGCATGACTCAAGTGCAAGTCTGGAGCATCAATCTTGTGAACCCAACTGACAAGAGCCAATCGCGGCGCAGCGCCAACCAGATGCTGCTGCTGAGCCCTCGTCCTGTGCCAGTGCTCTTGACAGAGAAATCAAAGCAATGCACAGTGCGCACTGCTGTCCTGTGTATGTGTTGAACCCAACTGCAAAGTCCTGTAACCGTAGCTTTCCGTCCATCATCGTCAGAGGAATCTCCGGCCTGATAGGCCCAGGGCTCACTCGGAGGCCCAGTACTACTTTCCTGCTTGATGGAGCCCATAAACAGTTTTGCCCCACAGGCACCGGAGTCATCCAACGATTTTTCAACAATACCACAGCACCCATAAATTTGTGGTACTTGGCTGTGGTAAACAAGAGGAGAAAATTCTCTATCTGCCCGTGTTGAAACCAGGCCTTTTCTCATTCGCCCTGGTGAATTTTTCACATGATTTGAGGTCATCATAATTGAACAAAATATTCCATACATTATTTTAAACATGGAAGCCTTAGTTTGTCTATATTTCTGCACATCAAACAATTAAACAGTAAGATGCGCATATGCATCACAATTGGATTACCTACACAGATTGCATATAAAATCCACAAATGCGTAGCAAAGTTTCACAAGTGTATAACTTAGCTAGGTTCGGTTCACAAGCATATGAGAAATTGGAGGCTGAGCCTTCTTTTGCTTCTTGTACTCATTGCAAGATTAGCATGCTATCCTCTTCTACTTCTTGTGCCCATTGAGAGATTGTTAATTGGCACCTTTGGAATCTTTAAGGCCTCCTTACCAAGCCCCCCTTCTTCCTTGTGGGTTGGACCTTTTTAGCCTTAGCCTTACCAGGTTGATTTATTGTTTTGAGGATATTCAATGAAAAGTTCCTTCAAATGATTTTAGCCACTTCTTGACCTACAAATGTAAATATATAACAAAATAAAATTAGGAATAATGGAAAAATTGAAAATTAGAAAAAGTATCGTTTTGATGCTCCAAAGTTAGAGTTAACATGCTTTTCCCTTTTCTTACTTGAAATCTCCAAGGTATTGTGGTGATCGGGAAGTAATGAATTTAGATTCCAAACCAAGCTGCCATTCATGGTAGCACAAATTCAAAATTTAGCACTAGTAGCTATTACGTTTTAGATGCTTCAGCACTAGTAGCAAAGGTTCCTCTCACCATATCCCCTCCGTCCTATAATACTTGGATATGTTTTAGCCTTCTACACCTAGGTCACTTCCAATCCAGATGTGGTTTCTATGTTCATTAATTAGAGTACCAACTAAACAAAAAGATAATGTAGCACTATAATTAAAGAGAAGAGAGGAGAAAATTGTTTCTTAAATAAAAAATCATGTCTAGAGGAATCAAGACATACAGAGATGTGATTGGTTGAAAGGTCCCTAGTTTGGTTTTGGTAATTGAGTGACAACCTAGGTGGACTAATATATGTTTATGTGAGATACATAGGAGATTAGTCCACAAGTACACTTGTGTGAGCAACACATGTCATAGAGGTGAAAATGGCTCTGAGATGTTGAAAAGCTCACACATGTGACTAGGTGGAGAAGATCAAGATGAGGCTTGGGTTGATAGACCGATTGCAAGCGTGAAGGGCAAGTTAGAGGCTTTGAAGCGATAAACTGCGTAGCGGGGAAGCTTGAGCAAGACTTGGTGTCGATAGACAAAAGCAACGGTGAAGAGCAAGTGAGGTCAAGATTGATGAACCAATAAGGTCATGCGATGATATGAAGTGGATCATATCATTTGTGATATGGTTGGTGCATGTGTTGCATCAACGATGAAGGAGATAAAATGAAATGCGCAAAGCAAAGGTATATTTGTAGAGCATTTCATTTCACTGGTAATAGGTGTATAGAGAAGTTTATGACTGAGTTTAGAATAGATGGCCATACTATCAAGAGGGGTAAAAGCCCAAGTTTGGTTTTGGTAATTAATGACACCAAGTTGCTAATGCTATTATATCAAGTGGAATAAGTTAGGCATAAGCAAGACATGTGATGAAGGAGCATGTGGCATGAAGTGATGGCCACAAGATCACAAGAGGTGGAGATGCACATAAAATGATGATCAAGGTGATCAAGCATGTGGAGATGGACATGGAACAAAGTGATCAAGGCAAAGGTATAATCATAGGGTTTGCTTTTGCCGGTCTAAGATGAGTAGAGAAGTGATTGACCGGGTTTAGGATTGATAGCCGACTATCAAGAGGGGCAATCACGGTTAGCTCGTGGATCAAGTGCTACTAAGTCATCTTCTTGAGCATATGCATTAGGATCTAGTAGAGAGCTAACATATCGCCTTGGAAAATGATTGTGAAAATGCTAACACATATGCACATGGTGTTTTTGAAAGTCCTATGTTTGGTGTTGGTAATTAGTGACAATGCCTAAGTACTAATCCTATGCCTAAGTTGTATGTAGCATATGAGGATTAGTACATTCCAAGGTTGGTGGCAAGATGGACATGGTGATCATGATGGCCACACTTGGATTTGGACGCAACCCTACGTGATCAAGGCAAAGGTATATGCTTAAGGGTTGTGTTTTAGTAACCAAGACACCTAGTGGGTGTGGTTACATTATAGGATAGATAGCCGTACTATAAAGAGGGGAATGACGCGGCTATTGAACTCCTAAGTGCCTCTAGATGTGCATTTCATGATCATATGCATTTGGATAGAACTAATATCGCCTCGAAAAATGATTGTGAAAATGCTAACACACTCACACATGACGAGATCACTTGGTGATGTTAGCACGTTTGCGACGACGGTGGAGTTTGAGCGGTAGAGAGGGTTTGGGTTCCTCTCTCCCTCCCGCCGAGCTTGCGAGGCGGGATTCAGGCGTTTTCGAGAAGTTGAAACGATTATTTTCCACTACGCCGGAAGTCCGGAAAAGAAACGGAGGCGAACGGAGGTCACAGAGGTGACCGGACGCGGTCCTTGCATGACCGGACGCGTCCGGTTAGTGTTCAGTGTCTGCGCGTTTTGCAGTTCGATGATCGGACGCGAGGCGCGTCCGGTCACTGATGATCGGACGCGTCCGGTCGTTCAGGGAGCTTACTGGACTGTAACCGGACGCTGGCACTGTCGCGTCTGGTCATTTTCTTCAGCGCGTCCGGTCACTTTTTTGTTGAGCGCTGCTCAGGCGACCAGTGCGTCCGGTCCTTCACGGGACCAGCGCGTCCGGTCGTTCCCGGCGCGTCCGGTCAGTTGGACCAGCGCGTTCGGTCGTTGCTTCGCAGTTAGCCGTTGGGCGACCAGCGCGTCCGGTCGTTTGGACCAGCGCGTCCGGTCAGTACTTCACGAGTTAGCCGTTGGGCGACCGGCGCGTCCGGTCAGTTGGACCAGCGCGTCCGGTCACCCCGATTTCGGTTGTTTAAGTTTCTAACGGCTATATTCGAAGGGGTACGTCTATAAATACTCGTTGGCCGGCTCAAGGCTCTCTCTCTCTCGAACTTTTGACATACTTGTGAGCACTTTGAGCTAAGCAACTCCCCTCCCACTCATCTCTCTTGCTTCTTTGCATATTCGAAGTGAGATTGAGTGATCCAAGTGCATTTGCATTGTGAGATTGCATCTAGTTGGCACTTGGTGGTTGATTTGCTGCGGGATTCTTGTTTCTCTTGGTGGTTGCCGCCACCTAGACGGCTTGGAGCAGCTTGGAGGCGTTGGCAAGAGTTGGTGTTTGTTCTTGGCCACCTTCGGTGATTGTGAGGGGTTTGTGCCTACCTCGGCGGAGCGCCAAAGGCAACATTAGTATATTGCTCGTGTCATTGCAACCTTTTGCCATTTGGTAGGTTCTTGTGGTGCCTTTTGAGAGGCTCGGTGTGAGATCGATTAGCCACCGAACCACGTGGTGAAGAGGGACACAACGGGGACTAGCGTGCCGGCAAGCACGTGAACCTCGGGATAAATCTTCGTGTCATCACTTTCATATTGTGATTGATTGATCCCGGTGTTTGGTTATCTTGGTATTCATTGTTGATCATATTGGTTGGCTCAATACTTCGCCCCTCGGTGATACCCTCCTATCTCTCTTGTATTAATTTCTTAGTTATCTTTGCTAGCTAGTTAGCTTAGCTAGAGTAGTTCTTTTGTGTAGCTTGTTAGTTGTAGTTGTACTTACCTTCTCGGTTTGACTTGTGCGGTTGAGTGCAAATACTAGAATTGTGAATTGGATAGGTGGCTTGCAAACACCCATAGGCTAAGCAAAACTCGCATCTCGCTATTTGTTTTATTGATAAACTTGTTTAGCTTGTCTTTGTAGAAAATTTTAATAGGCTATTCACCCCCCCTCTAGACATCAAGACCTTTCAAGTGGTATCGGAGCCATGGTCACCGTTTGTAAGGCTTAACAACCTCGGTGTAAGATGGCTCAAGTTATGTTCAATCATGTTAATGGCAAGCCTCCATTCTTTGATGGCGTCTCTTTCTTTGATCATTGGAAAAGGAAGATGAAGCAATATCTAGGCAATATACATGAGAAGGTTTGGGATGTGACCAAAGAAGGATACATCATTCTTGATGAGGAAAACCTCACTCCCAATGACCGCATCAACAAACAATGCAATACGGCGGCACTTGACACAATCTATCGTGCCATTGATGATAAAGTATTTGAGCAAATCAAAGATCTTGAAAAGGCAAATGAGCTTTGGATAAGGCTTGAAGAAACATATGAAGGTACTTCAACGATAAAAAGTGCCAAACTATATATGCTCAAGGACAAGTTCTCCACATTCAAGATGAAGGATGATGAATCCATCCCGGAGATGTTCTATAGGCTCCAAGTCATTGTCAATGATCTCAAGGGGCTTGGGGAGAAGGTTGAGGACAAGGACTTCTCACACAAGTTCTTGATGTGCTTACCCAAGAAGTTTGCCACCTTGAGAAGAATGATCTTTAGAGAGGGATTGGACAAGGTCAAACCAACCAATGTGCTTGGAGATATAATGACCGATGCCCAATACAATGATGATGAAGATGAGGTAGAAGAGAAGAAGGAAACCAAGGTCAAGCAAGAGAAGCCCATTGCATTCAAGGCTTCATCCTCTAAGGGCAAGAGCAAGGTAGAAAGTGATGATGATGATCCATTCGATGATGAGACCATGGCCCTCCTTGTGCACAAGATGGGAAGGTTCATGAAGAAGAAAGGATATAGGGCAAGGAAGAGGAGAGACACTATAAAGGCAAAGACCCTTTGCTACAATTGCAATAGCCCCGATCACATAGTGGCGGATTGCCCCTATGACGATAAGAGATTTCATAATGGGGACTTGAAGCTCAAGAAGAACAAGAAGGATAAGAAAGAGAATGAGAAGAAAGCAAAGAAGAGCTTCACTTTCAACAAGAAGAAGAAGGGTGGTGGTTATGTAGTCACTTGGGATAGTGACAACTCCGATAGTGATGATGATGAAAGCTCTAGTGATGATGAGAGGATCACTCGGCGAGCCATTGCAAACATCGCCCTCTCCAACAAGCCATCCATCTTTGACACTACATCAACATGCCTTATGGCCAAGCCTACCAATGTAAAACATGATGATAGTGATGATGATTCTTGTGCTAGTGATGATTGTAGGAGTGATGATGAGGAGGATGAGGACTACTCCAAGGATGATCTATTAGGCATAATAGATCAAATGAGCAAGGGCTACAAGAGGACAACCAAGAAATACAAAATCTTGGAACAAGAGCTCATTGCCAAGAGCAATGAAAATGATGCCTTGATGGAGGAGCTTGTTGCTCTCAAAAAGAGTAAGGAGTGCAAAGGAATTGAACAAGAGCTCAAAGCTCTTAGGAAATCCTTTGATGAGCTAGAGGCTTCTCGTGAGTGTCTAAAGGAAGACCACGAGGACCTTGAAGTTGCTCACACTAGGCTTAAGGAAGCCCACTCCACTCTACTTGAGCTCATCAAGGAAAAGGATCTCAAGTTGGAGAAGCTCATGAAGGAAGCTAAGGAGGAGCAAGTGATTGTCACTTGTGATATTGGACTAACATGTGATATTATTGATGATTCTTTATTTGTTAGTCCTACTAATGCTTCATGTAGCTCATCATCATCCACCACAACCAACTCTACCTCTACTACTAGTGATTCATCACTTGTGGTTGAGACTCTCAAGAGAGAGGTGGATGATCTCACCCGTGCATTAGGCAACGCCTATGGTGGGGATGCCCGCTTGCTAAAATGCTTGGGTAGCCAAAGGTTCTCCCTTAACAAAGAGGGATTGGGCTATACTCCCAAGAAGGGCAAGGCGGCCTTTGCTACTCCAAAGCCTCGCTTTGTGAAGGGCAATGGTCGTTATTGCAATAGATGCAAGCAAATTGGGCATCTAGAGATTAATTGCAATAAAATGAACAAGAACAAGAAAAATGCTAATGTACCTTACATTCCTTTTGATTCTTGTTATGTACTTACCAAGGGTGAGAAAGGTGTGCATGCTAGGTTTGTTGGTACACCAATTGTGGGCCCAAAGAAGAAGGCCATTTGGGTACCAAAGAGCTTAGTGACTAACCTCCAAGGACCCAAGCAAGTATGGGTACCTAAGAAACATTAAATTGTTTTGTAGGTTAATTACAAGGCCGGAGGAAGGCATTGGGTGCTTGATAGTGGGTGCTCTCAACATATGACCGGTGATTCAAGAATGTTCAACTCTCTCAAATCAAATGATAGTGGCATTGATAGCATCACATTTGGTGACAATAGCAAGGGTGATGTAAAGGCTCTTGGAAGGATTGCAATCTCAAATGATCATAGCATCTCCAATGTGCTACTAGTTGAAAAGCTCAATTTCAACTTGTTGTCGGTTGCTCAATTGTGTGATCTCGGTTTCAAGTGCATATTTGGTGTTGATGATGTGGAGATAGTTAGTATTGATGGCTCTAACTTGATCTTCAAAGGCTTTAGACATGAGAATCTATACTTGGTTGATTTCAATGCTAGTGACACTCAACTTTCAACATGCTTGCTCACCAAATCATGTATGGGTTGGTTGTGGCATAAAAGACTAGGTCATGTTGGCATGAAGCAATTGAACAAGTTAGTGAAGCATGACTTAGTTAGAGGCTTGAAGGATGTCACATTTGAGAAGGATAAGCTATGTAGTGCATGTCAAGCCGGAAAGCAAGTAGGCAACACTCATCTATTGAAGAGCATTATGAGTACTTCCAAGGCATTTGAGTTGTTGCACATGGATCTATTTGGGCCAACTACATACACAAGCATTGGTGGCAACAAGTATGGTTTTGTGATTATGGATGATTTCACTAGATACACATGGGTATTCTTTCTTGTGGACAAGAGTGATGTATTTGATATATTCAAGAAGTTCATCAAGAGAGTGCAAAATGAGTTTGAGACCACAATCAAGAAAGTAAGAAGTGACAATGGAAGTGAGTTTAGAAACACAAGAGTTGATGAGCTATGTGAGGAGCTTGGAATCAAGCATCAATTCTCGGCCAAGTATACACCTCAATCAAATGGCCTAGTTGAAAGGAAGAATAGAACCTTAATTGATATGGCAAGATCAATGTTGAATGAGTATAATGTGAGTCATTCATTTTGGGCCGAAGCAATCAACACGGCTTGCTTCTATAGCAACCGCCTCTATTGCCACAAGTTTCTAGAGAAGACACCATATGAGATCTTAAATGAAAGAAAGCCCAATATTGCATACTTTCAGGTATTTGGTTGTAAATGCTATATCTTGAAGAAGGACACTAGATTGAGCAAGTTTGAGAAGAAATGTGATGAAGGCTTCCTACTTGGTTACTCAACTACTAGCAAAGCTTATAGAGTTTGGAATTTGGCTAATGGTCAACTTGAAGAAGTGTATGATGTTGAGTTTGATGAAACAAATGGTTCTCAAGATGAAGAAGATAACTTGGATGTTGTGAGAGGAACTCAATTGAGTAATGCTATGAAAGAGATGGATATTGGCGATATTAGACCAAAACAAGTAATTCATGTGGATGATGACAAAGATCAAGTGCTCCAAAGTCCAATTACACAAGCTAGTGGTTCTCTAATGCAAAATCAAGCTAGTACATCATCTCAAGTGCAACAAAATCAACAAGTGGCTAGTTCATCATCTCCAATTCATGATCAACATCAACATCCAAGCAATCAAGTCCAAGTGCTTCAACCAACTAACATTGCAAGAGACCATCCATTGGATTCCATCATTGGTGACATATAAAGAGGAGTTCAAACTAGATCAAGATTGACATCATTTTGTGCTCACTCTTCTTTTGTGTCAATGGAAGAACCCAAGGACATTGATAAAGCATTGAGAGATCCGGATTGGGTAAATGCAATGCATGAAGAGCTCAACAACTTCAAGAGAAATGAAGTATGGGAACTAGTTGAAAGGCCTAAGGATCACAATGTCATTGGAACAAGATGGGTCTTTCACAACAAGCAAGATCAAGATGGGATAGTAGTAAGGAACAAAGCAAGACTAGTAGCTCAAGGTTACACACAAATTGAGGGTCTTGACTTTGGTGAAACATATGCCCCGGTTGCAAGATTGGAAGCAATTAGGATCTTACTTGCCTATGCTTGTGCTCACAATATCAAGCTATATCAAATGGATGTAAAGAGTGTATTTCTCAATGGGTACATTCAAGAGGAGGTGTATGTGGAGCAACCTCCCAGTTTTGAAGATGACAAGAAACCCAATCATGTATACAAGTTAAGGAAGGCTTTGTATGGATTAAAGCAAGCACCTAGAGCATGGTATGAAAGATTGAGGGACTTCTTGCTATCCAAAGGATTTGTCATGGGCAAAATTGATACAACACTATTCACCAAGAAGATTGAGAAAGACTTGTTTGTGTTGCAAATATATGTTGATGATATCGTATTCGGTTCAACCAATCAAGATTATTGTGATGAGTTTGGTAAAATGATGGCCAAGGAATTTGAAATGTCAATGATTGGTGAACTTAGTTTTTTTCTTGGACTTCAAATCAAACAAATGAAAGAAGGTACATTTGTGAGCCAAACCAAGTACATCAAAGATATGCTCAAGAAGTTTGGCATGGAAGATGCAAAGGGCATTACAACTCCAATGAGCACCAGTGGAAGTTTGGATAGTGACAAGAGTGGCAACATGGTGGATCAAAAGCTATATAGATCAATGATTGGTAGCCTACACTATGTGACGGCATCAAGGCCCGATGTGATGTTTAGTGTATGTATGTGTGCAAGATTTCAAGCCTCACCAAGAGAAAGTCATTTGAAGGCAACAAAGAGAATATTGAGGTACTTAAAGCATACACAAGATGTTGGATTGTGGTATCCCAAAGGTGCAAGTTTTGAGCTAGTTGGATATTTGGATTCCGACTATGTCGGTGATAAAGTGGAGAGAAAGAGCACTTCCGGGACATGTCAATTGTTGGGAAGATCACTTGTCTCATGGTCATCCAAGAAGCAAAATAGTATTGCACTATCTACCGCCGAAGCCGAATACATCGCCGCGGGTAGTTGTTGTGCACAAATCTTGTGGATGAAGGCAACATTGAAGGATTTTGGAATCAATTTCAAGAATGTACCATTGCTATGTGACAATGAAAGTGCCGTGAAGCTAACTAACAATCCGATTCAACATCAAAGAACAAAGCATATTGATGTTCACCATCACTTTATTAGAGATCATCAACAAAAGGGTGACATTACTATTGAGAGTGTTGGCACCGAAGATCAATTAGCCGATCTATTCACCAAGCCACTTGATGAGAAGAGATTTCACAAGCTAAAGAATGAGTTGAACATACTTGACTTCTCCAACATGAGTTGATGCACCCCATATATGACATGCCTCTCCTTTGAGCCCCAAGGTACAATTGGTTGACATGTCATACATTCTATGCTAAGGACTTGTTTAGTGCATCTAGTCATAATTTATATGTTCTAGGCTCATTCATGAAAATCAAATGAATTTGAAGTTTATATGGTATCACTATTGTTTCCATGGCTTGTATGATCTTGTGGTAGCATATAACTTGTTTAAGTAGCTTGTAATCCTAAGTGTTTAATCTAGAAAACTTGTCTAAATATTTGCTTCAACATGGTGCATGATAACCCTTCTAGTGAGGTGTGAAGAAGCTTGCCCTTGGATCAAACCGAAGTATTTTATTTATGCAAGCAATCTAGGTTGAATCATAAACTTGATCCTCACCCCATATTTTAACATGATAATTTATCTAAAGTTTGCTCCTTGTGGTCAATTGGTGCCAAAGGGGGAGAAAATGTTGTTCACAAAGATAGAACTCAAAAAATGTTATGGGGGAGAAAATGTTGTTCACAAAGTTAAATCCTAAAGGGGGAGAATTGATAAAAGAAGCACACAAGTAGGGGGAGCAAGCTCTTAAACATGAATATTGCATTTCTATGTGCACTTCATATGTATGATGCATAGTTATGCATTTCGTTTTCTCCGATACATTGCTTGTGTGGTGACTTGCTAGTATAATTTGAATGATGCATTGTGGTACTAGCATGAATAGGAAGTAGTTAGATTTTTGTTGCTTCATGTTTTTCAAAGTGGTACTAGAACCTTGCTTATAAATGTTGATCTCACGAGGTTTCTAGTTATGTTTGTGCTTTTACAAGTGGAATCTAACTACACAAGGTGCTAAGATGGTGTTTATCGCTACTCCGATGGTATCACGCTTCAAAGGTCTATAATCTTAAACACTTAGCACCTATTGGTAGACAATGCTCCTAATCTTTCCTATCTAACATGTATGCTTCCAAAATCCAAACATATAGCATACATGTAGGGGGAGCCATTGCTATCAATTTGAATTCATGATCACAAGTCCATAATTCTTACACATGGTAATATACTTGGACAATGTGACATGGGTTCAATCAAAATTTTATCATAATATCTTTGTGAAAGGTTTGTCACCAATTACCAACAAGGGGGAGATTGAAAGTCCTATGTTTGGTGTTGGTAATTAGTGACAATGCCTAAGTACTAATCCTATGCCTAAGTTGTATGTAGCATATGAGGATTAGTACATTCCAAGGTTGGTGGCAAGATGGACATGATGATCATGATGGCCACACTTGGATTTGGACGCAACCCTACGTGATCAAGGCAAAGGTATATGCTTAAGGGTTTTGTTTTAGTAACCAAGACACCTAGTGGGTGTGGTTACATTATAGGATAGATAGCCGTACTATAAAGAGGGGAATGACGCGGCTATTGAACTCCTAAGTGCCTCTAGATGTGCATTTCATGATCATATGCATTTGGATAGAACTAATATCGCCTCGAAAAATGATTGTGAAAATGCTAACACACTCACACATGACGAGATCACTTGGTGATGTTAGCACGTTTGCGACGACGGTGGAGTTTGAGCGGTAGAGAGGGTTTGGGTTCCTCTCTCCCTCCCGCCGAGCTTGCGAGGCGGGATTCAGGCGTTTTCGAGAAGTTGAAACGATTATTTTCCACTACGCCGGAAGTTCGGAAAAGATACGGAGGCGAACGGAGGTCACAGAGGTGACCGGACGCGGTCCTTGCATGACCGGACGCGTCCGGTCAGTGTTCAGTGTCTGCGCGTTTTGCAGTTCGATGATCGGACGCGAGGCGCGTCCGGTCACTGATGATCGGACGCGTCCGGTCGTTCAGGGAGCTTACTGGACTGTAACCGGACGCTGGCACTGTCGCGTCTGGTCATTTTCTTCAGCGCGTCCGGTCACTTTTTTGTTGAGCGCTGCTCAGGCGACCAGTGCGTCCGGTCCTTCACGGGACCAGCGCGTCCGGTCGTTCCCGGCGTGTCCGGTCAGTTGGACCAGCGCGTCCGGTCGTTGCTTCACAGTTAGCCGTTGGGCGACCAGCGCGTCCGGTCGTTTGGACCAGCGCGTCCGGTCAGTACTTCACGAGTTAGCCGTTGGGCGACCGGCGCGTCCGGTCAGTTGGACCAGCGCGTCCGGTCACCCCGATTTCGGTTGTTTAAGTTTCTAACGGCTATATTCGAAGGGGTATGTCTATAAATACTCGTTGGCCGGCTCAAGGCTCTCTCTCTCGAACTTTTGACATACTTGTGAGCACTTTGAGCTAAGCAACTCCCCTCCCACTCATCTCTCTTGCTTCTTTGCATATTCGAAGTGAGATTGAGTGATCCAAGTGCATTTGCATTGTGAGATTGCATCTAGTTGGCACTTGGTGGTTGATTTACTGCGGGATTCTTGTTTCTCTTGGTGGTTGCCGCCACCTAGATGGCTTGGAGCAGCTTGGAGGCGTTGGCAAGAGTTGGTGTTTGTTCTTGGCCACCTTCGGTGATTATGAGGGGTTTGTGCCTACCTCGGCGGAGCGCCAAAGGCAACATTAGTATATTGCTCGTGTCATTGCAACCTTTTGCCATTTGGTAGGTTCTTGTGGTGCCTTTTGAGAGGCTCGGTGTGAGATCGATTAGCCACCGAACCACGTGGTGAAGAGGGACACAACGGGGACTAGCGTGCCGGCAAGCACGTGAACCTCGGGATAAATCTTCGTGTCATCACTTTCATATTGTGATTGATTGATCCCGGTGTTTGGTTATCTTGGTATTCATTGTTGATCATATTGGTTGGCTCAATACTTCGCCCCTCGGTGATACCCTCCTATCTCTCTTGTATTAATTTCTTAGTTATCTTTGCTAGCTAGTTAGCTTAGCTAGAGTAGTTCTTTTGTGTAGCTTGTTAGTTGTAGTTGTACTTACCTTCTCGGTTTGACTTGTGCGGTTGAGTGCAAATACTAGAATTGTGAATTGGATAGGTGGCTTGCAAACACCCATAGGCTAAGCAAAACTCGCATCTCGCTATTTGTTTTATTGATAAACTTGTTTAGCTTGTCTTTGTAGAAAATTTTAATAGGCTATTCACCCCCCCTCTAGCCATCAAGACCTTTCAGTTTTACACATGATGGTGTTGGCACATTTGCGAAGGCGACGGTGTTTGAGCGGTAGTGAGGGGTTTGGGATTCAGGCGTTTTTAGAGAAATGAAATGCCTATTTTCCATTTCGCCGGAGGTTGAAAAAGTGATGAAAGCACGGAAGTGTTTTATGAGCTAAAACATGTGCTTTAGTGATACACATATGGAGAGTAGCTCATAAGTGAATGAGCGAAACAAGCGGATCGAGCAATCGTTGCAAAACCGTCAAAATAGGAGCAACAGACGCTAGCTCGGGGAGTGACAGACGCGACCCTAGCGTCTGTCGGCTCACCCGAGTTGCAACGCGTGGGCACCCACGACAGACGCGGTGGTGTCCCAACGATAGACGCGCCTGGAATCACTATTCCAGTGTCTATCGCCTGAGAAAGTTGGGCGCATCGTGGTTCTACGTGACAAACGTGTCCATCGGCCAGGCACCGGACGTGTCTGACGCTCCGGCGCAATAATGTGGCCACTGGACCGCGTCTGACGGTGGCGAGGCGACGTCTGTCGGTCATGACAGACGTGTCTGTCGCGTGTTGGCGCGTGCAGCGAAGGTGAGCGTGCGGTCGCTGCGACAAACGCTGGACTGCGTCTGTCGCTGAGTCGACAGACGCGTCCGTTGAGCGTTCAGCGAAATTGGCCTCTCTAGACTGCGTCTGTCGTCGCGACAGACGCTGGACTCTGTCATGACGTACGCGTCTGACGCGTGAGTTTTCGACTGTTGGTTTTTGGTTGCTGGGACACGTGGCACGCGTAGGAGTGACAGACGCTACTATGTAGCATCTGTCACCCCCAAAAATCGTCTAGTGAAGTTGATAACTGCTAGCTCTTGAGTGAAACGTTATAAATAAGAGGTGGCTGGCCCTTGGGGGTTAACTCTTGCACATTTAAGATATTGAGGCACACTTTGAGCTAGAGAACTTTTCCTCCACTCATCTTCTTACTTGGTTGCATACTCTAGAGAGATTGAGTGAGATTCAAGTGCATTGGATTAAGAGTTGCATCTAGTGGCACTTGATCTTTGTGTTTGCTGCAGATTGCTTGTTACTGTTGGGTGTTTCCCGACACCCTAGACGGCTTGGAGTAGCGGTGGTGTTGAGCTCGACCTTGGAGATTGTTTCGAGCCTTACTAAGTTAATTGTAAGGGGTTCTTGAGTCTTCCCCACGGGAGTTCACGAATTGGCTACTCTAGTGAAGCACGTGGCTTGGAGGATCTCATCTTGTGAGTGGATGTGTGGCACCCGCTGAGGGTTCAACTCTTGATAGTTGATTAGCTCGTGATCCATCAAGTGGGTGCATCGCCACAACGAGGAGTAGCTTGCCGGGAAGCAAGTGAACCTCGGTAAAAAATATTGTGTCATCTCTTTGCCAAGGATTTCTCTTGTGATTGCTCATTGTGATTGATTCTTTGAATGCATTGCTTCTCTACATCGTTGGTATAAAAATCAAGTCACTTGCTCTTTACTTTCTTGTACTAGTCCTTGTGTAGTTTGCTTAGTGTAGCCTTTATCGCATAGGAGTAAGTAGCTTAGTGACTTAGCCTTGTTGGTGTGTATTAGAGATCATAGCCTTGCTTCACTAGAATTGTATAGGTGGCTTGCATAGTATAGTTGAGCTAGTGCTAGAATTAGCTTAGCCATCTTTTATACTAACGTGGTTGTTTAGTGAAGCTTGTAGATTTTTAAATAGGCTATTCACCCCCCTCTATCCATTTGGACCTTATAAAGGGCAAACTTGCATGTTTGCATATCGGTCACTAGTGCCACTCGAGTGATCTAACTTTACATCGTTGCTAGGATCGAGTGGCATGGTGAAAAGAGTGATAATCCCTTGAAAAACATGTTTGTGAAATGCAAACTTACATACACAAGTGTTGGGAACTTGGTGGAGTTAATATATTTGTACAAGGGATGAAAAAGAGAAGAAATGGGGTCACTGGGTGTGACCAGACTCTGCGACCGGACGTGTCCGGTCAGTGCTTGCAAGTCAAATTAGTGACCTTAGGTGCGGGCTGAGTGGTGGCTGTGACCGGACGCTGGCGCAGGGCAGCAACTGAACGTGCCTGTGCAACTGTTCACAAGCTGGCACGCTGACAAGAGCGTGATCGGAC
The DNA here is from genome assembly GCA_038087645.1 of Saccharum hybrid cultivar R570. Taxonomy (NCBI): domain Eukaryota; kingdom Viridiplantae; phylum Streptophyta; class Magnoliopsida; order Poales; family Poaceae; genus Saccharum; species Saccharum hybrid cultivar. The sequence goes on along the minus strand of JAQSUU010000551.1, from coordinate 16,183,911 downwards.
CCTGGTGACCGGACGTGTTCGGTCACTGTAGGAGAGTCCGGTCGCCAAAATACCTCTCTAGGAACCTCTCTATTCGCTACCGGACCCTGGGTGATGGCGAGTTCGGTTGATGGACTGGATACGGAGTTCGTTTGTGCGTGTTGGGAGCTGTTGGCACCCAATGGTAACATTCAAACGGTCACTACACATGACGTGCGCGGTGTGACCGGACTCTGCGACCGGACGCGTCATGTGTGACCACGCGTCCGATCATTGTAGCAGCGAGTTCGGTCATTGCGTAGACAGCCCAATGAAAGGGGTAACGGCTATTTTAGCCCTTGGGGCTATAAAAGGAGATGGTGGCCGAGCATTTGAGAGGTTGAGCACCTTGGGGATGTGTTGTCCTTGTGTGTGCTTGGTTTGAGAGCCCTCTAACTCACTTGTGCTTGCAAGAGTGGGTTCCGATTGCGAGTGAGTGATTCTAGTGTGATTGTATTGCGAGATTACATCAAGTGGCACTAGATGTTTGAGCTGTAAGCCGGTGATGCTTGCTACTCTTGGAGGTTGCCACCTCCTGGATGGCTTTGTGGCGAGTTCTCTATCGTGAAGCACGCAAAAAGATTGTGCGGTGCTCCAGAGAAGAATTTGTGAGGGGCACCGTGCTCACCCCACGGGAGCCGTGAAGAGCAACACTAGTAAAGCGTGCCATTGAGCTACCCTCACTTGTGGGTAGATTCTTGCGGCGCCCAACGTGTAGGCTAGGCTTATGGATATAGTCGTCGAACCACCAAGTGAGCGGTCAACACAACAGGACTAGCTTAGTGGCAACCAAGTGAATCTCGAGATAAAAATCATCCTATTATTTTTGTTCTTCCCATTGGTTTGCATCCCCGTTACACAAGTTTGTATTTACCTTTCATATATTGTGCTTATGTAGTTGCTCTTATAATTAGTTATCTTTGTGTAGCTTGCTAATTATCTTCTTGCTAGTGTAGCATAGATGTAGCTCCCTTGCGTGGCTAATTGGCTTTGTGTGACTAATTGGTTTGAGTAGCCATGTTAGTCACTTTACTTCGTTTGTGTAGCTAAGTGATTTAAGCTCTAATTTGGCTTATGTAACCTTATTATTGAGCATTGCTAGTGAGCTTAAGAGCTTTTTGCTTTTGCTTAGTAGTTTGTATAGAAGCTCCTCGTTACTTAAAGTACTAGTAGCATAGGTTTGTGTGACCTTACTTTTAGAATTGTTTAGGTGGGCTCTAGCTAGCCCGACACCTTTGTTGCCTAATTAGAATCTTTTATAAGCTGTTTAAAAACTTAGATAGAGGTAGACCGATAGTTTTAATTTCGCATTTGTTTTGGTTAGCCTGCGTGTTTAATTTTAAAAAGGACTATTCACCCACCTCTAGTCCGCCATCTTGGTAGATAACAAAGAGAGAAAATATATGATTGGAGAAAAATTATTTTGTAGTTACTATCCATTAAGAACATAATTTTATATGTAGTATCTATATAAGTTAATGGACATAGAAACTACATATAGTTGCTAGCATTGAGATGGCTCTTATTCCAAATTAGTTGTCATTCTCTAGGGACGGGAACAGATTAGATTCGTATGGAATCAAATCTAGATATCACCTTTTACCATATTTTAATTGAAATTCAAATATGGATAAAAATATTTTTTATACAAAACAAAAAGGATGGCTTAGATTCATATATTTACTCAACTCAACTCAAAGTGCATTACTACTAAGTTGGTAGATAATCAAAGTGATATAAAATCAACGGACATTTCTAATAATCTTTGATATCAAAGTGAACTAAATTATAATAATGGATAATATATAATAAAATGATAGGTGAAGAAATTCAAATAAGAATGGTAAGCCACAAGTAGCCATTTTACTTTATCAATGTTTTTTAACTAAAAAAATGTTGCACAAGTATGCGGTATATAACATAGACAATGATAGCTCATCAAAAATAATATATTTATCAAGAAATATTTAATAATTAAATATATCAATTAATCAATCATTATTTATATAATATATATATCAAGAAATTATAAATTATATAAATAATTCAAATTAGTAAATAAATTAATTAAAGTACTAAAATAATTTACAACAACAAATATATTAGGTTTAAGCGATATTAGAAAATATTAAAATTAATCTAATCTTTATGTATCATTAATAATATTAAAAGTTATTTGTATATATATAATATTAAATAGTTTTAGTGCATCATTAGTAATATTAAAATTAAGTAATTAGTCACTAGTCATAGAGAGAAAACTTTTAAATAGATTAATTATACCTCATTCTTCATGGATACAGAAAAGTGTCGAATATTCTATTTTCTTCGAATACATATATGAAATCAGATAGAGAAAATAACGAAAAACAAATATGAATGCATATATTTAGTGTGCACATTAGAAATGGATACGAATACAGATATTCATATTATAAAGTTTTAACAGGTAGGAATATCAGGTATAACTGATATCCATTTCCATTTTCGTCCCTATTATTTTTACTTTCCAATGCACATTTCTCTTTCGTTAATGCTTCTAATAGGGCGCTCGTCCATCCGGACGAACGCTGTGAATGGATCCCGCCCGCGTCGCCACGCGCCCCCGCCCAGACTCGCGCCTCCTATTGTGGCCGCGTTCCATCCGTTTGCCACGGCCCCTGCCGAGGTTTGTGCCACCGACGATCTTCACACTGCCGACCTCCATGCCAATCCATAGCATTCAGCTCCAATCTAGTGTCGAGCTCCGTATCGACGAGCCTCTATTTTCGTCCAAACAACAAGTTTATGTTACCCTTGAAAACACATGTTGCAAGCTTCTGCTTCAAGTGTTTCAGATGTATGTTGCAAATGTTTCTTATGGGTGTTGCAAAAGTAGAGCGAGATGTTGCATATGTTGCAATAGCTGTATACGTATGTTGCAGCTTTTGTTCATAATGTTTCATCTATTTTTTCACATGTATGTTGCAAGTGTTTTTATCATATGTTAATTTGCATGTTGCATTTGTTTCACATATGTTTGCAAGTGTTTTATCTAGATGTTGTGTATGTTTTTGCAATGGTTTAAGTGTTTTTAGGTGTTTTTGCAAGTGTTTTAGATGCATGTTTCAAGTGTTTCATCTGCCTTCAAACGTTTGTTACAAGTATTGCATCTAAATGTTTCAAATGTATATCGGGTGCTACATCTCCCTCCTCGCATTCTACTGGCCTCGTCTCGAGGTCTCCTCTCAACGCCGACTAGGCAATCACCGCTTCTCGATGCTAGTGACGTTCGGGACGACACAGATCCCACGTGAACATGCAAAAAAGAGCAGAAAAATTACTGCATGCACAAGCATCTGAACGTTCGAGCGCTAGCAAGCCCGTTTCTCTTTGCTCAATATATTTTTTAGCTCTATCTCTCCTTATTTCCTGTGCCCTACCACCCTTTTACTCCTTGAATCCTATGCTTATGAGTAAAACATCCCCTATTATGGGACAGAAGGAATACCTTTCAAGAGACTAATACTAAGTTACCACATTCAACAAGCAAGATGAATGACATACTGTTCATTGCGCAATTCATCGCAGCAAAATTCCGGCAGTCGGTGTTTCAGGCTTTCAGCCATGCAAGCTTTTCAGCATACAGAAACACAAAACCGACGCTGCGAGATGGAGTTTTTCCGAACTTGCAACGGTTTCTTTCATGCGGTACTGTAGAGTCCGAAACGATTATTTCACCAAATGGCTGCACAGGTATAACTTAAGGCCTGCTCTCTCTATAGAGGTATATCAAAAATCAAAAGGTCCCCAATTCCAAGAATCTACAGGGGTCTCGTTTGTTTCAGAACGGGTAGTTGATGGGGTCGCGCTGCAGCGCCTTCTGCACGAGCTCCGTCTGCTCCTGCACGTGCACCGAGTAGAAGCCCGTCGCGGTAGCAGCCGACGGGGCCCTGCCGACGTACTTGATGTCCTCGATGCCACCCCGGCCCAGAGCCTTCATCGCCGTCAGCAGCCGCGGGTTGATGTAGCTGTACGCTCCCATGTTCATCGGCTCCTCCTGGCACCACACGATCTCAGCATCTGCACAACATAAACGCGTGTATCAGCTTGTTTGTTGTTTACTAGGACTCATCCATTAGAATGTATATACGTCAACTATCCTTCCAGCTACCAAAACATATTCTAGTATACAGTTGACAAATTAGAAATCATGCAGCAGAGTATAAACGAGCAACCAAACTTTTCTAAACACATACTTGGATATCTCTTCAACTCGCGCTGAATGAGGTCATAGGGGAACGGGCAGAGCTGCTCAACTCTACATATAGCAACATCAGTGCGCTCCGTCTTCTTTCTTTCTTCATCCAGTTCATAATACACCTGAAATCATAGTAAAAAAAGGGTCAAATAATGGGTTGCCAATTTGCCAAAGAGGAACCTAACGATCTTCAAAATACAACTTCCAAGAGTGACACAACCTACCTTTCCAGAGCAAAGAACTAGACGGTTGATTCCCTCCTCGAGGTCCTTGTGATTACTCTGGTCCTTAATGAGCCGCTTGAAGCGTGTCCCTTGCTTGTCGAATCCAGGGTGGCCCGCAAGATCATCAAATTCAGATAGGTTCGACTTGCAGTCCTTGTGGCGAAGGAGGTTCTTTGGGGACATCACAATCAAAGGCTTCCTGAAGTCCCGGTGTATCTAGAAATAAAGGAAAGCCATTTCAGTGCACCACATCAGATGGTTTTACAAGAGGAAGGGGAAATTGTGCAAAGATTTTCACCTGGCGACGCAGAACATGGAAATAATTCGCAGGAGTCGTTACATTAACGACCTGCCAATTGCACTCCTGGATTTGCTTCCGCAGTGTTGGATCCATCTCGGGTATAACATAAGGGTTGTCATCACTCATCTGCAATACAGTTATTGATGTTTAATAATAAAAGGATGTAGGTAACCAAAAACGATCAGCATCATCTAAACGATGTAGAGCCAAGAATATATTTCCATATACTAAAACTGAACATATTTCTCTGACATTAGTCATTACACGTATAACTGATAAACTGCATAATATAGAAGTAACTGGCTAACTGCAGATCCATCAATATACAAAGTGCAAGTGTTGATTTGATTGCATTCTCTATTCAAAACTCTAAAATCATGTAAAGTTAATGTTGTGACCAGTGAGCTACCATGGACATGCATTTCCATTGCATGTAGGTATTTGGCTGCCAAGTTATCAGTCATGACAAGGGAAAATATTAAACATTGTAAGCAACAAAGTCAATTTTCTGGTAATGACAATGCTCATCATTGGCAAATGGCATAAACAATTCCAAAGGGGGAAAAAAGAAAAGAGACTGTAGGGTTGTGGTAGAGCTAATTTACAGTAAGTGATCTTGAAACTGTTCCTTTTAAGTGTATGGATAATACTTCAAACACGGGTTATTAATGAGCCTGCATCTTTGCAATTGAAAATACAAAATAGTACCTGAAGAAAGCGCTCCAATCTTGCGCTAGAATGTTCAGGCCCCTGACCATCATATCCATGAGGAAGGCAAACGACAAGGCCAGTCTGGCGGAGCCATTTTGACTCCCCACTACTCAGGAACTGATCAAATATCACTTGAGCTCCATTTGCAAAATCACCAAATTGAGCTTCCCATATGACCAATGAGTTCGGGTTCTCCATGGAGTAACCCAATTCAAAGCCCACAACAGCAAATTCTGACAGGGAACTGTCAAAATAATTGCATACATCAGATCAGGCCAAAAAAAAGCAAGTCGACTATAAAAAGGGGAAATAATCAGGTATGAAAAGATGGTATCTCCGTATGTTTATATTACAATACATAGCAGCCCTTAACCTCAAGGTTATGATTCCCTAAGGAACAACCCCAAAACTTGTTTTCATCTGAAATGAAAATTACTAACTTGGCCAGTTGAGGGTGCAAAATGTTCAGTTTTTTTTTCCTTGAACTACCGAGAGCTATGTGTGTATTTCACTAAGAAAGAAAAATACAACGAGCGTTGTTAAAATAACCAGACTCGAGACATCCCACATACTCAGCCATATTTTTTTCCTTATATTTTGCATCTGAAAATTCATACAGCGAAAGATGACATATAAGTATGTGGAAATCGGCCATAAAATCCAACAACCGTTGAAACTTTTTATCATTCAGTCCTTTATCTAGGTTCTTTTAATCTAATTGCTAGCTTTGTCAGCTTCTTCTCTAGTCTTACCGTTTGTGGCGCACCCGCTGTGACTGCGGGGGGATGTTAGAGTAAATAGGAATAGTACCATATTGTGTACCCACGTGAGGTGTTAGTCCTATGTACCCTATATAATCAGCCCATGACGATACCAAGGAGAATATAATTGGTGGAATATTGAATGTATTGCATTGGGCCTCATGGGCTGATTATATAGGGTACATAGGACTAACACCTCACATGGGTACACAACGTGGTACTATTCCTACTTACTCTAACACTAATTACTAATCAATCTCAGTACTCGTTATGATTTTATAACAATTTGTTCCTTATCTAGATCATCTCAGTGGTCAGTGCCTACAATGCATGGAAACAGGAATTGGTCAGGAATTCTATTCCTCGCCTGTGTTTCTGGTTTCCTGCTGCACCTTACATGTGCTTCTCAATTCAGCAATACAAACCTTGTTGCATTATGTCAGAAGTTCAAACAATTAATGATACCAATATACCACAAACCCACACAGCAACAGTAAGTAGGTAGTACAACAATAAGACAGACCACTGACAGAACAACAATGTTATTTTACCTGAAGTTGTTCGACATATGGATATGCAATGCCTTATTTTTTTATTTTTTGCTGCTCATTATGTGGGAACAGAAATCAACTAGTGCAGTTGACATAAGTACTGGTTCTATTTTGGATCTATCTGGTTATTGTAATAACATTTCGTGTTTCCTATAGAAGGTGAACTTAAGCTGCTAACCCATGCACATCCCTAACTGGAACAAGTTTAGTATATTTTATTTCATACCTGTTGCTCACAGTAAAAAGCTCCTCATCTTGATTCATAACAAGATGATCCAGTGGGCAGTACTGCTCTCCAGTTTCTTGGTCATGGATGACAGCATGACGGTGGCTGAATGTACCCCTCTCAACATCCTGACCACTTAACCTGACATGGTTCCCCTCAATTATAAGAGTAGCAAAAGCAAGTGCTTCACCAACTGCCCAATCAATGCCTTCTCCAGTCTCAATCATCTGACGCCGCAGATCAAAAATCTTCTTCACAGCCCTGTGAGGCTTGAAATTTTCTGGCAGAGTAGTCATGGCTTCTCCAACACGTTTTAGAATCTCTGGCTTGACACTGCATGGTTGAAAATGCATTCAAGGAAGCACAATTGTTTTTTCAGTTCAAGATCACTTAAAATGTGAAGAAACACAGAAACAGTCAAACTAGGCGGGAAGATCTATTTACCCGGTGTTTCGGATACGCGAAATCTGCTCTGGTGACTTGAACCCAGTCCAGTAAGCTGAAAGCCAGTCCCTCTTGTTGGGAACATAGTCTTTGCTATTCTGGAATTCCTCATTAAGTATAGTGCTGACCTTCTTGTTTAACTTATCAATATCTTCCTTTGAGATCTTCCCAGACTCCAACAACTTTCTTTGATAAATCTCAAGCGCACTTGGATGGTTCCTAATCACCTGACACAAACAGAAAACACTTTCCAAATGTGAATGGGCACAATCACACATTTGACAGTGACAAATAATACCAAAACTACACCAAATTTGATTATTCAAAATCTATGTTGGTTTCAGACTTTTAAGAATTCTTCTGATTATGATACCAAAAGATTCATAATAGACTCATGTTTTTCCTGTCTGTCCTTCAGCATTTAACTAGATGTTGTACTGAAGATATCACTACTAAAATGGTACAACAAGAATCAGGATAGAAATAACTATGTGAAGACAAAAATATGTTAATTTGTGCCAAATCTTAACAACAAAATGAAACGAAGAAGAGTGTGTACCTTGTACATCTTAGGTTGGGTGAAGGACGGCTCGTCAATTTCATTATGGCCAAATCGCCGGTAGCATACAATGTCCACCACTACATCTGAATGAAATGTTTGTCGCCATTCTGCAGCGAGCTCACAGACATGAACAACGGCCTCCAAATCATCACCATTAACATGGAAAATCGGAGCATCCAATGCTTTTGCTACGTCTGTGCAATACTGCGAGGATCTCCCTGACTTTGGATCAGTAGTGAAAGCAACCTGATTATTGACCACAATATGTATTGTCCCACCAGTGGTGTAGTTTTCAAGGGCACTGAGATGCAGCGTCTCATACACAACTCCCTGCCCTGAGAAACTACCATCACCATGCAGCAACACTCCCAAATTCTTGGTCCTGTCGCGGTCATTGGAATAGTACTGCTTCGCTCTCGTCTTCCCAGCAACAACAGGATCAACTGCTTCCAAATGACTCGGGTTTGCAACCAGTGACAGATGGATATGTTTCCCACCCCTGGTAGGCCTATCATATGAAGTTCCAAGATGGTACTTGACATCACCAGTCCCTGTATACAACCCCTCCCCTTCATTGACAGGCTTGGTACCACCACTAAACTCGCTGAATATCTGTCGCAAGGGCTTCCTCACAACATTTCCCAAGACATTTAGCCTGCCTCTGTGTGGCATCCCAATGACAATACTCTCTACACCAAGATCAGCTGCCCTGTCAAACATCTCCTTCATGCCAGGGATCAGAGTCTCAGCGCCTTCAAGACCGAACCGTTTTGCAGTCGTCCACTTGGTCGCCAAGAAATTCTCAAACTGTGTGCTCCAGATAAGCCTATCCAGCATGACCTGACGACGCTCATAAGAGTACTCCCTTGGGTTAACTGTCTCGATCCTATCCCTGAGCCAGTTGCACTTCTCCCTGTCAGGTATGTGCATGTACTCATACCCAATGGTGCCACAGTAGGCCTGCTCGAGCCGCTCCAGCACGGAACGCAGTGTCTGCACTGGCCGGTTCTCCTCAAGGAACCCAGCCATCCTCCACACCCCAAGAAAGAACTCGCGGTCCAAGTCCGCCTCAGAGAACCCATAGAACGTTGGGTCCAGCACGTCCGGGACAGGGCGCTCCTCCAGCCCGAGCGGGTCGAGCTTGGCCTTGAGGTGTCCGCTCACCTGGTACGCCCTGACGAGCAGCAGCAGCCTCATGCTCTCCTGGATGGTCTGGCCGGAGAGTCCGGGCGAGGTGGCGGCAGCCTGGCCGACGAAGTTGCGGAAGAAGTTGTCCCAGGACTCGTCGACGGAGTTGGGGTCGGCCTCCCAGGCCCGCTGCAGCTCCTCAAGGTAGACGCTGCTGGTCCCGTCGAGGAAGCTGTCGGTGAGGCGCGAGAGCGGCACCGCGCGGGGCGCGGGGGCAGCGAACCGGCGCGGGCGGGTGGAGTGGAAGTAGCGCGCCGGCGTGGCGCCCGGGACGGCGCCACCGCCAGCGGCGAAGGGGCTAGCCGCGGCGCGCGAGAGATTCCGCCGCAGTGCCACACGGGCCAGGCCAGACGCCGCCCGGAACAGCCCCATTTTTCAGATCGAGGTCGCTTCACCAAAAAAAAAAAATCAACCACGAAGGTGGATTGCCGGAATCTAGCCTCCCATCAGCCGCCGGTCACGCGATCGATCGCACGTCCCCCCTGCACGAGAACAGGAGATTGATAAGGTCTCCATAGAGAGCAGCAGGAACAACAACAGATTAGGCACCGAAATTCCAGGGCAAGGAAACTTAATTTTGCACGTATCGCGGCTAGGCTTCCCAATCGAACTAAATCTCGATCGACTACGCACCGCGCAGATCAATAATCACAGCAAAACTGGCCTATCAGTCCCCACCTGAGATCGGTCACTCCGTACAGAGCACTGAGACCCGCGATCTCTCCTCATAACCCTAGGGACTAACAACAAGCACTAAGCAGATTCCGCAGCAAACAACCGATCGGATCAAACTACGAGAAAACCGCGTGACGGAATCCGGCACGGAGAGAACAACGAGCGGGCGAGCCTTACCTCGGCGAGTGGTCGGCTGGGGCGGGGAAGGGTCTCGCGCCGCGCCGCCGCGCTCCGGTGGTTCGGGAAAGGAGGATGGGGACGGGTACGCTTCGAGGGCCGTCTCCCCCGCGATGGTGTTGATGGTGATAAGAGGGCGAAGGTGCGGCGTTGGCCCGCCTGGGTCCCTTCTCTTCTCTCCCCGGTGCCGGTGCCGATGCCGATAGATTCGGAGAGATGGGATGGGGTGAGACGGAAAAGTGGACCGGAGTGGGCCCTGACGACAGTGTCCCAGTTTCAAACGGGCTGGCCCACAGACTCCTCCTCCTCCTTCTGGAACCTGGATGGGTGGAGCGACCAACGACAACGAGTCAGTCGTGTGTCGCCAAGTGGGGCGGCCTGGCCTGGGCCTGCAACGGGGCTTCTTCCGCGGAGCCCGACGTACGCTTGGGCTTGGGCGCTTGGCTCAAACACCAAGGTCGAAGAAATGTGCAGCGGCACGGAAAAAAAAAGGGTGGCCATTCAGGTCGCCTCAAAAAAAATCTCGGGTTATTATGGATTTTAGAAATTTGGATTTCTAAAACTGTTACCCGATATTTGTTCTAAAAAAGAATTACCCGAGATAAGATGTCGGGTACCTGAAAATTTGAATTCGGGTTTGGGTATTTTTGAATTACCCATTTACAATTTCCATCCTAGAGAGAAAACAAAAAAAAATCTGAACAAACGGAGCAGGAAGCCTATATTGGGGGATGTCACTGTCGAGCTGGAGCATCACCGGGGCCACCACGCTCGCCCTCCTTGACCGCCACACCACCGAGGCACCGATCTCGCCTATCAACTCGTCTCATGCACCGACGACTTGCCTCCCACACTAAATCGATGCCTTGAACATGTGCCACCTTTGATCTAGCTAACTGGGTAGCGAAACTCACATGCTAGCTATGGCCATGCCTCATGGCCCGTGCATCAAGGGTTGGATCAAGAGTAAGAAGCAAGAGAAGATTTAGATTGTGGATGAGGATTAAAGACGAAGAAAGAGAGAGATTGGCGGTTTGATCCGAGGGTGGAGAGGTGGTGTCACTTAGATTCATGGGCCCACTTTCACCTTTGCTTCCCCCTATAAATAGAGGCTCGCTCCTCACTTGAAAGCAATCAAGCAAGCAACACCACTCGAGTAGTTCTGACCTATCGTATGAGTTGATTCTTGATTCCAAAAGATATGTGTCGCAAGATGAAATCCGTGATCTCAAACTATTGGTGGGGCAGCTCGGCAGATAGCAACCACATCCATTGGCATTGACGGGAGCTGCTGATTAGGCCAAAACTGCTTGGCGGGATGGGATTCCGAGACCTCAGGTTATTTAATCTTGCTATGCTAGGAAAACAAGGGTGGCGTTTGATTGAGCATCGTAACTCGATGTGTGCACAGGTACTGAAAGGCCAATTCTTTCATGATTTAGACTTCCTGACAGGAAGAAGGAAGAAGCATTCCGGCCACACATGGCACGCTATTCTCACTAGAAGGGAGGTACTGCAGAAGGGCCTTATTCGCAGAGTTGGTGATGGGAGCACTACAAGGATATGGTTGGATAGATGGATCCCAAACCACTTCAACGGGAGACCGATTATCACTAATATGAATGCACCAGTGACCATGGTGGCGGACCTTCTGACTCCGAGTGGTGCGTGGAATACAGAACTAATAAAACAAGTTTTTGTGGACGTTGATGCTCATGCGATCTCGAGCACACAAGTGAGAGGGTTGTGGGCCGATGTCCGGGCCTAGGAGCCTAAGAGACATGGTCTCTATACGGTTAAGTCGGCATATAGACAACTCTATGATCAGCAGTGTCAACTTCTGGAGGGTGATCAAGCCTCTTCATGAGGTGATATAACTTGGAACCGGATCTAGAAACTTGAGCTGCCTCCAAAGATCCAGTTTTTTTGGTGGAGAGTGGTAAATGGCTTCCTCCTGACCAAAGGTGTCCTTCACCGGAGACATGTGAAACTATTATCGAACTGTGATACTTGTGGAATAGATGAGGAAACGATCAAACATGCCCTGCTAGAATGTACGGTGACCAGGGTTTTTTGGGAGCGGGGCGAAAGTGCTTACTGGTATGAAGGTGCCAGCGCTACACCCCCTTACATGGGCACAGGGCCTTATTGATCCAGGTCTGATTGCAGCTAAAGATGCAGCTATTATTTTTGTGTGGCATGTGGTCTATCTGGATGTCGAGGAACAAGAGGAGACATGGAGAAGTCGGGGTACCGATTGGGATAGCAGCTCGATGGGCAATAGACACAGCCTTTGATCTCTGGCAATTGTCCTACCCGATTAAGAACACCAAAAACTCAGTGCGTAGGCAGCAGTGCTAGCAGCCACTAGAGTCGGAGTGGATAAAATGTAATGTTGATGCTTCCTTCCAAGCCGGCAATGGCAGTGCGGCGTCGGGGGTAGTTCTGCAAGACCACAATAGAAGAACGCGGGGGGGGGGGGGACAGCAAGATGGTATGATCATTGCCTCAATGCGCTAACTGTAGAAGCAATGGCATGCCGCGATGGCTTGCTGTATGCGAAGGAACGGGGTGTGCGGAAGCTGAAGATGGAAACGGATTGTCATATTTTGGTCCGTTTATGGTCAGAACGTGCAAACCAAAAAATCCGAGATTGTCTCCTTACTACATCAAATGAAAGATCTTAACCAAAGCTTCAAAGCTTTTGATTTAATGTTCATTCATATAGATTGTAATAGATTAGCTCATGAATGTGTTCGCTCTAGTATCCAATGAACACCAGGTGGTGGAGTGGCTTATAACCCCACCTGGGTTAAGGGATATAATTGACGCTGATTGTAATAGCGCTCATGGCTAATATATGAAGCTCTGGTGTTCAAAAAAAAAGAGTCATCTCCTCATTTATCTTAGTAGTAGCAATAGTAGTAGTGTAGTTGGGAGTTACAGTGAGTGTGAGCTTATAGTCATCCTAGTCTCTCAAGTGAAGCTCTTGTATCCTTTACTTTGTAGTACTTTGAGTATTTATTTATATATCTTGTTTACTTTACTTTATTGCCTTAGTAGTGTTTGTACTCTCTATTATGTTTATAGTAGTAATAGTACCACCTTTAGTTGTGTGTTATACTTAGTCGTCTAATCTTGTATGTTAAGTAGTAGTGATCACTCCTTTGCATTGGCTCATTGCTTAACTATTTAAGTTTAAGTGGTCTAGTTCATCTCGAGGCATGTGCTAGAATAGTAAATGATAGTATATACACGGTGGCTAGACTTGAGTTTACATTTGTCCATGGTTCGTCCCATGGATAATTTTTTTAGAATTACACAGTATAATGTAGATGCTTACAACAAACATGCACACTCACCCTTATGAATACACGTACGCAAATCATACCCCTATGAGCACCTCCAAAGAACTTAGCCCGCAAATCTTGAGATTCACGAAGTCACCACAGGCACCTCGCTGTCGGCGGGACGTTGCCTACCACTGAAAGCATAGCGCCAATAAATCTTGGAATAAATCTAGGAAAATACGAGCACCCGTGTCAAGTCAATGACTTGAACTTGGGTGGACAGGTGAAAGGTCTTGATGGCTAGAGGGGGGTGAATAGCCTTTTAAAAATTTCTACAAAGACAAGCTAAACAAGTTTATCAATACAACAAATAGCGAGATGCGAGTTTTGCTTAGCCTACGGGGTGTTTGCAAGCCACCAAACCAATTCACAATTCTAGTATTTGCACTCAACCGCACAAGACAAACCGAGAAGGTAACTACAACTACAACTAGCAAGCTACACAAAGGAGCTACTAAAGCAAAGCTAACTAGCTAGCAAAGATAACTAAGAAAGTAATGCGGAGTTGAGTTAGGAGAGTTTCACCGAGGGACGAAGTAATGAGCCAACCAATATGACCAACAATGAATACCAAGACAACCAAACACCGAGATCAATCAATCACAATACGAAAGTGATAACACGAAGATTTATCCCGAGGTTCACGTGCTTGCCGACACGCTAGTCCCCGTTGTGTCCCTCTTCACCACGTGGTTCGGTGCCTAATCGGTCACACACCGAGCCTCTCAAAAGGCGCCACAAGAACCTACCAAATGGCAAAAGGTTGCAATGACACGAGCAATTTACTAACGTTGCCTTTGGCGCTTCGCCGAGGTAGGCACAAACCCCTCACAATCACCGGAGGTGGCCAAGAACAATCACCAACTCTTGCCAACGCCTCAAAGCTGCTCCAAGCCGTCTAGGTGGCGGCAACCACCAAGAGAAACAAGAATCCCGCAGCAAATCAACCACCAAGTGCCAACTAGATGCAATCTCACAATGCAAATGCACTTGGATCACTCAATCTCACTTCGAATATGTAAAGAAGCAAGAGAGATGAGTGGGAGGGGAGTTGCTTAGCTCAAAGTGCTCACAAGTATGTCAAAAGTTTGAGAGAGAGAGCCTTGAGCCAGCCAACAAGTATTTAAAGACGTACCCCTTCGAATATAGCCATTAGAAACTTGAAACAGCCGACGTCGCGCTGACCGGACGCGCTGGTCACACTGACCGGACGCGCCGATCGCACAACGGCTATGCCGTGAAGCACTGACCGGACGCGCCCCACGCAACGACCGAACGCGCGAAGCTCGACCGGACGCGCTGGTCCCGTAACAGACCGGACGCGCTGGTCAAGCCTGAGCAGCGCACAACAAAACAGCGACCGGACGCGCTGTAGAACTGACCGGACGCCACAGTGCCAGCGTCCAGTTGGAGTCCAGTAAGCTCCCTGATCGACCGGACGCATTTGGTCGACTGTGACCGGACGCGCTGCGCGTCCGATCAACAAACTGAAACACGCGCAGACGCTGAACGCTGACCAGACGCATCCGGTCAAACAGAGACCGCGTCCGGTCACCTCTGTGACCTCCGTTCACCTCCATTTCTTTTCTGACTTCCGGCGTAGTGGAAAATAGTCGTTTTAACTCCTCGAAAACGCCTGAATCCCGCCTCGCAAGCTCGGCGGGAGGGAGACAGGACCCCAAACCCTCTCTACCGCTCAAACTCCATCGTCTTCGCAAACGTGCTAACACCACCAAAGTGATCTCGTCATGTGTGAGTGTGTTAGCATTTTCACAATCATTTTTCGAGGTGTTATTAGTTCTATCCAAATTCATATGATTATGAAATGCACACCTAGAGGCACTTATGAGTTCAATAGCCGTGTCATTCTCCTCTTTATAGTACGGCTATCTATCCTATAATGTAACCACACCCACTAGGCGTCTTGGTTACTAAAACACAACCCTTAAGCATATACATTTATCTTGATCATGTAGGGTTGCGTCCAAATCCAAGTGTGGCCATCATGATCACCATGTCTAACTTGCCACCAACCTTGGAATATACTAATCCTCATATGCTACATACAACTTAGGCATAGGATTAGTACTTAGGCATTGTCACTAATTGATCTTCGGTGCCCACACTCTCAATAGCAATGTCACCCTTTTGTTGATGATCTCTAATAAAGTGATAGCGAATATCAATATGCTTTGTTCTTTGATGTTGAACCGGATTGTTGGTTAGCTTCACAGCACTTTCATTGTCACATAGCAATGGCACATTCTTGAAATTGATTCCAAAATCCTTCAATGTTGCCTTCATCCACAAGATTTGTGCACAACAACTACCCGCGGTGATGTATTCGGCTTCGGCGGTAGATAGTGCAATACTATTTTGCTTCTTGGATGACCATGAGACAAGTGATCTTTCCAATAATTGATAAGTCCCGTAGGTGCTCTTTCTCTCCACTTTATCACCGGCATAGTCGGAATCTGAATATCCAACTAGCTCAAAACTTGCACCCTTGGGATACCACAATCCAACATCTTGTGTATGCTTTAAGTACCTCAATATTCTCTTTGTTGCCTTCAAATGACTTTCTCTTGGTGAGGCTTGAAATCTTGCACACATGCATACACTAAACATCACATCGGGCCTTGATGCCGTCACATAGAGTAGGCTACCAATCATTGATCTATATAGCTTTTGATCCACCATGTTACTATTCTTGTCACTATCCAAGCTTCCATTAGTGCTCATTGGAGTAGTGATTCCTTTTGCATCTTCCATACCAAACTTCTTTAGCATATTCTTTATGTATTTGGTTTGGCTTACAAATGTTCCTTCCTTCATTTGTTTAATTTGAAGTCCAAGAAAGAAACTAAGTTCACCAATCATTGACATTTTAAATTCCTTTGCCATCATTTTCCCAAACACATCACAATAATCTTGATTGGTTGAATCGAATATGATATCATCAACATATATTTGCAACACAAACAAGTCTTTCCCAATCTTCTTGGCGAATAGAGTAGTATCCACTTTGCCCATGACAAATCCTTTGGATAGCAAGAAGTCCCTCAATCTTTCATACCATGCTCTAGGTGATTGCTTCAATCCATACAAAGCTTTTCTCAATTTGTAGACATGATTGGATTTCTTGTCATCTTCAAAACCGGGAGGTTGCTCCACATACACCTCCTCTTGAATGTACCCATTGAGAAATGCACTCTTCACATCTATTTGGTATAGCTTGATATTGTGAGCACAAGCATAGGCAAGTAGAATCCTAATTGCTTCCAATCTTGCAACCGAGGTATAAGTTTCACCAAAGTTAAGACCCTCTATTTGTGTGTAACCTTGAGCCACTAGTCTTGCTTTGTTTCTTAATACTATCTCATCTTGATCTTGTTTGTTGTGAAAGACCCATCTTGTTCCAATGACATTGTGATCCTTAGGCCTCTCAACTAGTTCCCATACTTCATTTCTCTTGAAGTTGTTGAGCTCTTCATGCATTGCATTTACCCAATCTGGATCTCTCAATGTTTTATCAATGTCCTTGGGTTCTTCCATTGACACAAAAGAAGAGTGAGCACAAAAAGATGCCAATTTTGATCTAGTTTGAACTCCCCTTTGTATGTCACCAATGATAGAATCTAATGGATGGTCTCTTGCAATGTTAGTTGGTTGAAGCACTTGGACTTGATTGCTTGGATGTTGATGTTGATTATGAGTTGGAGATGATGAACTAGCCACTTGTTGATCTTGTTGCACTTGAGATGATGTACTAGCTTGATTTTGCATTAGAGAACCACTAGCTTGTGTAATTGGACTTTGGAGCATTTGATCTTTGTTGTCATCCACATCAATCACTTGCTTTGGCCTAATATCACCAATATCCATTTCTTTCATAGCATTGGTGAAAGGTCTTGATGGCTAGAGGGGGGTGAATAGCCTATTAAAAAATTCTACAAAGACAAGCTAAACAAGTTTATCAATAAAACAAATAGCGAGATGCGAGTTTTGCTTAGCCTACGGGGTGTTTGCAAGCCACCTAACCAATTCACAATTCTAGTATATTTACACTCAACCGCACAAGTCAAACCGCACAATTTAACTACAACTAAAGCTAGCTAGCTACTCAAGCTAAGAGTTACACTAACAAGCTAGCAAGGTAACTAAGAAATTAATACAAGAGAGAGTTAGGAGGGTATCACCGAGGGGCGAAGTATTGAGCCAACCAATCAATATGATCAAGAGATGAATACCACAATATACAACCACCGGGATCGATCAAACACAATAAGAATGAAGACACGAAGATTTATCCCGAGGTTCACGTGCTTGACGGCACGCTAGTCCCCGTTGTGTCCCTCTTCACCACGTGGTTCGGTGGCTAATCGGTCACACACTGAGCCTCTCAAAAGGCGCCACAAGAACCTACCAAATGGCAAAAGGTTGCAATGACACGAGCAATTTACTAACGTTGCCTTTGGCGCTTCGCCGAGGTAGGCACAAACCCCTCACAATCACCGGAGGTGGCCAAGAACAAACACCAACTCTTGCCAACGCCTCCAAGCTGCTCCAAGCCGTCTAGGTGGCGGAAACCACCAAGAGAAACAAGAATCCCGCAGCAAATCAACCACCAAGTGCCAACTAGATTCAATCTCGCAATGCAAATGCACTTGGATCACTCAATCTCACTTCGAATATGCAAAGAAGCAAGAGAGATGAGTGGGAGGGGAGTTGCTTAGCTCAAAGTGCTCACAAGTATGTCAAATGATCGAGAGAGAGAGCCTTGAGCCGGCCAACGAGTATTTATAGATGTATCCCTTCGAATAGAGCTGTTAGAAACTTAAACAGTCGAAATCGTGCTGACCGGACGCGCTGGTCCAACGGACCGGACGCGCCGGTCGCCCAACGGCTAACACGTGAAACACTGACCGGACACGCTGGTCCAAACGACCGGACGCACTGGTCGCCCAACGGCTAACTGCGAAGCAACGACCGAACGCGCTCATCGCGCAGACCGGACGCGCTGGAAATGACCGGACGCGCTGGTCCCGAGAAAGACTGGACGCGCTGGTCGCCTGAGCAGCGCTCAACGAAACAGTGACCGGACGCGCTGAAGAAAATGACCGGATGCGACAGTGCCAGCGTCCGGTTAGAGTCCAGTAAGCTCCCTGAATGACCGGACGCGTCCGATCATCAGTGACCGGACGCGCCTCACGTCCGATCATCGAACTGAAAAATGCGCAGACACTAAACACTGACCGGACGCGTCCGGTCATGCAAAGACTGCGTCCGGTTCAGCGTCCGGTCACCTCTATGACCTCCGTTCGCCTCCGTTTCTTTTCCGAACTTCCGGCGTAGTGGATCCCAAACCCTCTCTACCGCTCAAACTCCATCGCCTTCGCAAACGTGCTAACACCACCAAGTGATCTCGTCATGTGTGAGTGTGTTATCATTTTCATAATCATTTTTCGAGGCGATATTAGTTCTATCCAAATGCATATGATTATGAAATGCACATCTAGAGGCACTTAGGAGTTCAATAGCCGTGGCATTCCCCTCTTTATAGTATGACTATCTATCCTATAATGTAACCACACCCACTAGGTGTCTTGGTTACTAAAACACAACCCTTAAGCATATACCTTTGCCTTGATCACGTAGGGTTGCGTCCAAATCCAAGTGTGGCCATCACGAACACCATGTCCATCTTGCCACCAACCTTGGAATGTACTAATCCTCATATGCTACATACAACTTAGGCATGGGATTAGTACTTAGGCATTGTCACTAATTACCAACACTAAACATAGGACTTTCAATCTCCCCTTGTTGGTAATTGGTGACAACCCTTTCACAAAGATATTATGATAAAATTTTGATTGAACCCATGTCACATTGTCCAAGTATATTACCATGTGTAAGAATTATGGACATGTGATCATGAATTCAAATTGATAGCAATGGCTCCCCCTACATGTATGCCATATGTTTGGATTTTGGAAGCATACATGTTAGATAGGAAAGTATAGGAGCATTGACTACCAATAGGTGCTAAGTGTTTAAGATTATAGACCTTTGAAGCGTGATACCATCGGAGTAGCGATAAACACCATCTTAGCACCTTGTGTAGTTAGATTCCACTTGGAAAAACACAAACATAACTAGAAACCTCGTGAGATCAACATTATAAGCAAGGTTCTAGTACCATTTTGAAAAACAAGAAGCAAGAAAAATCTAACTACTTCCTATTCATGCTAGTACCTCAATGCATCATTCAAATTATACTAGCAAGTCACCACACAAGCAATGTATCAAAGAAAACGAAATGCATAACTATGCATCATACATATGAAGTGCACATGTAAATGCAACATTTATGCTTAAGAGCTTGCTCCCCCTACTTATGTGCTCAAAATTTTAGTTGATCCCCTTCTTTTATCAATTCTCCCCCTTTAGGATCTATCTTTGTGAACAACATTTTCTCCCCCACAACATTTTCTTCCCCTTTGAGTTCTATCTTTGTGAACAATATTTTCTCCCCCTTTGGCACCAATTGACCACAAGGAGCAAACTTTAGATAGATTATCATGTTGAAATATGGGGTGAGGATCAAGTTTATGAATCAACCTAGATTTCTTGCATAAATAAAATACTTCGGTTTGATCCAAGGGCAAGCTTCTTCACACCTCCCTAGAAGGGTTATCATGCACCATGTTGAAGCAAATATTTAGACAAGTTTTCTAGATTAAACACTTAGGATCACAAGCTACTTAAACAAATTATATGCTACCACTAGATCATACAAGTCATGGAAACAATAGTGGTACCATATAAACTTCAAATTCATTTGATTTTCATGAATGAGCCTAGAACATATAAATTATGACTAGATGCACTAAACAAGTCCTTAGCATAGAATGTATGACATGTCAACCAATTGTACCTTGGGGCTCGAAGGAGAGGCATGTCATATATGGGGTGCATCAACTCATGTTGGAGAAGTCAAGTATGTTCAACTCATTCTTTAGCTTGTGAAATCTCTTCTCATCAAGTGGCTTGGTGAATAGATCGGCTAATTGATCTTCGGTGCCCACACTCTCAATAGCAATGTCACCCTTTTGTTGATGATCTCTAATAAAGTGATGGCGAACATCAATATGCTTTGTTCTTTGATGTTGAACCGGATTGTTGGTTAGCTTCACGGCACTTTCATTGTCACATAGCAATGGCACATTCTTGAAATTGATTCCAAAATCCTTCAATGTTGCCTTCATCCACAAGATTTGTGCACAACAACTACCCGCGGCGATGTATTCGGCCTCGGCGGTAGATAGTGCAATACTATTTTGCTTCTTGGATGACCATGAGACAAGTGATCTTCCCAACAATTGACAAGTCCCTGACGTGCTCTTTCTCTCAACTTTGTCACCGGCATAGTCGGAATCCGAATAACCAACTAGCTCAAAACTAGCACCCTTGGGATACCACAATCCAACATCTTGTGTATGCTTCAAGTACCTCAATATTCTCTTTGTTGCCTTCAAATGACTTTCTCTTGATGAGGCTTGAAATCTTGCACACATGCATACACTAAACATCACATCGGGCCTTGATGCCGTCACATAGAGTAGGCTACCAATCATTGATCTATATAGCTTTTGATCCACCATGTTGCCACTCTTGTCACTATCCAAGCTTCCACTAGTGCCCATTAGAGTTGTAATACTCTTTACATCTTCCATGCCAAACTTCTTGAGCATATCTTTGATGTACTTAGTTTGGCTCACAAATGTACCTTCTTTCATTTGTTTGATTTGAAGTCCAAGAAAGAAACTAAGTTCACCAATCATTGACATTTCAAATTCCTTGGCCATCATTTTTCCAAACTCATCACAATAATCTTGATTGGTTGAACCAAATATGATATCATCAACATATATTTGCAACACAAACAAGTCTTTCTCAATCTTCTTGGTGAATAGTGTTGTATCAACTTTGCCCATGACAAATCCTTTGGATAGCAAGAAGTCCCTCAATCTTTCATACCATGCTCTAGGTGCTTGCTTCAATCCATATAAAGCTTTTCTCAACTTGTATACATGATTGGGTTTCATGTCATCTTCAAAACCGGGAGGTTGCTCCACATACACCTTCTCTTGAATGTACCCATTGAGAAATGCACTCTTTACATCCATTTGATATAGCTTGATATTGTGATCACAAGCATAGGCAAGTAAAATCCTAATTGCTTCCAATCTTGCAACCGGGGCATAAGTTTCACCAAAGTCAAGACCCTCTATTTGTGTGTAACCTTGAGCCACTAGTCTTGCTTTGTTCCTTATTACTATCCCATCTTGATCTTGCTTTTTGCGAAAGACCCATCTTGTTCCAATAACATTGTGATCCTTAGGCCTTTCAACTAGTTCCCATACTTCATTTCTCTTGAAGTTGTTGAGCTCTTCATGCATTGAATTTACCCAATCCGGATCTCTCAATGCTTTATCAATGTCCTTGGGTTCTTCCATTGACACAAAAGATGAGTGAGCACAAAATGATGCCAATCTTGATCTAGTTTGAACTCCTCTTTGTATGTCACCAATAATGGAATTCAATGGATGGTCTCTTGCAATGTTAGTTGGTTGAAGCACTTGGACTTGATTGCTTGGATGTTGATGTTGATCATGAGTTGGAGATGATGAACTAGCCACTTGTTGATCTTGTTGCACTTGAGATGATGTACTAGCTTGATTTTGCATTAGAGAACCACTAGCTTGTGTAATTGGACTTTGGAGCACTTGATCTTTGTTGTCATCCACATCAATCACTTGCTTTGGCCTAATATCACCAATGTCCATTTCTTTCATAGCATTGGTCAATTGAGTTCCTCTCACATCATCCAAGTTATCTTTCTCATCGTGAGAGCCATTTGTTTCATCAAATTCAACATCATGCACTTCTTCAAGTTGACCACTAGCCAAATTCCAAACTCTATAAGCTTTGCTAGTAGTTGAGTAACCAAGTAAGAATCCTTCATCACATTTCTTCTCAAACTTGCTCAATCTAGTGCCCTTCTTCAAGATGTAGCATTTGCAACCAAATACCCGAAAGTATGCAATGTTAGGCTTTCTTCCATTTAAGATCTCATATGGTGTCTTCTCTAGAAACTTATGGCAATAGAGGCGGTTGCTATAGAAGCAAGCCGTGTTGATTGCTTCGGCCCAAAATGAATGACTCACATTATACTCATTCAACATTGATCTTGCCATATCAATTAAGGTTCTATTCTTCCTCTCAACTAAGCCATTTGATTGAGGTGTATACTTGGCCGAGAATTGATGTTTGATTCCAAGCTCATCACATAGCTCATCAACTCTTGTGTTTCTAAACTCACTTCCATTGTCACTTCTCACTTTCTTGATTGTGGTTTCAAACTCATTTTGCACTCTCTTGATGAACTTCTTGAATATGTCAAATACATCACTTTTGTCCCCAAGAAAGAATACCCATGTGTATCTAGTGAAATCATCCACAATCATAAAGTCATACTTGTTGCCACCAATGCTTGTGTATGTAGTTGGCCCAAATAGATCCATGTGCAACAACTCAAATACCTTGGAAGTACTCATAATGCTCTTCAATGGATGAGTGTTGCCCACTTGCTTTCCGGCTTGACATGCTCTACATAGCTTATCCTTCTCAAATGTGACATCCTTCAAGCCTCTAACTAAGTCATGCTTCACTAACTTGTTCAATTGCTTCATGCCAACATGACCAAGTCTTCTATGTCATAACTAACCCATACTTGATTTGGTGAGCAAGCATGTTGAGAGTTGAGTGTCACTAGCATTGAAATCAATCAAGTATAGATTCTCATATCTAAAACCTTTGAAGATCAAATTTGAGCCATCAACACTAACTATCTCCACATCATCAACACCAAATATGCACTTGAAACCGAGATCACACAATTGAGCAACCGAGAGAAGATTGAAGTTCAACTTTTCAACTAAGAGCACATTGGAAATGCTATGATCATTTGAGATTGCAATCCTTCCAAGAGCCTTTACATCACCCTTGTTATTGTCACCAAATGTGATGCTATCAATGCCACTATCATTTGATTTGAGAGAGTTGAACATTCTTGAATCACCGGTCATATGTTGACAGCACCCACTATCAAGCACCCAATGCCTTCCTCCGGCCTTGTAATTTACCTACAAAACAATTTAATGTCTTTTAGGTACCCATACTTGCTTGGATCCTTGGAGGTTAGTCACTAAGCTCTTTGGTACCCAAATGGCCTTCTTCTTTGGGCCCATAATTGGTGTACCAACAAACCTAGCATGCACACCTTTCTCACCCTTGGTAAGCACATAACAAGAATCAAAAGGAATATAAGGTACATTAGCATTTTTCTTGTTCTTGTTCATTTTATTACAATTAATCTCTAGATGTCCAACTTGCTTGCATCTATTGCAATAACGACCATTGCCCTTCACAAAGCGAGACTTTGGAGTCGCAAAGGCCGCCTTGCCCTTCTTGGGAGTATAGCCCAATCCCTCTTTGTTAAGAGAGAACCTTTGGCTACCCAAGCATTTTAGCAAGCGGGCATCCCCACCATAGGCGTTGCCTAATGCGCGGGTGAGATCATCCACCTCTCTCTTGAGAGTCTCAACCACAAGTGATGAATCACTAGTAGTAGAGGTAGAGTTGGTTGTGGTGGATGATGATGAGCTACATGAAGCATTAGTAGGACTAACAAATAAAGAATCATCAATAATATCACATGTTAGTCCAATATCACAAGTGACAATCACTTGCTCCTCCTTAGCTTCCTTCATGAACTTCTCCAACTTAAGGTCATTTTCCTTGATGAGCTCAAGTAGAGTGGAGTGGGCTTCCTTAAGCCTAGTGTGAGCAATTTCAAGATCCTCGTGGTCTTCCTTTAGACACTCACGAGAAGCCTCTAGCTCATCAAAGGATTTCCTAAGAGCTTTGAGCTCTTGTTCAATTCCTTTGCACTCCTTACTCTTTTTGAGAGCAACAAGCTCCTCCATCAAGGCATTATTTTCATTGTTCTTGTTAATGAGCTCTTGTTCCAAGATTTTGTATTTCTTAGTTGTCCTCTTGTAGCCCTTGCTCATTTGATCTATTATGCCTAATAGATCATCCTTGGAGTAGTTCTCATCCTCCTCATCATCACTCCTACAATCATCACTAGCACAAGAATCATCATCACTATCATCATGTTTTACCTTGGTAGGCTTGGCCATAAGGCATGTTGATGTAGTGTCGAAGATGGATGACTTGTTGGAGAGGGCGATGTTTGCAATGGCTCGCCGAGTGATCCTCTCATCATCACTAGAGCTTTCATCATCATCACTATCGGAGTTGTCACTATCCCAAGTGACTACATAACCATCACCCTTCTTCTTCTTGTTGAAAGTGAAGCTCTTCTTTGCTTTCTTCTCATTCTCTTTCTTATCCTTCTTGTTCTTCTTGAGCTTCAAGTCCCCATTATGAAATCTCTTATCTTCATAGGGGCAATCCGCCACTATGTGATCGGGGCTATTGCAATTGTAGCAAAGGGTCTTTGCCTTTATAGTGTCTCTCCTCTTCCTTGCCCCATATCCTCTCTTCTTCATGAACCTTCCCATCTTGTGCACAAGGAGGGCCATGGTCTCATCATCGAATGGATCATCATCATCACTCTCCACCTTGCTCTTGCCCTTAGAGGATGAAGCCTTGAATGCAATGGGCTTCTCTTGCTTGACCTTGGTTTCCTTCTTCTCTTCTACCTCATCTTCATCATCATTATATTGGGCATCAGTCATTATATCTCCAAGCACATTGGTTGGTTTGACCTTGTCCAATCCCTCTCTAAAGATCATTCTTCTCAAGGTGGCAAACTTCTTGGGTAAGCACATCAAGAACTTGTGTGAGAAGTCCTTGTCCTCAACCTTCTCCCCAAGCCCCTTGAGATCATTGACAATGACTTGGAGCCTATAGAACATCTTCGGGATGGATTCATCATCCTTCATCTTGAATGTGGAGAACTTGTCCTTGAGCATATATAGTTTGGCACTTTTTACCATTGAAGTGCCTTCATATGTTTCTTCAAGCCTTATCCAAAGCTCATTTGCCTTTTCAAGATCTTTGATTTGCTCAAATACTTTATCATCAATGGCATGATAGATTGTGTCAAGTGCCGCCATATTGCATTATTTGTTGATGCGGTCATTGGGAGTGAGGTTTTCCTCATCAAGAATGATGTATCCTTCTTTGGTCACATCCCAAACCTTCTCATGTATATTGCCTAGATATTGCTTCATCTTTCTTTTCCAATGATCAAAGGAAGAGACGCCATCAAAGAATGGAGGCTTGCCATTAACATGATTGAACATAACTTGAGCCATCTTACACCGAGGTTGTTAAGCCTTACAAACGGTGACCACGGCTCCGATACCACTTGAAAGGTCTTGATGGATAGAGGGGGAGTGAATAGCCTATTAAAATTTTCTACAAAGACAAGCTAAACAAGTTTATCAACAAAATAAATAGCGAGATGCGAGTTTTGCTTAGCCTACTAGGTGTTTGCAAGCCACCTAACCAAATCACAATTCTAGTGTATGTGCACTCAACCGCACAAGTCAAACCAAGAAGGAAAACTACAACTAGCAAGCTACACAAAGAAGCTACTCTAGCAAAGCTAACTCGCTAGCAAAGATAACTAAGAAATTAATACAAGAGAGAGTTAGGAGGGTATCACCGAGGGGCGAAGAATTGAGCCAACCAATCAATATAATCAAGAGATGAATACCAAGATAACCGAACACCGGGATCAATCAATCACAATATGAAGATTTATCCCGAGGTTCACGTGCTTGCCGGCACGCTAGTCCCCGTTGTGTCCCTCTTCACCACGTGGTTCGGTGGCTAATCGGTCACACACCGAGCCTCTCAAAAGGCACCACAAGAACCTACCAAATGGCAAAAGGTTGCAATGACACGAAGCAATTTACTAATGTTGCCTTTGGCGCTTCGCCGAGGTAGGCACAAACCCCTCACAAACACCGGAGGTGGCCAAGAAGAAACACCAACTCTTGCCAACGCCTCCAAGCTGCTTGAAGCCGTCTAGGTGGCGGCAACCACCAAGAGAAACAAGAATCCCGCAGTAAATCAACCACCAAGTGCCAACTAGATGCAATCTCACAATGCAAATGCACTTGGATCACTCAATCTCACTTCGAATATGCAAAGAAGCAAGAGAGATGAGTGGGAGGGGAGTTCCTTAGCTCAAAGTGCTCACAAGTATGTCAAATGTTCGAGAGATGTCCGAGAGTGCGAGCCTTGAGCCGGCCAACGAGTATTTATAGACGTACCCCTTCGAATATAGCCGTTAGAAACTTAAACAGCCGAAATCGGGCTGACCGGACGCGCTGGTCCAACTGACCGGATGCGCCGATCGCCCAACGGCTAAGTCGCGAAGCACTGACTGGACGCGCTGGTCCAACTGACCGGACGCGCTGGTCGCCCAACGGCTAACTGCGAAACAACGACCGGACGCGCTCATCGCGCAGACCGGACGCACTGCGAACGACCGGACACGCTAGTCCCGTGAATGACCGGACGCGCTGGTCGCATGAGCAGCGCTCAACGAAACAACGACCGGACGTGCTGAAGGAACATGACCGGACGCAACAGTGCCAGCGTCCGGTTACAGTCCAGTAAGCTCCCTGAACGACCGGACGCGTCCGATCATCAGTGACCGGATGCGCCTCGCGTCCGATCATCGAACTGCAAAATGCGCAGACACTGAACACTGACCGGACGCGTCCGGTCATGCAAGGACCGCGTCCGGTTCAGCGTCCGGTCACCTCTGTGACCTCCGTTCGTCTCCGTTTCTTTTCCGGACTTCCGGCGTAGTGGAAAATAATCGTTTCAACTTCTCGAAAACGCCTGAATCCTGTCTCGCAAGCTCGGCGGGAGGGAGAGAGGAACCCAAACCCTCTCTACCACTCAAACTCCACCGCCATCGCAAACGTGCTAACATCACCAAGTGATCTCATCATGTGTGAGTGTGTTAGCATTTTCACAATAATTTTTTGAAGCGATATTAGTTCTATCCAAATGCATATGATCATGAAATGCACATCTAGAGGCACTTAGGAGTTCAATAGCCGCGTCATTCCCCTCTTTATAGTACGGCTATCTATCCTATAATGTAACCACACCCACTAGGTGTCTTGGTTACTAAAACACAACCCTTAAGCATATACCTTTGCCTTGATCACGTAGGGTTGCGTCCAAATTCAAGTGTGGCCATCATGATCACCATGTCCATCTTGCCACCAACCTTGGAGTGTACTAATCCTCATATGCTACATACAACTTAGGCATGGGATTAGTACTTAGGCATTGTCACTAATTACCAACACCAAACATAGGACTTTCAGTTGTTAAGCCTTACAAACGGTGACCACGGCTTCGATACCACTTGAAAGGTCTTGATGGCTAGAGGGGGGTGAATAGCCTTTTAAAAATTTTTACAAAGACAAGCTAAACAAGTTTATCAATACAACAAATAGCGAGATGCGAGTTTTGCTTAGCCTATGGGGTGTTTGCAAGCCACCTAACAAACTCACAATTCTAGTATTTGCACTCAACCGCACAAGACAAACCGAGAAGGTAACTACAACTACAACTAGCAAGCTACACAAAGGAGCTACTAAAGCATAGCTAAATAACTAGCAAAGATAACTAAGAAAGTAATGCGGAGTTGAGTTAGGAGAGTTTCACCGAGGGGCGAAGTAATGAGCCAACCAATATGATCAACAATGAATATCAAGACAACCGAACACCGGGATCAATCAATCACAATACGAAAGTGATAACACGAAGATTTATCCAGAGGTTCACGTGCTTGCCGGCACGCTAGTCCCCGTTGTGTCCCTCTTCACCACATGGTTCGGTGGCTAATCGATCACACACCGAGCCTCTCAAAAGGCGCCACAAGAACCTTCCAAATGGCAAAAGGTTGCAATGACACGAGCAATTTACTAACGTTGCCTTTGGCGCTTCGCCGAGGTAGGCACAAACCCCTCACAATCACCGGAGGTGGCCAAGAACAATCACCAACTCTTGCCAACGCCTCCAAACTGCTCCAAGCCATCTAGGTGGCGGCAACCACCAAGAGAAACAAGAATCCCGCAGCAAATCAACCACCAAGTGCCAACTAGATGCAATCTCACAATGCAAATGCACTTAGATCACTCAATCTCACTTCGAATATGTAAAGAAGCAAGAGAGATGAGTGGGAGGGGAGTTGCTTAGCTCAAAGTGCTCACAAGTATGTCAAAAGTTCGAGAGAGAGAGAGAGAGAGAGAGAGAGAGCATTGAGCCGGCCAACAAGTATTTAAAGACGTACCCCTTCGAATATAGCCGTTAGAAACTTGAAACAGCCGACGTCGTGCTGGTCACATTGACCAGACGCGCTAATCGCACAACGGCTATGTCGCGAAGCACTGACCGGACGCGCCCCACGCAATGACCGGATGCGCGAAGCTCGACCGGACGCGCTGGTCCCGTAACAGACCGGATGTGCTGGTTAAGCCTGAGCAGCGCACAACGAAACAGCGACCGGACGCGCTGCAGAACTGAACGGACGCCACAGTGCCAATGTCCGGTTGGAGTCCAGTAAGCTCCCTGATCGACCGGACGCGTCCGGTCGACTATTACCGGACACGCTGCGCGTCCGATCAACAAACTAAAACACGCGCAGACGCTGAACGTTGACCGGACGTGTCCGGTCAAACAGAGACCGCGTCCGGTTCAGCGTCCGGTCACCTCTGTGACCTCCGTTCACCTCCGTTTCTTTTCTGACTTCCGGCGTAGTGGAAAATAGTCGTTTCAACTCCTCGAAAACGCCTGAATCCCGCCTAGCAAGCTCGACGGGAGGAAGAGAGGACCCCAAACCCTCTCTACCGCTCAAACTCCATCGCCTTCGCAAACGTGCTAACACCATCAAGTGATCTTGTCATGTGTGAGTGTGTTAGCATTTTCACAATCATTTTTTGAGACGTTATTAGTTCTATCCAAATGCATATAATTATGAAATGCACACCTAGAAGCACTTAGGAGTTCAATAGCCGCTTCATTCTCCTCTTTATAGTACGGCTATCTATCATATAAAGTAACCACACCCACTAGGCGTCTTGGTTACTAAAACACAACCCTTAAGTATATACCTTTGACTTGATCACGTAGGGTTGCGTCCAAATCCAAGTGTGACCATCATGATCACCATGTCTAACTTGCCACCAACCTTGGAATGTACTAATCCTCATATGCTACATACAACTTAGGCATAGGATTAGTACTTAGGCATTGTCACTAATTACCAACACCAAACATAGGACTTTCAACAGGTTCCACAATAAGAAACCCAACTAACTGATCTATGGTAGCAAGTGGTGACAACCCTATCTATCATCTGCATTCCACCATGTTTGAGTGAGTTCTTAAATTGTAGAGTTCTTTGCAGGAACGGTTTGACATCCTTCTCACTCCTTTCTGTTGTTTATCGGGTCTGTCCTCCCATGTTTGATGTGTGATCACTAGTATCTAGGTGTGCTAAGTTGTTTAACTAGTTATTCCTGTTTAGATCCACTTATCACGTTGTCCTCCCAATTAGGACGTCGACCTACTTGTATCTTTATATCTTTATAAGGCTTTGGTATGCTTATCTGTTTCACTATCCTCCTTTATCGATTTACCCTAATAGACTTTTGTATATTAATTATAATATAGTTAAGTCACATATATTTATTATTATTCTTGGCCACGCTTCTATATGGATAAACAAATATGATATCTTGGAATACTCTCTGGTGAAGTTACGAAATTATCACTCAAGCATAAGAAATACCATCAATGGTTGCGCCCTATGTATTAAAAAATAATTCTTTTTTGTATGGTATTATGATTTTGTAAGTATAATAATGTTTGAGTTTACAAAATCTCTACACCTAAAAAAACTCTAAAGTAATCATCCACCCGGTGATAGCAAATCCGTATACTATCTGGTCACCGTTCCTGCACAAAAGCCCGAAGTCCGTACACCTCTGCGCCAGAAGTCTAAGAAATCACGAAACGACTAACGCAAGTGCACCTACGTACAGAGTCCACATCGGAACAAACTTCTGCAGAGTTCGTTTTGAAGACGGTCGGTGGCCTCATCACATTATTCATAAATCCAGAAAGCACGTACATGTAATATAATTCCAAAAGGCAAATACATATCCATGGGATCATCACAACAACATCATGGTGCTCCTCCTCCCAATCTACCTACATGCTCGAGCTGCATCACGGCAACTGTCGCATAGGGGTGAGGCTAATTTCTCTATCCTTCTATCTCTCAATTAAAAACTATTCATTATTCCTCTTTATTTTTTGAAGATTGGATTTCATGCCTTCAAGATTGGATTTCATGCCTAGATGTTACCTGTCTTATGATATTAAATTATACAACACTGACAAATTGCAAAGATTTATTGCTGCTACTCACTGTCTAAAGTCGTTTCGATATGAAGACCGGATCCCCACATGTCTGTGTTTGATAGGAATTCCTCGAAACTCATACGTCTGCATCCGCGTCCGATTACTAAGCTCAGTAAAAAAAATTCATAGTCCTGGTGCAACGCATGGACATTTATGTAGTTTATTATTATTTATCCATTATGAACAATTTTTTATAAACATGTGTGTGGATGCACGTGCATATCTCTTGGTAAATATAAGGACTTTTGAGTTTGTTTTACATTAAATTATTCTATATCTGGTCAAGTTTACAGAAAAATAATAACATTTATGAGCATCATTAGATTAATTTTTAAAAATATTTTGTGATAGATTAATTCTTTTATTTAGATGGTAAAATTTTATAAATCTGATCAAGCTAAATTAATTGAAATTTCAAAATTAATTTGACTATGATATAAATTCGTTAATTAATTATTAATAAAAATATAAAAATCACTATATTT
Source organism: Saccharum hybrid cultivar R570 (assembly GCA_038087645.1). Classification (NCBI taxonomy): domain Eukaryota; kingdom Viridiplantae; phylum Streptophyta; class Magnoliopsida; order Poales; family Poaceae; genus Saccharum; species Saccharum hybrid cultivar. The sequence continues at coordinate 16,152,439 of JAQSUU010000551.1, read as the reverse complement.
GTGGACGAGTCCCCTCTCGTCTATGCCCACAAACCATCCAACTCTTCCGTGACGAACTCAAATCGGCCCAATTTTCTTTAGATATATAAGAGATAAGACGGTAGGCCCAAGCTTTTCAAGCAGAAGCCGGACCTAGGCCCAGCACCAAGACCCACCGAACCCTCGCAGTTTGGTCGCGCACACCAACTCGAGAGATGAGCACCGGCGGCGCGGACAAGCCCGGCAGCGGCGGCGGCGGCGCGGTGAAGACGCCGTCGGACTTCCTCAAGTCCATCAGGGGCCGCCCCGTAGTCGTCAAGCTCAACTCCGGCGTCGACTACAGAGGTATCAATCACACTTTTTTCTCGCGTTTCCGCTACTCTGCCCAAACCCTAGAAGGCGGTCGTAGATCTTTAAACTCTGAGTTTCGGAGATGGCAGTGGGCAGACACTTAGCTGATTTCCGCGTTTTAGGGCGTTCGGTAAGGTAAATTGGGGTTGCTAGGAACACCCTGAGTATATACACTGTCCCGGTGAGGCAATTAATTCTTGAATATCTAGTTTTGAAGCCTATGGGTACTCTTCTAGGGTTTTGTATCTGTGATTGGAATTGGATGGGCGAGCATGGGACAGTGTCTACTTGTTGTATGAATTAGTAATTTCTTACATCTAATGTCTTTGTGAACTTCAACCTTCACAAACAAAGGAGCACATTAGCACAGTGTTGCATTTGTAGAACTAGCACGCTTTGTAAAATCGAACACATGACTTTTAGGCTTTGCTAGCGACAGCATATTCTGGTTACAGAAAGGTTGTTGGGTGGCAAACTATCATGAAGTGTTGAAATTTATATGAACATTAGAATATTGTAATGTGATCTGGGGAAACACAAAGTAAGTCTAGAAGAACACAAACTAGGTCCTTTTGAACTATAGGGTGTCAAAAAGCATGGACCATAGTCACATAAAACGGGTTCACTACCTTTGACCCTCGACCCGGGTTCGTCGACCCCAACCCAGGTTCAAGGGTTCATTTTCGACCTGAAGTGTAAAAATCTCTTACAAGTAGCGTACCACGTTCCGCGAGCCCGTACCTCGACCCCGTACCCAGAAACTTTGTGACTGTGGCAGGACTCCATAAGCTACCTGAAGCTCAGCTTGACCTCAAACCTACACAAAGATTCCATTTTTACCAGTCAAGCTTGACCTATTTGTTATAGCATACTTCTGTGTATTCTAATGTTTACATGTGCAGTTTGCCTTTACAAACTCAAATCTGCCAAGAATCAGCTCAACTAAGGCAGTAATGCTTATCTCTGGCAGGAACTTCCTTGAGTAACTCTTTCCTGCATACTACCATGGTCCACTTGCCTCTCTGAGTCTTCAATGCCATCAGTCAGGTCCCTTTTAGCCTGTGCCTGTACCAGATCTCATTCAGATTTATAGGCAACTGAGTTTAGAAACAAGTTTTACCAGAATGTTCTACATTTTGGCACATCATACATCTTGATAGTTTGTTTAAATGTACAAATTGTTTCACTAGACATGGAGCTTCAGAATCTAATGTGCAATATTGTTGCGCTAATGGACCCTATAAGCAGATGATCGCATGGGTTGGTACCATTCATATGTTAGGACCTAAGTTATGTCATGTGGACCAGATGGTTGAGGAATGGAGGCTGAGTCCTTGTGCGAGCAACTGCATGTAGTTTACTTAAAGAACAAACTGAGAACCCTATACATGAATGTTACACTTATATTAGAAGATATATATCGATGGGAAGAACATGAATGTTGGTAGCCTCAGTGAGTGCTTCACTTCAAACACAGTAGATGTTAAATACTTCATTAAAATTGGTACTTGCAAAACTGCAATATTTGGTTGTGTGTATATCAACAATGCCCGTCCACTATATATATGTAAATCCGTTCTTGTGGCGTCTTTCTTGGTCTAATGTCTGGCTCTTCCTCGCAAGGACTTCTACCATCCCTCTCTTCTAAATTGCTGTCAAAAAGTGACACACCTCCGTTACTCTTTAGGAGGCATCCGGCCGAGATAAAAACAACCCCCGCAGTGCCCCCCCCACCCCCACCCCCTGGCAACCAGTGCGGTTGTTAGAAGAGTCAAGGGCCTATTGGGCCTTAGCCCGTTAGGGTTAATTAATCGCTTGCTTAGGGCCAAGTAAGACCTCTTCTCTATATAATAAGAGGAGATGTATCAATCTAGAATCAAGCAAAAGATTAGAAGGAAAAACCTTCTCTCTTGCCGGCCGGGGGCGAAGCCTCGCGGCCGGCGTTCCCAGCGCCCCTCACAACCCTAGCCGCCGGTCCTCTGCCTCTCTAGCTCGTGAACAGTGCCGCGGGTACTGTAGCACGTCGGCCGCCCCTCTCTTCCTCCTCAATCCTCTCGATCCCAACAACCCACATAACAATCTGGTATCGGAGATGCCAGGTTACGATGAGCCGTTGCCGGTCACTTCCTCACCGATGACGCCAGATCAGTTGACCGCGGCCATCACCGATCTCGCCCGTTCCGTCGCCGCCATCCAGTCCTACTTCGGCATACCGCCGCTGCAAACAGCCAGCTGGCTGCTGCCGCAATCGGCCGTGGCCTCTCTGCCACCGGTTTTCCCCTACGGGATGCCAGGTTACGGCATGACGCTGCTGCCGTTCCAGGACGTGCAGCCAACAGTGCAGCCAACAGTGCAGCAGATCGAGCAGGCGATGGACATCACGACGGAGCCGGCAGGGAAGATGCTTACCTACAAGGTGTCTGCGGTGGTGCGGCTACAGGCTGCGGCACGCGGCCTCCTAGCGCGTCGGCTGCTGCAGGAGATGCGCCAACCTATGCACGAGGCGACCTTGGCGACGGTCGACCTCAGCTCAGCGGAGCGCGACCTCGCTGATGGGATGGCCACCAGCAACTGCGCCGACCCGCTACTGTCTTCAGGCGCGAGCATGGTGTTTTTCCCGCGGGCAGCGACCTTCAACTCTGCGGCAGCGGCGGTAGGGGAGTCGCTCCCCTCCTTGTCACTGGCGGGGACGCACTGCCTAGCGCCACCGTATTCCGCCACCGGCCACCGCGAGGACGTCTCCGTTGGTCGCTATCGCGACTAATTCTAGGTGGCTATACCCGTGCACCCCTCTCGTTCCGGTGGGCTCCATGGGATCCAGGTGGCTACACACGTGCAGGTCCATCACGCGGAGGGTGTCCGCCGTATCTTCGGGAGTCAAAAATAAAGAGTCGCAGTCTATTTCAGGTCAATAAAATAAGCCGAGATGTAAAAGACTTGTTTTTAGGTGTTAGGTTTATGTCTAGTGGAGTCATTGTTAAGTTGCAGCTCGAGGACGAGCTGCATGTCCAGGTGGGGTGTAGTGTTAGAAGAGTCAAGGGCCTATTGGGTCTTAGCCCGTTAGGGTTAATTAGTCGCTTGCTTAGGGGCCAAGTAAGACCTCTTCTCTATAATGAGAGGAGATGTATCAATCTAGAATCAAACAAGAGATTAGAAGGAAAAACCTTCTCTCTTGCCGGCCGTGGGCGAAGCCCCGCGGCCGGCGTTCCCAGCGCCCCTCACAGCCCTAGCTGCCGGTCCTCTGCCTCTCTAGCTCGTGAACAGTGCCGCGGGTACTGTAGCACATCGGCCGCCCCTCTCTTCCTCCTCAATCCTCTCGATCCCAACAGCCCACGTAACAGCGGTGGTTAGGCATCCTTAGACGAAAGAGTGGTCTTTCAGGATTGGTTGTTGTGTGTCACCACCTCCCACCTATCCTACACATTCGATTTGAGAATTTAATGTATCCTTTGGTTAGTTTATTTTGTGAGGTATCAAACAAGCAAATTCTTATTGAGTTTTTATTTCCTGTTGCATGTTGCTTGACAAGCATCATATGTATTCAGAATGCAAATACATTACTATCCTGTGTTCTTGGCCTGTTTCCTATTTGGTTGATTGTATCTCTTCAATATATGTTTCTTATAGGAAACCAAAAGGTTGTATCAGGAACTTAACTCCTGTATCTTCCTTCATAAATTGAAATAAGTTTGTGATCAAACCGGTCGATAACATTATTATCTTTACGAAAGTATTCCATTTTCGTTTATTGCTGCTAAGGGCCAATAACATGATTTGTCACGGAAAAAGTACATATGTTGCTCCTGGAAACAGTATGCTGTCCTCCTTTAGACCATCCATCCATTTTCCTATATATGCACCTGCCAAGTTGCATATTGTCCATATTACCTGGCATGTCGTAAAGTAATTTGTGGTACTCTGATGTTATTTAATATCTTGGCTAACTTGTGTTAGCTAAAACACTTAATTGTTACTACCTCTGTTTCATAACTTTTGTCCTGTCTGTGTACTTAGGAAACTCGAAAGCTGATCAACTTAAGATGAAATCAAATTGTTCTTGGTCTCGTTGGATGGATGAACTGTTGATATATCCAATGAGACGAAATCAGATTGTTCTTGGTCTCATTGGATGGATGGACTGTTGATATATCCAATGAGTACTAGACATATTTTTTTTAAAAAAAATAATTGAATAAGATAAGATGCTGTCTAGGTATGTGGACAGTGGGCCTAATAAACATTATGAAATGGAGGGAGTATTAGTCTGCACCTTGGTGAACAACAATATACACATATTTTGTTGATTATGGGGCCGCTAACGTTTTGGTTAAATGAAGAATTTGATAATTGCCATTATGTAGAAGATAGATCAATAAGACACATTTTAGTTTTCATTGATTCTGCTGCACTGCTGGTATTTACTAGTAAGATTGCGTGAGATGAACAAACTGATACCAACTGTTAAAATTTAAAGCAAAGTGATGTTTAAAGCTGTTGGATACCCTTACATGCACTGTTTTATTGTTCAAGCTCGTAAGCTTGTTTTACAGTTTATACTTCTCCATTTAGGTCTCATTTTCTCACCAAAAGATTTGTTTGTGCCTACCCACTCTACAGTGTACAACCATAAAATTTATGAATTTTGGACACTGCAATAATTCATCAGACTCTACTTCCTCTTATGCATATCATGCATGTAGCAAATTGCACTGTTGCATTTGCCTTGGTGTAGACCTATATATGTTGAATCTTTTTAGTCAACATAATAGAATGTTGTTTCCAGTGTTGGCACGTACATTTAGAGTTTATCTATCCTAAATCCATTTTATTTCTTCCATCTGGCCGTGGCATGTCTTTGTTCGATGATAAATAGTGCCACGCATGCCAGCTCTATATGATATCAAGTGCTGGCAAGGAAAAATAGCATATCATGGCACTGGTAAATGCAGTGGCATGGCTCTCACAGAGAATTGGATTTGATTGTTAGTTTCGCTAATTTTCTTTTGTCCAAACTCTTGTGATAACCAGGTATATTGGCTTGTCTGGACGGTTATATGAACATCGCGATGGAGCAGACTGAGGAGTACGTGAATGGTCAGTTGAAGAACAAGTATGGCGATGCCTTCATAAGGGGCAACAACGGTACGACCTGGATTTCCAAACCCAATTATCTGAATGTCTCCTCCCCTGAGAACTATTTCATCGTCACCATTTTATTTTCTGCTTGTGCGATATATCCTGATGCTTGTTGCCCAAATGCAGTTTTGTACATCAGCACGTCGAAGCGGACCCTTACTGATGGCGCATAGATGGATTGGAGCCCTCTGTCCTCCCGTGTGTGTCGTGTAACTTCAAAGCCCTTGACTTTGGTTGCGCTGACTCTGATGCATCCTTTTTCAATCTCTGTACTCGCTGTCTGGAGGAAGTTGGGGAAAGGGAAAATGTATCGCACGATTTCATAGGCTTGTCAGATGCTATTTTGATGTAACTGATATTTATCCAGCTTCCCATGTATGAAATGATCTCAAGAGCCCCTCTGGGTTCCCAGATCTTAGGGAGGTCTTTATTGAGATATTCGAAAGGCGGGCCTCTCCGAATAAATAGTATACCCTTAGAGTAACTAAAACTAATTCCTACTTTTTCCGTTCTCCATGAGCTCTTCTTCCGGGCAGACGGCCACGATCTTCTCAGCCCTAGTTTAAGGTGAAAAGTAGTAAAGTTTTCTCTCAATGTCGCCCATAGCTCCATTACCAAAAAGGGTGCTCCATTGGACAGGGTTCCTAATATAGTACTTTGCCTGCTGTTGAGGGTTCCGTTGCTGGTTGGTCTGGGGATCAGGAGGCTTGGGTGGAGGGGCAGGGGCGAGGAGCGAGGAGTCAGAAGTTCAATCGGAGTCGCTGGTTGGTCTGGGGATCAGGAGGCTTGGGTGGAGGGGCAGGGGCGAGGAGCGAGGAGTCAGAAGTTCAATCGGATCGATGTTGGGTGGTTTTGTTTTTGGAAAGAGCTCGAAGCACAAGAGACCACAACCTATTATTCAAACCACAAAGGATCCGTCTTTCATTGTCCAATCTTGTCGATCGAACATATTGACATCAATACTCCTTTCCATGGCCATTCACGGCCCGCGAAGATCAACCGCTCGTGCCCGAGATCACTATCCAATCAAAAAAACCAGACTTCCAAGATCCATCTCACTCAGACCCCTTTGAATGTAGCGGATAACAACGGAGCGGGGCTATCAAATTGATATGTATTTAAATCTTATGAGCTGGTAATCACTAATATGCTCATATTGGTGACGTTATTGTTGTTGTAATCAAAGAAGCAGTGCCCAAAATGCCTCTAGAAAGATCAAACAGAAGTATGACAACGGTATGATAATACGATATGATGACGATTGTCATTGATCAAGAAGGAAATGAAATCCAAAAGGAACTCGAGGTGCGATCGCTTGGGCATTCATGAGCTCCTGAGGTATTATAAATACTAGTAGTAGAGACTACGATACAGTAGGGTACCAGAATATAGATCAATTAGTAAATTGTGTCTGACGCATATACATGAAAAAATAAAATAATTATATAATAATATTAATAAGAATTCTAATCTTAATAAAAGGAAGGGTTCGAATAGCATCTACTAATATTATATTACCAACTTTGTGAAAATACTTATACGAGAAGGTTTTATTGAAAACGTTCGAAAACCATAGGGAAAGTAACAAATCTTTCTTGGCACGTGCCCCTGCTTCTGGTCTTCGAACTAGTCATTAATGGTCGGCAACATAGGTACCCTTTTTGGGTATGCGTTGGTGTTGCTTTAGGGATATGGATAAGATATTGTGTTTGCAGCATTGCGTTATGTCGTTTCATCGTTAATGGTCGGTATCAATTCGTCAATGTTTTTCTGATCTGCTTTGAGTTTTAGACTCCTGTGGTTGATTTGATCCCAACAACGCCCGGAAACAATTGTTACTGGCCTACATCTCGTCCTTTTGTGGGTAAGAAAAGAATACATAGCTGCCTTGCACCACCCGAATGAGGGAGTCTCGCCGGCTGGTGGCCGTTCTGCCGCCACCAGCGGTGCGCTATCACCGCCGGCTTGGCGCGGCACAGCACCCTGGCTCGCAGTGCTCTATCTTTTCATTTGCTGATGGACAAGCACTCTGGGCTATGGCGCGTCAGATGCAAAAGCTGGAAAACTGCCCTCAGGACTGCTGCTTGGCCGTCCTGGTGTCCTCTGATCATGCCTGTCTCTTTTCAGTCTCGTACACCACGGCTGTCTGTGTAAAGGCGCACACTTTCTATCGTTTCCTTCTTTACTCTATGGAGACAATAGAGAGTTTAATGCATGCTGATAAAGATCTATTTATTCGGGGCTACTTTTTTTTTATGTGCAACGAGGATATATTTATATCTTCCAAATAATTGTGGCCACAATTCAGTGTCGAGGGAGCCTCATACGGATAAGATCATAAGACCGATCATTTGTAGTGTTTCCAGCGATGAGCATGTCTGATTGTCCCTGCTTCCTGTACTCTCCCAGAATTCATCTGCCTCAGCAACTCCTGTACCGCCTGGGGAATTAATTCTTGCGAAGTAGGAGTACAACGCATCAGCCATTCATGTCCAATCATCTTTTGCCACACCACACCACCTACCGAGCAACAGAAAATCTTCATCATACTGTGCAGAGAGTGCATATCTACTTGGATATGTGCAGGGGCAGCAACTCACAAGTCACAACCAAACACACACAAGTATGAGTACAACATCGATACAACACCACATGATAGAGTACATTCTTCGATACAGCATGCGTCAGCACAAAGATTTCATCCTCGAATCAATCAATCGATCGGAGTAATTCTGGTGTACAACCAAACAGTACAAGGTCAAAGACAGAAGCATCCACTAGATATAAAAGCAGTAAAGCACTAGATTTTCCGACATGGTTACCAGAGTTCAGAGTCTACAATTATCAGGTTCAACATCATGGTGATGAATTACTATAAGACCGAAGGAAATACAACATCATAAGTAAAAACAGGTACACAAATGCGGGGTACATGGGCAAGCCAACCCTAGCAGCTCTGTCCCTTGACTCAAACTTGCCTCTCCTACATTGAGTGGCAACACAAACAAGTAAACACCTTCACCCTCCTCTCCTACCTCCCGTCGAGTAACCTCCTCACCAATGCCGTGTGCAGCCTCCTCCCAATGGACATTTAATCTATGTGGCGTTTTGTGTAGTGATAAAATCAAATGTTAGAAATGCCTAAGAATTAAAAGGTCACAAGTCCGTCACACAGGCTGCTTGCCCTGGCAGTATTATCCAAGTCATCAGCCAAAAATAAGATGATGTAGTAGAGCTTTAGATACCATCATGTGCCGGCACGGTTGTCGTTAACCAAGTGGGACCTGATCATTCAGACATCCAGCTACCTATCTTCAGTGTTCAGTGTTGCCCCCCTCCTATTTAGCAGTCTGTGCCACCGTGTCTTCCTTGAGCTCCGTGATAACCTTAAGAAGGTCCACTGGAGTTGCAGCAGGGTCCAGCTCATGGCAACCTTTTGGCGCATTGTTGCCTTCTTCACCGGTCAGAAGACGAGAAGGAACTCGATGCGAGAACCGGAACAGCTCTTCCTTCGGTATCCTCCTGACCTCCTTGGGATCCATGTGTCTGTGGAAGACAGCTTTGAATCCAGCAACCTTCAGCAATGGGATGACAGTCAGCCTTTGCTCTTCGGTGAAATCATCAATAACTTCTACTATCTCATACTTGTATATCACGTCATCAGGCGTAAGCTCATTCCAATCAGGAGACCAGTTACGGTACAAGGCCCATGTATCCCCTTTCTGGGGAACAATCCTGATGATGCCACGGGGACCTTTAGTCCAGCTCACTTTGTGTGAAAATATGTTGACTGTTTCGCTGACCTGATATCTCCCGACCCTGAAATCACCACATGTCTTCTGGAAACCAGATGCAACCCAGTTTATAGGTGCCAGTTCAATATTTGACTTTGAGTTGAGAAAACTCATGCGGATCCGGAAAGGCCTCATTGAAAGAACTTTCTGAACCATTACATATAGGCGAGGCATGCCATCCTCGCTGTCATATGTAGCCCATACTTGATCACTATCAAAAGCCTTCTCCGTTCGATCTTTATCAAAATCATGGAAGTCAGGGTCTGGGACATCAATTGACACAGGTACACGGCGCTGCTCTGGATTCTTGTCATCAGTAGCAGGCACTTGGATTTCCATGCTTCTTGAGTTGCACAGCTTGACTCCCTTGCTAGGTTTGTCAGAGAGGACACCATTGACCTTTATGTTGTTGTCACAAGGATATAGTTTTCCTTCAGATCCTCTTCTCTCTGCAAATCGTGAAGATGATGTGATGTTTAACTCATGCAATTTTTCACAGACAGTTGCCTTGGCTTTCTCAAGAAGTAGACTTCGTGTATCAATCTGGGTAATCTCACCCAGAATATTTGCTCTTCTTCCACTAACTGCAGATCTAAACCTTTCCACTGAAGTACCATTGACCCGTCCCACATCAGTGAAAACAGAAGTTGGTTCTGTGCTTGCGGCAACTGTTTCTTTGTTATCGCCACCATAATCCACAGTAGTGTAAGCATCATAATTATGCCTTCTCCGCTTTGAGAAGCGACCACGCCTTGAAGCAGTTTTCTCATGGACATATGTATTGCCGCTTTCAGAATAGTTGTAGCTGTAGCTCCCATCATGCTTCCTTCTCTGTTTCTCCAAGGCCTGAGTACTATAAGCATTAGTACCAGCTGAAGGTGTTGTCTTGGAGTACTGATTCCACTGGAAGCCTTGATTGTTGTAGGAATCATAAGTATTATCTTGCTGGTACCCCCCATGCCCTGTCCCAGGGATGCTAGAAGTCCTGCTTGTTGAGCCATATGAATGCTTGGTCGAATTGTGGTTCTGCTGCGGTTGCTGCTTGGTTGACCAGGAGAATGATGAACTGCTTCCATTGCAAGGGAACCCAGTCTCCACTGCCAAGAATGCATGATGGCAATTTGGGCACAGCAGGTTATGATTAAGATAAATTCTTAGGTACTCATACTGCATCCGGCAGCGGTTGCAAGATGTCCAGAATGTATCAACCCCAACAGGACGAGTAGTAGCCTCAGCTGTGGCTGCTGCGGCGGCGGCGGCAGCGGCAGCAGCTGCAGCAGCGGCATTCTTTCGAGCCCTCTTGTTTGCCTTCTTATCATAAGTATAGATGCCATTGGTTACGTTGACAGCAGAATGGTTTCTTCGCTTCTCATCATAAACAACCTTCCTGCTAGTATCTGACAACACACTCCATGCCTCAGAGATCAGTTTGAAGGCCTCCTCAGCACCAACTGACTTGTTCTTGTCTGGGTGCAGCAGCAAAGCTAGCTTCCTATATTGCTTCTTCACCTCCTCTTCATCTGCAAAGGCGCCTAAAGACAATATCCGGTACCAGTCACTCTCTCCATCAATCTTGGACTCAGCTGCAAGATGAACTTCAAGCGTTGAGACCATCTGCAATATGCCTTCAAGTGTTGGGCAGAGATTCTGGGCCTTGAGTGCGTATTTCCGAGCACCCCTGATGTCATGGGCATGGAACTTGGTCTCAGCAACATTTTTGGCTTTCAGGGCCTCATCCATATTGTACTCCTCACTCATCTGCGCCTCTGGACTCGATTGGCCAACAAATTAACTTGAGCAGGAGCAGTGAATCCCAAGATCAAGAACTGGACAAGATTAAGTGTGCATCCAGATTAGAAATCTTCATTGCCTTGGCCTGCAGTTAAGTACATCCAGGTTAGAAATCTCAACGACAACGCCAAATTGAAAGAACACTATGACATAACAATATATACTACAAAACATAGTGATCCACTTAAGTGAGAAACACACGAGCATGTAAACAAGCACTGAAGAGGTCCTAGAAAAGTAAGCTATCTCCAAAGCATTTTTTTTGAATAAACCAGATCCAATGCAAATTAGAAGCGAGTACTTCAATTAAACCATATTTAGGTCCCAGAAAAGTAAGCTACGACATTTGAACTAATCATTTCAGATCCAAAGCAAATTAGAAGTGAGCACTTCACTTAAACCATACTTATTGCTAGTTCTATTTCATGGAGAACTGACATTTCACAGTATTAACTTCAGCTCGGACAGAACATGTGCTCCCATGAAACCACTACGCGGCACTGAGATTCACTTCACTAAATTCAGACCCCCGAGAATCCTTACTCTGCATTTCACCCTTGATCTGCAGCTACTAAGCTAAGCAGATCTATGCAGCACGGATACGCGTATCAGTATCGGAAATATGCGGATACGGCAATTTCTCAGAAAACACGATACATGGATACATATTACTATTTTTTAATAAATAATAATTCGAATTAAAATTGTGAGTCTAAAATTTGAGTAATCACTAATTATTAGTTTAGTACACAATCTTATACATTATACATCAATCAGGTCACCTTGTAGGTTTCTCGTTTTTCACAGGAGATCCAAGTCTAACCAAGTAACCATACTGCATTGCAATTACCAAAATTCTATCTAAAACAGGGAGTCAGGAACAGGAGAGCCCTATGCCTGTTGTGGTTGTGGGGAACACACAAAACCAAGCAACGAGAACTGCAGACGCAGAGTAGATCAAGCATGAAAAGGAGATGTACTCATGGGAGGTCTCCGGCAGCTTGCTTTGCTCCTGAATCGTCCTCTTCCCTGCACCTCGCCCCTGCATCGCGTGAGCTAACCGCAGCCGTGGTGGACTGGTGGGTGCTCCCCGCGCGACGGTCTGGACGAGGAGAGGTCGATTGATGGCACGGAGGGGGCGGGGGCTCGTCTCCGGAGTCCGGCGAGCGGTGGCGTACCTCCTGCGCGGCGCGAGGGGAGGGGGCTCGTCGCCGGAGGCCGGCGAGCAGTGGCACATCTCCTGCGCGGGAGGCGGCGCGAGGGGGAGGGGGCTCGTCGCCGGCGGCCGGCGGCCGGCGAGTGGTGGCGCATCTCTAGCGCGGGAGGCAACGCGCGTGTGCGGAAGAGGCGGGCGCCGTGCAGCCATGCGAGGCGTCCGTCCTCCAGGGCTGAGAAAATAGGGATTTTGCCCTTACGGGGGTGGGGGCTTCGCTGGAATGCCCCTAAGGCTGTAGGCTTCGCTGAAATACGCTTATGAAACGAGTCAAACAGGTAGATTGTCCTGAATAGTTTTTTTTTTTTTTGTCCTAGCTCTTTTTCTTTCTCGTTTTGCCCTAAGGTTTCATCGGAGAGAGAGGGGAGTAAAGGGAGGAGGGAGGAGAAGCACGAAGAGGCAGAACGGCGGCACGCCGATGGTGGCTGCTAGCGTCGGTGGCGGAAGGCATCCAGCGCCGCTCTGCACACTCGTGCTCTCTCCTCACACGGCCATGCCTCCTGCTCGTTTAAGCAAAGCAGGCAGCCGCCGCCCGTCGGTGCCACTCGGACACCACCGTGAGGGCCGCGTGCCCAAGCGGGCGCAGCGCGTCGCCGTGCCGCTGCCGGCTGGGCGGCCGACCGGGGCCCTCCCTTTCCCGCGCACAGTGGCAGCAGTGGCCATGGAGGCCACGAGCTCCATCCATCACCGGCGGCACTCGGGCGGCGCTGCTACTGCAGTCAACGCCCGAGAAGAGGAGAGGGGCGAGCAGGGAAAAGTAGAGCACAACACCTACAAGCGATTAATGGGCGAGGTAGCAGCAACTTCGGCTTGGTTTTCAAGGTGAATAGCGGCGGCGGCGGCGCGAAGTGAACGGCGACGGCGGCTCTCTCCCATCTCTGCATGACTATAGAGATAAGGTCAAGGGCAAAACAGGAACTAAGGCAAATAAAAACCTACTCAGTGTATTCTACCTAGTGTGACTCGTTTCGTAAGGGCATTTTAACGAAGCCCACGATCTTAAGAGCATTTCAGCGAAGCCCCCTCCTCGCGGGGCAAAATCCCTATTTTCTCTCCGGGGCTAGACAGAGAGATAAGGGAGCGCTTGTTGGGCTGGGCCGTATCCCAGAGGCTTCCATTCATAGCAAAAAAAAAAAAAATAGAACAATTTCTAAAAAAAAGGCAAAAAAAAAAAATAGAACAAAAGATCCGAAACCCTCAATCCGCGTGGGGAAGGGACCGAGAGGGACGAGCTATAGGGAAGGACGGAGACCTACCCGCGGAGCTGTGTGGCGGCCGCGCCGGAGCGGGTCGCGGGGACGCTGGTGCTGCAGAGCGCGGGCGCCGCGCCGGAGCAGGTCGCGAGGACGCTGGGGCTGCAGAGGGCGGACGCCGCGCCGGAGCAGGTCGCGAGGACGCTGGGCCCCAGGCGGTGCTCGACTGGGCGCGGTCTCCTCTCCGGGTTGCGGCGCGACGAGCTTCGGCGGCGGGCGGAGAGGCGAGCTCGGCCGCGGGGAAGAAGGGGCGGCCGCCGCCCTCTGCTGATGGATCGGGGACTCCCGGCGAGACGGACCACCCTCGCCCGCCAGATCTGGCGGCGGCCGACCGCTGCCGGCGTTGAAACGCACCTCAACCAGGAGCTGACAGCCAGAGGACTCACCGGCGCCGGATCATCTCCGGGAGGCGCGCTAATTCGGGCGGATTTTTGGGCCTGAAATTTTATTTCAGGCTTGAGAAAGCTCGAAAAAACGAAGCTTTTTTTAGTCAAAGCCTCCAAAATTTTGCAATGGGCAATGTGCTGAGAAGGGTCATGTAGCTGCTGCTGCAGTAGGAGTAGAAAAAGAGTAGGTCAGGTCATGTGTGTCCTGTAAAAAGGGAAATAAATTATTCCACATCCCTGTTTTTGTTTGCTCCAAAAGTTTCGAACTTTGCCCCGATTCGGTGCCCCAAATTAATTCAGGCAACAGTGCAGCCCCAAACAACGGGTTTAGCCCTAACTCAGGGGCTTTCTCGGGATTTCCACCTTTTTTCTCTATCTCACAAAAATACTTTTTTTGTATATAAAAGCAAAGAAGATGGTTACCGAATTTATTTGGTGATTAGAGACTGATTGCTGTTTTATTAGCTGGAGATATGTCCTCATGGTGGGCTCCACATCACTCCAGACATACAAAGGCGCCCATGAGGTAATTTGCTTGCGTACAGGTATGTGATACTAGTCGTATACGCGTGTACGCGACACTTTATTAGGCGCTATTTGTGTGAAATCACAGTAGTGCGGGGTAACCTGGTGCTGGTGTTAGAACAACCAAATGCCAGGGACATATCAGAAATTTCCCATGCAATAATGCTTAGGGTTAAAATCACAATCACCAGCCACAAAAAGGTCCCTCTCACTTCTCTCTTAACCCTAATTTTTTTCCTCCACGGAAGAAGATACCTTGTGTACATATGGCTGTGTGAGAACCCCTTTTTGCCAAGTGTGGGACCCACTCTCCTTGTTACTAGTCTTTAAGCATTCCCTCTCTACATCATCACTCACCAGCATTTTTTTTTCCTGTACTGGTATCTGAAGAAGGAATACAATACTAAAATAAACAGCTCTAACACAAAATATCTAGAGCAAGCACTAACACTGTTGACATTTCTTCTCTCAGTGTAACAACAATTCACAGACAGAGTGATCCTGAAACTGGTTCATACGTGATAATATGGATTATTTGTTTGAGCCTGCAAAGTAAAGAACATGAGCATTTGCCACATGAACTTGCAATAAACTACAGCCTTGAGCTGAAGCTGCACCCAGTTCCAGAAGGCAGCAGATGATATGGACGAACATAAGGGTAGCCTGCCCAGAAGATCTCCAGGTCCTTAGAGTCTGTAATAGAACGCTAATCGAGATCACGCTTCAGAAGTAGCTGGACACAATAGAACCTATAATGGAACTGCTGGTGAGGACTGTAATGATGTGCTGTTGCTGTTATGGACCTGCAGCAGCAAGATACTCTTGTTGCCCCTTAGGGATGAACTTGAAGAGTTGGAGCTGGAATTGCTAATGAGAGCTACTCACCCAATGACCAAAAGGTGAAAAGTGCTCAAGAAAAATGTAGGAGATGATTCAGAGATGCGGGTGACCAGGTGTAGAGAAATAGAACTGAGCAAGTAGGTCCTTCTCATCCTGTTCAAACATTTCAGTTGTTGGCCAATTAGCAGTCAGAGGCTGAGTCTTAATATTACAGTGTACAGCTGTGGAACTAGTTTAGATTCTGAATAGCCAGTGTTGATCCTTCAGCTGAATGGGAAGACCACACAGATCTCATGAGAAAATAAGATCACTTAGGTAAATGCTACATTCAGAAGCTCAGGAAGAAAAAGGGATAGGGATCATCATTTTTCAGTCAGAGCAAATGCCAAGCAATGGGTGTTTCTGATGGTACTGTAGCTCTTCTGCAAAGACCATGATGTTCATCAGCAGCTAGTAACGGCAATATGTAAAGAACAGAGATATGCCTAGTATTGCAAAATGCACTGGAACTTATAATCCATTCAATGTAACAATCCTGATTCTTGCCTCTTCAGGTCGTTGTTCCCAAGTACAGTTTATATAGAACCAAGCATACAGGAAAGCTATGCAGGAAGCAAGAATTACTGGTAACAAGTTGATACATCGCAAAAGAAAAACAACAAAATAACAACTAGAGCTTCTAGATTTGACAGAATCATAGAAGATTCTATTATGCACATAAAAGAAAATTACAGTGGAGCCGGAGCTGAATGGACATGTTTGTCTTAGTACAAAGCCTTTATTACAGAATTCATGGTCCAAGCTTGAACTACAGCCTGGCTATCCAGACACATGAGGCGTGTAAATTTATATTTGGGAACAGCAGTTCGTGTGGTAAAACCTCTGAAATGATTAGAGAATATACAGGCAAACTTTAATTTTGTGTGTATATGACACATATATGCAAAATTTATGGTACATGGAACAACAAGACGAAATGACATATCCTATCCATGGAAGTTTCATGTGCGGTTTGAACTATAGAGGTGAGTATAAACCCTTTTGGTTCTGTAAACAACCATGAGGCTTAAGCCAGCTCCAACAACACAGAACGCTGACATAATCAGTGAGCTGACAAAAAAGCAGACAGCTCCTTCACACTTCAGTGGTCCATCTGCAAGAAAACCCATGTTGTGCAATCTTGGAGATGTCAATGCTGTTATCTGATAGCGCTGTGCTTGTTTCTCAGCTTCATAGTCATATAAATTACTAGCAATAAGGCCTGAGAAGATGAGTGACCCTGTGGGGTTTGCTACTGTGAGGAAGTTGTACATTGCACCGAAGTGTTTTACGCCAAAAAGTTCAGAGACAGCAGCTGGCACAATAGCCCAATGAGCTCCATATCCGAGTCCAACCAGGAAGGTTCCGATGTACATAGTTCCAGGCCAAGCCATTGCAAAGAGGAAATGACCAACAGCCATCAGGCTCTGAGCAATTACCAGCGCTATGTGCCTTGGGTATGTGTGTTCCCTGATTAGAAGAACAGCAAATCAAGATATTAACAGTTCTGAAACTTGATATGCACAAAGGAATAATTCAAGCTTTATCAAACCTAAACAATAGTTACAAGGTGAACAAATTAACTGAAAGTAGAAGAATTGCAATTTACTAGTTGCATGCACCGACCAGTTCAATGCAAAAGCTAGCTGATGGGGAAAGATGGACAATTCATTCATACTTCCAAGTTCCAACAAAAATAATACCCGCTGTGGATTAAACCTCTAATGTTAACATACTGATATCCAGAATAACTGAATCGAAGTAAAGCACATCAGCCTAGACTTGACAAAATAGAAAAAGCTTTTCGTATTGGTGAAAAAAATATGATGCCAAACAACAATAGCAGACCCTTTTTCCAATTACAAACAGTGGTGGATAGGTCAGTGTCAATACCTGACAATAATCTCAGAGAAGTAGCCACCTCCAACACGACCAAGGAAATTCCATATGCTCGTCAATGACACAAAAATATGCGCATCTTTGAACCCAACAGCCTGGCTCATTTGACCCAGATTGTCGATCACTGTCAGACCTGATCCTGATCCAAGTAGGAGCGACCACCAAATAAGCCAAAAATCAGCCTTCACCAATGCCTGCATCAGGGTGAAGTTTTCCCCTCGGCGTGGTCGCCTCCGGATTCTAACCCCACCCCTTGCTGCAGCTTGCACTAACTTGGTCTGCAACTCTGCGATCCTCTTTCTCCTTTCAGATGGAGGTAATGAATCAATGTCCTTTGGCTTCTCCTCTTCCACCTCACTTAAAAAGACCTCTGGTTGATCCTCTTTCTCTTGTGAAGTGCTTGTCTCTCCTTTTGATGGTTCAGAAAGGAGAGCCTCTTCAATTGGATGTTGTGTTTTGGATGATAGTGTCAAGGTCACAGGGATCACGATTGGTAAAACAAGAAGTATGAGTAGAACCACAGTGAGAAAATTAACCATATTGTCACTCAGTTGCATGAAATCTTGGACTAGCATGACGCCAACAAGATATGAGGCGAGGAGCAAGCAGATAGTGTAGATGAACAAGAAGCTGCTCTTGTCGGATGGACGCACCTGGCGGTGACCTCCAACGGGCCTAATAATAAACATCAGGCCAATGGCAACCAATGATGGACCGACTGCAACCATGAATACAAGTGTTGCATGGTCGGGTGTGTGCATTACTGCATACAGTTGTGTCAAGATTGCAGTGCTAAGGCCTGCAAATCCTTTCATAATACCCACTATTGGACCTCTGCTCTTGGGGAAGTTTTGGATGCATATAACAAGTGCAGTTGTGTTGAAGAATGTCTCGCCATTGGTCCCAACATAGATAATAACACACATCTGAATGAACAACAGTGAAACATTACAATTAGCCGCAGAAAATAAAGCCATATAACTACACAGTTTCATAATATCTGCTAGCAGAGAGTAGAAAACTCCACATGTTCTCCACATAGTTTGGTATGTGTGTGCCATGTTCTCCACATAAGTTGGTATGCAGATAGCAACGGGATTAGTCTGTCAATTGTAATTTGAGAAGCCCATGCTGCTATATACTGCAAACCTGAACACATACAATGCAAAAGTGGATAGATTTACAGATCTAAGATGATGGTAAAATATGAAGAAAAAATGCAACTACAGCAAAATGACTGCATTGCATCATTCCCATTTGCCAACCAACACAAAGTTAGGTTGAGGAAGTATGGCTAGACTATTTTGACAACCAAGCAGGAGAAGGAAGGAACGAGGGAGAGTTTCTGCTACAACAGAAACAGAGAAACAGCCTACTTCTGAATTAAAAAAAAAACTCCACGGCACAATTTCTTGATGAATAACAACTTGAAATTGAGAAAAGGTAGCAACCCGTTACTGTCGATGTAAAATTTCTCAATTCATAATAGTTACGCAACTGTTAAAATTACAAAACGCTGTGCACATGGCCCAACATTAGTGACAACGACAACCTAAATATGGACACTAAAAACGAATATACCCTCAGCAGTACACTCATGTGATTTGATTGGTCAATTTCAGAAGTAAACTAAACGTAGAAAAGTCATCATTGCACTTGATCTGATCTACGATCCACTCGTTCGTCAGCTGGTTCAGTCCAGCTGTTTAATTTTAATCATCAGGTCACATCTTAGGCCCACCTACTTGGCAATTCCATAAACAAATGAGCAGTTCACAGCACAAATAGAAACAGATCGAGTTTTGTCACTGGGGAACAGAACAATTTGACAGCCAACAAGTTGACTACTTGTGCTGTAATTTGGTAGTAACTCCTGTAATCTTCAGATTTCATGACCAAGAGCAGTTAATTCCTCATAAACAAAAAGGCCAATCCAAAACGTTCTACTGTTCACAACACGAACAACCATTGAACGGAGCAAAGGATTCCCATCCCATGATAAACAAGGAAAAAAGCAAAAGACGAACTCACCATCCAGAGGGGCAGCGCCGGCGCCTGCCTGGTGACGATGAGCCAGAGCCAGCCGTAGCCGAGGAAGTTCTGCGCGGAGCCGATGAGCAGCATCGCCCACGACGGCAGCACGGCCGAGAGCGAGCCGGCGAGGAAGCCGACGCAGTCGCCGAGGTCCTTGGCGACGCCGAGCGCGGCCACCTGGCGCTGGTTGTAGCCCAGCGCGGCCTTGATGACCGGCGAGATGCTGCCGAAGAGGTACCCGACGCCGGCCATGGATTGCAGCCACATTGCGGCGACGAACACGAGCCACCGGTTCGTGGAGAAGGCCCGCAGCCTGTCCCCGAGCGTCCCCATCGGACTGGCCACGGAATCACCAGCAAGCAAAAGATGGGATTTTGGTGCTGGAATTTGGAGGTCAGGCTTCGATCCTAGAGCTTGACAAACACCAGCGAGATTGCCAAATGGACGAAAACGTTGCGGATTTGAAGCCGAGAAAAGGAGGCGGCTTTGGATTGCGGGAAGCAAGGAATACACACTGCACCCAGCTGCAGAAAGAGCTCAATGCTAACTGGACTGCTTTAGCGCAAAACAAGGAAGGATTAATCCGCTGGAAAAGAGTGGGCTCTGATTATGAAATGCAAACAGTCGGCGCAGAGATGATGTGGATCGGAAAGGGAGCTTTACAGGCTTGAACGCCAGAACCGGTTTCCGAAATTTCGCAAAAGGAAGGTGGGAACGATAAGAGCAGCCAGCGATAGGAATAGGACACCCCCCAGCTGAACAAACGGGACTGTGAATGATGAGCGATGAGAGCCAGGGGGTGCCGGTCTCTCGGTCCACGGCTCCACGCAACGCTGAATGGACGAGAGATATATGCACTGCTGAGTGTTTTTTTTTTTATAAGTACACTGCTGAGTGTTGATAGAACCCGTCCGTTTTCACTCTCATCGCGACCTTTCCGTTTCACTTTCAACGTGAATAACGAGCTGTTTTATAGCCCCTCCTTTTAGATTTCTGAGCCTGGGCATGTTCGTATTCATTAACACTAAAAATTACCAGCCATTAACTAGCTAATTTTTAGCAGGGACTGTTTAGATCTACCTGCCAGTAGGTGGTTGGATAGTGAGCTAAATGCACATATAAACTATTAGCTTCAAAACTGCTAATGAATCTAATAGTTAGCAACCCTCTAGCTAATAATTAGCAGGTTTATTGGCAAATCTGTTTGAATTCGCTAGTATTAATTTTAACTACTAATTTTTAGTGTTAATGGTTATAAACATGTCCTAATTGTCCTTCGATCTAACCTACGTGATGTGCCAGTCGTTTTAGATTTTTTTTCAGAATCACTTATAACTGTTATTACACCTTACATTAAAATCACGTGTAGCCCCTTTCATCATAACATCGACGAGGACAGGACGCTGGAAGTATCACATCGCTTGTATTTTCATGAATTATGAGACAAATATCTATTGAAAAAATATTGCATGATTTGTGCAGGACCTTTTGAGCCACTATCAACTAATAAAACAGGTATGTTGTCAAAAAAAACCTAATAAAACAGGTCCGCCCTTAAGGTCATACCGCAACATACACATTGAGCATGGCCTAACATTACTGGATTATCACATGACGGTCAAACCCTCTCTAAGACGATGATGTGATTCTTTAAGCTAAAGACTAATTGTTGTTTGCTAATGGCATGCATAAATGTTGCCAAGTACCTTTTGATTTATGTTGTCTTAGGAAAGCCTAGCATTGACGACGCTGAAGTTGAGCAACACATGATATGGGCTAGATCCCTCGAGGCCGCATACGACCTAGATACGCAGCGGAGCAAGGTTTAAACAACGAGGCTGGCTAGTAGGTCGACGAGGATGATAAGGTGCTCGTTCTTCGCTTGAAAAACTCACGAACACCTCCTGAGAAGACTTTGTTGGGGAGACGCATAGCGAAGGTGCCCTAGGATTGGCAAGGCCACTTAGAGCACCGGCAAATCTTGTATAGAGATATACTCGACAACAAGGGCCGAGGTTCGATGAGCTTGGCTAGAAGATAAAAAAGTAAAGGCAGATTGATTTTGATGATTAGATAGATGGATCTCTCACACCGTGATCCACTCATATAAATAGAGAGGAGATGTTCTTATCCCACTAGAAATCTTATTCCGCACGTAATTTAAAAGTGTCCTGTAAAACTAGATGAGTTTCCAAAGAAAAAACACAAAATTGTGCTCGGACTGCCAAAACCGGCTTAGGTTTTTGTTTGGCTGCACACAAATCCACCCCAATCCACATGGTTTGGAAGGTTTGGGAGGGATTGAAGTGAAACTTAAACTAAATTCCACTTCAATTCCTCCCAAACCACGTGGATTGGGGTGGATCTGTGTGCAGCCAAACAAGCTCTCATGCTGGTTTCCAAAACTGGTCTGGACAGGTTTAAACAGTAAAGATGGAGGCTGCTAAACCGGCCGCCTAGGCAAAATTTCCCTGAGTGTTGCCAAAGCCTGCCGAAATTGGTCTAGGCCAGGATTTCCCAAAATTTTCTGAATGGTCCCATTTTGATCCAATGTTAACCCTTTTTGTTTCCACTTGTTTTTCCAATCCATGTTTGACCTTTCTGATTTTGATTGTTAACACCTAGTATTCATTTATGCCGTTAATTAGTTAGTTGAACCCTATCTTATGATCAGATAGATAGGGCAGATGGCATCAGTACATCTGAAGTTCTCAACAGACCCACTCTAATGTGTTTGTATTATGGGGTTATGCTAAGTGATATTTTTCCTGTTGATACTTTTAGCTGCCCATATCAACGGCTATACACAAACAAGAGAAATATACCAATCAGCCTAATTTTGGCTCTCAGCAGTTTGCAGGCAGGCTACTTGTCTTGTCCTTTTTTTTGTCCCCACCCTTTTCAGTCTTTGATTTGAGAACAGCTAACATGTGACCTTTCATAAAGAGAACAACTAAGTCCCAAGAATAAAGTAAAAAAGATATTAGCAGCTATGCATTTTATATCCAGGACATCTTCCTAGCTTTATTTATTATATTTTCTTTGACAAATCCGGCTGGTTACCCTAAACATGCGTTCTTATAATTTATATAAAGATAGAGATTTGGTCTAAAAAAAGGAAGCAAATTGTTGTTAAATCATTCCTTGATAGAAAGAATTCATTCGATGCCCAACATGTGCCTGATCTTAGAGAAACACTTTTTAATGAAAAAAATTAATTGCTGCTAGTTCTGCATTTTTTTTGTTTCCTTGCTCCTTTTTTTTCTCTCCCTATGAGGCCCCAATAGAGAGAAGTGAAAACAAATAAATTTGCTCCCAAATAAAGAGCATAACTTTGTTTTCATGCGGTTAGAATGATGTCCACATCCTCGTAATCTTGAAAAGAAGATGTGCATGGATTTGGTGACAAAATGTTAAAGACTGAGAAAACTCAAAACTATTATATTAGACATCGCATGCACGGATGCACGTATAGTTGACAGGAAGAAACAACTTGTGAGGTCTGTAATGATTTGACGTGATGATTGATTAGGATACAAAAACCACGTGATTCTTCCGCTCAAAAAAGAAGCTACAAAATATCTGTCCCTACTACTGCGATGACGAAAAATACAAAATACAGTACAAAAAATTTGGTCATGAAATGAGAAAAACAAATTGAGGCCGGCGGTTTTATTTTTATGTCATGTCCTTTTCGGACCGACAACAATATTATCTTGTCCTAGTCTCTCTCAATTAATTTGCAGGTTTTTACATTGCTGATTGATAGTATAATTAATAAATAAATCTTCGTTGCCTTTTGCCTTTGGTCGTGGTCACGCGTTAGCTGTACGAAACTGATAGGCATTAAGACCAAGTTGACAAACTAAAATGATGTTATTATTAGTACAATGTATGACGAGTTCAATTCGCTTGATTGTGCCTTATCCTGCCGCTCCTATCTGTGCAGATCTCATAGACAGTAAGCAAGATATTCAGAAATAGACATGAATTGGAACTGGAAGATGATGTCCAGAACATCCACATGAATCGGAAGCAAAATAGCTTGCCGGAGGTTGCAACACCACCAGCTGACCAGCACACCGGCTTCCGGACCAATACTCCGGTGGCTTGTCCACACATCCCGTCACTAGTATAGTACGTATCTGGTGTCGTCCCTCAATGATCGAGGACGATCCGGCAGCATGATATATATGAGCACAGAACAAATGGACCCGCAATTTCGACTGCTGCTAAAAGCCCTAAATGATTTGTGAACCAATAACATCAAAGCAACGCATCTCACCACTGTCCATATGTATCTTGCCAAAGGACAAGTAAAGAACAAATGCATATCATCAAAAATAAAAGAGAACACAAATGCATATCAATGGGTTTCATTTCATTCGCTGCACAAAATCTGCACTTTGTGTACCCCCATGCATGCCTACCACTTCCAGCTAAAGTACAGTACAGTACTTCTCGTTTCTCAACAACCAAAGAAAACTAAATAACTTTGATGTGGATATGGCATCCGAAAAGTGTTGATTCTACAAAATTCCGCCCTCCTGAATTCGAAGTAAACATGGGTTTAACTGGCGCTGGAATTGGAATATACTAACTTTTTCCCGTACATATGTGTACTCCTTTTTCAGGGACACATGCTGCGAGACTCCTAGTATTTTCTACCTTAAGCCTCTAGGTTCACACTGGTTTTAGATAGCAGCTACAGTCAGATGACGCAGCAGCCTACAGAGGTGCATACTGAAAACTGTAACTTCACTTTACTTAAGGCCTCACTTCAAGCTGGTAGTTGAACAGAGTAAAACAGAGCAGCTGCTGGTAATTCTGACAGTGTGCTGTTGTGACAGACTTGCAACAGCAAGATGGTAATATAATCTTGTTGGAGACGATCAGGAGCTGTAAGTGCAGAAAAGAGAACTACAATGGACAATAGCAAGATGGTAACAGTTTCATATGTACAGGAAGAACTACAACGAACAACAGCTGAAGTAGTGCTGCAGAACAGGGTGTAACTTTGCAGCTTTGGCAGGATCATCAAAAGTAATACCTTACATACAAGCAATGTTACAGCTTAAGTGCCATCAGGAGATGAATGTACAGGTAATTTGCTCCTAATAAGTATATAATGCACCCCCTCCCCCCCCCCCCCCCCCCCCCCCCCAAAAAAAAAGAAGAAGAAGAAGAAGAAGAAGAAGAAGAAGAAGAAGAAGAAGAAGAAGAAGAAGAGTTCCTTTTCAGGACAGCAAGTGTCAGAATCCATAGCAAGGGGCATTCAGGAATATCTGGTTTTACAATACAAGCTCAGAAAAAGATTTGAGAATTTGTACATAAACTTATCTCTGTGTATATGCATGCAAGAATACACGGACATAGAATCGGAGGATTTGAACTTTCCATCCATTGAGAATTGGAGACTCTCACGTCTGAACAGAACTATAGAGGCGAGGATAAACTTGTTTGGTCCTGTGAACAACGAGGAGGCTCAAGCCAGCTGCAACAGCACAGAACCCCGACATAATCAGAGAGCTGAAAAAGAAGCAAGCAGGCCCTTCACACTTCAGTGGTCCATCTGCAAGAAAGCCCGTGTTGTGAAGCAATTGTGGGGACAGAAATGCTGACATCTGATGTTGGTGAGCTTGTTTCTCAGCTTCATGTTCATAGAGGTTACTGACAATTAGCTCTGAGAAGATGAATGATCCTGCGGGGTTTGCTAGTATGAGAAAATTGTACATCGCACCAAAGTGTTTTACACCAAAAAGCTCAGAGACAGCAGCTGGCACAATAGCCCAGTGAGCTCCATATCCGAGTCCAACCAGCAAGCTTGCAATGTACATAGTTCCAGGCCAAGCCATAGCAAATAGTACATGCCCAACAGCCATCACGATCTGACAAATTGTCAACGCTATGTGCCTTGGGTATTTATGCTCCCTGATTAAAAGAATAGCCAGTTACAATGAGATCAAATATAAAAATAAGTTCCACAACTTGAATGTGCATAGGAACTAAGTCTAGGAAAACACATAATATAATAGGTACGCTCAAAATATAACAAGAAAATTTCTAATTATCTAAAAGCTCTACTATTCTTTTTTTTTTTGGATAATTCGACGCGTGGGGAGAGAGTCCCCCACCTGGGTGATATATTGATAATTGGCTCTTAAACAGCCATGAGTGTTACAAAGGTTTTGTTTTCAAATTCTCGCTTTTTAGCGTTACATTGCATTAGCTAAGATTGGGCACCAGATTGTGGTAAGCTCTACTATTCTGGAGCATGTTAGAAAGCAAACTCCAGAAGCTAACATACAAGTGTATCCTAGATGAATGTCTGAATGGGAGTTAAAAGTCCACCTAAACTAAAACAAGATGGAACAAAGAGGATTTAATCTGGTAGGGAAAGTTCTGATTGTCAAAGCGACAATACCAATTGTTTCTTCCAAAAAGACAACAACAGTACCAACCTTTTTCCTGAGACTAAAGTTGAATGGTGCTTAGTGTCGATACCTGACAATGATCTCAGAGAAGTAGCCACCTCCAACACGACCAAGGAAGTTCCATATGCTCATCAGTGACACAAAGATATGTGCGTTTTTGTAACCAGTAGCCTGGCTCATCTGACCCAGGTTGTCCATCACTGTCAGCCCTGATCCAGAACCAAGCAAAAGTGATAGCCAAATAAGCCAAAAATCAGCCTTCACAAATGCTTGCATCAGGGTGAAGTTGTCCCCTCGGTGTGGCCTTCTTTTGATTCTAACCCCACCCCTTGCTGCTGCTTCCACTAGCTTGGCCTGCAATTCTGCAATCCTCTTCCTCCTTTCAGATGGTGGTAATGAATCAGTGTCCTTAGGCTTCTCCTCTTCTACCTCACTTAAAATGACCTCTGGTTGATCCTCCTTTTGTCGTGAAGTGCTCGCCTCTCCTGTCAATGGTTCAGACAGGAGAGCATCTTCCATCAGATGTTGAGCTTTTTCCGGTGTTAACGACAGGATCACAGGGATTGCGATTGGCGAAATAAGGAGGACGAACAGAATCACAGTGAGAAAAACAACCACATCATAGCTCGGTTGCAGGAAATCTTGGACAAGCATGGCACCGACAAGGTATGAGGCGATGAGCAAGCATACAGTGTAGATGAACATGAAGCTGTTCTTGTCAGATGGCCGTACCTGCCTGTGACCCCCAACAGGCCTAATAACAAACATCAAGCCAACAGCAACCAGCGATGGACCAACAGCAACCATGAAGATAAGCGCAGCATGGTCTGGTGTGTTCAATACTGCATAAACTTGTGTCAGAATGGCGCTTGTTAGGCCCATAAATCCCTTGAGGATGCCCACTGTTGGCCCCCTGCTCTTGGGGAAATTCTGGATGCTTGTAACGAGTGAAGCCGTGATCATATACGTCTGGCCATTTGTTCCAACAAAGATAACAACACACATCTGGATAAAAAAACGATGAAATTTGAAAGGTTAGGTTGAGAAAATAAACCAAATAACTATTAAAAAGGTCCATGCTTTCGTTCCATTCATTTGAATATGAGGGATCAGTAAAAAGGATATCAAATTTCTTTGTATGAGTTGCAGTCGTGGTCTTCTGGCTGGCAGTGGATGTATATGTCAAATTTTAACCTGAGGAGTCCAAGCCATTGTACAGCATATGTGTTCACTCTAGTGTCTGAAGATCTTATTTTCCAAATGGGTTCCATGGCGACGTTATTATTTATCTAAAATCAAACCCAAACGATGTTACCAGGTAATTTCCTCCCTAATTTTGTGCTTGTGCAAACATCAACACATATGTAATGCAATTATCCAAAAGTAGGTAGATTGATGATCTTGAAACAAGAGGAACGCAAGAAAGAAAAAACAATAATGCATGGCAAAGCAGAAACGAATGCACTGAACATCATTTTCAGTTGAGTTGGAAACATGCAAATGATGATGATAAGCAGATTTTGAGCTGATAGCACTTGTCAGCCATCCACAGCAAAATCATAAATTTTGAGGTGTCCGTTTATGATGTGGCCTGAAACATGTTGAATCACTTGTTTTCATCAGTGGAAAACATATGAAACTTGCAGAGTTTACTCCCCTCTGACATAATGTGGCGCAGTCACGCATAAATGGAGCCGAGTCAGGAAGTAAAATCGAACCGATCTTCTGTATAGGAAAAAGGAGGAGAATGAATGCCAGGGCTGATGCGGCGGAGACGGCGCCCGCTGCCCGCGAACTGAGGCACGGCCGAATCGGAGGTAGTCCCCCCTCCTGGCTGAATCCGACGGCCGCTCTCGTCACCCGGCCAGCGGCGGCGCTGGGGAGTCCTCGACCTCTCGTTGAATGGATAGATGCTTTTGAGTCACTGGCATATGGGGCAGGGTAACCAAGTCCTACGTGGACTAGATATATCCGGTGTGTTCACTTTGCGAAAGCAGCTGAAAAGTTACTGTAGCATCTTTCGTTGTTATTTGGCAAAATTTATCCAATTATGGACTAACTAGGCTCAAAAGATTCGTCCCGACATTTACAGACAAACTATGCAATTAGTTATCTTTTTTACCTACGTTTAATGCTCCATGCATACGTCAAAAGATTTGATGTGATGTGTGTAAGAGGAAATATTTTAGGTTGGGAGGGGGAAATATTTTGGGTTGGGAGGGGGAAGTGTACTCTTTTTTTTTTT
This sequence comes from Saccharum hybrid cultivar R570, assembly GCA_038087645.1. Classification (NCBI taxonomy): domain Eukaryota; kingdom Viridiplantae; phylum Streptophyta; class Magnoliopsida; order Poales; family Poaceae; genus Saccharum; species Saccharum hybrid cultivar. The sequence continues at coordinate 16,124,520 of JAQSUU010000551.1, read as the reverse complement.
CTCAATCAACTTTTTCCTGCGGCGGCAATAATACTAGTAAGTTGGTAACTCAGGCTGAGCATACCAGCCAAAGGGGCAGCGCCGGCGCCTTCCCGTCGACGACGAGCCAGAGGCATCCGTAGCCAGCGAAGTTCTGCGCGGCGCCGATGGCGAGCAGCGCCGACGGCGGCCACGTCGCCGAGAGCGCGCCGGCGAGGAGGCCGAGGCAGCCCCCGAGGTTCTTGGCGACGCCCAGCGCCGCCACCTGCCGCTGGTCGTAGCCCAGCCTGGCCTTGACCACCGGCGAGATGGCGCCGAAGATGTAGGTGGTGCCGGCCATGGACTGCATCCACATGGCGCCCACGAACACCAGCCATCGGTTCGTCCAGAACGCCCTTGCCCTCTCCCCAAGCTTGCCCATGGCCATGGGTCGATCGGATTACAGGAGATTTTTTTGCTCGCGAATGCAGACGGGAGACAGGTCACACAGGCCACAAGGCCAGAGAGTAACGAGAAGGCGAGAAGGCTTCCAATCGCAAGCCCTTGCTATCGTAGACAAATAGGGGAACAGAAAATGGACCGATGAGGCAGGCAGACTGGGGGTGTGCTTCACGTACGCCCACGTTCCGTTGACGCGTCATTAATAAATTCAGAAAATGATGCCACGCTTCACACACACAACGACGTCAGACCGACCACACTGGGAACGGTAAAAGTTCCGGTAGGGTGACAGCGAGGATGATACAGTGTGATTTTGAGCTGCAGCGGGATCTGGTATCCTACACGACATGTGCTCTCTTGCGCTATTTTTCAGCGGATGGCAGACGTCGCGCACGCCTGTGCTTGCATGGGCAGGGAGAATTATTGGTGGGTCCCACGTTTTCAACTATGAAAAAGATCCTATAACTTCCAAACTAAAAAACCAAATTAAATTTCGATTACACCATTAATTTCGTTTCAATAAATACTTCAAAACAAGATGTCACAAGGATATATTTAGATAAAGTGACAAGTGGGCCATACAATAAATAGAGGATGATATAAAGGATGGATGGATGCGGGAAAACTATATATTTTGTGGTGACTAGAACAGAATATTCCTTTTAGAGAATAGATATAGAGGATGATGAGTGCGGATAGCCTAATGGCACGTACTAGCCCTGAACGTGGGCTGGTTAAAAACCAGCGCAACCCGGAAAACCAGCCCACGATAAACCGTATTCGGAGACCCACACGGGCTGGTTTGGCTACGGTCCACACCACGGTACCCGTCTTCTACCTCGAGCAACTAACCAAACAATGAACAACCGCCGCCGCCGCTAGCGAGATGGGCACACCTGATCCTCCAGGTCCACACGCCATGGGCGCAGGTAGTCGCGCGCATTAGCAACATCCTCGTAGAGCGCACCGATAACGAGATCAAGAACTTCTGGAGAACACGAACGAGGAAGCAGGCGCTTGAGGAGAGAAGGTCGGCTGCGGCTGCAACAACGACATCAGAGTCGTTGTAGCCCCCTTCGTCCTTGATCCTCCAACAGAAGCGCAGCCATGTCATCCTCGTCCTGCAGGAACGGCGCAGCAGCAGCAAGTACGACGATGGCGCCGTTACTACGGCGTTGCCTCTGAGCAGCCGCTGTCGTCACCATGGGACTACAGAGTGGGCATTCGGTTTTTACCGACGAATCGGTTTGGTTTGTTCGGTTGCTATAAACTTCGGTCTCCAAGAATCAACAACCGATCGGTTTCATGTAGAAACGAAAACCGACGAGTTCGGTGTCGGTTTTGTCGGTTCGGTTTTTCGGTTCCATCGAAATAACCGAGGCAAACACATAGAAGAACAAATCGACAGAAAAGAACAAATCGACAGGGAGAATGGAGAACGGGAGAAGAACAAATCGAGCAGGATCTCCTGATGCCGTATGCTCCGCCGCCGGCAGCCGCGTCGTCCCTCTCGCTCCGATGTCGTCCTGCTCCACTCGCGCTCGTAGGTGCTGCCGTGCTGCTCCTCGTAGTCGCAGCTCGCCCTGCTCGTGGTCGCATAGTCGCGCCCCCGACAGCCCGGCAACCATGCCCTGCTCGTGGTGGCACCACCGCTGGCCGCAGCGCCCTGCTCGCGCTCGCACCGTCGCTGGCCCCCGCGTGGGCGCGCGCTCGTGCCCTGCTCGAGCCCGCGCCGCCACCGGCCCCCGCGTGGCCGCGCCCTGCTCTCGCCCGCTCGACCGCCGGCCGCTGCGGACTGCTCCGCCCTCCGCGCTCGCTAGGGTTAAGGCTTGGGGGCTCAGGCGCACGCCCAGGAGGAGGATGAGGACTGAGGAAGGGGCGGGGGGTAACCGGGTAAGGACGGAGGAGGTGGGCTGAGGAGATGGGGTGGGGGACTTTGTTCATTTCGTAACTGGGCCACCGAGGTGCCGGTTGCCTGTGGGGAGCACCGAAGGCCCGAAGCTGGACGGGAAGCGTCTGTTTTTTTTAGTTCGCTGGCTCTGGCTGACTGTTGATCGGTTGGATTGGGTGTTCGGTTCGGTTTGATGCAGAAACCGAAGCCGAAATCGAACACCGAACTTCACAGAACTGAAAACCGAAACCGAACCGAAAAACCGATAATTCGGTTCGGTGTTTGGTTTTCGGTAAAAATATGCCCAGGGTGAGGACTACAAGAAGATGCTCGATTCCTCCTGATCCAGGCGCATCCATGATCTACACACTTTGGTAGTACGTGTTGTGCTATGTGAATTTTCTCATCCATACGAGGAACGGATTGATGGGACAGAACGAATTCAACCCGTGGAAACCACGGAACCCACGGGTTCCAAACCGCTGGAGAACATCTTCGGTTGGGCTGGGTTTTGCCCAAAGACCGGTTAAACCGGACCATGAACAGGGTTAGCACGTACAACAGGTTTCCTCGGCTCGTCTCTTCGTCGTTGATTTTGCTGAAAACACCCTGTTGTGGCTTGGAGACGGAGGCCGCGTCGTCTCACGAGACGACGGGAGCGGCCCGTGCTCCGAGGCTGAGAAGGCGGCTCCAGCAGCGTTGTACGGCTCGTCTCTTCAACTCGACGATGGCTGGATCTCGTGCGCGCGCACTCTCCTGTCTCTCCTCCTCCGCTGCCTCGACGTCGCCTCTGCACCACCCATCACCATCCTCAACTCCGCGGTGGATCTTGGCGGCGGTGGCGGCGGCGGCGCCACCGGCCGGTACGGTGGGGGAGAAGGCAGCGGCGGCAACCGTGAAGACGTCTTCGAGCTGCGGCTAGGCCTTCGACGCTGCGAGCAAGATTGAGGCGTATCCAAGGAGGAGGCTGAGGCGATTGTCGAGCGGATCTGCAAGAGGCGATTCTTCTGGAGCTTCTATGTTCTGATGAAAGAGCTATCTGCTTTCAGTTAAATGTGTGACCTGTATTCTGAAAGAGCTATCTGAATGTTTATTCTGGTCCTTTGTTTGCAGTAGATCTTCTGGATCGGCCTAGTATGCAGTTTGGGAACTTCAATATACTGCCTATTCAGTGATTGCAGTTATGTTTGGTTCAGAAATTATCTCCTTTGAAAATCACTGTTATACCGCCTATTCAGTCATTGCAGTTATGTTTGAGTTCAGAAATTATCTCCTTTGTAAACCACTGTTATACTGCCTATTCAGTGATTGCAGTTATGTTTGATCCCAGAAAAAAAATCAAAAACTGTTATCTGAATGTACAGGTATCAGCAGGATGGGGTCTGCTTCTGATTCTTTTTTATTGTTTCAGTTCTTGCTTTCATTTATCAATCAAAATGAGGTAGCTTGCAGTGGCATGGTCCTGTGGTATCATGTAAGTTCAGATTGGTCTCCAAGTAGACAGGTTACTATCGTTGGTAGCTTCTGAAGACTGAAATTGTATGATTGCAGTTTTGTTCAATTCAGAAAATAGAAGTTCTGAAAATAGCCCGTATGTGGTTCTTCTTCAGTTAGAAATTATCTAACCGGTAGCTGCTATTGTTCTAGTGGCAAATAGCAACACAGTATACAAAATGGTATTTACAATTGGTCTTGACTATATGCAAAGCATTAAATTGCTTGCAGACAACTCACCGTCTGTGGGTTGTATGACCTGTCTTTTTAACTGTCTGAATGTCAGATTCCAGTCTCTTGAAGACGAGCCCCCGTCTCTTGTACAACCCATATCCAGGGTCGTCTCTAAGAACCTCGAATTAGATGTACAGACAACTAAAAAGACAGGTCATACAACCCATAGATAGAGAGTCATCTGCAAGCTGTTTAATGTTATGCATGCAGTCAAGATCAATCATGAATACGATTTTGTGTACCACTTTGTTGCCAATCTGAACTAAAAATAAGTTGCCCCAAATCAAACTGAAACGCTTCAGGTGATATTCAAGTAGCAATAATGCATTACAGAGATACAACATACTTGTTAGCTGAAATCAATTGCATCAGTGTGTTCTCTACAATGGCAAGTGAAATTTAGCATTCCAATTTGAAATTTATATGTGAAAGTAGCACTATATATACAGCTAGGTGCTGGATTATAATCAGATTGAACCCCATCAAAGATATGAGATGCAGCGCAGCATCAGGCAGTAAAGCATCAGCTAGATGCAGAATCTGAATATAGTAGTATCCAACTATCCATGAACTACTACTATGAGCAGGAGCTGTGTTCAAACCCCAACAGAACGTAGACTCGCAAGGCAAAGCTAGCAAGAATCAGCAGGCGGAGGCAGGGGCAGAGATAGCCTGCGTGGTTTGCAGCAGGCAGGGTTGAGCTCGCCCGTGCGGCTCGCGGTGGCCGGGGTGGACCTCTCCCGTGCGCAGCCCGCGGCAGAGCTCGCCTACGTCGCTCGCAGCCTATGGCGCGGCTCGCGACGGCCAGGGCGGAGGTCATCGGGCGCAGCCTGCAACGCGGCTCGCGGCGGCCGGGGTGGAGGTCGCGGCGCAGCCCACGTCGTGGCGGAGCTCGACCTCGCACGCCAATACTGGATTCCGCATGCGCCCGTGCGCGATCCGCCTCCGTCGTCGACAACTCCTACAGCGCTGCTCGAGCGGGCGGTTGGGCCTCGGAGCACGGGCTCTTGCCGTCGCCTCACGAGACGACGGGGTGATCGTCTCCAAGCCAACAGGTGTGCTTTTTTTTTTTTTTTAATGGCAACATAGAGACGGGGAAGAGACGCCGTTGTAGGTGGCCTAGATATAATAACGGTCGGTCTTACTTTTTTTCCTGTGAGTCTTTATGATACTGGTACAAAAATGATTTTTAGACGTGGTTATTCTTTTACACATGAAACAAAATTTTGTCCAATTTCTTTTGTTTCCTTATATTGTTGCATTTTTGTACCTAATAATCCAACTATCATATTTTCCCCCAATATAAGTAATTTATAAGACGCACCAATTCGGTAGCTAACTTCCCTATCATGTACTCATCTAGAAGCATGGAAATACAACTATATTTCCCATGGTTGTAGCCACGTTGCACTACAGGTAATACAACAACTAGAGTAGAAAATGATAGCCTTTTTGTTGATATGGTCGAAAGTGTGGAGTGAAGCTTGAGTGCATCAACAAAGGCACACGAGTACACATAGGCTACAACTTCACATTGACGATGAACCGTCCATATAGCGGAGGTAGACGGGGATACTCAAATATATCAATGAGCGCTCACACATCATCTATCGGTGACATCACCAATTATGTCCCAAAGGTGGTAGCAGTAAGCACAAATTTATATCAAGCGCCATCATGACAAGGAGTATCGACATCATGGACGGTGCTAGCCTAGAGAAGTGGCGACCTAAAAGATGGCTTGGTCCGAGCATATCCTCATTCTTAGAGATGTGACAAGCGAGCATCGAGGGATCGGTAGACAAATACAGTTCACGCACCTAATGTACTTACCACAATTTACAACCACAAGATAATGTTGGGTTTACTTTTCCTCATGAGTCTTTGATAAGAGGCACTAACATTCTCTCAATTTTGATGTATATAATTGGCTTGAGGAATTGAATTTGGTGGCAATATCAATTCAGCCTTCGAATAGAAATAGGTCCAATAACAAATATATTGTTTGGTTGTAGATAGAATTAGTAGTTGGAATCAAGTGAGGTTATAATGCTACTTCTGGTTTGGATGTCCATGCATTGAATTGTCTGATCTCTTCCATCGGTTGGGCACTCCTCCACCGTCTGAGCTCTCCTCTCCCCGTGCTCTCTTCTTCAGCGAGTTCAACACCACTCGAGCTCACAACCTCTACGATCCCCTCCGCTGTCTCTCTATTTATGTGATTGTCAACCACTAGAGCCGATCAACCTAGGCCAGCAGCACAGAGCTCTTGGCCTCATCGGATCTTGTAAGTGCATCTAGCCCTTTAGTGGGTTTTGGTGAATTGAATGACAACACCATTAAAGGTCTAACAAGCTTGCTAAGTGTTGAACAGGAAATTGAGTTTATTACATACACTTGTGGATTATGAAATGAGAAGTGTATATGGGTTCAACAAGAAAGCAAACTTGATGATATTCTACATTATGTTCATATCAAGGCCAAAGTTGTGTATTGTTGTGTTGGAAGATCATGGAAACAATATAGTTTATGAAAAAGAAAACAATGCAAATGGAGTTAATGAAATGACTTCTATGTTGTGTGATACCATAGTATCATGAGAAAGCAAGCATATTTGGCAAATGGTAAATGAGATATAAGTTGATGATTTTGGATCGGTCTCAATAATGGCTTGCTTTTCATGAACAAGAAGAGTTTGATAGTGAATTAGCCTTGATCAAAGTTGAAGAATGAATCAAGAATGCATAAGTGAGAAAATGCCAAGCCAAGGTTAAATGACAAAGGAAACAACTCATATTGGATATAAGTCAGTCTCTATGTTGGTTTGCTTGTATGAATAAAGATTTAGAAAATCACTTTGCACCAATTTGATCAAGCTAGAAGTATGAAGACATTGAAGACTCAAGTGGTTGAAATAATTATATTCTCTTGATTTTGAGTATAGGTAAGTCGTACTATAAAGGGGGATACAATGCACAAGCTTTAATGTGTAACTAAGTGTTCAAATACCCACAAAAATATCCTCTAAGCATAGCCAAGATAGCAAGCTTTATAATCCAATCTTTTGAGTTGTCTAGGTAGAGCGGCACTGCCGCTCAGATGAGCGGCGTAGCTGCTCGAGCAGCAGTGCCGGGGACTCATGCGGCATTGCCACGACTTAAAGTGACCGTTGGGGCTGATGGGTATTTTATCTCTCCCTCTCCCCCTCCAATGGTCACCTCGACCATTCCCTTCCCAAGTGCGACCAGAGTAGCTCTCTCTCTCTCTTTGTCGCTCACTATTGGAGCACCTCAAGCTTCTCCCTTTGATTCCATTCCAAATCCAAGAGAGTTTGAGCCTCCAAACTGCATTAGAGAGCTCACCAATATGTTCTTCATCTCCTAGAGCACTTGGTTTGTGTTCAAGCCGGTGGATTGTGTTTGCTACTCTTGGAGCTTGCTCCTAGCCGGCTAGAGTGTCATCCGTGGAGCTTACCAATTTGTGTGGCAGTCTCGGGAGGTTTGTAATCATCCCAATCATCTAGTGAAATCACTCCTCATATCAAGAGTTCATTCTCTTGACTTGAGAACGAGGATAAGGTTAAAAGAGACCAAAGCCTTAGTGGCTTCCTCAACAATGTGGACATAGGCCAGCCTTGATGGTGAGCTAAACCATAGGATAAATCGGTGTCTCACTTGTGTTCTTGTGATTTTTATTGTTATATTTGTGTTTGTGGTGATTCTAGGGTTTGGTCCTAATCTACTTGCTCGTGCACTTCCGCCAACATCTAGGTGGTGCAGTAGGCTCTACACTACCCTAGGAACATCAGTAATTTGCTCGATCTAAGTGTCTCTTGAGTGGCAGTGCTACTCATCTGAGCAGCAGTGCCATTCTGGAACTAACAACAAGTTCGAGTTTTGTTTTAAACAAGCCTATTCACCTCCCTCTAGGTGACATCAAGGTCCTTTTAGATCTCCAATGGTGGTGGTCGGCAACAAAGTTCTAGCAAGGATAATTGGTGACCAAGCTCCAATGGTGGCGTGGGTTAGTGGACTCGGACACTCCGTGAAGAAGAGCAAGCTAATTTGGCTCAATAAGAGGGGTGAGGCTTGGTTTTTGTGAAGGGATGTTTTAGGTGTGGTTGGAATCTATGGTTTGGTTCCCAAATCCAATTCCCAATTCTATAGACATCCAAACAATATAATTCATATGTTCTAGTCCCAATTCTCAATTCCTTGCTCTAATATAGACACCAATGGGGTTATAGATGAAACAAAAATTTCCCGAGTTTCTTTTATTTCACCATATTTTGCAATTTTGCAGCTAATAATCCAAATCATGTTTTTCCTATAAGTTATTTATAAAGCACACTAGTTAGGTAGCTAGCTTATCTACCATGCACTCATCTAGGAGCATGAAAATACTACTAAACGATCAGAAATTTTGTTACTTGGAGATGAGTGAGATGCTAGATCATCGAAAACCATTATAGATTCAAATAACCCTAGTCCCCATGAATTCTAAACACATATTTTTGCACAAAGGGCCCCTTTCTTCCCACCTCACCTCATCACATTGATCATCTTTGAAAGCATAATAGAGTGAGTCTAATGCATGGGATAGATTGCATTGAGCCTATGGGCTCAGATACATATGGCAATACCATATTACAATCTTAATTACCAAATATACTCTGACACCCCATAGCCGTAGTGGAAACATCATAAATGGTTAGACCATCGGACTAGAGAACTAGCCAAAGACATATATTCCTTGTAGTTGTAGTGATGTCGCATTACAAATGCTACGAGTAGATTAGAGACCAACAAGTAGCACATACAGACTTTTTGTTGCAAAAGTAGAAGAGGATGAGGTGGACATGGTCAAAGCCATGGTGGGAGGCACGGTTCTTAAGCATCAACAATAGGCACACTATTACAATGCCCTAGAGTCCATATAGCTCAGATACACTCTGTATGCTTAGTGAACCGCACATTCCCACTAACCTACTTATGCTTTCATCCTTGCTTCATTTAGAAGGTTTAAGTCAGGTTGGTGGTATGAACTCTAGAAGCGCCTTATATGTTGCTCTAACCCACCTTTAACAATCAAGGTGGGACTAAACCCCCACAAAATCTCACATCAACACACACATGGGCCACCATGGGCCCAAATTTAAACTGAGTCAGATATCACATGAGTGCTTACACATCATACATCGATGACATCAACAACAATGTCCAACAAAGGGACTTGTTTCTTTGCAACATTTAACCACTCCACCCTACCCCGTAAAGAAACTTCCACAACCACAAATGTGTATGTTTATCAAAGCATTCTAATCAACACTTTGCCTCTTTCACCTTATTACTATGCTTTAAACCACCAAGGCACTAGCACTAACTCTATCGAGGAGTCAAGCTACCTAAATTTATAGATTTTAATCTATAGTAGCTATATATCTGGAATGAGTCGAGTACCTTGGGCGTGGTGCATTCACACATAGGGATGAAAATGGATCAGATTCACATGAAATTGGATCCGTATATCGCTTTTTACCTCATTTTAATTCGATTCCAAATATGGATACAAATATTTTTGAATACAAATACAACATGTATGTCTTCGATCTGAATTTCTATTAGGATATTTACTTAATTCAACTCAAAGTGCATATTATTAAATTCAACATACATGAATAGAATTTTACTACTAAGTTCAACCAAAGTGAAATAAAATCAAAGTATACTTCAAGTGAACTAAATTATAGGTCAAGTGAACTAAAAAAAGTCTCTAATATCGAAGTGAACTAATTATAACAAATAATCTTTAATAAAATGGTAGGCAACAAGTAGCCATTTTGCTTTATCAATATTTTTGTAGTTACACAAGTAGAGATTGAAGTATGTGGATATAGGATAGCTCATCAAAATAATATAGTTATCAATCATTATTTATATAGTATTTATCATAAAATTATAAAATCATATAAAATAATTTACATCAATAAATACATAAATTAAAGTATTAAAATAATTTACAACAACAAATATATTAGGTTTAAACTAAATTAGAAAAATAGTAAAATGAATTTAATCTTTATGTATCATTAATAATATTAAATCAATAGTAAAAGTTATTTATCATTAGTAATATTAAAATTAAATAATTAGTCACTAGTTATGGAGAGAAAACTTTTAAATAGATTCATTATACCTCGTTCGTCGCGGATACAAATAAATGATGGATATTCTATATTTTTGTCAAATACAAATCTGGAATTGGATAGGAAAAAATACTAAAAAAATGAATCCAGATACGCACATTTAATATCCACGTTAGAAATGGCTACGAATATAGATATCCTTGTATCCAAACATGATTGATTATATGATGTATTATTATAATCAAAACTCTTGATTACCATAACCCCATAGTCTAGGTGAGACTAAGTTATTAGGGATTATGGTTGTTGAATGTTCAACTTACCCCCAACTGATTGTCCAACTTGCTAAACTATAAAAATAAAAATATTTAACCAACCATAACCAATCACCATAATCTATTGATTCAAACACTCTAATTGTTATTTGTCAAAAAACACTCTAAATATTATAATCCATAATTCTGATTATAATAATCCTATGCATAATCCAAATTATAAGAATGGAGTTGTGATACAAACAGAGATCTTAAGTTTTAGCGGATATGAGTGTGTCGGATAATTCAGATATCCATTTTCATTTTCCATCCATAATCACACAAGGACTCGGCTATGCTCCCAACAACCTTGTCTGATGTGTGTGCACATGGTACCATATTGTTTGCTCCCCTATCTTTATATTACCGATACTAACTCTCTTTCTTGGTTTAAAACTATTTTTATGTAGAGTTCCTATGCTTCCTATGGACACGCTGAATTGCACAATTTGGTGAACATCTAATGTTGCAATTAGGAAAAAACGATATACCAAATGACATATGCTTACAAACACCTGCAGTAAATTCAGTGTCACCGATTATTGTTAAAGGAACTATCATTGTATGGTGCACATTTATTTAAGATATTTTGCCAATACGAAAATTCATTACAAAAAAATGCTGACATATATGCTTACAAACATCAAAATATATATCAAACATCATCCTAGGGCATATTAGACATTTTCCATAGAAACATTGCATTCTCGGAGTTGAAGTTAGATTACATGTCAAACAGGGTTCACCGACTCCAACAATTTCAAAGTAAAGCTGCCCCACGGTAGAGTTGATAGAGCAGAATAGTCCTAAATAGGTTCATATATATATCTAGAGAGAGTCAAGCACCTTGGATGTGGTGCTATCACACAAGGACTTGATTGTGCTCCCAACAGCCTTGTGTGATGTGTGTGCACATTGTACCATATTTTTTGCTCTATCTTTTCACAAAAAAATAATATTTTTTGCTCTATCTTTATATTACCAATACTAACTCTTTTTTTGGTTTAAAATTATTTTTATGTAGAGTTCCCATGCAACATGAGTTAGGTAAAAACATAGGAATTTAAACAGGCCTGTCATTCTCATCAACTGTTCGCCATTCATTTCAATCCCCATCAAATATGTTAAGTTGTTTGATATCATCAGCTCCTTAATTCAAATATGATAAAGTTTGAGTAATTAGACCTATTCTGTGGTAATGAGTCATTAAGTTTCAGATGGCTATTAATGACAATGTTGTCGCGTCTACAACTCTACATACGTCCATGTCATCATTAGTTGTAGTTCCGTATCATCTTTATCGTCCTTTACCCTACCAACTCTTTTTAATTTTAAAAACAATGTTCTTGTACACGAGTTCCCCCGCAGTGCTAGTTACCGTTTTTTTTACTCGAACATGCAAGTTCCAGTCAAAAGATTTATCTATTTAAACGGGCCTATCATTTTCATTAAGGCCTCGTTCGTTTGGGGTGGATCGAGGGCAGGAATTAATCCGGCTGATCACTGCTACTATAAATAGACCTGTTATTCTAGCTGGAACTATTCCAGCCACCCATTCCGATGTAAACGAACGGGCCCTAACTGTTTGCCATATATATCCATTTCGAGTCCCATCAATATAACAAGTTGTTTGACGGCACTAGCAGCTCTCTTCTGGGCTGTTCCGAGGTTACAATACAGACAAACCCCACGCAATAAATCATGACATCATTATCTATATATGGTCAATATAAGAAGGCGGGGCTTATATATATTGGGATAGCTATGAAGCAAAGGATGAGCAACTAGTTAGACCACACGTCATCAAATGCAAGTTCATTCCTGACTCTATCCAGAAATTTGAAATTCGTATATAGGATAAACTAAACGTGTATTTACTAAAACTTAAAATCTCCTATATATGTGATGTGTGATCCATTTATTTTCTCATAATATTAGAAAGTTCCAGTACCATTATTCATATAAAATGAAATAGTACTAACAACAAAGCTACTAATCTCAAGCAGGCGTTTTAATTTGGCTCACCGTACCATCCATAGGGGCAGCGCCGGCGCCTGGCTGGTGACGATTAGCCAGAGCCAGCCGTAGCCGAGGAAGTTCTGCGCGGCGCCGATGACGAGCAGCACCCACGCAGGCTGCCCAGCGCGGCCAGCTGCCGCTGGTCGTAGCCGAGGCTTGCCTTCAGCACCGGCGAGATGGCGCCGAAGATGTAGGTGGTGCCGGCCATGGACTGCACCCACATGGCGGCCACGAACACCAGCCATCGGTTGGTGGTGAACGCCGTCAGCCCCTCCGCGAGCTTCCCCATCGGAACAACGCAACGTAACTATGGGCTTTATTTGGTGGTGGTGGTGGTGATATGATACAAAGACACAAAGAGCTTTAATTTATATCATAATGATGAGACTAGAAACACTTTTGGAGAAGGCTTTATTCCTCCCATTGCAAGAGAAGAAGATAAACCATATGGTTGGGTTGGGCCAATGCTGAATCAACTAGGGAGTAGATTAATAGAAACTAGATAGAGTTTGGATGGTGGCTGGTGTGGAAGAAAAGTACTGAAGCAACAACTCAAGCGGGACTTGTTAGCAAACGCTTAGTCGATTGACACGGCACTTTATAAATTGACTGTTTTTTGCGTACAGTAAATGACTACCAGTAGTTTTCTAAACGAAAAAAGTCTACTTCACCCCTCAATTATGGGGATATGCTACTTAACCCCAAACTATGAAACGGTCTATTCTACTCCCTAAACTTTCTAAAACCGGTTAAATTACCCCTAGGCGGTTTTGAACGGCAGTATTTGCTACAGTAACAGCGGATTTGCTACATGAGTAGATCTACACAGCGAACATATAATATGGTATGCTTTAGTACAAAGTTTTTGCTGTAGATTTTGATCTATTTTTTCTGTAATTAAAATTTACAGCAAAAACTTTGTACTAAAACATACCATATTATATGTTCACTGTGTAGATCTACTCATGTGGAGTCTAACAAAATTGAATTTTCTATTTTATGATTTTTTTTTGTGATTTACTATGATTTTTCAAAGATTCAGCCGAAATAAACAAAAAAGAAAAGACAAAACCGCTGATACTATAGCAACCCGATGTTACTGTAGCAAATACTGTCGTTTAAAACTGCCTGGGGGGTAATTTGACCAGTTTTGAAAAATTCAGAGGATAGAATAGACCGTTTCATAGTTTGGGGGTCGAGTAGTCCACCCCCATAGCTAGGGGGTGAAGTAGACTTTTTTTTCTTTTATAAACTGCTAGTTCGTTTTCTTTTTCTCTCTTATATATGTCGAAATGATCTCCGATATACATGTTATAACAATACTTCTATAAAAATTTTTTTAGTGAAAAATAGCTAAAAATGTTCTGATTGAACAAGCACCAGGGTTATGTATGTAAGTTTGTGTTATGTAAAGATTGATTTCTATCATTTCAGTGTGTCAACTATCTATGCATGCATGTTAGTATTGGTCAAATTTTTGGAGATAAACGATATGACGGCAAGCAATCGCACACTCTCTATTTAATTAAGAACGGGTCAGAAGTATGTAGATCATCGGTCTAGGTTTGCGTTGCGTGCACTTAAACTGTTCAGATTATTATGACCATCTGAAAATTAAACTGCAACTAAGTCATGCGGGCCAGGATGAAGACACTAATAACCAACCACTTGCTGGTAACGACTTGACATCCTGACACACTCACACACATAATCACATATTCTTTTTTTTTTGCGAGCACATAATCACATATTCACACGACTGTAGTTTCGGTGCACATGAAACAGGGGCAGGAAATAAACATATATAAGTAGAACTGTCTCATGGCAAGATATAATAAGAGTAATATATTATTGGATGTTTGTTACGGTGGAAATTAATAAAAATCAGTCATGAATGAAAGGAATTGATCCAGCATGTTGTTAACACCAAATGTGTATATATTATCTTCTCTAGTCTCGGCCTGTGTCAATGTGTATTGGTATACAAATATACTATATATCACGAGTGGACTGAAGACTCTTGTTCTTTTGCTTTTGCCTTTTTCTTGTGGCCCCGTGTTTAGCCGGAACATGGCTCATCATATACATTAGAAGTAGATGAACAAGTTGACAAACTATGATACAACTGATGACTGGCTAGTGCATGTTCAGCATATGCATAGTTTCCTGCCCCTCTCTAGGTTCATCGCACTAGAATGTCTACGTCGTCCCATCATCACTTGAACCCTACGTCTCTATGGAGAAGGCTGTGAGCAGCCATCAAAAGGTCAAGATCAATCCCAGTCTCTTTCAAACCATTTTTCTCAATTCCACTAAGGAGTTCTTTTTCCTTGAGGACTCAAGATCGCAACCCTCACAAACTATTTCGCAACACTCCACAAGCTCAAGTGATCGCTGTTGATGCCTAGCCTTCTAGGAGGCTTCATCTCCAGAGTAACAAATGCTTCAAGGGTTAGTTGATGCATCTACAAAGTGCTCAAGGCTTAAGATTGCTCACTAGTGCCATCATAAGTTGACGCACAAACTATCAACCCAATCCAAAGGATCGCACTCAATTACTGCAAAAAGGGAGGATAGGGGAGAGATCTCTAGGCTCTCCAAATGTTAGAGAAAACGAATGGCGCAAACAACTAACAAAAGAGGGAGAGGAGGTATATAAATACTCATCTTTTGAAACTAGCCATTTGGAAGAGTTTTGCCAAAAACCGACCTAGCCGATTTCCTCTAAATAGCGCCATTACAGAGATTTGAAACTAGTCTCTGGCTCCATACTGCTCAAGACCTACCATCAAAGGATAGGGCCCACAAGCAGCTTAAGTCCAAGTTAGAGATCACTCTTGGCAAAATCAGCCTAACTGGCCTAGCCGATTTCCCTAAATAAAAAACATATTCTCAAAAGCCAAGCTAGGGTTTCTCACAAGATTTTTTTAGCAGTTTTAGATTGTGTATGACATACCTATACTCAAGATCAAAGATTTACATAAAACTCGTACACTGGGCTTCTATGTGTTCAACCAATATGGTCACTTGATCATTTTCTATTTGAGGACTTTGAGCATTGCATGTATGCTAGCACATCTCCCTTGAGCTAGGGACATAGGATCTTTCACACCATGTGATCGATCAACACCCTACTTTTCCTCCATAAGTTATAATAACATATGACTAAACAGAGATTGATACTCCACGTCTCATGCCTTTATTTGTTTCTCAGATTACGACAAGTGTACTTTCTTATTTAACCTAGTCAGGGTACCTCGATCGCCAAACTATTATTTGCCCTTCCCCTTCATGTACTCCCTCAAAACCATTTCCTTGTTTAAATATTCACCTTATCTAGCTATTTTGAAGTCTACCTCATATCAACAATAATCATTCACTTGAAATCCATTTATTCACTTGATTCATCATGCCATAGATTTCTACTTGAATATTCATTGATGCATAACCACTTGACCAATATGAAATCCCAATATTAATATTCCTCAATTTATAAACAAGTTCATCATGTGAGACAAACTCATATGCATATATTCATGCCTCTTTTATCATTTATCATTTTGCTTGTCATTTCTTCATTGCATTAGTCACCTTTGGATTTAATTCATGTTTGTATGTCATTTGCTTCATATAAAGCTCATAGGAATAAATTATTTGGGACTAAGCACCTGCACATAATCCTATCAAGACATGTAAATCCATTAATCATGTTGTCATCCAATCCAACAAAATCCACTTAGAGTCTAGATGCACTTTTACATACATGCTAACATCCCCTATAGTTGTAGCGTGTACTCAGAGCAGAGCGAAAATAAACCTGCATGCTTAAGTAGATGATATCCCTTTTGTTGTTGAGGTAGTCGAGAACGATGCATTGTCGACATCGTTGTGGAGGGAAGAGAGGTATAGACCCAAGACACCAATATGAGCACATGCATGTATTGGTAATTTAATTTAAGCAATCTATGTTTTAGAAAACAATACTACTACTCATATAATTTTATGATATAACAAATTTAACACATTGAGTGCCTTGATGCAAGCTAAAACGACTGTTTTATCATTATAATTAAAAACTAAGAGGGCGGACTATTACCTATAATCATTTTTAATAAAATGAAAATTCTAAATAAAGGATACAATAAAAAATTAGCTTAACATGTGGATAAAAAATTACAACAATGATAAAAAGTTAAAAGATAAACTATAGATTCAACTTACATGTAGATAGAAAAAATAAAAGGGATGCAACAAGGGCTTTTATAACTTAAGCCTAGGTTTCAACTAAATACATATATATCATGCTCGAGAAAAGAAGATAAATTCTTAAAATTCTAACTAGAGGTCCCTAATGGAGTCTCCATATTAATTTTCATGAGACTCACTAAAAAAGATAAATCCTATAAACTCTGAAGAAAAAACATCTAGCCATCAATTTGGTGGACTAATGACCACCTTTGTGATTTATATGTAAAACAACATAAAATAATCTAGATATATGTTGACGGTAGTAATTGTTCATCATAAACTGTCAACATAACTTGAATAAATGCTTGAAATGGATCACCAATAGAAATTTAGGGGTTTAAACTGATAATTTTCATGAGTTTTGGTGAATCTGTATTTTCAGCAAGGTTATTCCAGAAAACCGGGAAGAGGGATCAAAACGTAAAAAAGAACTAAACTTAACCGCGACGAAAACTACTCTAGAAGACTCCAGAGGACTCCAGAAGGCAACCCCCAAGGTAGACCCCAAGAGGTTGCCAGGTGGGCTGGCCGGCCCCACCATGGTGCCTCCTGACCTGCCAGGTGGGCCCCTGCCTGCCTCCATCGCCTCCTAGGATTACATCTACGCCGTCCTTCAAGTCGGTTTGATTCAAGGGCTCACGTTGCACCCCATGAGCTATATAAACAGACCTAACCCTCCTGAGGCATCAAGTCATCCAGAGCTAGAAACCCTAATCTTCTCAGAGCTCCTCTAGTTTCTAGGGCATTAGCTAGTTAGGCTAGATCTAGAGGGAGGCAAGCAGTTCTTCGGTTGGATTCCCGACATCGTCTAGAGCATGGTTTGGTATAATTCTTATACTCCTCTCTCATTGTATCTTCATTATTTTTATATGCTTTATTACAATTGTCAAGACATTATAGTATTCATCTTATCTATGTTCTTGATTTTAATGTTCATCGTCTACTTTGATTATATGCTTAGTATAGTTAGTTTATCATTGTATTTATGCATAAGTTCATATAGCATTCACCCTATTAAGGATCCAAGGGTGGGTGGTAGAGATTATGCAAGCGTGGTGCTTATATGATATTTACCTATGAATACACTCTATATTTCGGATCATGTGGTAGATCGCATGTGTGACACTACCATTGAGTCCTTTGTAGTATACTCCCCGAATATAGGTCATAGAAGTAGGGCTTGGTTGCAAAGGAAGGGAAATCTCTGTTCTCGAACTTCTCGAAGTAAGGCCCCTTATATGTAGATTCAATGATGATCTTAGCAGTGACTACTAAGTGTAATTGCACTAATCAACGTATGCTTTGAGTTGTAATTAAAAATGACTTAGAAATTATTCCTCTAATATTCTAACCTGACCAAGCTAATGCTATAGATAGGAGTGCTCTGAGTGATTTACTTATTATAATGCTTGATCAATGCTTATCATATATATCTTATCTCGTGACTTACCCCTGTTACGAGTAGAGTGATTGGTTATGGTTTATTTCTCTATCAATATTATAAGTTATCAATACATGTCCAACGCTATACCTTTCCTGTGATAAAATATAAATACAATACCTGGAATACTCTCGGGTAAAGTGCTATAATGGTATAATTATCTGTCCACTTGCAGAATCCTTTTCATTCATATTCTATATCTTTCTAGTCACATAAAAATGATAAACATCTGCTTAGTATTATTCTAGTAGTGATACTAGGTAGTACCAATAAATATTTCTAGCACCATCACTGGAGATGACAACCTAGTTCAAGTAATGTTAGAGGTGTAGGTAATTAATGGGTAGCTACTAAAACAAGTGAGGATTTAATAAATACCAACAATATATATTCAAGTTACCCACATGTGCCATTAAGAATTTGATATAAAGTAAACCTAAATTTGCACCTAATTATCTATATGGTATTATGACAAATAATCTACCTATCCCTTAAATTTACATTTAAATTGTCAATTCTATTATTATTACTAAGCAACTAAAACATCCTCTCAAATATATATCTAAATTATTAGCACCTTCTATAAAAAAATATTTACATAACCATAAAACGTATATATGTCTGTATCACATTATTATATTAAAATTTAATTAATTAAATGTACATGTTGTGCAATCTTGTAGATCGTGTACATACGTATGCATGATATATATATATATATATATATATATATATATATATATATATATATATATATATATATATATATATATATATATATATATATATATATATAGAACTATTACCCTACAGCTGGCTATAAAATAACTTATTCTGTAGCCACTTTGATTTACGATAATTGCTATACTAATTTACGAGATTATAGTAACTCTTTACTATGTGATTTACTATAACATTATGGTAAATACCCCCATGTGTTATAGTAATTCAACTATCGTAAATATATACTGACATTGTCGTAAATTAGTATATAAAATTATCGTAAATGAAGGTGGCTACAGAATAACTTATTCTGTAGCTAGCTAGAGAGTATACTCTCCCTATATATATATATATATATATATATATATATATATATATATATATATATATATATATATATATATATATATAACTAACAAATTATTTAATATTACATTAAGTAACCATAGTTTAAACTAAGTTTTCAACTAGCTACATATTGAAAATGTGCAAAACTGCATGCAAAGGAGAAAGAGAAACTATGAATACGGATGAAAAGCATTTGAACGATAATTGTAATTAAGTTCATCTTAACTAGATAGCTAGAGACTAAAAATTGTTTATTATGCTTATTATGTTAGGAAATGAACACAGATAAAAACATTTAATTGTTCCCTCAAAAAGATAAAAACATAAAATTTAAGATAATTATTTTTTTCTTAGTCAGAGATAGTAAATAGAAACTAATAATGCTTATGTCTTTACGAATTCTAGCTCATGCAAGAATACAGATTGATGGAATAGTATACTCTAATGTTCCGACTTACCTATACCTAATAATAAAGAGACAAAATTTCTCTCCACCTATTTTTTGGTCCAGGCCACCTTAACTAACTTTGTGAATGTGAAAACCACATATAGTCCTTCTCTTTATATAACTAGGAATTCTAATCCAATTAGATTTATCTGATTTTGGGTGAATAGGAATCTTAATCCAAATAGAAATAATAATATGAACAACTAAGAAACTTAATCCAATTATGTTGTCCGTGTAACCGGAATAAAAATCTTAATCCAAATTTAAAAATATAAGAATAGAAATCTAATAAAGTGCAAAGAAGGGTAGAATTTCTTTGTTTAGTTTCTTTTCTGTTCTTTTTTTTTACTTTTTTCTAGTTTGTTCATTTTAACTTGCTTCGAATTAGCTCGACTTTGATTTTGTTTTCATTGTTTTCTCCACCTAGTTTTTTTTTCTTGTTTTAACATATATAATAAGAGTAAAAACAAACAATAAATTAAAGTTCACATCTATTTTAATCTTTGACACATTAAGAAACAGAGATTTTTACCACTAAGTTAGTTTAATTTTTGACTCAAACTCTTGACCCGTGCTACAACTCACTATGTATTGGATCCCGTTGCAACGCTCGAGCATGTTTGCTAGTTACGCTAAAGTTTGATTGACTAGCCTGGCATTTATACTAGTAGGATAGGATTTCAACAACGATAATGATTCTTATTGGGTGTCTGTCCCGTGTCGGACACATTAGCTGGGCTTGCCATCGGCCCACATACAGAGTTTCCCAATGAATAAAATAAAGTGACATCATTCCTCATTCCGTATCGCTGTTGCGAGCTCCTCCACCGCACATCGCTTCTTCTCCGTCGTTGTGGCCATGACCCGTCTCTTCCCACTCCATGGCGGCCATGGCGGCTCAAGCAAGCCTCCTCCCCCTCCTTTCCATGGATCTAGCCACCCCTTCTTCATGTGCATCTTTCTTCAAGTCTGGCAGCCTCCATGGCGCCCCCTCCTCCCACTCCATAGTGGCAGCGGCTCCGACGAGGTAGGTCGTTTCTCCTCTGGATTTGAACCCTCCTCCTCCTCTCGATCTGAGTCCTCCTCGTCTAGATCTGAGGGACGCGGTGGTGTCTAGCGTTCTAGCGTGCTCGAAGGTGATGGGCCAGGGGCTAGAGCAGCCTGCACCTTGAACCCATCCCCTTATTGTTTTGTAAGTTTTTTTGCTGTTTCTCCGTGTTAAAATGGGTTTTTTGGGATGTTGCAACAACTGATTGTCAAATATTGCAATAGGGTGATTCATGTGTTGCAGAAAGGGAGTTTTAATGGTGGGATTGATGTAGTATGGGGATTTTAATTGTTAAAATTACTTTTTTCAAATGTTGCAGCACTGAAAGGTGATTATTGATTATTGAGTTGTTTCCATTTTTCCATGTTTCATTGTTGGTTTTTCAATGTTGCAGTACATACTTTTCGAATGTTACAATACACAATTTTTGATGCTGCAATACATATTTTTTGATGCTGCACTACATAGTTTTGTGATGTTGTAGTATTTATATCCCGATGTTGCACTACACAGTTCACATATTTTTTTATGATGTTGCACTTGAAGTGTTTTGCACTTTTGGGACAGGGGAGCAGTGGGGAATGTGGCGTGGTGGGGGAACAGGGTGCATTAGGAAACGGGGACACGGATGCAGTGGGGGGAATGGAGGACAGGGGCACAATGGATTCCATTCCATTATGTTCTGATCCAATTCTATGGGAGGCGGGTGGTTTAGGAAGGAGAGCGGTGTCTGGACGCAGTGCTCATGCCGGATGTCCGGGCACTAGGATGACCGTTTCTATAAACGGTTTCGTAGTTCACATACACAACGCCTAGTTGTGTTATGGACACGCCATCGGCTCATGTTCATCTAGAAAGACTCAGAAAATTTTGCTCTAAAAACAAAACAAATTGTTCTTGACATGTGCGTGGACCGTGGATATGTTCAGATATTCCGATAATCAGATGGCTAATGGACCCTCCAAAATGTCAAAGAAAATCACGTGATCATTGTGCAGATTATGATACACTATCACATGGTTCTTTCGCTGCATAAATAAGGGTAAAGCGCCGAGAGTGATGAGAAGGCATCTAGATCCAGTCTAGTTGTTCCCTCAACTTCTTCGCCCTTTCGACACACCCAATGTTAGCACTATCTTCTTCTAGTTGACCCTTTTTCTGATTATGTAAAGCCATCATAGCGAGCTTTATTTATTGGTTCAGATAAGGCAATGTTACATCGGACTCCTACAAAACTCGGTGATGTTCATCCCACATAGACAGATCATGAATAGCCTCACTAAACGAAGTAGTCAAAGATTATCCTCCCTTAGCAGTGAACACAAACTATATAACTTACTTTTGATAGTCCTTAATGTCAACTATAGACCATCAACTAATACCTGATTTGATATAAAAACTTATAAAGCATAGTTGTAGGGTTTGATTCTAACGAGTTCCACGAGTGTTGGCGTTCTCACTTGTTTTATAGGATATTCAATATTTCACCATATAAAAGTATCTCAAGTGATGAAACAGAGTGCACCATTGTGAAGAGCTCGTCGAGACAATCAAAACAGACATAGCACTTGCTATATTTGAAGTTCCAGAGAGAAAGATATCACATCTTTGGTGGAAAACAACTTGGGAAGTCTCTAGAACATCCTAGAACTATCACCACCATAAGTTTCAGGGACTAAACTGACAGAATTACATAGCTCTGTGAAATACATTTCAGGGATTAAAACAGGATCTGGGACGAGGAGAAACCTATCACAATACGATTAATTACGCAAATGGACCGAACCTTGGCACAGGAAGGACGTGGAAGACACTAGAAGACACCAGAACAAAGCAGGATGCGAGATGCCGCCAGGGGGGCCGGCTAGCCCCACCCCTAGGCTGGTTGACCAATTAGAGATACCAATCATGTTCTCTTTCACGCAACACAATCCAATTAAACTCTACTATGCATCTCCACCATCGATCAATGTCAGTTTGATCCGAGGGCCGTGGTTCATCCGTCCAAACTATATAACCAGACCCCAGACCCCCTCCATATTCAATCTATCATAATCATAGCAAGAGGTGTCCCTCGAAAGGATAACCTTAGATCTCCACCAAACCTAGGGCATAGCTAGATAGAATAGAATTAGAGGAGGCAAGCTTCGCTTGGATTTCGGATCGTGTCACGAGAAGGCTCGGTAAAGCCTTGTACTTCTCTCTTGTATCAACATTATTGATCTATTTGTTCTATTTATTCATCTAGTTCATCTAGTTCATTGTCTGGTTCATCGTGTTCTTAATCTAGTTCTTATTATTCTTCTAGTTCTTATTCTAGTTGATCATATTGTTTTACTTGATATGACTTTATTCTTAATCGATTATATATTCTTGGTTATAATGATCATTGTCTTCTTTGATTATATATCTAGCATAGTTAGATTATATTTATATTCAAGCACATGTTCGTATAGCGCTCATTCTTGTGATCAGAGGGTGAGTGGTCGACATTGTCTAAGTGTGGTGCTTATACGTTGTTTACCTACAGATGCACCCTATATTCTGGGACATCAAGTGGTAGATCGTGGGTGTGATATTCCTATTGAGTCCTCTGTAGTTCACTCCCCAAATATAGGCCTAGCAAGACTTGGTTTCAAGGCTAGATTACGCTATGTTCTTAATCCGCCTTAGAAATGTCTCTTGTGTGAAGATATAATATAATTAATCCAATGACTGCTAGATGTAATTGCACTAATCAATGTATACTATGACTTATAATTAGAATAACTAGGAATTAGTCTCTAATCTCTTGTTCTAATCAACACTAATGCTATAGGTTGGGAATGCTCTTGGACCTTTATAGGATGATCTTGAACTATTTATCTTATTATCTTTATCATATGATTGAAACCCTATTCTGAGTAAAGATAGTGATCTAGTTACTCTCTTATCACATGTGAGTGTAAAAGTTATAGCCTATACCCTTTATATTTCATGTCTATTCCTAGTGGTAAAGTATAAATAACGATACCTGGAACATTTCTGGGTGAAATGCTACAACGGGTGTATTTTTATCTGTGCGCTTGCGGATAGTCTTTATTCTATATTTTATGTAAGTGTCATGATCATAAGTACAACCACATCTCTAGTGTCATGTTAGGGATGACAACTTAACTTAAGCGATGCTAAGAGATGCCAACAAGCATTTCTGGCGCCGTTGCCGGGGAATGGAATGAAATATGGTAGCTAGAATTTCATATCTAGGAATAACTTTTACACTGTGATAATTGAGATACACTATTGATCCCTTTTCTCAAACAGGCTTATCCTAGCTTTGTCTACTTTTGTATCTTATGTAGGGGTAATGCATGCGTGATCTTCCAGACAACTTTGTTGACAATCCAAAAGCTTTACTCTGGAAGACTAGATCCAAACTCAAGAAGGTTTCACCCTCTGTGTCGGAAGATACTCAAGTAAGAAGTTTAACACTAGTGTTTGAAGTCATGGCAGGCAAGACCCTTCATGAATTTTTTGCTCCAACCACTACCAACATCCGGACTGGACCAACAGTCAATGTGGGGGAGGATGGATTCGAGCTCAAGCTAGCTTTGATCAACATGGTGCAAGCCAATCAGTTTAGTGGGAAGGCACATGAAGACGCAAGTGCTCATCTCCAACACTTTCTGGAGATTTGTAGTACTTTCACCATCAAATGAGTTTCCAAGGATGCCATATTAATCCATATGTTTTCATTTTCACTCTTGGTAAAGGCGAAGCAATGGTTCTACGCTAATAAGGATAAAGACACTACATGGGAAATCTGCTCCACTGCTTTCTTAGCAAAGTTCTTTCCAGTAGACAAGACCAACACTCTATGTGCTAAGATCTCAAGCTTTCAGCAGCAGTATGATAAATCTGTCCCTGAGGCATGGGAACGCTTTCAAGATTACATATCAGAATGTCATCATCATGGGATGGAGAATTGGCTACTCATGCAAACTTTCTACCATGGGCTCACTACTAGTACCCGTGAGAACATGGATGCAGCTGCTGGAGGATCGTTCTTGTCACTTACTATTTGTGATGCAACTGCTCTTGTGGAGAAGATGGCTTCCAACCAAGGATGGAATGAAGAACGCACTCAACCACGCAAGAGAGGAGGAATGCATCAACTCAAGGAGGTAGACATGTTATCTACTAAGATGGACCTGCTCATGAAGAAGCTTGATGAACGAGACAATGAGAAGAAAGAAGTCTAGCTCATTCATGATTCCCGCATAACCTGTGACGAGTGTGGATGCACTGGCCATTCAGGGAGTAACTACCCTAAAATTCTAGAGGATGTGAACTACATCAACAACAATAGCAATTATCATCCTCAATAGAATCAAGGATGGAGTCAGCAATAAAGGCCCAATTACTCAGGTAACTACCAAGGTAATAACTTCAACCAACCACCATTGAGAGAAATGATTACTAATCAAAATAAAGTTACTGAAAACATGTCCAGGAAGTTAGTTTCCTATGATAAAATTCTAGAAACCATTAATAATAGAATGGATAGCTTTACTTCTGCAATAAAGAATCAACATAGCTTTAATAAGATGATAGAATCACAAATATCTCAGCTAGCAGCTTTAGTTCCTGTGACCGAAAAAGGTAAGATTCCGAGAAAGCCGGAAGATTTAGAAATTACGAATCTTGTAGACATTTACAATGCAGAACACTACTTCACCGCGCCATCAAGAGCATGGGAGGATGACTCCCTACCAAAGAAGAAAGGTGATCCAGGGAGACCTATCATCCCTATCGCCATTGGAGCTCACACTTTTGAAGAAGCTATCTGTGACCTTAGAGCGAGTGTCAACATCATGCCAAGGGTAATTTATGAGAAAATTCATGGTGAACCTTTGTTATACACAACCATATGTTTGCAGCTTGCAGATCAGACACTGTGTTACCCTAAAAAATTCTTGAAGATGTATACGTATGAGTTGGACACTCAGGTGTACCAGTAGACTTTATGGTTGTAGAAACAGGAGGAGATGAGAGAGCATCCATCATTTTGGGACGACCATTCTTGAGCACAACCAAAGCCATCATCTACGTGGATAGTGCCAAGAGCTGTTTCACAATCAATGATAGGAAGGAGAGGTTCAGTTTCAAGAGGTGTACACTCAAGGCTCCTGTCCATCCCCAGACACCGTACATCTATGCAGAACCAACTGTGGCTCCAAAGAAGAAGAAGAACAACAAGAGGAGGAACAAGGCTAAACAACAAATGAGAAGACCCAGTGTCGATGGTCAACACTGTTGAGATAGAGTATGACCACCTTCTGCCATCACCATATCTCACCAAGAAGGATGATCCTGGAGTACCAACCATAGATTGCAAGATCGAGGAAAGTACCTTTTACATGACGTTCTACAACATCGGCTCAAGCGTCAACATAATGTCTATGGTAATATATAAATATTTGTATGGTAATAGACCTTTATACCAGACATATGTGCGATTGTAGCTGGCAGATCAATCATTCTGATTTCCTGAGGGAATAGCAATAGACATCATGGTCAACATCCAAGATCACTATGTTCCAACCAACTTCATGATTCTAGACATGGGAGATGAAGATGACGTCCACCTCATCCTAGGAAGACCGTTCCTCAACACCACTAGCGCGATCATCTACATGAAATTAGGAAAGATCCACTTTCAATTTCGTACAGAAAAGGTGTGCTGCTATTTCAATAGCTATACCTCTTATGAGCAGCCCAAGAAAAATAGGTCGAGGAGACGTCGTTCTCAGCGCCAAAAGAAGCAAATCACTAAGGATGGATGGGTAGACTATCCCAGGGAAGTGTCCAGATATGAAGACCATTGAAATGATGAACCTAAGAAAAATGAAAGTCCCCTTGAGGAAGTTACACCACCAACAGACACACCGGTCATCACAATATGCAAAGAGGAAGAATCTAAGAAAGATGAACCACAGAAAGAGAGTCCTCAGTCCAAGAAGGTGTGGAAGAAGAAAGAGAGAACACCACCAGATACATCAACACAAGGAAAGGTGTAAGGGCATATGATCTGATTCGACGGACCTAAATCTCCAAACCTTCGCCGGAAGGTAAACTCGGTAGTTATCTACATATTTTTTTCTTTTGCATTAATTAATTTTACTCTACCATGTTTACTTGATCATAGTTATTTCTGGTGCTACCCTTAGTTTTTAATGTAATCATCCATATAAGCATTTATGTCTTTAATATTCTTGCATTGAAAAAGAAAAAGAATAAAAATATATTTTATTGCATCATCTCATTACATTTAAGAAGAAAACTTTTAAGCCCCATGTAAATAAGTATTCCAGCTATTTACTGTGGAGGCATAAAAAATAATATATCTTGCATTAGTCATCTGCATATATATATATATATATATATATATATATATATATATATATATATATATATATATATATATATATATATATATATATATATATATATATATATATATATATATATATATATATATATATATATATATATATATATAAATCCAAAAATACTAAGATAGAGATACCCTATCAATTACTAAAAAGCTCTAGACAAATAAGGCATAGAAGGTTTATCACTAACACTTAATATATTCCATGAGCTTTGTTGTCTATTTGAGTTTAGCAGGATTTGAAAAGGTACAGAAAAATATTTTCATCCACTCTGAGAGCACTACCTTTAGAGCACTAGAGAAGAGAAGTGGGTCAATGCTGTCAAAGATTCAAGATGAACGACTATGTCAACATTCAGCTTAGGGGAGGTGCATCCCCTATGTATCTAGATAAGTATTTCTTTCCTTACATGTGATTTATCTATATTAGTTATTATAGAAAAGAAATAAAAAGAGGCATAACTAAAAAACCAAAATAAAAAGTTTGCTTGTTAGAATATATATAATTAGTTAGTATGGTTTTGTTTAAAGATATTTAAGTAATAAAAAGCGAGTGTGCAAAGTTGCTCTACTATCTTAGAATAAATGAGCTCTTTAAGATAATCCTGTAGGTATGGAAATGATGAATAGTTGCTCTGCTGTTATTCCTTTTAAGTACCTAGTTTTTAGCCTCAAATTCTCCTGAGTTTTAGATAAGATTATTTTGACATGAAGATTTGCTCTAAACTTGATACTTGTGGGGCATATGCTTGATCTAAGTCTAGGTAGTTGACGTGTATGATATGAGAAGGTCTGAGCTACTGTTTATCTTGTTCTAAGTGATACTAGAGTTCTAGAGATTTATTTTAAAAAAATATTAAAATTGTTACATGATGAGTTCCTGTATGATGAGATCTTAAATTTCTACCACAGCCATATATACATGCTTGATAGACTAGGAAGTCCACTTATAGATTTGCTGCTTGTATATGCATTGAGTGTGGTCAAGCTTTGTTGATACCTTAGAGACTTGTCATGCTTCTAAAATCAAGATCACATACACTCTACCCAAATATACTGCTTCTACCCTAGAAGTACGCAATAACATGTTTTCCATTTAGATCCACCCAAAAATCTTCTACTCCTACACTGGGAGTGAGCAACCAAAAATATTTTCTATCCTAATACTCCATAGCCCTAGTTATAAATGCTCCAGTATTCTTGTTGTTATCTCTCAAAATTCTATTACAGAAAGAGTCTTGGATTGTAAAAAAAAAAGAGAAGAAAAGAAAAAAAGAAAAAAGAAGAGAAAAAGTATAAGAGCAACCTAAGTTCTTTCAAAAGTTTCTAATTTCTAAAAGAGAGGTATGTTTTCAAGGAGCAAGAATGGAACTATGTTTCCAATCAAGTTACCACCATGTTTCCACCAGTTCCACTATGTTTCCATACCACTTCCACCATATATCCACTCCATATATAGGTCCACACATATGCACATCTTGATTTGATTGTATGCCTCGTTTTTCTGAATCCATGGTTTGACTGTGCAATATATGCTGAGCAAGTATGTATAGGCTGTCTCCCCACCTATGAACTCCATATAAGCCTATTAGTTATAGGGTGAGAAGAGAGAAGGCACAATGTTATTCTGCCTTATGCCAAAAATACCACATATCTTGAGAGAAGAGAAAAGGCAAAACATCATTGTTGCCTTGGTAAGGATCCACAAATACCACAAATGAGAGACTTGAGAGGATCATACAAAGGAAACTCTGAGTTTTATTTTGAAAACCTTGCAAAACTCTAGAATAACGGTTGATCAAAGACTTGAGACATAGTGCTTGACTTGATTGTTCTGCTTTTCAATTACTCAAGACACAAGTGAAGGCTAAGAAGCTCCATGGTCAAAGGTAATATAAGTAAGTTGAAAGTTAGAATGATTGATTCTAATCTGAAGGAGAATTATTGTTTGAATGCATGTGTACTTTTGAGGTATGAAAGCATAGTAGCAACTCCTGATTCATCATAATAAATTGCTAAGGGACTAGCAAAGGGAAACCTTGGGGGAACTTGTTGACAGTCCTTAATGTAACCTATAGACCATCAACTAATGCCTGATTTCATATAACTTATAAAGCATAGTTGTAGGGTTTGATTCTAACGAGTTCCACGAGTATTGGTGTTCTCACTTGTTTTGTAGGATATTCAATATTTCACCATATAAAAGTATCTCAAGTAATGAAATAGAGTGCACCATTGCAAAGATCTCATTGAGACGATCGAAACAGACAACACTTGCTATATTTGGAGTTCTGGAGAGAAAGATATCACATCTTTGGTGGAATACAACTTAGGAAGTCTCTAGAACATCCTAAAACTATCACCACTATAAGTTTCAGGGACTAAACTGATAGAATTCCTTAGCTCTATGAATTATTATATTTCAGGGATTAAAATAGGATCTAGGACGAGGAGAAACCTATCACAATACGATTAATTGTGCACATGGACCGAACCTTGGCATGGGAAGGATGTGGAAGACACTAGAAGACACCAGAATGAAGCGAAAGGTGCGACGTCGCCAGGGGGCCAGCCAGTCCCACCCATAGGCCGACTGGCCTATCAGAAATACCAATCACATTCTCTTTCATGCAACGCATTCCAACTGAACTCTACTATGCATCTCCACCATCGATCAATGTCGGTTTGATCCGAGGGCCGCGGTTCATCCATTCAAACTATATAACCAAACCCAGACCCCCCTACATCTTCCTCGACAGATGTACAAGAAAGAGCAACAACGGAGATAGGAAAGAAGATAACCAGAAGAAAGATGAGGACAACCTAGGAGATAAGGGATTTTAGCAATCAAAGGGGACAATAGCAGTCGACTTTGCTAGAATTCCAGGTTCTAGGAGAAAACACTAGGATAAGCTAGTTCTACGAACCATCATGGTGGTAGAACCAGCTACTCCTAGGTACCTCAATTGGTCACAGTGTCCAATCTAGTTTTCAAGAGAGGATCAATGGACTAGTGTGGGAAACGTTGACCACTACCCACTAGTTTTAGATACAACAATCACTGGTATGACTGTCACAAAGGTGCTAATCGATGGAGGAGCTAGACTCAACATAATATTTTCAGAAACACTAAGGAAGATGGGACTAGAATTCACTAGGATGATTACTCCAACTAGCGTTCCTTTCTACGGGATAGTACCCGGCAAGGCAGCCATGCCACTTGGACAGATCACTCTACCAGTTACTTTTGGGACTCCCTCAAACCACCGTACAGAGTTCATCAAATTTGAGGTTGCAGACTTCAAATCTTCATATCACGCTATCATTGGAAGACCAACATTAGCTAAGTTCATAGCGATGCCACACTACCCATACCTCCTGCTCAAAATGCTAGGGCCCAACGGGGTCTTCCCCCTTAGAGGCGACCTGAAGTGTGCCTTTGACTGCGATGTACAAGCAGTCCAGATCACAGCAAAGGCACAAGTAGCCAGCGAAAGAGAAGAGATAGCGACTGTAGCAGCTGAAATCAACCTGAAAGAACTAGAGATCCCATCAAAAAAGCCTAGCATCCTCACTCCAAAAGAAGCTGACGTGAAGCAAATCGACCTGGGTACTGGTGATCCCTCTAAAACGGAGATCATTAGTGCCCACCTCTCAGCAAAATAGAGACTTGCGCTCACCAACTTTCTTTAGGACAGCAAAGATATCTTCTCTTGGAAGCTGACCGAGATGCCAAGTGTCCCGAGGGAGTTGGCTGAGCACAAAATTGATATTAACGAAGGCTCCAAGCCTATGAAGCAATAACTATGACGATTCTCACCTGACAAAAAAGCAACGATTAAAAAGGAGATTACAAAGTTGATGGTGGTAGGGTTCATAAGAGAAATCCTTCATCCAGATTGGCTGGCCATTCTGGTTTTAGTATAGAAAAAGAACACAGTTGAGTGGGACATGTGCGTCGACTACAGATCTCAACAAACATTGCCCAAAAAATCTGTTTGGACTACCACACATTGGTCAGATAGTTGATTCAACAGCAAGATCTTCCCTATTGTCTTTTCTTGATTGCTATTCAGGATATCATCAGATCGCATTAAAGGAAATAGACCAGAGCAAGACATCTTTCATCACTCCATTTGGCGCCTACTGCTACAAAACCATGTCGTTTGGACTCAAGAATGCTGGCGCTACTTACCAGAGAGCTATCCAGACATGCCTTGGTGAGCAGATTGGCAGGAATGCAGAAGCATATGTGGATGATGTAGTAGTAAAGGAAAAAAACCCAGACACACTAATTCTAGACTTGAAACAAACTTTTGAGAATCTGAAGAAGTGGAAGTGGAAATTGAACTCAAACAAGTGTGTATTTGGAGTACCATCAGGACAACTACTCGGATTATTGGTCAGTCATCGTGAAATTGAGGCCAGTACCAAGCAAATTCGAGCAATAATAGAGATGGACCCTCCTCGATGTGTTAAAGATGTGCAGAAACTGATAGGTTGCATGGCATCCCTCAATCATTTCATATCATGACTTAGTGAAAAAGGGTTACCTTTCTTAAAGTTACTAAAGAAGATGGGCAAGTTCGAGTGAATAGAGGAAGACACAGAAGCTTTCAAAATCCTTAATGCATACCTCACTTCCTCACCCATCCTCACACCTCCAAAGAAGCACGAAGACATGATGCTATACATTGTGGCAACTTCTATGGTGGTCAGCGCAGCAATCGTTGTGGAGAGAGAAGAAGAAGGACGCGTGTACAAAGTACAATGGCCAATTTACTACATCAGTGAGGTACTATCAGATTCCAAAATCCAGTACCCACATGTGCAAAAACTACTCTATGCCCTCCTGATCACCTCCTGCAAGCTTTGCCACTACTTTGAAAGCCACAAGATTACTGTGGTAACATATTTTCCACTCGGAGACATCCTACATAATAGAGACACAACAGGGTGCATATCTAAGTGGGCAGTTGAACTTGGCGCTCTCAACATTGATTTCACCCCATGAAAAGCTATCAAATCTCAAGCCCTAGCTAATTTTGTTACCGAATGGACAAAAATCCAACAACATACGCTGGATGCCATCCTCAACCATTGGAAGATGTACTTTGATGGTTCACTCAAACTAGGCAGAGCTAGCATAGGCATTCCCTTCATCTCTCTAGATGGAAAGCAACTAAAATATGTCCTTCAAATATTATGGCAAGCCACAAACAATGAAGTAGATTACGAAGTACTCATCCATGGGCTTTGGGTAGCTATCTCCCTTGGAATCAAGCGACTTCTCATATATGGTGATTGGGCTGTAGTTGTGAATCAAGTCAACAAGGATTGGGATTGCACCAAGGATAACATGGACGCTTACTGTGCTGAGTTACGCAAACTAGACAAAAACTTTGAAGGATTAGAAATTCTATATGTTTTGCGTGACTCAAATATCATAGCAGATGTCCTTGCAAAGCTAGGATCGGACAGGGCAAAGGTTCCACCCGGTGTGTTCATAGAGGAGTTGTTTGCACCCTCTATCAAACAACCCGGTGAGACAACCCCTAAACTCCCAGCACCAACAACCTAGATTTTGGTAATCACAACATCATGGACACATGATTTCATCGACTACATCAAAGAAAACAAGTTCCTAGCAAATAGAGAAGAAGCTACTCGGATAATTCGAAGAAGCAAGAACTATGTTCTCGTCGGAGACAACCTATACAGAAGAGCCGCATCATCAGGAGTAATCCTAAAATGTGTCTCATTAGAAAAAGACAAAGGGATCTTAGATGAAATCCACTCAGGTTGCTATGGAAATCACGCCGCTTCAAGAACATTGGTCGGTAAAGCATTTCGCACCGAATTCTACTGGCTAACTACTTTGAAAGACGTAGAAGAACTCATCAGAAAAAGTAAAGGTTGCCAACTGTTCGCAAGACAGGCTCATGTCCTAGCACACAATCTCATCTACATCCCACCCACTTGGGCATTCTCCTGTTGGGGGCTGGATCAAGTAGGACCTCTCAAGAAAGCCAAGGGCAGTTTTGAGTACATCTTTGTAGCTAATGACAAGTTCACCAAATGGATCAAGTACAAACCACTCGTAAAATATAGCGTAGAAAAAGCAGTCAAGTTCATCCAGGACATCATGCACCATTTTGGCATGCCCAATCGAGTCATCACAGATTTGGGTTCTCCCTTCACAGCTATAGAATTCAAAAGTTGGGCACAGGATTACGGGATTAGCATAGATTACGCATCAGTCGCACACCTAGAGGCCAATGGGCAAGTAGAGAGCTAACAGACTCATACTAGCCGGATAAAAACCTAGGTTGTATGAAGAACTAGAGGACTATGGATCCAAATGAATTGGAGAGTTGCCCAAAGTAGTTTAGGGGCTACGAACTCAAGTAAACAGAGCTACTAGATACTCACCTTTTTTCCTAGTCTACGGATCGAAAGTTGTTTTACCTGTCGACCTAATCTGGACATGACCAAGAATTGAGCAATATGATGAAGGGCAAGCTAAACATACCAGAAGACTAGAGCTAGACATCACAGAAGAAGTCAGAGTCAATGCTATTCTACAATCCGCTTGTTATCTTCAAGGTTTAAGATGCCACTACAACAAAAGTACCCAACCTCATTCTGTCCAAGTCAGGGATCTGGTACTGTGAAGAATACAAAAGGCAAATGGATGTCACAAACTACTTAGCCCGTGGGAAGGCCCTTTCATCATCATCAAGGTCATCGGACCAGGAACATATGAGCTAATAACTGAAGACGGGATACAAGTCAGAAATTCATGGCATATTAGCCAACTACGAAGATTCTACGTCTAAAAGCACAGGATTGATTCTTCTATAGCAGGAAAACACTTTGTAATCAAGATTCATTATCAAAATAATAAAGATAATGTTCCTCACCAACGATTATCTTGCTAAGATCTACAAAACCTATCCCAGAGTTATTCAGCCCAGATGAAAGCAAAAGAGCTGAAAAGAAGCTTGAGCTCGCCCTATCCCAAGCTTTTTTAGGCTTGGATGAGAGTAAGAAGGCTGACAAGCCAACACTCGACCTATCCTGAGTTACTTTCACAGCACGGATGAGAGCCAGCTAGCACTCACCTAATCCCAGAGTTATTCAGCCTAGATGAGAGCAAAAGAGCTAAAAAGAAGCTTGAGCTCGCCCTATCCTAGGACTTTTTAGGCTTGGATGAGAGTAAGAAGACTGACTAGCCAACACTCGACCTATTCCAAGTTGATTTGACAGCACGGATAAGAGCTAGACAACGCTCGCCCTATTTTTTATGGCACGGATGAGAGCCAGATAACGCTCACCCTATCATGGAGTTATTCCTCAACAAACGAAAGAACCCCACCTACCTAACTCCAATGCTCGACAAGACTCATGAAGACGTAAAAACAAGAGTACGACCAGTTGGTGGGACATAACTCTAAAGCACTTGGATACACCCATAATGATTAAGGCCTATATCCAGTACATAGCTAAAGAAAATTCTAAGATCTGGGAAAACAACTCGAAAAGAGTCACAAAAGGATGACTACTCGAATAATTCAAGCAAAATAGTAAAAATGTATCCAAAGAGCCAGAGTTTCTTTACAAGGCAGCATATAAAGCATATCTTTACAAAAGAGGCACCTGGGTACTACAAAGCCTAGCTGTCAGCTTCGTCATTAGAAGAAGGGAGTTGAATATCAAGCTCCTCGATGATAAAGTTGGCCAGATCAACAACTTCAAGCTTAGCATTATCGATGGACTCTAAGTAGTTGTTGTCATCGGCTTCCTCCCTAAGCTTTTCTAGAGGGACCGTCGGAGCAAGAACCTAGATATGTGCCAAGACATTCTTGATGCACGTCTAAACTCCCTTCATGATGAAACTCTGGAGGCGCAAAGGGATTAGCAGGATAAAGTCGCCCTAGGTCCTTCCATCATCTTTAGGAGTCTGAAGAAGCTTGGCAACGGTCTTGAAAGATTTCCACAAGGTGGCAAACCGTTGATTAGATACCACTAGCTTCTTGGATAAATCATTAATGGTTTTCAGTCCCTGCACAAGATCTCGGTCAGCACCAAGTCTAATCAACTGGGTGGAGCGAGTTCTTTAGCATGAGCTTTTACCTCCTCGACCCTATTGTGATTAGAGTGAACCAATATCTTCATCTCTTCAACATTCTCCAAGAGCTTCTGCTTATCTCTACGGAGGGCTAATCAAGGCAATTAGAGAAAATCAGACAAATAAAGAATACAGAAATAAGAGATAAGAGAAAACAAAGCATATAAGAACTTGGGATACCTTCACACTCCTTGAGACTATCAGATTTCCTAGATAACTCTCGCAAGGCAGCCATGACATTATCCCTCCTCTGCTCCGCCTCAATGACTTGTGCGCGGAGAGGCCTCTCAGAAGATTAGCGCCCTTGGCGCTTAGTATCCAGCTCCACCTCCTTACTGGCCAGCTCTGCCTTCAGCTGGCTCAATTTAAAAGCCAGCTTCTTCTCTGTCTCACCCAAACCAAAGAAGCTAGAGTGATCCTGAGAGAAGGACTTCTCATAGAAAAAGGAAGGAAATAAGAAAAAGAAGTAAAAGAAGCCAAAATGCCAAAAATAAGGAAAAAGAGCATGCCTACCTGAAGCTGCTCTCCAAAAGAAGCCGCTCCAACTGAGAGGTTCTCCCAAGCTGCGATCAGCTTGGACAGACGATGGGTGGCATCAAACTCCAACACCACATCATCTTCCAGACATTGACTTCTTGAAGCGTGGCCAACAAAAGTTGGAAAAGGAGTTGAAACCACGACCAAAGCCGTGTTTTGTGCAGTAGAAGCCCCAGCCGCTTTCAAAGCTGGTTTTTCTACCACGGTCATGGTCACCTCAGGACCAGGCAACTCCACAACGGCTTGATCAACCTAGGCCACCGCCTCCCCTATAGTCCTCGTTGATTGTACGCTCTGACTCTTAGGACTCGGTGTGCGAAGGAGCACCAGCCAACTGAGATGAAGTCGGTTGAGGGTTGGGGGAAGGCAATGATGATGGCCTACAAGATCAAAAGGTACTCTCTAATAAGGTTATATACAAGAAAAACGAGGAACAAGGATGGAACAAGCTAGTCAAAATTTACTCACGTGGCTATTCTTCTCTTTATGCTATACCCCCAAGCCGAACAGATGGCTTAGGTGGGGGCATGTCGGTTGAAAAAATATCATCACCGCCCTGCATCAAGGTTGGCAAGATTGGCGCTTGAGTCCCAACAGAATTCAAGGTCGACCCCCACTTATTGCAAAAGACGAAGGTGAGATGAATGTTGACACCTCTAATGCCACCTAAGCTAGGTTGTCATCCCTAGCATGACACTAAAGGTGCTAGTACTAAAATATGCAAATGCTCCTCTGAAATAAATATGAAATCCATAAGCGCACAGATAATACTGATGTAGTATTTTAACCGGGAGTAATCTAGGTATCGTTATTTATATTTTTACCACTGGGAAGGGATGCTAAGGATATTGAGCAATGAGCATCACTGCATGTGATAATTGTCGCACCCGGTTATGCAAAGAACAAAATCAGGCTCGTCATATGTGTGCCCAGAAAGTCCACACATATGTCAGAATGAAAAAAATATCAGAAACAATGTTATTATATAACGTATACATAGCTATATTAACACTTACATCAGAGTATCGCGGAACGGTGGCTAAGCTTCTGTTCGGGCTCCATTCTTCTCAGGGACGGCTGACTAGTGGCTCCATATGCCAAGCACTTCTTATAGACTTCTGGAAACTCCACTACACCTTTATTCTTCTTCTAAGCAGCACCTTACTACACACTAGAGTGTGGTGGAAATAGCAAGAGTGAGTCCATGTCGAACTCAACAAATATAACATGGGGTTCATGAGGATCAAAAGGATAGACACTGGTTTACTGCATTTAATTTTTAATTATCACAGTTTTATCATATGAGTAGCATCAGGTTTGCATTAATCCCATAATAAACATATGATCAATGTAAAGATGAATAATGAATAACAAAAACATATTTATAGTCATTAGTGATCATCAATTCTGTAAGGGTCCAAGGCCACTCGTGACCGTGAGCACGGCTGTTATAACAGTTTTACACTCTGCAGAGGTTGTACACTTTCACTATGAGTCGTGATTTACCCTTTCGCCCGAGGTGATCAGCCTCTTGACCTACTACCAAGGAAGGTCGGCAGGGTTCACTATGAAGTCTTTCAAAGGTTCGTCTAACAAGTTAGGGCCGCTAGGTTTCCAAAGTCAGTCTGTGTGATTCACCATGCAGGGATCCACAGTCTGCTCTACCCCATTTGTGCCACAAGGGTAACCTCTAACAAGCTAGAAAAAGGTCCTCATACTGAGCTAAAGCCAGAGCCATTATAGCCCTCACAGTTGTACTGTAAGTCCCGGATGTTCGCTTACAGATGAGTCCTTATGGAGAGAAACAAGAGCACCAAAGTAATCCCCATGCTCTAGTCCCCTTTAAACAGTAATAAAAAGTCATCTTTTAATGTTTATTGCATATTCCATTAGTCAAATTACATGATCATAGTTCATGTTAAGCACTAGCAATATTAATCCATGCAATATAATAGGTATCAAGGAATAAGATCAACACTAAGTCATCCTTCATAAGGAATACATGCATAATGATATTATTTGTTTATTATGAATAGGACAATAAGGATAATCTCATGCTATACTTGTCTTAGAACTTTCTTTATGCCCAAAGCAACTTCTCTGAAAAACATCAACTTAATCTTTCATTTGCAACTTCTAGCACTCAGCTTCTGGTCTTCATCTTCGGATCTTCGGCGCTCACGGATAGTCTTTCTTCTACTCGTAGATCATAGCAACCCAGCACACTAACAGACATACAAGCAAACAAATAGGGACAACTAAGAACAATACACTACACAAGAGAAAACAGCGTACTAAAAGAGAACTACCGGCTACGGTCACGAGAACACAAGAAACACCAATAACGGAACTACGAAGGAAAAGAAACGACTACCGAGAGTTTATATTATAAAAGAAACAAGTACATGCTTAATTTTCTTAATTGAATAAAAACCACGTGATAGTTATTAACTCAGATTACTTAAATTATATTATAATTCCAAGCTAATATTACCGTAGGGATTAGCATGTTCAACTTAAAGTTCGCAATATGAAAAAGGGACACGTGCATACTTAATAGTGCCTAATATATACAACTTGTTTAAACTAAGTAATAAGAAATTAAGAATGCATTTATGTAGCAATTAATCATATTAATATTTGTATAGAAAAATCTTTAAGTACATCACCTATGTTGGTTTTAATTTATAAACATTAATATTATTTAAGTCACTTTAACATTTATCTTTTTAGAAAACATAAATCATGTAAAGCACCTGATTAAATCATTATATGTTTCATGAATGAATTGACCAAGTTATAACTAGTAAAGAAATATTCAAGTTGCTATCGATCAAGTTAACATTTGTTTATAAAAGACTAGATATAAAACCTTAAATTACTTTTAATTAGAAATTCGGTTGCATAAATATTAATCAAATCAATATTTAACTTATAAAATTTAGAGGTGTGAGACATGCTACACGTTGCCACTAAAACGTAGCAGGCATTAGCTTGACCGCAACGTGTCAAAACAGAGTTAATCCCTTGGTTGTTTTTAATTAAAAGGTCATTAAATAATCATTAACTTAATTAGTATTTAAGTAAATAATTTTAGAATTGGGTGACATGATAAACCTTAGCATTACTGCGTAGAGCGCGATGCTACGAAACTAACACAACAAGAATAAACTAAATCGGAGTAAAAACGGTTAAACGGTGGAGATTAACGGCAGAATGTCAAAATCATAAATAGCTGCATCTTCTACCTTGCGCAGTTCGTCTAGAACGTGGTGACCTCCATGGCTGATTGTTTTCTTACTGAGCAACAACATTAGACAAGGAACAGCGATGTCGGCGTTGAAGCAGATAGCAGTGAGATCGGGTTTCAAAAGTGGGCTCCTCCAATGACAGATCGGCGACGATGCATCACTAAGGAGATGGCAATGATGCAGATGGAGATCAACAGTTTGGCGTTGACAGATATCGCTCATGTAAATCACTTATGTGGACATAGAACACAGGATCAGGACTCAAATCATTAGCAATTATTAGATGGAAAAGAGAAACACCTGCTTGTCAAACCGCCTCACCTCTCTGTTCGACACGTAGAGTAGCTTGATCATCCGATAGGCTGCTCCCTGACCGGTCGATGGCTGCTCCAACTCAAGGATGTTTGCTGCCCACGTGATAGATGATGGCCGGTGCAGCTTTGCCATAGAGGAAAGGAGCACTTGTATAGGTTAGATATAGGATTGCAGCAGCTAGATGGCAACGACTGTTATAGAGAAGCACAGGAATCACAGATTAGTGCTCACCGAAAATAGAATCGTGACGGAGACGACGGCCGGCATGGACATCCCAAATACATGGTGCTCCAGGGACTTGAGAGCGGAGATCGACACAGACCATCAAGGCATGGCCGACGGCAGCGGCGAGTCTTAACTTGAGCAATATATAAGCTCCCATGGTGAGCAGTTGATGATGAGTCATGGATCGAGATCAAAACCTGTGCCGGTTTGGCGAAACTTCTAGGGACGGTAAGACGAAGCGAGGTGGCGGTGGAGATTTGGGCGGCGCCGGCGTGTGTTGGTCCCAGTTAGGGCTTGGGCGCTGATCGTTTTGTGCGGGGAACAAGAGGACTCGATTTTGGCCAGGAAAAGAACCTAGCGAGGAGCAGCCTAGTTTCTAGATGGATGCGGCAACATGACAAATGGCAGCTGGTAGAACTTGATGCGGGTTCAAGATTCCATGCAGGCTATGAGAAGGAAAAGAAACCGGAAACAAGGAATATAGAAGTAAACCAAAGATTGCCAGGAGATTCTCAAATGTAGACTAAAAAGTAAAGAAGATATATATGTATATATGTATGATTTGAGTCGAGATGATTTAAGATTGGAATTTTTTTATTTTCGGAATTATTTAATATCATGGCTAAGAAAAATTCCAGAAAATCTAGAATTACTATTTGAGCCACGAAAAATAGTCCGGAGCTCAGAAAAATCACCGAAAAAATCCTGGAGACTTATGGAGAGATAAGGAACTCAACTAAATAGGTTTGGGCTCATGAAAAGATTGATGAAGAGATCAAGGAAAAAGATTAAGCTCATAGAAATTGAAATTTTAAATCCAGAAAATACCAAAAAGTTTTCCGGTGAGAAGCAAACGTCGTCCTATGGTAATTTAAAAATAAAAGCACTCACCAACACCAAAGACAAGCATCACACAAACACCACATTATCAAATTAATATGAAAAAGTTTAAAACCACAATTTTCTATATTTAAATTAGCAACAACTTAACTTATCTAATAAATTTATTTAAATATTGAAATCATTTATTTTATTTAGTGTTTTCCAAGCACAACCCAAAATTGAAAATTTTGAGGTGTGACAATTCTACCCCACTTAACAGGAATCTCGTCCCGAGATTTGGAGAGACTAGGGAAAGATAAAGCAGACCAATAAGATTATTTTGAGACTTTTTGACAAGTTTGGATATAAGTTTCGAGGATTATCAAAGGTTGACAAGAGAACATTGGATTGATCGTTAAGATTGATTCGAGCTAATGACCGAGTGTCAAAGGATTGAAGGTCAACATAGGTGAAAAGGAAGATCAAAGGAGGTTGAAAAGATAGATCAAAGTTGATCATCGAGTCTTCACTTTATAAGGTCTAAGAACAAGGGTGGAAATTAGCAAAAGATAACATAAGAGATAAAGAGATATCTTAAGGTGCTCAAAACTCCTAGATTCAAGATTTATGAGACATCACGAAAAAGTGACAGACTAGCATTGGTTGAAGAAAGGTAAAGACTAGTCTTTCGTTTTACCATTCTGGGAGACCAGTGAGAAGGATAAATTGATCTTCAAGTCTTTGTAGGTCCTTAAATCAGGATTTATAAGATGTAAGGACAAGGGTTAAAATTTGTCAAATGTTGATAAGAAAAGTAAAGATTGATGGCAAGAAGGTGAGACTGGTTAAGAGGCAAGGACAAGCAAAAGATGATATTATAATAGCGATTGGTCTTTGGGTATTTTTTTGTCTCGTGACTTGAGATTGATGATGGTGGTGGACGCTACCCCACTTAACAAAGATCTTGTTTCACCTGGCGATGTCATTGAAGGCAACACTTTCTTTAAGGCTTACTACTATTGATGAGTCCTTCATGTGTTGATCCTTCCTTGGGTTAAGATAAAGGAGAAAGCATAGAAACCAAGAGTAAGCAAGGATGATATATGGAAAAGACAATAAGAATTAGGATTGATCGAAGGTTAGGTAGGTCAAGAGAGGATACTACCCCACTTTAACAAAGATTGAGCTAATTCTCAAGATGATTTCAGGCCTCCTTCGGAACACAAGAACAAAGACGACACACAGGCATCACATCAAACAAGACAAGCACACATCAGGCA
Organism: Saccharum hybrid cultivar R570; assembly: GCA_038087645.1. Taxonomy (NCBI): domain Eukaryota; kingdom Viridiplantae; phylum Streptophyta; class Magnoliopsida; order Poales; family Poaceae; genus Saccharum; species Saccharum hybrid cultivar. The sequence continues at coordinate 16,082,753 of JAQSUU010000551.1, read as the reverse complement.
AAACAAAGCACCAATCACATCATCGGTACTACACGTGCTTCTTCAACAATGGTGGTCATCCTAATGGCACATTGGAGATGATAAAAGGCCATCGAACTTTTGAACAAGGTAAGATCAGAAACCTTTTGGTAACAACAACACAAATAAAAAAAATAATGGAGTAAGAAATAATAGCTCAAAGGAAGCTATCAAGGAAGGGATACAACATGACAAGGAACAGGAAATAGTCAAAATCAATGAGTCAAGGGATGAGAAAATAGTTTTATAGTAAAATAAGTTTTAGAATACGTACAGAGCTACTTGGCATACGTCCTACAGTCAACACCGCTCTGATACCACTCTGTCGCACCCGGTTTTGCAAACAACAAAATCAGGCTCGTCATATGTGTGCCCAGGAAGTCCACACATATGTCAGAATGAAAAAATATTAGAAACAATGTTATTATATAACGTATACATAGCTATATTAACACTTACATCAGAGTATCGCGGAACGGTGGCTAAGCTTCTGTTCGGGCTCCATTCTTCTCAGGGACGGCTGACTAGTGGCTCCATATGCCAAACACTTCTTATAGACTTCTGGAAACTCCACTACACCTTTATTCTTCTTCTAAGCAACACCTTACTACACACTAGAGTGTGGTGGAAATAGCAAGAGTGAGTCCATGTCTAACTCAACAAATATAACATGGGGTTCATGAGGATCAAAAGGATAGACACTGGTTTACTGCATTTAACTTTTAATTATCACAGTTTTATCATATGAGTAGCATCAGGTTTGCATTAATCCCACAATAAACATATGATCAATGTAAAAATGAATAATGAATAACAAAAACATATTTATAGTCATTAGTGATCATCAATTCTGTAAGGGTCCAAGGCCACTCGTGACCGTGAGCACGGCTGTTATAACAGTTTTACACTCTGTAGAGGTTGTACACTTTCACTGTGAGTCGTGATTTACCCTTTCGCTCGAGGTGATGAGCCTCTTGACCCACTACCAAGGAAGGTCGGCAGGTGGAAACTCCACTACACCTTTATTCTTCTTCTAAGCAGCACCTTACTACACACTAGAGTGTGGTGGAAATAGCAAGAGTGAGTCCATGTCGAACTCAACAAATATAACATGGGGTTCATGAGGATCAAAAGGATAGACACTGGTTTACTGCATTTAACTTTTAATTATCACAGTTTTATCATATGAGTAGCATCAGGTTTGCATTAATCCCACAATAAACATATGATCAATGTAAAGATGAATAATGAATAACAAAAACATATTTATAGTCATTAGTGATCATCAATTCTGTAAGGGTCCAAGGCCACTCGTGACCGTGAGCACGACTGTTATAACAGTTTTACACTCTGCAGAGGTTGTACACTTTCACTGTGAGTCGTGATTTACCCTTTCGCCCGAGGTGATGAGCCTCTTGATCCACTACCAAGGAAGGTCGGCAGGGTTCACTATGAAGTCTTTCAAAGGTTCGTCTAACAAGTTAGGGCCGCTAGGTTTCCAAAGTCAGTCTGTGTGATTCACCATGCAGGGATCCACAGTCAGCTCTACCCCATTTGTGCCACAAGGGTAACCTCTAACAAGCTAGAAAAGGTCCTCATACTGAGCTAAAGCCAGAGCTATTATAGCCCTCACAGTTGTACTGTAAGTCCCGGATGTTCGCTTACAGATGAGTCCTTATGGAGAGAAACAAGAGCACCAAAGTAATCCACATGCTCTAGTCCCCTTTAAACAGTAATAAAATGTCATCTTTTAATGTTTATTGCATATTCCATTAGTCAAATTACATGATCATAGTTCATGTTAAGCACTAGCAATACTAATCCATGCAATATAATAGGTATCAAGGAATAAGATCAACACTAAGTCATCCTTAATAAGGAATACATGCATAATGATATTATTTGTTTATTGTGAATAGGACAACAAGGATAATCTCATGCTATACTTGTCTTAGAACTTGCTTTATTCCCAAAGCAACTTCTCTGAAAAACATCAACTTAATCTTTCATTTGCAACTTCTAGCACTCAGCTTATGGTCTTCATCTTCGGATCTTCGGCGCTCACGGATAGTCTTTCTTCTACTCGTAGATCATAGCAACCCAGCACACTAACAGACATACAAGCAAACAAATAGGGACAACTAAGAACAATACACTACACAAGAGAAAACAGCGTACTAAAAGAGAACTACCTGCTACGGTCACGAGAACACAAGAAACACCAATAACGGAACTACGAAGGAAAAGAAATGACTACCGAGAGTTTATATTATAAAAGAAACAATTACGTGCTTAATTTTCTTAATTGAATAAAAACCACGTGATAGTTATTAACTCAGATTACTTAAATTATATTATAATTCCAAGCTAATATTACCGTAGGGATTAGCATGTTCAACTTAAAGTTCGCAATATAAAAAAGGAACACGTGCATACTTAATAGTGCCTAATATATACAACTTGTTTAAACTAAGTAATAAGAAATTAAGAATGCATTTATATAGCAATTAATCATATTAATATTTGTATAGAAAAATCTTTAAGTACATCACCTATGTTGGTTTTAATTTATAAACATTAATATTATTTAAGTCACTTTAACATTTATCTTTTTAGAAAACATAAATCATGTAAAGCACCTGATTAAATCATTATATGTTTCATGAATGAATTGACCAAGTTATAACTAGTAAAGAAATATTCAAGTTCCTATCGATCAAGTTAATATTTGTTTATAAAAGACCAGATATAAAACCTTAAATTACTTTTAATTAGAAATTCGGTTGCATAAATATTAATCAAATCAATATTTAACTTATAAAATTTAGAGGTGTGAGACATGCTACACGTTGCCACTAAAACGTAGCAGGCATTAGCTTGACCGCAACGTGTCAAAACAGAGTTAATCCCTTGGTTGTTTTTAATTAAAAGGTCATTAAATAATCATTAACTTAATTAGTATTTAAGTAAATAATTTTAGAATTGGGTGACATGATAAACCTTAGCACTACTGCGTAGAGCGCGATGCTACGAAACTAACGCAACAAGAATAAACTAAATCGGAGTAAAAACGGTTAAACGGTGGAGATTAACGGCAGAATGTCAAAATCATAAATAGCTGCATCTTCTACCTTGCGCAGTTCGTCTAGAACGTGGTGACCTCCATGGCTGATTGTTTTCTTACTGAGCAACAACATCAGATGAGGAACAACGATGTCGGTGTTGAAGCAGATAGCAGTGAGATCAGGTTTCAAAAGTGGGCTCCTCCAACGACAGATCGGCGACGATGCTTCACTAAGGAGATGGCAATGATGCAGATGGAGATCAGCAGTTTGGCGTTGATAGATATCGCTCATGTAAATCACTTATGTGGACATAGAACACAGGATCAGGACTCAAATCATTAGCAATTATTAGATGGAAAAGAGAAACACCTGCTTGTCAAACCGCCTCACCTCTCTGTTCGACACGTAGAGTAGCTTGATCATCCGATAGGCTGCTCCCTGGCCAGTCGATGGCTGCTCCAACTCAAGGATGTTTGCTGCCCACGTGATAGATGATGGCCGGTGCAGCTTTGCCATAGAGGAAAGGAGCACTTGTATAGGTTAGATATAGGATTGCAGCAGCTAGATGGCAACGGCCGTTATAGAGAAGCACAGGAATCACAGATTAGTGCTCACCGAAAATAGAATCGTGACGGAGACGACGGCCGGCATGGACATCCTAAATACATGGTGCTCCAGGGACTTGAGAGCGGAGATCGACACAGAGCATCAAGGCATGGCTGACGGCAGCGGCGAGTCTTAACTTGAGCAATATATAAGCTCCCATGGTGAGCAGTTGATGATGAGTCATGGATCGAGATCAAAACCTGTGCCGGTTTGGCGAAACTTCTGGGGACGGTAAGACGAAGCGAGGTGGCGGTGGAGATTTGGGCGGCGCCGGCGTGTGTTGGTCCCTGTTAAGGCTTGGGCGCTGATCGTTTTGTGCGGGGAACAAGAGGACTCGATTTTGGCCAGGAAAAGAACCTAGCGAGGAGCAGCCTAGTTTCTAGATGGATGCGGCAACATGATAAATGGCAGCTGGTAGAACTTGATGCGGGTTCAAGATTCCATGCAGGCCATGAGAAGGAAAAGAAACCGGAAACAAGGAATATAGAAGTAAACCAAAGATTGCTAGGAGATTCTCAAATGTAGACTAAAAAGTAAAGAAGATATATATGTATATATGTATGATTTGAGTCGAGATGATTTAAGATTGGATTTTTTTATTTTCGGAATTATTTAATATCATGGCTAAGAAAAATTCCAGAAAATCTAGAATTACTATTTGAGCCACGAAAAATAGTCCGGAGCTCAGAAAAATCACCAGAAAAATCCTAGAGACTCATGGAGAGATAAGGAACTCAACTAAATAGGTTTTGGCTCATGAAAAGATTGATGAAGAGATCAAGGAAAAAGATTAAGCTCACAGAAATTGAAATTTTAAATCCAGAAAATACCAAAAAGTTTTTCGGTGAGAAGCAAACGTCGTCCTATGGTAATTTAAAAATAAAAGCACTCACCAACACCAAAGACAAGCATCACACAAACACCACATTATCAAATTAATATGAAAAAGTTTAAAACCACATTTTTCTATATTTAAATTAGCAATAACTTAACTTATCTAATAACTTTATTCAAATATTGAAATCATTTATTTTATTAAGTGTTTTCCAAGCACAACCCAAAATTGAAAATTTTGGGGTGTGACAATTCTACCCCACTTAACATGAATCTCGTCCCGAGATTTGGAGAGACTAGGGAAAGATAAAGCAGACCAATAAGATTATTTTGAGACTTTTTGACAAGTTTGGATATAAGTGTCGAGGATTATCAAAGGTTGACAAGAGAACATTGGATTGATCGTTAAGATTGATTCGAGCTAATGACCGAGTGTCAAAGGATTGAAGGTCAACATAGGTGAAAAGGAAGATCAAAGGAGGTTGAAAAGATAGATCAAAGTTGATCATCGAGTCTTCACTTTATAAGGTCTAAGAACAAGGGTGGAAATTAGCAAAAGATAACATAAGAGATAAAGAGATATCTTAAGGTGCTCAAAACTTCTAGATTCAAGATTTATGAGACATCATGAAAAAGTGACAGACTAGCATTGGTTGAAGAAAGGTAAAGACTAGTCTTTCGTTTTACCATTCTGGGAGACCAGTGAGAAGGATAAATTGATCTTCAAGTCTTTGTAGGTCCTTAAATCAGGATTTATAAGATGTAAGGACAAGGGTTAAAATTTGTCAAATGTTGATAAGAAAAGTAAAGATTGATGGCAAGAAGGTGAGACTGGTTAAGAGGCAAGGACAAGCAAAAGATGATATTATAATAGCGATTGATCTTTGGGTATTTTTTTTGTCTCGTGACTTGAGATTGATGATGGTGGCGGACGCTACCCTACTTAACAAAGATCTTGTTTCACCTGGCGATGTCATTGAAGGCAACACTTTCTTTAAGGCTTACTACTATTGATGAGTCCTTCATGTGTTGATCCTTCCTTGGGTTAAGATAAAGGAGAAAGCATAGAAACCAAGAGTAAGCAAGGATGATATATGGAAAAGACAATAAGAATTAGGATTGATCGAATGTTAGGTAGGTCAAGAGAGGATACTACCCCACTTTAACAAAGATTGAGCTAATTCTCAAGATGATTTCGGGCCTCCTTTGGAACACAAGAACAAAGACGACACACAGGCATCACATCAAACAAGACAAGCACACATCAGGCAAAACAAAGCACCAATCACATCATCGGTACTACACATCTACGCTATTCGTCAACTACCTAGACTTAGATCAAGCATTCGCTACCCACAAGTTCAGGTTTAGAGCAAATCTTAAATCAAAACCATTGTGTCCAAAACTCGGGAGAGCTCGAGGTTGAAAACTAGGTACTTGAAAGGAATTGCGGTAGAGCAACTATTCATCATTTCCATATAAGAGTTTATTCTAGGGGTTCATTTAGCAAGATGAAACTTAGCACACTCTCCTATATTTATTTATCAAACTTAAAGATTATATAGAAAGCATATATATAAGAACACATTTATTTGGATTTCTATTGGTTATGCATCTTTTTATTTGTTTCATATATCAAAGCAAAAATAAATAAATAGGTAGGTAAGAAAATAGTTAGCTAGATACATGGAGGATGCTCTCCCCCAAGCTGGATGTTGACATAGTCTTGCTTGATGAAGCAGACAGATAGCGAAGTTGTACTTCCCTCATCAGAGTACTCATGATGATGATTGTTGAGACAACACTCCAATAGGGGACAGTTTGTCCTTCTATCTGTTGATTCCTTCCAATTCTGTGAAGCTCAAATAGACAACAAAGCTTGTGGAACTTGATTAAGTGTTAGTGATAAACCTCTAAGCCTTGAGCATCTAGAACCTCTTAAGAGATGTATCTTTCTAGCAGGATCTCGTGTTGTCATATTTTTATGCTTTTATATTTATACTATGCAAGGAATTATAAAGGATGATGAATGCTTCTTTATATTATTATTTTTTTATTCCACCACAGCAAGTAGACTTATGGGTTTTATGTCACAAATTTATTTGCATGGGGCTTAGCAGTTTTATAATGCAATGCAAGGTATATTTGTTTTCTTTTCTATGCAGAAATAAAGTATAACTAAACATGTGATAAAGGAAAGTAAATATGGTGCGAAAAATTAAATGCAGAACTAAAGAGAAAATATTGATAACTACAAAGTTACATCTTGGCGTGGTGTTCAGTGATTTGGGTCCTCCGAACAGAACCTCTTGTTCGCTTAATCATTCTGGGGCACCTCGGATGGATCGAGTAGTGCTTCTGATTATGTTGAATCTGATGTTGAATTTATTTTTACTTTCCATACCTGTTTTGTTGCTGAGGTTGACTTTGAGGAGGAAGCTTGCTTTTCTGTCTTTTCTTCTTTGTACTCCTTAGTGACTGAGTCACTCTCTGTTAGTGGTACATCTTCTCTCTCAGGAGATGTATTGTCTTGAGGAAATCAATCTTCGTATCTTGATACTTCTCCTTCATAGTTAGCCCATCCATCCTTGGGGATTTGATTCTTCTAGGTGCGGTTACGGTGCCTTCTTCTGGTTCTGTTTTTCTTGGGTTCTTCATCAACTATATAGTTACTATTGAAATAGCGGCGTACCTTCTCTGAGTGGAATTGGAAATGTAGTTCTCCTATTGAAATGTAGATGATGGCTTTGGTGGTGCTTAGGAATGGTCTCCCTAGAATGATCGGTGGATCGTACTCATCTTCTTCCATGTCGATGACTAAGAAGTCAGTCAGGATGAAGTGGTCATCAATTTGTACGGGGACGTTCTTAGCTATTCCGTCCATGAAGCGAAATGATTGATCTGCCATCTGCAGCTGCGCATAGGTTGGGTCTAAAGGCATAGTACCATATAGATATTCATAAGTTACCTTAGCCATTATGTTGATGCCCGATCCAGTGTCACAGACAGCTTTCTGAAAGGACCTTCTATTGATTGTGCATTCAATGGTTGGGACACCTGGGTCGTCTCTCTTGAGCAAATATGGGGACTTGAGCTGATGATCATGCTCTCTATGGACGGCAGTGATTACTCTCGCTGATTCCATCTGTTGTGGCTTCTTGTTCTTGTTTCTTCGATTGTTCTTCTTCTTTGGCTCATAGGGATGTTGAGGGTGTGCAGGGAACTGCAACACTCTGTCCTTAAAGAAGAAGGTCTCTCTTTTTCCTTTGATGTTGAAACAGATCTTGGCAGTGTTGGCATACATGATAGCTCCAGCAGTGTTCAAGAACGGTCGTCCCAAAATGATGGGTGACTTCTCATCACCACCTGTCTCTATTACCACAAAGTCTATAGAAACATACGAGCTTCCTACTCATACACATATGTCTTCTAAGATTCCCTTGGTGTAGCAAAGTGACTGATCTACAAGCTGCAAGCACATGGTTGTATACAATATAGGATAATTAAACATTTTATCATAGATCACCTTAGGCATGATGTTGACACTTGCACCAAAATCATAGATAGCTTCATTGAAGTTCACGCTTCCAATGGAAATCAGGATGACAGGTCTTCCTAGATCACCTTTCTTGATTGGCAGAGTCTCATCGTTCCATCCTTTGGAGATAGGGTCACTCCAATAACTTCCTGCATTAAATATGTCTACAAGATTTGTAGTTTCTAGATCTTTCGGTTGTCCCAGAATTTTACCTTGGTTAGCAGGAACAATATTGGCAAGCCGTTGCAACTGAGACTCTAGCATCTTATTAAAGCTAAGCTGATTCTTAATAGCAGTAGAAAAGCTATCCATTCTGTTATTAATTGTTTCTAATGTTTTATCATTGGATGCTAATTTCTTAGACAGGCTATCCATTAACTTTCCTTGATTAAGCACTAACTCTCTCAGAGGGGGTTGATTAAAAGAATTATTACCTTGAAAATTACCTGAGTAGTTAGGCCTCTGCTGCTGATTCCAGCCTTGATTCTGTTGAGGACGGTAGTAGTAGTAGTAGTTGTTGAGGTAGTTCACATCTGTTGGGTATTTTTAACGCATGCAGAGAAATCCGCAAGCGCACGGATACTGATATAGCTTTCACCCAGGAGTAATCTAGAGTATCGATTTCCATGGGGAACGTGAAGTGTACTAGAGAATCTAGGCCGTCCAAGGATAAAGATAAGAGAAGAAAGATATATATATTTTTGGCGGGAAGAGAGGAACTTTCTAGGGTTTTCTAAGTTGATTGGGTGATCAAGATCGGGCTTACTATACTTTACTTACTATCGAGCAACAATACCTTTCCAACTGTCGAAAGAGACTAGGAAGAAAGTAGTCGGGGGAAGGCTGCTAAAAGCTCTACGAAACACCAACCCGAACGGGGTGGATTGCAATGGCCTAAAAGAGTTGTCACCTCTAAGGGCTACCATAACTAACCGTGAGATTGGGCACAAACTCAGGTAAACTATAGCCTAGACACCACGTCTACGCTAGGGTTTACTACTCTAGCCAAATATTATAACTAGAGCACTCAAATACAAGTGGAGTTCAAGTAAATAGAATAAAGTAATAATTAAATAAGAACTTAAAACTTAGAAATAATAATTGAAGAACCTAGAGATTGCTGAATGACGAACTAGATGCTACAAAAGTATAATGTTGAGGAAGATCTGACAGATCCGATTCCTCCTTAGCTCTCTCCTCCTCTCTCTCCCTATTTTCTAGATACAACTAGATGAACTAGAACTATATCTAGATGAACTAGAACTAGAACTAGATGAACTAGAGGGACCCTCTTCTACTTGGATGGAGAGTTGAAACCCTAGCTTTTGATCTATAGAAGAGATATGGTACCAAACATTAGGGGGGCCTTGCTTATATAGTCCTCTAGGAAGCACCCCAGCCGTCGGATCAAACCAACCTTAATACATGACTTTTTATTAATCCTCAAAGGTGGTGGAGGCATGATCCGTGAGACGGAGCCTGATTGGCTCTGCCACTGGGGCAGGCGCCCAAGGAGGGGGGCGGGCACGCCACTTCTGGGCCCGTTTCACCTCCCGTTTGTTTCTAGAGTCTTCTCGTACCTTCTAGATTCCAAAAAAGTTGTTCGTACCCCTTTTGTCTCTATGTAAATCTAACACGTGGGCCTTCCTTGGTTCTTTTCAGCTAAAACCCTACAGAAATAGACATTCACTAAAAATCATAGAATTTTGTCAGTAAACCCCCTATATCTAAGTGGTAATTATGTTTAGGCCCTTTTTCATGTTTCGTTGACAGTTAAAAATAAGAGTTATCTACTGTCAACAAACTCCCCCAAGCTTACCCTTTGCTCGTCCCTGAGCAAAGATAAACTCAATGATGGATTAGGAGTTGCTACATTGCTTTCACACCTCAAAAGTACACATGCATTCAAATAAGAACTCTTCTCTGGTTTAGAGTGAACTATTCTGACTTTTAAACTTACCCATATTACCTTCCACCATGGGACTTGTAGCCATCACTTGGGTCTTGAGTAGTTGAAAGACAGAATAGTCAAGTCAAGCACTATGTCTCTAGCTCTTTGATCAACCTTCATTCTAGAGTTTTGCAAGATTTTCAAATAAAACTAAGAGATTCCTTTGAATGACCCTCTCAAGTCTCTCCTTTGTGGTATTTTTGGATCCTTACCAAAGCATTAAGAGTGTATGTCTTCTCTTTTCTCTCAAAATATGTGATATTTTTGGCATAAGGCATAATAGCATTGTCTTCTCTTTCTCACCCTACAACTTAATAGGCTTATGTGGAGCTCATAGGTGGGGAGACAACACATACATACTTGCAAACATATATTGCACAGTCAAACCATGGATCTAGAGGAATGAGTCTAGCCATACAGTCAAATCAAGATGTGCATGTGTGTGTCCAAGATATATGGGTTGAGTGGAAATGTGGTAGTAGTGACACATAACGATGATGGTGAGTAGAAACAAAAGGGTAAAGAAATGATAATGGTGAACACCTAATTCTACTTTTGCTCCTTGAAGAAATTTATACCTCTCTTGAACTTTGAAGAATTTTTGGGGAGAACTTGGAATGCTCGAAATCTCTCTATGTTGGGACATTTGTCCTCTTTCTTTTATTTTTCTTTTCCTCTTCTTTTTTTCAGAGCACCCAAACCTCTTTTGGAAATATTGATGGAGGTAGCAATAGGAATATTTGGAGCTTTATTGGATAACAAAAGGGGCTAGCAATGGATGATGGGATTTTTTTATGCTCACTCCCAGTGGAGGAGTAGAACAATTTTGGGATGTGTATAAATAGAAAGTATGTGGATGCATACTTCTAGGGTAGAAGCAGCATATATGGGTGGAGTGTATGTGATCTTGATTTTAACTGCATGACCGATTCCTAAGGGTCAACACAACTTGACCATACTCAATGCTCACAAGCAGTAAATATAAGTGAAAGTTTTCCTAATCTAACAAGTATGATATATGGCTATGGTAGGAATTTAAACTCTCATCATACAGGAACTCATCATGCAACAGTTTAATTTTTTTCAAAAGATAAATTCTCCAGAACTCTAGTATCACTTAGAACAAGATAAATAGCAGCTTAGACCTTCCCATATCATACCCGTCAACTACCTAGACTTAGATCAAGCATTTGCCACCCACAAGTTTTAGGTTCAGAGTAAATCTTAGATCAAAACAATGTGTCCAAAACTTGGGAGAGTTCTAGGTTGAAAACAGACACTTGGAAGGAATTACAGCAGAGCAGCTATTCATCATTTCCATAAGAGTTTATTATAGGGATTTATTTTAGCAGGCAAAACCTTGTACACTCTCCTTTTATTTAACAAACTTAAAAATTACACAGAACTAAATATATATATAGCAAGCAAATCTCAATTAAGATATATAAGAAGGGAATAAGAAATACTTAGCTAGATACACGAGGAATGCTCTCCCCCAAGCTGGATGTTGACATAGTCATTCTGTTGTAGGTTGATGCAGGTCTCACTCTTCTCAAACTTCCCAAATCCTGTAGAACTCAAATAGACAACAAAACTTGTGGAACTAATTAAGTGTTTAGGTGTTCGAGCCTTAGTTGTCTAGAGCCTTTACAAAGGAGTTTTTAAATTGCATCTTTAAATTGCAAAAATTCAATTACATCAATTTCTTCTAAGTTTTTAGATTCAAGAAAATCTTTCAAACATTGACCATTTACCTTGAATATGTTACCAAAATCATCCTAAAGTGTGACAACACCATGGGATGCAACATTAATTACCTTGAATGGTCCTTCCCATTTGCTTCTAAGTTTTTCATGACCGAAGAGCTTCACTCTTGAGTTGAACAATAGAACTCTATCTCTAGGCTTGAATTCCTTATGCTTGATTCTCTTATCATGCCATCTTTTGGTTCTCTCCTTGTAAATCTTGGAGTTGTGATAAGCCTTTTCTCTCCATTCCTCCAGCTCAGATATTTGCATCTAACGATTCTTACCAGCTAGATGGAGATCCATGTTCCATTTCTTGATTGCCTAATGAGCTTTAAATTCCAATTCAACAGGCAAGTGGCATTTTTTTCCCATATACAAGCTGATAAGGTGACATGCCTATGGGTGTTTTGTATGCAGTCCGGTATGCCCATAGTGCATCATGAAGCTGGTGCTTCCATTTCTTTCCCATCTCATCCACAGTCTTCTGCAGAATGTTCTTGATTTGCTTATTTGACGTTTCTGCTTGACCACTTGTTTGGGGATGGTATGGAGTTGCAACATTGTGTTTGACTCCATATCTAGCAAGGAACTATCTAAAGGACTTATCAATGAAGTGTGATCCTCCATCACTTATGACCATTCTCGGCATTCCAAACCTTGGAAATATCACTTCATAAAACATCTTCTTGGCATGCTTGGAATCGGCAGCTCGACATGGTAAGGCTTCTACCCACTTGGATACATAGTCAACTGCCACCAAGATGTATTCAACATCTCCTGACTTCTGGAATGGTCCCATGTAATCAATTCCCCAGACATCAAACAACTCTATTTGGAGGTTATTTTGGAGTGGCATTGCATCCTGAGTATTTATGTTTCCATGTTTCTGACATCTGGCACATCTTCCAACAAACTCCTTTGTATCTTGATACATTGTTGGCCAGAAAAATCCACTTTGCCAGATCTTTGCATTTGTGCGGAATGCTCCATAATGTCCTCCATAAGGTGATGCGTGACATCTCTCTATGATTTTCATGGCTTCAACCATTGGGACACATTTGTGTAAAAATCCATCAGCACATACCCGATAGAGATACGGATCCTCCCACAAGTGGCAACGAGCTTCATATTTGAGCTTTCTCTTGTCTCCTCCTGGTGGAACATAGCCTGCAACCATATAGTTCACAATATCCACATACCAAGGGTCCGAGTGTGTTACCATGAGGAGTGTGTCGTCCCTCAGATAGTCATTGATAGGTAACTCATGTGTTTCCTTATATTGAAGCCTAGACAAGTGATTGGCTACTGAATTCTCTACTCCTTTCTTATCTTTTATATCAATGTCAAATTTTTGGAGCAAAAGAATCCATCTTATAAGACAGGGTTTAGCATCTTTCTTAGTGAGCAGGTATTTAAGGGTAGCATGGTCTGAATAGATGATTATTTTTGCTCCAACTAAGTAAGATCTAAACTTGTATATTGCAAAGACAACTACCAACAACTCTTTTTAGTGGTAGAATAATTTAGTTGTGGCCCGGTCATGGTTTTGCTAGCATAGGATATAGCATAATGCTTCTTATCCTTTGTTTGGCCGAGAACGGCACCAACAGCAAAGTCGCTAGCATCACACATGATCTCAAAAGGCAGCGTCCAATCAGGTGGTTGGATGATTGGAGCTGAAATGAGTGCCTACTTAAGAGTTTGGAAAGCTTCATGGCACTCATTATTGAAGATGAAAGGCGCATCCTTAGCTAATAGGCTAGTGAGGGGTCTAGCAATTTGAGAAAAGTTTTTGATAAAACGCCTATAGAACCCTGCATGGCCTAGAAAGCTTCGGATTTCTTTCACATTCGTGGGAGGTGGAAGTTGTTCAATGACTTCAATCTTTGCTCTATCCACTTCTATCCCACATTCGTACACTTTGTGTCCTAGCACTATTCCCTCCCGAACCATAAAATGACATTTTTTCCCAGTTCAGGACTAAGTGCTCCTCTTCACACCGTTGTAAGACTCTGTCTAAATTCTCTAAATAGTCATTGAAGGTTTTTCCATAGACGGTAAAGTCATCCATGAACACCTCCATGATTTTCTCGATCATCTTGGAGAAGATAGACATCATGCACCGTTGGAAAGAAGCTGGAGCATTGCACAATCTGAACGACATTCGTCAGTATGCGTAAATTCCATACGGACATGTGAAAGTGGTCTTACTTTGGTCATCGGGGTGGATTGGGATTTGGTGATATCCGGAATACCCATCTAGGAAACAAAAGAAAGAGTGGTTTGCAAGACATTCCAACATTTTATCAATGAAGGGTAACGGGAAGTGATCTTTCTTTGTAGCCTTGTTGAGTTTTCGATAGTCTATGCACATTCTCCACCCAGTGACAGTTTGTTGAGGAATGAGTTCATTCTTTTCATTTGTAATAATTGTCATCCCTCCTTTCTTTGGCACCACTTGGACAGGGCTAACCCATTCACTATGTGGCACGGGATAAATAATCCCAGCTTGGTAAAGTTTTAAGACTTCTTTCTTAACAACCTCTCGCATAGCGTTGTTAAGTCTCTGTTGTGGTTCTCTTGTCAGTGAGATGTCAGGATCTGTAGGGGTACGATGCGTGTAGAGAACGGGACTAATTCCTATGAGGTCATGGATTGAGTAGCCTATAGCTGATCTATGTCTTTCTAGGACACTGACAAGCCTATAGGTTTCTTCTTGGGAAAGCTTGTCACTTATGATGATAGGAGTTTCTAGATTCTTATTGAGAAAGACATATTTCAAGCAAAGAGGAAGAGGTTTTAGCTCAATTGAGGTTTGTGGAGGCACCTCCAAAGGGTCTAGCTCGACAAATTCTGCTAGCTCTTCCTCTTCTTTGATGAAGTGTTCATCATCGAAAAGAGGTTGGGCCATGTCTTCTAGAGATGCCATTAAAACTTCCTCAATAGGATCTTGTTTGGGCTTGGGTTCTACTATTGCGTTGTGTGAGCGTCCAAGCGAGACATCGATAGTAGAGTTTCCCAACTTTAAATTCAAGAGACTTTGTTTCGGTCGCTCTAGAAAGAGTGTCCCCAAAGGTACACCAATCAAAATGGACCTGTCCAAGATGTCATAGATGTGAAAGTCTAGACGATACTCAGAGCCTCTTATGTGCAAGGGAATAGACCTCATGACCCCATAACTTTCTAGAGTAACTCCAAAAGGAGTTCTTAAAAGCTTATGAGATGAGATCAAGGACTCGTTAGGGCAAAGTTCTTCAGCCAAAGCCTTAGAAATAATGTTCATCCCAACGGTAGGACTATAATGAGCCTCTATGGTTGTCTTCTTTAGGATGCAAGTTAGAACATCAGAGGGGGCAATGATTCAGGCTACCTCACTGGATAACTCCGTTTCTACCAACCACTCATGGCTCATGATGGCCAAGAGTCCCTTGATGTGTTCTATTAAGAAGGGATCATTGCATGGAATATCATCATCCTTAAATGGTGTAGAGTGTTCTAGAGGCTTTACTTGAACTGGAAAGTTTGAAGCATTCCCAAAATCTTCAAAAAGACCATCCTCAATTTCATAGAGGAATGTGGAAGGATGGGGCTCATCGTCCTCCAACATATTTTGTGTTTTCGTAGTAGGAGATTCTTTGACAACCAAATCATTAGAAGAATCTAAAGGAATTTCGGATTTGGTTGCATGTATCTCCTCTTGTTGGTCAGGGCTTGGCTCGACTTCTTTTTCTTCTTTAGAAAACTCATCAAAAATGCTAGTGTAGGGAGTGTTTTCAAGGATTTTCTCAAGGATAGCTTCCCCCTCACTAAAGGACATGTGCGTGAATGAGCCTCCAGAAGATATGTCGAGGTGCAGAGCAGCTTCTTTGCTAAGACCATGGTAGAAGTGATTTAGAAGAATGTGGTCAGGCAAAGATAGGTCTGGGCCAGTGTTTTTAAGGCTTATGAACCTAGCCTAGGCTGCTCCTAGAGTCTCCTTCTCCTTCTGTTCAAATTTAAGAATTTCTATTCAATGGGCATTAACTTTAGACATAGGGAAGAAAGTGAGACCAAATTTGACTCAAAGTTCATCCCAGTTTCCATTTACTCCTCCTATGGTATGAGCATACCATTGCTTTGTTATTCCTAAAAGGGAGAATGGAAACAATTTGCATTTAAGGGTCTCCTGTGTCATGCCAGCGATAACGAGGCAAGAACACAAGTGCTCAAAATCCCGAAGGTGGGTATAAGGATTTTCATCTTTTAACCCAGAGAAGGATTGCGCCTACACCATGGCAATAAAGCCAGGTTTGAGTTCATAGCTAGATGTTATAATTGGCTTTGATGATTGTGGTGGCTCTAAGAACTCACCCTTTGGTGCAGAAAATTTATGAATAGGAGTGGAATCCATATGATAAGGTGGTTGTGGTAAAAAGGTGGCAAAAGGAAAAAGGTACATGGACAAACTTGGTTCTAAACTAGCACAGCTACCGTTCCCCGGTAATGGCGCCAGAAAGCTTGTTGGGTATTTTTAACGCACGCAGAGAAATCCGTAAGCGCAAGGATACCGATGTAGCTTTCACCCGGGAGTATTCCAGAGTATCGATTTCCATGGGGAACATGAAGTGTACTAGAGAATCAAGGTCATCCAAGGATAAAGATAAGAGAAGAAATATATATTTTTTTTGGTGGGAAGAGAGGAACTTTCTAGGGTTTTCTAAGTTGATTGGGTGATCAAGATCGGGCTTACTATACTTTACTTACTATGGAGCAACAGTACCTTTCCAACTGTCGAAAGAGACTGGGAAGAAAGTAGTCGGGGGAAGGCTAGGGTTTACTACTCTGGCCAAATATTATAACTAGAGCACTCAAATACAAGCAGAGTTCAAGTAAATAGAATAAAGTAATAATTAAATAAGAACTTAAAACTTAGAAATAATAATTGAAGAACCTAGAGATTGCTGAATGATGAACCAGATGCTGCAAAAGTATAATATTGAGGAAGATCTGATAGATCCGATTCCTCCTCAGCTCTCTCCTCCTCTCTCTCCCTATTTTCTAGATACAAATAGATGAACTAGAACTATATCTAGATGAACTAGAACTAGAACTAGATGAACTAGAGGGATCCTCTTCTACTTGGATGGAGACTTGAAACCCTAGCTTTTGATCTATAGAAGAGATATGGTACCAAATCATAGGGGGAAGCCTTGCTTATATAGCCCTCTAGGAAGCACCCTAGCTGTCGGATCAAACCAACCTTAATCAACGACTTTTTATTAATCCTCAAAGGCGGTGGAAGCATGATCCATGAGATGGAGCCTAATTGGCTCTACCACTAGGGCGGGCGCCCCACTTCTGGGCCCGTTTCACCTCCTGTTTATTTCTAGAGTCTTCTCGTACCTTCTAGATTCTAGAAATATTGTTCGTACCCCTTATGTCTCTATGTAAATCTGACATGTGGGCCTTCCTTGGTTCTTTTCAGCTGAAACCCTATAGAAACAGACATTCACCAAAACTCGTGGAATTCTATCAGTAAACCCCCTATATCTAAGTGGTAATTATGTTTAGGCCCTTTTTCATGTTTTGTTGACGGTTAAAAATAAGAGTTATCTACTATCAACAACATCCTCTTGTAATTCTGGGCAATTGCTTCCTGAATGCCCATTGTCTCCACATTCTTCACAAGTCATGCGGGAATCATGAATGTGCATGACTTCCTTTTTCTCGCCGGCTCTCTCATCGAGCCTCTTCATAAGTAGGTCCATCTTGGCAGACAACATGTCTACCTCCTTTAACTGGTGTATACCTCCACCTCTCTTGCAGGTTTGAGTTCTTTCTTCATTCCAACCTTGGTTGGATGCCATTTTCTCCATAAGAGCTGTGGCTTGATTGATTGTAAGTGATAAGAATGCTCCTCCAGCGGCAACATCCATAGTCTCACAGGTACTATTGGTGAGCCCGTGATATAAGGTCTGCATAAGTAGCCAATTCTCCATTCCATGATGAGGACATTCTAGAATGTAGTCTTGAAAGAGCTCCCATGCTTCTAGGACTGACTCATTATGTTGCTGCTGAAAACTTGATATCTTCCCACGAAGAGCATTTGTCTTGCCCATGGGAAAGAACTTCGCCAGGAAATTGGTGGAATAGAGTACCCACATAGTATTCTTCTCCTTATTCGCATAGAACCACTGCTTCGCTCTCCCCAATAGTGAGAATGGAAAGAGGTGAAGTAGTATGGCATCTCTGGGGACATCCCTGATGGTGAAAGTGCTACAAATCTCCAAGAAGTGTTGGAGATGAGCACTAGCATCTTCATGTGCCTTCTCACAAAATTGACTAGCTTGCACCATGTTGATCAACGCTGGCTTTAGCTCAAAGTTTTGCTCGATCTCTGTCGCAGGTCCAGTCTGGATGTTAGCTGTAGTTGGAGCTAAGAACTCACGGAGTGACTTGTCTGTCATGGCATCAAACTCTGGTGTTAAGTTTTGAACTATGCTTGGTCGGCCTTCCAAATCAGAGAGTGGAGCTTCAAGCTGAGATGATGATGTGTCTGCTTGAACTCTCTCTAGCTTGGCTCTTGCTCTTCTGAATAGCAATTCTGGATTATCGATGAAATTATTTGGATGGCCAAACCTGCTCATACATTACCCTGTATATGATATATAAATAGATAATAGACAAGGGTAAGGCTGTATGAGTAGAGAAGGATGATGGTTTCTCGATCACATTAGTGGATGCAAGTGATGGCTCATTATCCTTTAAATAGCAATTCAACCTTCCCCGGCAACGGCACCAAAAATGCTTGTTGACACCTCTAACGCCACCTAAGCTAGGTTGTCATCCCCAGCATGACACTAAATGTGCTGGTACTAAAATATGACACTAAAGGAATCTGAAGAAGCTTGGCAACGGTCTTGAAAGATTTCCACAAGGTGGCAAACCGTTGATCAGATACTGCTAGCTTCTTGGATAAATCATTAATGGTTTTTAGTCCCTGCACAAGATCCCGATCAACACCAAGTCCAATCAACTAGGCGCGAGCGAGTTCCTCTTTAGCATGAGCTTTTACCTCCTCGACCCTATTGTGATTAGAGTGAACCGATATCTTCATCTCTTTAGCATTCTCCAAGAGCTCCTTCTTATCTCTACGGAGGGCTGATCAAGGCAATTAGAGAAAATCAGACAAATAAAGAATAGAGAAATAAGAGATAAGAGAAAACAAAGCATATAAGAACTTGGGATACCTTCACACTCCTTGAGACTATTAGATTTCCTAGATAACTCTCACAAGGCAGCCATGGCATTATCCCTCCTCTGCTCTGCCTCAATGACTTGTGCGCAGAGAGCCCTCTCAGAAGATTAGCGCCCTTGGCGCTTAGTATCTAGCTCCACTTCCTTACTGGCCAGCTCTGCCTTCAGCTGGCTCAATTTGAAAGCCAGCTTCTTCTTAGTCTGACCCAAACCAAAGAAGCTAGAGTGATCCCGAGAGAAGGACTTCTCTCACCGAAAAAGGAAGGAAATAAGAAAAAGAAGTAAAAGAAGCCAAAATGAAAAAAATAAGGAAAAAGAGCATGCCTACCTGAAGCTGCTCTCCAAAAGAAGCCGCTCCAACTGAGAGGTTCTCCCAAGCTGCAATCAGCTTGGACAGACGATGGGTGGCATCAAACTCCAACACCACATCATCTTCTAGACATTGACTGCTTGAAGCATGGCCGACAAGAGAAGAAGTTGACAAAGGAGTTGAAACCACGACCAGAGCCGTGTTTTGGGCAGTAGAAGCCCCACCCGCTTTTGAAGCCAGTTTTTCTACCACGGTCACGGTCACCTCAGGATCAGGCGACTCCACAATGGCTTGATCAACCTAGGCCACCACCTCCCCTATTGTCCTCGCTGACCGTACGCTCTGACTCTTGGGACTCGGTGTGTGGAGGAGCACCAGCCGACTGAGATGAAGTCGGCTGAGCATTGGGGGAAGGCAATGATGATGGCCTACAAGATCACAAGGAACTTTCTAATAAGGTTATATACAAGAAAAACAAGGAACAAGGATGGAACAAGCTAGTCAAAATTTACTCACGTGGCTATTCTTCTCTTTATGCTGATACCCCCAAGCCGAACAGATGGCTTAGGTGGGGGCATGACGGTTGAAAAAATATCATCACCGCCCTGCATCAAGGTTGGCAAGATTGGCACTTGAGTCCCTATAGAATTCAAGGTCAACCCCCGCTTAGTGCAAAAGACGAAGGCGAGACGAATGTTGACACCTCTAATGCCACCTAAGCTAGGTTGTGATCCCTAGCATGACACTAAAGGTGCTAGTACTAAAATATGCAAATGCTCCTCTGAAATAAATATAAAATCTGTAAGCGCACAGATAATACTGATGTAGTATTTTAACCGGGAGTAATCCAGGCATCATTATTTATATTTTTACCACTAGGAAGGAGTGCTAAGGATGTTGAGCAATGAGCATCACTGCATGTGATAATGGAGAGCATAACCATGTCTTTATCGATCTTCTCATACAGGATAAGTGTCACAAGATAAATAATATATATATATATATATATATATATATATATATATATATATATATATATATATATATATATATATATATGAATAAAGAATAATAAGAGATAACTAATAAACACATAGCCACATATAATGATAAACATCTCAATAGATTACTCTAAGCATATAGCACTAGCATGGATTAGGACGAACTATAAGGATAAATCCTAAGTTATTCTAACTATACAATCAAAGCATACGATGATTAGTGCAATTACACTTGGCAATCATGGCAAGAAAATGTTATATCTACGCATAGTGATATTACTAAGGAAGATATAGAACATAGCCGTCACTTCCCCGTAATAGTTGTGCTCTGCCTGACCTATACTCGGGAGGTGGACTACAAAGGACTCAACATGACTGTCACTTCCACGATCTACCACATGGTCTGGAATATGGGGTGCAATCGCAGGTAAATACGGTATAGGCACCATGCCTACACAATGTTTACCACTCACCCATGATATCAATGAGCAAGCGCTATACGATCCTATACTTAAATATAATTCTGATCGAACTATGCGAAGCATATAATCAAAGTAGACTAAGAACAATATAATTGAGAACATAATCAAATAGAGCAAAGTCATATCCAATATGATAGAATAGACTAAAGTCATATTCATACAAATGATGAACTAGATGAATAATATAAGAACAAATACAAAAGTAGGAGAGAATTACCAAGTATTCTCTTGACAGATCCGAAAATCAAGCAATGCTTGGCTCTTTCTAGTTCTAATCCTATGTAGCTATGCTAAACTAGAGATCTAATTGTGATGGTGGCTCTAGGGCTTGACTAGAGGCTTCTCTCTTGATGAATTGAATGAATTAGGGTTTCTCCTAGGGCTAGGGGCCTTGCTTATATAGCCCTCTAGGAAGCACCACAGCCCTTCATCAACGACTTTTTATTGATCCTCAAATGTGGTGGAAGCAGGATCCATGAGACGGAGCCTGATTGGCTCTGTGGCCTAGGCGGCCACCCATGAGGTGGGGGCGGGTGCCCCACCTATCAGCCCAAATGGCCCTCCCCTTTAAGGGGGTGCCTTCTCGAGTCTTCTAGATTATTTTTTTCATAGTATGGTCGGTTTCTCTCTATGTAAATCTGACATATGGAACTCCTTTGGTTCTTTCCTGATAACCCCCTGCAGAAATAGATATTCACCAAAACTCATAGAATTCTGTTAGTGTAACCCTTATATCTAGATAGTATTTATGTTTAGGTCCTTTCTCATGCTATGTTGACGGTTAAAAATGATACTTATCTACCGTCAACAACGAATCTGCAGAAGAACTCAAATCAATGGAAGACTAAATAGGAACGAACGCTCTAACTACTCACCGATGAGTAGCAAGGACCAAACCATCTTCTTCATCCTCACCCTTGAGGAGCTCAACCATGCTTCCATCTGAAAAGGAAAAAAATACTCGGTTAAAGACACAAATAAACACCAAGGAAGCTAAAGAATATTGATACGCTCACCTAGGAGCATGCTACCTGTGACTTGAATACCTGGATGAGTACTTGGAAGATGGGGCTTCTTGGTGGCAGATGCACTGGTGGAAGTATCATCTTGGAGGTGGTGCGAGGAGCTTGAGGAACTGGGCATGGCACATATTCAACATAATGACCGAATTCCCCAAAAGACACGCCAGAAAGTACAGTGATAGAGCGGGACTTACTAGTTACAGAGGCTCCCACCTAGTTCTCATCAACCCCCACCCCAACAAGGTTGTTCTCAGAGGTGAGCGGGGGCAAATCATCAAAATTCTGCCCCAAGTCCTACAAGCAACCAAAAAATAACAAGGTAAGCAGAAGAAAGAAAGATAAAAAGTACTCGCAATAAAGAAACAAAGGAGGAAAGTACTCAGGAAGAGAAAAACAACTTACAAAAGGGGTGGACAATCAGCACGGTACTCTGGGACCATATGAGGGATGACGGTCACCCCCTTCAGGACCTTCTTGAGGTGCTCCAACACCTCTTCTTCTGTCAACTCCAGAGCCAGAACCATCTGAGATGGGTCCTCAACTCTAGAGTACTTGAAGCCGTAGTTCTCTAGAGTCGCAAGGCTGAGTGGAAGGATCAACCCAAAACTGCTAGATGTGGAAACGCATCCCACATCACAAGACTTCTTCCACCTGCTAGGATGAACTACCCAGCACAATGCCGTCGCGAGATTAGTCTACCTCTAATCTCTATCACAAGACTCCTTCTGATGAGGACATCACTCCTTCGAATGCACCCGCTGCTGATCCTCCAACCGTTATGCAAGGACCAATGACCCGAGCTCGAATGCGTCAACTACACTTAAAGGTGAGCTCGTTCTTAAGCGATTCCTTTCATACTTTTGAGAATAGACTGCTACCTAATGATGTTTTATTGCTTAGGAACAATGGAGAGGGTCATGAAGAAAATAACCATGAAGAACTTGGAACCATTAAGAATTTGGAGGAGGACGTCACCTATGTTTAGCCAACAGCCATGCATCCTGTTGGCCATGAAGAACTTGGAGGAGGACGTCACCTATGTTTAGCCAACAGCCATGCATCCAGTTGGCTTGGAGCTGTGAAGAACTTGGATAAAGACAACACCCATGTTTAGACAATAAACATGCATCCCACACAATAACCGCGTCTTAGGGATCACTAGCATGACGGCAAACCTTTCATCATGCATCCTGGTTGCCACACAATAGCCGTGCCGTATGGATCACCCAGCACCGTGACATCCCTTTTCATCGCCTATGCATTACCTAAGGCTCCTAGAGCCGGCACTTTCTTCTTGGGGTTTACCTTAGATAATTATATCATCGACAGTCATCGTCTATTGGTTTGCGGAACCCCAACCTGTGTGCTTAATCAATTATCTGCAGTTGTCCCCAATATTCGAGCTGTGTTCTTTTCGAGTTCTTGCTTATGTTCATTTCGTAGGCAGGGATTAGCCTTCGTGGCGAGGTCAACCGGTTGGTGATACGGTTGATAACCCGAGGAGTCGTGGTGCTAAGATTGCAGGGCGGTCTTTCGATCTGAAGCCAGATCGGTGTGTCACGCTCCACCCAAATCTATAGTTACCATCACTTGACGGAAGATAGGGACCCTGTCCCCATCATGTGGTAATCAGAGCTTCAGGTACCGTCAGATTCACCTTTATCATAGTGTAGTTGATTTAACTTTGTCCTATAAATTCAGAAAATTGCCCCACAAAAATAGTTTGTGTTCATAATTTTTTTCCTTGTCCCATAACCTGTTGTACCATTGCAATATTTTAATTTCAATTTGCCTTATTGAACTGTCGTCCCTCGTAGATCATCGTGTTGCTGTGTTTAATCGAGTCCTAGATACATACGGTTAAGTTTAGCCGTGCGTCTAAAATTGGGCGCACTGTGTACGTGGCTTTTGATCCATAATTAGTTTTATTAGGGAATCTTGGGTTGGTCATAAAGTGCATGTATCCAGTATCCCATGTTGAAGAGCCGCAAGATTAGAATAGATCTAATCCATTGACCCAAAGTAGCATCACGTGTTTCCAAAAATAACCGTAGAAAGATTTTCAGGCTACTCTAAGTACCGATATTGTCGATTGGTTAGTTTGTGCCTTTTTCACAATCTGAGAAGAAGGTAGCACAAATTGATTTGTTTATATACGCAGCAAACCTAGCGTGCCTCGTGGAGTTTTCTTGAGTTTCTTGCTGTACTACAGCTATTTCTTTGAGCGACACTTTCTAAAAAAAAGCCGCACACAAAAAAAAAACAAAAGGCAAGACGTGCAAAAAAAGGGCCGCACCAAAAAAACAAAGAGGTAAAAAAATGGCGCAACAAAAAAAGGAAAGTAAAAAGAAAATCAGAAGTGCTTGCATCATTTTTTTCCTTGTGCTGAGTTGTATATTTGTTTGCTTGAACTAGGTCTACGACGAGTTTAGGCTGGTGACATAGACTAGCTTGGGACTACTTTTCAATCTTATAATTTCTGAACTAAATTATTGTTATTCCTTGCTACCATATTTTAAGCCTCCCAAGCTCCACATATATACTTCAGATCGGTACAGAAAAAGATCCTTGCAATCGCGGTGCCACTTCCTCACAGGTATCATAACTAAGCCGCTGGTTACCATCCTCTGCTAGCATTAGTAAGAACTTGGTAAGACGTGTGTGAGGGTGTGATTCGACCAACTAAACCCAATTTAGTCATAGGCATTTTTGCTAATCACTAACCATGCCAGACGATGTTCCTGTTTTGTCTAGTGAATTTCAGGAGATGAAGGATTTAGTTACACAAACAATAAACGCAATGAACACATTACAGAATGATATTAGAAGCATCCATCATGCGGTTGAGCGTGTGGACAAGCGAGTTTCCACACAAACAGATAGGGTTGAACAGATCGAGATCAATCCTCCCAAACCCGACGATAACAAAAACAAGGAGGATGATGACGACGATGGTTTCCTAGAGATTGAAAACGATGTTGTTTACGGTTCTGATGGTCTGCCTGACAACATTAAGACCAACTAGAACTGCCTACGGCGTAGGCGACTTCAGCAAAATAGAACAGGTATGGGAGGTAACAGAGATTGATGCATTCAAGCTAACAGTGATCCTTATGCTAAAATCAAATTTACCATTCCTTCTTTTGTTGGGAAATATGATGCTGAAGAATACTTAGATTGGGAGATGACAGTAGAACAAAAATTTGCTTCCCATCTTGTACCTAATCACCATAAGGTTAGATAGGCCACAAGTGAATTTAAGGATTTTGCTCTAATCTGGTGGGCTTCTTTGCAAACAAAACTTGAATCATGAGAAGGGCTAAAGACCTCCATGCATGATAGATTTCTTCCTATTTCTTATAAATGAGATTTACATAAGAAGTTACAGCACTTAGAGCAGGGAGATATGTCTGTTCAAGAATATTTTACAGAGCTTCAAAGGGGTATGATACGTTGTGGAGTAGAAGAGGAACCTGATGATAAATTATGTCGTTTTATGGTGGTTTGAGACGTGAAATTCATGATATTGTTGATTATAAAGAATTTAACACTACCAACCAGTTGTTCCAGCTTGCTATGCTTGCAGAGAAAGAATTGCAGGGACGATAGCTGCAACAGCAGAGGTTTAGGAGCAACTTCAGCAGCTCCTTCATGCCCAAGTCA
This sequence comes from Saccharum hybrid cultivar R570, assembly GCA_038087645.1. NCBI lineage: Eukaryota > Viridiplantae > Streptophyta > Magnoliopsida > Poales > Poaceae > Saccharum > Saccharum hybrid cultivar. The sequence continues at coordinate 16,057,279 of JAQSUU010000551.1, read as the reverse complement.
TCAGGTGCATCTCCTTCAGCAACACTAGCAAGCACACATTCAGCACCGCTAGCGAGCACACGTTCAGTACCACCAGTGTCTTCCCCTTCGGTCGCTAGTAAGACTCGTTTGCAGGAACCATCCAAGAGTGCTTCATCTGTGGCGTCCACTGGACACTCTTTAGCCATATAGTGCCATCGCTGCCAAGGATTTGGTCATGTGGAAAAGGAATGTCCTAGCAAAAGGGCGTACATTGCTACAGATGATGGGGGCTATGTTAGCGCCTCTCATGAAGAGGCCAATGTTGAAGAAGAACCTGCTGCAAATGATGAACGGAATGGAGTACTTGTGAGTTCAAATGATGCAGGAAGCCAGCGAATTTTCACTGTTCAGTGTGTCCTCAGTACACAAATGCACAAAGCACAGAAGCAGCAGCGTCATAACTTGTTCCAGATCTTGTTTGTGATTAAAGAGCGACGTGCATGGGTAATCATTGATGGAGGAAGCTGCAACAACTTGGTGAGTGAAGATTTGGTCAAGCATCTTGAATTGCCAACTCGCCCTCATAAAAATCTGTATCACATTTAGTGGCTAAACGACTCAGGTAAGGCCAAGATAACTAAAACAGCCCGTGTGCACTTTTCCCTTGGGCCATATTCTGATTTTGCTGATTGCGATGTGGTACTCATGCAAGCTCGCTATCTTTTGTTGGGTCGACCTTGGGAATATGATAATGATGCTATCCACCATGGTAGAAGTAACACATATACTCTTATGCATAAAGGACAGAAAATTACTTTGCAACCCATGACCCCCACTCAAATCGTACAAGTTGAAAAAGAGAGACTAGCTAGTGATGCTCAAACTGAAAGTAAGCCAGTAATTAAATTGAAAAATCCTATGATGCTTGCTACTAAATTTGATCTTGCAGAAATTAATTATGTGTGCTATGCCTTGATATGCAAATATGCTTTATTTTCTACGGATGATATTTCTAGCACTTTGCCACCCTCTGTCACTAACCTTTTGCAGGAATATAGTGACGTGTTCTCATCTGAGATACCTCCAGGACTTCCACCCATTCGGGGGATTGAGCACCAGATTGACTTGATTCCTGGAGCGAGCTTGCCAAACTGAGCTACCTACAGAACCAACCCTGAGAAGACAAGAGATTCAGCGTCAAGTCCAAGATCTTTTGGACCGTGGGTATGTGCGTGAGAGCCTTTGTCCTTGTGTTGTTCTAGTTCTTTTGGTTCCCAAAAAAAGATGGCGGTTGGCGCATGTGTGTAGATTGTAGAGCCATTAACAATATCACAATAAGGTACCATCATCCTATTCCTAGGTTAGACGATGTGCTTGATGAGTTAAGTGGTTCTATAATTTTTTCAAAGGTAGACTTGAGAAGTGGCTACCACCAAATAAGAATGAAATTAGGCGATGAATGAAAAACTGCTTTTAAAACCAAGTTCGGCTTGTATGAGTGGTTAGTAATGCCCTTTGGGTTAACTAATGCACCTAGCACTTTCATGATATTAATGAACGAGGTTTTACATCCTTTCATTGGTAGATTTGTGGTGGTTTATTTTGATGATATCTTGATCTATAGCAAGTCTTTAACGGAACACCTTGATCACCTACGTGCTATTTTTTATGCTTTGCGGTCTGCACGTTTATTTAGTAACCTCGAGAAGTGCACTTTTTACACCGAACGAGTATCATTTCTTGGCTATGTTGTGACCTCACAGGGAATTGATGTAGATGACACCAAGGTGGAGGCCATACGGAGTTGGCCAATGCCCACAACGGTGACACAAGTGCGGAGCTTTCTTGGTCTTGCAGGATTTTACCACCGTTTTGTGAAGGATTTCAGCACCATTGCAGCCCCACTGAATGAGCTAACAAAGAAAGGTGTAGCATTCCATTGGGGAGAGGAACAAGAGACGTCCTTTTCTCTTTTGAAAGACAAGCTTACCCACGTACTATTATTGCAACTTCCTGATTTTGGTAAGGCTTTTGAACTTGAATGTGATGCTAGTGGAATTGGTATTGGTGGTGTTTTGATGCAAGAAGGTAAACCCGTTGCTTACTTTAGTGAGAAATTAAGTGGGTCTGTTCTTAATTATTCCACGTATGACAAAGAATTATATGCTCTTGTTCGTGCATTAGAAACGTGACAACATTATCTATGGCCTAAAGAGTTTGTTATTCACTCTGATCATGAATCGTTAAAATATATTAGAACTCAAAACAAATTGAACCGTAGACATGCTAAGTGGGCTAAATTTATTGAATCTTTTCCTTATATTATCAAACACAAGAAAGAGAAGGATAATGTTATTGCAGATGCTTTGTCTAGATCATATACTATGTTGTCCCAACTTGATTGCTGTATTTTTGGACTTGAAACAATTAAGGAACAATATGTAAATGATGTTGAATTCAAATATGTCTTGGAAAATTGTAAAGAGGGCCATACCTAGAATAAATATGTGATCCAAGATGGGTTTTTGTTTAGAGCTAACCGCCTATGCATTCTAGTTGGTTCTGTTTGACTTTTGTTGTTGCAGGAGGCACATGGAGGTGGATTAATGGGCCATTTTGGTTCCAAAAAGACGGATGAGGTGCTGTCCACACACTTCTTTTGGCCAATGATGAGGAAAGATGTAGAGCAGTTCGTGGCTCGGTGTGCCACATGTCAAAAAGCCAAGTCACAGTTGAACCCACGTAGTTTGTATATGCCACTTCCTGTTCCCTTTGTTCCTTGGGTAGATATATCTATGGATTTTATTTTGGGATTACCGAGGACTAAGCGGGGAAGGGATAGTATTTTTGTGGTGGTTGATCGATTTTCTAAGATGGCACATTTTATTGCTTGTCATAAAAGCGATGATGTTGTTCATATTGTTGATCTATTCTTTCAAGAAATCATTCGCTTGCATAGTATGCCGTCTACTATTGTTTTAGATCGTGATGCAAAATTTTTAAGTCACTTCTGGCGCACTTTGTAGAATAAATTGGGGACAAAGCTGCTATTTTCAACAACTTGTCATCCCTAAACTGATGGACAAACCAAGGTAGTGAATCGAACATTGTCCACCATGTTGAGGGCAATTTTGAAGCGCAATTTGAAGATGTGGGATGAGTGTTTGCCGCATGTGAAGTTTGCATACAATAGGGTAGAACACTCCACCACCAAGGTAAGTCCTTTCCAGGTAGTTTATGGTTTTAATCATCATGCTCCTATTGATCTTTTGCCATTACCTACCACTGAGAGAACACATAGTGATGCTAGGGAGTGTGCTGAATTTATTCAAAAATTTCATGAATCAACTAAAGCAAATATTGAAAAGATGAATGAGAAGTACAGGATTGCTGGTAGTGAAGGTAGAAAAGAAGTAAAACTTGAACCGGGTGATTTGGTTTGGGTACATTTGAGAAAAGAAAGATTTCCAGAACTGCGTAAGTCTAAATTAATGCCAAGAGCCGCTGGTCCTTATAAGATCGTTGAGGGAATAAATGATGATGCATATAAAGTTGAGTTACCACCGGAGTTTGGGGTTAGTTCTACTTTTAGCATTGTAGACTTGAGACCTTATTTGGGAGAAGAAGATGAGTTGGAGTCGAGGATTGCTCTGTTTCAAGAGGGGGAGGATGATGAGGACATCACTCCTTTGGATGCACCCGTTGCTGATCCTCCAACTGTTATGCAAGGACCAATGACCCGAGCTCAAATGCGTCAACTACACTTAGAGGTGAGCTCGTTCTTAAGCGATTCCTTTCATACTTTTGAGAATAGACTGCTACCTAATGATGTTATATTGCTTAGGAATAATGGAGAGGGTCATGAAGAAAATAACCATGAAGAACTTGGAACCATTAAGAATTTGGAGGAGGACGTCACCTATGTTTAGCCAACAGCCATGCATCCTGTTGGCATGAAGAACTTGGAACCGAGGACGTCCACTACCTATTTTTATCCTATTGGCCATGAAGAACTTGGAGGAGGATGTCACCTATGTTTAGCCAACAGCCATGCATCCAGTTGGCTTGGAGCTGTGAAGAACTTGGAGAAAGACAACACCCATGTTTAGACAATAAACATGCATCCCACACAATAACCGCATCTTAGGGATCACTAGCATGACGGCAAACCTTTCATCATGCATCCTGGTTGCCACACAATAGCCATGCCGTATGGATCACCCAGCACCGTGACATCCCTTTTCATCGCCTAAGCATTACCTAAGGCTCCTAGAGCTGGCACTTTCTTCTTGGGGTTTACCTTAGATAATTCTATCATCGACAGTCGTCGTCTATTGGTTTATGGAACCCCAACCTATGTGCTTAATCAATTATCTGTAGTTGTCCCCAATATTCGAGCTGTGTTCTTTTCGAGTTCTTGCTTATGTTCTTCATTTCGCAGGCAAGGATTAGCCTTCGTGGCGAGGTCAACCGGTTGGTGATACAGTTGATAACCTGAGGAGTCGTGGTGCTAAGATTGCAGGGCTCGGGTCTTTCGATCTGAAGCCAGATCGCTGTGTCACGCTCCACCCAAATCTATAGTTACCATCACCTGACGGAAGATCGGGACCCCGTCCCCATCACCTTCCATCCACTACAAGCAATACAAGACTTCCGACTCACGCCTGGGGGCTGCTTAACCTCACAAACTATCATATTCATGACTGTAATGTCAGAAATGAGAATGGCATCGATGTTCCAATAAATTTGAAAACAAAACTATTTGATCAAAAGTACATCAATAATGATCGAAAATTATGAAAGCGATATCTAAAATGCAATAAACACACCAATATGCACAACATGACAATAGCTATATAGATTAACCTAGGTCACATGAAAAATAATAGTGTATTAGTAATGATCCATGGCACAAGAGGCAAGACACACATATTATATAGCAATAAAAATGACATGACACAAAAGGTTGTGCACTGTGCTAGAGTCTGAGGACGAAGATGTGAGGTGCCCTCAAGGCCTCAAAGGCTGAGGATGATTAGCAGGCTTGGCCAAACCTGAGTTCAGTAATTATTGACGATAGACTGTTGACTAAATACAATATTTTTTGAAAACAAACGAAAGAGAGCTAAATCACTTTCATTTTCATTTTCGGATGTTTTTACCGTTCTCATTTCTGTTTTATCGGTTATCGTTACCGTTTCTGTTTAGGGGGGAAAACCGATAATTTCTCAAAAATGATTTCCGGTAACCGAGAATTATCGTTTTTGTTTTTAGTCCTACTAGGCCCCATCTGTATAGTGTTCAGACTTGAGCTTGAGTTGATGAACTTTGACGCACCGAAGGTGTCCAATCTGCCATGAAATCTGCTAAGGCTTGTGATTTTATCGCTGTTCTTGGCACATAGTTGAGGTCAAACTGGGACAACTCTATTTCCCATTTCCCTATTCTTTCGAAGGCCTCTTTATTGCTGAATATGTCTTCGAGTGGCTGTGATGATGGCACTATGATCTCATGCGCTTGAAAGTAATGCTTCAACTTTCTTGATGAGATCAAGATGATGTATGCTATTTTTTCGATCTCTGTGTAGTTCAACTTTGCTCCTGATAATGCTTCTAAGATGTAGTAGATAGGCTGTTAGATAATCTTTGATTGTTCTTCTTTCTCTTGGATGAATACTCCACTGCTGCATGATTGGAGGCCGCAACATATAACAGTAGTGGTGTCTCTAGATCTGGTACTGTGACCCGAAGTTTGGAGGCCATGTAGCTTTGAGCTACTGGAAAGCCTTTGACTGTTCTGGTCCCAATTCAACTTTATCTCCGCCTCTCAGAGCTCTGAAGAATAGAAGGCTGTGTTCTGCTGATTTTGAGATAAATCTGTTTAGCGCTGCTATTCTCCCTATGAGCTTCTAAACTTCTTTTTTGGTTGACGGTTCTACCATTGAAATTATGGCCTTTGTCTTTTCTAGATTGGCACTTATGACTTTGAGTCCTATAATATACCAGAGCATTTTGCCTTGGCTTACGCCGAAGACACACTTTTCTGGGTTTAGCTTAAGTCTTGCTTCCCTGAGGTTGGCAAAGGTTTTTTTGAGATCTGCGATGTGATCCTCTTCATTTTTGCTCATTACCATAATGTCATCGACATAAGCTATGATGTTTTTCTACAACTGGGGGCTGAGAACTGCTTTTGTCATTCTAGCGAAGGTTGAACTCACATTCTTGAGCCCCTCTGGCATCCTAATGTAACAATATGTTCCAAAAGGAGTAGTGAAACTTGTCTTTCCATCATCTTCCTTGTTGAGCCAGATCTAGTGATATCCTGAAAAACATTTCAGGAGTGAAAATCATTTGCAACTCGCCGCTTTATCAACGGAGGTATCTATCCTTGGTAGAGGAAATGGGTCTTTCTTGCAGGTCTTGTTTAGATCTATGAAATCTATGCACATCCTTGTCTTCCTATTTTTCTTTGGCACCAGCACTATGTTGGCCAGTCACTCTGAGTACTTGACTTCTTTGATGGCATTTGCATCTAACGGCCTCTGTACCTCAGCCTTCGCTGCTAATATTCTATCTTCTGACATTTTTCTTTATCACTGCTTCTTTGGCTTCATTTTTGGGTTGATATCGTGGGAGTGTTGTATGATATCTCTGCTGGCTCCTTTTAGGTCGGAGGATGACCAAACGAAGACGTCTTTGTTCTTAGCTAAGGTTTCTATGAGCTCTGCTTCTTTTTCATTCGAGAGGTTGTCTTCGATGGTGACTTTTCTATCTAACACTGCTTTCTCCAATGAAACTAATTTTGTTTCTTCTTGATCTTTGAGATCTATTTTCCCTTCAGCATATTCGGAGGCTCTGGTGCATTGCTCTTGGCCGACTCAATAGAGTTAATGTTGTGTTGCGACTTGTAGATGGCACTCTCTATGTTTCTTGCCTCTTTTTGACTGTCGTGGACTGTGATGGTGGCATGCAAAGTTGGCATTTTCTTACACAAGTAGCCCATATGGATGGTTGCATTGAACTTGTTTGCAAACCCTTTACCGAAGATGTCATTGTATGGGTAGTAGAGATCTACTACATCGAAGGTCACGTATTCTGTTCTTACATTTTCCTGGCCTGCAAAGGAAATTGGCGGTGATATTTTCCTAATGTGTCAATCTTCTTTCCTCTGAAACCGATTAATGGTGAGTCCGAAGGCTGCAACTGGCTTTTGCTTAATTTCATCTGGTCGAAGCATTAACAAAGATAAGGTCTGCGGAGCTTTCGGAGTCAATGAGAACCCTGTTAATCTCCTAGCCTACTATATTGGCTTTGATCACCATAGCATCAGCATGGGGTAGCTTTCCAATTGGAGGTCTTGTTCTGAGAACGTAATGGGTGTCTTCAACCAATCTATGCACCGTACCGGACCCTGAACTGCTATGTTGTTGACAAGCTTAAGATGATCTTTCTTCTGCTTTTTTGTTTGGAACTCCATTGAAGAGCCTCTGGCTACTGGCAGTATCATGCCGATGGTGGGTAGCAGTGTATGCGGATTGAGCTGGTTTTCTCGGTTGGGCTCATTTTTAGCACGGCTAGATGAGGTGGGGGTGGTGGCGGAGGTAGTGTTTCAAGTTGCCTATTGTGAACTTGAGCCGGCTGGTTAGTCTCTACGAATGTTATGTGCGGAGGCCTTGGGTTTATATAGGTGAGGTTGGCTTCTGCAAGCTGGTTACTGGTTTGCCCTTGCTGCTGGGTGCTTGGTCGCCATACAGGTAAGAAGTTAGGGTAGTATGCAGCTGCTAGGGTGGATGGGTGTATTTGATTAGAGTTAAGGCTTGGGTAGATTGGGCAATATGGCTGCTAAGGGGGTGTAGCGAAGGTATGGTTGACTTCTCTTGCGGGTTGTTGTGGCGGAGGCTAAGGGTTTGCCTTGTTCTTTATCCTCTCTTGAGTTTCCTTCGCATCTGGACAATCTCTAGTGATGTGCCCTTCGTTCTCTCCATGAAAGAAACAATACTACCTTCGTTGTTTTGGTTCTTGGCTCTTGTTCCAATTCTTCCTTTGATTGTATTTCTTGACCTCATACTGCTTCTAAGGTGCTTTGTTTGGGGCTACCTCCGGCACCTGTTGCCCTTACTGGCTGTTCCCTTGCTGCTCTATATTAAAAACTTGTTGATCTGGTGTTTGCTGAGGCTGTGACTGGCCTTGGCCTCTATTGCCCCTTTGAGCATTCCTGCTACTCCCTTGGTACTGCTTGTTCTGATTTTGCTCTTCTAGCCTTCTGTGAAGGTTGTTATCTGACCTGCAATATTTCTCGAACTCATTGTATAGTTCCTCTATTGTGCTTGGCTTTTCCTGAGCTAGATGAGCTGGGAAGACTCCGATGCAGAGACCTTTGATTGCGGCCTCAATTGCCACATCTTCGGGGACATTTGGTACCTTCGCTTTTAGCTGCACGAACCTATGAAAATAGTTCCTTAGAGCCTCTCCTTGATTTTGTTTGCACTAGAATAGGTCCATTGAGGTTAGAGATTCAGTGGTAAACCCTTTGAAATTGGCTATGATTTTGTCGCGGAGGTCTTCCCAGGAATATACTGAACTTGGCCTCAACATCGAATACCATGCCAATGCATCACCCTGCGCCAGCTAAGGTACATTCTTGGAACAATGGTGGGCCCAAGCACTATTAGATGGGAACAATGGTGGGCCCAAGCACTATTAGGGTTTCATAAATGCATTCATCAACCTCCTTTACACAGGGTTTGGTTCCCCCGTTTATAGGGCTCTGTTTACTGCCATTCCTTTTTACATCTCTACCCTGCGCTAGCTAAGGTACATTCTTGGAATATCCCAGCACCTATACTAACCGCTGGGGGCAATTCAGGCTCTCTCTTCTTGCACCGCCTCTACTTTTTGGGCCTTAGCCTTTGGCCCATGGGAGGCACATCTTCGGCCCAGGACCAAGGTGCCATGGGGGTTTCCTTCGATAGGCGGAGACCGCCCGGCCTTCGCTCAAGCTGCCTTCGCCTCCGCCTTGCTGCCCAAGTCGCCGGAGCCTTCACTCTTATTTCTCGGACCTCCGCCTTGGACCGTGCCCGGGTGTCTTCACCGCCTTCTCCGCCGCGATCAGAGGCCTTCACCGCACCGTTGATCATGGGCGAAGGCTCCATTGGGGATCCCTACACATCATTACTTGCACGTTCTGTTCGTGTAAGTTTCTATAGTCCGAAGTGGGATCTAACCTCCGCTACTCACATATCCATGTCCCAACAAGCAAGAAAAGTGTCAGCACCATCAGTATATATAATCATGCATACATGAAAAGTTACAGATGAAGCATCACCAGTAGATGAATATAAAGTGTCAGGTTTCAGACTCTGAACAAGAATTACTAACTATCTTGACACATGTATATATTCACATGGGAATACTGGTTCTTGCAATACAATTGTTAACTTTGGAACATACGGTACATTACATAGACCAACAGCATGGAGATTTGGCATGTTCTATCCATGAAACTTTCAAGTGTGAACAGGCCGATATAGATGAGCATAAACCCGTTTGGTCCGGTGAACAATGACGAGGCTCAAGCTGGATCCAATAATGCACAACAGCGACATGATCAGAGAACTAACAAAGAAGCAAACTGCCCCTTCACACTTCAATGGTTCATCAGCAAGAAAATCTGCACTGTGAAGCGATCTTGGAGACGCCAGAGCTGTGATCTGACGTTGGTGAGCTTGTTTCTCAGCTTCATAATCATACAGGGTACTGGTAATAAGTCCTGAGAAGATGAGTGATCCTGTGGGGTTTGCTAGAGTGAGAAAATTGTAAATTGCACCAAAGTGTTTTAGGCCAAAAAGTTCAGAGACAGCAGCCGGCACAATAGCCCAATGAGCTCCATATCCGAGTCCAACTAGGAAGGTCCCGATATACATAGTTCCAGGCCAAGCCATGGCAAAGAGAAAATGCGCAGTAGCAATCAGGATCTGAGCAACTGACAGTGCTACGTGCCTTGGGTATGCATGTTCCCTGAATAAAAGAATAGCCAGTCAGGATGAAAACAAATACACAGAAAAAATTCAAAATTTAAGCCTAACCAAGCACATAGTGGATATAGTAAAAAAAAAAGTTATTTCTGTAGAAAAGAGAAAATTCCAGCCTTAGCAACCGCGTACAGCCAATTCTTACAGAGTTTTCAGCTCAATTGTTGATTATCAAATAAAGGGAAAGAGAAACCAAAAAAAAAAAGAAGCTGAAACTTATCTAAAAGCTCTGCTACCTTGGAGCAAACTCCAAAGGTTAAAATTCAAGTACCCTATATCATGATATCTTTTTTTTTTTGTGGTGGCAGGATATCCTGGCTGAATGCTAGAATGGAAGTAAAGTGCATCGAATAATATAAACAGAAATTTTTTGTCAAAATATCTTGTTGTTGAACAATAATAGCAATACTTATCCTGTGACCAAAAGTAAAGTGTAGATAAATAGTAAGGTCCATAGCTTAGTGTTGATACCTGACAATGATCTCAGAGAAGTAACCACCTCCAACACGACCTAGGAAGTTCCATATGCTCGTCAATGACACGAAGATATGCACATCTTTGAGTCCAATGGCCTGACTCATCTGACCTAGATTGTCCATCACTGCCAACCCTGATCCGGCCCCTAGCAGAAGTGATAACCAAATAAGCCAAAAATCAACATTCGCTGATGCTTGCACAAGGGTGAAGTTCTCCCCATGATGTGATTTTCCTTTTGCTGCAACTTGCATTAGCTTGGCCTGCAAATCCACAATCCTATTCGTACTTTCAGATGAGGGTAACAAATCAATACCTTTACACTTCTCCTCTTCCACCTCACTTAGAATGACCTCCAGTTGATCCTCCTTGTCTTGTGAAGTGCTTGCCCCTGCTATAAAGGTTTCAGATAGGAGAGCCTCTTCAATTGGGTGTTCAGTTTTTGGCGATAAAGTCAAGGTCACGGGGATTGCGATCGGTGAAAGAAGAAGGATCAATAGAATAGAATCACAGTGAACAGAACCACAGTATCACTTGGTTGTATGAAATCTTGGACTAGCATAACGGCAACCAGATATGATGCAAGGAGCAGGCAAATGGAGTAGATGAACATGAAGTTGTTATTGTCAGATGGCCGTGCCTGGCGGTGACCTCCAACAGGTCTAATAACAAACAACAGGCCAATGGCAACCAATGCTGGTCCGACTGCAACCATGAAGATAAGTGTGGCATGGTCTGCTGCGTGCATTACTGCATATATTTGTGTCAAAATTGCACTGCTAAGGTCAGCGCATGCTTTCAGGATGCCCACCATTGGGCCCCTGCTGTTTGGGAAGTTCTGAATGCATGTAACAAGTGAAGCTGTGTTGAAGTATGTTGAGTAGTTGGTTCCAACAAATAGACAAACACGCATCTGAATAAAAAGACAGTGAGATGTTAAATATCAGCTGCTGCAAATAAAACCAAAACAGCAACTCAAATTTCATTATATTGTTTTATTGATTAGCATACGGGGAATTGGTAACAGGTGGATAAATTCATAGATCTAAATGATATATGTAAAATAATTGAAATAAAAAAGGCAAGAAAAAAATGAATGCAGGCATTATTCCAATTGCTTGACCAGGCAACCGAGAATTTCTGAACAGCTCAAACAATCTTCATGCTTTGTAAATCAGGGAAATGATTTGAATAAACTAACTTTTCACTTATGGTCACCTACAGTAATATATTACACAACCATAATTTCTGAGAGGTATGATTCATGATTTTGCACTAGTGTATGCTCCCTCAAGCCTAAAACATGGAATAGGAATGAGTTAATTAAGTTGGGCCGTGCAGGAAAGAATTCATTACCTTATCCACGGTTCTATAAGCAAATGAAGCTCTCATTCAAATAGGATGTCTACTCTCTAAGCATCTGAGAAGGGACATATTTTTTTAAAAAAATTCTGCAGTTCAGTAACACACTACCATATATCATGTTCAGAGTGCAGGAACAAGAACAGTGACACTACCATTGCTAGGGAACAAAAATTCAGGTCGTTTTGGCAGATAACTTGTTACAGAAAATGTGTCGTAATCCAGTAACAGATCATATATCCTATTCAGAGTTGAAGAACAAGAGCAGTTAGCACTGCTATCTTGAGCAAGGATAGTTCCACAGTTCACAATGTTAGACAAGTGAAGAACCGATGCGGGCTCACCATCCAGAGAGGCAGCGCCGGCGCCTGCTTGGTGACGACGAGCCAGAGCCACCCGTACCCGAGGAAGCAATGGGCGGCAGCGATGAGCAGCAACCCCCACGCCGGCAATGCAGTCGAGAGCGCCCCTGGAAGGAAGCCGACGCAGTCCCCGAGGTTCTTGGCGATGCCGAGCATCGCCACCTGCCGCTGGTTGTACCCCATGGCGGCCTTCACCACCGGCGAGATGGTGCCGAAGAGATATCCGACGCCGGACATAGACTGCAGCCACATTGCTGCCACGAACACCAGCCATCTATTCCTGGAGAAGGCCCTTGTTAGAATGATCTCATCCATCTTGACCCAACGGTTAAAATGGACCCTTTAACCGCGTTCCTGATCGGGGATGCTTAACCGACTCCTAGTCGGTGGGCCCCTGTCGCGCAGCCCTATAAAGAGGAGGTGGGGGCCAGGGGCACTGAACACGAGGTTCACCGCCACAGTAACTGACCCACTCCGAACCCTAGCCGATCTAGAGGGCGGCGCTGCCAGCGACGGGAAGCCCACTGCCGACATTACTCCGCCACCACTGCATCACCGACTGCATCACCGGACTCCGGCTTCTCCACCGAGCCCTCCGACGGTCGGTAACATCTCCTCTCACTGTCTCTCTCTCGGTTAGATCCACTGGTTTATCCCAAATAGAAAGTGATGTACCCGCTAGATTTACACTACTGGATGATACTACACATCTAACAATGGTACCGGAGCCTACCTAGTGAGTGGATCTAGGTCGGGTAAAAGAAAAACAGAAAAGACCCGAACCCTAACCCTAATCGAGAAAAGCAAAGAAAAGAGAGACTGATATTGAATCGGTGGTTGCCTCTGTATCCCTAACCCTAACCGGGTAAAAGAAGAAAGAAAATAGAACAAGATCCATTCGGATCACAGAAGGGGTTCACGAACCCTAAACCCGTAAAAGCCTTCTTGAATCCAAAAGAGAAATAGTACCTAGAAAGTATCCCCATCTCGATCTTGAATCCAAAAGAGAAGAAATCAAAGAAAGAAAGGAAGGAAAGAAAAGAACAGGGGTCGGCACACTAACCCTAACCCTAATCCCCACCTCCAGTTCAGAAAAGAGGAACAAAATCCAAATCGGAGAAAGATGAAGGGAACAGAAAGGGATGGAGGGGAAGGGGACCTACCTAGATCCTTTTCCCCGCCACCAACACCGCCGTCGTGCGGGGAGGATCCCGATGCCGCGCGAGACGGAAACCAGAGAAAGAAATGCTAGAGAAGTTGATCCGAATCGGATCAAGAAAGAATCACAGAACCCTAACCCTAAAGTAAGAGAGACGGACGGAGAGGAAGGGACCTACCTGGTTCTTTTCCCCACTGTCGCGACCGTCGATGCGCGGGAAGAAACCCCAAGACACCGGCTCGCCGGCACTCCATCGCACCGTGCGCTCGGGAAAAGGGCACCACCGCCTAGACCGCTCGACGGCGGCGCGCTCAGCCTAGGGCGAGCGCGCGCGCCGGCGAGGGGACCGGCTGCGGCACCATCACCTCCCTCCAGTCGAATCCGCGGCCGCCGTCGCCGTCGCTCTGTCTCGGGTGCCGTCGGTGAGAGCAGAAAGAAAGGGAGGAGAAGAAATGAGCACTAGGGTTCGAGGAGGGACGGCCAGGCACGGGTTTTTGTTCGCGCGAAGTAAGCGGACAACCGCCCGATGGCATCCTGCGGCCATGATCGGCCGGGCCGCCTTTCGGCCCAGGCGGGCGAGCGCTTTCCCGGTCCAGGCCCAGGTTGCAGCCTGGGCGTGGGGGAGCTGCGGCGAGCGCCGCTGGGCCGCGCACGGCGCGCCGTTTTGGGCCGCAGGGAGCGCCGCGTGCGCCACTGGGCCGGCCTGCTTTGCCGAGCAAAAGCAAGAGCGCACTGGGCCGCTGCAGATGGCTTTTCGGGCGCAATGCACAGTTGATCTTTTGAATCGATTTTGTCCTTTTCAGAAGCCCTTTTATTACATGTATCACACAACTTTTTATCTCTATAATTATTGCACTAACGTGTATAATTCTAGAGAATAGATGAGTACAGAGAAATGCTTCTGAATAATATTGTTTTATCATATTTAATTGTTTCCGCTGCAAAGTTAAAGTTTATTGTCTTCTCATTAAATCCGAACCAACGGGAGGATTTAATTTGAAGAGCAGTTATAGTTATTCAGTAAATAATAATGAAAAGTTGATCCTCCGATTAAAGTTGGAACCAACGGGGATTTTAAATTGGAGGAATAGTCAGTTTATAGTTGAGATAAACTATAATATTGTTATTTTCTGACCAACGTTGACGATAGCAATATTATAAGTTTATTTAAGAGTTTAAGTTTAAAGAAAATTATGATGTTGTTATTTTCTGACCAACGTTGATGATAACAATATTATAATTCTACGAGTTTTATGTTTAAAGTTTAAATCTCTGATAAATTTTGCATCAAAGTGACCAATTTTCAAAGAATGGATAAGAGACAATAGATGCTCTAGAGTGAGCAGAATGTAATATATTTTCATGTTTTCGCTGCAATAGTGATGGTGATCTTCAAAATTAAATTCGAACCAACGGGAGAATTTAATTTTGAAGAGGGTTATAAGATAATTGAGTTTTCATATGTTAATTCCATTTCTGCCCAACGGTGATGTGGAATTGATGTATAAGATTGATGGTTTTGTTCTATTTCTGCCCAACGGTGATATAGAATAAAACTTAAAGTTTTAAAAGTTTAATGTGCATGTCTTTAACCAGACCAATGTAGGGTTATTTTCATGCTCATTATTGATGATGTTTTCAGATAAAGAACTTCATGCCTTTATTCTTGAAGGGTGAAAAGAAAATGAGCTGGGTACTTGTGACTCAGAAGATGAAAAGTGTAATTTTTTGCAGAAAGAAGACCATTGTACAAGGGACTGCGGTCTCTTTAAAGAATGGCTTCAAAAGAAAATGATTCTAGGATATTGATCCAACAAATAGAACAATAAGAGTTTAGTTTAAGAGATACCTTTTATGTACTCTTTATGAAAAGTTTTTAGTTTTCAATCTTAATCATCATGATTTCAAATGTAATAAGTGACATGCATGTTTAATTTAACCAACGTCGGATTAACCATATGTGTTAAAGAGAATTTGGATTTATTTCTAAATTTGTCGATTGGATATGAGCCAACATTGACATTTGTGTCCCTTCAAGAAAATTATCTCGCATAGCGAAAAAAAAGATTGTTATAGTGCCCGCATGACGGGAAAAGTTTGAGAAAATACCCGCATGGCGGGGTAAAGTTGGCATAGTACTTATGTTAATCAATCATGCATGGTGGGAGAAATTTGACATAGTATTTATCCTGCATGGTGGGAGAAAGTTGTGCTGACTCATGTGCTTTGAGTGTATCCCGCACAGGGAGAAAGATTAGGGTAGCTCTTATGCTATCCTAGTATAAGTTTAAGGAGAACAGAAAGTTACAGACGAACCTCAAGATAAGAATGACATGCAAGTGTGACTTGCGAAAGTATTAATGATAAAAGACTCTGTTGAGTTTTTGAAGTGAAATGAGGAAAAAGTACTCCCAACTAATTAAGAAATAATTTCATTTGCATGATGTAATCATATGGATGAAGAAAGTAATCAAAGTTTCCTCATTCACAAGAGTTCTGAATAATTTTCGAAATTATGGTAGAAAAGTTAGTACCACATTTCGAGGGGGAGAAAGGTGAGATCAATTAAGAAAGACAATTAAGAAAGATACTTCCCCATAATTCAGACAATACGATGCATACTAAAGTGATCTATAAAAGATGAATGTGATCGTCGGGGAGTAAGACGGTCATAATATCGATACCCCTAAAGTAAAGAAATATCTTTTATAGTTCTAATATAAAGATAGCATAGTCAGTAAATATTCATACTGGATGCATTCAGAGTTATTAAGACGGTGCTAAACGCGCCATATGAGTTTCAGCAGATTAAACCCAAAATAAGAAAGTTTGAAGATAGGACAATCTGGGGGAGCATGGTACAAAGAGACCTAACTCCGCAAGGAGGATGAATAATGTAAATAAGGATCTTGTTACACAGGACCTTATAGAATCAATTGTCTTTTGGCAATAAAGGTCAAGAAATGCTAGTAGCTGAGGCCCTAGAAAGTCTCAAAGAATAAGAAAATCAGATATTTCTGATGATTATAAAGTCTATATTAGTGAAATTCAAATGGAGGGTAATCCTGTAACACCTCAGGTGTTTAGCTCCATAATTACATTGCATTTCATGAGCATAAGCATACATCATTTCATGTCAATTCATGTGGTTGCAACAAATGTGATTTGTTCTGAAGTTTTGTTTGACTCACATCATGTGACACTGTGGAGTTGGTGCAACTAAAGGGTAAAGTAGCTAATTACCTCTCACAACACCTTAGTTATACTTAGGGTCACTCATGGAGCAAGGTTCATGTTGACCAAAATCACCAAAATGCCCTCCAAGGTGTAGTTGACCACCATTTAGCCCTAGGATGCTCAAGTTTGATCATTTAAAAAGTCTAGCTTAGAAGCCTTGCATGGAGGAGCACCCTTAAGCAAAGTTGTAGAGAATTTCATAAGGAACAAAAGTTCTAATATGGCCATCTCATGAAAATGATCAGAACATGCTCAAAATGGCCCACAAGTCAGTATTAGAGGCTGTTTTGGGACTTAGCAATTTTGGCTAAGTGTGAAGCTGAAAACCGTTTCACTGTACCTCACTTTGGCAACTTGTAACTCACAAACTAGGCCGAACCAGTCCTTGAGCCAATTGACAAAGTTGTTGTCCACACATAGCTCTACAACATTGTCAATATCACCATCACCTAGTTCTAATTGGTTTACGAGTTATGGTGCCTGGAAAAATGGGTTTCAGTCGGTGTGACTCGCTGAAACTCAGTTTCAGTTTCGGGTGCCTCACTTTAGGACGCTATATCTCAATAACTAAGCCGAACCATCCCTGGAGCCAATTGACAAAGTTATAGCCCTCATGTAGCCCTACAATTTTGATGTTATCATCTTCTCCTAACTCAAACTGGTTTGGGGGATAATCATCGTTGAACTTGGCTTGTCAGTCGGTCAATGCGGGGTTTGAATTCAGTCGGTCAGACATCAGAGTGAGCTGTCCGACCGGGGCAGACCATCGCCGCCGCGTGTCCTCCACATGCCGCGCGCGACCTGGCGCCTTGGCCAGCTGCCGAGCGCATAGATGGGCGCCTCTGCTGTCGTTCCGACCTCACCCCTCCATTCCCTCCTCCTTTCCTCTCTCGTCGGCAGAGCGGAGAAACCGAGCCGCCATTACCGCCGCCCGCTCTGACGTGCTCGCAAGCGCTCGCCACCGCATCACCACCGGCCAAACTGTGTCTCTCGCTCCGCCTTGAAGCCCGCTACCTCACCGTCCACTCCTCGCAGCCAATCGCGCTTTGGTAGGGTCACATTTTTGTTTTCCTCCGCCGCGGTACCTCGCCGGAGTTCCTCCGCGCGACGGCTCTCCGTGGCTAGAGGTCTCTGGGCGTCTCTGTCGCCCACTTGTAGGTGCATTAGGGTCGAGGTAGAATGGGGATGCTCATCGAGGGTTAGGGTTGGGATGTCAGGCTCACCGGCGACGAGATTTCGCCACCACCGTGCCGGTGGTCCGCCATGCCCGACAGCGAGCACCTTACCGTGGCTCTGCCGCCCCATTCTTGCCACCAATCGACTTAGCTCGATGACGTGGTCATGCTCGTCAGCTCAGCTTCGCCGGTCGGCTCACTGACGGCGAGCTCCGGCGATCGCAGCTCCGCCCCTCCGCCTCTCTCTCTCTGACCGGTGGGGCCACCTGGTCAGTCGCACGCGCGCGCGGGCGGGCCGTAGCAGGCCGCGCGCGGGAGCGGGCCACGCCGCGAGTTTTGGGCTGCGTCGGTTCCCAGGCCGACCCAGTAGCAAATAGGAATTATGTTATTTTATTTATTCTGTCACAGTTTTAGTTAAGTTTTGGAAAATGTAGATCTAGGGTTTTACTTGCCCTAAAATTATGAGATAAATTTTGTTAGGATCTACATGATGTGTAGTATTTTAGAAAAATATGAATTGATTATGTGATGTTTGGTTTCCAGGATATTTAAATAGGTCTTTGAAATGTGTTTTAAATCACATGCAAACTTGTTTAAATCATATCTTGAGTTTCAGTGTTTCAAAAATTATGAAATTTGGTGGGTAGACTAATTTATACTTGCTCTAGCTCTGGTAAAAATTCGGGCAGTAGTGCTTAAGTACTTTTCAAGTTATAATGCTATCTTGTTATTTTAGGAAATAATTAAATAAATTTTTATAATTTTTCTACATGTGCAATGTTCATATAAATTTTTGGAGAATGTCTTGGTACCCTAGAGTGTCCAAGAAAATTAAGAAATCTGTTGTTTGACACTTTTTACTATGCTTTGTTATTTATACAAAAATCAGTCTTTTGGGCTTGTGAATTTTGTGTAGCCAGTTCCTGTTAATAAATTTAGTTCAAATTTTTACAGTAGCCTCTTTTTGGGTCAGAAAGTCTCCTGTAATTTTTGTAGAGTTTTAGGAGCAGTTTACATATATGTTTGAAATTCCACTTAATTAATTAAGTAAATTAAGAAAGGGGTGTAAATAAATATTCTAGGTGGGCACACCTTACTTTCTGGTGTTTTTGTGACCTTTGTGAACTTGTGGTAATATTAGTTTGGTCTTATGGGATGTTTGCCACATAAATAAATATTTAATCTTTGCAATTCTAGGTTTTCTGGACAGCTGGTAGTATTTCTAGGTTTGACCCTTAATAAAAGTGTTTTCTGGAAAACTTGTGAATACCAAAGTTGTAGGAAACTTGATAAACTAGTGTGTGTCAAAATTTGGGAGAATTTGGCTTAGTAGTTTGGGAGTTATTGCCGTTTTAAGTGACAGTCCAGAATTGGCTGCTCTCTGTTTAGAGAGAGCAGATTCTGGAACTTTGGAATTTCGACTAGGTAAACTTTGGAATTAAGTGTTGTGGTCTGAAAATATTTTGTGGTGCATTTCATAAGCTTTCCAGATTGTCTTAGATCGTATCTTTTGGAGTTGGGATTCTCCAGTTATGTTAGAATCTTTGAGTTGCTGTCCAGAATGTCTTACTGTGATAACCTAAGTAATGTTACTCTTGTATTGTTAGGGGTTAGGGCCTTAACCGAAGAAGAACAGCTATATCTTAGGTTGAGTAGCTTAGGTAAGTACTTCTCCACCGGAGAAGAGATTTGTACGTACTGATAAAGTAACTTGATTAGATTATTATTTTTATTTCTGAAATGCATTCATTCCGAGCATGTTGCACCTTTATGCATCCATGATATTTATTGTGCATTCATGCAATAGGTGTACCGGAGGGGGTAACTCTTCTCGAATTCGAGCCAGTGATTCCAGAGGAAGTCCGGGACCAGCCGGAGCAGCTAGAGGAACCAACCGGCGACGAAGCTCCTGTCGAAGATCTAACCGAGTGTCCTGACCACAGGCCTTCGACCTTTCTGAAAGGCAAGCCCCGGTGCATGCTGAACCCATCATTTTATAAATCTATCTTGAGTACTTTTAATTGTTTAATGCATTAAGTTGTAGGAGTTGTATGAAAACAATTGTTGCATTATACCTGTCCTTGTCCAGATATCGTACTTAATCCTATATTAGGTTTAGGCACGTGTCAATGCTTAGCCCTGCTTAGTACGGTGGAAGTCGGGTGATTTTCGGTCATCCGCGAGATGTAGGAAGGAGTCACGAGTGGCTTTATGGCTATCGTGGATGGAACCATGCTTTAAAAGGAAACTGAGACCGGGTGGGAGTTCGATAGTACAGCCGCAAGACACTTCACGTCTTGGGTGTGGAGCTATGCCCGTCTGAGTCGTTTAAGGACCGATTCGCTGTACGTCCTTGAGTCATGTTGAACGCAGTCTAACACTTAGTTGGCCGGATAAGTCGTTCCGACCGCGAAGCCGAGTAATGTGATTCAGGCCGGGAATCGAATGGTAGGTTGCTTCTTGGAGGAGAGAAAGGATGTGCTTGGGGACATTGGCGTGAGACCAAGGGGGGGTTAGAGTCCCTATCACCTGGCAGAGTGTCGCCCTTGGGGTCGCGGCATTATTCGGACCCGCAATTCCTGAATCATATGAAACGGTGGCCTATGCGACCCTGGCAGGGGTCTGCACGGTGAGTGTTAGAAATACCCCTCCAGCTGGATAGGAATTCGATTCGAATCGCCGTCGCTCCCGGTTAGTGAGCACTTGACTTGAGCAGCGGCAACGTAGATCTCATTAAATGAACAGATGGTTAAGTGAATGATATAATGTTGCCACAATAATATACCTGCTATGGATATAATAATAATGTTGTTTGATTATAATCAAGTGCATTTTTAGTACAGGTGCTAAGATAGATGACAGGTAAATGCTAAAAATAACTGCTAGTACAGGTTACAAGAATCTCAATTACTTATGCCTTTATGCAAAAATGTGATGTCTGCTAGCCTCTTGTGAAAGCCTTGCATAATCCTTGGTGTCATCTTATTTTTGGTTTTCAACGGGTAAGTCTAGCTGAGTACATTCCAGTACTCAGGGTTTATTCTCTCCTGTTACAGATGATATGCTCTACCAAGGCTTCTGCAAAAATTGTCTCCACCCTGCGGGTGACGAAGACTAGATCACTAGGGCGTGATCATCTTTTATGTACTTTCCTGATGCTTTTGCGGGTTGTTGATCAACAAGACTGGCAGTAGTTAAACAACTGGTGTGTGTTTGCTTCCGCTACTTTTATAAACTTGGTTTGTATTAATTGCGACTCCGTGTGTGTAAACTTATTTCAGAACTACTTGTAAAATGTAACGTATGATGTTGTATGTTGAATGATGCGATCCTGGTTGTAAGCAAGTTGGTTTGAAATCCTTCGTGGTTTCGATTGACTACCGGGATTATATGGGCTCAAGTTTGAAAATTTGAGCACTTCGGTGCTTATTTTTGTACTTGTGCTCTTATAATTTGGTCGGTTCTGTTACAGCTGGTACCGGAGCATAATTCAACATTAAACACATCGTACGAGTATTTAAAAACAAAAGTATTTGATTATGAAAAAGGGTTAAAACACTAAAAATTATTTTTTTAGGTATGCCAGTGATCACATCCCTTAGCCCAAATAAGGACTCTTAGGTGGCTTATTATAAAGAATAACTTGGGGGCATTGTTTGTTTTTGTTTCGTCGTCCATATGGCGTGATATTGTATGGATGCCATCCACTTGGGTGGTAATGTATGGATCAATTGCCTCGACGCTCTGGTAAGTGTGAGTTGTGAGAGCATGATCGTCCAACCGGCGATCTAGGGGAGCGTAGTTTTGGTGATTTGCATACTTACATGTTTAAACCGTGTAATTATGTAAGCACTTAATTATGGGAGCCTTTATATCAGGTAGCTTTGATACTGAAGTATATACATCATGGGATGTGTATATGGAAAGTATTTAAATTACTGCTTTCTTGTGTGCATATATTGGGAAACTGTTGGGCTGAAATGAGGTTTTCTGCAGGTACACTAACAGCGTAACGAGTAGACCGATAGTTTCGCTTATATGAGAGAACATATGTATGCCACCGCCTAGCATTAGAACTTTAGGATTCTACTAAGGTGAGAGGGCGTACGGAACGTGCATGCATCATGTTTAATTATATCATACATATCATTTACTCCCTCCTTAAAAATTTCAGTACTCCCGATTAAAGTAAATTTCGTATCCCCTAAATAATCCTCACTTTAAGTCGTATCTGGTTGCTACAGATGGCACGTACCAAGAGGACCGCTCGCAAGTCCACCGGGGCAGGGCACCTCGTCACCAGCTCGCTCCACGTGAGCCCCGCCCTGAGCCTACTGAGGTGGAAAGGCTAAGGGCAGAGTTGGCTGAAGTGACTGCTGCCAGGAATGCAGCGCGTCAGCAACTGGAGCAAGTGATCCGTGATCGTGACCAGGAAACCCTTGCAGTCCAGAGATTGACAGTAGCAAACCGCAACTGTCAACGCATGTTGGTCCATGTCATGAATCAGAGGGATGAAGCCTGGCACGAGGAGAACGTTCTGAGAGCTCGTCAGTTTGAGCTCGAGCAACAGTTGGAGAATGCTGAAGAATACAATGACAATCTTCATGAAGAAGTGCACCGCCTGAACAATCAGCTTAATCCTCTGCTGCCTCAAAACAACAACGCAGATGAGGACATGGGTTCGGGAATCTTCATGGCTGAAGATGATGATGAAGAGGAGGTCAATGGGCCCCAAGATGCCACACCAGAAGAAACACCAGAAGAAGAAGAAGATGAGGAGGAGTTAGAGCCTGTTAGTGATGAGGACGGCGGGGAGATCCTTGACACCGACTCTGAAGACGATGCTTATAGTAGTTATCACGTAGCTATGATGTTAGGATCGTCTTTTGTGCCTCCTGGGGTTGGAGTGAGGCGTTGTAATAACTTGACTTTTGGGATATAAGGTCGAACCCTATGTTTCCTGGATGTTTAGTTGGAACCTGTTAATTTCGATCGTAATTGGATGTCTTATTGTGTTGCGTTCGATGATGGTGTCACGATTAGCACCCTTCGGTGCCGCGACGAAACCGAGGGCCTCCTATGGCGCGCGACATAAGGCTGTGCTGCTTGGCACGCGCTGGTATCGAGGTGGCTAGTCATGATCCACCATGAAACTCCACCGTTGAGAAGTCTCCTTGTGGTCAGTTTGAAGTAGCTTCCTTAGTCAACTAAAAACTTTGAAATCGAATCCAAGTACCGGGCGAAAGATCAAAAATCACGTAGATTTTGGTGAGAACGGTTCAATAACTGATGTGCTCCTTGTGTGTGAGCCTTTATCAAAGTACATCTTGTTGGATTCCCTCTCATGATTGTGCCAATTGATCCGCTTGATTGGATTGTGTGGTTGTGATGAATTATTGTGCCATGATTATTTTGAGAAGTCTATTTCATGAAGTCAGTTTGACATATTTACAATAATTCATCTACAAACTTCCCACATCGTCAGTGCTCATTGACTATGCATTTTGTAGATGTCGTACAATCTTCGTCGGGGTCGTGGCAATGAGGATGAGGAACAGCCACCCCCTCCGCCACCACCTACCCCGGCTGAGTTGATGCAGACCGTGGTCGAAGGGCAGCGCATGCTGGCAGATGCTATGCGCCAGCTTGCTAACCGGGAGGCTCGTCATGGCTGCCAGGGCCCAGAACCCAATCAGTACAGTGATTTCAAGGACTTTCTTGATACTAAGCCCCCGCTCTTTAAGGAGGCGGAGGAACCACTGCAAGCTGATGAGTGGTTGAACACTATTGAACAAAAGTTTCGTCTGCTTCGCTTGACTGATGAGCTAAAGACTGAATATGCTTCTCACCAACTACATGGTCCAGCGGGTATTTGGTGGAGCCACTATCGTTCCACACTGCCTGCAAATGTCCCTATTGCTTGGGACCAGTTCAAGGCCGCATTCCGTGGGAACTATATTCCTCCAGGTCTTATGGCTATCAAGCACACAGAATTTATGAGGTTGTCGCAGGGCAATAAAAGTTTGACTGAATATCTGCAATCCTTCAACAACCTGGCAAGGTATGCCACGGAGTTTGTGGATACCGATTCAAAGAAAATTGCTAGCTTTAAAAGAGGCCTCGTCCCGAAGCTGATGAAGACTATGGGCACTAGCAAGTGCACTACCTTCAATGAATTTATCAGTGATGCTCTAACTCAAGAGAACAATAACTCGATCTATGCTGCTTCTAAGAGCCGCAAGAGGGCACTTGAGGCAGGTGCTTCACAGTCTCGAGCTCCAGCTGCCCCGAGGGCTCCTTCTCGCCCTCCTGCCACAAGTGCTAAGTTCCATCCTCCGCAAAAGAAGGCGTCAGTGAAGACTGGGTTTCGCAAGGCATATACAGTGGCTCTGCCAAAGAATAATTCAGGCCAAGGCAGCTCCAGTGTCCCTCCTAGCAACATGCCTTGCTGGAACTGCAACAAGCCAGGCCATTGGTCTAGAAACTGCCCTTACCCTAAGAAGAATGTCAACCAAGGTGGTCGTCAAGGGCACGCTCATTATAACAGTATTGAGGAAATCCCATCTGGTGAGGTTGTCACTGCTGGTAACTTCCTAGTTGACCAACATCCTACAATGGTGCTTTTTGATTTAGGTGCTTCGCATTCCTTTATCAGTCCTCAGTTTGCATCAGAATTTGCACACAAATTGCATACTGTTGAAGGTGGGGGTTATTGTATTAGCGCAGCAAGTGGGAATATTTCCACAAATAAAGTAGTGGGGAATCTTGAGCTTGAGATAGAAGGGCGAAAGTACTCGCTTGCCTTAATGGTTTTGCCGGGCTTAGGCATCGATGTTATTTTGGGCATGAATTGGATGAGTCAGAATGGGGTACTCATTGATACATCCACTCGGGTAGTTATGCTCAGAGACCCTACAGATCAAAAGGGTTTTCTGGTACAACTTCCCAGAAAAGTTGATTTGTCTGTGGAAGTTCATGCTGTGCAAGCAAAGGCGTTGACCGAAATTCCAGTAGTAAATGAGTTTCCGGACGTTTTTCCCGATGATTTGCCGGGCCTCCCTCCGGATCGGGATGTGGAATTTAAAATCGAGTTGTTGCCTAGCATGGCTCCCATCTCTAGGAGACCTT
The DNA here is from genome assembly GCA_038087645.1 of Saccharum hybrid cultivar R570. Taxonomy (NCBI): domain Eukaryota; kingdom Viridiplantae; phylum Streptophyta; class Magnoliopsida; order Poales; family Poaceae; genus Saccharum; species Saccharum hybrid cultivar. The sequence goes on along the minus strand of JAQSUU010000551.1, from coordinate 16,032,391 downwards.
ATAGGATGCCTCCGAATGAGTTAGCTGAACTTAAGGTGCAATTGAATGAACTATTGAAGAAGGGGTTGATTCGTCCTAGTTCGTCGCCGTGGGGATGTCCTGCTATCTTTGTAAAGAAGAAGGATCAGTCGTTGCGGATGTGCGTAGATTATATACCTCTCAATGCAGTCACTGTCAAAAATAAGTATCCTCTACCCCGCGTCGGCATCTTGTTCGATCAGTTGTCTAAAGCTAAAGTTTTCTCCAAGATCGATCTAAGATTTGGCTATCATCAAATTAAAATCCGCCCGAAAGATGTTCCCAAGACAGCTTTCTCTACCCAATACGGTCTTTATGAGTATCTTGTTATGTCTTTCGGCTTGACCAACGCCCCCGCACACTTCATGTACTTGATGAATTCGGTATTTATGCCCGAATTGGACAAGTTTGTGGTGGTATTCATTGATGACATCCTGATATATTCTATAAATGAGGAAGATCACGCTGAACATCTGCGTATAGTCCTCACCAGACTGCGCGGACATCAATTATATGCAAAGTTCAGTAAGTGTGAATTCTGGCTTCGTGAGGTACCTTTCCTGGGTCATGTGTTGTCCGATGGAGGAATTATGGTGGATCCCACCAAGGTACAGGAAGTATTGAATTGGAAGGCTCCTACTTCGGTTCACGAGGTCCGGAGTTTCCTTGGTTTAGCTGGCTATTATCGTCGCTTCATCCCAGATTTCTCCAAAATAGCCAAGCCAATGACTCGGTTGTTACAAAAAGACACCAGGTTTGTCTGGACTCCTGAGTGTGATGCGGCTTTTCACCAACTGCGAACCCTCCTAACCTCAGCTCTAGTTTTGGCACAACTGGATATCAAGAAACCATTTGATGTTTATTGTGATGCCTCAGGCATAGGTTTGGGAGGTGTGTTGATGCAGGAAGGTCGAGTGATTGCATATACCTCTCGACAACTTCGGAAACATGAGGTGAATTATCCAACGCATGACTTAGAACTCGCCGCAGTTGTTCATGCTTTGAAAGCCTGGCGGCACTACCTGTTGGGCAATGTTTGTAAAATCTACACAGACCACAAAAGCCTCAAGTACATCTTCACCCAACCCGAGTTAAATATGCGTCAAAGAAGATGGCTCGAGTTGATTAAGGATTATAACCTTCAAGTGCACTATCATCCTGGCAAGGCAAATATGGTTGCGGATGCTTTAAGTCGTAAGTCTCATTGCCATTCCCTAGTTAAAACTGATTTTCATCGATCTTGCCTTCTACATCCAGCGGTCTTGTACAACATCACTGTCAGTTGTACTCTCAAAAGCAGAATTATTGAGCTCCAAAAGACTAACACTGGTATATTCCACATCAAGCGTAAGATGAAAGAGCAAGAAACTACACAGTTCAGGATAGATGAAGAGGGTGTACTATGGTTCAAGGATAGGTTAGTTGTGCCTAAGGACCGAGAGCTTAGAAATGATATCATGTCTGAAGCACACTCCTCTAAGTTGTCTATCCATCCGGGCAGCAATAAGATGTATTATGATTTGAAGCCATATTATTGGTGGACCAAGATGCGGAAAGAGATAGCTGCATATGTGGCTAGGTGTGACACCTGCTGTAGAGTTAAAGTTGTGCATATGAAAGCTGGGTTACTTCAACCACTTTCTATCCCAGGTTGGAAATGGGAAGAGATAAGTTTGGATTTCATTGTCGGACTTCCTCCTACTGTCAAAAATCATAACTCCATCTGGGTAATTGTAGATCCCCTAACCAAGTCAGCTCACTTTTATTCCTGTTCGAGTAGACTATCGTCCTACTGACTATGCTGAGTTGTATTTCAATCAGATAGTCCGGCTCCATGGGATACCTTGTGCTATCATATCTGACCGTGGTCCCCAGTTCACGGCTCGCTTTTGGGAGCACTTGCATCACCTTCTAGGAACCAAGTTAGTGAGAAGCTCTGCTTATCACCCCCAGACGTCAGGACAAACGGAACGGGTTAACCAAATCTTGGAAGATCTATTGCGGGCATGTGTCATTTCATCCAAGGGTTCTTGGGAAAAATGGTTACCTCTAGCCGAGTTTTCGTACAATAATAGTTATCAAGAGAGTATTAAGATGGCTCCATTCGAAGCTTTGTACGGTCGTAAGTGTAGAACTCCACTAAACTGGGTAGAAGCTGGTGAAAGGAGGTATTATGGTATTGATTTTGTTCATGAAGCTGAGGAACAAGTCCGTACCATCCAAAAACATATGGCTACAGCCCAAGCTAGACAGAAAAGTTATGCTGATCGTCGTAGAAAACCACTCGAGTTTGAAGTTGGAGACTTCGTGTATCTGAAAGTTTCTCCAATGAAGAGTGTCCAACGTTTTGGTGTTAAGCGGAAACTTGCGCCGAGATACATGGGTCCTTTATAGATCATAGGCAAGAGTGGAGCTGTTGCATACAAAATCCAGTTACCTCCTGAATTGAGTGCCATATTCAACGTCTTCCATGTATCTCAGCTCAAAAAGTGTCTTCGAGTTCCTGAGGAAAGAGTCCCTTTAGGAGATATCAGACTGGAATCCGATTTAACTTACGAAGAAAAGCTAGTCCGAGAGATCGATACTCAGGAACGAGTGACTAGAAGCAAAGTGGTTAAGTGGTATAAAGTAATGTGAAGTAATCAGGGTAGTGAAAGTGACGCTACATGGGAACGGGAGGACTATTTGCGGGATGGCTATAAGGAATTCTATGAAAAATGGTACGCTTTCCAAATCTCGGGACGAGATTTTTATAAGGGGGGGAGGGCTGTAACACCTCAGGTGTTTAGCTCCATAATTGTATTGCATTGCATGAGCATAAGCATACATCATTTCATGTCAATTCATGTGGTTGCAACAAATGTGATTTGTTCTGAAGTTTTGTTTGACTCACATCATGTGACACTGTGGAGTTGGTGCAACTAAAGGGTAGAGTAGCTAATTACCTCTCACAGCACCTTAGTTATACTTAGGGTCACTCATGGAGCAAGGTTCATGTTGACCAAAATCACCAAAATGCCCTCCAAGGTGTAGTTGACCACCATTTAGCCCTAGGATGCTCTAGTTTGACCATTTAAAAAGTCTAGCTTAGAGGCCTTGCATGAAGGAGCACCCTTAAGCAAAGTTGTAGAGAATTTCATAAGGAACAAAAGTTCTAATATGGCCATCTCATGAAAATAATCAGAACATGCTCAAAAATGGCCCACAAGTCAGTATTAGAGGTTGTTTTGGGACTTAGCAATTTTGGCTAAGTGTGAAGCTGAAAACCGTTTCACTGTACCTCACTTTGGCAACTTGTAACTCACAAACTAGGCCGAACCAGTCCTTGAGCCAATTGACAAAGTTGTTGTCCACACATATCTCTACAACATTGTCAATATCACCATCACCTAGTTCTAATTGGTTTATGAGTTACGGTGCCTGGAAAAATGGGTTTCAGTCGGTGTGACTCGCTGAAACTCAGTTTTAGTTTCGGGTGCCTCACTTTAGGATGCTATATCTCAATAACTAAGCCGAACCAGCCCTGGAGCCAATTGACAAAGTTATAGCCCTCATGTAGCCCTACAATTTTGATGTTATCATCTTCTCCTAACTCGAACCGGTTTGGGGGATAATCATCGTTGAACTTGGCTTGTCAGTCGGTCAATGCGGGGTTTGAATTCAGTCGGTAAGACATCAGAGTGAGCTGTCCGACCGGGGCAGATCGTCGCCGCCGTGTGTCCTCCACGCGCCGCGCGCGACCTGGCGCCTTGGCCAGCTGCCGAGCGCATAGAAGGGCGCCTCTGCTGTCGTTCCGACCTCACCCCTCCATTCCCTCCTCCTTTCCTCTCTCATCGGCAGAGCGGAGAAACCGAGCCGCCATTGCCGCCGCCCGCTCCGACGTGCTCGCAAGCACTCGCCACCGCATCACCACCGGCCAAACTGCGTCTCTCGCTCCGCCTTGAAGCCCGCTACCTCACCGTCCACTCCTCGCAGCCAATCGCGCTTTGGTAGGGTCACATTTTTGTTTTCCTCCACGCGACGGCTCTCCGTGGCCAGAGGTCTCTAGGCGTCTCTATCGCCCACTTGTAGGTGCGTTAGGGTCGAGGTAGAATGGGGATGCTCATCGAGGGTTAGGGTTGGGATGTCAGGCTCACCGGCGGCGAGATTTCACCACCACCGTGCCGGTGGTCCGCCATGCCCGATGGCGAGCACCTTACCGTGGCTCTGCCGCCCCGTTCTTCCCACCAATCAACTTAGCTCGATGACGTGGTCATGCTCGTCCGCTCAGCTTCGCCGGTCGGCTCACCGACGGCGAGCTCCGGCGACCGCAGCTCCGCCCCTCCGCCTCTCTCTCTGACCGGTGGGGCCACCTGGTCAGTCGCACGCGCGCGCGGGCAGGAGCCGTAGCAGGCCGCGCGCGGGAGCGGGCCACGCCGCGAGTTTTGGGCCGCGTCGGTTCCCAGGCCGGCCCAGTAGCGAATAGGAATTATGTTATTTTATTTATTCTGTCACAGTTTTGGTTAAGTTTTGGAAAATATAGATCTAGGGTTTTACTTGCCCTAAAATTATGAGATAAATTTTGTTAGGATCTACATGATGTGTAGTATTTTAGAAAAATATGAATTGGTTATGTGATGTTTGGTTTCCGGGATATTTAAATAGGTCTTTGAAATGTGTTTTAAATCACATGCAAACTTGTTTAAATCATATCTTGAGTTTCAGTGTTCCACAAATTATGAAATTTGGTGGGTAGACTAATTTATACTTGCTCTAGCTCTGGTAAAAATTCGGGTAGTAGTGCTTAAGTACTTTTCAAGTTATAATGCTATCTTGTTACTTTAGGAAATATTTAAATGAATTTTTGTAATTTTTCTACATGTTCAATGTTCATATAAATTTTTGGAGAATGTCTTGGTATCCTAGAGTGTCCAAGAAAATTAGGAAATCTGTTGTTTGACACTTTTTACTATGCTTTGTTATTTATACAAAAATCAGTCTTTTGGGCTTGTGAATTTTGTGTAGGAAGTTCCTCTGAATAAATTTAGTTCAAATTTTTACAGTAGCCTCTTTTTGGGTCAGAAAGTCTCCTGTAATTTTTGTAGAATTTTAGGAGCAGTTTACATATATGTTTGAAATTCCACTTAATTAATTAAGTAAATTAAGAAAGGGGTGTAAATAAATACTCTAGGTGGGCACACCTTACTTTCTGGTGTTTTGTGACCTTTGTGAACTTGTGGTAACATTAGTTTGGTCTTATGGGATGTTTGCCACATAAATAAATATTTAATCTTTGCAATTCTAGGTTTTCTGGACAGCTGGTAGTATTTCTAGGTTTGACCCTTAATAAAAGTGTTTGCTAGAAAACTTGTGAATACCAAAGTTGTAGGAAACTTGATAAACTAGCGTGTGTCAAAATTTGGGAGCATTTGGCTTAGTAGTTTGGGAGTATTGCTGTTTTAAGTGACAGTCCAGAATTGGCTGCTCTCTGTTTAGAGAGAGCAGATTCTGGAACTTTGGAATTTCGACTAGGTAAACTTTGGAATTAAGTGTTGTGGTCTGAAAACATTTTGTGGTGCATTTCATAAGCTTTCCAGATTGTCTTAGATCGTATCTTTTGGAGTTGGGATTCTCCAGTTATGTTAGAATCTTTGAGTTGCTGTCCAGAATGTCTTACTGTGATAACCTAAGTAATGTTACTCTTGTATTGTTAGGGGTTAGGGCCTTAACCGAAGAAGAACAGCTGTATCTTAGGTTGAGTAGCTTAGGTAAGTACTTCTCCACCGGAGAAGAGATTTGCACGTACTGATAAAGTAACTTGATTAGATTATTATTTTTATTTCTGAAATGCATTCATTCCGAGCATGTTGCACCTTTATGCATCCATGATATTTATTGTGCATTCATGCAATAGGTGTACCGGAGGGGTAACTCTCCTCGAATTCGAGCCAGTGATTCCGGAGGAAGTCCGGGACCAGCTGGAGCAGCTAGAGGAACCAACCGGCGACGAAGCTCCTGCCGAAGATCTACCCGAGTGTCCTGACCACCGGCCTTCGACCTTTCTGAAAGGCAAGCCCCGGTGCATGCTGAACCCATCATTTTATAAATCTATCTTGAGTACTTTTAATTGTTTAATGCATTAAGTTGTAGGAGTTGTATAAAAACAATTGTTGCATTATACCTGTCCTTGTCCAGATATCGTACTTAATCCTATATTAGGTTTAGGCACGTGTCAATGCTTAGCCCTGCTTAGTACGGTAGAAGTCGGGTGATTTCCAGTCATCCGCGAGATGTAGGAAGGAGTCACGAGTGGCTTTATGGCTATCATGGATGGGACCATGCTTTAAAAGGAAACTGAGACCGGGCGGGAGTTTGGTAGTACAGCCGCAAGACACTTCACGTCTTGGGTGTGGAGCTATGCCCGTCTGAGTCATTTAAGGACCGATTCGCTGTATGTCCTTGAGTCATGTTGAACGCAGTCTAACACTTAGTTGGCCGGATAAGTCGTTCCGACCGCGAAGCCGAGTAATGTGATTCAGGCCGGGAATCGAATGGTAGGTTGCTTCTTGGAGGAGAGAAAGGATGTGCTTGGGGACATTGGCGTGAGACCAAGGGGGGGTTAGAGTCCCTATCACCTGGCAGAGTGTCGCCCTTGGGGTCGCGGCATTATTCGGACCCGCGATTCCTGAATCATATGAAATGGTGGCCTGTGCGACCCTGGCAGGGGTCTGCACGGTGAGTGTTAGAAATACCCCTTCAGCTGGATAGGAAATCGATTCAAATCGCCGTCGCTCCCGGTTAGTGAGCACTTGACTTGAGCAGCGGCAACATAGATCTCATTAAATAAACAGATGGTTAAGTGAATGATATAATGTTGCCACAATGATATACCTGCTATGGATATAATAATAATATTGTTTGATTATAATCAAGTGCATGCTTAGTACAGGTGCTAAGATAGATGACAGGTAAATGCTAAAAATAATTGCTAGTACAGGTTACAAGAATCTCAATTACTTATGCCTTTATGCAAAAATGTGATGTCAGCTAGCCTCTTGTGAAAGCCTTGCATAATCCTTGGTGTCATCTTATTTCTGGTTTTTGACGGGTAAGTCTAGCTGAGTACATTCCAGTACTCAGGGTTTATTCCCTCCTGTTGCAGATGATATGCTCTACCAAGGCTTCTGCAAAAATTGTCTCCACCCTACGGGTGACGAAGACTAGATCACTAGGGCATGATCATCTTTTATGTACTTTCCTGATGCTTTTGCGGGTTGTTGATCAACAAGACTGGCAGTAGTTAAACAACTGGTGTGTGTTTGCTTCCGCTACTTTTATAAACTTGGTTTGTAATAATTGCGACTCCGTGTGTGTAAACTTATTTCAGAACTACTTGTGAAATGTAACGTATGATGTTGTATGTTGAATGATGTGATCCTGGTTGTAAGCAAGTTGGTTTGAAATCCTTCGTGGTTTCGATTGACTACCGGGATTATATGGGCTCAAGTTCGAAAATTTGAGCACTTCGGTGCTTGTTTTTGTACTTGTGCTCTTATAATTTGGTCGGTTCTGTTACAAATCCCACCTCATTTGAAGAAGCCATGAGAGACGTTCACTCGTCTAAGTGGCAAGAAGCAAAGAAAGATAAAATGAAATTGATGATACCAATAATATTTTAGGATTCAGAATAAATTCCTAAGGAGCCAAAACAGTAGGCTGTGATGGGTCTACAAGACGAAATGTGACTCCAAAGGGAATATGTAAAGATGTGGAGCGCGACTTGAATCAAAAGTTTTGCGCGAAGCGAATGAATAGATTACAATGAGTGCTAGTGGCACATCATGATCTGAGTTACATCAGATGAAAGTAAAGATAACATTTTCCAATGGAATTTGTATGAAAATAATTACGTGGCACAACCCAGAGTTTTGTCATGAAAAGAAAAGAATGTAAAGGATGCCACCTGTAGAAATCTCTTATGTACTGGAGCAAATATCTAGACAGTGGCATTTAAAGTTGAAGAGTCAATTAAGAAATTTTGGGTTAAAGAGAATGAAAGGACAATTGCGCTTGTACAAAGTTATAGAAGGGAAAATTCATTCCCTAATCCTATATGGATGACACCTTAATTGTTAGTAGTGATGTCAATCTACTGCATGAGAAGAAGTTGTTGTCCTCAAGGTTAATAAGAAAACTCGGTGAAATGTATCTCGTTATAAGGATTGAAACTCACCGAGATAGAAGAAAAGGGGTATTAGAACTATCGCATAGGCATGCTAAGAAAAATTTCTAAAGAAATAAAGTACCTATGCGGCTAAACCTACGCCTGTTTCCTATGGTCAAGGGTAATATTTTTGAGAACTTTATGTTCCAAGAAGCAATGTGAGATTGTTATAGAAGGACGTCCTATATGCTCTAGCTGTTGAAAGCTTAATGAGTACACAGATAAGATATTGCCCTGACATAGTTCATATATCCGGGTTATTTTGGCAAAAGTCCAGTCCAGATATAGATCACTGGAATGAAGTTAAGAATGTCGGCCTCATGCTAAGAAAGAAAGAACAAGTACTCTCAAGTAGTTGTGGGTACAAATGTTAAATTTTAGCGAGATGTTTAGTGAAACCCACATAGTAGCTAACACTCGCAGTTGGAGTTTTATTGTGGAAAAGCTCCAAAGAAATAGTTTTAGCATCGTCAGTGATGCAAGATTATAGTATAGCATGATATAAGGCTGCGGGACAGGCAAAATAGTTAAAGAACTTTACCCGGAATGGATAATGGTTGTTAACAGCAATGACCATTTGAATAGTTTGCTCCTAAGACAACGGGTCAAGTGTACTGTCAAACACGTTGACATTAAAGTTATACGTTGTAAAGGAGAAAGTCCGGAATCATACTAAAAGGTATTGAACATATAAGTAACAAGAAAAGCTTGTGGATCCGCTTACCAAGGCTTACCACCCAGTGTGTTCAGAGAACACACAGTCAATATGGGTTTTATGGTATAGCCTATGATTTCGGAAAATAACGGGCCCGAAAGTTAAAGAATCTGTTTCAGATCAGAGATGTGTATTGTAGCTGTTAAATCTATCGGCGACTGACCGTGACGATGAGGCATGCTCTATACACTAATTTGTGATGAAACAAATAAAAGTGAAAGCAATTAAAGTCAAAGTTTAAAGTTAAAGTATAAGATGAGATCAAGGGGGAGAATGTTAGAATGATCTCATCCATCTTGACCCAACGGTTAAGATGGACCCTTTGACCGCGTTCTGATCGGGGATGCTTAACCGACTCCTAGTCGGTGGGCCCCTGTCGCGCAGCCCTATAAAGAGGAGGTGGGGGCCAGGGGCACTGAACACGAGGTTCACCGCCACAGTAGCTGACCCACTCTGAACCCTAGCTGATCTAGAGGGCGGCGCTGCCAGCGACGGAAAGCCCACTGCCGACATTACTCCGCCACCACTGCATCACCGACTGCATCACCGGACTCCGGCTTCTCCACCGAGCCCTCCGACGGTCGGTAACATCTCATCTCACTGTCTCTCTCGGTTAGATCCACTGGTTTATCTCAAATAGAAAGTGATGTACCCGCTAGATTTACACTACTGGATGATACTACACATCTAACAGCCCTCACCCTCTCCGCAAGCTGCTCCATCGGATTTTACCAAAAACTCACCAAAAGAACCTGTGTTTCTGGGAAAAGAATGGATTTTTATGCTGCGACTACTATCGGGGCCGGGGGCGTTGACCCTAGAGCTTTGGAAGAATTTGAGCGATTTGCAAGAATATGGAAACCAAGCGCATGGAGACAGGAAAAAGCAGGGAGCACACTAAGCTCAAACGGTGCTAAACGATGGTCAAAAGAGACTCAGAAAGTATAATAGCAACAGCTTATGAAGGATGAACGACGGAAATTCGCTAACTCGCATCTAGTTTACACTGGTTAATCAAAGTGTTATAACATTAATTTAATTAGCAATAACTATACAAATATATACGCTAAATTGAAAATTTATATATTATATGCAGATATTTTACATATTTATATACAAGGGTCTGTTAGGAACGTGACAAAATTTACATGTTCATATGTTTTTCCTGTGAAATAGAATTGATTCTTGTGAAAGTTTTGCATTCCAAACAGACCTTAAAAGCTTAACTTACGGTAAATATATTCCTAGAGTCTGGAATGCTTAAGTGCAACTAAGTGATTATTACTGTGTGATGGAAGACATTGGGATTTTGGGCTGATGAAGAGTAAATGCCAGCAGTCCACAGATTGAAAATGATAAACCGTCACGATCATTTCTTTCAAAAGTAACTTCACAGATCTGGCTTTACCAAAAAAAAGCTCTTCCAATTTTTAATGTTAACTTTACAGATCTCATAGGATTCCACGTGGTTAAGATACATAATAATAGACAGTTTAGCGTTTGTCTCATGGGCCGACCTAGAGTTTAAACGGAGCCTGGGCAGGCCTAAGAAAGGGTAGGGTTTCAGATAGGGTTTATGAACCTACGTGGAAGCTGATTTGCATGACTGGTTAGTATTATCATCCATCGATTAGAGGCGGAACTAGAGCAAATTCGAGAATGAGAGGGATACATTTACCTTATGGGTGCAAAATTTTTTGATATGTGGGGGCAAATATGGTGACAATTTGACCTCTATTAATGTATTTTTATTTTTGTGTGGGTGTGGCCGCCCACTAGATTGTAAGTAGCTTTGCTCCTGCCATCGAGGGTAGATAGAAGTAAGAAACTATATTTGAACGAGAAACAGAGATAGAAAAATATATAATGGGTGGATGATAGAAAAAAAAAAGACATGTGATTAGATAAAAATCTATTTATTTCAAAAAAAAGTATTTTAAAAAAACTTCTAGTTAAAATATAGCCTTTGCATAGTTTGTTTTACTTCATTGGATGTGTATTTAATTTGACAAATATGTATCCTCCGTATAGTACTCAATCTAATGGAGTATGCAATACTGCGGTCTAGTTTAGCATGGGCTTTACACTTAATTAAAGAGCCTTCATGCACCAGCTTTTTTCTGGTACATTTTAGAACTAACTCTAGTCATACTGGGAAATACGTGCGTTACTCACTCAGCTCGACAGGAGACAAAAAAAAGCTGCTAGCATGTGTGTAGTGTGTGAGATCTTTGTTGTGCAGTGCCGTATTTGCAAACGAGCCCAGGCAGATGCACAGGGTCACCGGGCCCTGGGTCCGCCTATGCCGGCTGGCCACACGAGGTGGCTAGGGGCGACGTCGTGCTAGGGCCCGGGCGGCATCTACGCCTCTAGGGGCAGTGGGGTACGGTGTGGCGACGACGCGGTGCCGTTCTTCCTCATGTTGTTGTGTCACGCCGCCGCAATGCTGGGATGGAAAAAGGGGATGTTCCTCCATGCTGACAGTAGGTGGGGCAGCTGCCCCACCCTGCTGTATGAAGAGCTCCGCCACTTGTCCACAGAAAGTGTGGTGAAAAATTATTTTTCTCAAAAAAATTAAAGACACATTTACAGTAAAGTTTAGCAAAAAAAAGTCTATGACGTGTGGGACAAAGAAAGTGCTAAGAAAATGTGGTTCGCCATGGTTGTGATAGTAAATCAAATATCTGACTAACCGTGACATGACTAACATGTGACATGGCAAGTTGTTGTAACACCCCAGGTGTTTGTCCCTCACTAAGCAGTAGGTTTGAGCTCAAACATGGCAAGTAGGTGGTGATGAAGATGTCAAAGCCGAATCTATAAACATGAGTCTAACCGAAAGTTGGATGTTGCACCATTGCTTTACATATAGGCCATTTTCAAGATACATGCTTGGATGGTGTTATTCCAATATCTACATGTGTCTCACCTTAATACCTATCTATATTGATCCTTGGAAAAGTTTATGGAGTTTGGAATTAAAAAATCACATGAAATGATAAGTCATGTCTTTGTTCTATGACTTTGCTAAGTGTTTGGATTGCACCATTAAGTGGATGGAATTATAGACCATCAACCAAACCTTGCAACCTTACCCAAATGACTCTAGATGAACTCTACAACAAAAGTCATGAAGGGTTCATGTTGAGCAAATGCCAAGAAAATGCTCCAATGGATCAAAAAGGATAATTTAAACTTTATCGGGATCCTACTTTGGTCAAAGTATAACTGTAGGTTCTAGGCATGTTTTCATGATGGGCCTTAAATAAAAGTTGTAGTACTTGTCATGATGAACAAACTTTGTTTATTGTTCAAGAGTTAGTTTGGTCTCTAGCTTAGTCAAATAGAGCTCACAAGATTTAAAACAGTGATGTTTTGGAGCCCCGGAATTTGGTTAAGTCCTAACTGAGGTTTAACTTCGGGTAACCTAGTTTGGAGCTTTTTATCTTGCAAAACAGATGGACCCAAACCTTGAGCCTGTAATGAAAGTCTTAGTACATGTTAAGGACAACAACTTTTGTTTAAGGACCAAAACCTAGTTCAGCCTCTAAGGTAGCCAAACAGTGGCTCAAAGTTTGAATCCCGAGATGTTTTTTAGAACCCTGAAATTTTGCTAAGTGTAGACTGAACTTGCAGTTTTCAGTTTCATGGTACCCACATTAGGCAAAGTTTAGTTTGCAAACCATTTTGATTTTGGGCAAACTCCTATAAGAAATGTTGGAGTACTCATATAGCTGAACAATTTGTTAGTCGAATCATCATTCAGTTTAGGAGATACGAAGTGGAGAAAAATGCAGTTTCAGTCAGCTTGGAACTGAGTTCAGTTTTCAAGTTTCATGTACCCCACTTTGGAGCCTCATATCTCATGAACCAGGCCAAACTAGACTTTGAGACTTTAATAAAAGTTGGATACCTCATGTAGCTCTACAACTTCTATTAGTGAAGTTTTTGCTAACTTGAAACAAATTATGAGATAGAGGGAGACGAAAAGGGTGTTTCAGTTGTATGTTTGAGGTGGTATTGAATTTTTGAATCGGCAGTAGCAGCAGCCATGGCCGACCACGCGTAGGGGTCTGCTGCCGCGTGGCCGACGCTCTCTCGCATGTCCACCACGTCGCCGTGCACGTCGATTTGGAGAGCCCGAGTGCTCACTTGTCCCTCCTGCTCGCTCACTCGCCCTATCTCCCTTGCCCCCTCTCATTCTCTCGCTCTTAGCTCGTGCGACAGCTGCAGCCATGGATGCCCGTGGAAGCTCCATGGCCACCACCATTCTCTCACCTCAGGCACCTCGAAGTCCAGCAGCCACCACCTCCAGCTCTGCCACCCGCTCTCGATTCCCGTGCGCCCCTCCCCGGCCTCTCGTCACCACCGTAGCACACTGCCACCGGAGCCACTCTCGTCGCCACCGCTGGCTGCCATGGCCGGACCACCACGAGCCGCCTCGGGCCAAGCCAAGGGCACCGTGAGGTGCGCCTTGTGATGGAGATGCTCCGCCGCCACTTTCCCCCCCCCACTGCCGGCAAGCTGTCCCCGGCCGGTACAGCGAGCTCCCCAACGACCCCCTCTGTTGATTCACGTCAAGGACTTCATTCTTGAATTTGACAAAAGGGAGGGTCCTATATGTGAAGCCTTAGACTCATGTGAATAGTACTCTAGGGGCTGATTTGTTGTAATTTTTGCTGATTTTTGAAAATGCATAGTAAATCATAGAAAATTCGTAAAATAGCAAATGAGGACTTTCTGGAATCCTTGTGAAATTGTATATGCAGTGGATATATAATATATCATATTTTAGTTTAAAGTTTTAGTTCAAAAAAATAGATCTATGCTTCTAGGTTTTCAATACTAGTTGTATTTGTCATTTTCATAACTGCAAACTTAGGGCTCCAAATGAAGTGAAAATTTTGTAGCATGCTACTAATGTGATGTTTGATGTGTGGTAAAACTTTCATGAATTTTGGTTACTTTATGAGTGATTTATTAGTGTATCTTGCTCTCACATGAATTCTTGTAATAGCAATTTGTCTTTTTCATAAAGGTTGATATAAATGTCCAATTGGCCTAAAATTTGGACAGTATACTATTAAGAGCATATATGTGCCACTGTAATTTTGGTAAAATTTATTGTGCACTTTTGGTAGGTGTTCATAATTCCACCTAATTATCTAAATAAATTAAGAAAATGCATTAAAAGAATTTATTTAGAAATGAACACTATGTTTTATAGTGTTCATTAGTCATGTGTGACATGTTGGTAAATATGGTTTTGTTCAATTATATGTTTGCAATATAAGTTAATAATTATTTCTTGCAAATGAGGTTTCTGGATAGATCTGTGAACTTAGCAAAGTTTTTCATGATAATGTGCTTTGTTGTGAAACTTGTTTATACAAAAGTTGTAGATAATTTATGTATCTAGCTTATTTTAAAATTTTGTGGCATTTGTCCATATGGTTTAGGAGTTATAACTGTTTAAAGTTGGGTTACAGAATTGCTTGCTATCTGTCTTGTTAGACCAGTTTCTGTGTTTGTGTAAATTTGACATGTTAAACATTGGAATCATGCTATGATGATTATAAATTAAATGTAGAGAATTTCATAAGATTTCCAGAATGTCTTCTTGCAAGTCATTTGGATTTGTGTAACCCCAGTTATAGCTAAATCTTGTAGCTGCTGAATGCATGTCCTGGATTTGACAGATTCCAATTATAATTGTTTGCTTGTATATTATTAAGTGTGACTTATGCCTTTGAGGATGGTTAAGTTAATACACCTGAGATCTTATGAAAACTTGTGTGTCATGACTAATATGCTTGCCATCTTTTATATTAGGTTGGGTGATGTTTATTTAAGCAACATGAAGTGTTTACGCATGTGGAGTGTAATATGGTGTTTGTCTTGCTTACTGTATGTGATGCATTGTCCATTGTACTTCTATGTATTCATGCACTTGTATCTTGCATCTCATCTAGGTACACTAGATGCACCACGTGAAGGACGAGATGTGGAGCCTAACCCGGAGATGGTGTTTGGTGGACCTATCTCGAAGACGGAAGGACTAGACAAGTGCTAATGGGAGGTGCTCGCCAAGCGAGTGTCATCTGACAACTGCTGACTTGTGTCGGATCTCAAGCAAGCCCCAGAGCAGTTGTCAGCCCCAGAGCATTCAAGAACACGATGTAGATATAAAATAAGCCTCCTATATATATATGACACGGTTGGCTATATTTGCTATCGTAGAAAAGAACCATGTGTTAATGAAATAAAATGAGACCGGACGGATGACGATAGTAAAGCAACAAGGCATGGAGGTCTTGGGTGTGGAACTATCCCCGTCTGTGTCGATTAAGTACCGATACCTAGAGCCTTCTATGTCATTTTGAACGCATGTCTGACATTTAGCTGGCCGGCCTGAGGTTGCCGACCGCGAAGCCTAGTAGCTCAACTCAGGCTGCGAAGTCAAAAAGTGAAAGTCGCCTCGAAAGGGAGCCAGAGGGTCCAAGGGCAGGTGAGTTAAAAGTCCTGAGCATCCTGGCCACTGGTATCCCTGAGAACGCGGCGTTGTTCGGGCCCACCCTGAGTTGTACCAAAGGTTATCTACGGCTGCCTTTAGCGGGGTTTGCCGGGTGAGTGTCAGGAATACCCCCTCAGCTGAGTTGGAATCGATTCGAGTCGCCGTCTCTCCCGGATAGTGAGAAACTTGACTGGTTATCTCCAGCGTAGATACACTAATTATAATAATGGTTCAGAATTGATGATATGATGATGGTCTTATTATACCTGCTATGGTTAATATTGTTTGCTCCTAATAAGTGAATGCTCTAGTACAGGTGCTAATATAGTTGACAGGTTAATGATGATAAACTTGATGCTAAGTTTAATTGGTTACTTATGCTCATAAGCTCTTTTATGCAAAGGAGTCAAGCTAGCCCACTTATATAAAGCCTTGCATACTCCTTGGTGTCACTTTATTTCTGGTTTTTGACGGGTAAGTCTAGCTGAGTACCTTCTCGTGCTCAGGGTTTTATTCCCACTTGTTGCAGGTTATGATGTATCATGGCTACTGTAAGAATTGGATGACTCCTGCTGTAGTGGCGGAGTGTGATCACAGGCATGATCCTTCTGAGTTATCTTGTCTCTAATGCTTTTGTTGGAAGTCGACCTTGGTACTGGCATGTATTTGAAATAAGAGAAATGTTAGCTTCAAATTACTTTGCTTCCGCTACTTTTCAACTTAAGTTGTAATAACTGTGTTGAACTCCGATGAATGTTAAACTACTTGTGAAATGGATGTAACATGTGACTTGTTATGTTGAATCACTACGATCTTGACTTGTATGTTGGTTGGTTTGAAATCCCTCGTGATTTCGTTGGACTACTGGAGTTATATGGGCTTAAGTGCGAAAATTTGATCACTCCGATGATTGTTTTTGTACTTGTGCTCTTATAATTTGGACGGTTTCGTGACAGTTGTGATCGTGAATTAAACAAACCCAAAGTGATATGTATCTTTTTATACTCGTTGGAATGCAGAAATTTCATAAGAACAACCTTTATATGAGTTGGTTCGGTTTCATATAGAAAACATAGAAATAGAGAAAAATTCTCGAGTTCCAAACAAAACATTAGTCGTATAAGAAAAAAAAGCAGCTCTTTTATGGTGTTGGAAAAGTACTATTATTACTTCTACTAGACACTTCCAATTTTTCTATTCACTGACGGTTTGATTTGAGGATTAATTTACTTTTTATTCTTGAGGGTATAGTGGTAATTGTCTGTGTTATGAGGCTGGGCTTACCAGGAACTTGTGTCCGTTTCCGAGGAGGCGACGTGTCCACTGTTAGATCTTTCGTGTCATATATGGATAATATGGCTAGCTAGTTTGGAGTGTGCTGATGGAAGGGGACGGGATTAACGACGCCGCACAAAAACCCAAATACCTTGCAACCTCTCTAGTAACTGCGAAGACTTCTCTCGTTCCTGTACCTCCCAGTCCTTCTCGTGTTTTCGGTCAGGATCGTCAGAAGCTGTCAATTCCTCCAAGATAAGCTACGAGTGGTTCCATTTGCTGTTTTTTTCGAAGTTTTTAGGGCTTTCGAAAGAGAATGGTCCAGAAACATATGCGCGCACACATGTACTGGTTCCGTTTTCAGAGCGATTGTTTCGTTCTATTTTAGAGATTCGTTGCTGTGCTTGGTCCACTGATTTTAGGTTCCGATTCACAAATAAAGTTTCTTCCGGTGTGTTCTCGTTATTTTTCAACCATTAGATCTCATCGAAGGAACAACTGTTATTTTTCTCGAGCACCATAAAATTTTCATGTTAGATATTTTCTAAAAGCATTTATCGAGTGCTCAAAAAATAGTTTAATAAGCCCTTGTGCGTATGCTAAAATTTAGGGGGTGTTTGATTTAAGGAGTTAAAGTTTAACAAACACTGTAGCACTTTCGTCTTATTTGATAAAAAAAAATTTCAATCTTGGACTAATTAGGCTTAATAGATTCGTCTCGTAAATTACTCCTAATCTGTGTCGACATGCATGCAATTAGTCTATATTTAGTACTTCATGCATTTGAGGGAACATTGATGTGATGGGAGTTAAACTTTAACGCATCGAAACCAAACAGACCCTTAGCTTATGCTAATGCTTATGCTGAAATGTTATAAAAGAAAAACATTATTCCATGGCTAAAAAGTAGCTCAAGTGAACAGGGCATTCCTTTGCCCAAGGGCCTTTAACATTGTAGAGATGTCCCTGCTCGACAGTTGTTTTTTTTGGCATAAACTGGCAAAGTTTTTTTTACGAACACAAGGTTGATATGTCATTTTCTGTCGAGCTGTGATGTG
The DNA here is from genome assembly GCA_038087645.1 of Saccharum hybrid cultivar R570. Taxonomy (NCBI): domain Eukaryota; kingdom Viridiplantae; phylum Streptophyta; class Magnoliopsida; order Poales; family Poaceae; genus Saccharum; species Saccharum hybrid cultivar. The sequence goes on along the minus strand of JAQSUU010000551.1, from coordinate 16,014,608 downwards.
TGATTTTCAAGAGATGATCGGCTTTGGTTGAGTTTAGAGACTAACTATAGCATGATCATGTGTGTACACATGTCTCTTGGCTTTGCTGGTGTGCAGGTGTGGAGCACAGAGACGGTCGATAGACACAGAGAAAGGGTCAAGTAGAGACGTGCTATATTGATGGACTAGGAGCGGTGAAGGACGGACGTGAGGCTTGGACCAAGGGATCAAGATGGCCAGAAGACTGATTGTGGGTGGCTGACACTTGAGGACATCAACAAGCAAGAGCACATTAGAGTATTAGACTATGTTGACCAAGTCAAGATGATAGTTGACCAAGTCAAACAGAGGGGTAAGAAGACTTGGTGATCGGGTGGTTGAGGATGATGGTGACATATATATATCAAGATCGTGGAAGAGATGTAGTGGATACGCTTCTCTAGGAGGTTTGGTAGTTTGTGCCTCAAACCACCGGTGGATGGTTTTCGGGTTTAGGCCTCAAAACCTGACCGGAGTTCCGACAGGAACGGAAGGAGGCACAAGGTGTCATCGCAAAGCTTGCATCAGGATGAAGCAAAATCATGAAGAGCCCGCGGCCATCGGATGCTTGGATTTCAAGTTGGATCATTTTACCCTTAGGTGAAGTGGTTCAGCCAAAATATTTAAAGGCATGTTAGGGGTTGTGTAATAGTGCCCATCTCTATGGTTGTCATTCTCTTGGTTTTCCCACTCTCTAGTTTCCTAGTTTACTATTGTTGAGATTCACAGTGCGAGAGATTGATACTCTGTCTATGTTTAATCTTTCCTCTATGAGAACTAGATCTGGTTGATCTTCAGCAATAAAGAAATTATAACGGAACCGTCCAAATTATAAGAGCACAAGTATAAAAACAATCATCGAAGTAATCAAATTCTCACACTTGAGCCCTTATAACTCCGGTAGTCCAATGAAATCACGAGGGATTTCAAACCAACCAATATACAAGCCAAGATCGTAGTGATTCAACATAACAAATCACATGTTACAACCATTTCACAAGTAATTCAATATACATCGGAGTTCAACATAGTTATTAATTTACATTGAAAAGTAGCGGAAGCAAAGTAATTTGAAACTAACATTATTCTTATTTCAAATACAAGTCAGTACCACGGTCGACTTCCAACAAAAGCATTAGAGATAAGGTAAATAAGAAGGATCATGCCCGTAATCACACTCCGTCACTACAGCAGGAGTCAACCAACTCTTGCAGCCGCCATGATACATCACAACCTGCAACAAGTGGGGATAAAACCCTGAGTACGACAATGTACTCAGCTAGACTTACCCGCCATAAACCAAAAATAAAGTGACACCAAGGATCATGCAAGGCTGATATAAAGTGGGGCTAGCTTGACAACATTTTGCATAAAAGCTTATTATGGATAAGTAATCATTAAAGCTTAAGCATCAAGTTAATCAGCATTAGCCTGTCATCTATATTAGCACCTGTACTAGAGCACTCACTTTATTAGGAGCAAACAATATTAACCATAGCAGGTATAAATTGAGGTAACCTTTCCATCGTGATCCAATTAACCATCCGTTCAATTTAATGGAATCTACGTTGCCGCTGCTCAAGTCAAGTGCTCACTAACCGGGAGCGACGGCGATTCGAATCGAATTCCTATCCAGCTGGAGGGGTATTTCTAACACTCACCGAGTCACGCCTGACGAGGGCTGCTCAGGTCACCTTTGGTACAGTTTAGGAGCCGCGGGTCCGAATGATGTCGCGACCCCAAGGGCGACACTCTGCCAGGTGATAGGGACTCTAACCCCCCCCCCTTGGTCTCACGCCAATGCCCCCAAGCACATCCTTTCTCTCCTCCAAGAAGCAACCTACCATTCGATTCCCGGCCTGAACTGTATTACTCGGATTCGCGGTCGGAACGACTTATCCGGGCAACTAAGTGTTAGACTGCGTTCAACATGACTCAAGGACGTACAGCGAATCGGTCCTTAAACGACTCAGACGGGGATAGATCCACACCCAAGACCTCCATGCCTTGTCGCTTCACTATCATCATCCCGCCCGGTCTTATTTCATTTTATTAACACATGGTTTCTTTCCACGATAGCAAATATAGCCAACCGTGCCATATATGAATATCCCTATATCTCGCAGGTGACAGGAAATCACCTGACTTCTACTGCTTAAAGAAGCATCTACTCGATCCTAGTCTACGTAGGATTCAAGGATTCATATATCTGGACAAGGAATGATATAATACAGTGTAATAGAACCGCCCAATTATACGAGATTAAGTAGGAAAATCACCCAATGGAAGGACAATTTAACAAACTTAAGCCCGTATAACCCGGTAGTCCGTGAAATCTCGATGGATTTCAAACCATTTTACATAACAGCCAAGATCGTATTAAGTTTAGCGGTCACCATCATAAGTTACATAAATGTTCGCGACATAAAATACATCGGAGTTTAAACATAGTTATTACAAACCAGGTTTGAATAAAAGTAGCGGAAGCGGTAGTTCAAATCACGCACACACACAACATTTTGGAATAAAGTGCCAGCTTGTGATCATCTCCAGCAAAAGCATCAGACGAGAAGTAACGAATGACCATTGCCCATGGTCCTATGCTTCGCCCATTGCAGGATAGAGACAGTTGATATAATAGCCATAGTACATCTGTCCATCTGCAACAAGTGGGAACAAAGCCCTGAGTACGAGAGGGTACTCAGCTAGACTTACCCGTCATAAACCAGAAATAAGCGACACCAAGGAATCATGATAGGCTTTCTGGTGGGATAGCTGACTCATTTGTAAAAGGCATTTTTAGCATTTAGGAAAACCTTTACAAAAGCTTTGCATCAAGTTAAATCTTTATTAACCTGTCAACTATATTTGCACCTGTACTAAAGTAAGATGTAATTAAACAGGCAATGATAACCAATAATCATTAACAACTTCCATTATGTCATAATTCATATAACTGTCCAAGTGTTCCATCAATATCACTACGATGAAGTAGCTCAAGTCAAGTGTTCACTATCCAGTGAACGATGGCGATTCGAATCGATTATTAACCAGCTGGTAATTTATTCCTCACACAAACCTCACTCACCCGCTAAAGTGAGGTGTTGGTCGCCGAGTCAACCATTCAGGTAAAGTCGCGAGCTTGCCAGGAACAACTTGTACCCGGGGGGCCGCCCGACTGCTCTTTGGCCTTATCATCGCGCCCCCGTATCCTGCCACTACTGCTCCGGTACATTGCGTTGCGGGCAATCCACTCGGCCCGAATAATCTCCCAGTTTCGCGGTCGGAAGGTACTTTATCCGGCCAGCTAAATGTGAGGCATGCGTTCAACATGACCCGAGGGACAACAACGGACGGTCCTTAACCGACACAGACGGAAAACACTACAGTCCAAAACCCTGCAAGTTTCCGCCCGGTCTCAAATTCATTTCACACTTAGTTATACCATGACTTCATAGTCAACCAAACAGATCTAGGTAACCACCTATAGCTCGTAGGTGACAGGAAATCACCCGACTTCTACCGGTCTAAGCCAGCTAAGCATTGACTTGACTGCGGATACCAGGGTAACAAGGATAGGGTATAACGAAGGTAAGCAAGGTATAATGCAGCAACGTTTGCAAACAACTCCTAAACGTAATGCATCAAATTAAGTAAAGTTAATAATAAATTATTTGCAAACCAGGAGAGAAATGCTCCGGGGCTTGCCTCTCTCGAAGGAACTCGGACAGTGATCGGGGCACTCCGGGAGATCTTCACCGACCTCTTCTTCGGCTTCTGTCACCTCCTGCTGCTGCACCTCGATCTGCTCCTCTGGCTCCTCGGGCAAGATGATTGGGTTCTCGGTTTGCGATCCTGTATGATGCAATGCGCGTAAGTGATTATGCAAGTGTGCATCGAAGGAGATGAATGCAATGAATATGTTGAAATACAAGGTAGTCAACATCATCTAGAAACTATACACTACAAGCACATGTCATCTACTGCATTTTCTTCTACTTCTATTATGTTAAGTTAACCTACCTTATGAAATGCTTCAAAGATACACCAAAGTTTTACTACTTTCTTAATCACACTTAAAGCAATACCTGCTTAAACCCTAAGTAATAATAGTAGGTTTGAATAGCAACATATATTTCTGATGCTCCTAAACATCTAAGAAAATTACAGTAGCATAGTACTACTCTAAACAGACTACCATAACAATTTTATGGCATTTGGATAAGTAAACCATCCTATACAAAAATGACAAGCTATAGCATAAAAATGAGCATGAAATTTCTTTGTACTATGGAAAGTGTCAAACAACAGAAGTAATATTTTTCCTAGGTTCTTTATAGCATACTATGACTGTATAAAAATTATCACATGCATGTTTTATACAAAGTTTGCTCTCTAGCAAAAATAACAAAAATCAGCCATTAAAGGCACTTGAACTACACTTCAACATTTTCCCACAGCACATGCATGAAACATATTTTTCCTAGGAAGTACATGATATAAGAAGATTAACAAACTTGAAATCATATTTTTCTGATACATATAGGATTTACTAGCTATTTTATAAGATATCAGCAATATTAAGAATTAAATAAAAGCTCTACAGAAAAGTATCCCAAAAATGACATGCAATATTTTTAGATTGTAGGTATGGTTCCAATGAATCCCTAGAAATTTATTTCACAATTTTTGGAGTACATTTAATCACCCAAACAATTTCTAAAGCATTTTTATTTCCACTTAATAAAAGAAAAGAAATTGAAAATTCTTTATTTGAAAACGGGCCGGCACAGTACGGGGCAAACGGCCCGGTCTGGCTCGGCCCAAGAACGCGCGCGTGGGAGAAAGGAAAATGGGCCGGCTTTCGTTGGCGCGGGCCGGCCCAGTCACGCACGTCACCCGCGGGCGAGCGGGAACGGCGCACGGCCGAGCCGGTGCTCGGCACCGTGGCGGTGCGGTGGCCGCCGACGGCCATCGGCCGCTTCCGTGCCCGAGCGAGCAAGGCGAGGCGCGCAACACGATCGCGGGGACACGGTGAACATCGACGCGCAAATCGATTGAGATGGGGAGGAGCGGAGGTGACGGTGGCCGGAGCGCAAGCGCGGCGGCTCCGTCACGGTGGCGCGGCGAGGAAACCAAATTGGTGCCCTACCGGAGTGAGCAAGGAGATGGTGGTGCTCATTCGGAGGAGGCAAGGGAGTGGCGGAGCTTGGTGCAAGACGGATTTGGTGGCGGTGGAGGGTCGATGTCGGAACGGGGAGCGGCGGTGGAGCTCTCGGCGGTGAGCCGCTCGCCCGCTCGGTTCTTGGAGAGGGGGAATGGAGGTGGAGCGAGCGAGGGGGCGAGTGGATGGAGGGCAGGCGCGCGCAGTGCTTTGAGGCGGAGCGCGCGGGGTCCATGGGCGGCCACGCGGTGGCATCGCCGGCATGCGGCCGCCACGCGGCGGGCGTGCTCTGCCGGGGCGCCAGCGTGCGCGCGCGAGTGGGCGGGAGAAGGAGGCGGTCGCGCGGACGCGGGCCGGGCCGCTGTGCTGCGCGGGCGCGCGCGCGTGGGGTGGTGCGGGCCGCTTCGGCCGATAGGCCGAAAGGGTGGCGGCGGCCTGCTAGCGCTGAGTTTATTTTTCCTTTTTATTTTTCCAGAGAAAATTCAAATAAAATTCTATTTGCAGTTTTCAAATTTAATTTTGGGCAAGCAAACGACCTTTTCTGAAAATGGCCCAAAAATGAAAGTTGCTTAGAATTTAATTCTCTACAACTTTGCTTTTAAGACCAAAGTCCAAATCTGGATAGATTTTGATTTTTAGAATAAAAGCTAATTTAGAGAGGATTTTTGAATATTTTCAAAAATACATTTTTAAAACAATTCTTTGACAAAACTTTGAGTGATTTAGTGGCTCCAAAAATTTCCTTATCATTCTAAGTGATATGAAATTTATAGTTGCACAAAATTTTGATGGAATGTGATTAGCACATTAATATATTACATCTCAAATACCACTTTCTAAGCTTTTATTTCACTCAAATTATAATATTAACATGTATGATTATGATGATATAAAATGCCATGCATATGGTTGCCATGCAAATGCTTGCGTAATACCGGAGTGTTACAGCCCTCCCCCTTATAAAAATCTCGTCCCGAGATTTGGGTTACGAACCATTTATTATAAAAATTTCCGTATGCTTTTTGTAAGTATTCACCCGTTTCTCACGATGCATCTCCCTCATCATGATGACTCCATTGTATCTTATATGTTTTTACCATACTGTTCCGAGTAGCCCTATCTTTAGAATCCAAAACTCGAATTGGCTGCTCACGATACACCAGATCTGACTTAAGTTTTATGCCTCGAGGTTTATATTATTTCCTCTAGAATGCGCAAACATTTCTTGAGATGTGATACGTGAAAAACTGGGAATATAGCACCCATTGATTCTGGTAATTCCAATTTATAAGCCACTGGACCCTTCCTTTCCAAGATTTTGTAGGGTCCGACAAATCTTGCGGCAAGCTTTCTGCGTAAACCAAACCGCTTCTTCTTCATTGGCGTGACTTTTAGATAAACATAGTCACCAACTTCAAACACAAGTGGTCTCCTTCTTTTATCCGCATAACTTTTCTGACGTGACTGAGCTGCTCTCATATTTTGCTGAATGATATGAACTTTCTTTTCTACTTCTTCCATGAAGTCAATACCATAATACCTTCTTTCCCCTGGCTCAATCCAGTTTAAAGATGTTCTACACTTTCGTCCATACAAAGCCTCAAAAGGTGCCATTTTGATACTTTCTTGATAGCTATTATTATATACGAATTCTGCTAGAGGTAACCATGACTCCCATGAACCTCTGGAAGACAACACACAAGCTCTCAACATATCTTCTAACACAGCATTAACTCTTTCAGTCTAACCATCTGTTTAAGGATGATAGGCAGTGCTACAAATCAGACTAGTCCCCAAACCTTTGTGCAAATGCTCCCAAAAGTGAGCAGTAAACTGGGATCCTCTGTCAGACACTATAGTCTTCGGTATGCCATACAATCTCACAATCTCTGCAATATACTTCTTGGCATATTGAGGTGGTCTATAAGCTGTCTTGACAGGCAAAAAGTGAGCGGTCTTGGTAAGACGATCTACGATTACCCAAATCGAATCATGGCCTTTCTGAGTAGTGGGCAAACCTGTGATGAAATCCATACTTATATCATCCCACTTCCAACTAGGTACTGACAAAGGTTGCAACAATCCGGCAGGTTTCATGTGAATAGCTTTTACTCGACAACATGTGTCACATCTGGCTACATAAGCTGCAATTTCCTTCTTCATCTTTGTCCACCAAAAACGAGGTCTTAGTTCTTGATACATTTTACTACTGCCAGGATGAATGGATAACTTAGAGTGATGAGCTTCATCCAAAATTTTATTCTTAAGCTCTCTATCCTTTAGAACAACAAGACGGTTGTCGAACCACAACACGTCCTGCTCGTCCACTCTGAAGTGTTTTGAAGGTTCTTCTTTAATTTTCCTTTTGATGTGGAATATCCCTTTGTCTGCTTTCTGACCTTCTATTATCTTACTCTCCAAGGTACAGCTGGTCTGAATATTATGTAACACGACAGGGTGCATTAGATTAAAACCATCTTCGAGTAAGGGTTGCATATTCAGACAATGCGACTTTCTACTCAGAGCATCGGCTACCACATTGGCTTTCCCAGGGTGATACTGTACATTCAAGTTGTAATCTTTAATTAGTTCCAACCATCTTCGCTGTCTCATGTTCCATTCTGGTTGGGTGAAGATGTACTTGAGACTCTTGTGATCGGTGAACATATTACACATATTACCAAGTAAATAGTGTCTCCAAATCTTTAAGGCATGCACCACGGCGGCAAGCTCAAGATCATGTGTTGGATAATTGATTTCATATTTTCTCAACTGACGGGAGGCATAAGCAATGACTCTTCCTTCTTGCATTAGAACACAGCCTAATCATGTTTTTGATGCGTCACAGAACACATCAAAAGGTTTCTCGATGTCTGGTTGTGCAAGAACTGGAGTAGTGGTCAACAGTTTCCGCAAGGTGTGGAAAGTTGTCTCACACTCCTCTGTCCACACGAACTTATGATCTTTCTGTAACAGACTTGTCATTGGCTTAGCAATCTTCGAGAAGTCTGGGATAAAGCGGCGATAGTAACCAGCTAACCCTAGGAAACTCCTGACTTCTGGCACTGTGGTTGGAGTTTTCCAATCCATAACCTCTTGCACTTTGCTCGGATCTACCGAAACTCCATTCTCCGATAGAATATGACCAAGGAAAGGAACTTTCTTCAACCAAAATTCACATTTGCTGAACTTAGCATATAACTTATGCTCTCTTAATCTGGTCAAGACAATTCTCAGATGTTCTTCATGATCTTTCTCATTCTCAGAGTATACTAGAATGTCATCAATGAAGACAACTATAAACTTGTCCAACTCTGGCATGAAAACTGTATTCATCAGATACATAAAATATGCAGGAGCATTTGTTAAGCCAAAGGACATAACAAGATACTCGTACAACCCGTATCTGGTAGAAAAGGCGATTTTCGGGACATCTTGTGGCCTGATCTTTATCCGATGATACCCTGACCTTAGGTCTATCTTGGAGAACACCCTAGCTTTAGCCAACTGATCAAACAAAACATCGACATGAGGCAAAGGATATTTATTCTTGATAGTTACAACATTAAGAGGTCGATAATCCACACACATTCTTAGAGTACCCTCTTTCTTTTTCTTCACGAACAAGGCAGGACATCCCCATTCAGACTTACTTGGTCGGATAAACCCCTTCTTTAGCAATTCTTCCAGTTGCTTCTTCAGCTCAGCTAACTCATCCGGAGGCATCCGATAAGGTCTCCTTGAAATAGGAGCTGTTCCGGGGATCAAATCGATTCCAAACTCAACATCTCTATCTGGCGGAAGGCCAGGTAACTCTTCTGGAAACACATCCGGGAATTCACACACTACCGGGATCTAGTGGATAGGAACAACTTCCATGGCACAGGTCACACTTACAAGGTCTGTTCTTTCGGGCAATGGTACCTGAAAAGTACCCTCTGCCTGCGGATCCTTAAGGGTAAGCAATCGACAGCTTGTATCTATGACTGCTCCCCAGTCTTTCATCCAGTTCATTCCTATTATGACATCCAAAACTAGTCCCGGCATAACTATCAGGTTCACTCGAAACTTCCGACTATCTAACTCAAGGGTTGCCCCTCTAACCATCTTATTGGTTAGCACATCAGCCCCTACTGAACTTATGCGATAACCATAACTCAATTCTGTGCATAGTTGTTCATGCTTCCGTGCAAATGCTTGACTCATAAAAGAATGTGAGGATCCAGAATCAAATAGAACAACTACAGGGTGATGGTTAACAAGAAACTTACCGGCAGTTACAGGTTCTCCTTCAGGAATCTTATCAACGGTGGTATGGTGCACACGGGGCAGTGAAAGTCTGTTGCTTCTTTCTAGGCGGATAAGGGCAGAACTTTGAAAAGTGTCCTGACTGACCACAATTGTAGCAGGGCCCCTTTACTGTACCAGCAGATCCTATGGCTCCCTTGGAGTTGCTTTGCTCTGCAGCTGCGGTGATCTTTGCTGGCGGCACGGCCATCTTATACGGCTTCTGTGGTCCCTTATAGTTCTGAGTTTTATGCTGTGGAGGCCTGAACCTTGCACCAGGGGCGGACGGATGATAAGAAGGACGATTTGCAGTGACCACTCTGGACTGGGAGGGTCCTGACTCAAACACCCTCTTGCGATTCTTGGATGCAGTGTAGGCGTTGTTGTTCTTTTCTTGCTTCAAACAATCACTGACAAAGTCATTGAACCTGGCACGGGTATTGGTACCCACATGCTTCATCATCTTCAGACTTAACCCTCTCTTGAAACTAGCAATTCTCTTTGCATCTGTGTCGACCATGTCTGGAGCGTAGCGGCACAAGTTGTTAAATACATGCAGATATTGTGTTACCGTCTTGGTACCCTGATTTAAGGCTAAGAACTCTCCGAGCTTCATCTCAACCAACCCTGGGGGAATATAAACTCCCTTAAACACTTCAGTGAATTCTCTCCAAGTAATCTGGGCATTGGGAGGAAAGGTGGTGCGGTGATGCTTCCACCACATTCCTGTCGGTCCCTGTAACTGATGTGCAGCATATTTTGTTTTCAGAACTTCTGTCAGTCTCAGCACACGAAACTTATCTTCCATAGTATTGATCCATTCTTCAGCGTCGAGTGGCTCTGCTACTTCCTTGAAAATAGGTGGCCTAGTATCCATGAAATCCTTGAAATTGCTGTACTGGTTTACTCCATGGCCACCACCTTGATTATTTCCCCTCTGAACATTTTCAGCGATGGTACGCAGAAAATCTTCCATATTCCTTTATGACTGCTCGGCGTTGCGCTGGCTTCCAAGGAACTGTGCGAAGAACACTTCTGCAGTGAGCGGTGGAGGAGGGGGCAATTGTGGCTCTGGCTGTGGCTCCTGGTGATTGACATTGTTTGCACCACCCCCACCAGCCCCTGCACCGTTGCCACCAGTTTCAGCGGCCTCATACGTGGCACGGCGAGTGTTTGCCATCTGCATATTTCAGCAACAAGTAATAATTGAGCGAAGTGGTGGTAATTGTATCCGAATGAACAATCATGCCATACTGAATGTATTGGAGAGAACAAGTCATGCAATAAGATAGAGGCACAATAATCACATTCCAATTAAAACAACATCACTAATTAAATTACTTCGAATGCAACATCGCGTTCCATACAACCATGTTGCCAGCATACATACACTGGACTTTTATGTGTTCAAGCATCACATACACAACCAAGATCCAAAAGATCGCCAGTCTCAAGATCGAACAGGATACAACACGATACATGGGAACCAAAAGAAGGCCATCACAATAAAGCCTATCACTAACGCAAGGCAACTAGCCTACTCCTCGGGGCCGTCATCGAGGTCGGAGGCGTCACCATTGCTACCATCAGTAGCGGCGTCGTCGTCGACGTCCATCTGGGCGGCGTCCGGAGGAGCATACGGGCCTATCCCGTTGTAGAGGGCATGGAACTCTTCATGCAAGTTGGCGTTATACCCTTCTAGCTCCTCGACCCTTTGCCTGAGAAGGTCCCTCTCGTTCCAGGCTTCATTCCTTTCCTGCACTAGCTGTCCCATCATGCGGTCTGCATTTCTGTTGGCCTGAGTCAACGTCTGCACCCGCTACATAGCACTCTCACCTCTCTCGAGAGCCCGGTCTCGCTGTAAGCTCATGTCGGCCAACTGCTCCTGCAAGCTAGCTATAGCACGTGCTTGCTTCTTCTTCTGCTTCCTTGCTTCAAGCCGATCATTACCTCTTAGACCAGTCAAGGTCCAATAGGTATTCTCAAGACCCTGGTATGCTCTGATGGCTGCATACATGGCACTCATCGTGTGGTTGTTGCTAGCCTGTCCTTCACTTGGGCCTCTGACCAAGGCACTACCTTGTGGCTGCACCCAAATGGCATCACGAGGATCATCTCTCGGGAAGGTACCGGCCAAGGCTGCTGCCAACTCATTAGGAAACCTGCTCATTATGTCTCGGATGACGTGAAAGGCTGCACCCTCTGCACCCTCGACTGGAGTGCGTCCTTCAAACTCCAAATGCCAACCATCTCATTCTGGCGCATCACCAAGGGCAGGGACGGTGATCTCCACTATTGCAAGTCCATCCTCAGCTAGCTGGCTCTCATTCCAAGAGTACACCGGCTCTTGACCCTCTGGGTACCCCACATCATGGAGCACTCTCCAAAGCAAGGTGGGCATGCCAAAATCACTTAGAAAAGTGTTCGTGCTGCGGTGTTCCCGCGGGGCCATCTGGTGACGTGGGGCTCTTCCACCAGTGGACTTACGGACAGTCTTCTTCATGCGGGCCATCTGTAGCACAAGTTTTAAATTACCCGATGAGAACATATTTTAAGTTGATGTCACTTTTATCGAACTGGGATAATCCTTTTATAAGGGGAGGAATGCATGTTATGAATGAAATGCACAGGCAATATGATGCATGCGCGAGTCTTACGTTCTCACAAACTTAGAAAATAAAGACATCTAACGATGAATTTGGTGGCATACAAACGATCTCTCATATACGTAACTAATTCGGTCTACACGATAAACGCTGTTATGTACCTGCAGAAAATTCATTTCAGCTCATTCCCCATGAATGCATGAAAGCAGTAAATCTACCTACACGCTCTACACGAATCCCCAGATGCGTGTACAACGGCAGTAACTACCCAAACACATCGTCCTATTGACGGCATCGCCTCAACGGACGGAACACCCACACATGTGATACCTTCATAAAAACATGTGTACAACATGTAATTATTCTAGTATCATATAAAACACTCTCCCTAGATCGGCGGTGTATCCGATCATGCTCTCACAACTCACACTTACCAAAGCGTAGAGGTATCTGATCCATACATTACCACTCAATTAAGTGGCACTCATACAATATCACGCCGTATGAGCAACGAAAGAGAAATATGGTGCAAGAACCCCAAGTTAGTACTTAAATAGCCACCTAGAGTCCTTAACTGGGCATACAGGATATGACCACTAGCACACATTTAGTTTTAAAATCACACTTTTTAAATAGAATTTTGTTTTAAATACACTTATGAACAGTAATCACGCTAAACCATGCTCTGATGCTAGCTGTAACAGAACCACCCAATTATACGAGATTAAGTAGGAAAATCACCCAACGGAAGGACAATTTAACAAACTTAAGCCCGTATAACCCGGTAGTCCGTGAAATCTCAACGGATTTCAAACCATTTTACATAACAGCCAAGATCGTACTAAGTTTAGCGGTCACCATCATAAGTTACATAAATGTTCGCGGCATAAAATACATCGGAGTTTAAACATAGTTATTACAAACCAGGTTTGAATAAAAGTAGCGGAAGCGGTAGTTCAAATCACGCACACACACAACATTTTGGAATAAAGTGCCAGCTTGTGATCATCTCCAGCAAAAGCATCAGACGAGAAGTAACGAATGACCATTGCCCATGGTCCTATGCTTCGCCCATTGCAGGATAGAGACAGTTGATACAATAGCCATAGTACATCTGTCCATCTGCAACAAGTGGGAACAAAGCCCTGAGTACGAGAGGGTACTCAGCTAGACTTACCCGTCATAAACCAGAAATAAGCGACACCAAGGAATCATGATAGGCTTTCTAGTGGGATAGCTGACTCGTTTGCAAAAGGCATTTTTAGCATTTAGGAAAACCTTTACAAAAGCTTTGCATCAAGTTAAATCTTTATTAACATGTCAACTACATTTGCACCTGTACTAAAGTAAGATGTAATTAAATAGGCAATGATAACCAATGATCATTAGCAACTTTCATTATGTCATAATTCATATAACTGTCCAAGTGTTCCATCAATATCACTACGATGAAGTAGCTCAAGTCAAGTGTTCACTATCCAGTGAACGATGGCGATTCAAATCGATTATTAACCAGCTGGTAATTTATTCCTCACACAAACCTCACTCACCCGCTAAAGTGAGGTGTTGGTCGCCGAGTCAACCATTCAGTAAAGTCGCGAGCTTGCTAGGAACCACTTGTACCCGGGGGCCGCCCGACTGCTCTTTGGCCTTATCATCGCGCCCTCGTATCTTGCCACTACTGCTCCGGTACAGTGTGTTGCGGGCAATCCACTTGGCCCGAATAATCTCCTAGTTTCGCGGTCGGAAGGTACTTTATCCGGCCAGCTAAATATGAGGCATGCGTTCAACATGACCCGAGGGACAACAACGGACGGTCCTTAACCGACACAGACGGAAAACACTACAGTCTGAAACCCTGCAAGTTTCCGTCCGGTCTCAAATTCATTTCACACTTAGTTATACCATGACTTCATAGTCAACCAAACAGATCCAGGTAACCACCTATAGCTCGCAGGTGACAGGAAATCACCCGACTTCTACCGGTCTAAGCCAGCTAAACATTGACTTGACTGCGGATACCAGGGTAACAAGGATAGGGTATAACGAAGGTAAGCAAGGTATAATGCAGCAACGTTTGCAAACAACTCCTAAACATAATGCATCAAATTAAGTAAAGTTAATAATAAATTATTTGCAAACTGGGAGAGAAATGCTCCGGGGCTTGCCTCTCTCGAAGGAACTCGGACGGTGATCGGGGCACTCCGGGAGATCTTCACCGACCTCTTCTTCGGCTTCTGTCACCTCCTGCTGCTGCACCTTGATCTGCTCCTCTGGCTCCTCGGGCAAGATGACTGGGTTCTCGGTTTGTGATCCTGTATGATGCAATGCGCGTAAGTGATTATGCAAGTGTGCATCGAAGGAGATGAATGCAATGAATATGTTGAAATACAAGGTAGTCAACATCATCTAGAAACTATACACTACAAGCACATGTCATCTACTGCATTTTCTTCTACTACTATTATGTTAAGTTAACCTACCTTATGAAATGCTTCAAAGATACACCAAAGCTTTACTACTTTCTTAATCACACTTAAAGCAATACATGCTTAAACCCTAAGTAATAATAGTAGGTTTGAATAGCAACATATATTTCTGATACTCCTAAAAATCTAAGAAAATTACAGTAGCATAGTACTACTCTAAACAGACAACCATATCAATTTCATGGCATTTGGATAAGTAAACCATCCTATACAAAAATGACAAGCTATAGCATAAAAATAAGCATGAAATTTCTTTGTACTATGGAAAGTGTCAAACAACAGAAGTAATATTTTTCCTAGGTTCTTTATAGCATACTATGACTGTATAAAAATTATCACATGCATGTTTTATACAAAGTTTGCTCTCTAGCAAAAATAACAAAAATCAGCCATTAAAGGCACTTGAACTACACTTCAACATTTTCCCACAGCACATGCATGAAACATATTTTTCCTAGGAAGTACATGATATAAGAAGATTAACAAACTTGAAATCATATTTTTCTGATACATATAGGATTTACTAGCTATTTTACAAGATATCAGCAATATTAAGAATTAAATAAAAGCTCTACAGAAAAGTATCCCAAAAATGACATGCAATATTTTTAGATTGTAGGTCTAGTTCCAATGAATCCCTAGAAATTTATTTCACAATTTTTGGAGTACATTTAATCACCCAAACAATTTCTAAAGTATTTTTATTTCCACTTAATAAAAGAAAAGAAACTGAAAATTCTTTATTTGAAAACGGGCCGGCACAGTACGGGGCAAACGGCCCGGTCCGGCTCGGCCCAAGAACGCGCGCGCGGGAGAAAGGAAAATGGGCCGGCTTTCGTTGGCGCGGGCCGGCCCAGTCACGCGCGTCACCCGCGGGCAAGCGGGAACGGCGCACGGCCGAGCCGGTGCTCGGCACCGTGGCGGTTTGGTGGCCGCCGACGGCCAGCGGCCGCTTCCGTGCCCGAGCGAGCAAGGCGAGGCACGCAACACGATCGCGGGGACACGGTGAACATCGACGCGCAAATCGATTGAGATGGGGAGGAGCGGAGGTAACGGTGGCCGGAGCGCAAGCGCGGCGGCTCCGTCATGGTGGCGCGGCGAGGAAACCAAATTGGTGCCCTACCGGAGTGAGCAAGGCGATGATGGCGCTCGTTCGGAGGAGGCAAGGGAGTGGCGGAGCTTGGTGCAAGACGGATTTGGTGGCGGTGGAGGGTCGATGTCGGAACGGGGAGCAGCGGTGGAGCTCTCGGCGGTGAGCCGCTCGCCCGCTCGGTTCTTGGAGAGGGGGAATGGAGGTGGAGCGAGCGAGGGGGCGAGTGGATGGAGGGCAGGCGCGTGCGGTGCTTTGAGGCGGAGCGCGCGGGGTCCACGGGCGGCCACGCGGTGGCGTCGCCGGCATGCGGCCGCCACGCGGCGGGCGTGCTCTGCCGGGGCGCCAGCGTGCGCGCGCGAGTGGGCAGGAGAAGGAGGCGGCCGCGCGGACGCGGGCCGGGCCGCTGCGCTGCGCGGGCGTGCGCGTGGGGTGGCGCGGGCCGCTTCGGCCGATGGGCCGAAAGGGTGGCGGCGGCCTGCTAGCGCTGAGTTTATTTTTCCTTTTTATTTTTCTAGAGAAAATTCAAATAAAATTCTATTTGCAGTTTTCAAATTCAATTTTGGGCAAACAAACAACCTTTTGTGAAAATGGCCCAAAAATGAAAGTTGCTTAGAATTTAATTCTCTACAACTTTGCTTTTAAGACCAAAGTCTAAATCTGGATAGATTTTGATTTTTAGAATAAAAGCTAATTTAGAGAGGATTTTTGAATATTTTCAAAAATACATTTTTAAAACAATTCTTTGACAAAACTTTGAGTGATTTAGTGGCTCCAAAAAATTCCTTATCATTCTAAGTGATATAAAATTTATAGTTGCACAAAATTTTGATGGAATGTGATTAGCACATTAATATATTACATCTCAAATACCACTTTCTAAGCTGTTATTTCACTCAAATTATAATATTAACATGTATGATTATGATGATATAAAATGCCATGCATATGGTTGCCATGCAAATGCTTGCGTAACACCGGAGTGTTACATACAGCAAGGTTTTCAACCAACTCATACCACTTAATGCAACAATACTTATAACATATATAGAATTAATTGCTTTGAAGATAGGAGGCTTATAATGCTCCGGGGCTTGCCTGGGATCTGACTCAAGTTAGTGTTGGTCAGATAAAACTCGCTGAGTACTTCCATCTTCGGGATAGTTCCACCAAACACCGTCTTCGGGTTTGGCTCCAACACCACATCTTTCACGCGTTTTAGCTAGCGTACCTAAATGAAATACAAGATGCAAGTGCATGAATACAAGGAAATGCAATAGGTGATGCATCGCACGTTAATGAAGGCAAGTATAAGGTTATAGTAAAGACACGTAAGCACATCACATTACTTAAGTAACCTTACACAAACAAACATGCTAAAAATAGCAAAGAAAGCAATACCAAGCAATCATGTATTTTCAACAATTCTGGATATTTATGCAATAGCTGAGTAAATCAATCATATCTGAAGTTCTACAAATCCAAATGACTTGAAAGAAGACATTATGGAAAGCTTATGAAATTCTCTACATTTAATTTATAATCATCACAGCATGATTCCAAAGTTTAACATGTCGAATTTACACAAATACAGAAACTGGTCTAACAAGACAGAGAGCAAGCAATTCTGTAACCCAACTTTAAACAGCTATAACTCCTAAACCACATGGCTAAATGCCACCAAATTTTAACAGCAGCTAGATACATAAATTATCTACAACTTTTGTATAAATACGTTTCACAACAAAGCACATTATCATGAAGAACTTTACTAAGTTCCCAGATCTATCTAGAAACTTCATTTGCAAGAAATAATTATTAACTTATGTTACAAACAAATAATTGGATAAAACCAACTTTACCAACCTGTCACACATGACTAATGAACACCAGAAAACATAGTGTCCATTCCTAAATAAATTCTTTTAATGCATTTTCTTAATTTATTTAGATAATTAGGTGGAATTATGAACACCAACCAAAAAGTGCAGAATAAATTCTACTAAAATTACAGTGGCCTACAAATGCTCCCAATAGTCTACTGTACAAATTTCAAGCCATTTGGACATGCATAGCAACCTCTATGAAAAAAAACAAATTGCCATTACAAGAATTCATGTGAGAGCAAGATGAATCAATAACTCACTCATACTATAACCAAAATTCATAAAATTTTTACCACACATCAAACATCACATGGGTAACATGCCACAAAAATTTCACTTCATTTGGAGCCATACAACTGCAGTTATGAAAAAGACAAATGCGACTAGCATTGAAAACATAATCTGAAAAATCTATTTTTACAGTGAAAACATTAAACTAAAATATGACATATTATAGATCCAATGCATAGAAAATTTTACAAGGATTCCAAAAAGTCCTCATTTGCTAATTTATGATTTTTCTATGATTTTACATGATTTTCCAAAGTGCTGTCATTTAAATGCAATAATTATTCCGAAAAAGAAAAGGGAAACATTTTTACAAAGTGAACACATGACTTCTATGAAATTAACTAAGCCCATATTTGTAAATCTATGTGTCTAGTATTTATGCAAAGTGATCACACCAAAGAGCTTCTATTTTTATTTTACTCCCTCTTCTTCTTTCTCGACGTCAGAGGACGGAGGAGACCGGGGAGGAGGAGCCGAGGATCAACGAGGTCACCAGCGCCGACGAAGGGAAAGTGGCCGGTGAGGCTGCTGCGGAGGAGCAGCAGCAGAGCATGCCCACCGTAGGCCACTGCCCTGCCCGTGACTGGTCGAGGCCGCGTGTCGCGCCCCACGGCTCGCGCTCATGGCTGCCTTCCGCGGCTGACCAAACCAGTAGGCAGCAGCGGTGAGGGCCAGCCTACAGCGATAACAGGAAGGAGCGGCGATGGAGGAGGAAGAGGACGAAGAAGAGGAGGAGCGATGGCACGAGCTCTGCTCGTCGCCTATGGCGTGCCGAGGAAAAAAAAGAGGGAGCAATCGGGGAGAGGGAGGAGTGAGCTCGTGGGACTAGGAGGGCGTCGGGCTCTCCAAATGACACGCGTGGGAGAGGTGGCACGCATGCGAGCGATCGCCGGAGCCATGCGGCGCTGCGTGCCTGTGGCTGGTCATCCCCGATGCCCTGCTGAAGGCGTTCAGATTCAAAATGTCAGGAACTAATACCACCGCATAAATCAACTGAAACAACGATCTTCTCCCCCCTGCAACTCTCTAACCAGTGGATGGTTTGTTTAACCGATTTCACCTTTGTATAGAGCTACGTGTATACTATAACTTTGGTTAAGGGACCTTTGATTGATTTGGCTTGGTTTATGAGATAAAAGGCTACGAAGGAGGGTACCCAAAACTTGAAAACTGAATCCAATTTCAAACCAACTGAAACTGCATTTTCTCCACTTCGTATCTCCTAAACCGTTTGATGATTTGATCGACCAATTTCACCAATACGTAGAGATATAAGAGCACTCCATCTTTTACTAAAGGATTTTGGCCAGATTCCAAATGGTTTGCAAACTACAATTCTCTAAATATAGGTACATGGAAACGGAATCCAGAAATTCAGTCATCCCAGACTTAGCTGATTTTCGAATCCTGAAAACAGCACTGGATTCGATTTTATGAGCTTGATTTGACCAATCTAGAAACTGAACTAGCTCTGTCCCATATAATAAAGTTTGTTCCTCATGATATGTACTACAACTTTTATTAAATAACCTTTGTCTAGATAAGCCTGGTTAGGAAGATAAGAGGCTCCAAATATGGGTACCCGAAACTGAATCCTGCAGTTTAGTTGCAAGCCGACTGAAACTCCATTTTCGTCCCCGTCCATCTCCTAATACGATTCGAGTTAGCGAAAACTCCAGTAATGAAAAGTGTAGAGCTACAGGAGTGGTCCAACATTGCTTATATGGTTTTGGTCTGGTTTGGCCTAGATTTTAAACTACAAGCTGTCAAACAGGGGCATGTGTAAACTGAAACTGCAGTAATGACTTAGCCAATTTTCTAAGTACTGAATAGTAGTGAAAACTGACTTGTAAGCCACTTTTGAGCATGTTGTGCACATTTCTAGCTCAAGGTCGTAAAACAACTTTTGTTCCTTATAAAATTTACTACAACTTTCCTTAAGAGTGCACAACCATGCAAACACTCTAAGCTATACTTTCTATTTGGTCAAACAAAAGTGTTCTAGGGCCCATACATGGTCAACCATCACTTAGAAGCATATTTAGGCAAAATGATCAACATGAACATTGTTCCATTAAGTGCTCTAAGTGTAGTTAAGGTGTTGTAGGGGCCAAACATACCCACCATGCATAGGTTGCACAAAAGTGCAGGCCTCACATGCCTTGAAACATAGAACTCAAGTGAAATGCTATAGTCATTTCATGTGGTTGTTTCAAGATACATGCTACACATGTTCCACTAGGGTGTTCCACATGTGTCCAAGATGTGTTGCACATATTGCATTTGCATGTTGCACAACACTAGTTCCCATGGGATGTAAGGCAGGTTTTAGTTATAATCAAACAAGCATCTAACTTATCATTTCATGTGACTTTTTGATTCCAAACTTTATGAAACTTTTCCAGGGATCAATATAGATAGGTACCAAGGTGAGACACATGAAGATACTTTGATAGCAACACCCAAGCATATATCTTAAAAAGGGGCCTATAGGGAAAGCAATGGTGTAACATCCAAGTATAGATTAGGCTCATCTCCACTTAATCTATCATGTTTAAGCTCAAACCCACTGCTTAATGAGTGACAAACATCTGGGGTGTTACAGAAATCATGTCCTCTAAGATATGACTCTAAGTTCTTGCTTTGAGTTGGTTTTGGTTTATCTTCTCTGGCTTCACTCCCTTCTCCGTTTCTTTATATTTTGAGGTCCTACAGTCTTAGAGTTGTTCTGAGGGTTTGGATACATGCGAGGACCCTAGATGAATATATCTGCTAAGTGATTTGGTCAGACTCATCTTGAGCACGAAAATCCACCCTTATGAGGAAATTTGAGAAAAACCCAACCTCTTTGATGGATTTTAGATTAGTAGCGATTCATGAGTTTCTGGGTGTCGACCTCTTTGGAATATATCCACAGCACCCTTAGAAATATCTCTACAAAATTTGAAGTCCATCGAAGTTTGTTTTAATCGTTTTTTACTTTTGGAGGATTTTCATGGGCTGCTGGAAAATGTTGAACCAGCCTAGCCAGATTGAAGAACTGGATTAGCCGGATTATGTTGCAGTTTCAGTGCAGCGATGTTGCAGAACCGGCCTAGACGTGTTTGTAGAGCCGGCTTAGCTAGATTTGACCGGCAGTGTTGCAATATCGGCTTGGTCGTGTTGCAAATCGGGCTAGCCGGATTTCTGCGGTTTGCAGCGACCATAGTTATTAGGAGCGGACCGTAGATCGAACCGGTGAGACCATCGATTCATTAGTTCACTGGTCCAACCGTTTAGAACCGGTTGAACTGTCGGTTCAATTATTTTGGACCGGATAAATTAAACCGATCACAAATACATTGAACCGGTATATATGTATACCATAATTAATAATTGTCAGATGGAATAATCTCGTAAACAATGCTCGACAATACAGCGATAACAGAGAAGTCACAAGTGCACAACGCTACAGCAGTACGAGGACAAGCTCATAACCGAATTCTAAAATGTGGATTGAATTTTTGCAGCAGTAAAGAACTAGCAATTTGAGTCAGAATTTTAATCTCTAACTCCGGAAAGCATGAGTACGAAACACATCAAATGATTTTGAGTTCGGAAACTACTCCCTCCATCCCAAATTATAAGGCATTCCAAGAATCTTATAGAGTCAAAAGATCTCAAGTTTGACCAAATTAATATGATAAGATAATAATATTTATGACACCAATTAAGTATCATTAGATTCTTCATTAATTATATTTTCATAGTATACGTATTTAATGTTATAAATTTTTATAATTTTCTCTATAATTTTAGTCAAATTTAAGATACTTTGACTCTCTAATATTTTTGAAATACCTTATAGTTTGGAATGGAGGAAGTAAGTTACTAACCACTTGCCACGTTGGTCTGATCCGATTTCTCCCTTGTGCACTGAGGAGGCACGGACCAGTGGCGGATCTAGAAATGGGCTGCGCCCCGGGCTAATTGCATGCTCTTCAGAGTTGGGGGCAGCGGGCGCCGGGGACTGGGGCCTGGGGCGGCCGAAGACTAGCAGACCGCGGCGGCCGCTGAGCACCTAGCCAGGTCACCGGACAACGTGCGGGGGCAGCCGGCGGGCAGCGTCGCGGCACG
This sequence comes from Saccharum hybrid cultivar R570, assembly GCA_038087645.1. Taxonomy (NCBI): domain Eukaryota; kingdom Viridiplantae; phylum Streptophyta; class Magnoliopsida; order Poales; family Poaceae; genus Saccharum; species Saccharum hybrid cultivar. The sequence goes on along the minus strand of JAQSUU010000551.1, from coordinate 15,992,661 downwards.
CGGGGCAAGGGCATAGCCTTCCAGGGCAGGGCCGTCCCTGCGGGAGTGCGACCTGTGCGACGCACAGGGCCTCCATTTTCCAGGGGCCCCAATCTTCAAAGTTGCAACTTATTAAAGCTATCAAATCCTTGCCTAAATGTGATAAAAAAAATCCTTGCCTAAATTTCTTGCGAGTAGTAGCAGAGTATAAGGCGGTCGACAAGCTAAAAGAGTTTTCTTTTCTTTTCCTCAACTATATACTCAGTAGAGCTAGTACTAGCTTAAGCTTATTTTGTTGTCTGATGTATAATGCATTAATGCGCATATTTTTTTTAATCTTTTGTATTCATATGTATTAACTAGTCGAGACGTTTTAGTTTTTAAGGTCTAAGCCATTTCTTCATCATTGAAATAGATAAGTTATGCAACCAATAGTTAAGTCCATAAAATTCTTGATCATTGCAATGTAATATATTATTATATTGTATTGTATTTTTGCTAGGTTACTGGGCCCTATTTTAAAGTTTAGCACAGGGTCTCCGTTTACGCCAGGACGGCCCTGACTGCACCCGACTACCTGAGCTACAGCAGATGGACGTGTCCCTCCGCCGCCGCAGCTGCCCAGATGCGCGCATCGCCGTGGGCGGCGCCCTAATGCTCGCGTGCGTCATCAATGCCCGATGCACGAAGCTGCTGCCGGCCTGCCACCAAATGCGCGCCGCCGCCGGCTACTCCCGCCCAAATGCCAAAAAACGTGAAAATTCCTAAAGGGCTTAATGTGACAGTTTGCATATACCTAAGCAGATAAGGTGTTCCTGAACGCACAGAGGGCAGAGGCGGAACCAGCCATAGAACTCAGGGGGGCCAAGACCAAGGTAGCACATGGGAGACAGCACATCCAATCTCTCTTTCACTTCAAAATAATTACTGCTATAGTGATTGCAGCAAAGGTAATTAAGAGTTTGTCAGATGTTGGGGGTCTTGGCCCTGCTAGCCCCCTAGTTCCACCACTAACAGATGGTAATTTTGGAAAAAAAAAATCAAAAACAGTCCGGTTCGCATGGAACTGGCCGGTTCACCGGTTCCGTAAAAAACCGGCCAGTTCAACCGGTTTTTAGCGGTCCGATTGCATAGACGGTTTTTTAAGTGAACATGACCGTTATAGTCTCTGATTCGGTCTTTTACCGGTCCGACCACTGGTCCGGTCCGGTCCCAATAACTATGGCAGCGACGTTTTTTGTGTTTTGGAGTTTTGTTGGTCCGTTCCGCTTGTTCCGTAGGTTCCCAATTGTGCCCAGAAAGGTTTCTCAACTCTCTAGTTACCCGTTGGCGTTGAGGGTTTTGAGTCGGACTCTTGCTTCATCGTGATTGAAGTTGAGAGCTCCGTTTTAGGTTTTGGTGTGGCGTGTTGGTTTTCCGTTGTTGTGGTGTCCAGAGTGTGTTCTTTGGTCTTCACCAAAAACATCCAGCCAGCGGTTGGCTCGAGGGCATCACTGTTGAGAGGTTTGGTGTTTCAAAGGGTGATTTTGGGATAGAGGATATTTCAGAAGAAATTTTAAATTGCCTTCCATTTATCACCCCTGGTTGTCTTTCTTTGGTCCTTTATTTTTCATTTAGTAGGAAGCAATGTATAAATATTTACATGAGAGTGTACATGAATGAAAATATGAAGAAACAATAGGAAAAAAAACAGTAGCCTATGCGCTAATCTACTACTCCAATTTCTCTCGGGCTAGTTGGAGAATAGAGAGCTGTTTTAGATCATTGCGGATCACCTCCCGGAACGGTGGTTCTTAAAATGCAACTTTACAGATAGACTTAACTTTGTGTATATACAATCATATATGTAACTTTTTAGGGGGGGAGGGGGGCCAAGAATATTAAGGTACATAGAACAGTAGCATGAGGATTTTCATTCTTCTATCTATCTATAAGAAAAATTTCATGTGCATACAGACCGATATAGATGAGAGTAAACCCGCTTGGTCCTGTGAACAATGATGAGGCTCAAGCCGGCTCCAATAACGCACAGCAACGACATAATCAGAGAGCTGACAAAGAAGCAAACAGACCCTTCACACCTGAGTCCATCAGCAAAAAAGCCTGCATTGTGAAGCAACCTTGGAGACGCCAATGCCATGACCTGACGATGTTGGTGAGCTTGTTTCTCAGCTTCATAATCATACAGGGTACTCGTAATAAGGCCTGAAAAGATAAGGGATCCTGTGGGGTTTGCTAGAGCGAGAAAATTGTACATTGCACCAAAGTGTTTTATGCCGAAAAGTTCAGAGACAGCAGCCGGCACAATGGCCCAATGAGCTCCATATCCGAGTCCAACCAGGAAGGTCCCGATATACATGGTTCCAGGCGAAGCCATAGCAAAGAGGAAATGTGCAGTAGCAATCAGGATCTGAGAAACTGCTAGTGCTATGTGCCTTGGATACGCATGTTTCCTGATTAAAACAAGAGATAGCCAGTCAGGATGAAAAAAAAAATACACAGAAGAAGTGACTGAAAGTCAATGGTAGATAATCAAATTGTAATGTCTTAGCTTTATGTTGATACCTGACGATGATCTCAGAAAAGTAGCCACCTCCAACACGACCAAGGAAGTTCCATATGCTCGTCAATGACACGAAGATATGCACATCTTTGAATCCAACAGCCTGGCTCATCTGACCCAAATTGTCCATCACTGTCAGCCCTGATCCTGACCCAAGCAAAAAGGACATCCAGATAAGCCAAAAATCAGCCTTCCCCAGTGCCTCCATCATGGTGAAGTTCTCCCCTAGGTGTGGTCTCCTATTCCTCCTTTCAGATGGAGGCAATGCTGCATCAATGTCCCCACACTTGTCTTCCACCTCACTTAAAATGGCCTGTGCTTCTTGTGAAGTGCTTTCCTCTCCTGTTAGTGGTTCAGATTCAGATAGGAGGGTCTCTCCAATCGGATACTCAGCTTTCGACATTAGCGTCAATGTCACAGGGATCGCGATCGGCGAAACAAGAAGGACGAACAGAAGCACAGTGAGAAAAACTACCATATCGTCAGACAGTTGCAGGAAATCTTGGACTAGCTTGACACCGGCAAGATATGAGGCGAGAAGCAGGCATATGGTGTAGATGAACACGAAGCTATTCTTGTCAGATGGACGCGCCTGCAGGTGACCTCCAACTGGCCTGATAACAAACATCATAGCAATGGCAACCAGCGATGGACCAACAGCAATCATCAATACAAGCGAAGCCTGGTCTGTTGTGTGCATTACTGTGTAGATTTGTGTAAGAATAGCGCTGGTTAGGCCCAAGAATCCTTTCAGGATGCCCACCATTGGGCCCCTGCTCCTCGGGAAGTTCTGGACACATGTCACGAGCGAAACTGTGTTGAAGTATGTGGCGCTGTTGTTTCCAATGAATATGAGAACGCACATCTGAATAACAAAACGATGAAGAATCATATGTTAGGTTCCATATATCTTTGCTTCGCTCATTTGAACGTGGTGAAATGAACACTTAAAAAACATTAAAGGTTCCCAATTTTGTAAGGAATCATGGATAGCGGTGGATTGTATTGCTCAAGTTTAATTTTCAGAAGCTCATGCCTCTAACATTTTTTCCTCTCTTGATTTTCTAACGTGCAAACATGACAATTCAGAAGTAGATGGCTTCATTAAACAAAGCAAAATCAAGCAAGGTATGAATTGGATGAATTATGTAAATCTCATCTAGGAAAACATAAATTTATTTAAAAGTAGTATCCAAGCTAACTCGATAAAAAAAAACAGGGGAGATGCAAGGAATATGAAAACAAAATAGGATTTGCTGATTCTCTCCATCAAATCCTATGCTCAAGCGAACAGGGCTCCTGCCAGTGGTTGGTGCTCGTAAGTCGTAAGTAGCACCCTAGCAGCCCCGGTTGGATCCCTCGTGGGGACGAATTGTTAGGCTAGGTTGAAAAATATCCCTCATTGACAACCTAAAGTTGGTGGTTCAGGTGGTTTTGGTCCGATGAAGGCTGAGTTTTTTTTTCTTTTTAATGAAATGCTGTGGGGGTGCTCATCCCCACCGACCGAGTTTTTTTTTAAAAAAAAATCCTATTCTCAAACTTTTTAGTGTTCCTTTCTTTGTTCTGCCCAATTCGAGTTGGCACTTTGGCTTCATCTTCTCCAACTTTAAAGAGATCACTGTGCATGAACACAGAAAGTTAAACTTGACAGTAGTACATGATTTGCGTGAGATCACTAAGTGCTAATCAGGCAATGAACTCAGCCATATGTATGTGAGTCAATCGTTTAGAATACGGTTTCCACCATCCACCTAACGTGTACTGAATTTACTATATGTGAGTCACATAATAAATTGCTTTTGATCACATTGACAACAACAATGTAGCAGGAGACAAAACTATGATGATCTACTAGTTACCCCATAAGCAGATCAAGACAGACAGCTCTCTACTAGCACACAACATAGAACTGTGTTTGGATGGATTAGGAATAGTTGTTAGTCATGGCTAAGAAATACCATCTAAAAGTTAGCCAACTAGTTGTTAGCCTATACATGTTTGGATCATGGGCTAATAACATAGGAAGAGATAGGAGAGAGAATATGAGATATAGCACTTTTAGCCCCTCACAGTTGGTTTTGAAGGACTAGTGAAGTAACAACTATAAGTGGGTTTAGCCCACCCATTAGTCCTCTTGTTTGGATCCTTAAGAGCTAAACTTTAGCAATTTGTTAACTCATGGGATCCAATAAGACCCTGACATCTCCGAAGCTAAATTTCAGGATGGTAACAATTTGAATATGGACAAATAAAGGTAGCAGTGTTTAGCTGTCCCTGTAGGTGGTTGGGCGGAGCGTGGTAGCACAACCGTAAAAAAAGGAGATTTGTATATGACCCCCACATAAGTGATCGACAAAGACGGCCTAAATAATAGTTGAAAGGAATGCACATCTATGTGGGTTGGTCAATCTGAGAAGCAAGCATCTGATTATAGAACTCATAAATCACCATCACTATTATTCCCGTTCAGACTTTAGACAGACCATTCTAACATAAGTTGCATCGTCTCATCATTAGGGTTTTCGGACCGAGAGGTAGCATCACTTCTGAAGAATTAACCATTTTGAGTACAACAAGGAAGAAAGCTGAAGAATTTTTGTTCATTATTAACATGCTCCTCGTATATGTGATGGACTTGCTTTTACCAATCTTAACGGCTGTCCCCGAGGAATGGAGCAATTTGGCAGATAACAAAATTGACAGCCTGCGCTGTAATTTAGAAACACATCTCGTATCCAAAGTTCAATTTTAAATGAGTAATAGATCCTCATAACACTAGCTTATTGATGAATTAATAAGCAAAAAATAGAGTGATCATCAGCCAATGAATAATAAAGCAGTAATGATATACAAAAGATTCCACTTTTCATCAAACAGGAACCAAAAAAAGAACCAACGCAACACAAGCATAGGATGCATGCAACCAAAAAAGAACCAACACAAGCAGAGGATGTCACTCACCATCCAGAGGTGCAGCGGCGGCGCCTGCCTGGCGACGATGAGCCAGAGCCAGCCGTAGCCGAGGAGGTTCTGCGCCGCGCCCATGAGCAGCATCGCCCACGCCGGCAGCGCGGCCGAGAGCGTGCCGGCGACGACGCCGACGTAGCCCCCAAGGTTCTTGGCGACGGCCAGCGCGGCCACCTGCCGCTGGTTGTACCCGAGGCTGGACTTGAGCACCGGCGAGATGGCGCCGAAGAGGTAGCCGATGCCGGCCATGGACTGCACCCACATTGCGGCCACCAACACCAGCCATCGGTTCCTGGAGAAGGTCCTCAGCCTCTCCGCGAGCTTCCCCATGGGAAATGGGAATGAATGACCCTGCGCCTGCGTTTGTTACAAAAGGATGTTTTTTTTTTCTCTCTGTCGACTGTCTTTATGCTTGCTGGAGCTGGGGCGAGACTTCCAATATGAAGGTGTGAAGCACGCAATGCACTTGGCTGACAAGCTAGCTTATGAATGATATATTAAGTAAATAAATAAATGCTAAATTATGCATAGAGCAAAAAGAATCTACAAGCTGATGCACGCGTAATAATGCGACATTGCGACGTGTCCTGTTGATGACCTATATGCAAACAGTTGTATCCTTTGTGTTGAAGGTGAATAAATAGACCGCGATTAATAAGAAGTCTTCTGTCCTTTTTTATAAAGGAATAGCATCTGGCATCATCATCCCTTATAACTATGAGAATCAGATCACCTATTACATTAACTTAAAACAAAACCAATATAGTATCCTCCTCAAAGCTCAATTCTACATAGCGAATGTTTCTAGCACACGATAAACTTAGAAGATTTGCTCCTTGTTTTCTTCATGCTATTGTAACAGCGCCTAATGGTGAAGCTAGTGTGTTCCCCTAAATATAGGAGCGGCAGAAAAGTTTTAGGACGACAATTGTTAAAACTTAAAAAAAACATTTCCTTTCTTGTAAGGCATATATTGTCTAACAGATGGTGGCATCTCCTTAATAATACTATAATAGCAATGTATTTTATTTGCCCCCATGTTTGTAACCATCCATTAAAAAGATCAAGAATATTTAATGAAGGTCGTGACCTAGAACCAAGTAAATTGTTTGCCAAAAGAATTTAGCATAGGTGCAATCAAAGAAGAGGTGTCCAATTGTTTCATCTCTACAACAAAACATGCGATTTGTTCTCGCTCCAATTCTTTCTTGGTAAATTATCTTAGGTCAGTATCACTCCTCTCTTCAGGAACCACAAAAAAAATAGTTTTTAGCGGTATCATTAAATGCCAAATTTCCTATAAGACTGATGCAATTTACTATGAAATAAAAAATATTTTTCAAAATCCAAAAAAGGTATCCCATTCTTCTCATAATTTTTTTTTCTGTAATTCTGGCTACAGATTATTCCACTCTAACAACTTATTCCCTATTTCCCTATTAAAGCCCGTCTAAAAGAGTGCTAAAAAAACTTATTCCCTTTCTTCTTAATTCTTAATATAATGATACGTAGCTCTCCAGCGTTTTTATGGAAAAACATAAAAATTTCACAGGAATTAACATAAATTATTTTAGTTTAAGTTTATAGAAAAACACATAGAAATAAAAATCTCGTGTTCCAAATATAATTAAGTAACCCACAGGAATTAATCCCTACCTTCTCCGCTATTCAGTTACTATAGCAAACTGTGGTAAACATTGTTTATTGTACTATGTTAATCACTGCTCGCCCACTGCTAGCACTGTACCAACACTGTTCAACCATTGTGTTAAACGCCGAGCAAACGCAATGCATATGGTCTAAGTAGTCCATATGGACAGTTTTTGTGTAAGTAGATTATAGCTATCGTTATCTCCACAATGTTTTAGTCAATAGGTAGTCCATAAGGTGAGTTCCATATGAGATAAAAAATTCTTTCTCTTTACAATCCTGTGCAAAACCAAGAAAGAGAGAGAGGAGTGAGAAAAAGTAATATTTTTTATTCTTTATGGGTAGTCCATAAGCTTATAGGTGCCTTTTGCTATGGACTACCCTATAAACTGATATCACAATATTTCAGATATTTTAATCCTATAGACTACCTTATGGCAAACATTGTGGTTGCTCTTACGAAACAAGGTGGTACAACCACTACTGTTCATTTAATGTAGTGACCTTTTTTTTTGCTGCTCCCCGACTGCGCCACATCAGTGCGCCCACCGGCGCTAGTAGAGGCCTTGTTTAGATGCCGAGTTGGGACATCCGAAATGCTACAGTGCGCATTAAATGCGCACTGTAGCAATTCGTTTGTATTTGGTAAAATTTGTTTAAATTTTGACTAATTAGGCTCAAAATGTTCGTCTCACAAAGTACAACAAAACTATGTAATTAGTTTTAAATTTCATCTACATTTAGTACTCCATGCATTTGCCGACATTTTAATGTGACGAGGAATCTTCTTTTTGCATAGTAGAATTTGAGGAAGAAGTTGGGAACTAAACCAGGCCAGAATCGTGGAAAAAAGCTACCACCGACTTAAATAAAGGTACTCCATGTTGAGACTCCAGAGCCCATGGCAAAATAAATGGTTCGGAGAAAATAGCAAAACACAATTTTTTTCTAAAGCTAAACAATAACAAAATAATCCATGGTCTCAAAATCAATAGAGATGTGCACGTGTCTAGTTAATCTTGCAAGTGTTTTTTTTATGGTCGCAAGAAATACCAGGTATAAAAGTGCCCTCATCCTCCAGCACGCAACCCCATCCTCGAATCAGGAAATTAAATTGTCGCTTAGTCCTATTCACTTAACTGAAAAGTCATGACCGAAAGTATTGTTCGCTGATTTATTATGAGAGAAAAAATACTATTCATTGACTAAAAAATACGGTTTATAAGACAAGCGAACAGGGCCAATCTCAGCCATTTTTCAGGCATCTGAAGCGTAGGAAGAGTGTAAAATTATACATCAAACCAGAGTTTATTTGTGTTTTTTGTCGGTATCAATATCACTGGAACAGTCGAAATGACCGATAGCCGGTATTGCCAGTATCAGGCATTTCGGCAGATACAGCATAATAGAACATATTATTGCCACAGACAGCATCACCAAGCTTTTGTTTTTTTTTCATTCAGAACTACCTCTGCGTATATAATACGCGCCACGTGCACAGGTGAGTTTGCCCCTGCCGTTATTATATATGCTATCGTCAAAACTAAACAAGAACAATTATTCCGTTCAGTCCGTCTATATGGTATGGTTATCACAAAAGATGTCCAACTCTGATTCGCTCTCATGCCACAGCTTTTTTTTTAAGATCTACAGTATCAAACAAGAACTCTCCTTCCCTGGTTGCTTAAGGAGGAAGCAAGGTATTTTCGCGCCAACCACGAGTCGATCTTTCATTTTCCTGCGTCGGTGTCGGTTTCCATGGGTAACATTGGATCGGACTCATGAGGCTCTGTCAAGTGAGCACCGCCCCCGGCCGGCGGTTGGTGCTTGAGTCCTGAGAGCTTTGTTTGTCTGCCAAGTGTCAAGTGGGAGGCAAACAGGCGGTGAAGCCACTAGCGCATTGACGCTGGCCCGGTGGCGATGCAGCAGCACTGCAACAGCTCTGACGACATGGGAGCGCGGGCCTCCAAAAGTTTCTTCTTTGATCCTAGTTCATTTTTAATAAGCCGACTGAAGCTAATTTATTTGTGAGAGAAAAACACTGTTCTATAACTTTCTAAATCATTATTCGAAGGATCGTTTGAATAAAAATCATGATCTGTATCTTTTAACCCTCCAGCGGTTTCTATGGGTCTGTTTAGTTGGGCAGCTAACTTCCAACCAGGCTTCACGAAGCCAACTTCTAGTTATTTGGTTGCCTGTAAACAGCCCGTAGCAAGACCCAGCTAAACCACTTTAAAGGCCTTAGCCAGTCTCTGGAAAAACGAGATACCATTCCGTTTTTCCGTGGCCAGGCTTGGCTAAGCCCGCTGCGGCGTCTCGTCACCGTCCGCGTCCATTCTGCTCGCCGCTCCTCCGCTCGCGCTCCTATGCTCTTCTGTGTCGTCCCCCTTCTGCTCGCCATGCAGGCCCTTGCTCGCTCCTCTTCCCCTCGGTGCTCGCGGCCATGGAGGCCCCTTGCGCGCTCGCTCGGCACACCTCCCCGCCCTCGGCGTGGCAGCGCCCCGACGTCCCCTCCCTCTCAGTGGAGCCCCTAGTCCCTCGGCGCCCCTCCCCGTGCAGGCCCCAGCCCTGGCGCGGACACGCTCCAGCAGCGGCCATGGAACTCGCGGCCCATGGAGGCACAGGCAGGGGAGGTGTCGGCGCCGTCACCGTCACCGGACTAGGCACGTGGGCGTGCTACCGTTCCCTCGCCGACGCGTCCTCTTCGACGACGTCATCCGCCATGACCGTGCTCGGCGAAGCGCGGCGATGTCACGGAGCTCGTCGAGGCAGCGCTGCTCATAGTCACATAAAACGGGTTCACCACCTTCGACCCTCGACCCGGGTTCGTCGACCCCGACCCGGGTTCACAGGTTCATTTTCGACCCGAAGTGTAAAAATCTCTCGCGAGTAGCGTACCGCGACCCCGTACCTTGACCCCATCGACCCAAAAACTTTGTGACTATGGCGCTGCTTCCGCGTGCGGGACTGCCACGTGGACTCCCAGTTCGAGATCCATAGCTGGGACGGCGGCAAGGGCAAGGCACGCTCGGTCCAGAGCTGGGACGGTCCCTGGCTCATTCACTCAGAGCAACAGCACGCGCGGTCCAGAGCTAGGACGGCGGCAAGGGCAAGGCATGGCGCGAAGAGGAGATTAACACGTGGTGGCCTGGACGGGAGCTGAGCGCCGGTGTTACTACTCTCGGCACTCCCTTCTCGCTGGCTCGCTGATGCGTCAACCCGTGCTACCTACCGGCCTTTGATTTCTTCTCTGACGGGAAAGCGGCAAGGGCAAGGCACTCTGGTTTGCTCGCCGGCCATCTCCCTTGCCGAGAAGTTGCGCTCATCGTGTGTTTGATGAATTGTCTCAAAGGTGGTGAAGTTACCTGCACAAAGAAGAGGTGACTCTATCCAAACCAAACCAATCAACCAAACACACTAGTTCCTAGCCAGCTTAGATAGGGCATGCAATCAAACAAGTCTATCTTGGCTTGCTAGGGACAGGCTTAGGCTAGTCTGGCTTATTTTCTAGTCAAGCTAAAAGATAAACAAGAAACCAAACAGACCCTGTATATCTTCTACGTGCTTTGGAGAGCCAGTCCCGTTGTCTACCTTGACTAACGAGCAATCAGAATAGAACAGAGAATAGCAATATTTGGTGACCTAATTGAAAAAGTTGTTGGATGATTTTTTTTCACTAAAGTTTCTCTCTATTGAAAGAGAAAACTAGCACAAAGGGGCGCTGCGCCGGTTTCCACTGGATATTGGTGGGTAGTAGGAAATTGTAAGTCCTTGTGCGTCGTCGGAGTGGTAGAGCAAACGGTTACAAATGTAAGGTGTCACCGTGTTGCTAATGCATGCACTGGTATCACAAACCACGTTAAGGAACCCTTAAAAGTAGGATAGGGCTTTACATACATTCAAAGGTCTGTTTGACTGGTTCATATAGTAGCTGAACTTAAGAAACCATGCTACCTCTCTACATGGATGAAGGCAGTATAGTAGTTTACAGACAGACTTCAGACAGGACTAACTGCCTTTGTAACAACGGTGGAGGCGCTTCGACGTTGCTCTGACATACGCATAAAATTAGTTGTCATGTCGCACTGGCTGTGGTCATGCTGGTAAACGGAGCAGGTGTAGCTGTCACTGGTGCAAGAACAAAGATATACATTCGACATAAGTGCCATGTATGTGGTTTTGTAGAGGCACAGTACACGCTTTGATGATTAAAAGCCTTTTTTGTTCCATCTTGATCACGGTGGCTGCATAATGGCAATTGTTAGTCACATAAGCATGTCTACCTAATGTAAACACAATGCAAATGTTTCGATTTACTTACATCAGTGTATCCTCATGAGCATGTTGGTGCCAGAGACTTTGAACCGACCTATGTGCAGGCTTACTATTTAGTCATTCTAAAATAACTAATGCACACAGTTATAATAGGGATTGGCAAACACAGAACTTATTAGAAAAACATATACTCCCTCCGCTTCAAATTATAAGCCATTTCAAATTTTTTAAGAGTCGAAGCATTTCAGGTTTGACCAAAATTATAGAGAATTACACCGATTTAAGACATCAATCAAATAGGTATACTATGAAAATATGATTAATAAAGAATATAGTGATACTTAGTTGGTATCATAAATGTTATTATTATATTATTTAAATTTGGTCAAACATGAGATGCTTTGACTCTCCAAAAAAGCTAGAATGACTTATAATTTGGGAAGGAGGGAGTATTATTATAGGTAACAGTTTGCACATCACCGATTGCAATGGAGATCAACAAAGAACCTGTTAACCCCATTGCAGCACACAGAATTTCTGGAACAATTGAACCTAAGAACCAAAAGGTTGGCAGAAATATGGAGATTTGAGAATATGAGTTACCTCTCATAGAAATTGCAACGAATCACGGTTCATGAGGAGCCAATTATATGTAGCATCTCAAGTTCCTCTCTCCCTGGACGAAGAAATAAAATGTAGTCACAAATCAAGCAGTATAATTGTAATTCACTGAAAGGACATTTTGTTGTTGGGACAATGAAAGGACAAACTTGAGGTGGAGGATTGGCACATGCAGTAAGAACAACCCCAAATTCAGAATGGTCAGAATCGCTAAAACCCATCGATGCATAGGCAAATAGACAAACATGCATATAGATAAGAGGATTCACCTTGAGCGCCACGACCTCCCTCGTTTACCCCTCCCTCTTGGTCAACCATAATAACATCCCACAACTGCATTAGTCTCCCGCCTTGGTGAACTTTAATCACATCGCACAACTGCATCAGCAATTTTTTTCCAAAAAAAAAACTGCATCAGCAAATTTCAGCTAAAGCAGCTCTCAGTAACTTTCCACAAGCCTCTGATCAGGAGAAGGACATACAAATCTAAACCATTACAACAGCTGTTTATTCCCATATTCACCCAATGAAATAAGGTACCTGATACAGTGATACCCTTTCAAACTCATTGTAGCACATCTCGCAGCACAGGGAGCCTTCTTATCAGAGCTGGAAATGTATTGAACCCACTTTAATTTTTTTTTCCAAAAAATTCAGAGTACCCAACTGGCATATTTGACTTTAAAGTTCCACCTCTTTTTACATTGCCTAACTAAATCCCACAGCTAAAACATTCATAACTGTCCAAAAGCTCCCGTGCAAGCATTGCTTTGAACAGATTGCACAACAAATTCAAGGTCACACAGATGGAATATTCAGAACAGCCTCTTTCCAAGATAGCATAACATTTGCGTAACCAATTGACACCAAGTATAAAGAGGTCAAACACAAATTGATAAAATAAAATCAATTCACAGTGTATCACTGCAACCTAGGATATACATATTATTGCAACCTAAGTTTTTTTTTAAAAAAAAGGTGCATCACTGCATAATTAGTTATCTCACCGAGAAAAGCATGGTACCATATATTGGATGAAACAATGTTTCGTCATAAAACTCAGGAAGTGTATATCTCGAACAATCTGAATAGTTTCCAGAAAAGGGATACGACGATGTGATGCACCTCCAAAAGAGAAAACAGTACCATAGATTAATGTGAGTAAACAGGTAATTTTGCAACCAATAGACAAAAAAGGATAACATATTGCAATATGTAAGACAAATGAGTAAACGTATATGCATGCTCTGGTAAAAGTTACTGCAAAATGAAGTAAACTCTGAAAAGCTGTACCAACAAATGCTGTGCTCCTCATGAAGCAACAGAGTATAGGATAATCCAAACCTAACTATCTTTGCTGGTAATGGTGAAATATAATTATCTTTGCTGCTAATGGTAAAATGGTTAATATTTACACTCGACACCTAACTTTAGAGATTTAGATATACGCATCCAAATTTTTTTTTGAGGCATACTCCCTCCAAATCAAGAAGCAGATATTTAATTTCAATCGATTAGACAAAAAGAGAGGAGCAGGGAAACACAAATTCCTGCAACCTGGTAATCATTTGAAGAGAGGAATAGCAAGAGGATTACCTTAAGATGCAAACTGGAGAAACTATTTCACCTTGGTCGCTTTCACCATTCACCCACCAGAGCCAACGGAAAAGCCATGGACTTACGGAGGCAGGTACGATTAGGTTCAATCTAAAGCAATAGATTGTTAATGCTATCAATCCGCCAGCAGCTCTCAAAGTCTCAAACCTGTGCTTGGCAGCCTTGGAGGCGGTTGTCGCAGGCGATCTGCGTGACCTGGCCGAGGTGGCGCTCAAAGCCGGAGCCCATGAGGAAGCCGAACATGCTGTCGGGGAGTAGGCGGAGGCTGTTGCCGGGGAAGAAGAGCTCGAAGCTGCTAGCAGTTGCAGCCGCTCAGCCTGGCGCTCGGCGACGCCGCCGAAGCCACCGCGCCCTGCGCCAGCCGGTCTGCGGCTCCGCGTGCCGTCCCCGCCCGAAGCTTGGCGGTGGATTTGCAGGAGAGCCGTGATCTGCTTTAGATCGCTTGATCTCCTCTCACTCAAGTGGGCCTCTAGGGACTCCTCCCGCCGCTTCTTCGCCAGCGCGCCCGTCCTCCCGCGGCGCCGCCAGACCCGACGCCGACACGGTAAACCAGTGGGCAAGCGCGTGGAGGGGAGAGAAGCGGAGGTAGCGAGGCGCGGATGCGCGGTATTCTGCTGCGGGGGCGTCGAGGTGGGGTTTTTTCTTTTTCTCTTGTACTTTGACTAGTAGCGTGTCCGTAGGTTCCTACGAGCAACTAATTTTTTTTACTAAAAACATAAGAATCACGTAATAAGATAATAATATTATGAAATTAAATACCGATATTAAAGTGACATTTAATTCAAAGGAAAAAAATTCATGAAATTAACATAGTCACAGAGAGTGCGACGCCACAGGCTCACCAACTCTACCTTTTCGTGCGTTGCAATGAGAATAAATAATGCCCTGATAATTTGAGCATGGTATTGTTAAAAAAATGATAATGCGAGCGTGATGATCGAAATGTCAATATTACAAAATGAATTTTGGGCATGGCTAAAATTCTCATCAATGGTTTGCAATCATCAAGATATGCATTTATAGTATTGTGCATTTGTGCATACACACATAAAAAGTTCATATCACCATAATAAGATTAATTATTTCCTCAACCTTTTAGAACAACATCTCTTTGAATTATCAGTTGTGCGTGAGGATGGCATGTTGCGCGTGGGATGCAACCAGGAGCATGGAAACGCACGCATGCACACCGACGACCCAACATTGGATTGTCGCTCCAAATCAATGTCTACTTTTTAGTCTTTTTAGTTGTGAGAGATTGAAACTTGCAAGAATAAGAAACACTCAATTTGAGAAAGCAAACCATTCCGGTACCTCACATGAGCATAACTCCCAACCCAATGTAGTATACTTTGATGGAAAGTTTGAATAAATTTCTACAACCTTAAACTTATCAAACTTTACAGGATAACCATTTAATGTTCTCTAAACTAATGGCCTAACTGCAGTCTCAAAACATTGACAACACAACAATAATATTCACATAGGTATAACTCATGCATCTGTCATCGGAAAACCATTGTCGGCAATTAGTCCCCAATGATATCCACAGCTTTGTAATTATGAGTTTTTGCAGGAAAATAATGTTTCCGTTTTCTAATAATCGAGAAACAGAAACATGCTGAAGATCCATCCAAAAATGAGCAGTTATGTTGGAGCAATTCCGTTGGAAATGAACTTTTCATGCAGTTAGTACAGCCGCAGACGAATGCTCCCGAAAAACAATATTGTAGTACTTTTTGGTAGACAACTTACATCCTGTTCTTTGGAGCAGAGAGAACAGTTCACCTATATAATAGCTTTATTAAGTCCACAGTCTTGATTCATGTGATTTCAGTGATAAAAGGGAACATTTACTAAAATAGTTATCTAGAAAAACAGGCATGATTTATCCATGGCCACTCAGATATTTCTTTAACGAACGGAACGGATAATATGATTCCATGAATCTAAGTATTGAAACAAAGATGCATCAATCTAAATAAAACAAAGGTGCATCAATCTAGCAACATTACTGAAGCCTTGAAGTGCATACAATTTAGCAAAACATTAGGAATATAATAAAACCATACAGTAGCATGAGAGGAGGCCGTGGCGCCATGCCAATTCAGTTTGTGATAGTCAATTGGAGGCATGAATATGCAAAAGGAACAAATCATGGCCGGGAGAAAAAAGTTGTACGGAACGATTTTGTAAATTTTAAAAATAAACTGAAAAGGTGTTAATTGAGAAGATCTATCAGCAGCTGCCCAATTTGTACGAAAGGATGGAACTCATGGCTAGCAGCATGTTGTCCATGTGCATGGCAATAGTTTAATTCACTTAAAAAATCTAACATAGCCCAAATATGCTATCAAATGCTGGTGCGTTTTAACGGGATGGACAGAGGGCTCGACTTGATAGGAGATTTTGATGGAAGCTATCACTATCACAATAGGTGATTATCACAATAGGTGATTATGAATGTTTAAATTTCCAACTCTGTTTACCTCTCTTCCTGGTCCAATGAACTCGATTATAACAAAATTCCAATGAGATAACAATGAAGGTTGTTTTTATTTCACATATTCGGATGTATGATAAAAAAAACTCTGAATTTCATAATATGTTTTTATTCCAATGAGATAGCGTGAGAACCCTATAGTCAAAGAGCAAACTTTTCTCTCTGTACTTCTCATACAAGACATTTAGCTCTTTGTAATTGGAATTGGTTAGTCTCTGCTACAAAATAAGTAAAACCAATAAACCACAATGCACATATGCTTCAACTGTGAAATAAAATTAAACATAGCTCTAGCATCTATTTTACGAGGCATCTTCATTCAGTCTTACAATTATGACTTTAATAGGGGAAAGGATGTACAACAAAGCACAGGTTTGCTACACTGGAGTGACCTGTTTACAACATCATAGTCTACAGTACATTAAGTAACATAATATAAAATGTCAGGTTCACCTTCCTAAAAGGCCCACACAGATGCCATTGGTTCTCAGTTATAGCTGAATCTATCTATACTGTACAGCGACTCATATCCATTTTAGATACATGCTTAAAAAACTTTTAGTAACTATCCATTCTATATTGATAGTTGCAGTTTCAAAAAAAAATGGCACCAGTCTGCTTAGGGCCGACAGCCTCTTCGCCAGGTCGTGCTTCGCCCAGGCTTTCATCTGCTCAGCCTGTGCCTAAACAATTCAGTCCAATACTCAGTGAGAATAGCTGAATACTCAATCCAAAGAATTTGAACCAATGCAGTTCACAGAGAATGTTGTTCAGAGATTGATTAAAAGAAGAAAACTCGAAAAAGTTTGGAAATTGAATCGAATTAAATGGAACTGACCTCAGCCTGCCTCAGCTTGGTTCGAGATATTTCTTTCCCAAGTTAGCAGTAGCAGCGATTTGAAGTAGTATATGAAATGAAACTGCCGAGCACCTGCATCGTGCCACGTCCTCATCCTCGGCCACCATCCTTAGCGTCCTCCTGCTCTTGCTGGCACGATCGTGGCTGGGGATTCCTGACAGTAGTCACCACCGTGGTGAATGCACACATCCATAGCCCGGGATTCCTGGGAGTAGTCACCACCATGGTCCATAGCCCGAGATCACACAGAAACACCGTCAGATCTAATGATGGAAGAACCAAAATAACTCAGATTCGCGATAGCGTGGATTGATTTGATTACCTGTACTTGCTGCTGCGCGTTGACGACGGCCTTAGACAGCGGCAGCACCCGCCCGACCGCCTGAGCTGCTCCTGTAGCCGCTCTTTCCCCCGCTCGACGCCCTCGACCGCCCACTTCCTGCCGCCGACGACCTCCTCCGCGCGAGCACGCTGGAGGCCCCACCTAAAGACATCACAAAACCTAAGGATTTGTCCTCCTAGAACGAAGCATTGATTTTGGATCTGCCAATAACATAGAAAATTGGAACTCGAATAAATTAATGGATGGAGATATCAACTAGATATATAGTGTGGTTTCTCTCTGTCATACCTGCTTCGTGGATCGATGTAGCCCTGCTCGAGGAAGAAGTTTCATCATCACAAATCCAACGCCTAGGCCGCAGTTCATGCATGTTGGGAGGCCACACCATCCTTCGTGGATCCACTGCCAGCATGCCAAAGAGCCACGCCACCGCCACCAAGGTCACCATGGACACACGCAGAGGGGAACTGTGCCGCTCCTAATGAATATTGTACCTAGCTCCCACGGATCTGCCGCCAGGGAAGCCACGCTGCTGATGAAGGGGGCGCCACCGTCGTTGCCACACAGGTCGTGGGACGGGTGCTGCTGCTGCTTTGTGGGAGAGGATGCGGCTGCGTGGGCATGTGCGTGATTGGAGCGGGATCGTGGAGGGGATGGATCGCGAGATTGGTCCCACCTGTCGGCGCATCTTTTTTTTTTGACTCGCAGGATCGCAATAGACGGGCGTAGGAGCGAGGGGTGCGGGATCGTAGGAGGCAGGACGATGGACCCACGTTAGAATGTCGCACCAAAACGGTGTCCACTCTTTAGTCTTTTTAGTTGTGAGAGAAGGCGAGATCTGAGACGGGGCGGAGATTGTAACGCGGGAAGAAGGGCCACGGCCACTACACCCAGCAGGACACGTGGGCGGCGCCAATACGCGGAGGGATGTGGAGGGCCTCGTGCAGTCGCTTTCTCCAATACCGGTGCTGCACGTGTCGCGAAGGGACATGCCAACAGGAGCCAAATCGTCCTAAGGCCTCCAATTTATTCGCGTTTGAGAGGTACTAGCACGGTTGGGCGTGCTGCCACCGCGCCTGTGATGAACAGTGGAAAAAATCTTAAATTCGTCTAGGAAAAAAACAAAAGTAAACAGTGAATGTCGATGGCGCATCATAAACAGTGTTGAATGTCACGTCATGAACATTGTTGAACAGTGTCAGGGGCGCTCTCTAGCCTTCAATTTATTCCTAGTTGAGGGATACTTATATGTTATTCCCTTTAGTACTAGAAGATGATATGGTTCCCTATTCAGCACTGAAAGATAAAATTTTCCCAACATAGCACTAGGTTCATTTTCGGATCCCTATATAGCACTGCCATTATATTTGGCCTCTAACACAGTCAACTATGTCAATATTAATATTTATTGCATAGATTTTTTTAATAGTACTATTTTTTGACATCGAACAATTTTTAACCAATACAATTTTTTGGGGTCCATGAACATTTTTTTGGCATTACCATTTTTTGCACAGATTACATATGATAGGACACTTTTCTGGACAGTACCAAAAACACAATTTTGTGTATGCGTGAACTTGATGTACGTTTCGTAATGTAAAAAATGATCATTGTCCAAAAAATTGTACTGCCATAAAAAATCTGTGCAAAAAATTGTACTGCCAAAAAAATTACATTGTCAAAATAATGCTCAATGTAATGAAATGGTATTGTCAAAAAAAATCTATATTAGTGTTAACATGTTGATGGGCTACATATGAAACCAGGGCAAAATGGTCTTTTTCCCTCACAGCTGACAGCGTTAGAGGCCACATCTAACGACATTGCTATATAGGGAACCAAAACCAAACCCAATGCTGTATTGGAGAAATTTTATCTTTCAATGCTAAATAAGTAACCATGTCATATTTCGATGCTAAATAAGGAATGTTCTCCTATTGAAAAGGATATATATAAAGAGGCTCTTGGTGTTGCTCTAAGTAACATAGCTTTATCGTGACATTTGTCCACCTCTGTCTTAACTTCCTTATCAAATCATGAATGAACAGACCAAAATTCCCTTCTTTGTATGAGCCGTAGCTTCTCAACTGAGGTATGAGTGTTGAATCTCCTCTCTTCTCTCTCTTGTATGTTTTTTTTCCTCCCATCTCATCTCTTCCTAAACCCTAGACCTTCGAGTGCAATGGCACTCGTCTGCGCACCTAGCAATGGGGCATTGTGGCGACAACCAACCCATGTGCAAGTGCAGTAGTTATTGATTATCGTATTTCTTATCAACTTTTCGTGCTACTTATGTTTCTTTCCTCTGTGTGGTTAGGGTGAACATCATATTTCAGTTTGGAAAGAGAATAGAAGCATGTTGCATTTTGGTTGGAGACAGCTTCAAAAATGATGTACAGTCTATAACAGAGAATTCCTTATTTGGCCCTGGAGTTTTATTAGATTCCTTCTTTGTTGACCTCAATTTTTTTCCTTGCCTATTTGAACCTAGGTTCTTTTTTTTTGCCTATCATGTTACTATTTTTTGAAGGTACCATTCGGGATGCAAGGCAAATTGTTCACAAACCCAAAAATTAAATATGCTTAATTTTATAGGTTATTTTCATAATGCATAAAAAATAGCCTATTTGCGGCTTCGTGAATAACCCGCCTTGCATCCCTAACAATGTTAACCGGCAAAATGACCTTTTTTGCTCCTCATGCATTGAGGCGCGTCAAATGTATCTCTTGCAATGCTTTTGAGCCATACCTAACTAAGTTCATCTCAAAAGGTCCATTAAAAATTTATCTTTGTTATTGTTTCAATTTCGTAATGTGTGTCCACGGTTCTAACTAACATCTGAAGAAATTGGAGTCTAGATTGGGCACTGATTTCTGAACAGTGAGTCTATTTGGGAATCAAATATTTTATAAAGGTATATAAATTGGCAATGTACATGTTATCAAAATAGAATCTATATTTCTTATTTGTTATATCTGTTTGTTTTTTTATTGAAGTTGGGTAGCGCTTCTAATCTATTTAGTGGTTTGGAGAGTGAAAACCATTACTAAAATTTTCAAAGCTAAGCAACTCGTCTTATCAATAGCATATAACCTATTTTGAAATTGTATATTTCAAAATTTGTAGCACTTAGCCTTGTGTACGTCACTACGATAGAATGCTTACACTTCATATAGCGCACATGTTGAGTTTTATAGAATTTTCTGTACAGTCATTCTTTGTTCTTTTGTACATACATATATAGAAAATGAAAAAATAGGTAGGGGGCTTCCCTGCCGTTTCCTCAAAAAAAAAAGTTTTATAGAATTTGAAGTCTAATTACTAATTTTATTTAAAGGTTGGCGGCGGTTGTGCCGCGCCAATCCCTCTAGCACGGCATAAGGGAGTGGCTGCATCGTCCTCTCTCACACGGTAGGATCATGTTTCAGTTTACCATGCTAATGCATGTGTTTTGTCGCGTCACATGAACTAAGACAACCAAAAGAGTTAGACACGAAAATAAATTTAGGGTAGATTGTTTAAACATTTTTGAAAATTAAAATCCTAAGCCAAACTACTTTATAAGTTTGTATGTTTTTTTATAGGGAATTATAAGTTTGTATATGTAATCGAGCTTGCATAGTAGCAGTTTTTTTTTTTTTGAGAAATGCATAGTAGCAGCTGGATGACTGGATCTGGTCCGTCCAGGAAGAGAGTACAT
Organism: Saccharum hybrid cultivar R570; assembly: GCA_038087645.1. Classification (NCBI taxonomy): domain Eukaryota; kingdom Viridiplantae; phylum Streptophyta; class Magnoliopsida; order Poales; family Poaceae; genus Saccharum; species Saccharum hybrid cultivar. Next base: position 15,971,577 of record JAQSUU010000551.1, on the reverse strand, counting down.
GGGCTTCGGCGACCTGTGTCGGCCCATACTGGGCTCGGAAAGCGCTCTGGGCTCTGGCATCATGCAACAGTGTCCAGGCCCATACGGGTAGTGAAGTTTGGCTGTTTGCTCTGTAGGACTGGTCCGGAAAGGGATTTTCTCGGCGCGCTGCGACTGAGCTGAGAGGAGCGGTAGATCGGCGGCAGCGGCGAGCTAGGGTTCCGGCGAGTGCACCCAATGGCCTCCGAGGCGGCGCGGCGGCGGCAGGAGATGGCGGTGGAGGGGCAGCGGCACCTGGAGGAGACCATCGCAGCCGCGTTCCAGATCCTCGTATCCATGAACGACGAGCTCTGCAACGCCGGCCTCTGGTCCTCCTCCTCCGTCTCGGCCGCTGCCGCCGCCGCCGCCGCCGCTGGCTCCCAGCACCACCACTCTGCTACTCCGCCGCCGCCGCCACACTCTGCAGATTCCGACGCCGCCGACGCAGGGGGTGCGCCCGGCCCCGGCGGGTCGCTCGACGAGGCGAGGCACCGCTACAAGTCAGCCGTGGCGGCGCTGCGGGCCTCCATCTCTGCCGTGTCGTCCTGCGCTCAGGTGAGACCTTGATGCACCTTGTGCTCCTGGCGCTTATGCGGAAAATTGTTTTAGGCGCATTCTTCTGTGATGGAAGATAGCACTTATGGTGTAAAAAAAAATCAGGGCATTACCATGTAGGGGAGCCTAAAGTAAATTCTTATTACGAGACTGATTTGAGATATTTGCAGTGGTAACAACTCCAGCTCCTGTAATGCCATAGTGGTCATTGGTGTGGAGGGAGCTAACAAATTTTCATTTCCAAAGTTGACAATTTTTTTATTTCCATCGATAGATCCATATTGTGGCACAATTATAAAGATGAAATATTGATGTCAACTTCTGAAGTATCTAGTGCTATGTTAGACATTACTTCTTTTGAGAAAACAATCTTGCCTTGCTAAAAAGAACATCATTGGCGAGGATTGACTTCTTCCCACTGGCCCAACTTAGGAGTCTGCTGCTTTCATGCATGTCAAATGCACAGGTGTATTATTGACCAAAATTTAAAAACGTGCCTGGGGAGAACTAATATGACGATGGCTTCTGGACAAAGGGAGAAGCGAAAGGCGCCTAAGAAAATGGACAAAGGGAGTAATTATTAAGGACAAATCCAACTGGTAAATAGCAACAAACATGGATTTTAGTTAACCACAACTTGTGTTTCACGTCATATGTAGAAGACTGTTTACCTTACCTTAAAGGAAAGAAGGTTAATATTATCCCATCATAGTCGTAATTGGTCAAGCCTGATTTTTGCACACTGTTCAAGATAAATTTGGTTTGCCAATGTTAGTTGAAATTGATCTAGGCTGCTTATCCCTCCCACATATGACTTCTCTAAGATCATGCATGCTCACTTTGTCAGGACATTGGATCAACAGAATCCGAAGCTGACCATGCTGAGATTGAGAGATTGGAAGAGCATGCTTCTGCTTTGAGAAAGGTACTAGCCTGTAAATTCTCTAGTTAGTTTAATCTATTCTACTATATTATATTACTCTCAAAGTTTGTACATCTGTATGAATTATATTTGCCCATTTGCAATCCAAGCCATGGCTTCCTGTTAGCTTCAGGCAGCAAGTCCTTGTATGTCTATTCGTAAGTAGTTAAGAACAGAGTGAGGAACTACTGTTTTTCTATCCTTGTCTGCATGGAGGTGTAAAAATATGAGTTAGAGCATTTTGCACCATATGCATGATTTATTTACTGTTTTTGTGTTTGTTTTTAATGCACAAGGACTTTTTTTCAGATTCTGTATTGCATCTCTGGTTTCTAAAAACTCCCAGCATTTTTTCAATCTTTGTCGTGATTCGAAGAGTACAGTCCCATGTGTCGCTATCAATTTAGTTTTGGATTTCATCTGTGGTAGGATCTGCTGTATTTAGAAATCAAAAGAAACATGATTTTTGTCAACTTCTGATATACACTTTTTTTATCACGCTAATCTATAACACATTTGACAGACAAACTCGTATAATTCTAACATTGAGATCCAATGCAGGAAATTGAAAGAAAAAACAAGCAAGTAAAGCTCCTCATGGATCAGCTCCGTGACCTAATAACTGACGTAGCAATGTGGCAGAGCCCTTGCTCAGTGTGAAGTGCCAAGTTAGAGACCGTAGCTGGACGTCTGGTAAAGGCATATTGTGCATGCTGGGTAACTGACCACTTGGAAGGGAGAAACAGATGGTATTGACTGGGCTGCACGAAAAACATACATAAAGTTTTGCTCTCTATACCAAATAAAAGTGTGTTGGGACATCGATGCAAATGCAGATAGGATGTAATATGTTGGACATGAATGTTATTTTGGACACGACTGTAGATACGCCTATCCTTTTGAAACTTGTGTTAATTTTCGCTGTGATGAAATTCCTGTAATGTTTTGCGAATCCTGAATCTTGTAGTAACTCTCTTGAGAAAAACAATCTAGAATGACATTTGGCTTCTCGCATGCAATGCATATTATTTCTGTAAACTAAAAAAGAAGAAAGATTGCAATGTGCGTTTGACTGTCAGAAGTTGTGTTTGCCAGTCATATAATGACTTAATACAACGATTATATTTGCTTCTTGAATGATGAAAGGTATACTTCAATTGATCTGTCGTTTATATACAAGCCTTGGGAAACAATATCTAACTAGTGCAACATGATTAAAAAAAACAAAAGTCAGATTAGGAGCCACCCTATGACATGAGTGGTACGCTGTATTAGTTTTAACAGCATTATGAAGTATGCATATATATTCGTTGAGAAACTGATTTTCCAAACTGGCAAAGTCAACAACCTATAAAAAAAACATCCCTTAAAGTTACAGACACCTAAATATAGTGTTCATTGAACTGCCACTGCGAAAATACACCTAAATAGTGTTCATTGAACTGACACTGCGAAAATACACCTAAATATAGAGTGAAAATACATCGTAGCAGCAATAATCTACTTTCCATTTAGTAAACACTGTACAAACTGACGGCCATCAGGTCCTGTTAGTAGCAAGTGGAACCCATTCCCTAAATACTTAATTTATGTCATTGCTGGGTGCTGGCATCTCAAAACCGAAATGCTCCTCACATGAAGTTGTTGATCCCTAATAACTCTAAGTCACTGTCAAATATCGATGTTACTTCATTTGATCCTTCCAATTCTGCCTGCATTTACAACAAGCATTTGATTAGCCATAACATGGAGATTTGAATTGCTAAAAAGAGGGCAAAAATACATGCATTTTAATGGCTCTTCTGGATTCTCTAAATTATGTTTATATGTGTGTCGCATTGAGATTTAAACTGATTAACCTATTGTTACTGTACATGTCCCCTAAAAAAGAGAATAATGCCTCGATCAGATGCAGACTGCAGTTGTTGATAGATATGTACATTAGGAAAGTGTATATTAGGCAAGTCTATATTTAGTATGATTAGCACCTGCCATGTATTGCATGTAACCTGCCATGTATTGGCTATGTAACCTGCCATGTATTGGCTATATATATCAAGGTCACCCCCCCACGTTGGGTGGGTGGTGTTTCCCCTCAATCTCTGCTATTCTACATGGTATCAAAGACCGAGATCAATTAGATCCCGGACCTTCTGCTTCCGCCTCCTGCCTCCCCACCTCTCTTGGGCGCTCCTCCTCCCTGTGGCGAGATGTCTCCCAACCCTGCCGATGCCTCGGCCGCAGCCGCTGCCGCTGTTGCACCACCACCGCCGCAGACCGTCGTCGTCCACCCCTACACCGCCGTGAACGTGAAGACTCACATTCCGGTGACCCTGGAGATGACGAATCCCAACTTCACCAAGTGGGCTTCGTTCTTCCAGTCCTTGTGTGGGAAATTCAGCCTTCGCCCCCACATCGACGGCCCAGCTCCTCCGGCTAATGATCCATCATGGGACATTGCCGAGTGCACTGTCCGCGGCTGGATCCTCAACACCATCGATGACTCGGTTCTTGATCTTGCCCTCACCGACGAGAACCAGTCCGCTCGTGAGTTGTGGGTGGCGATTGAGGGCCTCTTCCGCTCCAACCGCGCGCCCAGGGCCGTCTTCCTGCTTGAGGAGTTTCACTCCTTGAAACAGGGTGACTTGACGATTGACGAGTACTGCCAGCGCCTCAAGATCAAGGCCGCTGCTCTTCGGGACGTCGGCCACACCATCGACGACTACCAACTCGTCCTCAGCCTCCTACGCGGCCTCAACCCGTGCTACACTGCCACCGCCGACGACATCGCCGACTCCCCCGAGCTGCCTTCCTTCTCCAGGGCGCGAGAAATGCTCTGCCTCAAAAAGCTGCGCCTCGCCAACGACGAGAAGACCACGGCTGCATCTGCCATGGTGGCAGCCTCTGGCTCCACCTGCACTTCTCCAGGGTGCCGCTCCTCCTCCTCTGTGGCCACTGGCGCTGCTCCCAAGGGCTCTGGGGGCGGCAAGAAAGGAAAGGGCGGCAAGAAACAGGGCGGCTGGCGCAACCAAGGCAACGGCGCTGGCTGGCAGCAGGGCGGCAGCAGTGGACAGCAAGGGGGCAACCGCCCCATGGGCCCCTGGTTCTGCTACAGCCCATGGGCCTTCCAGGGCGGCGTTCCTCCTCCAGGCAGCGGCTGGCAGCAGGGCAACAACCTCGACGGCTGGCCCCCTCACGGTGACCAGGGCGGGCGCGGCCAGGGCATCATGGGTGCCAGTCCGCAGGCCCACACCGTCTTCGCTCCCCCTCCGCCAGCTCCATCCGCTCCACTGTGGGATCAGGCCGGCCTCATCGCCGCCTTGAACCAGATGGCGCTCCAGAACTCCGGCTAGGTCATGGACTCCGGCGCCACCTCCCACATGCACAACTCGGATGGTATACTCCTCTCCCGTCAACCCTCTTCTATCCCATCCATCACTGTTGGCAGCGGTCATCATCTTCCTGTCTCTTGCTCCGGCAGCTCCACATTACCAGGCCACGCGTCTCCCTTTTCGCTTCGCAATGTTCTAGTTGTCCCCTCTCTAGTGCGCAACTTACTTTCAGTTCGCCGATTCACTCGTGACAACCATTGCACTATCGAATTTGACGCATTTGGTTTTTCTGTTAAGGACCTGCAGACTAGACGCGTGATTCTTCGCTCCAATAGCTCTGACGGCCTCTACACCGTCCCTGCCACGCCACAAGCCAACCTCGCCACCTCCACCGACCTATGGCATCATCGTCTTGGTCATCCAGGAGCTGCTGCCCTCCATTTGCTTAGACAAAATAATTCCATTTCATGTAATAAATCAGCTCATACTCTATGTCACTCATGTCAACTTGGCAAGCATGTGCGGCTGCCTTTTGGAAATTCCAGTTCAGTTTCCTCTTTACCGTTTGAGCTTATACACTGTGATGTTTGGGCATCCCTGGTCGCTAGTATTTCTGGTGCACAATACTACCTTGTCATCCTCGATGACTTCACCCACTTTTGTTGGACCTTCCCCCTAGTCCACAAGTCCGAGGTAGCTACTCACATCACTCAGTTCTGCGCCTTCGTCCACACACAGTTCAGCCTTCCTGTCAAGGCTGTCCAGGCCGACAATGGCACTGAATTCGTCAACAATGCCCTCGCCACCTTCTTCGCCTCTAGCCGCATTCACTTACGCCTCTCCTGCCCTTACACCTCCCCTCAAAACGGCAAGGCTGAACGTATCATCCGTTCTCTGAACAACATATGTCACACGCTGCTCATCCACGCCCACATGCCACCCAAATATTGGGCAGAGGCGCTAGCTACAGCCACATATCTCCTCAACAGGCACCCCTGCTCAGCCATTCACCATAGAGTCCCCTATGAGCAACTCTTCAACCAGCCCCCAAACTACACTATTCTTCGTGTATTCGGTTGCCTCTGCTATCCCAACCTCATTGCCACTTCCAAACACAAGCTGACCCCTCGCTCCACAGCATGTGTCTTTCTCGGATATCCCTCCTCTCACAAGGGTTATCGGTGTCTCGACCTCACAACTAGACGGATTATCATCTCCCGTCATGTTGTCTTCGACGAGACTCACTTTCCGTTCAGCACTGACCCCACCAGTGAGCCCCCAAGCTCTCTGGATTTTCTTTTTACAGGTCCTGCCGCGCCGGTGCACCACACTGCCACCATGGTGCCCCCTGCGGTCGCTCCGTCGCCGGTCGCCGCTGGGCAGCCGCCACACTGAGCCCAACTAGAGGAGCTCGCTGAGGACCCCGCCATCCTACAGATTGGCCCGGTCCTTACTCCTGGCACGGCTGCTCCTGCTACGACCGGTCCACCTCTACGAGTCTACGTTCGGCGGCGTGCTGGTGCTCCCGCACCGGCTGCTGAGCCAGCTCCTGCACCACCGTCTGCACCAGCAGTGGAGGTGCCCTCGCCGGCGCCCGCTGTTCCAGAACAGCCGGCTCCTGCTCCAGTTGTGGCGGCCTCTCCGCCACCTCCGCCTCCTCCGCCGCCTCCCACCTCGAGCCGACCTGTGACGCGTGAAAGCATCTAGGCCCCGGTGTTGGTTTCGGCAATTGATGAAAACGCATAATTACCATGACTAACGTGTGTTTTGCAGAAACGTTGGTAAGTTAGGTCATGGAGATGATAACTGCTTTGAGCAATATGGTATTCATGTCGCTTGATGGAAATCGTTTCGGTTTTTAAAGGATCAACGACAAGATTAAAGACGGTTAGTTCCGGATGTCAAGGTGTTGAGTTACATCTGAAATAGTCGTTAGGATCTTTGTTTCTTCCTTTGACCGTACTATAAAGAGGGGCATGAGCGAGTAGCTTGACCTAGGTGAGTCTTGTGTTTAGGTGTGGTGCACACTTGTCAAACTTAGCACTAGGTAGCTCGAGAAAAGCTCAGAGTTCAGTTGGAAGCAACTTGGTTCAAGTTGCATCGCGTTTAGAAGACGTTTGAGCCGTTTACCTATGACCGGACGCGTCCGATCAGTACTAACACTTCACTGCGGGTTCAACTGATCGACCGGACGCGGTCCTTGAGAGGACCGGACGCGGTGGTCAGTCTGACACGTGTTTCAAAGGGTAAACAGCGTAATCGGACGCGACTATGAAGTGATCGGCGCGTCCGGTCACGTTCCAGTAAGGTCCCGTGGTGACCTGACGCGTCCGGTCACCTATGATCGGACGCGATCGTGCGTCAGGTCATTTTTCCAGTAAGCTCTTGCATCCCTGATCGGCGCGTCCGGTCATCACAGATCGGCGCGTCCGGTCACTCAGCGTAGCTTTCGGTTTTCGACCGTTACACCTGACCGGCGCGTCCGGTCATGTCGACAGGCGCGTCCGGTCAGTGCGCGTTTTGCTGATTCGAAAGGTAACGGTTGGATTTGTTTGAGGGGTGTATAAATACATCCCCTCCACCTTTTTTAGAGGTCTCTTGCTCATTTGTTCAGCTGAGAAACACCTTTGAAGTGCAAGGGAGTGCAAGAGCCTAAGTGAGGATAGAGATTTGCGAATCAAAGTTTGAGAATCCTCTCTAGTGACAAGAGTGTAGCAAGTGTGCATCCATCTTCTTATTAGGCTTGTTGTGGTCAAGTGAGAGTTCTAGCTTGTTACTATTGGTGATCGCCATCACCTAGACGGTTTGGTGGTGATTGGGAGTTTGGTGATCATCCGACGAGATTGTGGGTGACCCAACTCAAGTTGTGAGCGGTTTTGGGTGATTCGCCGCGACAGAGTGTCGAAGAATCAACCCGTAGAGAGCACTTGATCCTTGCGCGGATCAAGGGGGAGCTACACCCTTGCGCGGGTGCTCCAACGAGGACTAGTGGGGAGTGGCGACTCTCCGATACCTCGGTAAAATATTGCCGTGTTCCTAACCCTTACTTTCAAGCATTTACTTTCGTGCATTACTTTCATTGCTTGTTTACTTTCCTACAATTGCCATGCCAGTCTAAGATTGAAACTTAGGGTGCAAAACTTTTATCGGTAGAATCACTAGGAACACTAGTAGGCACTAGGGGTGAAGTTTGGCTTGTAGGATTTAATTCTTGCAATTAATTTTTAGAAAAGTCCAATTCACCCCCCTCTTGGGCATCTTGATCCTTTCAATTGGTATCGGAGCCGTGTTGCTCTTAATTTAGGCTTCACCGCCTAGAGCAAGATGTCTAATGGGGAAGGACCACCTTCCACTTTTAAGGGAGACGATTTTCTATATTAGAAAATTCGTATGGAGGCGTACCTCGAAGCCATAGATATTGGGTGCCTTAGAGCCGCAACCGAAGGGTTTCCTCCTATAAGGGATCCCGCCAATCCAAGTGGTGACGAGGAAAAGTACGACCGGTGGAATGCAAAGGCAAAAAATACACTCTACCGGGGCTTAGGCAAAGATATCTTCAATCGTGTGCGTAATGCCAAAAATGCTCATGAATTGTGAGAAAATCTTTGTGCTCTTCATGAGGGAACTAAGAGTGAGCGTGAGGAACGCTATCATATTGCCTTAAAGAAAATTAATTTTTTTAAAATGCTTCCCAAAGAAAGTGCTAATGAGATGTACACTCGTTTGAATGTTCTTGTAGAAGATCTCAATACTCTTGGACTCACTCAAATGAGTCAATCGGATGTTGCAAGGAGGATCTTAAGTGTTCTTCCCGTTGAGAAGTATGGACACATTATCACCGTACTTCACCAAAGTGATCTCTCCGCCGCAACACTGACACAAGTATTGGGAAAGATCAACGCACATGAGATGTACATGCACATCACTCCGGAAGAGGGCTCATCATCTTCCAAGAAAAAAGACTTGGCCTTCAAAGCTAGCCATGAAAAAAAAAAGAAGAAGGGTCAAGCCATGATAATGCAAGAAAGCTCAAGTGAAAGTGACATTGATGATGAATCACTTGCACTCATGGTAAGAAAGACCACCAAGATGCTAAAGAAGCTCAACAAGAGTGACATCAAGTTCGATGGCAAGAAGAAGAAATTCTTCACAAGTAGCAAAAGGAAGCCAATCTCCGAAATGGATTGCTTCAATTGTGGAGAACTTGGCCACCTAGCTCACCAATGCCCGAAGCCTCCAAAAGACAAGTACAAGAACAAGTACAAGGGTAAAAAAGATGACTCAAGTGATGAAGAAGATGAGAAGAGAAAGAACAAGCCATACAAAAAGAAAGATGGTAAGAAAATAGAGTTCTACAAGAAGAAGGGAGGCAAGGCTTATATTGTTGGTGATTGGCTCACCGACATTGAATCATCATGTGAGTCATCCGGCGATGAAAGTGACAATAAAAAAGAGAAGATCGCCGCACTTGTGATTGGACCATCATCATCTTCACCGACATCTTCATCACCACCTTCACCACCATCTTCACCATCATCTTCCACTACTCATCTATACCTTATGGCTAAGGGTGATCGAAAGGTACAAAATAGTGATAGTGATGATGATGATAGTGATAGTGATGATAAATTTGATGCACCTTCTTATGATGAACTTGTAAAATTGTTAAACAAATACTCTAAAATCATAAGAAGAACTAGAAATAAAAATGATGAGTTTCAACATGAAAATGAATCACTCTCATCTAAGCTTGAAAGTGCACATAAGACTAGGGATGAGCTCATAGATCAAAATGAAACTATGTCTTCTCCTCTCAAGGAGCTCAAAACTTCTAACAAGGAGCTTACAGATAAACATGTTAAAATTGAGAAGAAGCATGGTGAACTCATCTCTAGGCTAAACTTGCTAAAAGATGAATACACCACCTTGAAAATCAATTATGATACTCTTATTGTTGCCAATGAGCTTGCTCTTGAGACACATGATGCCACTAACCAAATTGTTAAGATTGATATAGCTACATCATGTGATGATTTGATTGTTGAGAACTTTGAGCAAGGCTCTAGCGGCAAAGGCAAGAGTGTGGTTGAGGCAAATGACTATGATGAGTATGTCAAGCTCAAGAGTGAGAATGAGATGCTTAAAGTTGAGAACAAGAAGTTGATGGCTCTTGAAAAGCAAGCTTCAAATGAGTTACTTATTGAAGAAAACAAAAAACTCAAGCAAGAGAAAGAGCATCTCAAGACCGGCCTAAGCAAGTTCACAAGAGGCCAATATTTGCAAAGTAAGCTACTCAAGAACACCGTCATGAAGTTGGATAGGAGTGGCATTGGTTATTTGGCAAATCAAGAGAAGAAGGTCAAGGCTCAACAACTTCAAAGCAAGTCAAAGCCCAAACCAAAGAGATGTGTTGAGTGTGGACAAGAAGGCCATTTTGCTCATGAGTGTAAAACTCCACCACCACAATCCTTGCTCAAGCATGCTAGACCCTTTGCCTTCAATGCTCATTACATGCTTAGAAAGGACTCAAGTGGAAAGATGAAAGTCATGTTCTTGGGTCCCCCTAACAAGAATAGGCCTAAGAAAATATGGGTTGCCAAGTCAGTAGTTGAGAAAGTTAAGGGTCCCTCTCAAGTTTGGGTCCCTAAACAAAAGGCTTGATCTCTTGTGTAGGTGAACTACAAGACCGGTGGATCTCATTGGGTGATTAATAGTGGTTGCACACAACATATGACCGGTGATACTCGTATGTTCACCTCACTTGAAGAGGATGGGGTATGTCAAGACAAGATCACATTTGGGGACAATTCAAATAGCAAAGTCAAGGGTATAGGCAAGGCTGCAATATCAAATTATCATTCTCTCTAAAATGTGCTCTATGTTGCTTCATTGAGTTTCAACTTACTATCCATTGGGCAACTTTGTGATCTTGGCTACCAATGCTTGTTTAGTTCAAATGAAGTGTTTGTTACTAAGATAGATGACAAGCAAGTGATTTTCAAGGGCTTTAGATACAATAATCTCTATCTAGTTGACTTCACCTCCGAAGATGCAAACTTGATGACATGTTTGTTCATCAAGACTACACTTGGATGGCTTTGGCATAGGAGGCTTGCTCATGTTAGAATGAACACTCTCAACAAGCTATTGAAGAAAGAATTAGTGAGAGGTTTGAAGGATATAAAGTTTGAAAAGGACAAACCTTGTAGTGCATGTCAAGCCGGCAAACAAGTTGCAAATATTCATCCAACTAAAGCCTACATGTCAACATCAAGAGTACTAGAACTTCTACACATGGATTTGTTTGGTCCTACAACTTACAAGAGTTTAGGTGAAAATCTCTATTGCTAGTAATTGTGGATGATTACTCAAGATACACTTGGATCTTCTTTCTTCATGACAAATCCAAAGTGGCAAATTGCTTCAAGAAGTTTGCAAAGATGACTCAAAATGAATTTGAAGTCAAGATAAAAAAATTAAAAGTGACAATGGCAAAGAGTTTGACAACACCAACATTGAAGTCTATTGTGATGAAATTGGAATCAAGCATAAAATTTCATCAACCTACACTCCTCAACAAAATGATGTAGTTGAGAGAAAGAACCGGACCTTGATCACTCTTGCAAGAACAATGCTAGATGAGTACAACACAACGGAGAAATTGTGGACCGAGGCAATCAACACCGCATGCTATGCTTCAAATCGCCTCTTCCTACAAAAGTTCCTTTGCAAGACCCCTTATGAGTTGCTAAATAGGAAAAAGGCAGACGTCTCATTCTTCCGGGTGTTTGGTTGCAAATGCTACATCTACAAGAAGCGTCAACACCTAGGGAAGTTCCAAAGACGTGATATTGATTTTCTTGTTGGCTACTCATCAAAGTCCAAAGCATATAGAGTATTTAACCATGCCACCGGTTTGGTTGAAGAAACGTATGATGTGGAATTTGATGAATCTAACGGCTTCCAAGGAGCAATTGAGAATTGTGATGATGTAGGTGATGAACCATTGAGGGAGGCCATAAAGAACATGCCGGTGGAAGACATCAAGCCTAAAGATGATGAAGACGATGTACAAATTGTCAATTCACCATCTTCATCATATGTGCCTCAAGATGATGACAAGAATGAGAGAGTTAAAAATAAAGACACCCATGTCTCTCACCATCAAGCCGAGGCACAAGCACAAGATGTTGATGCTCCCCATCCTACTCCTCAAATGGTTGATCGAAGAAACTCACCCCTACTTCAAGCACATCCACAAGATCTCATCATAGGGAGTCCTACAAAGGGTGTAATGACTCGATCTCAAAAGTTTAATTTTTTTGTTAAACATCACTCTTTTGTCTCTTGTCTTGAACCTAAGAATGTAGAAGAAACTCTTCAAGATCCGGATTGGGTGAATGCCATGCATGAAGAATTGAACAACTTCGCCCGCAATCAAGTATGGACACTTGAAGAGCATCCAAAAGGTGCAAGAGTCATTGGAACCAAGTGGGTGTTCCGCAACAAGCAAGATGATCAAGGGGTAGTAGTAAGAAATAAGGCAAGACTAGTAGCAAAAGGGTTCTCTGAAGTTGAAGGTCTTGATTTTGGAGAGACTTTTGCACCCGTTACAAGACTTGAAGCCATTCGTATCCTTCTTGCATATGCATCACATCATGATATGAAACTATATCAAATGGATGTGAAAAGTGCATTTTTAAATGGCTTCATAAATGAACTAGTCTATGTTGAACAACCTCTCGGGTTTGAGGACCCTAGATATCATAATCATGTTTATAGGTTGTCCAAGACGCTATATGGGCTCAAGCAAGCCCCTAGAGCGTGGTATGAGCGCCTCCGGGACTTCCTCATTGAGAAGGGCTTCACTATTGGGAAGGTTGACACCACACTATTCACCAAGAAGTTTAATGAAGAGATCTTCATTTGTCAAGTCTATGTTGATGATATTATCTTCGGGTCAACAACTGAAGATTATTGTAAAGAATTTGATGAATTAATGTCAAAAGAGTTCGAGATGTCAATGATTGGTGAGCTAACATTCTTCCTTGGGTTTCAAGTCAAGCAAATGAGAGAAGAGATTTTTATCTCTCAAGAAAAGTTTACCAAGAATCTTCTCAAAAGATTCAAGATGAAAGAATGCAAGTCAATCAAGACCCCAATGCCAACTAATGGACATCTCGACCTAGATGAGGGAGGTAAACCAATCGATCAAACTCTTTACCGTTCTATGATTGGTAGCTTGTTGTACCTTACTGCATCTAGACCCGACATCATGTTTAGTGTGTGCATGTGTGCCCGCTTTCAAGCGTGCCTAAAGAACCTTACCTAAGTGCCGTAAAAAGAATTCTAAGATATCTTAAGTATAACCTAAGCATTGGACTTTGGTACCCCAAAGGAGCTAGATTCCAACTAGTTGGTTACTCCGATTCGGACTATGCCGGTTGCAAAATTGATAGAAAAAACACATCCGGAGGATGCCATTTGCTTGGGAGATCCTTAATATCTTGGTCATCTAAAAAGCAAAATAGTGTGGCTTTATCCACCGCCGAGGCGAAATACATTGCCGCAGGGGCTTGTTGTGCACAAATCCTTTACATGAAACAAACCCCCTAGACTATGGAGTTGTTCTTGAAAAGATGCCGCTTTTATGTGACAATGAAAGTGCGGTTAAAATTGCTAATAATCCGGTACAACACTCTCGCACCAAGCACATTGATATCCGCCACCACTTTCTAAGAGATCATGTTGCTAAAAATGATATATCACTAGAAGGTGTAAGAAGTGAAAATCAATTAGCGGATATCTTCACTAAACCTTTAGATGAGGCTAAGAAGTGAAAATCAATTAGCGGATATCTTCACTAAACCTTTAGATGAGGCTACCTTTTGTAGATTAAGAAGTGAACTAAATGTGTTTGATTCTAGTAACTTTAAAAGATGAGCTTGTGTTGTCCCTTGCATTGCATTGTATTTTATGCCATGTTTATTTTGCCGCAATGCATATAGGACTTGTCTAACACGGTTACGATAACCCTCCTTTGGAGGTGTGAAAAAGCTTAACCTTGGATCAAACTTGGCAAGCAACCTAGCCTTTCCTTTATTGTTTTGCATTGCATATGCATGGTTGTTGCTTTGTCGTTTCTTTTCGGTTTAGCTTTGAGTAACCTCTGTGTTCGTCCATGAATAGAGAGAGCATTTGAAGCTCCCAAGGGTTCATAAACTTTATTGCATGGCCATACTATTAAGTTACATGCACCGACCAGTTCAACCCAAAGCTTAAGCTGACGGGGAGAGGTGGGCAATTCACTTATATTCCAACACTCCCCCTCACGTGGAGGCTCCCTCAGGCCTCAGACGTGGAAATAGGAGCGAGCTGCAATTATTTTATTTAATTGCGCTAACCAGGATTCGAACTCGAGACCTCTGACTCTGATACCATATTAAGTTGCATGCACCGACCAGTTCAACCCAAAAGCTTAAGCTGATAGAGGAGAGATGGGCAATTCACTTATATTCCAACACATACGTTGCTCCTCGGGTCTTTATTGAATATTTTCTTAAAAAATCATACTAGCCTAAGGCATAATATTTTGAAAATTTTGAGGGTTTGAGTGAGGTCACTCATATCAGGTTCCAATTAGTGTTTATTTGAGTCTCTTTGAATTGGAACTTGATTGAGAGAAGTCGCGTCGAAAAACGGTTTGAAAAAGAGCATTTTACAGCGACCGGACGCTGGACCGGACGCTGCATCGGACGCGGCTCAGGTTCACCACCGCGTCCGGTCTTAGCATCCACCAGCGCGTCCGGTCATTCCCGAAGTTTTTCTTTGAAACCTCTAACCGGACGCTGCACCGGACGCGCCCCTGTCGACCACCGCGTCCGGTCCCGGTAACCACCACCGCGTCCGGTCATCCGTTCTAAATTTCCGGGCTATGTCAAACCGGACGCTGTCAGCGTCCGATCGTGAATAATCAGACGCGTCCGGTTATTCCAGGAGCTTACTGGAATGTGACCGGACGCTGCCTCCACCGCGTCCGGTCATTCAACCACCGCGTCCGGTCATCACATAAAAAGCGGATCTCACCTTTTTAACCGTACGATTGGATCTAGTTTCTCTTTTTCATCCGCCATCGTGTTTCTCGCCGACTCGTCGTGCCTCCGCCGCCGCGCCTTCACCGAGCCAGCAGACCTCGCCGGAGCCTCGCCCTAGCTTCCACTGCCACCGCGTCCAACCGCCGCGCCCGCGCCATCGCTGTCGCAGCACCACCGCCGCAGCCGCGACCTCGGCTGCGCCGAGCCGCCGCGCCAGCGACCGGCACCACCGCCGCAGTCGCGCCCTCGCCTGCGCCAAGCCGCCGTGCCAGCGACCCGCAGCACCGCCGCAGCCGCTCTGCCGAAACCCCTTTCTCCTCGGAGTCCCTTTGCCGCGCTCACCCAAAACCCTAACCCTAGGTCGCTAGGTTTTCGTCTTCGAAATCATCTCCGTCTTCGCGATTGTTTCCGTCTCTGCAAGGTGACGTCTTCTCCTTGGATTAGGATTTACCGTCGATTTTCCGGTGAATTACTAATTCAATTGTCGATCGATCGTTGATTGTATTCCAGGGTTTCGGTCGCCGTCTTCGGGTAACCCTAATACGTCGAGATCGTCTTTCGGTCATCGGATCATCGCTCGTCGAGGTAGCTATCGCGGTCATCTCATATCTTAACTCACCTGCTTGCTCTTACTAGGATCTCACTTATCTTTTAGATATATATGTTGCTTATAGTAGATCCATCTATTCTATCGTTTCAGTTTGTCCTGTCAGTGCTGAGTGGTTCAGGTGATCAGTTGTGAATCCGAGGCCAAGCCTGCAGATACGGATTGAGGCCAAGCCTCACAAGGTTCAGTACATCATCTGCCTTTGTCAGTTTGTGTCAGTACATCCTCTTGTCAGTATGGTTCGATGCAAGAACGCTGGTGGGGCACCTAGTGACGGGGATGAAAGTCCCCCCAGGAGGACAGAGGTAGCTCGCGGGAAGCGAGTTAAGATTGTTGCCAAGAAAAGGAAGAGAACTCTTACAGAGGCAGAGATAGCTCAGGCAGTGGCAGATGCAGCTGATGCAGCAAAGAGGGGTGGCAGGAGCAGTGGTATTCGCATTGGAGAGAGTCGCTTTCATCTTGAAGGTCGACAACTTGGCACAGAGGCCACAGAGGAGACAGTAGAGGCTACAGAGGAGACAGTGGATGCCCCTGCAATGCAGCCTTCAG
The DNA here is from genome assembly GCA_038087645.1 of Saccharum hybrid cultivar R570. Taxonomy (NCBI): domain Eukaryota; kingdom Viridiplantae; phylum Streptophyta; class Magnoliopsida; order Poales; family Poaceae; genus Saccharum; species Saccharum hybrid cultivar. Next base: position 15,955,500 of record JAQSUU010000551.1, on the reverse strand, counting down.
AGGATCCACAGGAGACTGAGGAGCAGACAGCACAGACTCCACAGCGTCGTCGCTCAGGACGTACGCGAGCTCAGGTCACTCCCAGGCCAGAGGGACAGCGTCGTGGAGGTCGTCCACCTCCCAGGGCTAGAGGTCACCCCCCAGTTGAGCACTTTGACCTCAGGGGTGCTACAGCCAGACAGGTCCAGGCCCTCAGGTTCGTTGAGGTCACTCGGTGGTTCCCACCCCAGCGGGATCTCGGGCGTCAGAGGGCTTCTACACACCTCTGCACGAGGATTTCTACAGGGCCTACGTCGACAGTGAAATAGCTTTCAGACCTCAGAGAGTCTGTCGACTAGAGGCACTAGTTGAAGTAGTTGGTGAGCAGCTTCGTCCACATCTATCTTTTCTGCCAGGACTATCAGATCTACTTGGACGGACTGGAGCATACTGCGGAACCTGGGTCAGAGTTTTACTCGTCACTATGGATCGACTCTGCACATCAGTTCATCCACTTTGCTTTCAGAGGTCGTGACCGCAGGTTATACAGCACCAGGGTACGGGAGATTCTCATACTCCCCGCTTCAGAGACCAAGATCCATTAGTTATGCTTCGGACAGACTGCTCCTCCGAGACGCCCTCACGACGGGACAGTGCCTCCTACTGACTTGATTCGACCCTGCTTCCGTGAGCCTTTTGACGAAGGATCTCGACGCACGCCAGCCAGCTTGACACCCATAGCGAGAGTATTAGATGTCATAGTGAGGAGGACACTTCTTCCTAGACTTGGATACAGAGAGGGTCTCACTCGTATGCAGCTATGGGTGATACATCACCTCGTCTCACAGACCCCGTTTGACCTTTGGGATCTGATGCTTTGTGAGATGGAGGATACCTTGGCAGAGGGGTTCAAGGGACACAGGCAACTACCATATGCACACTGGATCTGCTTCATCATCAGGACTGCCTGTGAGTTGCCTGCAGAGATTAGAGCTGAAATCTCTGATACTACCACAGCCTTCCCAGAGTATGATATCCGCCAGTTGTGGGCATCAGTGACTAGAGAGCAGGCACCTGGCCCAGGACAGCGACAGAGGCCAGAAGTACCAGAGACAGCCGCTGAGCAGGACGAGACCGTTGAGGGTCTTGCAGAGACAGAGCTTGCAGACTTAGATGTTCAGCCGGCTGATCAAGCCGAAGATGTGGCCACTGACAGCACAGATGAAGACTACCAGCCCATCCCCCGGTACCGCTCTCCTCGGCCTCACGACCATGAGGCCGGTGGCTCTGGCTCAGCCTCCCGCTCAGATCCAGCCATGGTGGCTATCCTTGAGAGGTTGACCCAGGCCCAGGAGTGACAGAAGATACAGATGCAGCGACAGGCACAAGACTCAGCTGCAGCGTTTGCACAGATTCAGGCTCGCCAGAACGAGCTCCAGAGGCAACAGCTCGAGTTTCAGCGTCAGCAGTTCGAGATGCAGAGACAGCAGGCAGCCACTCAGCAGCAGTATTTAGAGCTCCTGCGCCACCTTGTCACTGTGGGAGTACCGCCACCGCCGTCTGTCCTGACTCCAGCTTTACAGTCCAGTGGACCTCAGAGTCAGGGGCAGCCAAGCTTTCAGTACACCTCTCCTCAGCAGTAGGTACCGCAGACGTTTCAGTCTCCGAGCTACACGCCTATCTAGACAGGTTTTACTCCACCAGCTCAGTCGGGACCACACCTCCTCTCAGACCCGGCATTCCCTGATTTCAGTGCTACATACAGTGAGCTGACTGGACAGCCGACACCGTCCCATTCGACTTTTGTGACTACCTCAGACATGTCGGCTTCAGAGACTGCTGCGTTTCCAGTGACAGGGGCTGCTACCACAGACACTTTGTCTTCCTCAGTTGCATCTATAGATCCTCCCACTCTAGTGGTCTTTCAGGCTCAGACGACAGTGACCGATCCGATAGTTGCTTCTACACCTTTAGTCACTGCACCTCATCTACAGACCCAGACTACTTCACTGCCACGTTCAGCTTCAGAGGGTCAGCCTGACAGTTCAGAGTCTGAGGAGGATACTATACAGTTTGTGATCACTCCGCGCTCCTCGGCACCCGACACGACAGCTTCTGTTCCCCCGTCAGATCCCTAGATTAGTTTTTGGCGGTTGATGCCAAAGGGGGAGAGAGCATAGATTCAGGGAGTGGTGATATATGGTTTTGTTTTTTTGTGTGCTTCTTTCATGCATCATATTTACTTTTCTCGCCCTACATTGTGTGACTATAAGTTTGTGAGACTATGTCTTAATGTTTTATGTCACTTAATGGTGTTTAGCTCATAAGGTTGTGCTTCCGTGCCTTACTCCGACTTCATATGAGCTATGTTTTATGTGTACTAACTCTTCATGTTTTATCTTATGAGTACACTCAGTTGACTTGGAACACATAAGCAATAACTAATCCCTTGTGCTTACAGCTTTATGCTTATGTGAACCAAGCATGATCGAAAACCTCAACTCATATCTTCTGAATCTAAGTGTTGTCATCAATCACCAAAAAGGGGGAGATTGAAAGCATCTAGGCCCCGGTGTTGGTTTCGGCAATTGATGACAACACATAATTACCATGACTAACGTGTGTTTTGCAGAAACGTTGGTAAGTTAGGTCATGAAGATGATAACTGCTTTGAGCAATATGGTATTCATGTCCCTTGATGGAAATCGTTTCGGTTTTCAAAGGATCAACGACAAGATTAAGGACGGTTAATTCCGAATGTCAATGTGTTGAGTTACATCTGGAATAGTCGTTAGGATCTTTGTTTCTTCCTTTGACCGTACTATAAAGGGGGACATAAGCGAGTAACTTGACCTAGGTGAGTCTTGTGTTTAGGTGTGGTGCACACTTGTCAAACTTAGCACTAGGTAGCTCGAGAAAAGCTCAGAGTTCAGTTGGAAGCAACTTGGTTCAAGTTGCATCGCGTTTAGAAGGCGTTTGAGCCGTTTACCTATGACGACTAACACTTCACTGCGGGTTCAACTGATCGACCGGACGCGGTCCTTGAGAGGACCGGACGCGGTGGTCAGTCTGACACGTGTTTCAGAGGGTAAACAGCGTAATCGGACGCGACTGAAGTGATCGGCGCGTCCGGTCACGTTCCAGTAAGGTCCCGTGGTGACCTGACGCGTCCGGTCACCTATGATCGGACGCGGTCGTGCGTCAGGTCATTTTTCCAGTAAGCTCTTGCAGGATCGGATGCGTCCGATCATCCCTGATCGGCGCGTCTGGTCATCTCAGACCGACGCGTCCGGTCATCACAGATCGGCGCGTCCGGTCACTCAGCGTAGCTTTCGGTTTTCGACCGTTACACCTGACCGGCGCGTCCGGTCATGTCGACAGGCGCGTCCGGTCAGTGCGCGTTTTGCTGATTCAAAAGGTAACGGTTGGATTTATTTGAGGGGTGTATAAATACATCCCCTCCACCTCTTTTAGAGGTCTCTTGCTCATTTGTTTAGCTGAGAAACACCTTTGAAGTGCAAGGGAGTGCAAGAGCCCTAGTGAGGATAGAGATTTGCGAATCAAAGTTTGAGAATCCTCTCTAGTGACAAGAGTGTAGCAAGTGTGCATCCATCTTCTCATTAGGCTTGTTGTGGTCAAATGAGAGTTCTAGCTTGTTACTATTGGTGATCGCCATCACCTAGACGGTTTGGTGGTGATTGAGAGTTTGGTGATCATCCGACGAGATTGTGGGTGACCCAACTCAAGTTGTGAGCGGTTTTAGGTGATTCGCCGCGACGGAGTGTCGAAGAATCAACCCATAGAGAGCACTTGATCCTTGCGCGGATCAAGGGGAAGCTACACCCTTGCGCGGGTGCTCCAACGAGGACTAGTGGAGAGTGGCGACTCTCCGATACCTCGGCAAAACATTGTCGTGTTCCTAACCCTTACTTTCAAGCATTTACTTTCGTGCATTACTTTTATTGCTTGTTTACTTTCCTAGAATTGTCATGCTAGTCTAGGATTGGAACTTAGGGTGCAAAACTTTTATCGGTAGAATCACTAGGAACACTAGTAGGCACTAGGGGTGAAGTTTGGCTTGTAGGATTTAATTCTTGCAATTAATTTTTAGAAAAGCCCAATTCACCCCCCCTCTTGGGCATCTTGATCCTTTCAACGCGCCTCCAGACAGGCTCGCTCAAGCCTGTTGATCGTTACGGCTTCCCAACGTCTGCTCATGTCGCCGCCGCCTCCACTGCCTCACCCATTCCCCGCGACTATAGAGGGGCCCTTGCCGACCCCCAGTGGCGTGCGGCCATGGCTGAGTACAAGGCTCTCGTCGACGACACGTGGCGACTCGTTTCCCGGCCCCCTGGTGCCAACGTGGTGACAGGCAAGTGGATCTTCCGGCACAAGTTCCACTCCTATGGCACCCTAGCTCGTCACAAGGCTTGTTGGGTCGTTCGCGGCTTCACCTAGCGCCACGGCATCGACTACGACGAGACGTTCAGCCCCGTCGTCAAGCCTGCCACCATTCGGGTCGTCCTCAGCATCACCGCCTCTCGTCAGTGGCCCATCCACCAGCTGGACGTGAAGAATGCCTTTCTTCACGGTCACCTGCACGAGACGGTCTACTGTCAGCAGCCCCCCGGCTTCGTCGACCCGGCGCGTCCCGACGCCGTCTGTCTTCTTCAGCGCTCCCTCTACGGCCTCAAGCAAGCCCCGCGGGCGTGGCACCAACGCTTCGCCACGTACGTTCGACAGCTCAGGTTTGTCGCTTCTGCCACCGACACCTCCCTCTTCGTCTACACTGAGGGCGGCGCCAATGCCTACTTACTGCTGTACGTCGACGACATCGTCCTCACGGCTTCCTCGGATGCTCTGCTCCACCGCATCATCGATCGCCTTCACTCTGAGTTCGCCATGACGGACCTTGGGGAGCTCCATCACTTCCTGGGGATCTCCGTCACTCGCTCCTCCGACGGGCTCTTCCTCAGCCAAAGGCAGTACGCGGTGGATCTTCTTCAGAAGGCGGGCATGGCCGAGTGTCACTCGACATCGACGCCTGTCGACTCTCATGCCAAGCTCTCTGCCACGGAGGGCGCTCCCGTCGCCGGCTCCCTTTAGTACTTACGCTCACTCGCCCCGACCTGGCGTACGCTGTGCAGCAGGTGTGCCTCTTCATGCATGATCCGCGCGAACCTCACCTTACGCTGATCAAGCGCATACTTCGGTATGTGAAGGGCACATTGTCGGCTGGCCTCCACATCGGCACTGGGCCTATCGACAAGTTGATTGCCTACTCCGACGCTGATTGGGCAGGGTGCCCTGACTCCCGCCGCTCCACTTCAGGCTTCTGCGTCTTCCTCGGCGACAGCTTGGTGTCCTGGTCGTCCAAACGGCAAACCACGGTGTCCAGGTCCAGCGCGGAGGCCGAGTACCGGGCTGTTGCTCATGTGGTCGCATAGTGCTGTTGGCTTCGACAGCTTCTTCAGGAACTTCACGTTCCATTGAAGGTCACCACAGTTGTCTACTGTGACAACGTCAGCGCTGTCTATATGACAGCCAACCCGGTCCACCACCGCCGTACCAAGCACATTGAGATCGACATCCATTTCGTCTGTGAGAAGGTGGCTCTCGACGAGGTTCGCGTTCTCCATGTGCCGTCCAAGTATCAGTTCGCTGATATCATGACAAAGGGGCTACCGATTCAACTATTTGAGGATTTTCGGTCCAGTCTGTGCATCCGGAATCCTGACGCTTCGACTGAGGGCGGCTGATAGATATTGTTGGAATATATGTGTATTAGGCCCATGAGGCCCATGTATGGTTACCTATATAGCTACCCTTTTAGGGTTAGCCCAAATCAATAGAGACACATCTTCTAGCATGGTATCAAGCTAGGGTTTTTCCTTTCCTCCCCACCCTACCCTGCTCAGCCGCCGACGGGGGGGGGCCTCAGCCTAGCCGCCGCCAGCCATGGCCGGCCGGCCTCCCTCCCGGCCTCCATCCCCTCCTTCCTCCCTCCACTTCCCCCCTCTCCCTGGTCGCACGTCGTGGCGCCCCCTGCCGCGGCCCCTGCTCGCTCTGCTCCAGCCGCCCCGCCACAGCTCGCGGCGGCTCTCGCCACCGGCGTCGACCCGGCGGGCGTGGGAGCAGGGGACCATGCTGCTGTCGCCGCCGGTGCCGTGGGGGCCCCCGGTGGGCCGGCTGGTGGGGCATACGACCCTTCCTTGTCGTCGGCGAGAGCCTCTGCTCCTCCCCGTCCGACTCCAGGCGGAGCGGACCATCTCCAGGCGCCGGCGGGAGCCTCTGCTCCTCCCCGTCCGACTCCAGGCGGAGCGGACCATCTCCAGGCGGCTCTTGCTGCCTGGATTGGCGCGACCGGTGCTCCCCCTTCTCGTGCAGCTCTAGGTGACGGGGTGGCACCTCTCCAGACCGCCCTTGCTCATCTCCTGGACGCGGACGCCCATGCGGCTCCAGGTGCTGGCCTTGCCCCTCTCCAAGCGGCTCTTACTGCTCTACTGGGCGCGGACGGCGCTGCTCCTCCCCGTGCTGTTCCAGGAGCCGGGGTGGCACCTCTCCAGGCCAACGGCTCCGACTCCCTCGCCACCGCGCTTGTCTCCGCCCGGGCAGCGACCGCAGCGGGGCAGGCCCGTGTCCGCGCGACTGCCCTGGCCTGGGAGCGTGAGCGGGATGCAGCTGATGCTCTGGCTCGCCAGATCGCCGACGCAGAGCATCTCCTTGCCCCTCACACCAACCACGACATCGCTGCCTCCTCCAGCTCGATGGGCCACCAGGCACCCGCCACCGCGGTCCTCTGGCACGATCCTGCTGATCCCCTCGTGGTCCAGCTCCACTACCAGGCCGGGGGCGTGCAGAACATCCGCCTTCTCGTACCGGTGGTACTCGAGCCTGAGTCACCATCTTACGCTCGGTGGCGGGACCTGGTCCTCCTCACCCTCCGCCGCTACGCCCTCGACGATCACGTCCTCACCGATCACCCTGTCACGGCTCAGTCCCCCTCGTGGCTGCGCCTTGACAGCATCGTCCTCTCCTGGATCATTGGGACGATCTCCCTCGACCTCCACGACCTCGTCCGCAACACGCCGAACGCTCGCCAGGCCTGGCTGGCGCTCGAGGGCAAGTTTCTGGGCAATACCGAGGCTCGGGCTCTGCGCCTCGACGCGAGCTTCCGCACCTTTGTCCAGGGGGACCTGGCCGTCGGCGAGTTCTGCCGAAAGATGAAGGCCATGGCCGACTCCCTCGGCGACCTGGGCTGGCCCGTGGAGGATCGCATCCAAGTCCTCAACATCCTCCGCGGACTCAGTGACCGCTACGCCCACCTTCGGACTTGGATCACCCGCCAACGTCCCTTCCCCACCTTCCTACAGGTCCATGACGACCTTGTCATGGAGGAGCTCACTCAGGGCATCCAGCCGGGGTACACCATCGCTCCGGGGTCCTCGTCTTCTTCGACGGCTCTGGCTGCTACTCCGCCACGTCCGTCCACTCCACCACGCTCGTCCGCTACACCGCCGTTGTTTCTCCTGGGTCCACCTCCCTTCGGGCCGAGCGCGGGTGGGGGGTCGTGGCGGTCGTCGTCGCCGTACTGGAGGTCGTGGGGGCGGTCGCGGTGGGGTCACACAGACTCCGGCTGGTGGGCAGGCCCTGATTGGACCGCAGGGGGGACACCATGGCCTTCATTCCACAACCCATGGTCAGGGCGCATCTCTATGTGGCCCTTCCACGCTCCTGGAGGTGCGCCTCGCCCATCGGCGGCCATGTTCACAGGTGCTCCACCTCCCGGCGTCTCCACTATGCCTCCGTGGGCTGGACCCTCCGGCACCCCTCCTGGGGTTGCGGGATGGGACCAGGCGGCCTTGGCTCGCTCGTTCAGCACCATGAGCCTGACACCTCCTGTCGGACCAGAGTGGATCGCCGACTCGGGTGCCACCTACCACACCACCCCTGACCCTGGTATACTCTCCTCTGTCCACTCTCCTTCCTCTCTTCCTTCGTCCATTATGGTCGCAAATGGTTCGTGTCTTCCTGTCACGTCTGTGGGTACCGCCGGTGCTCATGGCTCCTTTCGTCTTCCTGATGTTCTTGTCGCTCCTTCTATGGTTCACAACCTCCTTTCTATTCGTCGTTTTACAGCTGACAATTCTTGTTCTGTGGAATTTGACTCTTCTGGTCTTACTGTAAAGGATTTGGCTTCCCGACGTCCTCTGCTCCGATATGACAGCACGAGGCCCCTTTACACTCTTCGCTTCCCGACGGCTCCTTCATCTTCTTCGCCGTCCGTTTTGTCAGCTGCCTTCGCCGCCTCTACCTCCTCGACTACTTGACACCGGCGCCTCGGCCATCCTGGACGTGATGCCCTGATGCAGCTCAGTCGTAGCTCCGACATTCCGTGTATTCGGGCTCATGCTGAGCATTTGTGTCATGCGTGCCAATTGGGCCGACATGTTCGTCTTCCTTTTCAGAGTTCTTCACATGCGGCCCGCATTTTTGATCTTGTACATTGCGACCTATGGACATCTCCTGTTATCAGTATTTCTGGCTATAAGTATTATCTTGTGGTTGTTGATGATTTTTCGCATTATTCGTGGACCTTTCCCTTGCGTGCGAAGTCTGATACGTTTTCCACGCTCCTTCACTTCTTCACTTGGGTGTCCACACAGTTTGGCCTTATCATCAAGGCCGTCTAGTGTGACAATGGTCGTGAGTTTGATAACTCCACCTCCCGGGCTTTCTTTCTCTCTCCGGTACCCTCTTCCGTCCGTGACGCCCTGTTGGATCCTCACTGGCGTCGCGCGATGGAAGAGGAGTACGCCGCGCTCCTCGCCAACAAGACGTGGGAGTTGGTGCCCCGGCCGCCGGGCTCCAACGTCGTCACCGGCAAGTGGATCTGGACCCACAAGCGTCGGGCTGATGGCACTCTCGAGCGCTACAAGGCTCGCTGGGTTCTCCGGGGCTTCACTCAGCGCCCTGGGGTCGACTATGATGAGACGTTCAGCCCGGTGGTCAAGCCGACCACCGTCCGCACCATGCTCTCACTGGCGCTTGCTCGGTCGTGGCCCGTCCATCAGCTGGACGTCAAGAATGCCTTTCTGCACGGCCTTCTCACCGAGACAGTGTACTGCAGTCAGCCGGCGGGGTTCGTTGATTCCTCCCGTTCTGACATGGTCTGCCGGCTCAACAGGTCTCTCTACGGCCTCAAGCAGGCACCCCGGGCGTGGAACCATCGATTTGCTGCTTTCCTGCTGACACTGGGGTTTGTGGAGGCCAAGCCTGATACATCTCTGTTTATCTATCACCATGGAGCCGACACTGCATACTTGCTGCTCTATGTTGATGACATTGTCCTCACAGCCTCCAGTGAACCACTTTTCCGTCGGATCATCACCGCTTTTCAGCAAGAGTTTGCTATGAAGGATCTGGGTGTGCTCCACCATTTTCTCGGGGTCACTGTTGAGCCTCACCCTGCCGGGTCACTTCTTCACCAGCGGCAGTATACTCGAGATATCCTGGAGCGGGCTGGGATGACTGACTGCAACCCCTGCTCCACTCCGGTTGATACTCAAGGCAAGCTGTCAGAGGCTGAGGACCCCCAGTGTCAGATCCCACTGCATACCGGAGTCTTGCTGGTGCCCTCCAATACCTCACCTTCACCCGGCCGGACATCACATATGCAGTTCAGCAGATCTGTCGTCACATGCATGATCCCCAGGAGCCTCACCTCACGGCTCTCAAGCGCCTCCTCCGCTACCTCCGGGGCACGATCGACTACGGCTTCCTTCACCGGTCCTCCTCCGCCGACCTTGTCATCTACACTGACGCTGACTGGGCGGGGTGTCCGGACACTCGCCGCTCCACCTCCGGCTACGCTGTCTTCTTCGGCGGCAACCTGGTGTCCTGGTCGTCTAAGCGCCAGAATGTGGTCTCCCGGTCCAGTGCCGAGGCGGAGTACCACGCTGTCGCTAACGGCGTGGCTGAGGCCTCCTGGCTCTGGCAGCTTCTCGCTGAGCTGCACACTCCGCCCTCCCGGAGCATACTGATCTACTGCGACAATGTCAGTGCGGTCTACCTCTCCACCAACCCCATCCAACACCAGCGGACGAAGCACGTGGAGATCGACCTACACTTTGTCCGTGATCGGGTGGCCATGGGCGAGGTGCGAGTCCTTCATGTTTCGACCACCTCCCAGTTCGCGGACATCTTCACCAAAGGCCTCCCGTCCTCGACCTTCACCGAGTTTCGCTCCAGCCTCAACATCACCAGTGGCTAGTTGCGTCTGTGGGGGGCCATGTGTGTGTTCTTTCTTCTTGTTCAGCCTGGAATTCCGCTGTGCCGGTAGTTCAGACTGCGGGGGGTGTTGGAATATGTGTGTATTAGGCTCATGAGGCTAGGCCCATGAGGCCCATGTATGGTTACCTATATAGCTACCCTTTTAGGGTTAGCCCAAATCAATAGAGACACATCTTCTAGCAGATATGTACATTAGGAAAGTGTATATTAGGCAAGTCTATATTTAGTATGATTAGCACCTGCCATGTATTGCATGTAACCTGCCATGTATTGGCTATGTAACCTGCCATGTATTGGCTATATATATCAAGGCCACCCCCCCCCCCCACGTTGTGTGGGTAGTGTTTCCCCTCAATCTCTGCTATTCTACAGTTGTGACACGAGCAAGTTTCTCCTAAATTTGCTGTCAAGCACTCTGAACTAGTTTCCTTCAGAAACATGACCTATGATGAGAAATTTGCTTAACTTGTTTAGTTTATTGGTAACTTCTTACAGCTGCCCTCCTTTATTGAAATGACATTGCACATTAAAGAGGAAAAAAACTTCTTACAGTTGCCTGGCGAAACTCCTCAAGCATTCGTCGATATTGCATCCTCGCTTCAGTAGAGTCTACCATGGACATCACTCTTGACACAGCCTCCTTTACAGCTTGATCGACCTTCTGCCGACGAAAGACCTTGACTGCTTCATCATCATCGAAGTCATCGTCTTCCTCATCATCTTCCTCTATTGCTTCGACCATTGGTTGCTGCTCAGCTCGGAAGCCACGTAGGCCATGACCTTTCCGGCGCCACCTAAGTATTATTTTCTCTAGCACACTGACAGTGCTTACAATTGTTCTGTATTTCTTTCTCACTTGATGGCCTCTTACATGAGCCTGTACAAAGAGAGACCTTTAGCGTGAACAAAGCACAAATCAACTTGCCAGATACCATATATGTATTTATATGCCCATGAATTGAACTTGAAGGAGGCTACCAAATAAAAAATTCTGGATACCTATTCCCCTTACCTGTATTTTAACTGCATTTCTTCTCATGTTGAGAAAATGTTTGCGGCCTTTCCAACCTTTGTATTTCTTCTGAATTGAAACAGCTGCTTTATCATAAAACTGACCACTTGAAGCATGAGCTTGGTGGTACAACCTTGATGCAGCTGCAAGTTCATCTATATCCTCTTGGGTCATTCCATATTCATCCCTAAGTCGAGCAGTCTTCTGCTGTCTCTTCCTGAAAGAAAAGGCACGGAAAGCATTCTGGATGCGAGCTGCTGCTTGAGCTGCATTCCTCACTGCTGCCAAAGAATCCTTCATTGAGAGCTCATCTTCTGTGCCACCATGCAGTTGGGCACTCCTCTGAGATATGCTTTCCACAGCTCTCTCTGCTTCAACTTTAGCTGATCCTTCTGAGACATCACTTTCTTCTATAGTGAGTGATGCAAGATAGCTAGTTAGCGACACTTCTGAAAGATAGCCTGCAAGGCCCGTATGCCCTCGTTCAGAAGCCACGAAAGCTGCTGTTTTACCCACTGGGTCTTGTGCAGTGGGATCAGTAACTGCTGTTGCCGATGCACCAGCAGCAAGAAGTGCAGCAACCATCTTTTCCCTGCAATAAAATCGACATATTGTTAGCTTGCTAGTTCCAAGCTAATCAATAGCGCTATGTACCAACACTTGAAAAGACACAAAGAAAGAAAAGCTGTAATAGAACACTACCATTTTACAAGAAAAGAACTATGTTGATATATGCATTGCACAATTGACTCCAGTACTAGTCCAAAACATAATGTTCATGTCCATGTAGATCTTTTATGTACTGTAACCATTGTTACCATAGTTCTTACGGCGTAAAGGCGAGGCACGGCGATGTACCACCGCCTAGACGCCTAGGCGCCCGCCTTGCCCGCCTAGGCGCCCATTCTGCAAGGCGATGGGGGAGCGCCTGGACGCCTAGGCGACGCCTAGGCGACGCCATGAGAACTATGATTGTTACTGTTATTGTTTCCATGTTCTTCGATTGGCTATTACCTAATTACCAAGCTAGCAAAAGGTAGCCCAAAATACTTGATTTTACCAGAATGAAACAGCTCATTGATTAATTTTTTTTTCCTATTTAATTTAAGAAGCATACCTACTTTTATGTGGCTCTAGATTTTTTTTCAACTGGCAATTGCTTGGTTACCAAGTTAACAGCACAATGGTATACGGAAATCATTTCTTTTTTTTTTTTATAAAACGTATCTGTATTACTTAGATAAGGAATACATACACCGACACAAACAAATACAGATACGTGAGAACAGGATACAGGTACAGCTGTCCCGACCAACTTGCACAAAAGCCCCTAGAGAAAACAAAAATAACAACAAGATCCTTGGCCACTGTGCACATCATCCGCATCGGAGGACTCCACCGCCGGCCATCACCGGAGTGAACAGAAGGATGCCTTTGCAACTATTCTGTTCTGTCCATGAAAATTGCTATGGAGAAAATGTAGCAAGAAAAAATGGAATTGTACCAGTGCTACAATATAAAGTTTGATTACCTTCCAAAATAAGCAGCCCAATGAAGAGCAGTCCATCCATTTGAATCACGAAAATTTAGACCAACACCAGCACTGAGAACTGACGACAATGCCCACTCATAACCTAGGGCAGAGATTAAGTGTATAATACCCTGCTCATGCTTGGATAGAGAATCCGTTCCATTGAATCCTCTGAGCTTCACTGATAACCACTGTTGTAATTTACTTTTCAGCAGTTCCTCTAAAATCCAATCAACCGAGCTTAATGGATTTTCGCACCCTACTTTGAGTTCGTCAATCAACCTATCCCAGAGCTCTTCATTCATCTTAAGTTTTGGACACTGTCCAGATTGGGGATCACCATCTGGAATTTCAGGGCTTCCATTCCCAGACAAAAGCATTCTAGCAAATTTTGCAAGAAGTAACAACTCTTCACAGGATTTCAGATGTCTAGAAGATGGTGCAATGTCTGTGAAACTAGAAGAGGTTGTTTTTGAGCGGAACTCAAAGTATTTGAATTCACTGCAAACTTCTCTGTTTCCCGAAGTAATGCAGATTCTGAGATTTCCACTGCTGTGCAGTGGTGTGTGGCAGCGGAGAACACCTGGCTGAACTATTTCAACAGGTACCTCACTGTCACCAAACATCACGGCCCAACACAAATTCGATGGATCACATAGAAAATCTCCCGTAATGATGACCTGAATAAATGAGATGGTGAGAAGAGCATCTGTAAATGAGAACATTTGGTGTTATGATGTAAAAAAGAAAAAAAAAACTTCACAATTTACCTTGGTGATCTCATAGGGAAATGCCCATTCTGGAGAGATCTCACGAATGTTAAACTTGATTGTCTGTCCTAAGGCAAATGTTGTATCTTCTCTGGAGTAGGGTTCAAAATGACCATGGTCAAACAACTCCGCTATTTCAGAGTCCTGAGAATTGCTTTGAAATGTGAATGCTTCTTTTGTTTGCCAATCTGGGTTCAGAGAGCTTTCAAATCTACTGTCATAAGCTGAAATGGTATCAGTTACACTGTTCACTCTGTTTCTCAGCACAGAGTTCAAAGATGGTGAGTCAATGGTGGCTTCTGGTCCTAAAAGAAACCTTTTAGCAGCAGAAAGTTGTATGCGCAAATCACTGCTGTCCAGGCGTTCTGGTGGATGGTATTCTGAATTTTTCTGATACTCGACATCCGATTGCTGTGCAAAAACACAAGTCATTGATACAGTTCAGTGAGAGTGTAAGTTATGCAAAGATATTTATGAACAATTGAACACAAGGGGTATAATTTTGATATGGAGAGGACAAGACATTTAAGTACATTTTGTTAAATGTACTATAAAAGATTGTCTTCAAACACCAAATCCATAACAAATATCAAATGCATGTCAACTTCAAATTTTCCTAAAGAGTAGTGAAAGTTAAAATGTTGAAAAAATATATTGAATGAGGAACACTTCAAGCCATCCCACCTAAGAATCTTTCAAAACACTATCATAGATTGTTTTCACAATTCCACATGCATCACTGCATCAGTTTTATGTGTTCTACAAGGAAGAAGAATCCCAAGTTACGATTTCCTCACCTGGTATATGGATGAAGTTGGTAAACCTGAACTGGAGTGCAGTACATCTTCCCATGATGGTGCTATATTCCTACTTAAACCTTTCTGTGTTCCTTCTTGTCGAATTTGTTTGACTTGGTTGTCACCTGGATAAGGCAGGAAAACCAATTTGATTTGACTTTGTTAACAAAAATCGAACTGTCAGTTCAACACCTAACAGCATGATGCTTCGTATATACTTCCTCTATTCCAAATTATAAGACATTTTGACATTTCTAAATTCATAGCATTTGCTATGTATCTAGACATAACATATATCTAGGTGCATAGCAAAAGCTATGAATCCAGAAAAGCCAAAACGTCTTATAATTTGGAATGGAGGGAGTACATGTGCCAGAAGGCCACAAGTAGGCGCATCACTTGTGCATCAAAAACGTTTTTCTAACAGCAGATGATTGCATGGTGAGATTTTAAATATCTAGCAAGGCATGTGTTCAAAACAAAAGCTCACACTGGTTTGACGAAAAAAATGTATTGATATAATCATAGATATAATAAAAGCAAATTTGGCCCTGCACACAGGACAGGTTGCAATTGGCCTCATAGGGAAAAGAAAAAAAAGGAAACTTTAACTACACAAAAAGTTGACACCATCCTAATCCTGACAGAGTTCACTCTAGTACAAAAGTAAACACTATTCTTTTTCCTTTCATCAAATTCAGCTATTATAAAGTTTTCCTAAGTTATAGATATAACAAGCCTGTGAACATGACATCCTTTAAAAGAAATTCTCTTGTACAACTAGTGTGCTCCTGCAAGAAAATTAAAACAACTAGCATGAAACAACTATAAGCCTTTCAGTTAGCCTCTTACATACAACTGCGTGCATAAAATATTTTTGAATTTTACCTCCTATGGACCTAAAAAGAAATGCAGAAATAAACAAAAACTTTTTCTAGTCTTACCTCCCATGGAATGAGCTTGATTTGAGCAAATATAGTCATCATCATCATCTTCACCCAAACTTAACTGCTCAGCTATCTTCTTTAAAGCCATATTAAGCCCAGATTTATTTTGCGAGTTACTATTATCGGTCCGATTTTGTTGCAGACAAATGTGTCCAACCTCTGGTATGCTTAGTAAACCGCCATCATTTTTGTTATACTCTTTGTTACCGGAATAGGAACTTACTTCAGTTACAGAACTCAAATTAGAATAGCTCTGATGGGACTCACTGCCCTCACTAGTGCCAGAAGTGGAGCTGTGGTATTGGTTTCCACAGATGGCATTTGGATATCCCAAGGATGAAGGTTCTGGGGGGCCATTCGACAATAGTGATGAATAATATCTGCCCTGTGAGATGACAGAAGCGATTGCACAAGCACCATTAGTTACAGAAAGAGCTCATGTATTTTAAATAAGTAATAAAACCAAAGAATCTCTTATTATAAGGGAATGGGATTATCTAATTCACTAAAAAGTTAGTTTCGAATTTTCACAATTTTTTGGAATAGCAAGAAAATATTCTCTGTAATTGTCCAAGGATAAAACATGAAAGGCATGACCGGATTATAGCAAGTAGCATTTTGTGTATCGATAACTCAATAGGTCATCTGAGTCAGTCCTGTCAGTATTTATTTGCAGAGCCGATGATCATGTCAAACAACACGAGAAAAAAAATACATGAAAGTATAACAAGGCAATGTTAAGATTACATACCTCAGCAACCTCTCTGTATTGTACCAGCACAATGTGTTCATATGCACTGCAAAAGTAGAGAATACGAATCAATAAACTTGAAAGTTGTAACCACTGTTTTTGTTTCTCAAGGACAGATGTTCAGAAACAATTCAATGTATACTTAAGTAACAAATTACACAGTAATTCAGCACAATTGTGACTACAATTATCGCATACAACTTAGATGGCCATAGATCATAATTTCACAGATTCAAGTTAACTGAATGGAAAGATAATCTTACGGTTCCAACATCCAGAAACACCGTCTCTGGAAACATGGATTTTGCTCCCCATGAGCGTAATAGCAGCTCAAAGAATCAACATTTCCAACCTGCAATGGTGAGAAAATGTCAGATATGAGACAGAGGACGCTGATCAATAATCGACTTCTAAAATTTATGATCCATACCAAACTAGTGAGATAAAGGAACCTCTTTCATTTGAGTTCTATAAATCCCTACAAAATTCTTAATTCCTAAGAAAACCTCATATTAATCAAGAGTGAAAAAAACTGCAACCATGATCTGGTGACACCTGATCTCGCACTCGCACTACACACTACAAACAGAGAGAAACTAGAAACAAAAGGTCCTGTTCAACAATCAGGCAACCATCAGTCTAACAAAGGCCAGGGGTATTATATTCCAGCAAATGACCTGACCAACAGCTCCTAGAGCGCTTTTGCTCCAGCAGAGCACCATAATATGCATTCATCTGTGACAGCCTGCAGCAGCCATGAAACTCAAACTTGTCCCATTAAAGACGCAACCGAGCGTCATGGCTGTGCTGCAGGCGGCCACAGATGAGGTACATCATAATTTCATAAAGTAATTGCCAACGATTCTTTTGGTCACTATGAAAACACAAAGCTCCACACAAACATTGATTGTTAGGACAAAACAACATAGATTTGAACAGTTTTTGGTATACAGCTTGCAATACTGTTTGTAAAATCATCAGCACATGTAAAGGTCACTTGGACACGCTATCATGGAAATTAAGATGGACATAATACATACTTTGACCAAGTAAGTGGTTTTAACTTTGTCCTAAGTCAAGCTTCTCTAACTTTGACCAAGTTTATAAAAAAATGCACAAACATCTACAACAGCAAACAAGATTCATTAGATACATCATGAAATATATTTTGATAGTCAATTTATTTGATGTTATAGATGTTAATACATTTTTCTATAAACTTGGTCAAAGTTAGATAAGTTTGAATTAAGACAAAACTAAAACAACTTACAATTTGAAACGTAGGGAGTATATTCAAACCACATTAGCTAAATAGGGATGATGTCTCCTGAAATTCAAAGAGGAAGCTGGATAAAGCTAGATCAACCTCAAATACTTTTGCAATTCACGGGTCCATAATTGCTTAATGCAAGGCAGTGGCGGACCCAGCTGTGTTCTGGGTAGTCTCAGGACTACCCTAGATTTCCGGCGACCAAGGTAACGGAGCACTGTAGCGAGAACTGTAGCGTATTGTGGAGCACTGTTCCTATACTGTATGCCTACCCAATAAAATGATTCTGGGTCCGCCACTGATGCAAGGGATCCAATACCGACCACTATACAACGAACATGTGTGACTGATATCCATTTTCTCCAATATGGATGTTAAGATTCATGATAGGTGTCAACTAAATGTATGTAATTGATGAGATTGGCATGCTAATTAATTTGCCATATTCAATAGTTTACATGTTGCACCACCGAAAAGTCTTGGTAGACAACAAGGTGATTTGCCCCAAAGGTGAGTTTTGTAATATTGAAACATAAAAGTTTAACTACAACCATTGAACTAGAATATTCAGATAAAAATATGGAAACAACTGGAATGATTTGGTGCTATACTGAGCCTTCTGAAATAAACCTTCAGTCGTTCATGAGCCTCCCCAACAGTTCTTCCATCCTTCTTCCTCCGCCATGTGTGACCATCTCTCCGGAAATACCGATTGACACGACGATTGTAAAGGAATAGGGAACCACCTGTAGAACAATCAAATATATTGTTAAAGAAAAGCACAATTATACAAGTAAGATAATTTCCTCGAATTAAGGGATATATGTGCTTTACTGGGTGGCTTCTTTGGTGCCTCATGGGTTATCGGGAACCTCTCGTGATTCTGCAAGATATAGTACACTTCAGAAGGCTTTAACCACCTAGTCCTTGCTTCTTCACGAAGTACGTTGATGTCAAAACCTACAGCCAAAGAGAGTACCAAAGGATAATCTGATAAGGTGTGGCATTAGTTAATTTTCTCCTGTTCTACTACCTCCATCCCAAATTATAAGACGTTTGACTTTTTTGACACCAAGTTTGACCACTCGTCTTATTCAAAAAATTTGTGTAAACATAGTCAAATTTAAGTCATTCTTGAAGAACTTTTATTAATAAAGCAAGCCACGATAAAAGAAGTGATATTTTGTAAAAAAATTTGAATAAGACGAGTGGTCAACCTTGGTGTCAAAAAAAGTCAAACGTCTTATAATTTGGGATGGACCTTGTAAAAAATAGTTAATTTTCTATTAAACCCCATAGGACCACAATAAAGTCGTAACACTAACATGAATCTCATCATGGGATATGATTAGTTGAAGAAATCATTCTCTCCTCAATATAAAGATATCGTATAAAGTTACTGAAAAGAAAATCCCAATCTTTTCAAGCTCGTCTAAGAAATGCACTGATCTCATGAGGGTCAAAACCCATGA
The DNA here is from genome assembly GCA_038087645.1 of Saccharum hybrid cultivar R570. Taxonomy (NCBI): domain Eukaryota; kingdom Viridiplantae; phylum Streptophyta; class Magnoliopsida; order Poales; family Poaceae; genus Saccharum; species Saccharum hybrid cultivar. The sequence continues at coordinate 15,936,678 of JAQSUU010000551.1, read as the reverse complement.
ACCTTGCCAAGATTTGCATCTTTATACGGTGCAACGTAAGGTCAATGAAATCTTAAGACAAGACAATCCTGTAGAAAAGGGCATATTTATGTTTCCAGAAGCTTGCACCGACATCCCATCCGTTGCAGTTGTACCAAAAGCTAAAGATGAAATCGAGCCAGAGTCGACGGACTGGAAACATGGCTGAAAAAGAATCTGACAAACGCCCTATTCCACGAATCACTGCAGAAACAAGTGTAATCCCATGTTTTGTTTTCTCGACAGCTCTGATCGCCCATTCGCCCCACCCAGGAAGTAATAAAGATGATGCCTTGGCCGCGGCAATCAAGAATCGCCAAATAAACGATGAGAAAGCACAAGAAAAAGCACTCACTCTGGCTCATGGTCACTTGCAGAGATCCAGCAGCTTCCAAGCTCCCATGGAAGGAGGGGGCCGAGAAAACCCCCGCACCAAATCTAAATGGTCCCCCCCAGTTCCCAACAGAAGCTCTGAGATTAGCTGCTAACAAACAAGAGTTAAAGGCACAGGTAGTGTGGGAGGAGGAGAAGCTGTACTAGGCCACAAGAACTCCTCCGTGCCCTTTATTTGCTCCACAGATGATACGGCAGACAGGGTATACCGCAGGGTGAAAGGGAGAGAGGATATATTGATGGGCAGGCAAATCGATCAGCTAAGTCTGTTGCTTCTGCAATTCAAGACAGCGACCGGCCCTTTGTCCCCAGATTTAGAGTTTAGTCCATGTCCATCCACAGAATTTTTTTTTGTTAGCGAAAAGCACAGCTGCACAGGGTGCCGACTGGTGCGGATAAACAATTGTAATAAGACATTTAGGGTGTGTTTAGTTCCTCGTTTCATCCAAAAAAATTTTGGATTTTGACTCATTATTTTGCAGAATGAAACTAAACACCATATAATTTTTTTGGCAAAAAGGTATCAATTCTCCATTTTGGATTTTGGCCTCAAGATGCAAAAAAAAAGTCAAAAAGCCAAAAAAAACTCTCCCCCACCCCATGAAAAATTTGGCATTTTAGATGGAACTAAACACACCTATAAAAATTTTAGCATTTTGCATTTCATCATTTCAAAGTAGTTGGCATTTTACATTTTGCATTCCATGGAGAACTCAACACAACCTCAGTGTGTAGGTGCACATGGAATTTTTCATATTGCCATGAGCAGCTTGTGCAATCCTAACTTATTAAACTGCTCTTCTCATTTTGCAGCTTGTTCGTTTTGCTGGTTTATTGTGGTTGAAAGTACTATTTACTGGTTCGTTGCGAGAGAAAAACACTGTTGCATGGTTGCTGATTCCGCTGAATACTTCAAACCAACAAGGTGTTGGTTCTTTTGGCTTTGTTTATAGCTTGACTTGACCTGGGAGTTGAGACGATGAGACAGGAACCATTGGTCACTCCTTCACGTCTGAGCCCTTGTTTAGTTCCCAAATCCATACCCCAAAATTCACTATGCAAAAAGAAGATTCCCATCACATCAAAATGTCGGCAAATGCATGGAGTACTAAATGTAGATGAAATCAAAAACTAATTGCACAGTTTTGTTGTACATTACGAGACGAACATTTTGAGTCTAATTAATCAATATTTGGACAATTTTTTACACTACAAAACGAAAGCTGCTACAGTGTTCCGACAGGAACACTGTAGCAGCAGCTCCCGATTCCGGCATCCGGAATCCGGATCTAAACACGGGCTGAATGCGAAAGCAGTTGTTTGTTCTTTTCGCAAAGAAAGAGGGTTCGGTAAATTGCATGCCGTCTAGAAGTCAGTGACGCACGCTGAGTGTAGCTGTAAATGAGCCTTTTTAGTTCCCCAATTCTCCCCAAATTCCACTATGCAAAAAGAAGATTTTCCGTCACATTAAAATGTCGGCAAATGCATGGAGTACTAAATGTTGATGAAATCAAAAACTAATTGCACAGTTTTGTTATACTTTGCGAGACGAACATTTTAAGCCTAGTTAGTCAAAATTTAGATAATTTTTACCAAATATAAACGAAATGCTACAGGAATTCTGATACAGTATTTTTCTCCCCTGTTCCGTGAACTAAACGAGGCCTGAATGCTTCAGCATCTCGCTGAGATCCAACGTCTACACCGGTTATCACTGGTATTATAGAGCCAGTCTCGGTGTGAATTTTATTTGAGTTTTATTTGCATTAAATAAGTTGTTATATACGTATTTTTTATGACATGATAGTATATTTAAAAAGAGAAAAAAAAAATAGGTTTTATCTAGATGAAACTCTCTTGGCATAATTACCAACTCTCTCTAAGTCTTAAAATTAAATACCTATAAAATCATGGAATGAAACTCTCCATTCAAAGTGAGTGTTTCATCTAATTTTTATTTCATTTCACATGACATGACAGTCTTAGAAACAACACCATAAAACTCTCCACTAAGACTGGTCTAAAGCAAGACTTCTCATCATCGCCCTAGAGGCATTCGTTTATTTATGCGTTAACAAGGCCCTCAAACTCTACTTGACAGAAATACTGCAAAAGTTAACTACATTTACAGTGCAAACCTGACGAATGAGCACGAGTAAATTTCTCGGTACCATACATACGCTAACAAATTGTTTTGCCCAACTAAACTTGGCTTTTAGGATGAGACAGCAGAAGAGAATATGGCGGTAAAAGCCGTGTGCATGAGCATGACATGGAGCGGCAAGTGGTACCACCAAATTGATGGGACACGGTACAAGGTGTCGAGGATGATTGAGGAATGAAATGAACCTGGTGATGTGTACAGTACAGTGCACCCCAGACCATACCGTTGGTTTTAGGCACCGTTTAGATGCCAAAAATTTTGCCAAAATTTTCAGATTTCCCGTCACATCGAATCTTTGAATGCATGCATGAAGCATTAAATATAGATAAAAAATAAAACTAATTACACAGTTTAGACGAAATGGACAAGACAAATCTTTTAAGCCTAATTAGACTATGATTGGACAATATTTGCCAAATAACAACGAAACTGCTACAGTAGCGTTTCCCCAAAAATTTTGCCAACTAAACAGCCTCTTAATGGGCATGGTAGATGGAGTTTTTTTTTTCAAACTATCAATATATAATAATGTGGTGCGTTGAGACATTATTATTTTTAGAAAAACAGCGGTGAAATATTCTATTGAAATTATGATAAACTGAAGAATTGGATATTTATGTGTTTATGTTCTATGTTTTTATACGGGCATGAGAGAGAGAGAGTTAAACTATGCAAACACTTAATACAGTAGTCATTATTCCAAATCATTTAGAAAATGGAGCGCTCCGTGCTTGACACGCTACTCTAACTTGTATGTGCACAGGAGAGATTGGGTTTGTCGGATCCCCATTAGATGGTTCTAACTTGCGAGTGATGACAGACCAAAAATTCTTTCTCTTTTTAATATTAGGTGGAGATAGAGATTAATGTGGAGGCTTTAAAATGAGTCTGACTTGTGAGTGATGACAGGTCAAGAAATATTTCTCTTTTTAGTATTAGGTAGAGATAAGATTAATGTGAAGGCTCTTAAGTAAGTCTCTTGCAGTGGTACACTATCTCTTTTTATCAAGTTAAGAGCAAAGTTTTGAAAATCGACGACTACGTGGCGCATAGGCACGCCTAGTCGCTAGTCTACGGCCCAGCGCCACGACTACGGGGGTAGTCGCCCCTCTAGGCGGGCGGACCGACTAGGCGATTCGGCGGCAATTCGGCGGCGCCCAGGAGACAGAGGCGGCGCTGAATCGATTTAGGCGGCCGACGCGGGTGTGCACGCGCGGAATAATGGCAGCCCGGCCGCGCGCGCACGAAATTTTGGCGCCGCGGGAAGAGCGCGCGCAGAGAGCTTCACGCGCGGGAAAAATCGGTGCGCTGGAGAAGGATAAGAGGGAAAAGGGGGAGAGAAAGTCTGTGCCTGCTCGTGCTCATCGCCTCCGGCGCGGCTCGTGTGAAGGGTCGAGATGGCGGACTAGAGGGGGGGTGAATAGTCCTTTCTAAAAATAATCGCGTCGGCAAACCGAAACAAATGCGGAATTAAAACTATCGGTCTAGCCAAGACTATACCCCTCTATCTAAGTTCACAAGCACCTCACAAAGATTCTAATTATGTAACTAAGGTGCTTTCCTTAGCAGGAGCTCTCCTAAACAATTCTAGAGCAAGGTCACACAAACCTATGCACTAGTACTTTAGCAAAGCCGGGGAGCTCCTACACAAATCTAGTAAGCAAAAGCACGAAGCCACCTATGCTCACTAGCAATGCTCAATAGCAAGGCAACTAATGCCAAACTAGAGAGCGCAAATTACTTAGCTACACAAACTAAGAAATATGACTAACAAGGTTACACAAAACCAAAATAGCCACGCAACGGGAGCTACTTCTATGCTACACAAGCAAGAAGGTAACTAGCTAACTACACAAGCAAACTAGTTACAAGAGCAACTACACAAGCACAAATATATGAATGTAAATACAAGCTTGTGAATCGAAAGCAAACCACCGAGAAGATGTACACAATGTTGAAACGGCGGTTTTTCACCGAGGTTCACTTGGTTGCCGCCAAGCTAGTCCCCGTTGTGGCGATACACCCACTTGATGGATCACGAGCTAATTGACTATCAAGAGTCAAACCCTCAGCGGGTGCCGCACATCCACTCTCAAGATGGGGATCCTCCAAGCCACGAGCTTTACTAGAGTTGCTCTTCGCGATCCCCGCGGGGTGAGCACAATCCCCCTCACAAATTCTCCTCCGGAGCCACGCACAATCTCCACGCGTGCTTCAACGGAGTCGCAAGCCACCAAGCCGTCTAGGAGGTGGCAACCTCCAAGAGTAACAAGCACCACCGGCTTGCAACACGATCACCTAGTGCCACTCGATGCAATCCTCTCGATGCAACGCACTAGAATCGCTCTCTTACTCGATCCGATGAACACTATCAAGCATGAGTGAGTTAGAGGGCTTCCAAGCACTACCACATAAGCCACCAAGGCCAAAGTGTGCTCAGCTGTCGGCCAAGGCCGGCCACAACATCTATTTATAGCTCCACAACGAAATAGAGCCGTTACCCCTTCACTGGGTCCTTTTCGGGATGACCGGACGCGGTGGTCAAAACTGACCGGACGCGGTGGTCAGTAGCGTGCTCCAACGGCTAGTTTTCGCGCGTACAAACTTGTATTGACCGGACGCGGTGGTCACTAATGGGACCGGACGCGGTGGTCGCAACGAAACAGCGAACAGAGAGGTTCCAGCAAGCTCCCGAAGTGACCGGACGCGTCCGGTCATCACTGACCGGACTCGCTGCAGCGTCCGGTCGTTTTCGCCCACGAAAAACACTGACCGGACGCGGTGGTCGCAGCTGACCGGACGCGGTGGTCGAAGCTGACCGGACGCGGTGGTCACGCGTCCGGTCACAGACCACCCTTCGGTAAAACGGCGATATCTCTTAGCTCCGAACTCCGATTTCGATGATCTTGGACATTTTGGAAAGCTTACTCAGAAGGCTACACAACCCACTAAAGCACTTGATCCAATTCACAATGGATCAAAGCAGTATTCCACTCTAAGAGCCATCCTAGTGTCCGAAGAACACCGAAAAACATTTCTCTCTTCTCTAAGTTGATCAACACCAACTCCAACACCTTCTCCTTTGCAAATGTGCCAACACCACCATGTGTACACCACCATGTGCATATGTGTTAGCTTTTCACAAACATTTTCAAAGGGTTAGACACTCAACTTGCCTCGCCACTCGATCTTAACACGTATGCAAAGTTAGATCGCTCAAGTGGCACTAGATGACCGATATGCAAATAAGTTTGCCCCTCTTGATAGTACGGCCATCTATCCTAAACCCGATCGTCAACTTCTCTACACACCTATGACCGGTGAAATAGAAATACCCTAGGTTATACCTTTGCCTTGCGCATTCCACTCCATCTCCTCCGACGTTGATGCAACACATGCATCAACCCTATCACAAATGATATGATCCACTTCATATCATCATATGACCTTGGTCCATCGATCTTGACCTCACTTGCTCTTCACCGTTGCGTCGGTCCATCGGCGCCAAGTCTTGCTCAAGCTTCACCGCCTCACGGTCCATCGCACCAAAGCCTTCGACTTGCCCTTCACACTTGCAATCGGTCCATCGAGCCAAGCCTCATCTTGATCTTCGCCACCTTGGTCACATGACTCCATGTCATGTCTCATATGCAATGAGCTCCTTCATGACACAATCATCTGTGGACTAATTCCCTGTGTATCTCACATAACCATATATTAGTCCACCTAAGTTGTCACTCAATTACCAAAACCAAACAAGGATATTTCAATCTCCCCCTTTTTGGTAATTGATGACAACTCTACAAAGATATGGAAATTAAGTTCTTTTGGACTTTATGCCACTTATCCAACATTTAAGCTCTATGTTAGGATTTGGATAAGCACCATAAAATCTGACTTGGTAGTGATAACTCTCCCTACATATGTGCTCAGATGGTTTAGTTTCAAGCTTGCACATATGCATAAATAAGAAATTTGTGGGAGGGTTAGCACTACTAAGTGATGCTAAGGTGTATAGAATAAACCTTTGTAGTTTGATACCATTTGATAGCTCGATATCATTTGAAAATCACAAGTTTGCCATCATCCTTAGCATCATGAGTAGCTAGACATCAAAAAATACTAGAAACCCCATGAGATCAACATTATAAGCAAGGTTCTAGTTTTTCATGATAAACACAAGTCTAGCTATCATCCTATGCATGCTAGTTATCATATCATCATTCAAGTTCTATAACTAGCATACAACACACAAGCATGCATATTAAATATAAAACTTATGCAATGCAAGCAAGCACATGAATATGAACATATCAAATGCAACCAAACAATGTTCATGAGCTTGCTCCCCCTACTTGTGTGCTTCTTTTGTCCAAGAATTTTGATCCTTCTCATTTCTTCAATGTTGCTCCCTCTTTATCCATCTCCATGTCCAAACTCATTCCCAAACCTCTCTCTCTTGGTGTATTGACATATCTTTGTTCCAACTTCTCCCCCTTTGTCATCAATTTCCATAAAGGGTGTACTGCTCATTGATGCAAAGGCTTGCATTGGGGTAGTTGGTTGAGACTTGAATATTGTGTTGTTGATGGACATCACGGCACATGTTGGAATGACATTACTTGTATGTTGCTCTTTGAGATACCACTTAGGATCTTTGACCTTGATACCATTAGGTGGGACTCCTCCCCCTATGTCATAGCATGGGTCATTCACTTGATAATCTTGAGCTCTTGTGTGTGAGGGAACTTTCTTCATTTGATGATCACTTAAAGTTGAGGATCACTTGTGGAACCATTGACTTGTATAAATGATATCATGTGTAGAAATACCATGAATAAGTGTGTGATACCAATTTGAAGAATCCTCTATCATGGAACCACTTGTAGGATTTTGTCAATATGATCTTTTCTTGAACATTTACTATCTTTATGAGTACCACTTGTAGGATATCACTTGTAGATCATGATCTGGACACCACTTGTAAATACCAATTGTAGAAATATTTTGAGTCTAGATACCATTTGAAACACCCTAGATATCCATTTGCATTGTTGTCTTGTGCTTGTACCCATATTATTGTCATGAGCTTCTAGTATGACTTGAACTAAGTTGATTTGCCTAAGATTCTAAGTCCGGTTTGATCCAATGACAAGCTTCTTCACTCCTCATACTAAGGGTTATCTTGCTAATGTTGTACTTGTCACTTGTTAGCAATCCAAACTAGATCAAGTACTTGGGTTCACTAGCTCATGAACAAATTCATACACATACCACTAGATCATTTAAACAATTCAAGCAATAGTGGTAGGCTATGAATTTAAACATTTCATTTATTATGCATGATCCTAGTAAGCATGTACTATATGCACTAATCACATACTAGTACGGGATGAAATGATCATGCACATTGCAATGATACCTTTGTTATGTTGGAGTAGAGGATAGTCACATAGATTCCAATTCATTACTCCAATAGCAATGTGAAGTCCAATTTATAAGCTTGGTGAAGACCAATCATTATAAAGAAATCTATTCTTCACCCATATGAAATGAGAACCACTAATAATCAAGTGCATTATCTCTTGTTGTGGTTGGCTTGCTTTTTCTCTTTGATCAATGCTTGCATGAGAGAAGTACTTATGATACCAATTTTATAACCATGACTAGCTCTCTTTTGGGTGTTGCTTGCTTTTCTTGATCAACCCTATTGATTGCTTCAATTAAGCATCTCAAATGTCCCTTGAATTCATCACTTCCATGTTAGCCTTCCAAGCCGGTGCTCGGTTTACCCACCCTTGGGCGGCAAGCCCCCTCAGCAGGGAGAAGTGACCTCTCTCCAAAGAACCATCCTTGACACTTACTTGAATTGCCTTTGATTGATTGATCTATGGACTTAACTTGATGAGTAACCTTGAATTATTCTTTAAGTCATTTTCTTCTTACCAAATGATCTCCAATCATTACTAGAACTTGAACCTCATCTTCATCTTCAGTTTGATCTTTATTTTCAAATTTGAGTACCAAATTTGTACACTCAGTATATTCCACAATCAATGCCCTTGTACTCATTTCTTGTCATGCTTCTAGATCAATTCAAAACCAAACTTAGGTACCTCAAACACTTATAAATATGTTTCCAACTTGAGAACCTTTCACTTAAAGTGACTCTAGATTAATCCAATGATTGTCACTTTTCTGGCAGATTCTATACCCTTCAAAGAATAATTCATATCTCCCAATGTACAGATCCAAATGTCATAAAATTTGGTGGAGATATGACTCACTAAGTCATCTAGCAGCTGTAAAAATTTGATATTCATTTGACATCTAGATTGCTACCAGATTTCAAATCTTCCACCACTGCTACATGCTGAAAACTGCTGCACTATAGCTGACAAGATGTACTCCAAAGCCGAAGCATTTCTCATCCAATTATCATGAAATTTATACAGCATCTCATATCATAAGTCTAGAGCATGCATACCAAATTTCATGCCAGTCCAATATAATCTAGTCACTCAAACTCAGAATTGATCTCAGCTAGCTCAGATTTTTAATAATGGACAGATTTCAATATATTGAGCTATACTTCACCAAATTGAATCAAACTTGAAACTCACTTGTTTGAACACTTTCATAAGACATATATCCATTCAATCCACTTACTAAATGTCATCTCATGAATTTATCCAACACAAATCAATCCAAATTTGATTGCTAGACATTTAATCCATTCAATCATCTCATAGCAAGCAACATTGCATATATATCCAATTCAATCAACTCATATGCACCCAAGTGAAATGATCAACAAGAGATATACCTTGGTTAGCTCATGATCATCCAATAGCAAGCTTACAGCTTGAATATTTGCAAGCCATCAAATATATCCAATAAATCACCACAATCTTTAACGTTGCACTTGTATGTTGTAGCACTTGGACTTCACTTATTTTGACTTAGCATTGGGATTGGATATGCACTAAGCTTTAAAACTTGATTCAACATATGATGACCAATATGAATCCAAATGAATCAAGCCTCCAATGTCGATGGTACCTACAAACAATCATCCACTTTTTGATGGTACCCAAACAAGTTTGGGTCCTCTCAAGTTAGGAGCAACATACTTAGGCAAAACCTTAGTATGGGTAGCGGGATGTTTTGCAATAGCAACAATAGAGGTACCATTTACATCCTTTCTAAGCACATTAGTATCATCAATTGAAATATACTTAGAAGTGTTACCTAGGGGACATGAATGTGTCATGTGTCCCTTTTCCCGGCATGAATAGCATCTTCTCTTTGATTGAGCCTTTTCTTCATTGCTCATGTGATGCTTTTCATTGCCTTGCCTCTCATGAGTTGCTTGAGACTTCTTCTCAAGCTTGGTAGGACACCTTGAGGCAAAGTGTCCTATATCTTCACACTTGAAGCACTTGATGTGAGCCAAATTTCTTTTCTCAATTTGATTCTTGCTCATCATCTTGGTATCTTGGATTTGCATTGGATGCCTTCCTCTTCCACCCCTTCTTGTTTTCTTCTTCTTCTTCAAGTCACCATCATCATCCTTGTGGTTGATCTTGACTTGAGATTGGGGTGTGGTTTCTTGCTCAACTTATGGCTTTGGTTGAGGCTCTTTTTGTTGCTTCACTAGTTTCTTGCTTGGGCACATTGAGGTGTAGTGACCCCATGTATGGCACTTGAAGCACTTGCGTTTGAGCCTTTCTTCTTCTTTCTTCAACTTGAGCTTCTCTAAGTTGGGGCATGTTTGGTGAAGATGACCCACTTCATGGCATCGGTAGCACATGAAATGAGAGAGCTTCTCTCGAGCTAGCTTCATCATCTTCCTTTCCCTTTTCTTTTCCCCTTTGGTCATATTCTTCTTGCTCTTGTTGAAACCAAGGCCACTCTTGTCACCAAAGTTTCTTTGAGTTTTCAATATATGCTCAAAGGTGACTTTTGAGTTGTAGCACCTCTCTAACTTGTTGCTCAATTTCTTCACTTCACTTTTGAGCTCATTGTTCTCCTTTAAAATGTTAGTCTCACAAGACATAGAAGTAGAACAAGCATATATATGTGAAGAACATGGCATATCTAATAAGTCATCATAAGAGGTGGATACATGCTTTCTCCCTACATCACATGGGTTAGTCACATTTTGCAATTGATCATTTGATCCATGTGATGAGCTCTCATTAATTTTAATTTTCTTTAATAACATCTTAAAGAGAGAAGCATGTTCTTGTACCAAATTATCATGAGCAACACTTAGTTCCTCATGAGCCAATTTTAGCTCCTCATGTGAACAAGTAGTAACATAAAGGAAATGCTTTTGTTGTTCACATGTGGTTTTTAGAAATGAGTTTTCATTTTCCAATTTCATGGTTTTAGTTTTCTCATTTTCTAAAGACATGTTCATGCTAGCAAGTCTACTAACAAGCTCATCATATGAATCAACATGATCAATCACATTATAATTTGATACCTTTGTGTCACCTAGTGACATGAAGCAATGTGATGTAGTGGATGGGCTTGTAGTAGCATCATCAAGGCCCGAGCATGAACCAACGTTGTCACCATCAAGTGTGCTTGGGGTAGAAACATCACTTGCAACACTTGATGCATCATCACCATTCTTGTCAAGTGAACTTGTGGTAGATCGATCATCATCATCACTTGACCATGAGGTGGAGCAATCCTCCACAACCATCGGGTTGTGGTCATGCTCAACATCATCATGTGCAACCTCCTTGGGCTTGACATCATCGTCATCATCGGTGATAGCTCCATACTTTTCAATGAGATAGGCCCATATCTCATGAGCGGATTTGAGGTCCATGATCTTACCAAAGATGCTATCATCCAAAGATCTATACATGATGTTAGTAGCTTGGATGTCAAGATCTAGGCATTTCTCTTGTGCTTGAGTTATATTATCTTCATCCAACACATGAGAAAAGCCTACATCTACCATCCACCACATTTGAGGGCAAATAAACTTAAAATTGCATATCATCCAATTTTTCCACCGTGCAAAGTGTGTGCCATCAAACATGTGAGGACAATCAACATCTAGTCCATATTCCGCCATCCTCTCGGGTCGGTGAAGACCACAAATGAGAGACCGGGCTCCGATACCAATTGAAGGGTCGAGATGGCGGACTAGAGGGGGGGTGAATAGTCCTTTCTAAAAATAATCGCGTCGGCAAACCGAAACAAATGCGGAATTAAAACTATCGGTCTAGCCAAGACTATACCCCTCTATCTAAGTTCACAAGCACCTCACAAAGATTCTAATTATGTAACTAAGGTGCTTTCCTTAGCAGGAGCTCTCCTAAACAATTCTAGAGCAAGGTCACACAAACCTATGCACTAGTACTTTAGCAAAGCCGGGGAGCTCCTACACAAATCTAGTAAGCAAAAGCACGAAGCCACCTATGCTCACTAGCAATGCTCAATAGCAAGGCAACTAATGCCAAACTAGAGAGCGCAAATTACTTAGCTACACAAACTAAGAAATATGACTAACAAGGTTACACAAAACCAAAATAGCCACGCAACGGGAGCTACTTCTATGCTACACAAGCAAGAAGGTAACTAGCTAACTACACAAGCAAACTAGTTACAAGAGCAACTACACAAGCACAAATATATGAATGTAAATACAAGCTTGTGAATCGAAAGCAAACCACCGAGAAGATGTACACAATGTTGACACGGCGGTTTTTCACCGAGGTTCACTTGGTTGCTGCCAAGCTAGTCCCCGTTGTGGCGATACACCCACTTGATGGATCACGAGCTAATTGACTATCAAGAGTCAAACCCTCAGCGGGTGCCGCACATCCACTCTCAAGATGGGGATCCTCCAAGCCACGAGCTTTACTAGAGTTGCTCTTCGCGATCCCCGCGGGGTGAGCACAATCCCCCTCACAAATTCTCCTCCGGAGCCACGCACAATCTCCACGCGTGCTTCAACGGAGTCGCAAGCCACCAAGCCGTCTAGGAGGTGGCAACCTCCAAGAGTAACAAGCACCACCGGCTTGCAACACGATCACCTAGTGCCACTCGATGCAATCCTCTCGATGCAACGCACTAGAATCGCTCTCTCACTCGATCCGATGAACACTATCAAGCATGAGTGAGTTAGAGGGCTTCCAAGCACTAGCACATAAGCCACCAAGGCCAAAGTGTGCTCAGCTGTCGGCCAAGGCCGGCCACAACATCTATTTATAGCTCCACAATGAAATAGAGTCGTTACCCCTTCACTGGGTCCTTTTCGGGATGACCGGACGCGGTGGTCAAAACTGACCGGACGCGGTGGTCAGTAGCGTGCTCCAACGGCTAGTTTTCGCGCGTACAAACTTGTATTGACCGGACGCGGTGGTCACTAATGGGACCGGACGCGGTGGTCGCAACGAAACAGCGAACAGAGAGGTTCCAGCAAGCTCCCGAAGTGACCGGACGCGTCCGGTCATCACTGACCGGACTCGCTGCAGCGTCCGGTCGTTTTCGCCCACGAAAAACACTGACCGGACGCGGTGGTCGCAGCTGACCGGACGCGGTGGTCGAAGCTGACCGGACGCGGTGGTCACGCGTCCGGTCACAGACCACCCTTCGGTAAAACGGCGATATCTCTTAGCTCCGAACTCCGATTTCGATGATCTTGGACATTTTGGAAAGCTTACTCAGAGGGCTACACAACCCACTAAAGCACTTGATCCAATTCACAATAGATCAAAGCAGTATTCCACTCTAAGAGCCATCCTAGTGTCCGAAGAACACCGAAAAACATTTCTCTCTTCTCTAAGTTGATCAACACCAACTCCAACACCTTCTCCTTTGCAAATGTGCCAACACCACCATGTGTACACCACCATGTGCATATGTGTTAGCTTTTCACAAACATTTTCAAAGGGTTAGACACTCAACTTGCCTCGCCACTCGATCTTAACACGTATGCAAAGTTAGATCGCTCAAGTGGCACTAGATGACCGATATGCAAATAAGTTTGCCCCTCTTGATAGTACGGCCATCTATCCTAAACCCGATCATCAACTTCTCTACACACCTATGACCGGTGAAATAGAAATACCCTAGGTTATACCTTTGCCTTGCGCATTCCACTCCATCTCCTCCGACGTTGATGCAACACATGCATCAACCCTATCACAAATGATATGATCCACTTCATATCATCATATGACCTTGGTCCATCGATCTTGACCTCACTTGCTCTTCACCGTTGCGTCGGTCCATCGGCGCCAAGTCTTGCTCAAGCTTCACCGCCTCACGGTCCATCGCACCAAAGCCTTCGACTTGCCCTTCACACTTGCAACCGGTCCATCGAGCCAAGCCTCATCTTGATCTTCGCCACCTTGGTCACATGACTCCATGTCATGTCTCATATGCAATGAGCTCCTTCATGACACAATCATCTGTGGACTAATTCCCTGTGTATCTCACATAACCATATATTAGTCCACCTAAGTTGTCACTCAATTACCAAAACCAAACAAGGACATTTCATCGTGCTCCTCCCGCATCCCCGCCGGCGACGCGGCTGGAGGTCCTCCCCGGCGGCGACGCGGCTGCTGCTCCTCCCCGCCGACGACGCGGCTGCTGCTCCGCCCCGACCGCGGCTGCTGCTCCTCCTCGCTCGCGACGCGGCTCCTGCTCCTCCCCGCCTGTGACGCGGCTCCGGCTCCGGCTCTGGCTCCTCCCCGCCCGCGACGCAGCTCTTGCTCCTCCCCGCCGGTGACGCAGCCGCTGGTCCTCCCCGTCGCGACGCGTCTGCTGTTCCGCCCCAACACAGGCTCGCCTTGTGCTCCTCCCCGACGCCGGTCTCCTCCCTCAGGCGAGCCCCAAGGTCTGTATGTCCTCCTCCCCTACCCCTCTCCTCTCCTCTGTTTCCTTTCTCTGCTCTGTTTCCTTTCCTCTGTCTCCTTTCTGAAATCTGCAAGTTGTGTCTGAATGTGAATGTGTTGCCATATACTGATATACTCATATACATTGCCATATACTGATATACTCATATACATATACATGTAATGGTTGACTTAATGCTTTGTGTTGCCATCTTATGATTCCAAGTAGTTGTTGACTGAATGCTTTGAATTGTGTTGCCACCAAGCATGTTTGTAATTGTTTTGTTGATTGATGGCTTGAACTCAGATGACTGGAACTCAGACCCCTCATACTAGAACAGAGGGAGAGGGACAGGGAACAAGTGTCTTGAAAAGGAATTCAGATGATGTGGGATGGGAGTTTGGGGTTCTTATTAATCCAAACAACAAGGACCATGTGAAGTGCATACTCTGTGACAAAAAAATGTTTGGAGGAGTTTTTCGATTGAAGCAGCATATTGCCCAGGAAGGAAAGAATGCCACGAAATGCCCGGGCACGAAGACCACCAAAGAGAGGTTAAAGGAGGCTCAAGAAAAGTGCAAGAAAGCACTAGATGAATCAAAAAGGGAGAGGCAGGACAAGGTTGTTCATGAGCTAGAACTTAGAGAGGATGTTCATATATCTAGGGTTGAAGGGTCAGAGGAAGTCACTTGTGTTGGAAGTTCAGAGCCTCACAAATTAGGCCCCATGGACAAATGGACAAAAGCTATTGATCCTACATCAAGCAGATCTGAATCTTTGACTCAACAGAAGCTCAACAAAGAACTTTGGAAAGAAAGATTACATGAAGTGCATAAATATATTGCAAGATGGGCCTATAACCATGGTAATTTCCTTTTCCTTGATATTATTATATTGTAGATTTCAATTTCATCAGATTTCCTTGCTAATAAACACTAATTTTCTTTTTTTTGCAGCAATACCATTCAATGCATGTGACAATGATGAGTTCAAGCAAATGTGTGAAGCAATTGGACAATTTGGGGCTGGATTTGAACCTCCAACTATGTTTGACCTGCGAGGGAGATTGCTGGAAGAAGAGTATGCAAGAACCAAGAGTTTGCTGCAAGAACGTGACGCCGAGAAGATGAAGAATGGGTGCTCTATTATGACCTATGCTTGGTCAGATAATAAGAGGAGAAGCATAATGAATGTGGTCACTAACTGTGTTGAAGGAACCAGTTTCATTTCCTCAAAAGAGATGTCAGATGTGTCACACACAAGTGAAGTCATCTTTGAACTAGTGGACAAAGCAATCGAAGACATTGGTCCAGATAATGTAGTGCAAGTTGTGACTGGCAATGCTTCTAACAACATGGGAGCAAAGAAGCTACTGCATGAGAAGAGACCATAGATCTTTTGGACCTCTTGTGCAACTCACACTATCAACTTGATGCTCCAAGGAATCGGCAACTTGCCTCGATTCAAGAAGGTGATTGACCAAGCAAAGGCATTCACCATATTTGTCTATGGGCACACAAGAACACTAGAGTGCATGAGGTACTTCACTGATGGCAAAGAGATAGTAAGGCCAGGAGTGACTAGGTTTGCTTCAAACTATTTGACTTTGAACAGCATACTAGAGAAGAAGGACCGGCTAAGAAAGACGATGGTGCATAGTAGGTGGGACTCATTGAAGGATGTGAAATCAAAGAAGGGAAAAATGCCACAACAACTATATTGAATGCAAACTTTTGGAAGGATGTGAAGTTGACAATAGCTATTTTTGAGCCATTGTTCAAAGTTCTCCGTTTGGTTGATGGAGATGTGAAGCCGGCCATGGGTTTTGTATATGGAGAACTATTGAAGGCAAAGAGACAGATCAAAGAGGCTCTTGGCAATAATGAGGCCCGTTTCAAGGATGTTATTGCTATCGCTGACAAGAAGATGGCTGGAAGACTTGATTCTTCATTGCATTTGACAACATATTTGCTGAATCCACACTACAGTTATGCTGATGCTTCAATCTTTGATGCTCCCAAAATGACAGTAGCCTTTATCAGTTGTGTGGAGACTTTTTTTTATCATGATGAAGATATGCAAGAACAAGCTGTCAATGTTGAACTCCAGAAGTTTTAGAACAGAGAAGGACCATTTAGCAAGAAGCTTGCAAGGACTTTTGAGAACTTTGATTATAATCCAGGTAAAAGTTATTTGCTGAACACTTACATGGTTGTTTGTTGTGTTCATCTAATAAGAAATATGTTGTACCTACTAACTAATAGAGAGGTTTTTCATTTCAGCATCATGGTGGCGGATGTATGGAACTGAAACACCAGCTCTACAGAAGATGGCTACAAGGATTCTATCTTTGACAGCAAGCTCTTCTGGTCGTGAAAGAATTTGGAGTGGCTTTGATGGGGTCAGTACCTATCTGTTATCAAAATTTCAGCAGCATTACAATTAAAATTGTACAACTAAAAGCGCTCTTATTCTTAATTTAAAAGGTGCACACTAAGAAGAGAAATAGGCTTACTACAGACCGCCTCAACAAGTTGGTTTTCATTCAATTCAACAACAGGCTGATGAATAAGAGAGCAAAGATCAAGTCAAAGAAAATTACCGATGTTCTCTTGTCTAGTGAGACAATTGAAGCACAAGGTTTCCTCCAAGAGAATGGAGATGAGTGTGCATTAGTTGTCTTTAGAGATGAGGAAGAGATGGAAGGTACAGGGATACCTTGGTCTGTGATTGGAGATGCAGTGGGAGCAGAAGACCAACTAAAGCTGTGTAGAAGTGCAAGGGTGAGAGAGCTCTATGAAGATGAAGAGATTGAGTCCGGAGAAGAAGAGTTTGATGAAGAAGAGGATGACTATGTGATGGAAGAACCCTACTGAAGAAGTGTGTGTGAGACAGCTTCATGTCATGTTTCAGCTTTTATTATGCATCCATGTATCTTTAACTTATGAACTTAGAACTCTTTGCTGCTGTGTGCTTGTGTTTTGTGTTGTGAGAACTGAAATCATGTGATGTAATGTACTGCTAGTTTGCTATCCATTTTATATTATGTGTTGATGTCTACTGTCCCTTCATGTTTGTGATTTCAAAAGGCTGTCCTATGCTGCTAAAATGCTGATAATGGATGGGAGAAGGCTCAGACCTCAGATAAGTGCCTCACTTGTTGTTTCCTATTTTTTGTATCACCTGTGTTGATGCCCAATTGCATCTAAAAGTGCTGTCCACTTCTACTGCAGCACTGCTGCTGGAAATTCAGTGATCAGACAAAGGACCTAAGGTATGTCTACTGATCCTTCCCTATTTTTTATCTAAATTATTCATGATTTGTGCTATAAATATATATATATATATATATATTATATTTATATATAAATTGGCAAAATGCCTAGAAAAACGCCTAGAAGCGCATAGGCTCGACTAGTCTCTAGACTAAGGGTCAGCGCCTAGATTTCGTCTAACGCCTAGCAAAACTTTGGTTAAGAGTGATCAATATTGTGGAGAATAATCGTACATGATGGAAAAGCAGCTAGAAAATTAACATATGGATGAATTGGACCTAAAATGTGAGGAAAATTTTGCAGTTAGGTCTCGTTTGGTATGACTCCTCTTTTGCTCCGGCTCTAGCTCCTCTAGAGGAACCTTACCAAACGTTTTAGTACGGGAAGTTATTTAGAGCTATTTTTCAATAAAAAAAAGCCGGAGCCGTTTTAGAAATGGACGTTGACTCCTGTGGAGAAGCCCATGCTCAAACACACTCTTAGACAATGTATAGGGCTCAACTTGTGTCAATTTTTTTTTGGGACGAAGAGAGATTAAGCAGTAGTGCATTGGGAAAAGGAAGAAGTCGTCTCCTGTGTTTGCTCCCGGGAGCGCTCAAAACAAAAGCGGAAGCTGCCAGGAACTACTGGCCAAATTCAGTGGTCAAAAAAGGCGATATGCATGTGCGAGTTGATGGTTCACGAAGTTACCAAGGCACCGTTTAGATGCAAAAAATTTTGCCAAAATTTTTAGATTTTCTGTCACATCGAATCTTTGAACGTATGCATGAAGTATTAAATATAGATAAAAAATAAAACTAATTACACAATTTAGACGAAATGGACGAGACAAATCTTTTAAGACTAATTAGACTATGATTGGATAATATTTGCCAAATAACAACGAAACTGTTACAGTAGCGTTTCGCCAAAAATTTTGTCAACTAAACAGCCCCAAGAAACGTAAAAAACGGATATCGATTTAACTACTGGTGATGGAAGTGTATGGTCTTTTTTTTCTTTTGTTTTTGTTGCGAGACAATAGTAGCGTGCAATTGGCCTCCTTGTTCACCGTCTTAGCTTATTTTTATTTCATTTTTCTTACCTGCAATTTTAGCTCAAAAAAATATTAGATATAGAATTATGAAATTCTTTTTTTTTATGAAATTCTTGCATCTGACGGACTGGTGATGGTCAAGCATCGAATTTATGCATAGTCTACTAAAGTACTAATGATGTGTAGTTAATGATTCTTCCGTACTTGTTAACTTGGGACCTCCTCTACCCGTCAAGGGAAAAAAAACATGCAGTGTGCTAAACTGGAACAGGACCTGAAATCGAAGGGTTCAGCACTTTGACCTGTACATTGGCGACAACATAATTTTGATGGGAGAAGTGAAGCTTGGTTTCACATGTACTGAAAGTCATGGTGATCACAGTCCTTTGGCTAGTCATGCATGCACATATGTTGTATTTGGCTATAAACTCAGTTCACATCCCTTTTAAGATCTAGGACTTGTTTGGATAGAAGTCCTCTAGACAATACCGTTCCTAACTCCAAATGTTCAAAATCTGACATCTGGGAGCCCTAATTTTTTTTCACGTTTTCATCCAAACAACCTTCTCTAGTATATATACCTAAGCACTCTCGCTTGCAAAAGCAAATGGCAACGGATCGTGGTTCTTTGTTCTCCAACCTGAACCAACATAAGAATATGTCTGAAAGGGAGAGGTGGACAATGACGCTAATGAAACAGAAAGCCATGCCCATCCATGTTCTCTCTCTCTCTTCTCGCTTTACTTTCCTGGGCATGGTGCTAACCAAATTCAAAAATTGATGGTGCATTTTAAGGCTAGTTTGGCAGAGCTCCCAATGCACTTGCACTCGAACCAACTCCCAAGCCTACTCCCCACCGCGCTCTTGCTCCCTTCTGCACCAAACTCGAAGCGGAGTCATTTAGTAGAGCTCCCACGACAACTCTAGCTCCCAACTCGGTAGAGGAAGAGGAGGGCAAGTTGTGAGGTGCGAGGAGGAGGCGCAAGCACGATCTTGGTCTCAACGAACTTGGTCTCATGGCGTGCTTGGTCTCGATGAGCTTGGCGATGACAAGTTAGATCTCAGCAAGCTCGGACGGTGAAGACATGCTAGATCTTGGCGACAGCGGCCACAATGGAGAAGGACGGCGGCGGAGGTGAGGGAGCATTGCGGGAGGCACCAGGAGAGACAGTAAGAGGAAGAGGATGGGAGAGGCAAAGCGGGAGCAGAGCGGGAGAGTAGGTTTTCTCCACTCAGCGCCCGCAGTGCAAAATTGTCAGGAGCGGAGGGAGCAATTCTTGTGGCTTCTCGGACAGAGTGGTGGTGTTTGGTAGCACTCTGCGGCCTCTTATGCGGAGCGCTGGCAAACACGCCCTTAGGCAGGAGTACTTCTGTGCTTGTCAACTAGGGGCCTCTCTAAGATAGGAAAAATACAACGAAACTAGAACAGATCATGAAATCAAAGGTTTATATTGAAATCTAGATGTAGAGACATTCACATCTCTCAATCTAGACACAGAGGCATGCTAGTACTACTTTTGTGCAGCACCACTTGGCTGACCTAGATTATTGCGTTAATCACAAATTGCCGAAAATGATGTTATCCATCCCCTTAGAAATAATTATATTCCAATGACCATTTATTTTGCAAAAATGTTATGTTCATATAACACTTCGTCCTTTTCTTCTAGTACTTCCTAGCCCCTCAGTTCTTTAAAAAGTTATACTCCCTCTATTTCAAATAGTAAGTCAGTCTTGTTCTTTTAGACATTGTTTTTGTCACGCACCTAGATATATATTATGTAGGACACAGTAAAAACTATGTATATAAAAAAAATCTAGAACGATTTACATTTTGGCACGGAGGGGTACTATTTTATTCTACGATAAAATCATCCTAAGTTTGATGAGTCAATGCAAACAAATATTAATATTATGATATCAAATACGTATCATTAGTAGATATATAATAATCTAAAATACTTTTATAGTAGTATGTCTATTTGTATTATACATGTTGATATTATTCTCTCGATCAAACTTAGAATGATTTGACTAAAAACAAACTCTAATAAATTTGTTTTGAGGATATACACTAACTACTTTCATTTTGGGTGATTTCGATGCTGAGCGCTGAATTTAATAGGTGGACTCAACCATATGTACAGAATTGACGAAATCATAATTCACATGGACAAGTTGTGTTGTAACATTTGGCGTCGAGCTTTGTTCACGGCCCTTGAAGACTTAGCCCTAAAACGGCAGCAGCTGTCTGGTTGCAAAATCAAATGGCAGTGGCATCCCCTGTTGGCTGCTGTCCAAGCAGAGGCCAGAGCCAAAGGAGGAATATGTCTGAAACCGAAAGGGAGAGGGAGAGGGAGACGCCGCCGCCGATGAAACTGAAAGCCATGGCCAGCCGTGCTTTGCTCTCCGTCTCTTCCACGCCTCATTTCCTGACCCTGGTGGATACGTATGGCGGGGTCAGCGGTCACCTTCTCCCCTCCCCTGGATGGCTGGCTGGCTGGATGGATCATGACACTGACCAGGGAAAAAATATCGGCCGGTAGAATCCGAAATTTTCGAGATATCCCGTTTACCGGCTAGGTCCGAAATTTTTTCCTCTATCGTCCGAAATTTTCATATTTTTAAAATTTTGTCATCAAAATAGACGTCAAAGCCCACCCAATACTCTAACCTTAATCCATGTTTAATTTTCTGTCCCCTTCTCTTCTAAGTTCAAGTTGCCACCGCCGCAACACACTTAGCACGCTCCAGCCATGTCACTGTCCTCCTCATTGAATAAGCAATTGATAATATGTTTTATTTAGTTTTTTATGTTAGATTGTTTAGAAATGATCTATGCGCTTTCCTGAACAAAATGAGTCATTTTTGTCTAAATTTCTTCCGAAATTTTATTTCTTTCGCCGATAAATTTTCGATATATCCGATATTCTCGTTTATCGGTGACCACCGAGATTTTTAAAATACCGGTACAGAAAACCTACACTGACGGTGACGCCACAACAACCAGCCTAGCCTCCCTATCATTTCCCTCACTAACAGTACATTGCAAACAAAAGTCCGCCCGGCCTCTTGATGAAATACGTGCGCGAAACAAACACAAACAAAAGCAAGTGCTGCTCCATTTGCACTGCATGGCATATCCCAAGTCATCTTCTCATCCCCTGTACCGTAGCCGTAGTCAGGAAGGGCACACGTGCCACGGGAGTACCAAAATACACCCACCCACCCACCCTTTGAGTTTTCGAAATGTGCATGCATGTGGCGCTGCCGTGCTGCAGGTGCATGCGTTTGAGTTGTTCACAGGCAGCACATGCCTCCGCACTTGCGTCGCCAACGACCCGGATGGATTCCGCCGCGCAGGAACAAGAAAACGGCATGACCAAAACGTGCTCGCGCTCCTCTACTTTACTTGGGCGCCACATGGAGTGGACCGAGGAATCTCGGGGACTCCGCGTGCACGATGCACACCCGTTCCGTGCGGCATCCAGTCCAATTCCAACCATCTTGAGACGCACGGCGGTCGTCAGCGATGTGATTGCCAAGCGAGTCCTCACTATTGCATACAGTAGCTTTTGTCCGAGGAGAGGAGCTGACACTATTGCAGTCGAGTCCTCTTGCAAGCAGTCGGTCACTTCATTTGCTAAACGACTAGTGTTAGAAATCGCCACATGTACGCTAGTATATATCCATGTAACAAAACACAAACAAGCACTAGCAAAAACGTTTCTAATTAACTAATCTGCGGATGTTCAGGTCGTCTGCAGGCTACTGGTTCCTGGCAAGACGAGCTTGGGGCACCCTGCTATCTTAATCCTCCGAACGATAGTCAGCGCCGCCGACAGCCCGTCCACTGACTCCAGCTCCTTGCAAGACCTGATCTCAATCCTCTTCAGCGCCGCAGCTGCCGCCGGCAAGCCGAACGACCTGACGCCGTGGAAGCCTTCGATCTTCAGTGACACTAACGACGAGAGCTCCGAGATGTCAGGGAGCTGCTGGCCGCAGTGGAGAACCAGCTCCGTCAGAGAACGAGCGCGGGGCAGCCTCTTCAGGTCCGGGCACCGGCTGATGCAGACCTTGCGGAGGCGAGGGCAGTAGTCCCCTTCAGATTCTTCCTCGAACAGCTCCTCTAGACCGTACATCTCCCACAGGTTCAGCAGCTCCAGCGACGGGAACTTGGCCGCGCCATGCATGTCTGTGTTGCTGCTCAGCCGTTGCACGTCGTACATCTTTCGCACGCTCAGGGACTTGAGCGATGGCAGATGGGCGATGGCAGGGAACTCGGTGCAGTTGCAGCAGCTGTCGAGCGTCAGTGTCACTAAGTTGGGTAGGGATGAAGAACCCTGCATCCAAGCTGGAAACCTGCTGCCTTCGTAGCCTCTGATGGTGAGCACTTGGAGGTTGGCATGCGGCTCGAGGCCTTCAAGGACCTGCTCATCGGCCACATCTTCTGCATCTTCGTCTTCATCTTCGATGTCTATGCCATCGTCGTGCCATTGCAGTGTCAAGTCGTTTAGGCGATGCTTGTCCTTCAGGCTAGCCTCCTGGGCCTTGCTGCTAGTTTTCACACTTTCAAGTCCAGAAAGCCAAAGGCAGCCCCTCAGATTGTGCAAGCTTCCCAGCTCACTGATGGAGCAACGTGACGAGTCTCCACTGACATGGAAGACTGGCAATGTCTGGAGTTCGGTGAGCTCTCCAATTCCATGTGGCAAGTCAACATAGCCCAGTTCCTTCGTCAGATCAAGATGGCGCAGCTTTACCAGCGTCTTGATGTCTCTAGGTAGCTCGGTGAGGAAGCGGCAGTGTTTTGCTTCCAGTGTCTGCAGATATCTGAGTCTGCAGAGCTCAGATGGAAGAGCCCTGACGTTTGTGTTGTTGACAGATAAGTACTGCAGGTATCTCAGGCCAGCAATGGATCCTGGAAGCTCTTCTGTTTCAGTATGGCTCAGATCCAGTGTCTCTAAGGATGTGAATTTCAGAAAGAAATCATCCAATCCAACAAGATTTAATGTAGGCAAAGAAATGCTGTTCGGTTTCCACTCAAGTTGCACCACCAGAAATGTCTGCAGATCGTTCAACTGTTCTGTCCTGTGCATCAGTTCAACAGTCTGAAATTGCGAGGAAATGAGAGAACAGTGAAGAACATTTTCAGGTATGCTGCTCAGGAGATCCTCGGACTTGAAATATTTGTCACGGGAGACGGATGCCACCACATTGTAAATAAGCTCATGCATCGCAAACTTGTTATCTTCATAATCATGAGATGGTGAGTACTGAAAGAACGATCTGCACAGCAACTCATTGAAATATTCAGTTCCTACATCTTCAGGTTCACGCTCTTCAACTGGCCTAACACAACCATGAGATATCCACAGGAGAACCATGTGATGTTTGTCAAAGATGTAACCTTCTGGGAACAACAAACATAATGCAAGACACCGTTTCAGATGGACTGCTAAAGCATCATGACAGAGCTGTAAAGGCATAACACTTTCTTCAAACATATCCTTTTCTAATGAAAAAGCATCTGTATGGCACAGAAGACCACAAATGGCCTTCAAGTGTAGTAGATTATATCCAAACCTAGAAATGATCCCATTGGCAATCATCATTAAATCAGGATTGCTCTGAATATCAATGCCCACAGCAGCATATTGTTGTAGGAGCATCAGATTGTTTTCTTCAAATAAAGGATTTAAGGAATAGGAATGTGTTGCGACATTTCTAACAGCAGCAACGGTAAAGCTCTTTGTAGCCATGACAACAACACTTCCTTTGGCACCAGTGTTAAGAACCTCTAGTACAGTAGTCCAAAACTGTTGGTTTTCTATGTCTGCATCATCCAAGAAAAGCAAGAATTTCTTATCTGTGATTTCCTCCACAACCAGTTCCCGAAGGATATCGATGTTCTTAATGCTGCAACGCTCATTCATGGCAAACTCAATAATCTTCCTGAAGAACATCACCATGTCGACCTTTTCAGATATCTGTATCCATAACCTTTTGTCAAAGGCATCCAACAATTGTTGGTCGTTGTAAAGAACATGGAGCAGTGAAGTCTTGCCAAGACCACTCCAACCATATATGCAAATAACACTACAATTTTCTACGCCATTGCTGTCCAGCAGTATTTTTTCCATAACCTCTTGTCTAATATCGTCTCTGCCAAGGAGATCCTGACCAGCCTAAGATAATGGTATATGTCAAAGCAAATGGCAAAAAAAGAAGGAAGATCTTGCTTGTTGAAAAATATGAATACCTGTTGCATACATGTATGACTGAGTCGTCCTTTTTGTCTTAGTTTTCCCATAGCAAACCATGCCATTACATCCTTAGAGGGAGTAGAATGTGGCTCCTCAGTCTGCGTAGATTCAGTAAACTGAATGGTTAACACATGCTTGGTGTCCTAGATACATTGTTTCAAAAAGCGCCAGGCGCTATGTATATTAGAAAAACCATAAAGATAAATTATGTTAATACCCCCTTAGGAAATCGATCACATGCCAATAACACTAGTAGGAAGGTGGTACGTTCAATGAGAAATATTTTTCCACTGCAGAAATGAGAGATTATGCCCGCGTTCCTAGAACGAGAACGTGGCATCACATTCCTAGTGACACTGGAATGGAGTGGAGAGGCTTTTATGGGTTGAAAGGCCTTGTGCTGGGCTTCCATTGGCTAATGAGCTGGTTTCGATTGTGGTAATGACCTGTGTGTGTCTACATTTTCTTTTTCCTGTTTGTTGCTGGGCTTCCACTGGCTATACAAGTATTTGCATATGCATGTATTTATATCAAGGCATTAAATAACTTGGAACACATGTTTTTCTATTTCTATTTTATATAATATAAAAATAGGTAAGCCAGACCTAAATAATATGGATTATGGAACATGTTCCAATAATACTGTTCCATCCTTGAATGAACAAGCTGATATTACCATGGTTTTTGAAAGCCGGGTCTCGCCTCCTGTTTCTCCTTTTCTCGATACCATCGATCCAAGAACGTCGCTGGTCAGCACGGACCCTGCTTCGGACCCTGCAAGACAAAAGTAAACACATTCTTTTTCCTTTCATCCAATTCAGCTATTATAAAGTTTTCCTAAGTTACACATATAACAATCCTGTGAACATGACATCCTTTTGAAAAAAAAATAAATTCTCTTATGTACAAGTAGCATGCTCCTGCAAGAAAAATAAAAGAACTAGCATGAAACAACTATAAGCCTTTTAGTTAACCTTTTACATACAACTGCGTGCATAAAATATTTTTGAATTTTACCTCCTATGGACCTAAAAAGAAATGCAGGAATAAACAAAAACATTTTCTAGTCTTACCTCCCACGGAATGAGCAGGATTTGAGTAAATATAGTCATCATCATCATCTTCACCCAAACTTCTACATTTTCTTTTTCCTGTTTGTTGCTGGGCTTCCACTGGCTATACAAGTATTTGCATATGCATGTATTTATATCAAGGCGTCAAATAACTTGGAACACATGTTTTTCTATTTCTATTTTATATAATATAAAAATAGGTAAGCCAGACCTAAATAATATGGATTATGGAACATGTTCCAATAGTACTGTTCCAACCTTGAATGAACAAGCTGATATTACCATGGTTTTTGAAAGCCGAGTCTCGCCTCCTGTTTCTCCTTTTCTTGATACCATCGATCCAAGAATGTCGTTGGTCAGCACGGACCCTGCAAGACAAAAGTAAACACATTCTTTTTCCTTTCATCCAATTCAGCTATTATAAAGTTTTCCTAAGTTACATACATAACAAGCATGTGAACATGACATCCTTTTGAAAAAAATTAAATTCTCTTATGTACAAGTAGCATGCTCCAGCAAGAAAAACAAAACAACTAGCATGAAACAACTATAAGCCTTTTAGTTAACCTTTTACATACAACTGCGTGCATAAACTATTTTTGAATTTTACCTCCTATGGACCTAAAAAGAAATGCAGGAATAAACAAAAACATTTTCTAGTCTTACCTCTGGAGTAGGGTTCAAAATGACCATGGTCAAACAACTCCGTTATTTCAGAGTCCTGAGAATTGCTTTGAAATATTAATGCTGTTTTTGTTTGCCAATCTGGGTTCAGAGAGCTTTCAAATCTATTGTCATAAGCTGAAATGGTATCAGTTACACTGTTCACTCTGTTTCTCAGCACAGAGTTCAAAGATGGTGAGTCAATGGTGGCTTCTGGTCCTAAAAGAAACCTTTTAGCAGCAGAAAGTTGTATGCGCAAATCACTGTTGTCCAGGCGTTCTGGTGGAGGGTATTCTGAATTTTTCTGATACTCGACATCCGATTGCTGTGCAAAAACGCAAGTCATTGATACAGTTCAGTGAGAGTATAAGCATGCAATGATATTTATGAACAATTGAAAACAAGGGGTATAATTTTGATATGGAGAGGACAAGACATTTAAGTGCATTTTGTTAAATGTACTATAAAACATTATCTTCAAACACCAAATCCATAACAAATATCAAATGCATGTCAACTTCAATTTTTCCTAAAGAGTAGTGAAAGTTAAAATGTTGAAAAAATATATTGAATGAGGAACACTTCAAGCCATCCCACCTAAGAATCTTTCAAAAGACTATCAAAGATTGTTTTCACAATTCCACATGCATCACTGCATCAGTTTTATGTGTTCTACAAGTAAGAAGAATCCCAAGTCACGATTTCCTCACCTGGTATATGGATGAAGTTGGTAAACCTGAACTGGAGTGCATTACATCTTCCCATGATGGTGCTATATTCCTACTTAAACCTTTCTGTGTTCCTTCTTGTCGAATTTGTTTTACTTGGTTTTCACCTGAATAAGGCAGGAAAACCAATTTGATTTCACTTTGTTAACAAAAATTGAACTGTCAGTTAGTTCGACACCTAACAGCATGATGCTTCGTATATACGTGTGCCAGAAGGCCACAAGTAGGCGCATCACTTGTGCATCAAAAACGTTTTTCTAATAGCAGATGATTGCATGGTGAGATTTTAAATATCTAGCAAGGCATGTGTTAAAAACAAAAGCTCACACTGGTTTGACGAAAAAAATGTATTGATATAATCATAGATATAATAAAAGAAAATTTGGCCCTGCACATCATACTATCACAGGACAGGTTGCAATTGGCTTCGTAGGGAAAAGAAAAAAAAGGAAACTTTAACTACACAAAAAATTGACACCATCCTAGTCCTGACAGAGTTCACTCTAGTACAAAAGTAAACACTTCAAATTCAGCTATTATAAAGTTTTCTTAAGTTACAGGTATGACAAGCCTGTGAACATGACATCCTTTCAAAAAAAAATTCTCTTATGTACAACTAGCGTGCTCCTGCAAGAAAAATAAAACAACTAACACGAAACA
Organism: Saccharum hybrid cultivar R570; assembly: GCA_038087645.1. Classification (NCBI taxonomy): domain Eukaryota; kingdom Viridiplantae; phylum Streptophyta; class Magnoliopsida; order Poales; family Poaceae; genus Saccharum; species Saccharum hybrid cultivar. The sequence continues at coordinate 15,908,534 of JAQSUU010000551.1, read as the reverse complement.
ACTATAAGCCTTTCAGTTAGCCTTTTACATACAACTGTGTGCATAAAATATTTTTGAATTTTACCTCCTATGGACCTAAAAAGAAATGCAGGAATAAACAAAAACATTTTCTAGTCTTACCTCCCACGGAATGAGCTTGATTTGAGTAAATATAGTCATCATCATCATCATCTTCACCCAAACCTAACTGCTCAGCTATCTTCTTTAAAGCCATATTAAGCCCACATTTATCTTGCGAGTCACCATTATCGGTCCAATTTTGTTGCAGACAAGTGTGTCCAACCTCTGGTATGCTTAGTAAACCGCCATCATTTTTCTTGTACTCTTTGTTACCGGAATAGGAACTTACTTCAGTTACACAACTCAAATTAGAATAGCTCTGATGGGACTCACTGCCCTCACTAGTGCCAGAAGTGGAGCTGTGGTATTGGTTTCCACAGATGGCATTTGGATATCCCAAGGATGAAAGGGGTTCTGGGGGGCCATTCGACAGTTGTGATGAATAATATCTGCCCTGGGAGATGAAAGAAGTGATTGCACAAACATCATTAGTTACAGAAAGAGCTCATGTATTTTAAATAAGTAATAAAACCAAAGAATCTCTTATTATAAGGGAATGAGATTATCCAATTCACTAAAAAGTGAGTTTCAAATTTTCACAATTTTTTGGAATAGCAAGAAAATATTCTCTGTAATTGTCCAAGGATAAAACATGAAAGGCTTGATCGGATTATAGCAAGTGGCATTTTGTGTATCGATAACTCAATAGGTCATCTGAGTCAGTCCTGTCAGTATTTATTTGTAGAGCCGATGATCATGTCAAACAACACCAGGAAAAAAAATACATGAAAGTATAACAAGGCAATATTAATATTACATACCTCAGCAACCTCTCTATATTGTACCAGCACAATGTGTTCATATGCACTGCAAAAGTAGAGAATATGAATCAATAAACTTGAAAGTTGTAACCACTGTTTTTGTTTCTCAAGGACAGATGTTCAGAAACAATTCAATGTATACTTAAGTAACAAATTACACAGTAATTCAGCACAATTATGAGTACAATTATCGCATACAACTTAGATGGGCCATAGATCATAATTTCACAGATGCGAGCTAACTGAATGGAAAGATGATCTTACGGTTCCAACATCCAGAAACACCGTCTCTGGAAACATGGATTTTGCTCCCCATGAGCGTAATAGCAGCTCAAAGAATCAACATTTCCAACCTGCAATGTTGAGAAAATGTCAGATATGAGACAGAGGACACTGATCAATAATCGAATTCTAAAATTTATGATTCGTACCAAACTAGTGAGATAAAGGAACCTCTTTCATTTGAGTTCTATAAATCCCTACAAAATTTTTAATTCCTAAGAAAATCTCATGTTAATCGAGAGTGAAAAAAACTGCAACCTTGATCTGGTGACACCTGATCTCACACTCGCACTACACACCACAAACAGAGAAAAACTAGAAAAAAAGGTCCTGTTCAACAATCAGGCAACCATCAATCTAACAAAGGCCAGGGGTATTATATTCCAGCAAACGACCTGACCAACAGCTCCTAGAGCGCTTTTTCTCCAGCAGAGCACCATAATATGCATTCATCTGTGACAGCCTGCAGCAGCCATGAAACTCAAACTTGTCCCATTAAAGACGAGTCCAAGCGTCATGGCTGTGCTGCAGGCTGCCACAGATGAGGTACATCATAATTTCATAAAGTAATTGCCAATGATTCTTTTGGTCACTATGAAAACACAAAGCTCCACACAAACATTGACTGTTAGGACAATACAACATAGATTGAAACAGTTTTTGGTATAGAAAGCTTGCAATGTTGTTTGTAAAATCATCAGTACATGTAAAGGTCACTTGAACAGGCTATCATGGAAATTAAGATGGACATAATACATACTTTGACCAAGTAAGTGGTTTTAACTGTCCCAAGTCAAGCTTCTCTGATTTTGACCAAGTTTATAAAAAAAATGCACAAACATCTACAACATCAAACAAGATTCATTAGATACACCATGAAATATATTTTGATAGTCCATTTATTTGATGTTATATATGTTAATATATTTTTCTATAAACTTGGTCAAAGTTAAATAAGTTTGAATTAAGACAAAACTAAACAACTTACAATTTGAAACCTAGGTAGTATATTCAAACCACATTAGTTACATAGGCGTGATGTCTCTCCTGAAATTCAAAGAGGAAGCTGGATAAAGCTAGATCAACCTCAAATACTTATTGCAATTCACGGGTCCATAATTGCTTAATTCTAGGGATCCAATACCGACCAATATACAGTAAACGAACATGTGTGACTGATATCCATTTTCTCCAATATGGATGTTAAAAGATTCATGATAGGTGTCAAGTAAATGTATGTAATTGATGAGATTGGCATGCTAATTAATTTGCCATATTCAATAGTTTACACGTTGCACCGCCGAAAATTCTTGGTAGACAGCAAGGTGATTTGCCCCAAAAGAGAGTTTTGTAATATTGAAACAAAAGTTTAAAAACCACCATTGAACTAGAATATGCAGATAAAAACATGGAAACAACTGGAATGATTTGGTGCTATACTGAGCCTTCTGAAATAAACCTGCAGTCGTTCATAAGCCTCCCCAACAGTTCTTCCATCCTTCTTCCTCCGCCATGTGTGACCATCTCTCCGGAAATACCGATTGACACGACGATTGTAAAGGAATAGGGAACCACCTGTAGAACAATCAAATGTGCTGTTAAAGAAAAGCACAATTATTATACAAGTAAGATAATTCCTCTAATTAAGGGATATATGTGCTTTACTGGGTGGCTTCTTTGGTGCCTCATGGGTTATCGGGAACCTCTCGTGATTCTGCAATATATAGTACACTTCAGAAGGCTTTAACCACCTAGTCCTTGCTTCTTCACGAAGTACGTTGATGTCAAAACCTACAGCCAAAGAGAGTACCGAAGGATAAGCGAATAAGGTGTGGCATTAGTTAGACTACCCGCAGTCGGTACTCTAAAGCGATACTCTAAAACTTTAGAGTATGAATATAGAGTAAAAACTGCTGCACTGGGTACTCTAAAACGCTACTCTATGCTTTCTCTAACTCTATATTTAGAGTGGTACAGTGCTTACTCTATAGTGGACAGTGGCGGGCCCCACTAGCTAAACAAAGGAAAAAATGTTATAACTCATAAACCAAAAATCCAAATTAAATTTCGATTAAATTCGTCTCAATAAATCCTTCAAAACTAGATCACACATGGATATATTTAGATAAAGTGACAAGTGGGTCCCACAGTAGATAGAGTGGATAGATGATGATATAGAGGATGGATGGGTGCGAGAGAATTGAATATAGAGGAGAGAATCTTGCTGACTAGGACGTATATAGGATGAATATAGAGGTCCATGAGTGCGGATAGCCTTAATTTTCTATCAAACCCCATAGGACCACAATAAAGTCGTAACACTAACATGAATCTCATCATGGGATATGATTAGTTGAAGAAATCATTCTCTCCTCAATATGAAAGATATCGTATAAAGTTATTGAAAAGAAAAAAAATCCCAATCTTTTCAAGCTCGTCTAAGAAATGTACTGATCTCAGGAGGGTCAAACCCCCAAAATAAGCCATGAATCTTGCCAAGATTTGCATCTTTACACGGTGCAAAATAGGGTCAATGAAATATTAACACAAGATAATCCTGTACAAAAAGGCATATTTATGCTTCCAAAAGCTTGTACGAACATCCCGTCCGTTGCACTTGTACCAAAAGCTCAACGATACATTCGAGCTAGAGTGGACGGACTGGAAACATGAGCTAAAAAAAGAATCTGACAAACACCCTATTCCATCATTCACTGCAGAAACAGAAGGGCTCAAAAGAATCCGATGTTTCTTTTCTCTTAATCGGGTGCATCCACTTAACAGCATCAGAAGCAATTAAGAGCCACGGCCAAGAAACAAGAACCGCTGCTCTGATCGCCCTACCTACTCGGTCAACTCCCATGAAGTAATAAAGATGACGCCTTGGCCGCGGCAATCAAGAATCACCAAATAAACGATCGCAAGAAAAGGGACTCACTCTGGCTCATGGTCACTTGCAGAGATCCAGCAGCTTCCAAGCTCCCATGGAAAGAGGGGACCGAGGAACGCCCGCACTAAATCTAAATGGTCCCCCCAGTTCCCAACAGAAGCTCTGAGATTAGCCGCTAATAAGGCACAGGTAGTGTGGGAGGAGGAGAAGCTGTACTGGGCCACAAGAACTCCTCCGTGCCCTTTATTCGCTCCACAGATGATAGGAAAAAAAGTCTACTTAATCCTCTAAACTATCGGCGATTGTCTAACCTACAGCCCCAACTATAAAACCGTCTGTTTTACACCTTAAACTTTTCAAAACCGTTCAAATTACACCCTTGTGGAGGTGCACATGGAGTTTTTCATATTGCCATGAGCAGCTTGTGCAATCCTGACTTATTAAACTGCTCTACCTTCTCATTTTAGTTCTTTTGGTTTTGTTTATAGCTTGACTTGACCTGGGAGTAGAGATGAGCGTGGAAACATTATTCAGAGTACCACTGGTCACTCCTTCACGTCTGAATGCGAAAGCAATTGTTTGTTCTTTTCGCAAAGAAAGAGGGTTAGGTAAATCGCATGCCGTCTAGAAGTCAGTGACGCACGCTGAGTGTAGCTGTAAATGAATGCTTCAGCATCTTGCTGAGATCCAATGTTTACACTAGTTGTTATTATTCTAAGCAAGACTTCTCGTCATCACCCTAGAGGCATTCATTTTTATTTATGCGTAAGAAGGGCCTCAACTCTACTTGACAGAAATACTGTAAAACGTAACTACACTTACAGTTCAAACCTGACGAATGAGCACGAGTAAATTTCTGGGTACCATACGCTAACAAATTGTTTTTGATGAACTAAACTTTGGCTTTTAGGATGAGACAGCAGAAGAGAATATGGATTTACCGCTTCGCTCTCAAAACCGTGTGTGGAGCGGCAGGTGGTACCACCAAATTGATGGGACACGGTACAAGGTGTCGGGGATGATTGAGGAATGAAATGAACATGGTGATGTGTACAGTACAGTGCACCCCAGTCCCGTTGGTTTTAATGGGCATGGTAGAATGGAGTTTTTTTTTCAAACTATCAGTATATAATAATGTGGTGCGTTGAGACGTTATTATTTTATAAAAACAGCGGTGAAATATTCTACTTAAATCATGATAAGCTGAAGAATTGGATATTGGGTGTGCAATTTTTGTTGTGCAAGCGGGTTCCTGCTTCATGTAAGCTCGATACCTTTGATGCTGGTTTAATGGTGTTATGTTTTTGTGGGGCGATGGAAAAGTCAATGATGTCTACTTCATACTTTCTAAACGTATTTATGTGTTCGAACATGTGTTGCTCTGACTTGTATAGATACGAGAGGCTTAGAGATTCAATAATGACCATAATATGCATTCTAATTCATTTTAGAATCAAAGTTTGTACCATGTCTAGACATTATGTTGTGACTCATACAGGCATAAGAGAGAGTGACGAACTATGCAAACACTTACTACAGTAGTCATTATTCCAATTCGTTTAGAAAATGGAGCGCTCTGTGCCTGGACAAGCTACTCTTAAGTCGTATGTGCATAGGAGAGACTCTCCGTCGGATCCCCCTCTGACGGTTCTACCTTGCGAGTGATGACAGACCAAAAATCCTCTCTTTTTAACATTAGGTGCAGATAGAGATTAATGTGGAGGCTTTAAAGTGAGTCTGACTTGTGAGTGATGATGGACCAAGAAACATTTCTCTTTAGTATTAGGTAGAGGTAGAGATTAATGTGAATGCTTTTGTCTTTTGCAGTGGTACACTATCTCTTTTTATCAAGTTAAGAGTGATCAATATTGTGGAAAATAATGGTAATGATGGAAAAGCAGTTGGAAAATTAACATATGGATGAATTGAAAATTTTATAGTTAGGCCTCGTTTGGTCGGGCTCCTCTCCGACTTTAGTTCTGCCCAAACGGTTTAGTAGGAAGAGCTATTTTGAAGCTGTTTTTTATGAAAAAAAAGAGCTAGAAACTATTTCTCTAAAATGGCTTTGGCTCCTAAGCCCATTGAGAGGAGTCCTTCTAATCACACAATTAGACAAGTAAACGTATAGGGGCTCAACTTGTGTCAATTTTTTTTTTTGGGACGAACAGAGATTAAGCAGCAGTGCATTGGGAAAAGGAGGAAATCGTCTCCTGTGTTTGCTCCCAAGAGCGCTCAAAACAAAAGCGGAAGCTGCCAGGAACTACTGGCCAAATTCAGTGGTCAAAAAAGGCGATATGCATGTGTTGAGTTGATGCTTCAGGAAGTTACCAAGAAGCGTAAAATACGGATATCGATTTAACGACTAGTGATGGAAGTATGGTCTTTTTTTTCTTTTTCTTTTTTGTTGCGAGAAAAGCGTGCAATTGGCCTCCGTCTTAGCTTATTTTTATTTCATTTTTCTTACGTGCAATTTTAGCTCTTTAATAGTATTATATATAGAATAGTTTTTTTATAAATTTTTTTTATGAAATTCTTGCATCTCAGGAGGACGTGACGGACTGGTGATGGCCGAGCATCGTATTTATGTAGTCTACTAAAGTACTAATGAGGTGTGGTTAATGATGCTTCCGTACTTGTTAACTTGGGACCTCCATCCGTCAGGGAAAAAAATGCAGTGATAAACTGGAACAGGACCTCAAATCGAAGGTTCACGGCCCCGTTTGCTTCGTCGAAAAAACAAGCTGAAACACTGTTCCGGCTTTGTGAGAGAAAAACACTGCTCCGGCTGAAAAGATAAGCCAAAAAGACGGCTTATAAGCCGCTGAACAGGGCCCACATCTGAACCTAGATGCAGGGACATGCTAATATTACTGCTGTGCATTTAAGCACTTTGATATGTACATTGGCGACAACATAATTTTGATGGGAGAAATGAAGCCTGGTTTCGCATGTACTGAAAGTCATGGTGATCACAGTCCTTTGGCTAGTCATGCATGCATATGTTGATTTTTTTTTGAATTTTACTCTCTTTTTTGTGAATCACATATGTTGTATTTGGCTATAAACTTTGTTCACATTCCTTTTAAGATCTAGGACTCGTTTGGATAGAAGTCTTCCCGACAATACCAGCTACACAATAGATCCTAACTCCAAGCGTTCAGAATCCACAGGCAAGTTTTTCACGTTTTCAACCAAACAACCTTCTCTAGTATATATACCTGTCGGGTACCAATACTAGGGTACCCGGAGAAAAGGAGCTAATGGTCATCAACACTAACTCGCCCGGGCGATTAAAAGCACGGCTACGGCATCATCCGACCCTAAGGAAACGATTTCCGCCTCGCCCGACACCGAGGGTGTAGGCTCCGCCTTGCCCGATCCTAAGGGCATGGGCACGGCCACGTCCAAACCCCCAGGAAAGGCTCTGCCTCCCCCGACCCTAGGGGCGCGGGATCCGTCTCACCCGGCCCCTTGGAGGGGATTCCGCCTCGCCCGACCCAGAGATTGCGGACTTGGCCTTGGCTGGGGGCGCGGGCTCCAGCAAGGGCCCATACCACCCCCAACCACTACAGACGCGGAATGTGGGCCTGGAACCATGCCCCTAGCGCTAGGAAGAGGGCGCACGCGTCCCGACGTGACCGCCGGCCACGACAGGCCATACCTGGGCACTCACGTCTCTAACAGCGCCGGGCGGACCGACACTGTGCTGCTTAAATCCCCACGCAACTCCAGTCAAGGGGGTCTGTTGACCATACCGCATGCCAGGACGGGACGGGGCACTATGACTGGGCGGCGGTGCCTGCCTGTAGCACCAGTGACGGACAGGGTTGCGACGTGCGCACACCTCCATTATCGTCTGCAGGACCAGTAGGACCCGCCCGCGGGAGGAGAAGGGCGACGCAGCTCCAGGGCTCCCTTCCTCTCGGTTTTTCTCTTTCTTCTTTTTATCTTTCTCTCTCTCGTGTATCCTAGGCCTCTTCCTTGTCTATAAAAGGGAAGACTGGGCTCCCCATCACGACATCTGTTCTAAGCTCTTCAGAGTCCTCCAAGCAATCTCAAGCACTTTAATTCCACTTCACATTCACCAGAGACTTGGGATCTCATTCCTCTCTCACCTGTTTGTAACCCCTACTGCAAACTTCAGTGCTAGTAACATGAGCAGCAGCAACTGGACGTGGGGACATTTCACCCGAACCAGTATACATCCTTGTGTCCTCTTAGCACACCATCCGGGCCAAACGCGTAATACAAATTTACTAGTCAGCAGTTTGAAACATCGACAGTTGGCGCGCCAAGTAGGGGGCTTTTGTGCGTTTCGACGTCCACATCCAGACCATGGATGGCTAACCACGGCGGGAGTCTAGACTTCTTTGTCACCGCAGAGGGAGAGCTGACGCGGGCTCCCGCCGAGGTCCTCGAGGAGCTGCAGCTGCATGCCCCGGAGGCCCGCACCCCCGGAGGCAACCAGCTTCTCGACTTTGACTACAAGCGGCTGGAATGCCAGATCGCCGTCTTCCTAAGACCTCAGCCGTCCTAGGAGTACTTACGTTACCTTTCATTTTCTTTTGCTAATGTCATGACACAGCTCACCGGAGGAGAGCTGCCCTCCCTAGCATACCTCACCCGAAACACCCCGACAGTGTTTTCGTTTGGTCTATGTAATGCTGCGGGGCGGTCGATCGCCTCATGGCGCAGCACGTGCATCCGCCTCCCACAAACGATGAGTACGTCAGGATGGCGGATTATGTCATGGAAGCCTTCTACGATCTCCTCACGAGAGATTCTAAGGGGATCTCCGACTCTGACTATAGCATGGGGAGCCAGCATCCCTCGCGCGAGTGCTCCATGGCGGGGTATGCGGACACCACGCTGTGCCTAGAACCCCAGTCGGAAACGTGTTTCGATAGGGTTTCTATTGACCGACTGCTGTAGCTGACGAGATAGTGCACACCTGCGAAGGGTGTCAGCACTATGCTTGGCAAACCCATCTGCCAGCCCAAGCGCTCTCGAGATGATCCCCATCACGCGGCCATTCGTGGTCTGGGGGATCGATTTGGTTGGGTGAAAGCCCAAGTTTGGTTTTGGTAATTAATGACACCAAGTTGCTAATGCCATGTGTTAAGTGTTTTGAGTTAGGCATAAGCAACGCATGTGATGAAAGTGTACGTGGCAAGGAGTGGTGGCCACAAGATCACAAAGAAATGGTGCATGGACATGAAATGACGATCATGGTGGAGATGCACATAATATGATGAACTTGATGATCAAGTGGAGGAGAAAGATCTAAGAGCGCAAGGCAAAGGTATAACCATAGGGTTTTCCTTTTGCCGGTCTAAGATGAGTAGAGAAGTGATTGACCGGGTTTAGGATACATAGCCGACTATCAAGAGGGGCAATCACGGTTAGCTCGGAAATCAAGTGCCACTAGATCAACGTCTTGAGCATATGCATTAGGATCTAGTAAAGAGCTAACATAACGCCTTGGAAAATGATTGTGAAATGCTAACACACATGCACAAGGAGGTGTACACTTGGTGGTGTTAGCACAGTTGCGAAGGCGGTGGAGTTTAAGCGGTAGAGAGGGGTTTGGGTTCCTCTCTCCCTCCCGCCGAGCTTGCAAGGCGGGATTCGGCGCTTTTTGGAGAAGTGAAACGCCTATTTTCTACTGCGCCGGAAGTCGGAAAAGAAACGGAGGCGAAAGGAGGTCACTGCGTTGATCGGTCGCTGCACCGGACGCTGCACCGGACGCGGTCTCGGTTTCACCGGATGCGTCCGGTCAGTTCAACGCGGCGCGAGCGCTGGGGTTTGTGACCGGACGCGGGTCTGGCCTGACCAGCGCGTCCGGTCAGTACAACTGAGCGTAAGAGAGAAGCGCGCGACCGGCGCGTCCGATCCTTCACGGGACCGGAGCGTCCGGTCAGGCGTCCAGGAACACAGAGCGAAGCGGAGTGACGATCGGACGCGCGGCGCGTCCGGTCACGTACGATCGGACGCGTCCGATCGTAGCTGGAGCTTACTGGAACGCGACCGGACGCTGGCACTGTCGCGTCCGGTCACTCGTTGAGCGCGTTCGGTCACGTGTGATCTGGCGCGTCCGGTCACGTGTGATCTGACGCGTCCGGTCTCAACGGGAGCTTACTGGAACGTGACCGGACGCTGGCACTGTCGCGTCCGGTCACTCGGTTCAGCGCGTCCGGTCAGGGCAACGGCTAGTTCTGACGCGCACAGTTCACGGTTGTCGTGTAGTGACCGGACGCGTCCGGTCACCCTGACCGGAGCGTCCGGTCAGCGCGTTTTTCGCTGCATCGTCTGTAACGGCTAGTTGCGTACCCCTTCGTTATAAATAGACGTTGGCCGGGGTTTGAGGGTAACTCTCGCACACTTTGAGACATAGAGACATACTTTGAGCTAGAGAACAACCCCTCCACTCATCTCTTTGCATAGTTGCACATCTTGAGTGAGATTGAGTGAGATTCAAGTGCATTGCTTGAGAGTTGCATTCTAGAGGCACTTGATCTTCGAGTTGCTGCGGATTTCTTGTTACTCTTCCGTGTTTCCCGACACGGTAGACGGCTTGGAGCAGCGGAGGTGATTGAGCTCGCAATTGGAGATTGTTGGAGCCTTCACCAAGTGTTGTAAGGGGTTCTTGATCCTTCCCCGCGGGAGTTCGCAAATTGGATACTCTAGTGGAGCTCGTGGCTTGGAGGATCCCCATCTTGTGTGCGGTTGTGCGGCGCCCGCCGAGGGCTCAACTCTTGATAGTTGATTAGCTCGTGAACCGACAAGTGGGTGCATCGCCACAACGAGGAGTAGCTTGCCGGGAAGCAAGTGAACCTCGGGATAAATTCTTGTGTCATTCTCTTCCCGAGGATTTCTCTTGTGTGATTGATTGATTGGTACTTCTCATCTTTACACAGCCGTATAATCACTCGAAGCACTTCTCTCGTTTTACATCTTGTATCTAGCTTGTTGTTGTTGTTGTAGTGTTTAGTGGATAGCCTTGTACTAGACTTGTGTAGGTGGCTTGCTTAATTAGTTAGAGCTAGTGCATTTTGCTCTGCCACCTTTTATACTAACTTGTGGTTAAGTAATTCTTGTAGAAGTTTTAATTAGGCTATTCACCCCCCCCTCTAGCCATTCGGACCTTACAAGTGGTATCAGAGCCGAGGCATCGTTTATTTGAGGCTTAACAACCTACGGTGAAAAAGAAATGGCTCAATTAAGCTTGCACATCAACAACACCAAGAAGGCACCTCACTTTGATGGCACAAATTATGCATATTGGAAGGTTAAGATGACCGCACACCTAAAGTCAATCAATAGAGAAGTGTGGAAGGTCACCGAAACAAAATTTGAGGTTGCTAATCCGGAAGCACCTACACCGGTAGAAGAGAAGAAGCTCCAATGCAATGATATTGCCATTAGTGCTCTTCATGAGGCACTAGATGACAAGACATTTGAGCAAGTAAAGAACATAGAGATTGCTCATGATGCTTGGGCCAAGCTAGAAGAAACATTTGAGGGCACCAAAGGTACAAAGACCGCTAAAGCATATATCTTGCAAGAAAAATTTTCAAGCTTCAAGATGCAAGATGATGAGAGTGTACCGGAGATGTTTCATAGGTTGCAAGTCATCGTCAATGAGCTCAAGGCACTTGATGAGGAGGTCAAGGACAATCAATTCTCTATGAAGTTCTTGAGAAGTCTACCCAAGAGATTTGATACATTGATCACCGTGCTAGTGAGGACTACATTGAAGGATTCAACTCCTCAACAAATATTTCAAGAAGTGATGACCGATGATTCATATAGAGAAGATGATGAGAAGGATGAGTTGGTCAAGAAGAAGAAGAAGGAAAATGAGAAGAAAGATGATGAAAAGAAGAAGAGTGTGGCATTCAAAGCCACCACATCCAAGAGCAAATCCAAGATTGAATCATCAAGTGATGAAGACTCAAGCTCTTGTGATGGTGATGACATTGATGAGAAGATGGCTCTCTTTGTCAAGCAATTTGGTAAATTCATGAAGAAGAAAGGCTATCGTGCAAGAAGGAGGAAGAACTCATCCAAGAAGAGTGAACATACCATGAGATGCTTTAGATGCCATAGCAAGGACCATCTCATTGCAAAGTGTCCTTATGATAGTGATGATGAAGATGCTATCAAGAAAGAGAAGAAGAAGCAAGAAAAGAAAAAGAGCTCTTATAAGAAGAAGAATGATTCTCATGTTGCTACATGGGATAGTGATGATTCCTCAAGTGATGATGAGGATGACTACAAGAGCAAGAAGAAGGGACATGCTAGCATTGCCATCCAAGAGAAGGTCTCCCTCTTCGACACTCCATCGTGCTTCATGGCTAAGGCCGCTAAGGTATCATCCGACGATGAGAGTGATCATGATAATGCTAGTGATAGTGATAGTGATGAAGAAGAATTCACTAAAGATGAACTAATCACTATGCTAGAAGATTGCACTCAACATTTTAAAGAATCTAGAAAGGAGTGCAAGGGCTTGCTTAAGGAAAAGAAAAACCTTATGCAAGAACTTGATGAGCTTAGGGCATCTTATGAGAGTCTAAAGGTAGACCATAAGAAGCTTCAAAAGTCTCACACTAAGCTTGAAGAAGCTCATTCCTCTATAGTTGAAAAATGTGAAAACATGCCAACTAATGTTGAGAAAGCTAAAACTTGTAACATAGGCATATCATGTGATATAATTGATGAAACTTTTCATAAGCCTATTATTGTTGCTCCTACTAACCCTTCATGTAGCTCATCTACATCATCCTCATCTAGTAGTGATGGTTTCACTTGTGACTCCACACTTATAGTTGAGAATGAAAATCTCAAGAAGGAGGTAAAAGAGCTCAATCACACATTAGCTAAGGCTTATGGTGGTGAGGACCGCTTGCTTATGTGCTTGGGTAGCCAAAGAGCTTCTCTCTACAAAGAGGGATTGGGCTATAACCCCAAGAAAGGCAAGGCCGCTTTTGCTCCTCACAAGACTCGTTTTGTGAAGAACAATGGTAGCTATTGCAAAAGTTGCAAGCAAGTTGGTCACATAGAGCAACATTGCATGAACAAGAAATCCAATGCAAATGTATCCTCAATCAAGTTTAATTCTTTCTATATGCTTACCAAGGGTACAAATGGTGTTCATGCTAAGTTTATTGGTACACCATGGATGGGATCAAAGAAGAAAGTCATTTGGGTACCAAAGAGCTTAGTCTCTAACCTTGGAGGACCCAAACAAGTTTGTGTACCTAAAAAGAATTGATCTTGTCTTGTAGGTCAATTACAAAGCCGGAGGAAGGCATTGGGTGCTTGATAGTGGGTGCACTCAACATATGACCGGAGACTCTTGTATGTTCAATTCAATTGATACAAGTCAAAATGGTGGTTTTGATGCTATTACTTTTGGCAACAACAAGAAAGGCAAGGTCAAGGGGCTTGGTAAAATTGCTATCTCAAATGACATGAGCATATCTAATGTGTTGCTAGTTGAGAGCTTAGATTTCAATCTTTTATCGGTGACACAACTTTGTGATCTTGGCTTCAAGTGCATATTTGGTAGTGATGATGTTGAAGTCATAAGTGTTGATGGATCAAACTTGATATTCAAAGGATTTAGACATGGTAGCTTATACTTGGTTGACTTCAATGATAGTGAGACACAATTGACATCATGCTTGCTTAGCAAATCTAGTATGGGTTGGTTATGGCATAGAAGGCTTGGTCATGTTGGAATGAAACAATTGAACAAACTTTTGAGGCATGACTTAGTTAGAGGATTGAAGGATGTCACCTTTGAGAAGGATAAACTATGTAGTGCTTGTCAAGCCGGCAAACAAGTTGGAAATATACATCCTAGTAAGAGTGAGATGAGCACATCAAAAGCATTTGAGCTATTGCACATGGACTTGTTTGGGCCAACAACATACACTAGTATTGGTGGAAACAAGTATGGTTTTATGATAGTGGATGACTACACTAGATACACTTGGGTGTTCTTTCTCTATGACAAGAGTGATGTACATGATCTATTCAAATCTTTTGTCAAGAGGGTGCAAAATGAGTTTGAGACTACCATCAAGAAGATTAGAAGTGACAATGGTAGTGAGTTCAAGAATACAAGAATTGAAGATTTATGTGATGATCTTGGAATTGGACATCAATTCTCACCAACATACACTCCTCAATCAAATGGTGTAGTTGAAAGGAAAAATAGAACCTTGATTGATATGGCTAGATCAATGCTTAGTGAATACAATGTTAGTCATTCATTTTGGAGTGAAGCTATCAACACGGCTTGCTATTGTAGCAACCGTCTCTATTGCCATGGGAAGCTTGGGAAGACACCATATGAGCTATTGAATGGAAGAAAGCCTAACATTGCATACTTTAGAGTGTTTGGTTGCAAATGCTATATTCTCAAGAAAGGCACTAGATTGAGCAAGTTTGAAAAGAAATGTGATGAAGGGTTCTTACTTGGTTATTCTACCACAAGCAAAGCATATAGAGTTTGGAATCTCACAAATGGCACCTTGGAAGAAGTTCATGATGTTGAGTTTGATGAAACCCAAGGGTCTCAAAATGAAGCTCAAAACCTTGATGATGTGAGAGGGGATCAATTATCAAATGCAATGAAGAACATGGACATTGGTGATATAAGGCCTATGCAAGTTGATGATGATGATATTCATGTGATCAACCAAAGTGTGCAAATTAATACAAATCAAGCAAGCTCTAGTGGTTCTCATGATGAAGTGCAAGTTCAAGGTCAAACAAGTGAAAACAATCAACTCCCAATACTCCAACCTACTAGCATTGCAAGAGATCATCCATTGGACCAAATCATTGGTGGAATTCAAAGTGGTGTTCAAACTAGATCAAGATTAGCATCATTTTGTGAGCACTACTCATTTGTCTCATTAGAAGAACCAAAGAAGATAGAAGATGCATTGAAAGATTCTGAGTGGATAAATGCCATGCATGAAGAACTAAACAACTTTGCTAGAAATCAAGTTTGGAAACTTGTTGATAGACCAAAGAACTACAATGTGATTGGCACTAAGTGGGTCTTTAGAAACAAGCAAGATCAAGATGGCATGATTGTAAGGAACAAAGCAAGATTAGTAGCACAAGGATACACTCAAGTTGAGGGTCTTGACTTTGGAGAGACATATGCACCGGTTGCAAGATTGGAAGCAATTAGAATCTTATTAGCATATGCTTGTGCACACAACATCAAGCTCTATCAAATGGATGTTAAGAGTGCATTTCTCAATGGCTACATCAATGAAGAAGTTTATGTTGAGCAACCTCCCGGTTTTGAAGATGACAAGAAGCCCAACCATGTTTACAAGCTAAAGAAGGCATTGTATGGTTTGAAGCAAGCACCTAGAGCATGGTATGAGAGATTGAGGGACTTTCTTCTCTCTAAAGGGTTCAAGATGGGAAGGGTTGACACCACTCTCTTCACCAAGAAGCTTAGAAATGACTTGTTTGTGTTGCAAATCTATGTGGATGACATTATCTTTGGATCAACTAACCAAGACTTTTGTGAAGAGTTTGGAAATTTGATGGCTAATGAGTTTGAAATGTCTATGATTGGAGAGCTTAGTTACTTCCTTGGACTTCAAATCAAGCAAATGAAGAATGGCACTTTTGTAAGTCAAGGCAAGTACATCAAGGACATGATCAAGAAGTTTGGATTGCAAGAAGCTAAGCCAATGAGCACACCAATGGGCACTAATGATCAATTGGGTATTGATGCTAGTGGCAACATGGTAGATCAAAAACAATACCGATCCATGATTGGAAGTTTGCTCTATGTCACCGCTTCTAGGCCGGATGTGATGTTTAGTGTATGCAAGTGTGCAAGATATCAAGCTTCACCTAGAGAAAGTCACTTGAAAGCAACCAAGAGAATATTGAGATATCTCAAGGGCACTCATGATGTTGGATTATGGTATCCCAAGGGGTCTAATTTTGAGTTGATTGGATATTCGGACTCCGACTATGGTGGATGCAAGATTGATAGAATGAGCACAAGTGGCACTTGTCAATTGCTTGGAAGGTCTCTTGTTTCATGGTCATCAAAGAAACAAAATAGTGTTGCACTATCTACCGCCGAGGCCGAATACATTAGTGCCGGTAGTTGTTGTGCACAATTGCTTTGGATGAAGGCCACTTTGAATGACTTTGGAATTAAATTCAAGAATATGCCTTTGTTTTGTGATAATGAAAGTGCTATCAAGATGACACAAAATCCGGTTCAACATTCAAGAACCAAGCACATTGACATAAGGCATCACTTCATAAGAGACCATCAACAAAAGGGTGATATTAGCATTGAGAGCATTGGCACCGAAGATCAACTAGCCGACATCTTTACAAAGCCACTTGATGAAAAGAGATTTTACAAGTTGAAGAATGAATTGAACATACTTGACTTCTCCAACTTGAAATGAGTGCACCCCCACATTCTTATATGACATGCCTCTCCTCCAACATAGCAAGGTAAAGTTGTTTGGCATATCATCCATACTTTGATAAGGACATGTTTAGAACATATAGACATATTTGCATGACAAATAGGCTCATTCATGAAAATCAAATGAGTTTAATGTATATATGGTACCACTATTGCTTCTATGTTTGATTGACCTAGTGGTAGCATATGACATGTTTGTGGGCTTGCAAACCTAGTGTTGAATCTAGAAAATGAGCTCATGATGTGTAATTCAACATGGTCAAGATAACCCTTATACTTTATGAGGTGTGAAAAAGCTTGTCCTTGGATCAAACCAAATTACATATTCTAGGCAAGTGATCTAGATTGAGCCATAATTTGGACTCCCTCATATTGATTGACTTATCTCTCACTAAATCGGCACCTTTTTGGTGATTGTTGACAAAGGGGGAGAGAAAAGTCACAAAGATATTGCAAAGAGGAAATAAGATAATAAGGGAGAGAAAAGTCATAGGGGAGACAAAGATAAAAAGTTAAGTTACAAAGGGGGAGAGAAAAGTCACAAAGTTAAAAAGTTAAGTTACTAAGAGTGGGGAGAGAAAGCAAAAGATATGTCTTTGGGAAGAGAAACTAAAATTGAGCACACAAGTAGGAGGAGCAAGCTCATGAATTATTTGTTGCATTTATATGTGCATTAACATGATGAAATGTTGCATTGCAAAGTTTAATTTCGATATTCATGATTGAATGGTGTATGCTAGATATAGAACTTGAATGATGTTTTGTTAAGAGTAGCTTTACATGTGGTACCTAGACACCTTTGCTTTTAATGTTGATCTCACAAAGTACTTTAGTGTCTGTGATCTTTACAAGTGATGTATTACAAGTGGTGTCTAGCTACTTCGATGCTAAGGATGGTATATAAAGGCAACTCTGATTGGTATCACGCTTCAAAGGTCCATTCTATATACCTTAGCATCAATTTGATAGTAGTAACTCTCCCAAAATTCAAATCCATACATATGTGCACAATTGAACCAAACTCATGGAAGCACATATGTAGGGGGAGCTAATACTATCGAAATTGAAAATTGATTTCATTTCATATCTTTGTGATGGTTGTCATCAATTACCAAAAAGGGGGAGATTGAAAGCCCAAGTTTGGTTTTGGTAATTAATGACACCAAGTTGCTAATGCCATGTGTTAAGTGTTTTGAGTTAGGCATAAGCAACGCATGTGATGAAAGTGTACGTGGCAAGGAGTGGTGGCCACAAGATCACAAAGAAATGGTGCATGGACATGAAATGACGATCATGGTGGAGATGCACATAATATGATGAACTTGATGATCAAGTGGAGGAGAAAGATCTAAGAGCGCAAGGCAAAGGTATAACCATAGGGTTTTCCTTTTGCCGGTCTAAGATGAGTAGAGAAGTGATTGACCGGGTTTAGGATACATAGCCGACTATCAAGAGGGGCAATCACGGTTAGCTCGGAAATCAAGTGCCACTAGATCAACGTCTTGAGCATATGCATTAGGATCTAGTAAAGAGCTAACATAACGCCTTGGAAAATGATTGTGAAATGCTAACACACATGCACAAGGAGGTGTACACTTGGTGGTGTTAGCACAGTTGCGAAGGCGGTGGAGTTTAAGCGGTAGAGAGGGGTTTGGGTTCCTCTCTCCCTCCCGCCGAGCTTGCGAGGCGGGATTCGGCGCTTTTTAGAGAAGTGAAACGCCTATTTTCTACTGCGCCGGAAGTCGGAAAAGAAACGGAGGCGAAAGGAGGTCACTGCGTTGATCGGTCGCTGCACCGGACGCTGCACCGGACGCGGTCTCGGTTTCACCGGATGCGTCCGGTCAGTTCAACGCGGCGCGAGCGCTGGGGTTTGTGACCGGACGCGGGTCTGGCCTGACCAGCGCGTCCGGTCAGTACAACTGAGCGTAAGAGAGAAGCGCGCGACCGGCGCGTCCGATCCTTCACGGGACCGGAGCGTCCGGTCAGGCGTCCAGGAACACAGAGCGAAGCGGAGTGACGATCGGACGCGCGGCGCGTCCGGTCACGTACGATCGGACGCGTCCGATCGTAGCTGGAGCTTACTGGAACGCGACCGGACGCTGGCACTGTCGCGTCCGGTCACTCGTTGAGCGCGTCCGGTCACGTGTGATCTGGCGCGTCCGGTCACGTGTGATCTGACGCGTCCGGTCTCAACGGGAGCTTACTGGAACGTGACCGGACGCTGGCACTGTCGCGTCCGGTCACTCGGTTCAGCGCGTCCGGTCAGGGCAACGGCTAGTTCTGACGCGCACAGTTCACGGTTGTCGTGTAGTGACCGGACGCGTCCGGTCACCCTGACCGGAGCGTCCGGTCAGCGCGTTTTTCGCTGCATCGTCTGTAACGGCTAGTTGCGTACCCCTTCGTTATAAATAGACGTTGGCCGGGGTTTGAGGGTAACTCTCGCACACTTTGAGACATAGAGACATACTTTGAGCTAGAGAACAACCCCTCCACTCATCTCTTTGCATAGTTGCACATCTTGAGTGAGATTGAGTGAGATTCAAGTGCATTGCTTGAGAGTTGCATTCTAGAGGCACTTGATCTTCGAGTTGCTGCGGATTTCTTGTTACTCTTCCGTGTTTCCCGACACGGTAGACGGCTTGGAGCAGCGGAGGTGATTGAGCTCGCAATTGGAGATTGTTGGAGCCTTCACCAAGTGTTGTAAGGGGTTCTTGATCCTTCCCCGCGGGAGTTCGCAAATTGGATACTCTAGTGGAGCTCGTGGCTTGGAGGATCCCCATCTTGTGTGCGGTTGTGCGGCGCCCGCCGAGGGCTCAACTCTTGATAGTTGATTAGCTCGCGAACCGACAAGTGGGTGCATCGCCACAACGAGGAGTAGCTTGCCGGGAAGCAAGTGAACCTCGGGATAAATTCTTGTGTCATTCTCTTCCCGAGGATTTCTCTTGTGTGATTGATTGATTGGTACTTCTCATCTTTACACGGCCGTATAATCACTCGAAGCTCTTCTCTCGTTTTACATCTTGTATCTAGCTTGTTGTTGTTGTTGTAGTGTTTAGTGGATAGCCTTGTACTAGACTTGTGTAGGTGGCTTGCTTAATTAGTTAGAGCTAGTGCATTTTGCTCCGCCACCTTTTATACTAACTTGTGGTTAAGTAATTCTTGTAGAAGTTTTAATTAGGCTATTCACCCCCCCTCTAGCCATTCGGACCTTACATTGGGCCCCTCAAGAAGGTACCCGGGGGCTACACGTATCTGCTCGTCGCCGTGGACAAGTTCACGAAGTGGATAGAAGCCCGGCTGATCTCCAAGATCAAATCTGAGTAGGTCGTGCAGTTCTTCCTCGACATCGTCCATCGCTTTGGAGTCCCAAACTCCATCATCGACATTGAGCAGCTACGCCATTTCTACACTTAGATTTTCCTAAGTCGTTAACGCACTTGTGTAAAATCATGTTTCTGAAATAAAAAGTGGTTCCCCTTATCGGTTTTGTCATCACTTCCTCGGTTTCTGGTGACACCTGACCCCAGCGATGTCCGGGGTCAGGCGTTACTCGGGGGCTGATAGGGGTATTTACACACTCAGAAACATTTTTTTGCATCCGACCCCCTCTTACGTTAAGGCCTAGAAGCAAGAAGTTGTGGAAGCAAACACTGAGTCAAGCTAGGTGGACCGCAAAAGCCTACGCCCTAGCGTCTATGGCGCCTTTGCTCTCCAGTGTAATTAGAGCTTGTCATCTGCACCTTGAGCTCATAGCCTTAACATCGGGAGGGATCAGATCGCGTTCGACCCTCTCTCGCGTTTAGGAGTTAGAAACAAGAGTTGCAGAGACAAAACGCTGAATAAAACTGGGCGGACCGCAAAAACCTAAGCCCCAGCGGCTACGGCGCTTTTGCTCCCTAGCGTAATCAGAGTTTTGTCACCCATACCTCGAACTTTCTAATCTTAACACTGGAAAAAGGTCGGATCGCCCCAACTTTCTTTATACACAAAAAACTAGAAGTTCGTTTAACCAAACTTAAAATGAAATACTTGTTCATTATAAGTTTTTGGGCACAGCGGCCCGCTTTATCTAACTTAACTAACCCCTCCGGGAAACAACTTCATCCTCTATCTTATCCAATAAGTTTTGTGCAGGGGCAGTCACTATCTCCTTGATCCGCTCTAGCTCATCATCCTCATAGCTAGGCGCGAAGCCCTGGCCCATCGCCTCCAAGTTGATATTCTCATAGTGAGAGCGGGCGACTACGAACGGCTGTGGAACACCGAAGCAGATGTTGGTGGTTCTTAACGCACATTTCTACCGTCAACATTTCAACAAAATAAAACAAATTTGGTTACCAAATCATAGAATAGGGCTTTACAACTAACATTCTCCAAGAGTTTTGGTACTTGTATGTTTTCCAGGCACGAACATGGAAATTCACTAAAATGCGCCTTCAGAAGACGTATTCAAGCAAAACAAAACCAAAAGCCCAACCAACACTTCGCATCTAGGCAGAATACCAATGTGGAGGTGGCCCAGGCCCAGCTAGGAGCCCACACGCCGAAGGCGGTGGCCAGACGTGCAGCCCAGGGTGTGGCCACACCCTAGGAGGGGCCGCACCGCCCCTAGCGCCTCTTAGGCCTACCTTCGTTTGGCGGCACAATTAATGCTCCAGGAGGCGGTTGCATGTGGTGCTTACCAAAAATAAGAGCAAGCCGACCTTCTCCAAGCCTATATAAGAATACCACCTTCTCACATTCATTCATGAACACTTGGAAGATCCAACACAAGAAATACACAATGTAGGAAGTAGAGAGAAGAGCTCCATTCATATCTTAGCTCTCTAGCTAGACTAGTTTAGGGAGTGAGTGAGGAAGAGAAAGAGATGGAGAAGTATTGGGTTGTCGGCTACCTCCATTTGTAGCGGAAGGAATGCCGGGAATGTCGGTTTCCTCTTCACTTGTACCTCGGCGAATCTAGTACTATTTGGAGTGCAAAGGTTTGTGTTCTTCTATGGTGGTGAGCTCTTACTTTTAAGTTATTCTTGTTTACTATTTGCTTGCGGGTTCGTCGTCCGTCCCCATGGCAGATACTCTAGTAGAGGGCTCCTGATAAAGACGGATCACCCTATACATCGCTAGAGTAGTAGTCAATAGCATAGACGTGGTGTCTAGGCTAGAGGCTACCTTCGTTTGCCACGTGCCCAACGGTTGAGGGTAGACGGCAACTGGTGATAGCCCTGTCCGTCCCTCATAATCCCCCACGTTTAGGGTATGGCGTAGAGCTGGAAGCCGGAGGTACTTGGTAGACCAAGTATAAGCCGGTGCCCGAAGTAAGTATATAGTGGCAAAGCTATCTTAACTTAGGATCTCTATCCCTAGATAACCTCGCTACCCGAGCTATCTTTCTTCTTATTACCATAGGTGAACTAGCTAAGAGACTCTTACACCTCCGTTCCTCGTGGAAATACGATACCCTGAATACTTTCAGGTAAAATGCTACAACGGTAATTCCGTGCGCTTGCGAACTATTTCTGTATGCGTTAAGAAATACCAACAACAGACCGCACGCCTTGCGATCTCCTGTGCTCGGTCTGTGATCTGAAGGGAGCGAACCACGAGCGAGCTCATCTCCTCTAGCAGGGTCACCCCGAGGTCATCATAGACTAGCCCGGCGGCAACACGCAGGTCATCGTGCTCGTTGCTCTCCTTATGGAGAGAGCCCTTCACCTCAGAGAGCTCCTTCTCTAGGCTACGGCTCTTCACCACCTTCACTGCGAGCTTGTCATCGAGACTTGCTCAAAACATACACCAATTACGTCAGGACACTAGCGGGGGATCCTAGGAAGAATGCCAGCGAGGCAATCCAAGGCCTCACCGTTCACTTCCTCCTAGAGTTTGCATGCCTCTTCACGCTGCTGGACTGCCTTAGCTCCAAGGTTTGGATCCTCGCCCGGTGCTGACCAACCTGCATGGTGAGCCCGGCAGACATGTTCTTGACCTCTCTTCGACTCCCGCTCAACCTCGCCCAGGAGGTCCTTGATCCGCTAGTGGGTGTCGCCATGTACCTGCCGGAGCCTTCCCGCGGTCTGAAGCGGCTTGTCCTGTTCCTACCGGGTCCGTTCGGTTTCACAGTGTCCAGGCACGCCCTCTTGGCTAGAGTCATGAATTTCTCCTTAGCCTCATTGGCATGCCGACGAGCGTCCACCTCCCTGATTCAAAGGCTGGCCACCTTCTCACCGGTAGGAGCAAGTTCATCCACCTTTTGACGAGCGGCGTCGAGCTGCTCGGTTAGCCATCCACGCACCTGCGTCTCTTCGGCAAGGCAGTCACAAGCATCCGTCTAGCCATGGAGGAACTAGGATTTCTCCTGGCTGCGCACCATGAGAGACTGCAAACAACACAAATTAGAAGCACCAAAAAAGGGGAAATCAGGGCTAGAAGCGTGGACATGTCGTACCTCACCAATTGGGTCAACAACATCGCGCAATGACCCTAACGCCATGTTCATCAAGGGTGAAGAGCGTCGCCTTCGGGTTCCGCCGGTCAGCCCACCGGAGCGCAGGTCCTCCCCACGTGTGCAGGTCGCCGCCCGCATGGACCAGAGCCTAGGACGACCCCGCATTGGCCCCGAGCAGCGGTGACCCCTCCGTTAGTGCACTTCCTCAGGGCAGCCCCTCCGGCAGTAGGAGGGGCGGACGGCGCAGACGCGGCTGCACTCACCACCATTCGCCCTGCCATGGGCATGGTTGCCCGTGTGGACGATGACCCCGACTGCTCTGCCCCTATCAGTAACAGCACATACTCATCCAGCTGCACCGCTTCTGTCATGGGTGCGGCCATCTCCGTCTACATGAGCGACAACCCCATTTGCGCCATGACTCGCCCGCCCCGGGCATCACCATCTCTTCCTACAGCGTCGTGACCCCACCCGGCCGTGCTATCTTCCCTGTGGGCACCACGTGTGCGCTCTCCTCGTCTTCCCCTCCGCAGACACCGCCATCGCCGCCGGTGGCACTCCCCCGGTGGGTGCCTTGGCCGTGCTAGCGCTGCTCCCACTCAGGACGGCACCAGCTGATCCCTGGCGCGTCGACTAGAGGGCAAGGGTCTTCCTCGGCGCAATATGCAAGAGAACCCCACATCTGCTAGCACTGCAAAGGGAATGCGGCGCTCAGCTTATGACAAAATTCAACAAGGACAAAAGGAGCAAAGAAGACTCCCTAGTTTACCTCGGTGCCACTGAACGGTGACATTTTGGGGCTAGCCCGCCTGACCCCGGCTACGCCTCGTCGGCCCACTGCCCTTTCAAGCCATCCCTCTGCTCGAAAAGCCCTGATGGCGCGGCATAGCCCGCCTCCATCGACCCCGAGGGCTCGCCCTCCCTAATTTGAAATGGGAAGGGTCCTCCCAGGGATGCATCGCTGCCTATCGGCATGTCCTCATCCGCCAGATCCTCCCACGGGATGGGCGACGTGGAGCCGTGTGCTCCCTCCTCTTCTTCCTCTTCCTCTTCTTCCGCCTCGTCTTCCTCGTTTGAGCCCTGGCACCGCTTGCCTCGGTCCAATCTCGCCTGCCTCCTTTGCTGCTTTTTCTTCTTGTCGTCCTTCTCTTTCTTCTACTTCTCGGCCGCAACGCGGTTTGCCTCCCTGATCGCTGCGTCCTCTGGCAGCGGCACGCGGGAGGTCCGGGTGAAGAGGCCGGGCTATGGATTCTGGTCCTCAGGATCGAATAGCAAAAGAGCGACGGTCAAGAAAGGAAACTAGGAAGAGACTTACCAAATCAATGAAACCCGCATAGAGGCACATCACGAGATGCCCCGAAATCAAGAACTGGAACGTGTCGTCTAGCACATCCATTGCCTCCCTGATGCGCTGCCCGATCTCACTGTTGCGGAGCGGTCCCTGAGCGAGCACCGTCCCCTTGGGCAGCGCATCGGGCGTCATCCCGTAGAGTGGGAGGGCACGCGCCATCAGTGGCGCCACCCTCCTCATGTAGTATGCTCCGATGACGCCGGCCCCGCGAACACCGCCACTCCTCAGAAGCGCGACGACGTTGATGAGGTCACACAATCTTTTCTTCTCCTTCTCAACAGGACCGTATCCCCACGACGGCGACACCTCTTTGATCAATCGGCCGGAGAAGACCAGTAGGAGGACGGCGGCGTCATTCTTCAGATAGAACCACAGCTTGTGCCACCCCTTGTTGGATTTTGTCAGCATGATGGGGATGTACCCAGCCGCCCGATCGCTCCGAAGATGGATGCTCGCGCACCCCATCGACACCAATGGCTCCACCCTCTTCTCCCTTTTCTTCTGTAGGGAGACGGTGAAGAAGTACTTCCATAGCATGAAGTGAGGCTCGATCCCCAAATACCCCTCGCACAGCGCGACAAATGCCGCGATGTGCTGAATCCCATTGGGGTTCATGTGCTACAGCTCGACCTTGTAATGATGTAGCAGCCTCCAGAGGAATCAGTGGGGGGACCGTGAGCCCGCGCTTGTGGATGGGGGTAAAGGAGACGACATAGCCGTCGGGTGGTGCTGGCACCTCCTTGTCGCTAGGTACGACCCACTCCAACGCCTCGGTCCTCGTAGGAAGAAAAACTGCACTGGACGAGACCCTCCATGCGGGCGTGGAGAATGTCCGAGTGGCACCACAGCTCCATGGGGATGCAGGGGCGAAGGAGCGAGAACTTTGACAGTGGTGGAAGGGTGAAGGCAAGGAACCCTAATGCTGGCGGCGGTGAGGCAGAGGAGATGAGGTTGGTTAAGCGCACTGAGGATGGGAGGTGAGGCTTCTATTTATAGGGAAAGATGGAACGAGAGGCGAACCGTCCGCCTTGATCCACGCGCCTACTGTGTCCCGTCGCTGCGCCTCTCCGTGAATTATGCACACGCCACCCCTAGCCGCTCCCTCAAAGGACGCACCGAATGATGGTTCTCCCACCCAATGGGCTATGAACCGCCACAGGTAAAAGGGATACGGAGCTGAAAATGCTCCTACGACCCATTAAAGCCTAGGAATTCGAAGGTTGGCCCACCGACGGGTTTCGACAGCCGCTCTAGGGTGCCTTTTAGAGTGAGGGGTGGAAAAGGATGGGCCTACTAGCGGCCAGCACCTAGGCACATGAGAACCAAGGGCATCTAGACCCACATTCGAGTCTTGACTGTGCACGGTCCATGGTTTTTTCTCGAAGAAAGGCAACGAGCCCTCAGGACTGGTCGAACAGACCTAAGAACTATATGGATTAGCCCGTTAGGAATCTGAAGCCAGTCACCAGCTGACCTATGCTGGATCCCCATGAATGGGAACTGGGGCCCACTCGAACTAGCCCGTCAGCAGCTCATCGAGCACCATGATTCGTCCAAAGAGGAAAACATGGCACGGCTCATCCTCTCCATTTTTCGAGAAAACGCTTGAAGGAGAATGATCACAAGATGAGCTGACCCCTCGACCAGACCCCTCTTATGTGCGGGGGCTCAGGGGCTTGGACTCGCAAGAGATCTGATGCGCGGTCGCATATGAATAGTAAAATCAACCATCGCAACCTAAACTAAAGAAGCCCTACGAGCCGCGAGAAGCAAGCCAGGCAATTAGAGGTCCCTCCGTTCAGAAAAAAGCCTATGAAGGAGTACCCAACTCCTTCATAGGACTCGGGGGCTACACCCATCAGGTGCGCTCATGCGCACCCTTAGGCAATCGGAGGATCCCCCAACCGATCCTTCTTGGATTGCCCAGGGGCTTAGGGGCTACTATCGGGTACCAATACTAGGGTACTCGGAGAAAAGGAGCTAATGGTCATCAACACTAACTCGTCCGGGTGATTAAAAGCACGACTACGACATCATCCGACCCTAAGAAAATGATTTTCGCCTCGCCCGACCCTGAGGGTGTAGGATCCGCCTCGCCTGATCCTAAGGGCATGGGCCCGGCCACGTCCGACCCCCAGGGGAAAGGCTCTGCCTTCCTCGACCCTAGAGGCGCGGGATCCATCTCACCCCGCCCTCTTGAGGGGATTCCACCTCGCCCGACCCAGGGATTGCTGACTTGGCCTCAGCCGGGGGTGTAGGCTCCCACAAGGGCCCATACCGCCCCAACCACTATGGGCGCGGGATGTGGGCCTAGGACCATGCCCCTAACGCTAGGAAGGGGGCGGACGCGTCCCGACGTGACCAGCGGCCATGACAGGCCATACCTGGGCACTTACGTCTCTAACAGTGCCGGTGGACCGACACTATGTTGCTTAAATCCCCGCGCGACTCCAGTCAAGGGGGTTTGTTGACCATACCGCATGCCAGGATGGGACAGAGCGCCATGACTGAGCGGCGGCACCTGCCTATACCACCAGTGACAGATAGGGTCACAATGTGTGCGCACCTCCATTGTCGTCTGCATGACTAGCAGGACCCGCCTGCGGGAGGAGAAGGGTGATGCAGCTCCAGGGCTCCCTTCCTCTTGGTTTTTCTTTTTCTTCCTTTTCTCTTTCTCTTTCTCGTGTATCCTAGGCCTCTCCCTTGGTCTATAAAAGGGAAGGCTAGGCTCCCCATCATGACATCTGTTCTAAGCTCTTCAGAGTCCTCCGAGCAATCTCAAGCACTTCAAACTCCACTTCACATTCACCAGAGACTTGGGATCTCATCCCTCTCTCACCCGTTTGTAACCCCTACTGCAAACTTCAATGCTAGTAACACGAGCAGCAGCAACTAGACGTAAGGACATTCCACCCGAACCAGTATACATCCTTGTGTCCTCTTAGCACACCATCCGGGCCAAAACGTGCAATACAAATTTACTAGTCGGTGGTTCGAAACACCGACAATACCTAAGCACTCTCGCTTGCAAAAGCAAATGGCAATGGACCGCGGTCGTCTGTTCTCCAACCTGAACCAACACAAGAATATGTTTGAAAGGGAGAGGCGAACAATGATGCTGATGAAATCGAAAGCCATGCCCATTTGTGTTCTTTCTCTCTCCCTCTCTTCTCGCTTCACTTTCCTGGGCATGGTGCTAACCATATTCGAAAATGATGGTGCATTTTAGGGCTAGTTTGGTAGAGCTCCCAATCCACTCGCACTCGTTCATCCTCCCAATCCCGCTCCCCGCTGCTCCTGCTCCAAACTCAAAGCGACATCATTTGGTAGAGCTCCCACGATAGCTCTAGCTCCCAATTCGGTAGAGGAAGAGGAGGGCAAGCTGTGAGGTGCGAGGAGGAGGCGCAGGCACGATCTTGGTCTCAACAAACTTGGTCTTGTGGTGTGCTTGGTCTCGATGAGCTTGGCGATGATGAGTTAGATATCAGCAGGCTCAGTCGATGAAGGCAGGTGATAGATCTTGGCGACAGCGGCCACAATGGAGAAGGACGGCAGTGGAGGTGAGGGGGTGTTGCGGGAGGCATCAGGAGAAGCGGCGAGCGGAAGAGGACGGGAAAGGCAAAGCGGGAGAGCAGGTTTTCTCCACTCCCCGCCCGCAGTGCAAAATCATTAGGAGCGAAGGGAGAAATTCTCGTGGCTTCTTGGATGGAGCGGCTGTGTTTGGTAGCGCCTTGCAACTTCTTGTGTGGAACACTGGCAAATAGGCCCTAACCCAGGAGTGCTTATGTACTTGTCACCTAGGGGCCTCTCTCTAAGAGGGGAAAAATACAGCGCAAACTAGAACAGGGTCTGAAACAACAGATCTAAGATGAAAGTTTAGGGGGGCTGAAGTCGTCATCTTCAACCTCTAGCCTCTCCTCCTCAAAGTAGCAATGGCAAAAAATTTTGGAGAGGCTCTAGGAGGGCTCCATGAGATCAGTGGCGGTAGAGGGGCTTGAGCCCCCGCCCCACCGCTACATCCGTCCCTGGTCTGAAATCAAAGGTTTACACTTGAAACTAGACGTAGAGACATTCACATCTCTCAATCTAGACACAGGCATACTAGTACTATTTCTGTGTAGCACGGCTTAACTGACCTAGACTAATCACAAATTGCTGAAAATGATGTTATCAATCCCTTACAAATAAATATATTCCAAATGACCATTTATCTTGCGAAAATGTTATGTTCATCGATCTAACACTTCGTTCTTTTCTTCTAGTACTTCCTGGCCCCTCGGTTCCTTCAAAAGTTATACTCCCTCTATTCCAAATTGCAAGTGATCGGTCTTGTTCTTTTAGGTACATTGCTTTTGTTACGCGCATAGATATATATTATGTAAAGTATATGTATATAAGAAAACCAGAATGATTTACATTTTGGAACTGAGGGGGTAATATTTTATTCTACGATAAACATTCTAAGTTTGATGAGTCAATGCAAACAAATATTAATATTATGATATCAAATGTGTATCATTAGTAGATGTATAATAAGCTAAAATACTTTTATAGCAGTATGTCTATTTGTATTATACATGCCGATATTATTCTCTATATAAACTCGATCACACTTGGGATGATTTGACTAAAAACAATCTCTAATAAATTTCTAATATTTGGTGTCGAGCTTTGTTCACGGCCCTTGAAGACTTGACTTGCATGTTATTATTAGCCCTAAAACGGCAGCGGCCTGGTTGCAAAACCAAATGGCAGCGGCATCCCCTGTTGTCCAAGCAGAGGCCAGAGCCAAAGAGGTACGTCTCAAACTGGAAGCCATGCCCAGCTGGTACTCCGCTCTGCTCTCTTCCTTACCTCATTTCCTGACCCTGGTGGCCTGGTGGGTATATATGGCGGGGTCAGCGGTCACCCTCTCCTCTCCCTGGATGGATGGATCATGACACTGACACCACAACAACCAGCCTAGCCTCCCTATCATTTTCCTCACCAACAACAGTAGATTGCAAACAAAAGTCCGCCCGGCCTCTCGATGAAATACGTGAGCGAAACAAACAAACAAACCAACCAACCAACAAACAAAAGCAAGTGCTGCTCCATTTGCACTGCATGGCATATCCCAAAGTCATCTTCTCATCCCCTGTGCTGTACCGTAGCACAAGCGCAAAGTCAGGAAGGGCACACGTGCCACGGGCAAGGTACTAAATAGCGTATTGCGGGTTGATAGCGGATTGACGTCGAGGTAGCGGGTTGCGGATAGCGGGCGATATTGCGGACGATAAGTTCCAATAGCGGCACCCCGATAGTCCCATATAATTTGAAACACATATATCATGAATAATGAGTATACATAATTTTAAGGGCATATATAATGAATAATTTTAAGATCCACAGCCGATGCGTGAGTTTTGAATTTAGGGTGTGAGTCATATTGGGCTGGACTAATTAGGGATATTTGCTTCCATGCTATTGTGGCCTGCTACGCGCAATTGCGACCGCAATATAGGCCCGCTATTCAAAATTGCGGACGCAAAGTTCCAAGATGCAAAGTTCAGAACGCTACCTCATAGCGGTAGCGGCAATGGACCGCTACCGCTATTGCGGGTGCAATTACGGCCGCTACCGTCACTATTTATTACCTTGGCCACGGGCCGCCCACCCTTTAAATTTTCGAAACGTGCATGCATGTGGCGCTGCCGTGCTGCAGGTGCATGCGTTTGAGTTGTTCACAGGCAGCACATGCCTCCGCACTTGCGTTGCCAACGACCCGGGCCTTGCTGAGTTCCAAAGTTGGAGGTCCCAAAAATACTGTAGCATTTCGTTTGTATTTATCAATTATTGTCCAAACATTGACTAATTAGGCTTAAAAAATTCGTCTCGCAAAGTACAAACAAATTGTGTAATTAATTATCTTTTTATCTATATGTCTAAAGATTTGATGTGATGATGATGTGATAGAAAATATTTACACTTTTGCATTTTTGGAGGGGAACTAAACCAGGCCCCGGATGGATTCCGCCGCGCAGGAACAAGAAAACGGCATGACCAAAACGTGCTCGCGCTCCTCTACTTTACTTGGGTGCCACATGGAGTGGACCGAGGAATCTCGGGGACTCCGCGTGCACGATGCACCACCCGTTCCGTGCGGCATCCAATCCAATTCCAACCATCTTGAGACGCACGGCGGTCGTCAGTGATGTGATTGCCAAGCGAGTCCTCACTATTGCATACAGTAGCTTTTGTCCGAGGAGAGGAGCTGACACTATTGCAGTCGAGTCCTCTTGCAAGCAGTCGGTCACTTCATTTGCTAAACGACTAGTGTTAGGAATTGCCACATGTACGCTAGTATATATCCATGTAACAAAACACAAACAAGCACTAGCAAAAATGTTTCTAATTAACTAATCTGTGGATGTTCAGGTCGTCTGCAGGCTACTGGTTCCTGGCAAGACGAGCTTGGGGCACCCTGCTATCGTAATCCTCCGAACGATAGTCAGCGCCGCCGACAGCCCGTCCACTGACTCCAGCTCCTTGCAAGACCTGATCTCAATCCTCTTCAGCGCCGCAGCTGCCGCCGGCAAGCCGAACGACCTGACGCCGTGGAAGCCTTCGATCTTCAGTGACACTAACGACGAGAGCTCCGAGATGTCAGGGAGCTGCTGGCCGCAGTGGAGAACCAGCTCCGTCAGAGAACGAGCGCGGGGCAGCCTCTTCAGGTCCGGGCACCGGCTGATGCAGACCTTGCGGAGGCGAGGGCAGTAGTCCCCTTCAGATTCTTCCTCGAACAGCTCCTCTAGACCGTACATCTCCCACAGGTTCAGCAGCTCCAGCGACGGGAACTTGGCCGCGCCATGCATGTCTGTGTTGCTGCTCAGCCGTTGCACGTCGTACATCTTTCGCACGCTCAGGGACTTGAGCGATGGCAGATGGGCGATGGCAGGGAACTCGGTGCAGTTGCAGCAGCTGTCGAGCGTCAGTGTCACTAAGTTGGGTAGGGATGAAGAACCCTGCATCCAAGCTGGAAACCTGCTGCCTTCGTAGCCTCTGATGGTGAGCACTTGGAGGTTGGCATGCGGCTCGAGGCCTTCAAGGACCTGCTCATCGGCCACATCTTCTGCATCTTCGTCTTCATCTTCGATGTCTATGCCATCGTCGTGCCATTGCAGTGTCAAGTCGTTTAGGCGATGCTTGTCCTTCAGGCTAGCCTCCTGGGCCTTGCTGCTAGTTTTCACACTTTCAAGTCCAGAAAGCCAAAGGCAGCCCCTCAGATTGTGCAAGCTTCCCAGCTCACTGATGGAGCAACGTGACGAGTCTCCACTGACATAGAAAACTGGCAATGTCTGGAGTTCAGTGAGCTCTCCAATTCCATGTGGCAAGTGAACGTAGCCCAGTTCCTTCGTCAGATCAAGATGGCGCAACTTTACCAGCTTCTTGATGTGTCTAGGTAGTTCAGTGAGGAAGCGGCAGTGTTTCGCTTCCAGCATCTGCAGATTGCTGAGGCTGCAGAGCTCAGATGGAAGAGCCCTGACGTTTGTGCTGTTGACAGATAAGTACCGCAGGTTTCTCAGGCCAGCAATGGATCGTGGAAGCTCTTCTGTTTCAGTATGGCTCAGATCCAGTGTCTCCAAGGATGTGAATTTCAGAAAGAAATCATCCAGACCAACAAGATTTAAGGTAGGGAGAGAAGAAATGTTGTTCGGTTTCCACTCAGGTTGCAAAGCCAGAAATGTCTGCAGATCCTTCAGCTGTTCTGTCCCGTGCATGAGTTCAACAGTCTGAAATTGCGAGGAAACGAGAGAACAGTGAAGAACATTTTCAGGTATGCTGCTCAGGAGATCCTCGGACTTGAAATATTTGTCACGGGAGAAGGATGCCACCACATTGTAAATAAGATCATGCATCACAAACTTGTTATCTTTATAATCATGAGATGGTGAGTACTGAAAGAACGATCTGCACAGCAGCTCATTGAAATATTCAGTTCCTACATCTTCAGGTTCACATCCTTCAACTGGCCTAACACAACCATGAGATATCCACAGGAGAACCATGTGATGTTTATCAAAGATGTAACCTTCTGGGAACAACGAACATAATGCAAGACACCGTTTCAGATGGACTGGTAAAGCATCATGACAGAGTTGTAAAGGCATAACACTTTCTTCAAACATATCCTTTTCTAATGAAATAGTGTCTGCATGGCATAGAAGACCACCGATGGCCTTCAAGTTTAGAGGATTAGATCCAAACCTGGAAATGAACCTCTTAGCAACCATCACTAAATCAGGATTGTTCTGGATATCAGTTCCCACACCAGAATATTGTTGGAAAATCATCAGTTTGTTTTCTTCAGATAAAGGATTCAAGAAATGAACATATGTTACATCTCTAGTAGCAGCAACAGCACAACTCTTTGTAGCCATGATAACGACACTGCCTTTGGCACCAGCATTAAGAACTTCTAATATGCTATTCCAAAACTGTTGGTCTTCTATGTCTGCATCGTCCAAGATAAGCAAGAATTTCTCATCTGTGATTTCCTCCATAAGAAGTTCATGGAGGAGGTCCGTGCTCATAATGCTGCAGTGGTCACTCATGACGAACTCAATAATCTTCCTAAATAACATCAGTACGTCTAATTTATCAGACATCTGTATCCATATCCTTTTGTCAAAAGCATACAACAATTCTTGGTCATTGTAAAGGACATTGAGCAGTGAAGTCTTGCCAAAACCACTTCCACCATTTATGCAAAAGACTGTACAATTACTTCCATCATCTCTATCCAACAATATCTTTTCCATAATGTTTTGCCTAATTTCATCTCTGCCAAGAAGTTTATGACCAGCCTAAAATAGTGAAGGGATAAATCAAAGCAATCGACGAAAAGGAAGACGGTTACTAAAATTACTGTAGTGGTGAACCTGCTAGCTGAAAAATATGAATACCTGCTGCATTAATGTATGGTTTAATCCTTTTCGTCTTTGTTTTCCCATGGCTAACCATGCCATTGCATCCTTATAGGGAGTATAATGTGGCTCCTCCACCTGTGTACATTAGGTAATAGTTGAGTCAGATTTGTGATAGACATTGACTACATTTGTATTGCAAATTTGACATAAGTACAATTTTAGATTAAAAGCAAACCAAATTTCACTCTAATAGTTGTTCTGCATAACAGTGCTTGCAGTTCATCCAATAACTTGTTGAAAAAAAAGGGATTTTGTATTTAGATGTAGTTACATTTAAACTTGCACTCATTAACCCATTCTTACTAGATGCTTATCTTAGAATAAGATTCACACAACATGTGGCCCCTCCAACAAGATTATTGAAGCCTAGTGCTGCATCCACCTGTAGTTTGGAACTGTCTGTACTGAGCTGATCAACAGAGTCCCGGTAAGGTTTCTTCCTGGACGGGGCCCTGTAGGAGTAGCTGAGGACAGAAGAACAGGAGCCACACCGCAGTTTGCCCACTGCATTGGTGGAGACGACGAAGTCGATGGGTACTTGGAGTAGCTCGAAGCAGCTGCAGCAGACAATGAACGGCGCACCCTTCAGGATCGGCTGACAGTAGTGTCTGCTCTGAGGAGGCAGTCCACTCCATGGAGAAGAAGCATTGGCCACTTCTCCTATGCTGCCAGTGCGAGTTTTCGCTGTGCAAGGCCAAGAGAATCCATTAGAAATCTAACAGTGACCAAAGACACCAAGCAGCCAAATGCTAGCAATAGGAACATGAGTAAAACCTGAAATTACCTTGAAGATTTGTGCTGCATCCACTGTCCTGGCAGACTTGGGCATCCAGTTCACTGCGGCACCTTCGATATCTTACAGTAGTGCTGCGTCCACTGACCTGGTATACTGGGGCACCAGATTCCTCGGGAACCTCGAAGACTAGTGCTGCATCCACCTGCAGTTCGGGACTGTCTATGCTGAGCTGATCAATGGAGTCCTGGTAAGGTTTCTTCCTGACCGAATCCTTGGAGTAGGAAAGGACAGCATAACAGGATTCACACTGCAGTTTGTGCACTGTATTGGTGGAGATGGCCCAGTCAGTGGGCACCTGGACCGGCTGGATGCAGCTGGAGCAAACAATGAACGGCGTGCCTTTCAGGATTGGCCGACGGTAGTGTCTGCTCTGAGGACGCAATCCACTTGATGAAGGGGAAAAAATATTGGTCACTTCTTCTGTGCTGCCAGAGTGGATTTTTGCTGTACAAGCACAAGAGAGTCCATCAGAAATCTAACAGTGACAAAACATATAAATCAGAAATGGTAGCAGGAGAAAGAAGAATTAAAACCTGAAATTACCTCGAAGACTAGTGCCGCATCCACCACATAGGTAGACACGGGCACGGGGTTCCTCAAGAACACTGTGGCACTTTGGACATCTAACATGGCGAACTGCTATGGCATCTGATTTTTCCATGAGCCGAAAGACCCCTGAACATTACTTACAGCATTAGTAAATATTTACGGTGTAGATGAAAAGAGGCGCTTGTACCTACAGAATTCTGCATGGGTGCAGAAGTCATTGCGTCTCTGAAAGGAGCAAAGGTGCAATCAGATGGAGGACTCGTGAACATCATCACCTTGAGACTGATGCTTTTCAAGTGAAACAAGCGGTCTTACACATGAACTCAAGGATGATGTTCAAGGAACTTATTCAGGAGGATTTCATCAGTAAAATAATCAGTCATGTCACAAGAGGCTGTAATTGTGTTGCTCATGTAACGGTTGGTAGTACTCCCTCTAATCCTCATTTCATTTCCAAATTATAGGTCACTTTAGTTTGATCCTAAGTCAAACTTCACTGACTTTAACAAAAAAATTATAGAAAAATGCATTAACATCTATAATATTAACTTAGTTTAATTTAATTTCACTAAAATGTACTGATAGTGCAGGTGCATTTATTTGAACCTGTGGATGTTAATATGTTTTCTCTAAAAATTATATCATAGTTTAGAGCAGATTGACATAGAAAAGCTGGTGTGATGTTGATTTTGTAATGTTTTGTGCTCAGTGCTCTCTCAATGTAGTCTTGATGCAGTGGCCAGGGATTTAGCTGGGTCGCATGTTTAATGCAGTCATACAGTTTCCTTAAAAAGAATTAAAGAATCCTAGGATAAAATTGAGCTCTTTTACATTGGTTGGGAAAGTACTTGGGTACTTTCAGGTACTTTCATTTTTTCCCTAGTTTTTAGCCAAGTAATTAATTGAGAAAGATTATTTGTAAAATGTAATTTTTATTATAGAGGTTATAATGGTAATTGATGTTTTAACCCTTCACGCACCATCTGTTCGTTGCTTTCTGTTTCCTAACTGTTTTTGTTCACACAACCGTGGCTTGCTGCTGGTCTGGATGGCTGGGGCTTGCAGGAGGCCGGCCACGAGTCTATAACTCTATATTTTGCTATGATGAATGAAAGTTGCCCAATTTGACTCTCATGGCAGCGGAACAGCAGTACCTTGAACCGAGCTGGGATGGGAAGCCGACCTTTTGAACAATCTGCGCATATTTCGACGGAGCTGGGGATAGCGTTCCTGGCCTGGAGGAGAATTGCGAATGCGCGCGGGTGTGCTGGCAGCGGGAAGCGGCAGGAGTGGTGGAGCCGTACAGTGTGTCGTGAGTCGTGACTTGCGAGCGTGGCAGCCGGAGGGGGGCAACGACCTATGGCTGTTCCGATGAGCTGTGCTGGAGGCGGCCGCGGACACTCCGCCGGCTGCGGGGAGCGGCGGGGGTGGGGGAGCCGTCCTGTGTGTCGTGGGCATCGGCGCCGGTGTCGGCGAGGACGCTGACGACCTCCAGCTATTCCGCAACGCAGCGCTGGAGGTGGCTGCGGACACTTTGCCTGCTGCGGGGAGTGGCGGTGGTGGGGGAGGAGTCCGGGCGTCGTGGGCGTGGGCGCCGGCATCAGGGAGGAGGGGGCCAACGACCTTGTTACGACCGGACCGTTTACTGTTCCGCGTCCGGCACAGGAGTCTGAAGAAGGAGCGCAGGACTCTGGGCCGCAGCTGCGAAGGTCCAGCAGGCCCAAGTTGCCCAACCAGCGCATCACAGGGTAAGAATGGACCACGGCGTGAGCAAGTAGCTGGCATCAGCATAAATATGTAATGGCGTGAGGAGAGAGACATCATTGATGAATATTGTAACAAACATCTTGCCTTCTCCTGCAAGCACTCCTCTGATCCCACCCTTGTGCTCTGCTTCCCTTCCTCTATTCCAATCTACTGCTACTATCCTAAACTCTGTATGGTTGCTACTCTGAAATCCATGAATCCTGTCTGAGATCGTAACAAATTGGTATTTGGAGCTGCATTCCTCGGCTGTTCACTCGCACTTTTGCGCCTCGATCGACAATCGTAATTCCTGACGGCTGATTGATCGCCGCCCTCCGCCTCGGCGTCGGGTGTGTGAACTCATAAGTCCGGCTGGGTAGATTGGGTCGGCGCAGAAGACGATCGCCAGAGAGTTCCACTGGAGCCCCACGAGATCTTCCACGATTACTTCACCCGGCTACGCAAGCAGTTAGGCGCCATGGATCCCAACACCAAACTCATCATCGATGAACTCCGATCCGTGCAGTCGAACCTCACCTCCCGCATGGATTTGGTGGAGAACTCCATCGGCAAGCGCGTTGCCTCCCTGGAGGACGCTGCCAAGGCGTTCGACACTTGGCACACGAAGATGGATGCGACAGTGGAGGAATTGCGTGCGGAGGTGGACATGATTCGGAAGACGGACGAGAAGGTGGAGACGTTGCGTGAAGAGATGACCGCCCTGTGCAAGTCCGTGAGCCGCTCCGTCCTCGACGCCGCGCCGGCCATACCATCCGGTGTCCTGCAGCCGCCTCCAAAGGTGTCCACGACGACGATTCCCACCAGCTGGACCAAATTCAGCCCGATAGGGCACCACAAGGAATCAAGCCATCGGGGATTCGAGTTTCCAGCTCAATCCCTGGTCAAGGGTACACTCATCCCGCCCAATCCCGACCCTAAACCCAAGCTCCTTCGCTCTTACTCTGGTTCAGCTCTCATGGTGGGTGTTCCCAATGGTTCGGGTGGGGGTGATGGCTTTCCGCGTTGCACTTGGCATGGGGATGGGGTTCCTGATCGCAATTGGCATGGGGCGGGAACTCACGAACACATACCCAAAATGAATTTCCCACCATTTGATGGCGAGAACCCAAAATTGTGGCTAGGTCGTTGTTTGGATTACTTTGACATGTACACGGTGCCTCACCGCCGCTGGGTTAAGGTCGCCAACATGCACATGACCGCGGCCGCGGCTCGCTGGTTTCAATCTGTGGAGGATCATATTCATAAAGGCACTTGGGAATTCTTTTGTCAGGCTGTCATGGAGCGTTTTGGCAAGGATTAGCATGCTCTTCTGATCCGCCAGCTCTTCCACATATATCAAGCTAGGACAGTGCAGGAGTATATTGACAAGTACACTGGGTTAGTTGAGCAATTGATCGCTTATGGACACAATACCAATCCTCTGTATTATGCTATGCGATTTGTTGACGACCTCCGTGCTGATATTCGTGCTGCTGTAAATTTACAACGACCTGCTACTCTGGATACTGCCTGCATGCTCGCCTTATTGCAGGAAGAACTGGTGGATCCGGTGCGTTGGCGTGACATTCGGCGGCCGGAGCCGTTCACATTTGCCAAGGCGGCGCCGCGGGGTCCCATACCCCTTCCTCTACCCCCACCCCGGCCTGAGCGCCAGGACAAGCCGGCCGCGCCAGGAGCTGTGCCTAATGACAGGCGTGGCCGTGGTATTGAGTCCAAGCTAAACACACTGCGCGACTACCGACGAGCTCACGGCCTCTGCATCCATTGCGGTGAGAAGTGGTCATGCGATCACAAATGTTTAGATACTGTCCAACTCCATGTCTTACAGGAATTCTGGGACATTTGCCATTCGGATGAATGTTTGGACTCTGCATCAGTACAAGAAGATGATGCACCGCAGTGCTTGGCTCTTTCTATGGCAGCATCTGGTAATGCTCTGTCTGCGCGTGCTATTCAGTTTATGGGCACTGTGCAGGGACATCAGGCTCGGATTTTGGTGGACTCCGGTAGCACTCACACTTTTGTCAGTCGGTCTCTGGCCTCTCAGTTATCTGGAGTATCTACTTTCAGCCCTGCTCTACATGTTACAGTGGCTGATGGCTCTCAGTTGATTTGTTGTTCTCATATTGAGCAGTTGTCTTGGTCTGTTCAGCAATGTGAATTTGTCTCTGCAGCCAACATTTTACCTCTGACATCTTATGAGTTGATTGTTGGAATGGACTGGCTGGCTTCTTGCAGTCCAATGCAAGTGGATTGGAAACACAAATGGCTTTTAATTCCCTATGGTCAAGGTCACAGTTTCTTGCAAGGTGAGCTGACGACCCTGCCTGCCGGTTCTGTCATTCAGGTTACCGCTCTGTTGCCGGATGACACTGTAGCTCGTCAGGAGCCTGTACCACCTGAAATTGCAGCTCTATTGACTGAGTTCCGGTCTGTTTTTGCTCCTCCGGCTGGCTATCCTCCGGCACGTGATTGTGATCATGCAATTCCATTAATACCTGGTGCCAGTCCGTTTTCAGTGAGACCCTACCGTTATCCGCCATTGATCAAGGACGAAATTGAGCATCAAGTTACTGAAAAGTTGAAATCAGGCATCATACATCCTAGTTCTAGCCCATTTTCTTCATCCATTTTGCTGGTCAAGAAGAAAGACAGCAACGTATCGTTTTTGCGTGGATTTCTGGCAGCTCAATGCAATCACAGTCAAGGCTAAATATCCAGTGCCAGTCATTGAAGAGCTCCTCGATGAACTGACACATGCATCTTGGTTTTCTTGTCTTGATCTGACAGCCGGATATCATCAGATACACTTGAAGAGCGGGGAGGAGTTCAAAACTGCTTTTCAAACTCACACCGGGCATTACGAGTTTCGTGTCATGGCCTTTGGTCTCACCGGAGCTCCGGCAACGTTTCTCAAGGCTACGAACACTACACTGCACCCTCTGTTGCGCAAGTGTGTGCTAGTCTTTTTTGA
The DNA here is from genome assembly GCA_038087645.1 of Saccharum hybrid cultivar R570. NCBI lineage: Eukaryota > Viridiplantae > Streptophyta > Magnoliopsida > Poales > Poaceae > Saccharum > Saccharum hybrid cultivar. The sequence goes on along the minus strand of JAQSUU010000551.1, from coordinate 15,869,137 downwards.
CGACATCCTCATTTTCAGTCGTTCATATGAAGAACATGTTGAGCATTTGCGGTTGGTCTTTCAGTTACTTCAGCAAGATCAGTGGCAAGTTAAGATGTCTAAATGTCATTTTGCACAAAGACAGCTTCGTTATTTGGGGCATGTTATCTCGGAGGATGGTGTGGCCACCGACCCTGATAAGATTAATGCTGTTTTGCACTGGCCTGTTCCACAGTCAGTTAAAGAATTACGCAGCTTCTTGGGCCTAGCGGGCTACTACAGACGCTTTGTTAAGCACTTTGGCATCATCTCAAAACCCTTGACGGATCTTCTTCGCAAAGGTGAAGTTTGTTGAAAGTGGTTCACTCATAATTAGGGCTAACCCTAGATGGGTAGCTATATAGGTTCCATACATGGGCCACATGGGCCTTAGCCTCATGGGCCTAAACACATACTCCAACACCCCCTCACAGTCTGAACTACCGGCGCAGCGGAGTTCGAGGCTGAACAAGAAAGAACACACACAACCCCCCCAGACGCAACTAGCCACCGGTGATGTTGAGCTGGAGCGAAACTCAGCGAAGGTCGAGGACGGGGGCCTTTGGTGAAGATGTCCGCGAACTGGGAGGTCGTCGGAACATGAAGGACCCGCACCTCGCCCAAGGCCACCCGATCACGGACAAAGTGGAGGTCGATCTCCACATGCTTCGTCCGCTGGTGCTGAATGGGGTTGGTGGAGAGGTAGACCGCACTGACGTTGTCGCAGTAGATCAGTGTGCTCCGGGAGGGCGGAGTGTGCAACTCAGCAAGCAGCTGCCTGAGCCAGGCGGCCTCCGCCACGCCGTTAGCAACGGCGCGGTACTCTGCCTCGGCGCTGGACCGGGAGACCACCGGCTGGCGCTTGGATGACCAAGACACCAGGTTGCCGCCCAGAAAGACGGCGTAGCCGGAGGTGGAGCGGCGAGTATCCGGGCACCCGGCCCAGTCAGCGTCGGTGTAGACGACGAGGTCGGTGGAGGAGGCCCGGTGTAGGAGGAGGTCGTAGTCGAGCGTGCCCCGGAGGTAGCGGAGGAGGCGCTTGAGAGCCGTGAGGTGAGGCTCCCGGGGGTCATGTATATGAAAACAGACCTGCTGAACTGCATAGGTGATGTCCGGTCGGGTGAAGGTGAGGTACTGAAGGGCCCCAGCGAGACTCCTGTATGCAGTGGGATCGGCCACCGGTGGTCCCTCATCCTCAGACAGCTTGCCCTGAGTGTCGACCGGAGTGGAGCAGGGCTTGCAGTCAGCCATCCCAGCCCGCTCCAGGATATCCCGAGTGTACTGCCTCTGGTGAAGAAGGAGCCCAGCAGGACGGTGCTCAACAGTGACACCGAGGAAGTGGTGGAGCTCACCCATATCCTTCATCGCGAACTCCTGCTGGAGAGCTGCAATGATCCGGCGGAGAAGTGGCTCGCTGGAGGCTGTGAGGACAATGTCATCAACATAGAGCAACAAGTATGCAGTGTCGGCCCCATGGTGGTAGACGAACAGGGACGTATCAGACTTGGCCTCCACGAACCCCAGGGTCAGCAAGAAAGCAGCGAACCGGTGGTTCCACGCCCGAGGTGCCTGCTTGAGGCCGTAGAGGGACCTGTTGAGCCGGCAGACCATGTCAGGACGGGTGGTGTCGACGAACCCCGCCGGCTGACTGCAGTACACCGTCTCGGTAAGAAGGCCGTGGAGGAAGGCGTTCTTGACGTCCAGCTGGTGGACGGGCCAAGACCGAGCAAGTGCCAGCGATAGCACGGTACGGACGGTGGCCGGCTTGACCACCGGGCTAAAGGTCTCATCGTAGTCGACGCCAGGGCGCTGAGTGAAACCCCGGAGGACCCATCGAGCCTTGTAGCGCTCGAGAGAGCCGTCAGCCCGGCGCTTGTGGGTCCAAATCCACTTGCCGGTGACGACATTGGCGCCCGGCGGCCGGGGCACCAACTCCCACGTCTGGTTGGCGAGTAGCGCGGCGTACTCCTTTTCTATCGCGCGGCGCCAGTGAGGGTCCAACAGGACATCGCGGACGGAAGAGGGTACCGGAGAGACCACCGCGTCGCCGGTCGAAGCCTCGAGGACACGAGACGGCAGTGTGCCAGCCGCGTGTCTGGTCACCATCGGGTGAACATGCCGCGGGTGTCGGTGAAGCAGCGGCGGGTGGTAGACCGGCGGGGCACCACGAGCCGGTGGGGACTGCGGTGGTGGTGTCGGTGTCCCCGGTGGAGAAGGAAGCGCGAGCGGCGGCGGCCGCGGCCTGCGCTGGTACACCCGTACCGGCGCGACGAACCTCGACGGAGGTGCCGGGGCAGGTGCCGGGACGGGATCCGGCGTTGGCAACCGACACGCCCCCCCGGGGCAGAAGCGGGGGACGAAGGCCCCGGGTCTGCACAAACCGGAGATGACGGGCCCGGCCCCGCTGGGGATCCAGGACCGGGGGCCAGCCCGGCGTGCGGCGAAGCGGTACCTGCAGGAGACCACGAAAAAGGTGGCTGAACCACCGGGTCAGTGGAAAACAGGGAGGGTGGTTCAGGTACCGGAGGGGTGGTAGTGCTGAAAAAGGGAAAGACGGACTCATCGAATACCACATGGCGAGATATGAGAACCCATCGGGAGGTAAGGTCAAAGCACCGGTACCCCTTGTGATCCGGAGAGTACCCGAGGAAGACACAGAGCGTGGAGCGAGGGTCCAGCTTGTGGGAAGAAGTGGCAGCGGTGTTGGGATAACACGCACACCCAAACACGCGGAGGTGATCGTACCGCGGCGGGGTACCGAAGAAGGCGTGGTGAGGAGTGGGAGCGGGGCAAGCCGCGGAAGGAAGGCGGTTAAGAAGATAGGTGGTGTGCAGGCCCTCGGCCCAGAAGCGAGCAGGAAGAGAGGCCTGAAACAGAAGAGTACGCACGGTGTCGTTGGTAGTGCGAATCATCCGCTCTGCCTTGCCATTTTGCGAAGAGGTGTATGGGCAAGACATGCGCAACTGAACACCGTGAGAGAGGAAGAAAGCGCGGGAGGTGGAGTTATCAAACTCGCGACCATTGTCACACTGGACGGCCTTGATGGTGAGGCCGAACTGTGTAGACACCCACGTGAAGAAGTGAAGGAGCGTGGTAAACGTGTCTGACTTCACACGGAGAGGAAATGTCCACGAATAATGCGAAAAATCATCAACAACCACAAGATAGTACTTATAACCAGAAATACTTAGAACAGGAGATGTCCATAGGTCGCAATGTACAAGATCAAAAATGCGGGCCGCATGAGAAGAACTAGGAGAAGGAAGACGAACATGTCGGCCCAATTGGCACGCATGACACAGTTGCTTATCATGAGCTCGAGTACATGGAAGACCAGAGCTACGACTGAGCTGTATCAGGGCATCACGTCCAGGATGGCTGAGGCGCCGGTGCCAGGTAGTAGAGGAAGTAGAAGCGGCGAAGGCAGCTGACAAAAAGGACGGCGAAGAAGACGAAGGCGCCGCCGGGAAGCGAAGGGTGTAAAGGGGCACGGTGCTGTCACATCGGAGCAGAGGACGCCGGGAAGCCAAATCCTTTACAGTAAGATCAGAAGAGTCAAATTCCACAGAACAAGAATTGTCAGCTGTAAAACGACGAATAGAAAGAAGGTTATGAACCATAGAAGGAGCAACAAGAACATCAGAAAGACGAAAGGAGCCATGAGCACCGGCGGTACCCACAGACATGACAGGAAGGCAAGAACCATTGGCGACCATAATGAACGAAGGAAGAGAGGAAGAAGGAGAGTGGAGCGACGAAAGTATACCGGGGTCAGAAGTGGTGTGGTAGGTGGCTCCCGAATCAGCAATCCACTCAGGTCCGACCGGAGGTGTCAGGCCCATGGTGCTGAACGAGCGGGCCAGGGCCGCCGGGTCCCATCCGACGACCCCCGGAAGAGTCCCAGAGGGTGGAGTCCACGCCGTAGCAGGGAAGGCGCCGGGTGTAGGGCCAGCAGGAGGAGCTCCGGTGAGCATGGCCACCAGTGGGCGCGAGTCGGCCCCGATGGCGTGGTAGGGCCACATGGAGATACGCCCTGACCACGGGTGCTGGAAGGAGGGCCATGGTGCCCCCCCTGCAGCCCACCAGGAGCCGGAGGCTGGGTGTGTCCGCCCCGGCCACCCCCGCGACCCCCCTCCACGTCGACGGCGACCGCCACGGCCCTCCCCCCCCACCTCCGCTCGGCCCGGAGGGAGGGGGACCCAGAAGAGACGGCGGCGGTGGAGCGACGGACCGTGGTGGAGCTGTCGAGCGCGGCGAAGTAGCAGCTAGGGCCGTCGAGGGGGACGAGGAGCCCGTGGAGGTGGTGGATCCCGGCTGGAGGCCCTGAGTGAGCTCCTCCATGACGAGATCGTCACGGACCTCCAGGAAGGTGGGGAAGGGCCTCTGGCGGGTGATCCACGTCCGGAGGTGGGCGTAGCGGTCGCTGAGCCCCCAGAGGACGTTGAGGACTAAGATGCGATCCTCCACGGGCCACCCAAGGTCTCCCAGGGAGTCCACCATGCCCTTCATCCGACGGCAGAACTCGCCGACGGAGAGGTCACCCTGGACGAAGGTCCTGAAACTCGCGTCGAGGCGCAGAGCCCGGGCCTCCGCGTTGCCCAGGAACTGGCCCTCAAGGGCGAGCCAAGCCCGGCGCGCGTCAGGAGAGGTGCGGACGAGGTTGTGGAGGTCCAGAGAGATCGTCCCCAGGATCCAGGAGAGGACGATGCTGTCCAGACGAAGCCACGACGGGGTCTGGACGGCGACCGAAGCGTCAACGAGGACGTGGTCGTCGAGGGCGTAGCGGCGAAGAGTGAGAAGCACCAGATCCCGCCAGCGGGCGTAGGAGGGCGACTCCGGCTAGAGGACGACCGGGACGAGGAGGCGGATGTTCTGGACCCCCCCGGCCTGGTAGTGAAGCTGAGCCACGAGCGGGTCGGCCGGGTCGTGCCAGAGGACGGCAGTGTGGGACACGCGGCGTCCCGGCGAGGCAGAGGAGGTAGCTCCGGCGTCCTGGCCCACGGGAGAGTTGAGGAGATGTTGAAAGTGGTTCACTCATAATTAGGGCTAACCCTAGATGGGTAGCTATATAGGTTCCATACATGGGCCACATGGGCCTTAGCCTCATGGGCCTAAACACATACTCCAACAAAATTCATGTGTGGACGGATATCCAGGACAAGGCCTTCTCAGCCCTGAAGCAAGCTCCGACAACCGCCCTGGTGTTGGCCTTGCCAGATTTCAGTCGGCCTTTCGCTGTTGAAACTGATGCCAGTGGTACAGGAATTGGTGCAGTGCTTATGCAAGGGGGGCATCCTTTGTCATTTCTGAGCAAAGCCTTAGGACCCCGCTCGCAAGGATTATCCACATACGAGAAAGAATATATGGTGATCTTGCTGGCACTAGAGCATTGGCACAGTTATCTGCAACATGCCGAGTTTCAGATCACCACCGATCATCGTAGTCTGGTGCAGTTAACAGAACAAAGGCTTCACACGCCATGGCAGCAAAAAGTCTTTACAAAGCTCATTGGCCTGCAATATCAAATTGTATACCGCAAAGGCTCGGACAATGGCGCGGCTAACGCCGACTCTCTCGCGTTGTCCTCCTGCACATTTGGCCGCCGTGTTAGTTTGTCAGGCCCAGTGGCTGGAGGCAGTGGTGGCTTCATACTCTCAAGATGCTCGAGCGCAGGAATTGCTTGCCAAGCTGGCCGTTTCCCCGGATTCAGTACCCAACTTCACTCTTCATGATGGGTTGCTGCGTTACAAGTCTCGTATCTGGGTGGGTGCTGACCCTGAGTTGCAGACTCTACTGATTACGGCGGTGCACTCTACTGCTGTCGGTGGACACTCAGGCATGACAGTCACATATCGCCGTCTGAAACAAATCTTTGCCTGGACCGGCATGGAATCAGCAGTTCAATCTTTTGTCGCTGCCGGCGTTACCTGCCAACAAGCTAAGCCTGACCGTACCAAGCTGCCCGGCCTCTTGCAACCATTGCCGGTTCCTGACAGTGCCTGGTCTGTTATATCCATGGATTTTATTGAAGGGTTTCCATCATCAGGGGGTTCTAACTGCATATTGGTGATAGTTGATCCCTTTTCCAAGTATGCTCATTTCTTGGCTCTCAAACATCCTTTTAGTGCTCGGTCAGTTGCTCAGTCCTTTCTCTCTCAAGTGTATAAGCTGCACAGTATGCCGCAAGCCATTGTCTCGGATCGTGACAAAGTCTTTACAAGTCATTTCTGGTGTGAGCTGTTTCAGTTGGCAGGAGTTGAGCTGCGGATGAGCACCGCTTACCACCCGCAATCAGATGGTAAAACCGAACCATTCAAACAGTGTGTTGAGACCTTCTAGCGTTGCTTCGTGCACGCCTGCCCTCATCAGTGGCGACAATGGTTGGATCAGGCCGAGTTTTGGTATAACACCCAATTGGCATTCAGCTTTGGGGCGTTCTCCTTTTGAAGTGTTGTATGGTTATGCACCACGCCATTTCGGCATTGCCACTTCTGCAGACACACCCATCACCGACCTGGCTACTTGGTTGTCTAATCGTGCTCTGATGACCGATGTCATTCGCCAGCATCTGAACCGAGCTAAACAGCGCATGAAGAGGCAAGCTGATGAGCACCGATTAGAACGTCAGTTCCAGATTGGTGATCTGGTCTTCGTCAAGATCCAGCCATACGTGCAATCATCCTTGGCACAGCGCAGTGATCAGAAGCTTGCATTCAAGTTCTTCGGACCCTATCGTATTCTGGCTCGCGTGAGATCCATTGCTTACAGGCTTGAGCTCCCGGCTTCCTCTTCGGTGCACCATGTGTTCCATGTTTCCCAGCTTAAGAAGTCAGTGGTGCTCGCTATTCTGTCACCAATCATCTGCCTTCTGATGCAATACTCTGGAGTGTTCCCGAAAAGATTCTTCAGACTTGATCCATCGTCAAGGGTACGCGCTCTATTTCTCAAGGCTTAATTTAGTGGTCTAACTTGCCAAGATCTCTAGCTACTTGGGAAGACTTGGAGTTTCTTCGGCAGCAGTTTCCCCGCGCCACCGTCTAGGACCAGCTTGGTGCGCAAGGGAGGGGGAGTGTTACGACCGGACCGTCTACTGTTCCGCGTCCGGCACAGGAGTCTAAAGAAGGAGCGCAGGACTCTGGGCCGCAGCTGTGAAGGTCCAGCAGGCCCAAGTTGCCCAACCAGTGCATCACAGGGGAAGAATGGACCACGGCGTGAGCAAGTAGCTGGCATCAGCATAAATATGTAATGGCGTGAGGAGAGAGACATCATTGATGGAATATTGTAACAAACATCTTGCCTTCCCCTGCAAGCACTCCTCTGATCCCAACCTTGTGCTCTGCTTCCCTTCCTCTATTCCAATCCACTGCTACTATCCTAAACTCTGTATGGTTGTTACTCTGAAATCCATGAATCCTGTCTGAGATCGTAACAGACCTACGGCTGTTCCGCTGCGCTGGAGGCGGCCGGGGACACTCCGCTGGCTGCGGGGAGCGGAGGGGGTGGGGGAGGCGTCCTGTGTTGCGGGCATCCGCGCCGGTGTCGGGGAGGACGCCGACGATCTCCAGCTGTTCCGCAGCGCATCAGTGGAGGCGGCGGCGGACACCTCGCCTGCTGCGGGGAGCGGCAGTGGTGGGCGAGGAGTCCTGGGCGTTGTGGGCGTGGGCGCCTGCATCGGGGAGGAACGATGGAGGCGGAGAGGGACGCAAGGCTGGCCCGCCGTGGCCTCTTCACCTTCGCCCAAGGCGAGCGACGGGGAGCGAGGCCGAGACAGACACGGATGGAACGAGAAATCAAATTACAGTTTTGCCATTCAATCAAGATATTGAAATTACTGTTTACCCTTATTTGAAACGCTGGAGGAGCTCGACCCCGGAAACGACGACGGGAGCTCGACATTGGCCATGGCGGGCGGATCTCGGCAGCCGTGGCCATGGGGGAGCTCGACCCCGGCCATGGCGAGCGGATCTCGTTGGCCGCCGACGATGGGGAAGAAGGGGGCGCCGAGCCGCCGGCCACGGGGAAGAGGGGCGCTGGCCGCCGACGATGGGAAGAAGGGGTCGCCGAGCCGCTGGCCACGGGGAAGAGGGCGCTGGTCGCCGACGAAGTGAGGCTCCGCCCGCCCGCCCAATCGAGTTTGGCCCTGAAAAAACTTGTTTAATGCAGTCAGCGCCCTCGCGTACCAGGCGTTTGATAAAATTTCGTGGTGGTTTTCAGCCTGAATAGAACATTCCAAGCCAAAGAACCAGGCGATTGACATTTACACAGAAGCTCAAGATTCTTGTGCATTTCAACAAATTTCCCCAAACTTTATACTGCCCCGTACCACATCAAATCCAAGATGAAATTGAAATTCTATAACGTTCTAAATGAAATTACAATCTGAAGCACGAAACAAGCAGAACAATAGACAAAAATGAGAAAAAAAAAACGAATGGGAACAAAGCCGTCCACCAACCTCCCTTTTCCCCTCCCAGTGGACTCCAGACGTTTCTTCTCATTGCTCCCAAAAATCGGAGGAAGACGCTGCTGCTCCAAATCCAACTCTGGGGGCTTCAATTATTGGTGCTTGCAGTTGCCTGATCGGGCAAATAAGGCCCGTTTGGTTAGAGAATGTTAAAAGTTTAACTCCCATCACATCAATGTTTTCTTAAATGTATGGAGTACCAAATGTAGACTAATTGCATATATGTCGACACAGATTAGGAGTAATTTACGAGACGAATCTATTAAGCTTAATTAGTTTAAGATTGAAAATTTTTTGTTAAATAAGACTAAAGTGCTACAGTGTTCGTTAAACGTTAACTCCTCCCACCCAACACCCCCTAAATTACAAATAGTGATGGGCAGGCAATGGTATCGTACTATGGAAGGGGCAGTTAGACTGTCTCCAGCAGTCCGGACCCAAAAACAAGAGGCATTCGATGTTTTGGTTGCCCACAGCTAAAGGGTTACGGACCTAAAACTTCACTTCTCCAACGAGCGACGCAAACGAGAAGCCGAGCGCCGCCCGCCTCGCTGCGTCGGGCCACTCCTCGCCGGTCGTGCGCGCCGCCGTGGACCCGCCTCGCACGAGCTGGAGCTGGTGACTCCTCTCGCTTCGTCCTCGCCGTTAAAAGCCCAAGCCGTCGTCGTTCTTCCTCTTTCCCCCTTCCTGCTCGCCATCGGCCGACTCAACCCACCGGCGAAATTCATCGGCGCCGCTGCACCTTCGCCTGATAGCTTGTGCCTGTAGCTTCGTCTCGCCCCTGCGCCCGGCGTGCGCGCGCTCCCCTCCCTGGCCCACGCGCTCGCGCTCTCCCCGCCCTTGCGCTGCTCTTCTCCGACGGCTCCACCTATTCCGCCTTGGTGGCTGGGATCGCGGTCGTCCCAGCACCGCCGCCGACACCGAGGAGGAAGTGGGACCCAAGCTCGCGGAAGGGAGGTGGAGTGCGAGGCGTGCGAGGAGGCGGTCGAGGCGCGTGGTGATGGCGTTGCAGGCGTGGAGGAGCGCGACGCCGGCGTTGAGGTTGCGGCGACCGCAGCAGCGGACGCATCGCCCTCGCCAGCGCCGACGAGCGCGGGCCTCCGATGCAGATCTCAGGCTCCGGTCGTCCGCTTCCTGTGGTGGGCCCCGCGTCGAGACGCAGAAGGACCGAGCGAAGACGCATTTTTGGGTTCTGCCTCAGCTCCGACGCAAAATGAGTCATGGGTTTGCCTCCTCCGTTGGAGCACGTTTTATCCGGCAAAAACACTGTATACAGCGCATTTTTGGGTTTGGGTCACGTTATGCGTCTGCTGTTGGAGTCAGTCTTAGGGCCTCTTTCGGCACAACTAAGCTTAAGTTGTTTATTGTTTAGAAAACAGCTTTATAAGCAACTTTATTTTTTTAAGCTAAGTTGTTTCTAAAAAATTATTTGGTAAAACAACTTCACTTGTTCTCTGTGCTCTCTTTCTTCCCATGGACTTCGATTCCGACCTTGCATCTGGAACCCCCGTAACGGTGCTATCCCGGCGGCTCGCGCCTAGGCAGCGGCGCCCTACCAACGACCCGCACCTCGGCGGCGCCTCTGCTCGGTCAGCCACGGCTCTCGCGGCTGCTGTGGTGTCCGCGCCTGGCTCGACGGCAGCGGCCCCACCACGAGCCAAGCCAGGGGCGAATCCATAGTCATGGCAGGGGGTGCGGCCGCACCCATGAAAAATCAGAAAAACAATGATTATGTTTAATTTTTCATCATATATGCACCCACGTTATAAATTTCTATGCACCCACAAGGCTAGTGCACCCTCCTTGATTTTGCTCTAGCTCTGCCACTGAGCCAAGCCCCGGCGACCGCAAGCTTGCTAGCGGCCTCACCTGCACCTCCGCCCTGCCCTTGCTGACAGCCTCGCGCGGTGCCCCCACCCCCTCTAGCTGAGCCCTGGTCACCACGCTCTCGCCTTCGCCCCGTCCTGCCCGAAGCCCCAGTGACCATGCTCACGCGTGCCCCGGCGTTCGGCCCCGCGACCTGGCGGCCGTGCCCGCTCGCGCCCTAGCGGCCACGCTCGTTCTCGCCCCGGTGGCGGTGCCTGCTCGTGCCCCGGCGACCACGCCCGCTCGTGCCCCCGTAGAGCTCGACCGTGCCCGCACCCGGCATCCATGTCGACAGCCATGGCATCCGCGTCCCCTATGGTCGTGCCCAACGGCATCCGCGTCCCTGCGAGCCATGCCCCCCTGCGGGTTGCACCCCGGCGAGCAGAGCTCCGGGGGGGCGCCGCTCATCCCCTCGTGCTCTAGTCCTGCAGTCTTTTATGCTTAGTGGGGGGGGCACTTGTGTCATGTGAAGCTACGATAAAGCTACTTTTTTTCAGCTCTCTCCCATCCCATCTTCTTATGAGAGAAGAAAAAGTCAGCTCAATGGATGAAGCTGTTTAAAAAAAAGATTTAGCAAAAAAAAACAGCTCACACACAGCTCAACAGCTGTGCAAAACCAGCACTTAGGGGGTGTTTGGTTTGAGGAGTTAAAGTTTAACAAACACTGTAACACTTTCGTCTTATTTGACAAAAAAAATTATAATCTTGGACTAATTAGGCTTAATAGATTCATCTCGTAAATTACTCCTAATATGTACCGACATGCATGCAATTAGTCTACATTTAGTACTCCATGCATTTAAGAAAACATTGATATGATGAGAGTTAAGCGGTAACAAAAAAAATAAAACCAAACATGCCCTTAGCCCAAGGTGTGTCGCCAACTCAACATCCGATCGTCGCAATAAAAAAAAGAATAGAAACTCAACATCCGAATTGAATTCCAACAATTCGCTGGTCGTGGAGCCAGCACCTCCAGCTGCCCGCATGCACACGCCTGTACCCCGCGTCGCCGTATTGGGACGCGCGCGCACGCGGCCCCGCACCTGCCTCGTCTTCTGCGTCAAGGAAAATGAGCCCGTTTGCCTCGTAAAAAGCAATGGTTGAAAACACTATTTACTGATTATTTATTAGAGAAAAATATTGTTTTAGTTAAACAAAAACAAGTTGAAAAGTACGAATTATAACATAAACGAACGGGGCCACTATCAGCGTGCGTCCTGGTTGTGTGCATGCAGATATGACCTAGGCCACGTTTAGATTGCAAAAAATTTCAACTCGATGAATACAAATATTGTCCAATCATGAACCAACTAGGCCAAGATTTTCATTATCGGAAATTAAAATTTATCGGACGTCATGGATAAAGAGGATAAGCAAGATATATCGGAAATATCGAACCAAATTCAAAAAAATTTAATTTTTTTTTCAAAAAATTTGTAGAATTTGACTTAAAACTATTTCTAAGATATTAAACATCACTTGTTCACAAATCAAAACAAGAATAAATCATTATAAGTGTCGGACCGTCGCGTGACTGATTTTGGATTGTCTATGTAGAAACAGGAAAGAAGGGAAAAATTTGGCTGATTTCAAATTTTATCGGACCCCGGGGATAGAAAGGAAATTTCGAAAATATCGGCGACTTTCGGCCGATAAAAAATACCCTGAACTAGGCTCAAAAGATTTATCTCGTGATTTCTAACTAAACTATGTAATTAGTTATTTTTTTACCTACATTTAATACTTCATGCAAACGGCTAAAAATTAATGTGATAAAAAGAATGAAAAAATTCTAACTTTTGTGCATCTAAACGAGGAGAGAGAGCGTCCGTGCCCGCATGTGCGTCTCCTGCGCCGCTGTGTTTCCTCTTTGCTAGCGAACTACTCCGTACGAGTACTAGTGATTACGAGAGGAGTATGAAATATTTTTGAAAAAAATCTACTTCACCCTTTTTATAGGGTGGACTACTTATAGTAACCGCGGGTTGCTACAGTACCAGTGTTTTGTCTTTTCTTTTTATTTATTTCGGCTAAATCTTTGAAAAATTATAGTAAATCACAGAAAAATCATAAAATAGAAAATCTAATTTCGTTGGACTCCACGTGAATAGATCTACACAGTGAATATATAATATGGTATGCTTTAGTACAACAAAATTAGAGTTCAAATTATAGAAAAAAAATAGATCAAAATTTACAGCAAAAACTTTGTACTAAAGCATACCATATTATATGTTCACTGTGTAGATCTACTCATATGGAGTCCAACAAAATTGGATATTCCATTTTATGTTTTTTCAAAGATTCAACCGAAATAAATAAAAAAGAAAAGGCAAGACCAACAGTACTGTAGCAAGTCCACGGTTACTGTAGCAAATCCACCGTTTCAAAAACTCCTAGAGGTAATTTGACCGGTTTTGAAAAATTTAGAGGGTAGAATAGACCGTTTCATAGTTAGAGGGTTAAGTAGATGTGGAGGTTCCACAGTAGGTACGGGCGTACGGCTAGCTACGCGCCGGTGTAGATGTGGAGGTTGCACGCTATGGTGACGACGAGGAAGATGACGAAGAAAAGGATGGTGTGGACGGTGGCGGCCTTGCCGGTGACGCGGAGGCTGCCGAAGTCGACCCAGCGGTGCAGGCCGGGGAGCTCGATGAGCAGGCCCGGCGAGAGCAGGACGAAGAGCACGACGCCCACCACCACCGGCGCCCAGTCCAGATCCCGGCCGGTCTCGATTAGCTGGTATATATGGCTAGGCGGCCCATGGGCCGGTGGCACGGCACGCGGCACGGCCTTTTGGCACGGCCCATGGGCCGCACGGCACGGAGGCCCGTGCAGTGCATGGGCCGCAGGCCTGGCCCATGACACGGCACGGGCACGACACGGCCAGAGGGCCGGCACGGTGGCCGGCACGGCCGCCAGGCCAACCGCCTCTTTTGGCCCAGCGGCCCACGCCCCCCACACCCCCGCCACCCCGCGCCATATATAAGCCGCGCGGCCGCAGCCCCCCCCCAAATCCCTAACCCTAATTCTTTTGCCCCCCTCCGCCTCCGCGCAGCCGCAGCCAGCCTCGCTCTGAGTCTCTGACCTCTCGAACTCGATCCGCCGCCGTCGTTCGCCTTGAGCTCGCCGGCCCTGCTCCGGTGACCTCGACACCTCACCTCGTCGGCCACTTCTTCTCCTCCCTCCACGCAGCCGCAGGCCGCAGCTCTCCCTCCGCTCTCGCTCTCGAGTCTCGATTCGAAGTCAAGACGAACTCGATCCGATCCGATCCGCCGCCGCCGTTCGACTTGACCTCGCAGGCCCTCCTTCTCCCTCTCATACCTCCTCCAGTCCTCCTCCTCCTCCTCCGGTGTACCATGTGAGTCGTTGAGCTGTATATTCTTCCGCCGCCACTCGTCGTGACGCCGTCGGTCTAACGGTGGGTGCTTGTCTCGTCGTTCTCTGCTTGGATGCTGGCTCCTTGGCTTCTTCTCCGGCACTGGGCTCCGGTGGCGTAGGTCAGTCAAAACCCTAACCCTAGCATGTTCATGTTCTTGTTCAGTTGTTCTTCATCTTCTTCTTCTCTGCATCTTCCTGAGTTCTTGTGTTGTGTTCTAATGCTCTTCTTCTTCTTGTGCTCATGTGCTTCGTAGGTTGGTGCCTGACGCTTTGTCCTCCTCCTCTGGAGGCTCGATGGCAAAGTCGTCCGGTTTGAAGCGCCCCTGCCCACCGTCGAGGAATGGTGCTGGAGCTGCGGCTAGGGGCCGGAACCAGCCACCCCAACCCCAACCTCCTATGTCTGTTCCTGTTGTGGTGGCGTGACCACAAGCTGACCTACCCCATCTTATCGATAATGGCTCGCGATATCATGTCTGTTCCTGTATCTACTGTGTCCTCCGAGTCTTGTTTCAGCTGTACAGCAAGGATACTTGAAGACCGGCGGCGACGCTTGTTGCCTGAGCATGTGGAGATGCTCACCTGCATCAAGGACTGGGATCAAGCAGCAAGGAAGGAACAGCATGCACCTGAGGACACGGCACTGGAGGAGCTGTTCGACAACTTGTACCTGGATGAAGGCGAAGGAAGCGGAAGCGGAAGCGGCAGCGGCAGCGGCGGTACTGCTGGTGCTGGTGCTGGATAGAAGAAGAGAACCTCTACAAAAGGAGAGGTAGAGTACACTGAAATTCTAAAACTTGTTCCATTAGCTTGTTTCATTAGCTTATTTACATTACATCTTCAAGTCCATGACCATCAATCCATCATGATCCATTTTTGCAGGTTGATTGCACTTTTGGGAGTGGCTGCCAGGCTGATTCACCATGATGAAGCTTGAAGCATGAAGTGATGAAGTAAGGACATTTGCTGCTTCTTGTTGCCACAATGCCACTGTTGGGCTTTTGTAATAGGATAGAAGAACATTTGCTGCTGGCTGCTGCCAGTCTGCCACTGATGTTGGCTATTGTAATAGGATGAACTACTTAGACTTGTGCTTGAACTAAGACTTGACTACTTGAGCTAGCTGTACTCTTTTCCTTTCTAGGGTTTCTCACAAGGGTGAGTTTTACCTAGAAAGGTTTTTAATGAGGCAGCATTGCACAACAGCTCTTTTGACTTTTGATAATCATTTTCATTATATCTTCTGCTGTTCTGTTCTTTACTACTTTATAATTCTATGACATGTGATCATTTGAAGTTTTGAACTTAGACTTTGGAATTTTCTGTTGATTTTGAGTGTTTTCTGTTGATGGGCCGTGGGCCGGCACGGCACGGCACGGCCAAAATGGCCGTGGCACATGGGCGGCACGGCACGGAGAAACGGCCCATATGCCGTGTCATGGGCCGAAGGCCTGGCCCATGGCACGGCCAGGCACGGCACGGCCGGCACGGCGGCACGCTGCGGCACGGCGTAGTGCCGTGCCAGCACGGCACGGCCGTGCCGCGTGCCGTGTCGGCACGGCACGGTGGCCAACTATATTAGCTGGTCTCCTTTTGCCTTCCAGATCGCTAACTAGCTAATCTAGGTAGCTACTCTACTGCTGCGTGTGCTGGGTGTGGGTGTGTGTATGCCCAAGCCCAACGTGTGCTTGTATTTTGTGGAGCGTGAGCAGCAGGAAGGAGAGGGAAAGTGGGTAATAATAATGGAGCGGAAAAAAGAGAGAGATTCATCGAGGAATGAGACGTCGACGACATCCATGCCTAGCTGATCCAATCGACGCTAAAGAGTGAGAAAGGAATGAGGGGAATCCATGGAGGAAAAGCATCGGGATGAGGATGGGATCAGAATTCAGAAAGGGAGCGTTGCAGCTTCATCAGGGAAGCTGACTCTGACCGCGCTTGCTTGCTTGATTAATTTGGCGGTACGGTACGCATGTTTTCCCCCCTTGCTTCATTAATTTCATTTATCTTTTTTTATCGGTTTTCCAGGTAACTCAATTCAACTGCCGCTTGCTGTGTTAAAAAAAACAAGAAATGGAGCGGCTGCCTGTGTCAAATTCTTATTGGACCTTAATTTCAAAAAAACAAATTCTATTGGACCCTTGAAGGGCCCAAGTCCAGCAGGATTGCCAACCCGTGAGCCGCTGGGCCCCGCATAGATCCGGTGCCTCGCCTCGCACGCACGGTCGCACCGCACCCGTGTGCCGTGTACTCCACTGCGCAAGCAAAGCAGCAGCAACGGCTGGATTCCTTTCCTTGCCCCCGCGCCGGACAGGCTGGACCACGCACGCGTCTGCCCCTGCCAATGACGCGTGGGCCCCAAGTCGCTCGCGCACCACGTGGTGGCCCCCGCTACGCTTTCTTTTCTCCTCTAGAAAATGCGTGACTGGCAGGCGCCGCCACTGCGGCGCTCCTCATTCCGAGAGAGAGAGAGAGAGAGAGGAACGACAAAAGGAGAGCGTAGGTTTGGAGCTTCACTTGAGAGGTCCGGGAGCGAGGTGAAGGAAGGAAGAGGGAGAGGGAGGCGTCGATGGCGGACTGGGGCCCCGTGATCGTGGCGACGGTGCTGTTCGTGGTCCTCACGCCGGGGCTGCTCTGCACGCTGCCGGGCCGCGGCCGGGTGGCGGAGTTCGGCAGCATGCACACCAGCGGCCTCGCCATCCTCGTCCACGCCGTCCTCTACTTCGCGCTCATCACCATCTTCCTCATCGCCGTCGGCATCCACGTCTACGCGGGCTAGTAGCTGGCCGGGGCTGGGGTAGGTTGCGCCGCCGCCGGCGTGATTCAGATCAAGATCTGCCCTTTTTTTCCCTTTATCTCTCTCTCTCTCCCCTTGCCCTTCTCCCCAGATGTTGTCGTCTCATGCTGCGAGTATGCGAAGGAATGACTGATTATGGTTTGGAAGTCTGCTTGTGATCGATCATGACTTAGTGTAATTCTTGCTGCCATGAGTATCAATCAAATAGCAATCGCGCCTAATCGATTTTTTTTATTTAAATTGGTTCTCTCGATTGTTCGTTTGCTCTGATGGCTTGCGTGGTTGGTGGCCGTTGCGTGCTTTGCCCATGTTCAGGGCCATTGATTGGTGAGGTTGATTAATGAGTAGTGTAGGGCCCTTGGTTAATCAAAAGTTACCATAAGTTGAGCAAATATATTTATCACAGATTTGACAACTTATTGTGAGATATTAGTAAATTTTGCTAACAAATCAAATAGTGGTCAAATCAGTGCTTGCCCAAGTTTTCACAACTAAAATTTGGCTATCAACCAATTAACGCCCTGTTCGCTTGGCTCTGAAAGTACCGTTAGCTGATTTGTTGCGAGAGAAAAATATTGTAGCATAGTTAATAAATTCAAACGAATAGACGTAAGTTCGTAAGAGCAACTCCATGAGACTCTTTATGATCTACTTATAATTTATAAAACAAACATTTTAAAATAAAATACATTCCAACAACGCCTTTAAGCCAATCTCTAAATATAGATCTATTATATTCTTGATTTCTCCCTATCCAAAGATGACGTATAAATAATTTTTCTTTTGCAAAGCTCCTATTACAAACGCAGACGCTCACATACAAGAGCGCATACTCACCCCTGAACGCATGCATATACATTCTATCCCTATGAACACACTACAGCAGAGAAGGACATCACTGGCGGTTCAAAACCCCCCTTCACTGGCGGATTTTGAACCGCCATAACCAACTCGGCAGTGATGAGCAGATCACATCACTGTCGGTTATGCCAAACCGGCAGTGATAGCTTATGTATCACTGCCGGTTCGTGTTACAAACCGGCAGTGATACTTGAGCCATCACTGCCGGTTGTTTTAACCAACCGGTTGTGTAGATTATATTATCACTGCCGGTTTTCTTTAAACCGGTAGTGATATACTTTTCACAATTTGCATTTTAATAATTGTTTTATTTTCATTTCGAGGGGAGGTGGTGGGGTGGGAGGTCGGGGAGGTGGAGGTGGTTGCTATCGATCAATTTGATATCGATGTGAAGGTGGTTGTTGATCAGCGACAAACAAACCCATCAACATTTATATTACAAAAGTTTCAAAAAAACTTTAAGTATCGAATTAAGAGTCGCATTACAATAGCCTATCAATATGGTCTCTTCCGTACTGCGCCTTGTACTTCTTAGCCCTCGCAATGGAGAATGATCCTTTCTTGATCAATATCTCGTCCATCACAAACTTTGCTATCTCCTCTTGAATTCCTTTCATCTCAAAATCTAGCAACTGGTTGTGATTGTTTGCTTTGCGCTGTAATTGAAGCAAGATGATATTGAGATGCACAAACGTAAGACAAAACAATAGAAATGGGATGCCTACGTACCATGTCATCTCCCTTATTTGTTTTTGCGCCAAAGTATTTTAGCATTGCCCACATCACATAGAACCCGCATTCGTTGTTCTCCATCGGTTGATATAGGGTCTTGAGATCCTCCATATACTTTACACTGAATGGGGCACTTCATTGCTTTTGCATCTTGCTATCGAGATTTTTCCGATTAGGTAATGTCTTCATTCTATGTTACATTGTAAATGAAGTGTGAAGACCGAGGACATTACAATATCCTATGTGATTAGAAAGTGTTGTGATATTGGGTTCACTTACTTATTCAGCACTTTGACTAGGGGGTCGATAAGAGAAAGTGGCTTTTTCTTTGAGTCCCACACCTCGATATGTGAATCTTCAAGATAGATATCTACGAGGATGAAATGGTTGCTGCAATCACAAAGTCCATGTTATTGAATGACATATCAAGAAAAGAAACACTAAAATAAGGGTCGAGAACACATACTCGCAGTTGTAGGGTAGGAGTACGTTTGTTTTGTTGTTTCTGAACATCCTTTCAAACTCAATCTTCAAACTTGTTGGTACATAGTCATCTTCACCAAGGGCGGTGCATGTTGTCTCATTTACAAATATGGGATCCAAGAAGTCTATATTGCTCAATTGCTTCTTTAGGCACCATTTTGCCATACACCTGCATAATAAACATATGATATATTCAAATGCAAATCACGTAGTTTATTATAACGTTGTGAGGGTAGGGTACTTACATAGACCATATCATCAAAATCTGCGTATCGAGCGAGCGCCGTTGGAAGAGCTGAAAGAGGTGTTCATAATAAATAATATGCACCGTTTCTTCAGGATGATTAAAAACCATTCCGGGAGGGATGCAAACTTCAAAACCGACATAGTCTCCGTTGGCAGTATCCAGGGAGTAATAATCATGCAACTGTCGCATGTATGTTGGCAAATCTCTATACTCTTGTTCGGTGGCGACCAAAGGATTGCCTCTTGAATACTTGTATGCGACCGTGGCTTTTTCAAAATCTCTCGTTCCGTAATACAACTCCGTGGCCATCTCCATGGATATGCCCATGTTGTTGGCCAAGTTCTATATCTCTAGCAATTCTTTGGTGTGTATTTCTCTAGCTCTGATTTGATTACTCTCTTTGTTGTGTTGCCTTTCAAATTCGGTCTGTTGTCTCCACTTAGGTAGACTGGCTATTCGATTAAAGAAGGCAACGACGGCTTTCTTGCTTGGAGGCTCCACAGTCGGGTCCTTCATCTTACTCGTAATGCTAGCATCCACCTTCTTTTTACTTGTCTGGGCAGCATTACCAACCGAAACCGATGACCTCTTGTGTTGTGAGGTTGAACCTGATCGCACTTTGGATTTTCGCGGAGGAGGTGGAGGAGGTAGAGGAGGTGTTTTCTCCTTTGGCGGTGGAGGAGGTGTCTTCTCTTTTGAGGCAGGAGAGGGAGAATGAGGATCTTGCAGAGAAGAGAAACCTCTTGGCGGCGGCGATGCCGATGATTCACTGTCATCCTCATCATCCGAAGATGGCTGCTCATCTGTAAGGTCCGAATGGCTAGAGGGGGGGGGTGAATAGCCTAATAAAAACTTCTACAAGAATTACTTAACCACAAGTTAGTATAAAAGGTGGCGGAGCAAAACGCACTAGCTCTAACTAATTAAGCAAGCCACCTACACAAGTCTAGTACAAGGCTATCCACTAAACACTACAACAACAACAAGCTAGATACAAGATGTAAAACGAGAGAAGAGCTTCGAGTGATTATACCGCCGTGTAGAGATGAGAAGTACCAATCAATCAATCACACAAGAGAAATCCTCGGGAAGAGAATGACACAAGAATTTATCCCGAGGTTCACTTGCTTCCCGGCAAGCTACTCCTCGTTGTGGCGATGCACCCACTTGTCGGTTCGCGAGCTAATCAACTATCAAGAGTTGAGCCCTCGGCGGGCACCGCACAACCGCACACAAGATGGGGATCCTCCAAGCCACGAGCTCCACTAGAGTATCCAATTTGCGAACTCCCGCGGGGAAGGATCAAGAACCCCTTACAACACTTGGTGAAGGCTCCAACAATCTCCAATTGCGAGCTCAATCACCTCCGCTGCTCCAAGCCGTCTACCGTGTCGGGAAACACGGAAGAGTAACAAGAAATCCGCAGCAACTCGAAGATCAAGTGCCTCTAGAATGCAACTCTCAAGCAATGCACTTGAATCTCACTCAATCTCACTCAAGATGTGCAACTATGCAAAGAGATGAGTGGAGGGGTTGTTCTCTAGCTCAAAGTATGTCTCTATATCTCAAAATGTGCAAGAGTTACCCTCAAACCCCGGCCAACGTCTATTTATAACGAAGGGGTACGCAGCTAGCCGTTACGGACGACGCAGCGAAAAACGCGCTGACCGGACGCTCCGGTCAGGGTGACCGGACGCGTCCGGTCACTACACGACAAACGTGAACAGTGCGCGTCAGAACTAGCCGTTGCCCTGACCGGACGCGCTCAACCGAATGACCGGACGCGACAGTGCTCGCGTCCGGTCGCGTTCCAGTAAGCTCCAGCTACGACCGGACGCGTCCGATCGTACGTGACCGGACGCGCCGCGCGTCCGATCGTCACTTTGCTTCTCTCTGTGTTTCTGGACGCGTGACCGGACGCTCCGGTCCCGTGAAGGACCGGACGCGCCGGTCGCGCGCTTCTCTCTTACGCCCAGTTGAACTGACCGGACGCTCTGGTCAGGCCAGACCCGCGTCCGGTGCAGCGTCCGGTGCAGCGTCCGGTGCAGCGTCCGGTGCAGCGTCCGGTGCAGCGTCCGGTGCAGCGTCCGATCGCCGTTTTTCAGTGAAAAACAATTCGGACTTTCACCACCTTTTCTCGCCTCCGGCGCAATAGAAAATAGGCATTTCATTTTCTCGAAAACGCCTGAATCCCGCGCTCGCACGCTCGGCGGGAGGGAGAGCGAACCCCAAACCCCTCTCTACCGCTTAAACTCCACCGCCTTCGCAACTGTGCTAACACCACCAAGTGTACACCACCTTGTGCATGTGTGTTAGTGTTTCACAATCATTTTCCAAGGCGTTATGTTAGCTCTTTTACTAGATCCTAATGCATATGCTCAAGACAATGATCTAGTGGCACTTGATTCCCGAGCTAACTGTGATTGCCCCTCTTGATAGTCGACTATGTATCCTAAACCCGGTCAATCACTTCTCTACTCATCTTAGACCGGCAAAAGGAAAACCCTATGGTTATACCTTTGCCTTGTACTCTTAGATCCTTCTCTTTCACTTGATCATCATGTCCTTCATTTTATGTGCATCTCCACCATGATCATCATTTCATGTCCATGCACCATCTCTTTGTGATCTTGTGGCCACCACTCCTTGCCACGTACACCTTCATCACATGCGTTGCTTATGCCTAACTCAAAACACTTAATACAATAGCATTAGCAACTTGATGTCATTAATTACCAAAACCAAACTTGGGCTTTCAATCTCCCCCTTTTTGGTAATTGATGACAACCATCACAAAGATATGAAATGAAATCAATTTTCAATTTCGATAGTATTAGCTCCCCCTACATATGTGCTTCCATGAGTTTGGTTCAATTGTGCACATATGTATGGATTTGAATTTTGGGAGAGTTACTACTATCAAATTGATGCTAAGGTATATAGAATGGACCTTTGAAGCGTGATACCAATCGGAGTTGCCTTTATATACCATCCTTAGCATCGAAGTAGCTAGACACCACTTGTAATACATCACTTGTAAAGATCATAAACACTAAAGTACTTTGTGAGATCAACATTAAAAGCAAAGGTGTCTAGATACCACATGTAAAGCTACTCTTAACAAAACATCATTCAAGTTCTATATCTAGCATACACCATTCAATCATGAATATCGAAATTAAACTTTGCAATGCAACATTTCATCATGTTAATGCACATATAAATGCAACAAATAATCCATGAGCTTGCTCCCCCTACTTGTGTGCTCAATTTTAGTTTCTCTTCCCAAAGTCATATCTTTTGCTTTTCTCTCCCCCTTTGTAACTTAACTTTTTATCTTTGTCACTTTTCTATCTTTGTGACTTTTCTCTCCCCCTTATTATCTTATTTCCTCTTTGCAATATCTTTGTGACTTTTCTCTCCCCCTTTGTCAACAATCACCAAAAAGGTGCCGATTTAGTGAGAGATAAGTCAATCAATATGAGGGAGTCTAAATTATGGTTCAATCTAGATCACTTGCCTAGAATATGTAATTCGGTTTGATCCAAGGACAAGCTTTTTCACACCTCATAAAGTATAAGGGTTATCTTGACCATGTTGAATTACACATCATGAGCTTATTTTCTAGATTCAACACTAGGTTTGCAAGCCCACAAATATGTCATATGCTACCACTAGATTAAACAAACATAGAAGCAATAGTGGTACCATATATACATCAAAATCATTTGATTTTCATGAATGAGCCTATTTGTCATGCAAATATGTCTATATGTTCTAACCATGTCCTTAGCAAAGTATGAATGATATGCCAAACAACTTTACCTTGCTATGTTGAAGGAGAGGCATGTCATATAAAAATGTGGGGGTGCACTCATTTCAAGTTGGAGAAGTCAAGTATGTTCAATTCATTCTTCAACTTGAAAAATCTCTTTTCATCAAGTGGCTTTGTAAAGATGTCGGCTAGTTGATCTTCGGTGCCAATGCTCTCAATGCTAATATCACCCTTTTGTTGATGGTCTCTTATGAAGTGGTGCCTTATGTCAATGTGCTTTGTTCTTGAATGTTGAACCGGATTTTGTGTCATCTTTATAGCACTCTCATTATCACAAAACAAAGGCACATTCTTGAATTTAATTCCAAAGTCATTCAAGGTGGCTTTCATCCAAAGCAATTGTGCACAACAACTACCGGCACTAATGTATTCGGCCTCGGCGGTAGATAGTGCAACACTATTTTGTTTCTTTGATGACCATGAAACAAGAGACCTTCCAAGCAATTGACAAGTGCCACTTGTGCTCATTCTATCAATCTTGCAACCACCATAGTCGGAATCCGAATATCCAATCAACTCAAAGTTAGATCCCTTAGGATACCATAATCCAACATCATGAGTGCCCTTGAGATATCTCAATATTCTCTTGGTTGCTTTCAAGTGACTCTCTCTAGGTGAAGCTTGATATCTTGCACACTTGCATACACTAAACATCACATCCGGCCTAGAAGCGGTGACATAGAGCAAACTTCCAATCATGGATCGGTATTGTTTTTGATCTACCATGTTGCCACTAGCATCAATACCCAATTGATCATTTGTGCCCATTGGTGTGCTCATTGGCTTAGCTTCTTGCAATCCAAACTTCTTGATCATGTCCTTGATGTACTTGCCTTGACTTACAAAAGTGCCATTCTTCATTTGTTTGATTTGAAGTCCAAGGAAGTAACTAAGCTCTCCAATCATAGACATTTCAAACTCATTAGCCATCAAATTTCCAAACTCTTCACAAAAATCTTGATTTGTTGATCCAAAAATGATATCATCCACATAGATTTGCAACACAAACAAGTCATTTCCAAGCTTCTTGGTGAAGAGAGTGGTGTCAACCTTTCCCATCTTGAACCCTTTAGAGAGAAGAAAGTCCCTCAATCTCTCATACCATGCTCTAGGTGCTTGCTTCAAACCATACAATGCCTTCTTTAGCTTGTAAACATGGTTGGGCTTCTTATCATCTTCAAAACCGGGAGGTTGCTCAACATAAACTTCTTCATTGATGTAGCCATTGAGAAATGCACTCTTGACATCCATTTGATAGAGCTTGATGTTGTGTGCACAAGCATATGTTAATAAGATTCTAATTGCTTCCAATCTTGCAACCGGTGCATATGTCTCTCCAAAGTCAAGACCCTCAACTTGAGTGTATCCTTGTGCTACTAATCTTGCTTTGTTCCTCACAACTATGTCATCTTGATCTTGCTTGTTTCTAAAGACCCATTTAGTACCAATCACATTGTAGTTCTTTGGCCTCTCAACAAGTTTCCAAACTTGATTTCTAATGAAGTTGTTTAGCTCTTCATGCATGGCATTTACCCAATCGGAATCTTTCAATGCATCTTCTATTTTCTTAGGTTCTTCAAGTGACACAAATGAGTAGTGCTCACAAAAGGATGCTAATCTTGATCTAGTTTGAACACCACTTTGAATTCCACCAATGATTTGGTCCAATGGATGATCTCTTGCAATGCTAGTAGGTTGGAGTATTGGGAGTTGATTGCTTCCACTAGCTTGACCTTGAACTTGAGCTTCATCATGAGAACCACTAGAGCTTGCTTGATTTGTATTAATTTGCACACTTTGGTTGATTACATGAATATCATCATCATCAACTTGCATCGGCCTTATATCACCAATGTCCATGTTCTTCATTGCATTTGATAATTGATCTTCTCTCACATCATCAAGGTTTTGAGCTTCATTTTGAGACCCTTGGGTTTCATCAAACTCAACATCATGAACTTCTTCCAAGGTGCCATTTGTGAGATTCCAAACTCTATATGATTTGCTTGTGGTAGAATAACCAAGTAAGAACCCTTCATCACATTTCTTTTCAAACTTGCTCAATCTAGTGCCTTTCTTAAGAATATAGCATTTGCAACCAAACACTCTAAAGTATGCAATGTTGGGCTTTCTTCCATTCAATAGCTCATATGGTGTCTTTCCAAGCTTCCCATGGCAATAGAGACGGTTGCTACAATAGCAAGCCGTGTTGATAGCTTCACTCCAAAATGAATGACTCACACTGTATTCACTAAGCATTGATCTAGCCATATCAATCAAGGTTCTATTTTTCCTTTCAACTACACCATTGGATTGAGGAGTGTATGTTGGTGAGAATTGATGTCCAATACCAAGATCATCACACAAATCTTCAATTCTTGTGTTCTTAAACTCACTACCATTGTCACTTCTAATCTTCTTGATGGTAGTCTCAAACTCATTTTGTACCCTCTTGACAAAAGACTTGAATAGATCATAAACATCACTCTTGTCATAAAGAAAGAGCACCCAAGTGTATCTAGTGTAGTCATCCACTATCACAAAGCCATACTTGTTGCCATCAATGCTAGTGTATGTTGTTGGCCCAAACAAGTCCATGTGCAATAACTCAAATGCCTTTGATGTGCTCATTTCACTTTTACTAGGATGTGTATTTCCAACTTGTTTGCCGGCTTGACAAGCACTACATAGTTTATCCTTCTCAAAGGTGACATCCTTCAATCCTCTAACTAAGTCATGCCTCAAAAGTTTGTTCAATTGTTTCATTCCAACATGACCAAGTCTTCTATGCCATAACCAACCCATACTAGATTTACTAAGCAAGCATGATGTCAATTGTGTCTCACTATCATTGAAGTCAACCAAGTATAAGCTACCATGTCTAAATCCTTTGAATATCACATTTGATCCATCAACACTTATGACTTCAACATTATCACTACCAAATATGCACTTGAAGCCAAGATCACAAAGTTGTGCCACCGATAAAAGATTGAAATCTAAGCTCTCAACTAGCAACACATTAGATATGCTCATGTCATTTGAGATAGCAATTTTACCAAGCCCCTTGACCTTGCCTTTCTTGTTGTTGCCAAAAGTGATAGCATCAAAACCACCATTTTGACTAGTATCAATTGATTTAAACATACAAGAATCCCCGGTCATATGTTGAGTGCACCCACTATCAAGCACCCAATGCCTTCCTCCGGCTTTGTAATTGACCTACAAGACAAGATCAATTCTTTTTAGGTACCCAAACTTGTTTGGGTCCTCCAAGGTTAGAGACTAAGCTCTTTGGTACCCAAATGGCTTTCTTCTTTGAGCCCATCCATGGTGCACCAATGAACTTAGCATGAACACCATTTGTACCCTTGGTAAGTATATAGAAAGAATCAAACTTAATTGAGGATACTTTAGCATTGGATTTCTTGTTCATGCAATGTTGCTCTATGTGACCAACTTGCTTGCAACTTTTGCAATAGCTACCTTTGTTCTTCACAAAACGAGTCTTGTGAGGAGCAAAAGCGGCCTTGCCTTTCTTGGGGTTATAGCCCAATCCCTCTTTGTAGAGAGAAGCTCTTTGGCTACCCAAGCACATAAGCAAGCGGTCCTCACCACCATAAGCCTTAGCTAAGGTGTGATTGAGCTCTTTTACCTCCTTCTTGAGATTTTCATTTTCAACTATTAGTGTGGAATCACAAGTGAAACCGTCACTACTAGATGAGAAAGATGTGGATGTGCTACATGAAAGATTAGTGGGAGCAACAACAATAGGCTTATGACAAGATTCATCAATTATATCACAAGATATGCCTATGTTGCAAGTTTTAGCTTTCTCAATATTAGTTGGCATGTTTTCACATTTTTCAACTAGAGAGGAATGAGCTTCTTCAAGCTTAGTGTGAGACTTTTGAAGCTTCTTATGGTCTTCCTTTAGACTCTCATAAGATGCCCTAAGCTCATCAAGTTCTTGCATAAGGTTTTTCTTTTCCTTAAGCAAGCCCTTGCACTCCTTTCTAGATTCTTTAAAATATTGAGTGCAATCTTCTAGCATAGTGATTAGTTCATCTTTGGTGAATTCCTCTTCATCACTATCACTATCACTAGCATTATCATGATCACTCTCATCGTCGGATGATACCTTAGCGGCCTTAGCCATGAAGCACGATGGAGTGTCGAAGAGGGAGACCTTCTCTTGGATGGCAATGCTAGCATGTCCCTTCTTCTTGCTCTTGTAGTCATCCTCATCATCACTTGAGGAATCATCATTATCCCATGTAGCAACATGAGAATCATTCTTCTTCTTATAAGAGCTCTTTTTCTTTTCTTGCTTCTTCTTCTCTTTCTTGATAGCATCTTCATCATCACTATCATAAGGACACTTTGCAATAAGATGATCCTTGCTATGGCATCTAAAGCATCTCATGTTATGCTCACTCTTCTTGGATGAGTTCTTCCTCCTTCTTGCACGATAGCCTTTCTTCTTCATGAATTTACCAAATTGCTTGACAAAGAGAGCCATCTTCTCATCAATGTCATCACCATCACAAGAGCTTGAGTCTTCATCACTTGATGATTCAATCTTAGATTTGCTCTTGGATGTGGTGGCTTTGAATGCCACACTCTTCTTCTTTTCATCATCTTTCTTCTCATTTTCCTTTTTCTTCTTCTTGACCAACTCATCCTTCTCATCATCTTCTCTATATGAATCATCGATCATCACTTCTTGAAATATTTGTTGAGGAGTTGAATTCTTCAATGTAGTCCTCACTAGCACGGTGATCAATGTATCAAATCTCTTGGGTAGACTTCTCAAGAACTTCATAGAGAATTGATTGTCCTTGACCTCCTCACCAAGTGCCTTGAGCTCATTGACGATGACTTGCAACCTATGAAACATCTCCGGTACACTCTCATCATCTTGCATCTTGAAGCTTGAAAATTTTTCTTGCAAGATATATGCTTTAGCGGTCTTTGTACCTTCGGTGCCCTCAAATGTTTCTTCTAGCTTGGCCCAAGCATCATGAGCAATCTCTATGTTCTTTACTTGCTCAAATGTCTTGTCATCTAGTGCCTCATGAAGAGCACTAATGGCAATATCATTGCATTGGAGCTTCTTCTCCTCTACCGGTGTAGGTGCTTCCGGATTAGCAACCTCAAATTTTGTTTCGGTGACCTTCCACACTTCTCTATTGATTGACTTTAGGTGTGCGGTCATCTTAACCTTCCAATATGCATAATTTGTGCCATCAAAGTGAGGTGCCTTCTTGGTGTTGTTGATGTGCAAGCTTAATTGAGCCATTTCCTTTTCACCGTAGGTTGTTAAGCCTCAAATAAACGGTGCCTCGGCTCCGATACCACTTGTAAGGTCCGAATGGCTAGAGGGGGGGTGAATAGCCTAATAAAAACTTCTACAAGAATTACTTAACCACAAGTTAGTATAAAAGGTGGCGGAGCAAAACGCACTAGCTCTAACTAATTAAGCAAGCCACCTACACAAGTCTAGTACAAGGCTATCCACTAAACACTACAACAACAACAAGCTAGATACAAGATGTAAAACGAGAGAAGAGCTTCGAGTGATTATACCGCCGTGTAGAGATGAGAAGTACCAATCAATCAATCACACAAGAGAAATCCTCGGGAAGAGAATGACACAAGAATTTATCCCGAGGTTCACTTGCTTCCCGGCAAGCTACTCCTCGTTGTGGCGATGCACCCACTTGTCGGTTCGCGAGCTAATCAACTATCAAGAGTTGAGCCCTCGGCGGGCGCCGCACAACCGCACACAAGATGGGGATCCTCCAAGCCACGAGCTCCACTAGAGTATCCAATTTGCGAACTCCCGCGGGGAAGGATCAAGAACCCCTTACAACACTTGGTGAATGCTCCAACAATCTCCAATTGCGAGCTCAATCACCTCCGCTGCTCCAAGCCGTCTACCGTGTCGGGAAACACGGAAGAGTAACAAGAAATCCGCAGCAACTCGAAGATCAAGTGCCTCTAGAATGCAACTCTCAAGCAATGCACTTGAATCTCACTCAATCTCACTCAAGATGTGCAACTATGCAAAGAGATGAGTGGAGGGGTTGTTCTCTAGCTCAAAGTATGTCTCTATATCTCAAAATGTGCAAGAGTTACCCTCAAACCCCGGCCAACGTCTATTTATAACGAAGGGGTACGCAGCTAGCCGTTACGGACGACGCAGCGAAAAACGCGCTGACCGGACGCTCCGGTCAGGGTGACCGGACGCGTCCGGTCACTACACGACAAACGTGAACAGTGCGCGTCAGAACTAGCCGTTGCCCTGACCGGACGCGCTCAACCGAATGACCGGACGCGACAGTGCTCGCGTCCGGTCGCGTTCCAGTAAGCTCCAGCTACGACCGGACGCGTCCGATCGTACGTGACCGGACGCGCCGCGCGTCCGATCGTCACTTTGCTTCTCTCTGTGTTTCTGGACGCGTGACCGGACGCTCCGGTCCCGTGAAGGACCGGACGCGCCGGTCGCGCGCTTCTCTCTTATGCCCAGTTGAACTGACCGGACGCTCTGGTCAGGCCAGACCCGCGTCCGGTGCAGCGTCCGGTGCAGCGTCCGGTGCAGCGTCCGGTGCAGCGTCCGGTGCAGCGTCCGATCGCCGTTTTTCAGTGAAAAACAATTCGGACTTTCACCACCTTTTCTCGCCTCCGGCGCAATAGAAAATAGGCATTTCATTTTCTCGAAAACGCCTGAATCCCGCGCTCGCACGCTCGGCGGGAGGGAGAGCGAACCCCAAACCCCTCTCTACCGCTTAAACTCCACCGCCTTCGCAACTGTGCTAACACCACCAAGTGTACACCACCTTGTGCATGTGTGTTAGTGTTTCACAATCATTTTCCAAGGCGTTATGTTAGCTCTTTTACTAGATCCTAATGCATATGCTCAAGACAATGATCTAGTGGCACTTGATTCCCGAGCTAACTGTGATTGCCCCTCTTGATAGTCGGCTATGTATCCTAAACCCGGTCAATCACTTCTCTACTCATCTTAGACCGGCAAAAGGAAAACCCTATGGTTATACCTTTGCCTTGTACTCTTAGATCCTTCTCTTTCACTTGATCATCATGTCCTTCATTTTATGTGCATCTCCACCATGATCATCATTTCATGTCCATGCACCATCTCTTTGTGATCTTGTGGCCACCACTCCTTGCCACGTACACCTTCATCACATGCGTTGCTTATGCCTAACTCAAAACACTTAATACAATAGCATTAGCAACTTGATGTCATTAATTACCAAAACCAAACTTGGGCTTTCATCATCCAGCTTGATGAAGCGTTTGCGCCAAGGCACATGAGTGCCCAAGTTGTGAACAAGACGTGGCCTATCTTCCTCCACTGGGAAATCAATGTGTATCTTATTGTACTTCTTATCCAAGATCTTATCAATGCTGACCCTGGCATACCCGGGTGGCATTGGCTTGCCATGAATGATGCCGTCTCCTCTTGGAAATGCTTGTCCGACCGCCACCTTGTCTTTTGTCCACTGCTAACGGATGTACAACCTGACATTAATAGGTCCAGTGATGTTGTCCACCGGATGAGGAGCATTGACCTCTTCTTCGTCAAGCATAGGGGTTGAGCCGCAGCTACTGTGACCCTTGGGCACTGGGCTATTCAAAGTCAGGATAGGCTGCGGTTGTGTCGAACACATGGATTGCATAGCTGACATAACTCGTGCATCAACTTGAGCAGCTATCCGTGCTTCCATGCTATCTTCGATTTCTTTTTGTAACCTTTGGAGCTCTTCTTCTCTTTGCGTTCTAGCCCTCGCCCGGCTCCTATAGGATGAAGATTCACCTTCAAATGCTTTCACCCAAGGAACATTCCCGGCTCCTCTAGTGTGACCGGGGTGCTCCTTGTTTCCAAGTGCTTGTGTGAGCACGTCATTTTCTCTATCGGACTTGCGGTTACCTCTATTCACTTCCTCAGTTAAGGTTGAAATCCTCTGGAGGAGATTGCTGACGGGTTCACTACTGGCATTAAGGCTCCTGTCACTATTGTATTGTGCCCCCTTGCGAGTAGGTAGTTTACTGATCTGGGCTGCCAATCGCTTGTCTGAGGCCTAACGCCGCGCTGCTTTAGTTTCTGGACTTCCATTTCCCATTCCGGAATCTTCCTTACATAGCCACGCGATCCTAGGCGATGAGGATCCTTTGCCTTAAGCGAGTTTGCTCTATTTCTTTCGCTTGATGCCTTGGCCTCTTCGGATAGCTTGTAAGCCTTGAACTCCTCCCAGAAGTCTCTCTGCTTGTTGTATTGACCTCCCTCAAAATTCGGTTCTCTGTCCTCCTTGATTAACTTGTACAATGATCCCTTGAAAGTCTTAAACGAGCGACCCATGATTTTCTTGGCCTTCTTCTTGACTGTCGCATCGTCATAGTCATTAGGAAAAGTGAAATACCCTTTCAACTTGTTCCAAACTAGCTCCTTCTCACTTTCTGGAACCCTCCATGGGTCATCCTCACGACCAGTCCATTTCCTGTATTTGATCGGGATAAAGTCTCTTACAAGTGCCCCGATGAAAGTCCTATGTTTGGTGTTGGTAATTAGTGACAATGCCTAAGTACTAATCCCATGCCTAAGTTGTATGTAGCATATGAGGATTAGTACACTCCAAGGTTGGTGGCAAGATGGACATGGTGATCATGATGGCCACACTTGGATTTGGACGCAACCCTACGTGATCAAGGCAAAGGTATATGCTTAAGGGTTGTGTTTTAGTAACCAAGACACCTAGTGGGTGTGGTTACATTATAGGATAGATAGTCGTACTATAAAGAGGGGAATGACGCGGCTATTGAACTCCTAAGTGCCTCTAGATGTGCATTTCATGATCTTATGCATTTGGATAGAACTAATATCGCCTTGAAAAATGATTGTGAAAATGCTAACACACTCACACATGACGAGATCACTTGGTGATGTTAGCACGTTTGCGACGGCGGTGGAGTTTGAGCGGTAGAGAGGGTTTGGGTTCCTCTCTCCCTCCCGCCGAGCTTGCGAGGCGGGATTCAGGCGTTTTCGAGAAGTTGAAACGATCATTTTCCACTACGCCGGAAGTCTGGAAAAGAAACGAAGGCGAACGGAGGTGACCGGACGCTGAACCGGACGTGGTCCTTGCATGACCGGACGCGTCCGGTCAGTGTTCAGTGTCTGCGCGTTTTGCAGTTCGATGATCGGACGCGAGGCGCGTCCGGTCACTGATGATCAGACGCGTCCGGTCGTTCAGGGAGCTTACTGGACTGTAACCGGACGCTGACACTGTCGCGTCCGGTCATTTTCTTCAGCGTGTCCGATCACTATTTCGTTGAGCGCTGCTCAGGTGACCAGCGCGTCCGGTCCTTCACGGGACCAGCGCGTCCGGTCGTTCCCGGCGTGTCCGGTCAGTTGGACCAACGCGTCCGGTCGTTGCTTCGTAGTTAGCCGTTGGGCGACCAACGCGTCCGGTCGTTTGGACCAGCGCGTCCGGTCAGTACTTCACGAGTTAGCCGTTGGGCGACCGGCGCGTCCGGTCAGTTGGACCAGCGCGTCCGGTCAGCCCGATTTCGGCTGTTTAAGTTTCTAACGGCTATATTCGAAGGGGTACGTCTATAAATACTCGTTGGCCGGCTCAAGGCTCCCTCTCTCGAACATTTGACATACTTGTGAGCACTTTGAGCTAAGCAACTCCCCTCCCACTCATCTCTCTTGCTTCTTTGCATATTCGAAGTGAGATTGAGTGATCCAAGTGCATTTGCATTGTGAGATTGCATCTAGTTGGCACTTGGTGGTTGATTTGCTGCGGGATTCTTGTTTCTCTTGGTGGTTGCCGCCACCTAGATGGCTTGGAGCAGCTTTGAGGCATTGGCAAGAGTTGGTGATTGTTCTTGGCCACCTCCGGTGATTGTGAGAGGTTTGTGCCTACCTCGGCGAAGCGCCAAAGGCAACATTAGTATATTGCTCGTGTCATTGCAACCTTTTGCCATTTGGTAGGTTCTTGTGGCGCCTTTTGAGAGGCTCGGTGTGTGACCGATTAGCCACCGAACCACATGGTGAAGAGGGACACAACGGGGACTAGCGTGCCGGCAAGCACGTGAACCTCGGGATAAATCTTCGTGTCATCACTTTCATATTGTAATTGATTGATCCCGGTGTTCGGTTATCTTGGTATTCATCTCTTGATTATATTGATTGGTTGGCTCAATTCTTCGCCCCTCGGTGATACCCTCCTAACTCTCTCATGTATTAATTTCTTAGTTATCTTTGCTAGCGAGTTAGCTTTGCTAGAGTAGCTTCTTTATGTAGCTTGCTAGTTGTAGTTTCCTTCTTGATTTGACTTGTGCGGTTGAGTGCAATTACTAGAATTGTGAATTGGTTAGGTGGCTTGCAAACACCCCGTAGGCTAAGCAAAACTCGCATCTCGCTATTTGTTTTATTGATAAACTTGTTTAGCTTATCTTTGTAGAAAATTTTAATAGGCTATTCACCCCTCCCTCTAGCCATCAAAACCTTTCAACTGGTATCAGAGCCGTGGTCACCGTTTGTAAGGCTTAACAACCTCGGTGTAAGATGGCTCAAGTTATGTTCAATCATGTTAATGGCAAGCCTCCATTCTTTGATGGCGTCTCTTCCTTTGATCATTGGAAAAGGAAGATGAAGCAATATCTAGGCAATATACATGAGAAGGTTTAGGATGTGACCAAAGAAGGATACATCATTCTTGATGAGGAAAACCTCACTCACAATGACCGCATCAACAAACAATGCAATACGGCGGCACTTGACACAATCTATCGTGCTATTGATGATAAAGTATTTGAGCAAATCAAAGATCTTGAAAAGGCAAATGAGCTTTGGATAAGGCTTGAAGAAACATATGAAGGCACTTCAACGGTAAAAAGTGCCAAACTATATATGCTCAAGGACAAGTTCTCCACATTCAAGATGAAGGATGATGAATCCATCCCGGAGATGTTCTATAGGCTCCAAGTCATTGTCAATGATCTCAAGGGGCTTGGGGAGAAGGTTGAGGACAAGGACTTCTCACACAAGTTCTTGATGTGCTTACCCAAGAAGTTTGCCACCTTGAGAAGAATGATCTTTAGAGAGGGATTGGACAAGGTCAAACCAACCAATGTGCTTGGAGATATAATGACTGATGCCCAATACAATGATGATGAAGATGAGGTAGAAGAGAAGAAGGAGACCAAGGTCAAGCAAGAGAAGCCCATTGCATTCAAGGCTTCATCCTCTAAGGGCAAGAGCAAGGTGGAGAGTGATGATGATGATCCATTCGATGATGAGACCATGGCCCTTCTTGTGCATAAGATGGGAAGGTTCATGAAGAAGAAAGGATATGGGGCAAGGAAGAGGAGAGACACTATAAAGGCAAAGACCCTTTGCTACAATTGCAATAGCCCCGATCACATAGTGGCGGATTGCCCCTATGAAGATAAGAGATTTCATAATGGGGACTTGAAGCTCAAGAAGAACAAGAAGGATAAGAAAGAGAATGAGAAGAAAGCAAAGAAGAGCTTCACTTTCAACAAGAAGAAGAAGGGTGGTGGTTATGTAGTCACTTGGGATAGTGACAACTCCGATAGTGATGATGATGAAAGCTCTAGTGATGATGAGAGGATCACTCGACGAGCCACTGCAAACATCGCCCTCTCCAACAAGCGATCCATCTTCGACACTACATCAACATGCCTTATGGCCAAGCCTACCAAGGTAAAACATGATGATAGTGATGATGATTCTTGTGCTAGTGATGATTGTAGGAGTGATGATGAGGAGGATGAGGACTACTCCAAGGATGATCTATTAGGCATAATAGATCAAATGAGCAAGGGCTATAAGAGGACAACCAAGAAATACAAAATCTTGGAACAAGAGCTCATTGCCAAGAGCAATGAAAATGATGCCTTGATGGAGGAGCTTGTTGCTCTCAAAAAGAGTAAGGAGTGCAAAGGAATTGAACAAGAGCTCAAAGCTCTTAGGAATCATTTGATGAGCTAGAGGCTTCTCGTAAGTGTCTAAAGGAAGACCACGAGGATCTTGAAATTGCTCACACTAGGCTTAAGGAAGCCCACTCCACTCTACTTGAGCTCATCAAGGAAAAGGACCTTAAGTTGGAGAAGTTCATGAAGGAAGCTAAGGAGGAGCAAGTGATTGTCACTTGTGATATTGGACTAACATGTGATATTATTGATGATTCTTTATTTGTTAGTCCTATAATGCTTCATGTAGCTCATCATCATCCACCACAACCAACTCTACCTCTACTACTAGTGATTCATTACTTGTGGTTGAGACTCTCAAGAGAGAGGTGGATGATCTCACCCGCGCATTAGGCAACGCCTATGGTGGGGATGCCCGCTTGCTAAAATGCTTGGGTAGCCAAAGGTTCTCTCTTAACAAAGAGGGATTGGGCTATACTCCCAAGAAGGGCAAGGCGGCCTTTGCTACTCCAAAGTCTCGCTTTGTGAAGGGCAATGGTCGTTATTGCAATAGATGCAAGCAAGTTGGACATCTAGAGATTAATTGCAATAAAATGAACAAGAACAAGAAAAATGCTAATGTACCTTATATTCCTTTTGATTCTTGTTATGTGCTTACCAAGGGTGAGAAATGTGTGCATGCTAGGTTTGTTGGTACACCAATTATGGGCCCAAAGAAGAAGGCCATTTGGGTACCAAAGAGCTTAGTGACTAACCTCCAAGGACCCAAGCAAGTATGGGTACCTAAAAGACATTAAATTGTTTTGTAGGTAAATTACAAGGCCAGAGGAAGGCATTGGGTGCTTGATAGTGGGTGCTCTCAACATATGACCGGTGATTCAAGAATGTTCAACTCTCTCAAATCAAATGATAGTGGCATTGATAGTATCACATTTGGTGACAATAGCAAGGGTGATGTAAAGGCTCTTGGAAGGATTGCAATCTCTAATGATCATAGCATTTCCAATGTGCTCTTAGTTGAAAAGTTGAACTTCAATCTTCTCTCGGTTGCTCAATTGTGTGATCTCGGTTTTAAGTGCATATTTGGTGTTGATGATGTGGAGATAGTTAGTGTTGATGGCTCAAATTTGATCTTCAAAGGTTTTAGATATGAGAATCTATACTTGGTTGATTTCAATGCTAGTGACACTCAACTTTCAACATGCTTGCTCACCAAATCAAGTATGGGTTGGTTATGACATAGAAGACTAGGTCATGTTGGCATGAAGCAATTGAACAAGTTAGTGAAGCATGACTTAGTTAGAGGCTTGAAGGATGTCACATTTGAGAAGGATAAGCTATGTAGTGCATGTCAAGCCGGAAAGCAAGTAGGCAACACTCATCCATTGAAGAGCATTATGAGTACTTCCAAGTCATTTGAGTTGTTGCACATGGATCTATTTGGGCCAACTACATACACAAGCATTGGTGGCAACAAGTATGGTTTTGTGATTGTGGATGATTTCACTAGATACACATGGGTATTCTTTCTTGTGGACAAGAGTGATGTATTTGATATATTCAAGAAGTTCATCAAGAGAGTGCAAAATGAGTTTGAGACCACAATCAAGAAAGTAAGAAGTGACAATGGAAGTGAGTTTAGAAACACAAGAGTTGATGAGCTATGTGAGGAGCTTGGAATCAAGCATCAATTCTCGGCCAAGTATACACCTCAATCAAATGGCCTAGTTGAAAGGAAGAATAGAACCTTAATTGATATGGCAAGATCAATGTTGAATGAGTATAATGTGAGTCATTCATTTTGGGCCGAAGCAATCAACACGGCTTGCTTTTATAGTAACCGTCTCTATTACCATAAGTTTCTTGAGAAGACACCATATGAGATCTTAAACGGAAGAAAGCCCAACATTGCATACTTTCGGGTATTTGGTTGTAAATGCTATATCTTGAAGAAAGGCACTAGATTGAGCAAGTTTGAGAAGAAATGTGATGAAGGCTTCCTACTTGGTTACTCAACTACTAGCAAAGCTTATAGAGTTTGGAATTTGGCTAATGGTCAACTTGAAGAAGTGTATGATGTTGAGTTTGATGAAACAAATGGTTCTCAAGATGAAGAAGATAACTTGGATGATGTGAGAGGAACTCAACTGAATAATGCTATGAAAGAGATGGATATTGGCGATATTAGACCAAAACAAGTAATTCATGTGGATGATGACAAAGATCAAGTGCTCCAAAGTCCAATTACACAAGCTAGTGGTTCTCTAATGTAAAATCAAGCTAGTACATCATCTCAAGTGCAACAAAATCAACAAGTGGCTAGTTCATCATCTCCAATTCATGATCAACATCAACATCCAAGCAATCAAGTCCAAGTGCTTCAACCAACTAACATTGCAAGAGACCATCCATTGGATTCCATCATTGGTGACATACAAAGAGGAGTTCAAACTAGATCAAGATTGACATCATTTTATGCTCACTCTTCTTTTGTGTCAATGGAAGAACCCAAGGACATTGATAAAGCATTGAGAGATCCGGATTGGGTAAATGCAATGCATGAAGAGCTCAACAACTTCAAGAGAAATGAAGTATGGGAACTAGTTGAAAGGCCTAAGGATCACAATGTCATTGGAACAAGATGGGTTTTTCGCAACAAGCAAGATCAAGATGGGATAGTAGTAAGGAACAAAGCAAGACTAGTGGCTCAAGGTTACACACAAATAGAGGGTCTTGACTTTGGTGAAACTTATGCCCCGGTTGCAAGATTGGAAGCAATTAGGATCTTACTTGCCTATGCTTGTGCTCACAATATCAAGCTATATCAAATGGATGTAAAGAGTGCATTTCTCAATGGGTACATTCAAGAGGAGATGTATGTGGAGCAACCTCCCGGTTTTGAAGATGACAAGAAACCCAATCATGTATACAAGTTAAGGAAGGCTTTGTATGGATTAAAGCAAGCACCTAGAGCATGGTATGAAAGATTGAGGGACTTCTTGCTATCCAAAGGATTTGTCATGGGCAAAGTTGATACAACACTATTCACCAAGAAGATTGAGAAAGACTTATTTGTATTGCAAATCTATGTTGATGATATCATATTCGGTTCAACCAATCAAGATTATTGTAATGAGTTTGGAAAAATGATGGTCAAGGAATTTGAAATGTCAATGATTGGTGAACTTAGTTTCTTTCTTGGACTTCAAATTAAACAAATGAAAGAAGGCACATTTGTGAGCCAAACTAAGTACATCAAAGATATGCTCAAGAAGTTTGGCATGGAAGATGCAAAGAGTATTACAACTCCAATGGGCACTAGTGGAAGCTTGGATAGTGACAAGAATGGCAACATGGTGGATCAAAAGCTATATAGATCAATGATTGGTAGCCTACTCTATGTGACGGCATCAAGGCCCGATGTGATGTTTAGTGTATGCATGTGTGCAAGATTTCAAGCCTCACCAAGAGAAAGTCATTTGAAGGCAACAAAGAGAATATTGAGGTACTTAAAGCATACACAAGATGTTGGATTGTGGTATCCCAAGGGTGCAAGCTTTGAGCTAGTTGGATATTCGGATTCTGATTATGCCGGTGACAAAGTAGAAAGAAAGAGCACTTCCGGGACTTGTCAATTGTTGGGAAGATCACTTGTCTCATGGTCATCCAAGAAGCAAAATAGTATTGCACTATCTACCGCCGAGGCCGAATACATCGCCGCGGGTAGTTGTTGTGCACAAATCTTGTGGATGAAGGCAACATTGAAAGATTTTGGAATCAATTTCAAGAATGTGCCATTGCTATGTGATAATGAAAGTGCCGTGAAGCTAACCAACAATCCGGTTCAACATCAAAGAACAAAGCATATTGATGTTCGTCATCATTTCATTAGAAATCATCAACAAAAGGGTGATATTGCCATTGAGAGTGTGGGCACCGAAGATCAATTAGCCGATCTATTCACCAAGCCACTTGATGAGAAGAGATTTCACAAGCTAAAGAATGAGTTGAACATACTTGATTTCTCCAACATGAGTTGATGCACCCCATATATGACATGCCTCTCCTTCGAGCCCCAAGGTACAATTGGTTGACATGTCATACATTCTATGCTAAGGACTCGTTTAGTGCATCTAGTCATAATTTACATGTTATAGGCTCATTCATGAAAATCAAATGAATTTAAAGTTTATATGGTGCCACTACTATTTTCATGACTTGTATGATCTAGTGGTAGCATATAACTTGTTTAAGTAGCTTGTGATCCTAAGTGTTTAATATAGAAAACTTGTCTAAATATTTGCTTCAACATGGTGCATGATAACCCTTCTAGTGAGGTGTGAAGAAGCTTGCCCTTGGATCAAACCGAAGTATTTTATTTATGCAAGCAATCTAGGTTGAATCATAAACTTGATCCTCACCCCATATTTCAACATGATAATCTATCTAAAGTTTGCTCCTTGTGGTACATTGGTGCCAAAGGGGGAGAAAATATTGTTCACAAAGATCGAACTCAAAGGGGAAGAAAATGTTGTGGGGGAGAATTGATAAAAGAAGGGGATCAACTAAAATTTTGAGCACATAAGTAGGGGGAGCAAGCTCTTAAGCATGAATGTTGCATTTACATGTGCACGTCATTTGTATGATGCATAGTTATGCATTCTGTTTTCTCCGATACTTTGCTTGTGTGGTGACTTGCTAGTATAATTTGAATGTTGCATTAAGGTACTAGTATGAATAGGAAGTAGTTAGATTTTTCTTGCTTCATGTTTTTCAAAGTGGTACTAGAGCCTTGCTTATAATGTTGATCTCACGAGGTTTCTAGTTATGTTTGTGCTTTTCCAAGTGGAATCTAACTACACAAGGTGCTAAGATGGTGTTTATCGCTACTCCGATGGTATCACGCTTCAAAGGTCTATAATCTAAAACACTTAGCACCTATTGGTAGTCAATGCTCCTAATCTTTCCTATCTAACATGTATGCTTCCAAAATCCAAACATATAGCATACATGTAGGGGGAGCCATTGCTATCAATTTGAATTCATGATCACATGTTCATAATTCTTACACATGGTAATATACTTGGACAATGTGACATGGATTCAATCAAAATTTTATTATAACATCTTTGTGAAAGGGTTGTCACCAATTACCAACAAGGGGAAGATTGAAAGTCCTATGTTTGGTGTTGGTAATTAGTGACAATGCCTAAGTACTAATCCCATGCCTAAGTTGTATGTAGCATATGAGGATTAGTACACTCCAAGGTTGGTGGCAAGATGGACATGGTGATCATGATGGCCACACTTGGATTTGGACGCAACCCTACGTGATCAAGGCAAAGGTATATGCTTAAGGGTTGTGTTTTAGTAACCAAGACACCTAGTGGGTGTGGTTACATTATAGGATAGATAGCCGTACTATAAAGAGGGGAATGACGCGGCTATTGAACTCCTAAGTGCCTCTAGATGTGCATTTCATGATCTTATGCATTTGGATAGAACTAATATCGCCTTGAAAAATGATTGTGAAAATGCTAACACACTCACACATGACGAGATCACTTGGTGATGTTAGCACGTATGCGACGGCGGTGGAGTTTGAGCGGTAGAGAGGGTTTGGGTTCCTCTCTCCCTCCCGCCGAGCTTGCGAGGCGGGATTCAGGCGTTTTCGAGAAGTTGAAACGATCATTTTCCACTACGCCGGAAGTCCGGAAAAGAAACGGAGGCGAACGGAGGTGACCGGACGCTGAACCGGACGCGGTCCTTGCATGACTGGACGCGTCCGGTCAGTGTTCAGTGTCTACGCGTTTTGCAGTTCGATGATCGGACGCGAGGCGCGTCCGGTCACTGATGATCGGACGCGTCCGGTCGTTCAGGGAGCTTACTGGACTGTAACCGGACGCTGGAACTGTCGCATCCGGTCATTTTCTTCAGCGTGTCCGATCACTATTTCGTTGAGCGCTGCTCAGGCGACCAGCGCGTCCGGTCCTTCACGGGACCAGCGCGTCCGGTTGTTCCCGGCGCGTCCGATCAGTTGGACCAGCGCGTCCGGTCGTTGCTTCGTAGTTAGCCGTTGGGCGACCAACGCGTCCGGTCGTTTGGACCAGCGCGTCCGGTCAGTACTTCACGAGTTAGCCGTTGGGCGACCGGCGCGTCCGGTCAGTTGGACCAGCGCGTCCGGTCAGCCCGATTTTGGCTGTTTAAGTTTCTAACGGCTATATTCGAAGGGGTACGTCTATAAATACTCGTTGGCCGGCTCAAGGCTCCCTCTCTCGAACATTTAACATACTTGTGAGCACTTTGAGCTAAGCAACTCCCCTCCCACTCATCTCTCTTGCTTCTTTGCATATTCGAAGTGAGATTGAGTGATCCAAGTGCATTTGCATTGTGAGATTGCATCTAGTTGGCACTTGGTGGTTGATTTGCTGCGGGATTCTTGTTTCTCTTGGTGGTTGCCGCCACCTAGACGGCTTAGAGCAGCTTTGAGACATTGGCAAGAGTTGGTGATTGTTCTTGGCCACCTCCGGTGATTGTGAGAGGTTTGTGCCTACCTCGGCGAAGCGCCAAAGGCAACATTAGTATATTGCTCGTGTCATTGCAACCTTTTGCCATTTGGTAGGTTCTTGTGGCGCCTTTTGAGAGGCTCGGTGTGTGACCGATTAGCCACCGAACCACATGGTGAAGAGGGACACAACGGGGACTAGCGTGCCGGCAAGCACGTGAACCTCGGGATAAATCTTCGTGTCATCACTTTCATATTGTGATTGATTGATCCCGGTGTTCGGTTATCTTGGTATTCATCTCTTGATTATATTGATTGGTTGGCTCAATTCTTCGCCCCTCGGTGATACCCTCCTAACTCTCTCATGTATTAATTTCTTAGTTATCTTTGCTAGCGAGTTAGCTTTGCTAGAGTAGCTTCTTTGTGTAGCTTGCTAGTTGTAGTTTCCTTCTCGATTTGACTTGTGCGGTTGAGTGCAATTACTAGAATTGTGAATTGGTTAGGTGGCTTGCAAACACCCCGTAGGCTAAGCAAAACTCGCATCTCGCTATTTGTTTTATTGATAAACTTGTTTAGCTTATCTTTGTAGAAAATTTTAATAGGCTATTTACCCCCCTCTAGCCATCAAGACCTTTCACCCGATGACACTCTTGTATGGGCCTAATGCTTTAAGAGGCTCCACCGGCTCCCCTACTTGGTCGAACTCAGAGATGTGCCAATGTTTACTTGTTTGAGGAAGCTTTGTTGCACCACGCTTAGTCCTGCTGGTACCCTCACCACTTGGCTCTTGTGGCGGAACCGGCTTCAAAATTCATAAATAAGTCCCCATCAAACTTATCTAGCGTGATTTCTTACTATCGCGTTATTAGGTATGACCTAAGTTATTACCTCGTCTCCTTGGTCTAGCTGCAGATAATGGCTAGGGCTCCAATCGTCCTGATTGTTTCCACCACCATTAGTTGGATCCTGCGGCGCTCCTGTCGCAGTGCTCTCTGCTTGTGGGGTATCAGTAGTTCGGCGACGGGTGGTGAATTGGTGATGATGAGTCATGTTTGTGGACATGCATTTCGACAGGCAATTAAAAAAATAGAAACCTTATTTGTCTCTCAGAGCCGAGGGATACTACTGTCCTTCCATGTAGGCATATGGTAAGC
Organism: Saccharum hybrid cultivar R570; assembly: GCA_038087645.1. NCBI lineage: Eukaryota > Viridiplantae > Streptophyta > Magnoliopsida > Poales > Poaceae > Saccharum > Saccharum hybrid cultivar. The sequence continues at coordinate 15,826,809 of JAQSUU010000551.1, read as the reverse complement.
CTGCTGGCAACATACTATCCATGACAATGATTTAAGGGACAAATATCAATCTAACTGATAAATATGGCTAAGGTACTACATGTAGTCATTGTAACCATTAGCATCAGCACGTAAAATTAAGGATATCAATATATCACAGCAACAAATATACATAACACACATTTTGAAGCATCTAATATATAGTACACTTGTATGGTCACCGCAGCCATCATATTTCTATCAATGATGAGGTGGGCATTCTATCGAACACCTTATGGGCACTCACCGAGTAAGCAGGGATGGCGCGCTCAACAGCGACGTGGAGGAGCTCCTCGCGGCGTCGGCATAGCTGTAGGGGACGGCGGCGTTGAGGAAGCGGTAGGGGACGGCGTCGTGAAGGGTGGCGTCGGGCTGCGGCGTCGTGCATTGCGCGTCGGGCGGCAGCGGCGTGCACTGGCGAACAGCGTCGAGCGCGTAAAATGTCGTGCACTGGCCTTGGAGCGCGCCAGCGCCTTATATAACCCACGCATCACTACCGGGTGGTTATTAGAACCGGCAGTGATGTCCCATATCACTGCCGGTTCTAATAACCACCCGGCAGTGATGTCCTATATCACTGCCGGTTCTAATAACCACCCGACAGTGATGTCCCATATCACTGCCGGTTCTAATAACCACCCGGCAGTGATATGGGACATCACTGCCGGGTGGTTATTAGAACCGGCAGTGATATTGATTATTTTTAAACATTTTGGGTCCCCAATTGATCTCAAATGGAAAAGTTGTAAACAACAAAGTTGTGGAACTCATGAATGTCTACAACTTTTATTTTAGTCATTTCTCAATTTGAGAAAGTTTTATTAGGCATGTCTCATAAAGTGCTCTGTCTCACACAAAGTTATGTCACTTTGTTGGAAATATGGCATCCGTTATATCAACAAAGTTCCAAAATAATAGTGGTAGAACTCATCAATCTCTACAACTCCATATGATCTCAAATTCGATGCAAATTACTAAAACAACATTTCATTAAGGATTACATAGTTTATGATATTCTAACTATGATGGCCTCATCGTGATCACTCCGGAGGTAAGCAGGTTCGTCACCCTCTTCAAGGATAGGTAGGGTAATGTCGGCCCCAAAAGGAGCCATTTCTTGATAACCTTTGTACTCTTCTTCGTCCGTCACTCCTTCAACACCGACAATCTTCCTTTTGCCTTGCATGACTACTTGTAGTCTTCCCTTTGTATTGTTATCCCTTGCATAGAAGATTTGCAAAACATCCTTTGCAAGGACGAAGGGGTCATCTCTGTATGCGGTCTTGGATAGATCAACGGTAGTGAACCCATCATTGTCGGTGTTGATTTCATCTAGCCAGACCCACTGGCAACGGAAAAGAGCGACCTTCAACTGTCGTCCATAGTCTAGCTCCCAAATCTCATCTATGAAACCATAGTATGTTGCCTCCACCGTGCCGTATTCATCGTGGGCGTCGAAACGAACAGCACTATTTTGGTTGGTACTCTTTCCATCCTGTTTTTTTGTGTAAAATATAAAACCATTTATATCATAACCTTGGTACATCATCACCGTAGTCGAAGGTCTAGGAGCTAAGAGATCTAGCTGACATCCCGTCACCATTCCTAGCCTGTGGCGTCGAAACCAGTCACCGAATTCCTCCTTATGTTTTTTTCTCAAGCCAAGCCTGTGACCTACCGATGTGCTTACTTTGCAGTAACTGCTTGTGCTCATTAATGTATGCCATCACACCGTCGGCCTGCTGGAGAACAGCGAAGTGAGCCTGTCTGAAGGAAACCACTTCGACTATTTTGACAGCTTTCTCACCTATCGTTCCTTTGCCCCCTAGTCTTCCATCGTGACGAGATACTGGAACTCTGACCCGATTGATGTCCATATAATATGTGCAGAACTCAATGGCCTCCTCCGTTGTCCATCCTTCTACCATGCTCCCTTCTGGTCTGAATCTATTCCTAACATACCGCCTGAAAACTTTCATCAACCTCTCGAAAGGAAACATCTGGTGTAGGTACATTGGGCCAAGAGCTTTAATTTGGTCCACAAGATGAACAAGTAGATGCACTGATATGTCAAAGTAAGTCGGTGGGAAATGCATCTCAAGCCTGCATAGAATCTCGGTTATCTCCTGCTTCAGCTGGTCTAGCTTGGCCCCTTCAATGACCTTTTCAGAGATCGCGTTGAAGAACGAACACAACTTTATGATTGGGGCACGGACCTTGTCAGGGAGGATACCTCGCAGGGCAACTGGGAGCAGCTGAGTCATAATGACATGACAGTCATGGGCCTTCATACAACCATAGTTAAACTTAAGTTCTCTCATGTTAACTAGCCTCTTCGGGTTCGCACAGTAGCCAGTTGGCACTTTGAGATCATTGAAGAAAGAAATAAGCATGGCCTTTTCTTCCTTTTTCAGTGTCCATGATGCCACCGGAAGTTTCAAGTGGCCATCCTCAAGAGTTATTGGGTGCAACTCCTTCCTGAGGCCCAGGTGTTGCATGTTTAAGCGTGTCACGAGAGAATCCTTTGTTGTTCCCCCGGTGTTCATCAACATGTTAAGTGTGTTACCGCACACGTTTTTAGTTATGTGCATTGGATCAAGACAGTGACGTACACTCAAAAGTGGCCAATAAGGTAGTTCCCAAAAGATTGATTTTTTTCTTCTAGATACTACTGGCTGGCGCTGGTACTGCACCTTCCCCTTCCCAAGGACAACATCTGTGAGTTTGTTTACTTATTTAAGTATCTGTTTCCCGTCTCGATACTTTGGAGGTCCACGTTTCTCAGTAGTCCCATTAAAATCTTTTCTATTCCTACGGTAAGGGTGATCCCTTCGTAGGAACCTACGGTGTCCCATATAGACCATCTTCTTGTTTTCTGGTAGATGTATAGCATCAGTCTCGTCCAAGCACTCGACACACCCAGTGTATCCTTTTGTCTTCTCTCCAGACAAGCAACCTCGCCCTGGCAGGTCAGTGATTGTAGCGATAAGTATAGCCTTTATCGTGACATGTTCTTTTTTGTACTCATCCCAAACATCCTTCACACCTGTCTCCCACATTTATAGTAGTTCATCGATCACTGGTTGTAGAAGCACATCGATATCATTATCAGGTTGTTTTGGCCCTTGGATTAGTAGTGGCATCTGGATGTATGACCGTTTCATACAAAGCCTAGGTGGAAGGTTGTATATACATAGCGTCACTGGCCAAGTGCTATGATTGCTTCTAACCTGGTCAAACGGATTCATCCAATCTGTGCTCAAACCTATCCAAAGATGCCTTACCTCTCCACCGATGTTCTTTATAGAACATAGTGTTGATAGTCCTCCAGTCCGACCCGTCGGCGGGGTGCCTCAACATTGTATCTTTCTTACGCTCTTCGTCGTGCTAACGCAACAGTTTGGTTGACTTTACATTTGCAAACAACCTATGCACTCGTGGAGCTATAGGAAAATACCATACGACCTTTATGGGCCCTCCTCTGGTCTTGCTTCCCTGATTTGACGGCCCTTGCTTGTATCGGGGAGCTTTACACTTGGGACACGCATCCAAGTCTTTGTATTTTTCTCCACGGTACAATATGCAATCGTTGGAACACGCGTGTATTTTCTCAACCTCGAGGCCGATTGGGCAAATCATTTGCTTGGCCAGGTAAGTCTTTTCTGGTAACTCGCTACCCTTTGGGAGCAGTTTATGTAGTATACCTAACAAGCTATCGAAGCCTTTATCACTCAATCCATTCGTTGATTTGAACTCTAATAGCATGATGTTGGCTTCCAGTTTGCTTATTGGGCAGGTTGGATACAATGGTGTTTTTGCATCCTTTCTCATGATCTCCAGTTTTTTCAACTGTGTAGTGTCACACCCATTTTTAAGGACAAAAATAGGATGTATAAAAGACTCATGTGCGCCCCAGGTACCAGTCGCACACATAAGTTGACAAATTACAAAGTATCATCACAGTGCTTATTACATAACGAATAAGTATTTAAGACATAGTCTTGAACGATAGATAATAATAACTAATAATAATTCTTCAGCGGAAACTCCACACAGGGACACGGTTGACTGGTTGACATCAAGACTAGTACTCATTCCGATAATCTTCCTCATTATCTTCATCTGTTATGGTGGAAATAGCAAGAGTGAGTTCATGTCGAACTCCACAAATATAACACAGGGTTCATGAGGCTCAAAAAGGCTAGACACTGTTTAACTGCGTTTAGCTTTTTAATCATATATTAGCAATTGAGTAGCATCAAGATAAACCACTTCCCATTAAAGAACCAATGATCAATTGCAATAATGATAACGAATAACATTAACAAGAGCATAATAATAACAACAGTAATTAAACATGATATAACAATGGTGATCATCTATCTGTAAATGTTCCAAGGCCGCTCGTATCCGTGAGCACGGCTAGTATACCAGTTTTTAACTCTGCGCAGAGGTGTACACTTTCACTGTAAGTCATGATTTCCAAATGAGTGGGGAGATCAAGCCCAAACACCCGAGAACCATATAAAGCCACTCAAAAGTTCGTCTAACAAGTTAGGGCCATTAGATTTCACTCGGCAGGCAGATGTAGAACCCCCCTTCCCTGTGGCACAACAACCGCAGCCTATACACACTAGGCCAGGGGCTCGCACTACACCCAAAGTGTCAAGCCATTCTTACGCCATTTAAGGTAACCACTAACAAGCTAGAAAAGGTCTCTTGAACAACTAGAGCCAGAGCCATATAGCCCTCACAGCTGTACTGTATATCCCGGATGATCACGTACAGATAAGTCCTTACGGAGAGTAACTAGAGCATCAAAAATAATACACATGCTCTAGCCCCCTTTTAACAAAAATTAAATCATCTTAATAATTGGTTGCTTGATCCATTAATCATATTGCAAGATCATTGTTCTTAGTTTAAGCACTAGCCATAGCTACCCATATGCATACCCAAGGTTGACAAGGAATCAAGACATCAAGCACTAAGTTATAATCTCTAAGGTTGTCAAGGTAAGCACATGCATATGTATGATCATTTTGATGAATAGGTAGCAAGGATAGTCCTGTGTTATACTTGCCTTGATCAAAGCTCTCCAAATGATACTGCTGACTTGGCTCAAAGTAATACTCCGAATCGTCCAAGTACTGCTCACCTTCTATACTCGATCATCAATCAACAACATACATGCATCCAATCAAACATACACGAAGCAAACAAATAGATATAATTAGAACAGTACACCAACAGTAACAAAACAGTAATAAAAGTTTATAAAACTCTTCTACACGTTTCTACGATCACACAGACGCAAAGATCACCAAAATCGGAGTTAAAACGTAAAAGTTATGAATTTTCTAAGATTTCCTATAGATAAATAAATACTTAATTATAAACTCGAAAAAATAAATTATCAAAACTAACTGTAAAACTATACTAACATGTAGAGTTCGCAAATACGAACCTAACGCAATTTGAACGGATCAAATCGGAGTTAAAACGAAGATTTTATGACTAAAACAATTCCAGTGGCAAAACTGTAAATTGCTGAAAACGTATTTTTGATTTAACCGGATGTAAATACGTTTTCAAAATACAAAAGCGTAACCTCCTGGAATGCGCCAAGGACCGCGGGTTGTTTACTAAAAACCACAGGGTCTCTTTAGAAAGTTTACCCGCGAAGGGGTATCTTCTAATCTGGGCCATCGATCTCGAATCGGACGGTTCGGGTTCATCTGCAAGTCTACAGTATAGAATCCAGTCATCTTCTCCATCACCGACCGCCGGCCGCCATGCCCGCCATGGCCGCCTCGCCGGAGAGTTTCGGCCCCGCCGTTCCCGACCGCCAAACAAACCGCAACTAGGTCCAATCGAGAGAGGAGGGCAACCCGCACCCATCTACGCGGTTTTGGAGAACTACAACCGCACGAGGAAAGAACGCGGCAAGAAGAGAACGGTGATCTCCATTGCCGGTTCACCCGAGCTCGCTAAACCGTAATCCAAAGCATCTCAACCCAAAAGAATAGCACGGGGAGGAAGAGAAGGAGATGACGAACTCACCAACGCGAAGAAATCGACCCCAAATCCACCCGAGAGCTCAACCGCGCCCAACCGAGAAAACCGGATATGCCCTAACCCTAGGGCTAAATTTCCCGTGGCTAGCCTATCGTTTTAGTTGGAAAACGGAAAGAGGAGATACCTAGCTACCCTTTTATAGTGCCACATCTCCTATCTTGATTAGGCAACCGGAGATTGTAATCGGAGTCGGTTGAACAATCGAACTTCGAGTCCTACACGGCTACGACGGAAGGTGGAAGAAGCGGCTGACAAAACGACCCCACCGGTCAGTGGAACAGGGAGGGAGAGGCGCGCGGCTGCCGCGGCGCTGGGCCGGCCCACGCGATCTCAAGCGCGAGGAAGAGCGGGGAAGCTTTGGGCTCGGCTCGGCTCAGCGGCCCAATACCGAGAAAGGAAAACAGGCCGCTAGCTGGACTACACAGGCCGAATAGGTAAAGGATTTCCCTCTTTATTTTCCATTTATTTTCTAATTTCCAAACACATTCTCAAATCAAATTTTCCTAAACCAAATCAAATAAAACAAATACAGCACCACACAATAAAATATATGCAACAGCATGAATGCAACACCAAATAATTTTTAAATTTTTAATTTCCCATTAATTGTTATCTAAATTATTTAAAATTTATTAACTCTAAAATTTGGGTGTTACAAATTCTACCCCCCTTAAAAGAATCTCGTCCTCGAGATTGGACTGCTTACTCAAACAACTGCGGATATGATTTTCTCAATTCATCCTCTCTTTTCCAAGTTGCCTCTGCCTCTGAATATCGATTCCACTGTACTTTACACATCTTAATAACCCGACTTCGAGTAACCCTCTCAGCAGTCTCTATAATCTTAATCGGAATCTCTTCATATGTAAGATCCTCCTTAACAGTCAATTCTTCCAAAGGTATCTGCTCCTCAGGCACCCTCAAACACTTCTTAAGTTGTGAAACATGAAACACATCATGCACCCCAGATAAATTCTCAGGCAACTCTAATTGGTAAGCAACTTCCCCATGTCTAGCAGTAACTTTAAATGGTCCAACATACCTTGGTGCTAGTTTACCTTTCATGTTAAATCTCTTCACACTTTTCATAGGTGACACCTTCAAATAGACATAATCACCTACCTCAAAAACTAGATCCCTTCTCCTATTATCAGCATAACTCTTCTGACGAGACTGTGCCACTCTCAAATTCTCACGAATCACTCGCACTTGATCTTCTGCGTTTCTAAGAACATCTGTACCAAACACCTGAGATTCACCTGTATGATCCCAAAACAATGGAGTTCTACACTTTCGTCCATACAAAGCTTCAAACGGTGCCATCTTAAGACTCTGTTGATAACTATTATTGTAAGAAAATTCTGCATAAGGCAAACTCTTATCCCAACTAGTTCCATATTGCAATGCACAGGCTCTCAACATATCCTCTAATACCTGGTTGGTCCTTTCAGTCTGTCCATCTGTCTGTGGATGATATGCTGTACTAAAGTTCAATTTAGTTCCTAAAGATTCATGCACAGCTTGCCAAAAGTGCGATGTAAACTGCGTACCCCGATCAGACACAATTTTCTTTGGTACTCCATGCAAACATACTATCCTTTCCATATACAAGGTAGCTAATTGTACTCCCGTGTAATTAGTCTTGACTGGAATAAAATGAGCAACTTTAGTCAACCTATCCACTATCACCCAAATAGAATCATAACCTCTCTGAGTACGCGGTAACCCCACTATAAAGTCCATACCAACTTCCTCCCACTTCCATTCAGGGATCTTCATTGGTTGCAACAATCCAGCAGGTCTCTGATGCTCTGCTTTCACCCTCTGACAAGTATCACACAAAGCCACATACTCAGCCACATCTCGCTTTAGTCCAACCCACCAATATTTCTGTTTAAGATCCAAATACATCTTAGTACTACCAGGATGAATAGAATAAGCTGACTCATGAGCTTCACGAAGAATTGCCTGTCTAATAGCTTGATCCTCAGGTACACACAGCCTCTTTCCAAACCACAAAATTCCATTATCATCCATTCTAAAGCCTGGTGACTTACCAATCACTACATCCTCCGCTATCTTCTTTAGTTTCTCATCCTTCAATTGACCCTTTTTACCACAGACAAAGCATCTAATAGGAGTGCTGGGAGTACTATTCTTTATGGGGGTAGCATTGGGATTTCCAGTGCGAGGAGTCTGTTGCCCAGTCTGCTGATACTGTTGACGCTGTGGATAAGATGAACGCTGTTGCGACTGATTGTTTTGCCAATTTTGGGACCACCTCTGATTTGAATTGCGATTCCACTGGCTAACCGGTCCCTGAAACTTCTGATGAAAGCCATGCTGAGAATTTGTGCGTTGACGGTTGTTGCTTCCTGAGCCTTGCACCTTCATCTTCCTCTTTCTATCCATCTCCCTACGCTCATTATCCAGCACAATCGCTTTGTTCACCAGCTCTTGAAAACTAGCATAGTTGTTCCCCTTCAACTGCAAGCGAAGATCATAATAAATTCCCTTCAAGAAAAGACGCTGCTTGTCTGCATCTTCCCTAACTTCATTGGGAGCATAGCGAGCCAACTGGGTAAATTTGTCATGATATTCACTAACACTCATCTGTCCCATCCTAAGGTTTCTGAATTCTTCCTGCTTTAGCTCAATTATACCTTCAGGAATATGACGAGCTCGAAAATCTCTAACAAACTCATTCCAAGTGATAGGTGGAGCATTGTCAGGGCGTGCAGCTTGATACGACTCCCACCAAGTCTGAGCTGTCCCCTGTAACTGACCAGATGCGTATAACACCTTCTCCATATCATTGCATTGAGCTATATTCAGTTGTTTCTCCACTGCCCTTACCCAATCATCTGCTTCTAAAGGATCAGCAGCATGAGAAAACACTGGAGGGCGTCCCTTCAAAAATTCTCCACGCTTATCCCTTACTTGAACAGGTGGTGGTCCTCCAACAGGGGGATTGTTCTGCATATGCTGCATAAACATCTGCATCAGCTGATTCTGGGTTTGCATGAGTTCCTCCATAGTAACGGGTGGATTAGCACCCCCACGACCTCTGCCACGACCTCTGCCTGACATCTGTTTCCAAAACACAGAAGATGGAATTCAGTACAATCCGAGATGATGTATACAATAGATAAACAAAATCTGATTTTCTGGGCGAACTCCAATTTCAGCAACTCAGTAAAACTGTCATATCTCGAGCTACAGATGTCCAAATCAGATGATCTTTACATGGTTGGAAAGCTTATAAAATTATCTACAACTCGTATTCACAACACTTTTTCTGATTCTGTCAATAAATTGGTCAAAAACTGAACTTAACAGAAACTGTTCCAGATTTCCAGACTGTGCAGTAACTCCAACTTGAAACAGGTATATCTCTTAACTCATAATAGATATTAAGGTGATTCTTGTGGGATTGGAAAGATATAGAAGTCTAATTATTCCCAGTAAAATTTCTTAAATTTCTCATGAACGGATTTTAAGTTATTTCTAAAACATCCCAGACTGATCCAAAAATCAGCAAAGGACAGAACTAATTTAACCTCATATTCAACTAATATATCTTGATCAAACTTAATATTCTTAACCATGGAATTTGTAGACATGTCTACAAAACTCCAGCACACATTACAAAGATCCAAATCACACATTATCATAATAACAATCCATCAATCACACAATTGTTCACACCACAAACTGACTCTTAAAACAATCCAAACTCGAAATTAACTCGCAACTACTATCGTTCTTATTGCATAGGGATTTTTCCTATTTCCTAATTAAGCTTCTCATAAATCTTAGGACGACCTAACTCCGCCCTTAATTGGTCAATCTCCTTGTAAGCTTGCTCCTTAAGTTCTTTTTCCTTCAGCAACTCATCCTTCAAGTCCGCCTCATGAAGAGCCAATTCACGAGCTAATGCCACCGTAGCTTGCAAAGTCAAGGAGGAATCATCTGCAAGTGGCACGGTCCAAATTCCCTTGTCATGCAAGAAACAAGGAAAGTGCCGAAGTGCACCCTTTAGCGTCTTGTCCGAGCGTAGACCATGGTAGTAAACAAATGCATTGAAAGCGACATCCTCCATGCTTGTCTCCACAGTTGCCCGGCTCACTCGGGTAATGAACTTTGACTCCACCTTAGGCTCCTTAGTGGTAGGATCCCTTTTCTTGACCCATAATTCCGTCTTCCAATAGGAATCCATCCATGGATGACTATACTCTGCACTGCGATACTCTAAAGTAGCCTCCCAGTCGTAGTAGTAGTTATCCAAGGTTCTTATCAACATATCATGGAAGAAAGCATCAGCCTTAGGAACCATGATATGAAACTTCGTAGTCCACCCCATAACTACATCCTCCATAGGTGTATCACCAACTCTTGATTCAGCATCGGATAGCTCTTGATCGCCCTCTTCCTTTGGCTCCTGGGGTTTGAAACGGGCAACATATTGTGCAGCTGACAAACGGGGATGAGGAGGCATCTACAAGATTTAGACATAGATTAGATAGAATCAATGTATTTTCGCAATAGAATAAAGTAGAGGAAGCATAAAACTTTAGTAATTAACAAGATGAAAGACGAAGCATGAATTAAGTGAGGTATGGATGCTATCAACGACCATTCTAACTAGGCTTGCGTCCTACAGTCAACACGGCTCCGATACCAATCTGTCACACCCATTTTTAAGGACAAAAATAGGATGTATAAAAGACTCATGTGCGCCCCAGGTACCAGTCGCACACATAAGTTGACAAATTACAAAGTATCATCACAGTGCTTATTACATAACGAATAAGTATTTAAGACATAGTCTTGAACGATAGATAATAATAACTAATAATAATTCTTCAGCGGAAACTCCACACAGGGACACAGTTGACTGGTTGACATCAAGACTAGTACTCATTCCGATAATCTTCCTCATTATCTTCATCTGTTATGGTGGAAATAGCAAGAGTGAGTTCATGTCGAACTCCACAAATATAACACAGGGTTCATGAGGCTCAAAAAGGCTAGACACTGTTTAACTGCGTTTAGCTTTTTAATCATATATTAGCAATTGAGTAGCATCAAGATAAACCACTTCCCATTAAAGAACCAATGATCAATTGCAATAATGATAACGAATAACATTAACAAGAGCATAATAATAACAACAGTAATTAAACATGATATAACAATGGTGATCATCTATCTGTAAATGTTCCAAGGCCGCTCGTATCCGTGAGCACGGCTAGTATACCAGTTTTTAACTCTGCGCAGAGGTGTACACTTTCACTGTAAGTCATGATTTCCAAATGAGTGGGGAGATCAAGCCCAAACACCCGAGAACCATATAAAGCCACTCAAAAGTTCGTCTAACAAGTTAGGGCCATTAGATTTCACTCGGCAGGCAGATGTAGAACCCCCCTTCCCTGTGGCACAACAACCGCAGCCTATACACACTAGGCCAGGGGCTCGCACTACACCCAAAGTGTCAAGCCATTCTTACGCCATTTAAGGTAACCACTAACAAGCTAGAAAAGGTCTCTTGAACAACTAGAGCCAGAGCCATATAGCCCTCACAGCTGTACTGTATATCCCGGATGATCACGTACAGATAAGTCCTTACGGAGAGTAACTAGAGCATCAAAAATAATACACATGCTCTAGCCCCCTTTTAACAAAAATTAAATCATCTTAATAATTGGTTGCTTGATCCATTAATCATATTGCAAGATCATTGTTCTTAGTTTAAGCACTAGCCATAGCTACCCATATGCATACCCAAGGTTGACAAGGAATCAAGACATCAAGCACTAAGTTATAATCTCTAAGGTTGTCAAGGTAAGCACATGCATATGTATGATCATTTTGATGAATAGGTAGCAAGGATAGTCCTGTGTTATACTTGCCTTGATCAAAGCTCTCCAAATGATACTGCTGACTTGGCTCAAAGTAATACTCCGAATCGTCCAAGTACTGCTCACCTTCTATACTCGATCATCAATCAACAACATACATGCATCCAATCAAACATACACGAAGCAAACAAATAGATATAATTAGAACAGTACACCAACAGTAACAAAACAGTAATAAAAGTTTATAAAACTCTTCTACACGTTTCTACGATCACACAGACGCAAAGATCACCAAAATCGGAGTTAAAACGTAAAAGTTATGAATTTTCTAAGATTTCCTATAGATAAATAAATACTTAATTATAAACTCGAAAAAATAAATTATCAAAACTAACTGTAAAACTATACTAACATGTAGAGTTCGCAAATACGAACCTAACGCAATTTGAACGGATCAAATCGGAGTTAAAACGAAGATTTTATGACTAAAACAATTCCAGTGGCAAAACTGTAAATTGCTGAAAACGTATTTTTGATTTAACCGGATGTAAATACGTTTTCAAAATACAAAAGCGTAACCTCCTGGAATGCGCCAAGGACCGCGGGTTGTTTACTAAAAACCACAGGGTCTCTTTAGAAAGTTTACCCGCGAAGGGGTATCTTCTAATCTGGGCCATCGATCTCGAATCGGACGGTTCGGGTTCATCTGCAAGTCTACAGTATAGAATCCAGTCATCTTCTCCATCACCGACCGCCGGCCGCCATGCCCGCCATGGCCGCCTCGCCGGAGAGTTTCGGCCCCGCCGTTCCCGACCGCCAAACAAACCGCAACTAGGTCCAATCGAGAGAGGAGGGCAACCCGCACCCATCTACGCGGTTTTGGAGAACTACAACCGCACGAGGAAAGAACGCGGCAAGAAGAGAACGGTGATCTCCATTGCCGGTTCACCCGAGCTCGCTAAACCGTAATCCAAAGCATCTCAACCCAAAAGAATAGCACGGGGAGGAAGAGAAGGAGATGACGAACTCACCAACGCGAAGAAATCGACCCCAAATCCACCCGAGAGCTCAACCGCGCCCAACCGAGAAAACCGGATATGCCCTAACCCTAGGGCTAAATTTCCCGTGGCTAGCCTATCGTTTTAGTTGGAAAACGGAAAGAGGAGATACCTAGCTACCCTTTTATAGTGCCACATCTCCTATCTTGATTAGGCAACCGGAGATTGTAATCGGAGTCGGTTGAACAATCGAACTTCGAGTCCTACACGGCTACGACGGAAGGTGGAAGAAGCGGCTGACAAAACGACCCCACCGGTCAGTGGAACAGGGAGGGAGAGGCGCGCGGCTGCCGCGGCGCTGGGCCGGCCCACGCGATCTCAAGCGCGAGGAAGAGCGGGGAAGCTTTGGGCTCGGCTCGGCTCAGCGGCCCAATACCGAGAAAGGAAAACAGGCCGCTAGCTGGACTACACAGGCCGAATAGGTAAAGGATTTCCCTCTTTATTTTCCATTTATTTTCTAATTTCCAAACACATTCTCAAATCAAATTTTCCTAAACCAAATCAAATAAAACAAATACAGCACCACACAATAAAATATATGCAACAGCATGAATGCAACACCAAATAATTTTTAAATTTTTAATTTCCCATTAATTGTTATCTAAATTATTTAAAATTTATTAACTCTAAAATTTGGGTGTTACATGTAGCACTAAGGAATCCGCCATGCACATCATGTAGAAACTGTGAAATGCCATTATTTTTCTCTGTGTCGTCAACTAATGTATTCCTAACACATTATCGTTGGTAGGCACAGGTACTGTGTAGCATTGGTAATCATCAATAGGCAGAAATGCGTTTAGGGATACGCTAGGCATGGGCACATCATCATTGTTTTCTTGTGCAACATTTTGACCAACCTCCCCATGCAAAGTCCAAATCGTGTAGTCTCTCATGAACCCCCTAGTAATCAAGTGCAATCGTATATGCTCCACGTCGCCCCGTTTTCTCGTATTCTTGCAATCTTTGCATGGACAGAATACAGGTTGTGAGTCCCCAGCATTGGCTCTAGCGAGCTTGATGAAATCGTCGATGCCCGTCAAGTACCGTTGGTCTGTACATGACAAATCGTACATCCACCCTCGATCCATGTCTGCACAGGTAAAATGGGCTGGACAGAGGAAACATAGGAAAGTTTTAATAAGAAACAATTATTGCACAATATTGAAGAACAATTATTCTATTCCATGCAACATAAAAATAGAGACACTAATTTAAAAAAGACTAAATTTGGAGACATGATCATGAATAACAATGTAGCTCCAAACAATGCCCATATAAATTAAAAATCGTAGCCCCATAAAAAATAATTATTGCACAATATTGTAGAACAATTATTCTACTCCATGCCACATAAAAATAGAGACATTAATTTAAAAAAATACTAAAATTGGATACATGATCATGAACAACAATGTAGCTCCAAACCAGTGGCGGATGCAGGATAATAATCAAGGGGAGGCTAAAAACAATGGAGATGTTGATTTGCATGAAGATTTAATGGTGATTTGAGATTTTTGCTACAGTGTTTCTAGTAGTAAATCAAGTCATTAGGGGGGCTGGAGCCCACCCAGCCCCCTGTAGATCCGTCACTACTGCTCCAAACAATGCATTGTTTGGTGACACATGGGTTAATTTGCTCATCAACATTGTAAAAGAATCTACTCTACTCCTAAGAACCAATTATAACATCACATACTAACAATGCATTATAGTCATGAATTAGAAAAGTGCTCTGTAGAAGAATGGAGAAATAAGAAAGAGAATCAAGCATTATAGCCATCAAAACAAAGCTAATTAAGCAACAAAATCGAAGGAATGGAGGCTGGTTACTAACCTTAAAGCAAAAAGATCAAGCCATTCTTCCAAATTCAAGTGGTAGCTTCACGGATTTGGGCGACCGCAACATTGGAGGGAGTGGCCCAAACGCGCGCCTCTGTTCTCGGGATAAAAGAGTGGAGGAAGAAGATGACGGCTACAACCTTTTTGTGTTGTCAGGCTCATCACTGTCGGTTCTATCATAGAACCGACAGTGATAGAATCAAATCACTGTCGGTTCTTGGCTTGAACCGGCAGTGATAAGTGGAGTTGTCATCACTGCCGGCGGGAGACACAAACCGGCAGTGATAGTTGTCATCACTGCCGGTTCTCGCACCCCCCAATTATTTTCTGGTTGTCAGAGCCTAGAACCGGCAGTGAAGGGTCATCACTGCCGGTTGTCCTAATTTCGGCAGTGATGTGGCCGGCACTGATGACTGAATCTGTAGTAGTGACACTTCACTTCCGAAATAATTATTGGACCGGCAAATCTCGAGATTAACGAAGTTATCATAGACGCCTCGCGGTCAACGGGCACGTTGCCTACCACTGAAAGAATGGCGCCGTTAAATCTAAAAAATACAAACACACATGTTAAATCGGGGACTTAACCCGGATGAGCAGCTTCTACACAAGAAATTTAATAAGCTGAGCTATGCTCAGTTCGTGGCGTATAAATGATCTAAGGTGCGCAAATCGCAATCAACCGCGTCCATCGGATCGGAAGTGCGTGTCCACTCGTACATGTGATTCTGTTGGTTCACTTAAATCCAACGCAAAAGCGAAGGCGACAATTGGATATCTTGGCATGTGAATAGTCGAATAATCGGAGATAAATCTCTCATCGGATCGCTTAACAATAAGTCTGGGTGCTGTAGTTGGTTATCACGTTAGTCTCACACAAACTCTCAGATTTTTTCCCTTTCCCCAAAATTTTCTCTTTTTTCTCTTTTTTTTATAATTTTTCATTTTTTTAAGCTAACCTGGTGTTAGATTTTTTTTTTGCCTTTTTTCCCTGTTTTTGATGATTCTTCATTTTCTTTTAAAAACAATGATTTTCCATTTACCCCATTGAAATGTACAATGATTTTTCATTTACCCCATTGAAACGAACAATGATTTTTCATTTACCCCGTTGCTTCGTCTTATATGCTCCTCTGTACTAAAGTTTCAGTCCCCTAACCTGCCCTCTGTGATATTTCTACTTTCATTGCCTCACAGCACACAAAACTGCTAACAAACAGGATAGGAAGATTGGAGAAGGAATCAGGGATAAGCAGCATAGAGCTGGAGGATCAGATGATGAATGCCTAAGACACTCTCAACAATATGAGCTACTGCCTCTAAGAGTCTAAGTCTAAGATAACGATGTCAGCTTTTAACAATAGCTTGTAATATGGTTAGGTCCATATGATAACCTCACTAGTTGGGATAAACCAACGACTAACATCAGCTAATATATAGTTTTAGATAGCTAGTATTCCCTTCATTCTAAATTGTTTTTCCTAGATACATAGTTTTGTTAAGCACTTAGAGCTGATTCATCGTTGAAGTTAATTTTCGAGCTTAAGTCACAAAAAATTGATTCACTAGTAAAGCTGAGCCCAAACAAGCCCTAACTGAGCCACACGAACTGGCAGGAAGGCGCCTCCACCTGTCCATTCTTTTTGGATTTGAAATTACTCAAATGTTTGGTAGCGAGAAACGTTTAGGGTGGGTTATTGACAGGAAGGCATCTAGTGATTTTCCTGTTAAAATAACAAACCTCAAAAGTTGGATATCTATGTTTTTTTCACTAAGCCGTGGCTTCGGCTTCTACCTCTCTGCTATAGCTTCATCTTCACCGCTGCTTCTAGTGGCTACAATTATTGGCTCCATGTCTTCTTTTGGCCCTCTAAGAATTTTGTGTGCCAATCATCTCTATCCATTTCTAGCATGTATTAATCCCCATGGTTAGCTCAAACATGTGTTTGTACCTTTTTCATAGTTTTTAATTTAACTAGTTGAGTGCTCGTACGTTGCAACGGGAGCTAAGGATTAGAACAAGGCATACAATTATCAGACTCAAATAAAATTATCAAAATGATAGATTATCAGATTTTTGATTAAGTTACAAAAGCTCAAGCGGTTCCTATGTACCCACCTTTTATGCAATAGATAGATGACTTCAGATGCATCAAACTGTTGCAGTGATCACCACGAGATTATGTACTCACGGCTCAAGAAAAGCCAAATTGGTCTAGTGCTCAGCTTAACTTGCTTCGACCACCAAGCAAAATGCTCGTGGAAGGCTGAAGAAACCACTGCCAGCTGCAAATGCACAAGGCACATCTCATCCAATTAGCATGTCTATCAATGCGACCAGCGATTCACGCAGGCCACGTGGTATAGAGGCGCCGCAAACTGAGGCTTGCGCTCGTCGGCCCTAGTGTCCCCACATGTTGTGGACCTGGGTACCATGAGTGTTGTGCTTGCACAATGACATCCATGACGGCAGGGTCTCATCATGAGCATCAGTGCCACCTACAGCCTGCCACTGTCGTGCAAGAAAAGAAGCTAGCATAAGTAATCTGGTATAAATTCAGTCAAGAGTGGCATTAGTAAATAAGAAAGAACCACTGCATAAACATCTCGCATCCAAATCATTATCCCAGTAAAGAGGCGTTGGTGGTATATTGTGATTTTGCCAACACATATCCCACTAACCTTGCTACTCTGATTTGACAGACAAACAACCTAGGGTAGATGTACCTGCACATGAATATCACCTCTTAGTGAATGTCTTCCAAAGTGATATTGGTTGGTATTAAGCTGGGGAATCAACAAAGAATCCAACAACAAAGGTAAAATACATTTTTCTAATAGTGCAGGAGAGCCACTATTTTTCATTGAATTAACCCAATGGTGCAAGAGAGCCGCTATTTTCCATTGAATTAACCCACAATTGCTTGAAATGTACTTTTTATAGTATTTAATTGTCCAGTAGTCATACGGTAACAATTAATAGTTGAAAATTTCTAAACAACAATAACATAAATCTACAGTATAAAGCAAAACAACTATATGCTTGGTATAAATAGGTAGCCTAAATGACACTATCATGCTTTCTTTCTTGCTGTTGTTTGTTGCCCGGTGCTCATTTTTTACTTTTCAAAGAAGACAACATCTCTAAAACTACAAAGAGAAAAAAAAAGGCACAAGCTCTGGTCTGTAACTAACACCGTATTGGTCTAACAAAACAGACATTCAGTTCTATTTTTTTTAAGAAATATCCAGTGCTGAAATAATTGTAATTGCATTAAGCAAGAGCAGAGACACAACTATTTCCATTATTTTTCATTTTTTACAAAGACATTAGGATCTTTAGTCTACCAAATAAATAGTTGGTTTAAACTATCGGGATACACTATCAATTGGCTAGCTTATGGAAAATATAAGTTTTCTTTCAGGAAAAGCTGGTAAGTATCAACTCTGCCAATTCGATAGAAGAATTCATAGAGATCAAGTGCCTTTTTCGCATCAGCCAAAGATGCTTAAGGGACACTGAAATAGATCTTAACTTAGAATTTAAAAAATACACAGAAATTAATGTGTGAAGAATTGTTCACCTTTATTGTTTAATTGGGTACTGGAGTGCTCCAATTCGCATCAGCCAAGGATGCTCAAGGGACACTGAAATAGATCTTAACTCAGAATTTAAAAATGCACAGAAATTAATGTGTGAAGAATTGCTCACCTTTATTGTTTAATTGGGTACTGGAGTGCTCCAATTCGCATCAGCCAAAGATGCTCAAGGGACACTAAAATAGATCTTAACTCAGAATTTAAAAAATACACAGAAATTAATGTGTGAAGAATTGCTTACCTTTATTGTTTAATTGAGTAGTGGAGTGTGCTCCAATAGTATTTCTAGCTCTTATAATCTGCAGTCAATAATCAAAGCATATAGATATCAGTTAATTTTACTAACTCCCACATATTGTAGAACATATTATTGACGGAATAATGGAAAGCAGTTCATATAGGATGTCTTGCATAACAACATGTGAACCTACTGTTGCACTTCCAGACTTCTGAAAATGTTTAACTGCTCACAAACACAGTATAAGAGGCATCACATGTATCTTCCTGTTGCAGCAGTTGGTAATTCTAAGTTTGCTTGTGTAGGTTTTCAGAGCTTGCATAAAGGTTCCAAGGTTCAAAGCCTTTCTAGTGTCAAACAAGAACACATATTCCAGTACAACTAAAGCACACATGGACAATTGTGAACCATTAATTTAGAGCCTTCTTAGTAGCATATATTTTCAGTTTTGATATTTGATATTCAAGAAGTAGAGGTAGCAGAAACATGTATTTTCAATTTTGCTAGAAAACAAGCTGAGCTGGCAGTAGCTACTGTTGAATAGTTTTGTTATTCAATGAGTGTAGGTTTTGTCACATTGCTGCAGTTATCGGCTACATGTTCAGTTTTCAGAGACTACAGGATTTGAGTGAGTGTATGTGCTACAGACTATAGGTCAATGCTAGTGCCAATGCTGCTGGGAGCAAATAGCTATGTTAAAGATGACCACTGCTAATCATATTTGCAGTCTTATCTGACACAAAAGATTTACTGGTTGTAAACTGTACTTTCTGCTAAGCAAACAAATATATTCTTTTGTTTGTAAACCAGAATGACATGAGCATTCAGGTAGTATGATGAGGTCAGATATGTGAAAAATCAAGAAGTCCGACAAGCTCTATGCAATTAGTGATATTTTTTACTAAGAATAAGAAGTGGTTACAGAAGAATTACAAAAATCGCAACTGAACAATTTTTTTATACATCTATAGAAGAGGAGTTACAGAGAAATCGAGCTCTAATTGCTTGGTAGGATCCTTGTAAGTGATATTATTTTTCTCTGAATGTGAGACTTGTCATCACATTGCTTTTATGAGCATGCATCTGTCCAAGCTTGTAAGATAACTGTACTACTCAAGTTAACCATTTTGAACATTTTTCAGAAAAAGATGTACATAAAGCAATCCAGTATAGCTAAAAGCAATTAGGAAATGTAAAGATAAACTTATAAGCTGTAGAAATTACGACAACTCACTCGGTAGGTCCTCACAGCCGCAGAATTGTATATCTAACACAACAAAGGTTAAAAGAAGATATTGATTCAGTCTGAAGATGAAAAGTATAGCCATAAAGTCAATAAGCGAGAAGAAAATGGTCTGTATATAGGCTACTGAACGGGATGGCTCTTTATATAGAAAAAGAACAGAATGGCGGCTCCCCTATTACAGAGTTCGTCCGATCCATTCATCATACACAACTACAGCAATGAGCACGTCACAGGGTAGGTCTATCAAGAGATAATGCAATAACCTTCCTATAATAAATCAATTCTGTCCATTACAAAACAGGACTGAAATGCAACATCCAATAAATTCCAGAGATTTATTTATTTCCATTTTCTATTTTATCCTGCGAAACATAAACCAGTTATCGGGATAGGAGTTGTCTGTGAGTAATCGACATGGTGAAACACAAACCTGAAATTATGCAAGGCTTTTAAAAGTCTAAAACTCTGAAACATACAAATTATCCACAATGGCATTTTACCAAACACATTTCAGCCTAGGTGATCTGCTCCCTTACCACATCAATCCATCTGATCTGTGAGCCTAATTCCTCTAATCAGATTTCAATTTTTTCACTATAAAATATGCCCCAAATTAACCATGGCAAAACGTGTGTGATCACCAATCTGCAGCTATATTACAAAACAAAAACGTATTCAGATGAGGGGAGTTACCTTACGGTTGGAAGTGCAGGACATAGAACGGATGGACCTCGCCACCATGCGTGCCTCCCTCAACCTTGTTGCTACTGGACCCTGGAGGGCGATACTGGCCGCCGACGATGCGTGAGGCAGACAAGGCCCGAGGTTGAGCAGGCGCGTCGTCAGCTATGGAGAACAGGCCAGGGGCGGGAGCCGGGCGGCGGTTCGGCCCGGTGGTGGCGGCGCCCTTGGCCTCGAAGAGTGGGGCGGGGGCGGGCGTCGGGCGGTGTTTCGCGCGGGGAGCTGCGGAGGTAGGCGTCGTGGCTCGGGAAGGCGCAGCGAGACGACAGAGGAGGGAAGGAGCTGCGGTCGTGCGGGCGGGGAGGAGGAGGTGGGCGTGGTGTGCAGGTAGCGCGGCTCACGTCAGTCATGCGGGGTGGGGGATTAGTCGGAGCGGGCGATTACCGCGGGAGGGGGGCAATTACGGAGAGGCGGTCCGATTAGGAGTGGGGTGAAGCGATCAGATGATAGCATTCGGGTCATTTTAGTTGTAGAGATAGAGATTCAAAGTAGCAGGGGCTATCGCCCCTCCTGACTCCTAAAAAAATATGTTGTCTGCTTCTGCTAGCTTTAATTTCCTGTCATGATACTGAAAGTCCCTTCGCTTTGATAGATCTAACAAATTCTTACCTTCGCCAGGAAGACACAAAACACTAGCAACCACTTAGGCCTACAAATCATATTTAATAGTCTATATAGTCCTGCTCGTATCTCTATCGGATTAATGATCTGCAAACCCTACAGTGATGGCATGACAATAGCACATGAAAGAAATCCAAGCGAGACCTTATTTGTCAGTCGTATCCACCTCATTTCACATGTGTTTGGGTAGATTAGGATCACCTTAACACATCATGTAGATTGAGATGAATACAAATGCACCAAGGAAGAAGAGGAGCATTGCTCGGCGGCATAGGAGGGAGACTGGGGTGGCGATCGTCTTGGAGCAGTTGTTGCAGTTGGAGGAGAGGATTGATTGATATTTGATCTAGGTTGAGGTTCATAGGTGAGTGAAGACACTGAAAGTCCTATGTTTGGTGTTGGTAATTAGTGACAATGTCTAAGTACTAATCCCATGCCTAAGTTGTATGTAGCATATGAGGATTAGTACACTCTAAGGTTGGTGGCAAGATGGACATGGTGATCATGATGGCCACACTTGGATTTGGACGCAACCCTACGTGATCAAGGCAAAGGTATATGCTTAAGGGTTGTGTTTTAGTAACCAAAACACCTAGTGGGTGTGGTTACATTATAGGATAGATAGCCGTACTATAAAGAGGGGAATGACGCGGCTATTGAACTCCTAAGTGCCTCTAGATGTGCATTTCATGATCATATGCATTTGGATAGAACTAATATCGCCTCGGAAAATGATTGTGAAAATGCTAACACACTCACACATGACGAGATCACTTGGTGATGTTAGCACGTTTGCGACGGCGGTGGAGTTTAAGCGGTAGAGAGGGTTTGGGGTCATCTCTCCCTCCCGCCGAGCGTGCGAGCGCGGGATTCAGGCAATTTTGGGGAAATGAAATGCCTATTTTCACTACGCCGGAAGTCGGAAAAAGAAACAGAGGCAAACGGGGGTCACAGTGGTGACCGGACGCTGGACCGGACGCGGTCACTGTTTGACCGGACGCGTCCGGTCAGTGTCCAGTATCTGCGCGTTTTTCAGTTGTTTGATCGGACGCGAGGCGCGTTCGGTCACAGGCGACCGGACGCGTCCGGTCGTCCAGGGAGCTTACTGGACTCCAACCGGACGCGGGCACTGTGGCGTCCGGTCAGTTCTTCAGCGCGTCCGGTCGCTGGTTCGTTGTGCGCGGCTCAGGGTTGACCAGCGCGTCCGGTCAGTTACGGGACCGGTGCGTCTGGTCATGACCGGCGCGTCCGGTCGTTGCGACCGGCGCGTCCGGTCGGTGCTTCGCGAAACTAGCCGTTGCGCGACCGGCGCGTCCGGTCAGTTGGACCGGCGCGTCCGGTCAACGCGACTTCGGCTGTTTCAAGTTTCTAACGGCTATATTCGAAGGGGTACGTCTATAAATACTCGTTGGACGGCTCAAGGCTCTCTCTCTCGAACTTTTGACATACTTGTGAGCACGTTGAGCTAAGCAACTCCCCTCCCACTCATCTCTCTTGCTTCTTTGCATATTCGAAGTGAGATTGAGTGATCCAAGTGCATTTTGCATTGTGAGATTGCATCTAGTTGGCACTTGGTGGTTGATTTGCTGCGGGATTCTTGTTTCTCTTGGTGGTTGCCGCCACCTAGACGGCTTGGAGCAGCTTGGAGGCGTTGGCAAGAGTTGGTGATTGTTCTTGGCCACCTCCGGTGATTGTGAGGGGTTTGTGCCTACCTCGGCGAAGCGCCAAAGGCAACGTTAGTATATTGCTCGTGTCATTACAACCTTTTGCCATTTGGTAGGTTCTTGTGGTGCCTTTTGAGAGGCTCGGTGTGAGACCGATTAGCCACCGAACCACGTGGTGAAGAGGGACACAACGGGGACTAGCGTGCCGGCAAGCACGTGAACCTCGGGATAAATCTTCGTGTCATCACTTTCATATTGTGATTGATTGATCCCGGTGTTTGGTTATCTTGGTATTCATTGTTGATCATATTGGTTGGCTCAATACTTCGCCCCTCGGTGATACCCTCCTATCTCTCTTGTATTAATTTCTTAGTTATCTTTGCTAGCTAGTTAGCTTAGCTAGAGTAGTTCTCTTGTGTAGCTTGCTAGTTGTAGTTGTACTTAACTTCTCGGTTTGACTTGTGCGGTTGAGTGCAAATACTAGAATTGTGAATTGGATAGGTGGCTTGCAAACACCCATAGGCTAAGCAAAACTCGCATCTCGCTATTTGTTATATTGATAAACTTGTTTAGCTTGTCGTTGTAGAAAATTTTAATAGGCTATTCACCCCCCTCTAGCCATCAAGACCTTTCAGACACGCAGGTGGGTAAGAATGTGCGGCGTGTAAAATCTTGGATAGGTAACGACAGCACAGCTGCACAGGAACTGATTCCACCGGCAGGTTTTAAATATTCCTAGCCTTCAATTCAAAATCATTGCCAAATTCATTTATTGCCAAACCTTGTACTACAAATCATATTTAGGGCTCCTTCGTTTACTAACATCTCCTCGAACTGTTTCAACTAGAATGATAGGCTTATTATTTGTATTAACATTGATTAGCAAACCCACAGCTTCAATCCAGGCCAAACAAACAAGGCCTTAATAGTCTATATGTATAGTCCTGCTCGCATCTCTATCTAATTAATGATCTGCAAACCCCGCAGCTATGGCATGACAATAGCACATGAAAGAAAGCTAAGTGAGGCCTTGTTTGTGCAGTCATATCCACCTCGTTTCACATGTGCTAATAAGGTAGATTAAGGTTACCCCGACACATGTAGATTGAGATGGATATGAGTGTAAGTTGTAACCAAACAAGATCTAAGAGGGAAGAGGAGCACTGCTCAGCAGCGCAGGCGGGAGACGGGGGTGGCAACCGTCTTGGAGCGGTTGTCACAGTTGGAGGCGAGGATTGATCTAGGATGAGGTTCAGAGGGGAATGAAGACACGACGGGTGAGGAAGAATGTGCGGCATGTAAAATCTTGGATAGATAGCGACAGCACAGAAACAGATTATTTCACCGGCAGGTTTGTAATATTCCTAGCCTTCGATTGAAAATCATGCCAAATTCATTTATTGCAAGTATTTGGCCATGCATGCAACTCAAGTCCCTCCATATCCAGCCAGTCCTCAAAAAATATACCATGGACACGCCAACATGCAGGATAGGATATGCAACACTTGATAGCTTTTCCTTTACTGGATTCTCTTCTCCCCCTTTGGCACATTCGGAAATAATAGAGATTGCGACGAGGTAGATGCCACGTTTGGGTGGGAATGATGCTGTTCTTTGGTCGAGAGCATCCTTTAGGCAGAAAGACATCAACTTGAGGAGTTATTGCTCCTATATATCAGTCTGCGCCCCCCTTTATTCTCTGCCTACAAGGACATCAATCTTATCTATATATGAAGCTTCTTTCTGCAGGCAGGCATGTCCCAAATATATATCTCTTGAAGCAAATCATTAGTTAGCTAGACAGGGTGATATGGATCAAGAACGGGGGTGACACTTGTTGGTTACACGGACTACGTACTGATCTAAATTAGAGTATATAAAGCAAAGTCTGCAAATGGTAGGATTAAGAATGACTCTGAACACTGGGATCTATTGTGATAAAATCGTAGCTTAAATCTGATGGCTTTCATGAATTGATCTATGGGAGTAACATATGTTTCGGTGGTCGTGATTATAATAAAATTGTGAAAGCATATGGGTCTTAGAGCATCTCAAGAGTTCTTCATATTTTGTTCCCAAAATATGGTGTTTGCTAACTTCTAAATTAGTATGGGAAAAAAAGAAGTCATCTCCAAGAGTTTCCTATATTTCTATCCCAAAAGTTTTTTTCTCGGCACTTTTTCCTATGACCCGGTCTCATATTTTATATCAGGAACCCTGAATTTGTTTCTGTACGCGTTTAAGTCCTTCCACCAGATCTCTCTCTTGTGCTTTTCTCACCTAGAACCCTGTCTTTCTTCCTTTTTACTAGATGGGTCGGGAAACTCCGGATGCGCGCTCCTAGGCCGCGCGCATATATGCGCGCTCAGGATAGATTTTTGCGAGGTTGGAAAAGATAGGGAGAGAGGATGCCAAACTATTGAAGAGGATTTTTTTCTCATTTTGCCAAAAAAATTAAGGATGGAAAAACCGGATGGCAAATTGTTGGAGATGTTTCGATGTTGTTTGTGCAACTGGTCCATCAATTCCCAATGCTCAAGCACGGAAAGCTCGCAATCAGCGCAACAAATATCGTTCGCCTTTTTTTTTCTTTGCATCATCGATAATAGTGCGATAGAGTGGTATGGGTAATAGGTCTTAGACCAACAGCTCATTGGCATCAGTGATGGCTCCATAGTTTTTTTTAAGCCTTAAGGCGTCAATGGATATCGGAGGCCGGTCAAAGCATGCTCGAGGCAGTGATGGTTGCAGCAGACTTGAGCAACATTGTAATCAGCTCTGTGATATTCTAGGGACAAGGAAACTATAGATCTCTCCAACATTAAAAAAAATTCAAATTTAAAAGAGACCTAAGGAACTAAACAATTTGTGAGAATTTTATTTTCTTGAGAAATGGAGCTCACCAAGAGAAAACTCAAGGCTTCCTTGATTGTCCCTGGCTGAAATTATATAGCCATGAGATAGGAGTGAGAAAAAAGGAATAGACGACTAACTTCAAGCCAATGAATTGTTCAACGATAGTTATGTAAAGTTCGTGCCAATGAATGAATGTGGTGGGTGCATAGAGAGAGGACAATTTCAATCAAAATAAATAAATGTACATGCAAATGTTTTTTCGAGTAAAAAAACATATGCTACAATGGAAAAAAATAACTACCCATGGTATTTATGCGGGTCACCTTGCTAGTTATTATTTATTGTTTTGATCTTCACACCGCTTTGGATTGTTTTTGTGAGTACTTTGAATATATATGAAGGCTGGTGACTAATATGTATAGTTCAATCTATGTATTGTTGCTCCTAAAAATTACATATACTATGTTAAACATTTAGGATAGGAAACAAAATTTTGATCGGTCTAGTAGGTTGTATTTGAGATGAAGAAATAACTTATTTAGTTATTTGTATAAAACATTAAAACTTGCAAGTATGTGTTACGTGAGAACCCTCCCGGTGCTCTTGCAACATGGTCTCATCCTTGGAATGTTGATGCAAATAGTCATGAGCCTGTAAATGGTTCCATGCATGGAGTCCAGGTTCCATGTGGCATGGAACCTGCAGAGGTGCACATCTCAAAAGAATCTAGACATTTCAGCATACACACACTGATACACAAGACCTTGATTATTCTTGGCAGCATCTTGTACAGTTGCATCACAATGATATTTTCGTCGGGTGTACGCAGGTCCTCCATGTCACAGCACAAACCAGCCACACATAAGCTGCATATACACACACATGACCTTCACAAGAGATCAATATGCCAAAAGGCCACCCCAACAGCTGAGCGAGCTCGATCGTTGCCTGCATGCATGCATTATCATCATCAACAACAACATGCATGAGTAACGTTTGGAATAATCGTTTATAAATGTAGAGGGCCTATCTTATTATATGCATGAAATTCTCCGCACCATTTCACAAAGTTTTGCTGGATATGTACAGCACTAGCTAAAAAGATGGGAGCATCAGACATATAGAATATAGATCAATAGGATTCAGAATTATATTGGTTCTGGACTGGCCATTATTCCCCCTCTCATGGAGCCCGGCCGGCCTACTAGCTACCTCGACTCTGTGAGCGACATGTCCATGGTAGACGTGGCACGCTCTGTGTGCACAGACCATTTCCAAGGTACTAGTAGAACGAAAGTGCTATAAATAGTCAGGAACATGATGCCCGGAGCCTACACACACCACCTCAGTACCTCACACACAGCCTAGCTAACACCAGCAGCGGTTCCCTCCCGTGTGCAAGCCAGCAATGGACATCGGCTTCTACAAGCACTAGTACAGAGACGGGCTTTACTCCCGGTGGGGAACCCCCTCTAGTCCCGGTTCCCCACCCGGGAGCAAGCATCCGGGACTAAAGGGGGTCCTTTAGTCCCGGGTGAGGAACCGGGACTAAAGGAGGACCTTTAGTCCCGGTGGGTAACACCAACCGGGACTAAAGGTGCCTCCTGACATGCCACGATGGCCAGCACCTTTAGTCCCGGTTGGTAATACGAACCGGGACTAAAGGTTTTTTTTTCTTTTCTTTTCATTTTTTTGTTTTCTTTTCAAAATAGGTTTTCGAAGTCGTATTGTACGCTGCTAATTATACATTTATACGCGCATATAGTATGTTTCGGTTCAAGCACAATGAACGTATTAAATCACACAATTCAAGCATAGAAATATATATATATATATATATATATATATATATATATATATATATATATATATATATATATATATATATATATATATATATGCATGCATCATATATATATTTACATGCATGCATGCATATGTGTATTTTACATTATATTATTTCATGTGCATATATTACAAAAGATTGCATTATAGTTGTTGTGACATAACGAGTTTCTTCTCATCCTCTAGCTTGGCTTCAATGGCAGTGTTGGGTCGAAGTAGAACTCGCCCTTGGAATCGATGACCTGCTCATTAAAAAATCCGGCTATAGACTCTTGAATTGCTTTGATTTGGTCTTGCCGTATGACCTTTTCCTCCAACCATCGAGTCTACAGGTTTGAATTAAAGGAAAATAAATTAATATATGTACATATATATATAAAGACATAGTAACACAATCAATAATAATAATTAAATGAATATATAGTGTATTTTTAACGTACTTTGAGTCTCTCTGTAGGAGTTCTTTGGGAGACCACCTTGATAAACTTGCAAACATAGTAACCACAGTAGTTGTTCCCCTGTTCCTGCCTCAGACACCACTTTACGAGAAAAAGATTTGTCATCCAATCTGGTGATCCGGTGAAAGCTATATGTTTAATTAATAAATATGATGCGATTCAGGGGACTTACTTTCAATGGGATTACATTCAGTGGCGCTTTGCATTTTTCCATGTGTTGCTTCTCAATAAAGGTTTTCCAAACACTGCCCAATAAAAAATTTGCCACATCATTAGATATAGTTAATCATCATGTTTGTGTGTATATATAGTTGCTAGAGATCCCGAAATTACCTCTGGATAATATCTATCATATCTTGGTAGTCTTGTTGTGGTTTTCTCATCGAGTCATAGATTATCAAGTGACTTTTCACCAGATCGATGTCCATCAATATCCAGTGATTGCTGCATATGTTTATAGGATATAACGCATAACACTCATTAATTAACTAGAATCAACATATGAGCCATTAAGGCTATGATCGACATGATTAACACTCACTTGAAGTTATAGGGAAAGAGTATATCCTTCTTGTGGCGTTGGTTCACTAAGAAGTTCATGAGGTTACTCTCTGACTCAGACTTCCAATTAGTCATTGGAGTAATTGGGTCTTTGAATACTATATGGGGATCAACAAAACCAATTTCATTGCATCCTTCCTTTCTGAGCTCTGTCATTGTAAATCTGCATATATATAGTACTTGTTAGGATAATTTATATGCATATACACACATATGATGAGTTTAATAATAGATCGAAAGAATTATTACTTACAGGCAATAGCAGCTAATGATAACTTTGTCCAGAGATGTCAGGTGGCATAGTTGATGAAATTCTGCAAAGTCAACATACATAACATCATCGCCACGAAACCAATGTTCGTCTCTAATTCTGACACCAACGCAGATGTCTCCACTGGTAGACGCCTGCATGTACCACTTGTTTAGCAGGTACATTTGCGTCCCCAGATCAGATAAGGCTTGAGGGTTGTATAGACTCTGGCCTAGTACAAATTTTTTCTTCCAAATATCAACCTCCGCCGCACTCTCAATGTTTCCATCACCAAACATCTGGTAAAGGTCGAGACCAGTCTCATCAAGAAATTCACCAAGGTGATCCAAATCGACATCCGGAGGTATGTTTGCCTGATGCATTAATCCTAAATTCGAACCATATTCATTACCAACAACTAGCGGGGGGATTGATTGGTGCGCTTGTTGTCCGAGTTGGGCAACTCCTTTCCCTGCCCGCTTCTTTTTCTGTGCCGCCTCAATTGACTTGGTGAGAGTGCGGTCATAGTCTGATAACGTTGATTTGGACGGCTTACGAGATTCCCGCTGTTGATGCTGGTAAGAAGTCACCTTTTTTCTTAAAATATCCGGAGCTACGAAGAAGTACGGTTTCTCTGGGTTTCTCCTTGCTTCTTGATTCATTTTAAGTTTGTCATAGAATCTAGACATGTCTTTTTTATATGCATCAGTTCCTTCTTCCTTCTCTTCAGATATTATTTTGGGAATAGCCCTTGGTTTCACGGTGGCTTTCTTTGCAGGCGGGGACTGGTTCTTCGTTTGAGGGGCTGGCCTCTTGCTAGGCTTCTTGGTAGGCGGGGGCGGGGGAGGCGTTGGAGACCTCCTTGGAGGTGTTGGCAGCGGCGTTGGAGACCTCCTTGGAGGTGGCGGCTGCGGCGTTGGAGACCTCCTTGTAGAGGGTGTGGATGCAGCCTCGTCTTCCAACATAATGTCATCGTACAGAGCACTATGATGATCTGGCGATTGAACAATTGGATTTAGGTTGGGGGAGGATCTGCTATAAAAAAAGGAATGACATATTATTATGAGCAGATTGTTAATTATTTAAGCCAATACAAATTAATGATGTAGTGTTTTCATCCGCACGTACCTATGGTGAGGTAGTTCAGGAGGAGGTGGAGCCGACATCCCTGGAATGATGATGTAGCGCTTGCGCCATAGAATGAATGTCTTCTCCGCTTCTCCTAGAGTCTTCTCACCATCACCTCCAGGAATATCAAGAGGCAAATCACTAAAACCTTTTTCAGCTTTATCTACCGAGATGGTGGCATATCCTTCTTGGATTATATTCCCATGAATCCTTGGTGTCTTGGTTCGGTCGATAGGATTAACAAGACCGATAGCCACCTTGATTGTGGAATTCTCCTTCGGAATGTGTAGCTCACACGTTGTACAAGGTTCAGTGACGTCATCCACAGGGAAGTGCAGTCCTGTGTCCCCTTGATTTGGTATCTCCGTGGAAGCGCAGCTGCTTTTCAACTGAACAGATTGGCTAATGTTGATTCCTGGCTCTGATGCCTGCTTGCTTGCACTCACTGCTATTTGCACTTGCCTTTTGATTTCCTCCTGCATTCTCGCTTCAAGGTTTTTTTCCCGCTCCTGTGCTTCACGCACCGCTTCCTCCAACCTCTGGAGCCGTTGTGCCTCTTCTTCCTTCTTTCTCTGGCGACTTCTGTAGGAAGGTCTGTCCTGAGGGAATCCATGCTCCCACGAGACACTTCCTTTGCCTCTAGTTCGGCCACCATGTTCAATAGTCCCGATGGCGTATGTCAGCTCATCCTTATCTCTGTTGGGCCTGAACGCACCACTAGCAGTAGCTCTCTGAGCATAAAACAATCTTTCTGCTGCTTCTTGCAGTCTTGCGCCATAAACGCACTTCCCTGTCTCCTGGTCTAGTGTTCCCCCATGAGCGAAAAACCAATTCTTTGCACGTTCTCCCCACTCGAGTGATTCTGGTCTGATACCCTTGGCAAGAAGGTCTGCTTCCATTTTGTTCCACTTCTTAATGGCAGTCGGGTAGCCACCTGATCCCAAGGTATGGTGGTATGTCTTCTGTTGGGCATTACGTTGGTTCTTTATCACTCGACTCACACCCTCTTCCGAAGTCTTGTACTGTACAAACTCATCCCAATAGGGCCTCTGCTTTGAGATCGGGCCTGGGACAGTAAAATCTGGTGCTATGTTCTTCTTGACATACGTCGTGTATAGGTGTTTCTTCCAAGTCTGAAATTGGGTGGCCATCTTCTTCATTGCCCAATCCCTAACTCGCTCCTTCAATTCATCACCATCTATTATATCATCATAATCATCTGTTTGGAGCGTGAAATGTACCAAGACATCATTCCAAATTAACGCCTTGTCACGATCGGAGACAAAACTGATATGAGGAGCATTGGTCTTCTTCTTCCATTCACGGGTACTAATCGGGAGCCGGTCCCGTACAAGGTAACCACAGTGGTGCACAAATTTCATTTTATTCGGCCCCCCCGGTTCTCCTGTATCCACATTGAACTCCGAGATGATGAAGCGACCCTCCAATGGCTTTTTGGGACCTCGAACATTTTTACTCTTCGTTGTAGTTGTTGATGTCGATCCAGAGGGCTACAAAACATAAACATTATTTTTAATGTCATGAGCACACATAAGACATATGATAATATATATATATAGCTAATAATAAAAAATATATACTTGGCCAATATGTTGTTGCTCATTTTGTTCAAGAGCTAAGTACTGACTCCCGTCATCTACATCCTCTTGCACGTTATTTTTAGCACCATCATCGCCGGCAACTTGAGTGCCAGTGTTGATCAAATTCATCATCAACTCCTCCTCATCCATATTTCTCGGGTCGGCCATCTAGCTTCAAAAAACAAAACCAATATATAGTACGTCAACCATGTAGTCATTCATCATATGAGAAAAGTCTATGTTAATAATATAAGTATAAGTCATTATGAAATGTAAGTATATGTGTCTTATTGCTCATATATCCATTACTATTTCCGAAATGATAAGAATTTATTTTCTTCTTCTACAGGCGATCTCTGATGCTATGATATAAAGTTTGAAGATAGTCTTCCCGGAAAAAAATATGTAATGCTCATATTATTTTAGCAACATTAATATATTATATCTGTATATTCAAAGTTCACAAATGAAGAAACATGTGATATTTTTGATAAACTAAAAAACGCTTAGTTTACAAACTGGGTATCAAAATTGAGTTCCTATTTGACCATTATATATCCTACAACAAATCCTTCAAAAAAAACCCTACATGAATATATTTGGATAAAATTTCGTTAACAAACATCGAGGAGGGCGCGGTGGAGGGCCTCGGGCGCGGAGGAGGGCGCGGTGGAGGGCCTCGGGCGCGGAGGAGGGCGAGGGCGCGGTGGAGGGCCTCGGGCGCGGAGGAAGGCGCGGTGGAGAGCCACGGGCGCGGAGGAGGGGCACGGGCGCGCGCGGTGGAGGCCGCACGAGGAAGAAGACGGCGGCGCCGGTGTCACGGAAGACGAACGGACGCGGTGCGAGGAGAAGAGGGCGGCGGTGTTCGACGAGGAAGAAGACGAGCGGATCGATCTGCCAGGCGCCGGAGGTTATATAGCAGAGGAGAATTACTCCCGGTTCCAGCCACCAACCGGGAGTAAAAACCCTTTACTCCCGGTGCGTATTACCAACCGGGAGTAAAGGTACCTTTACTCCCGGTGCGTGTTACCAACCGGGAGTAAAGGTATACCTTTACTCCCGGTGCATGTTACCAACCGGGAGTAAAAGGTATACCTTTACTCCCGGTTGGTAACACGCACCGGGAGTAAAGGATTTTTTTGGCGGGCCACGAAACTGCAGCCCACCTTTACTCCCGGGTGGGCTTCCCACCCGGGAGTAAAGGTGGCCTGCAGTTTCGTTTCCCGCCTGTTTTAAGGAATAGTCTTGTTAAATACAATAGAAATGCAATAGTTTCTATTAAATACATAGTAAATTAAATAAAAGGCATAAAATTATTTTGTTAAAAATATGAATTTTATTTTTGTTTATTGCACATAGGAAAAATCGATAACCTAACTTTTTTTATTTTTTGTTAGAATTATGAAACATAATGT
This sequence comes from Saccharum hybrid cultivar R570, assembly GCA_038087645.1. Classification (NCBI taxonomy): domain Eukaryota; kingdom Viridiplantae; phylum Streptophyta; class Magnoliopsida; order Poales; family Poaceae; genus Saccharum; species Saccharum hybrid cultivar. The sequence continues at coordinate 15,793,728 of JAQSUU010000551.1, read as the reverse complement.
AACTAATATTTATTATTTCGTTAATGCAAAATGTATTGTTTAATTAAAATTATTAAAATTATTGGTTTTGGACAGGAAATTTGTTTTCACATCATTTTAACGTTAATATTTTAATATTTCATCACTCAGTAACCAAATCAAACATTGATTTAATTTGAAACATGACATAATAAACATCTGAATTCACAATTATTACATAATATCTCAAACACACACTATATTAAATCACTATATCATCAAGTGGGCACAGCAGTGAACTTCTTCTTTACGTATGTCCCTTGGTTATGATCGCTTCGTAACCATGGAGTGTCCTCATCATTTACCAAGATGCTAGGGTCTTTGTTCACTTTGAAGGGCGGAATTCGGTCATCCTTTTCATATTCTTCTGACATGTCCGACTTGTCCTCAATTCCCACGATGACTCTTTTCCCTGAAAGAACTATGTGGCGCTTTGGCTCTTTGGTTGAGTCATTATCGTTTTTCCCTCTTTTTGGTTTGGTAGACATATCATTGACATAGAACACCTGATTCACATCCTTGGCAAGGACGAATGGTTCGTCTTTGTACCCAATATTACTAAGGTCTACTGTTGTCATTCCATACTCGTTGTCTACTGTTACCCCGCCTCCGGTCACCTTGACCCATTGGCACTTGAACAATGGGATCTTCAAAGTAGGTGCATATTCTAGTTCCCATATTTCATCTATGCGTCCATAATATGTCTGCTTATTCCCATTCGGGTCTGTGGCATCTATGCGGACACCACTGTTTTGGTTGGTACTCCTTTTATCTTGGGCTACTGTGTAGAATATGTTCCCATTTATCTCGTACCCTTTGTATGTGACGATATGCCATGATGGTTGCATAGCCAATAAATACAGTTGCTCATGGATGCTCTCATCACCTTGACATTTTTTTCGCAACCAACCGCCGAAAGTTTCCATGTGCTTATGCGTAATCCAAGCTTCAGTCTTCCCTGGAAACTCGGATCGTAAGAGATCCTTGTGTGTCTCAATATACGGATCTACCAAAGAGGAGTTCTGTAGAACTGTGTAGTGCGCTTTATTGAAATAATCATCATCCATACCAATATATGTTTTCCTCCCTAGTGTCCCCTTTCCGCTTAGTCTCCCCTCATGTCTCGATTCAGGAACACCAATCGAGTCAAGGTCGGGAATAAAGTCAACACAGAACTCAATGACCTCTTCTGTTCCATAGCCCTTGGCGATGCTTCCTTCTGGGCGAGCACGGTTGTGAACATATTTCTTCAGGACTCCCATGAATCTCTCTAAGGGGAACATGTTGTGTAGGAACACAGGACCGAGAGTGAAAATCTCCTTGACTAGGTGAACTAGGAGGTGTGTCATAATATCAAAGAAGGAAGGAGGGAACACTAACTCAAAGCTGACGAGACATTGAACCACATCATTCTGTAGTTTAGCTAGATCAGTTGGATCAATTGCCTTCTGAGAAATTGCATTGAGGAATGCACATAGCTTTACGGTGGCTAGACGTACATTTGGAGGTAGAATTCCTCTTAATGCAACTGGAAGTAATTGCGTCATGAGAACGTGACAGTCATGGGACTTTAAGTTACAGAATTTCTTCTCTGGCACATTTATAATACCCTTTATATTCGAGGAGAATCCAGATGGTACCTTGATGTTGTTTAAGCATTCAAACATGATTTCCTTCTCCTCTTTGCTTAGAGTGTAGCTAGCAGGACGTAAGTAATGGCGTCCATCATCTGTCTTCTCTGGATGCAGGTTGTCTCTTTCTCTCAAACAACGTAGGTCCTGTCGTGCTTCAAATGTGTCCTTAGGCTTTCCATACACACCCATAAAGCCTAGCAGGTTCACACAAAGATTCTTCGTTAGGTGCATCACGTCGATCGAGCTACGGACCTCCAGGACTTGCCAATAGGGTAGGTCCCAAAATATGGACTTTTTCTTCCACATGGGTGCGTGACCGTTAGCGTCTTTCGGAATAGGTTGGCTTCCATGTCCTTTTCCAAAGACGACTTTCACATCATTGACCATATCGAGTACATCCTCACCGGTTCGGTTGCGAGGCTTGGTCAGGTGGTCTGCTTTCCCTTTAAAATGCTTACCTTTCTTTCTTACGGGGTGATTTGCAGGAAGAAATCGACGATGGCCAAGGTACACGACCTTTCGACATTTTTTCAAGAATACACCTCTAATATCACCGAAGCAGTGTGTGCATGCATTATATCCCTTGTTTGACTGTCCTGAAAGATTACTTAGAGCAGGCCAATCATTGATTGTTACGAACAACAATGCTCGCAGATCAAAGTGTTCCTGTTTGTACTCATCCCACACACGTACACCTTCTTTATTCCACAAAATGAGAAGTTCATCAATAAGTGGTCTCAGGTACACATCGATGTCATTGCCAGGTTGCTTCGGGCCTTGGATGAGCACAGGCATCATAATGAACTTCCGCTTTATGCATAACCAAGGAGGAATGTTGTAGATACTTAGAGTAACAGGCCAAGTGCTATGACTACTGTTCTGCTCTCCAAAAGGATTGATACCATCTGTACTTAAAGCAAACCTTAAGTTTCTTGCGTCATTTGCAAACTCCGGGAATTCTCTGTCGATTGCTCTCCACTGGGACCCATCAGCAGGGTGTCTCAACATATTGTCTACCTTACGGTCTTCTTTGTGCCATCGTAACAATTTTGCATGTTCTTTGTTTCTGAACAGACGTTTCAAGCGTGGTATTATAGGAGCATACCACATAACCTTGGCAGGGATTTTCTTACGTGGACGTTCGCCCTCAACATCACCAGGGTCATCTCGCCTGATCTTATACCGCGACGCATGGCATACCGGGCATGCATCTAATTTCTCGTACTCTTTGCCATGGTATAGGATGCAGTCATTAGGACATGCATGTATCTTCTCTATTTCTAGCCCCATAGGACAGATAACTTGTTTTGCTTCGTAGGTAGTGGCGGGCAATTCATTGTACTTCGGAAGCATCTTCTTTTGGATTTTTAGTAACTCTCCAAATCCCTTGTCAGATACACCATTCTTTGCCTTCCATTGCAGCAATTCTAGTGTGGTTCCCAACTTTTTCTGCCCTGCATCACAAGTTGGGTACAACAATTTCTTGTGATCTTCTAGCATCCGCTCGAACTTGATCTTCTCCTTTTCACTTTCACATTCTCTTTGTGCATCACGAATGACCTGACAAAGATCATCAGCCGGCTCATCTTCTACGGCTACCTCTTCTTCAGCTTCTCCCATTGCAGTATCATTGAGGCACGCACCATCAGGAATAATATCATTGTCGTCCCATTTTTCTTCTTCATCTTCTTCCATTACAACACCGGTTTCTCCGTGCTTTGTCCAACAAATATAGTTTGGCATGAAACCCGACTTGAACAAGTGTGAATGAAGAGTCCTTGAGCAAGGATATTCCACTGTATTCTTACATATGGCACATGGGCAGCACATGAAACCGTCGCGTTTGTTTGTCTCGGCCGCACGTAATAAAGAATGCACGCCGTCAATGAACTCTTGTGAGCGGCGATCAGCATTATACATCCAATGACGGTTCATCTGCATTACATGACATAAATATCATATTAAAACCTAGATCATAATTAATTATTTATACAACATGCGTGCCACCACAAAAGATACAAATTTATGAAAGCATCGCTACAATGTAGACAATCTCAACTACCACTAAAAGAACTAAAGCTAAAATACATTTCAGGAGCATAAGGATTTCGCGACCAATCTCAACTAAAACAGACAGATCCCCCGATTGTGCAACATCTTTGGGCTTCTTCGGCTGGATCACTGCCTCATTAGCCGCCGTATCTGCCTGTTGTGCAAGATATTTTTGCACGAGTTCAACATACTCTTCCTCCCAGTAGAAGCCTGAACATCGTCCACTGCCATCCCACTGAAATTAAAACAAAAAATTAGAACTTTAATCACAACCATCATGAAAATAGGTATAAACTAACCATAATCATTAAATACGATAAAATAACTCACATTGCGATCCGGACACTTGTAGAAGATACGATCCTTGTTGGGACCCTCCTTCTTCACTCGGTACTCCATCACAATCTTCGTCTCATCATGACACTTGCCACATGGAATGAGAGGAAGGCCCGGCCTAAGTCGCTTTGAAAACCCATGAGAGGCCGAGGACCCGGAAGCAGTTGCCATCTACTCTCTATACTCATTTTTTAATACACTATAAATTTCTTCTTTTATAAACAAATAAAATTAACAAACTATAAAATTATCTACATCTCTAAACAATGATATTTTTAACCTTCTTTCATGTAAATATGCAAGCTTAAAGTGATTTTGAGCTCAAATTGCTTACAAATGAAAAAAAACCACAATAAAGAACCATAAATATATATAGTGAATAAAATGGCATAAGAAAATGGTAAAAAATGAGAGTATGAGATTGGTAACCTTTACAACTGAAGAATCGACGGAGGAATCGAAGAATGGATGGAGGAACAATGGAGGGAGGGAGGAAGCAAGAACACCAGTGAGCTTCAAAATGTGCTGAGCTCGGGCTCGGGGAGGAAGGAGGAGACGGCCGATTTATAAAGGGAGAACATTTAGTCCCGGTTGATAGATCCAACCGGGACTAAAGGTAACTTTCCAACCCCGGGCGCAGCCACGGCCCGGGAGTAGACCTTTACTCCCGGTTGGAGCCACCAACCGGGAGTAAAAGTATACCTTTAGTCCCGGTTGGTGGCTCCAACCGGGACTAAAGGTCCTTGCCACCTCTGTCTGGCGCAGTAGCCGTTGGGCAGGGACCTTTAGTCCCGGTTGGAGCCACCAACCGGGACTAAAGGTATTTCTAGTCCCGGGGGCAAAAAATTCCGGGACTAGAGCCCATTTTGGCCGAGGATCAAAGGTCTATTCTCTACTAGTGAAGCGTGTCAGGGGCATCAAGCACAAGGCGACGACGATGCCCTTGTACCCCCGGAAACCGGCGCAGGTGGCACCCGCCGCGCCGGCGCAGCATGCCGTCAGCAAGGCGAAACAGGCCTCCACCACCACGGTGTGCTCGATGCCGGCACCGCCGCCGTCGACCGTGGTCGCCATGGAGGTTGTCGGCGGCATGGTGCCTGGCGGTGGCGATGTCGGCAGCGACGCCGACGTCGACAGCCGGGCGGCCTTGTACATATCCAGGGTGCAGGAGCGGCTTCGGCGCGAGCGCATGGCCGAGGACTGGCGGGTGTACTACTGACCAAGCTGCGCTGCTAGCTGCATGATCCCGGAGCAAGATCGGCTGTGCCCAGTTAGTTAAATATATTAAATATATACCAATAGTACTTACTAATCCATGAGTTATGTAGTTACTTTCTCGGCGTGTGTATGATGTATGTACACTTCATGTACTACGTATTATGCGTTATATGTTTTATATGGCAACTTCAAATTTCTAGAGCAAAAATCAGGACGGTTTCAGTGGAGATTTTCATCTGAGTTTCATTTTGTATTTAATACGGATTTGATGACTAGGTAGGTTAATTATGAACAGAGAGAGAAAGAATTTCATAAAATTTTATCTAGATTTGTCATAGTTACCAACAACAAAGCCTGACATGACAGCCTCGGTAATCTCTTCATGTCTTATAGTTTTTACCATGCTAGAGCAAGGCGGTCCGCTTGGCAGTTATGAGTGGTAAGGTGATGTGGATGAGGAGTTTCTTTCCTTCATCCTCCTCCTCCCCCTTCTCCAAGGTTGTCGCCATTTTTCCCTTTACAAGGCTCACAATAGCTTTTGTGCTGGATGGCAGGGACTCTTGACCCTAAGTCAGGACACATAGATCTGACTCCATCATATTTAGATCTAGAGATTCCATGTCTGTATGTTATATTAGGACGGTCCTCTGATGGACCTGTTTAGTTGCATCATGAAAAAGCATGCCACACTGATAATTGTTGAGTTATGAAAACTCAACATAAATGGAATGATAATGAAGGTTTAAAATGGCATCGTGGGCTCCATTTCATTACTAGAACTCTATCACATCTAGATCTAGGGCTTTCACATCTGTTAAGACGTTTCTCAAAGGGATCTATTTAGCTACATCATGGAGAAAACATGCCACATTGATGATTGTTAAGTTATGAAAACTCAAATTAAAAATAGAGTGATAACTAAGGATTAAAATGGCATCATGTCGTCTCTATTTCATTATCACTCGCCCTGTACAGTGCAGGGGAGCAATATTTATATTAGGCAATAACTTTTATATTTTTACCCCTCCCCTTATAAGGTTTTGTACAAATTTCTAAAATATAATATTCTAGGGCATAATAATTTTTTCATGAAGGCTTCGCAGGCAGCTGTTGCCAACATGGGACTTCATTCTGGAATGGTCTCTCCAGTCGGTCGAGATTGTGCCCAAGACTTCACTCGATGCTCGAAAGCTTCACGTCCCTGGCCGGCAAAGTTTTCCACGAAGTCTCCTTTGGCCAAAGTCCCTTTTCCTACTTCTAGCTAAGTCTTCTTCCTTCAATATTTTTCTATCATAAGGTCCCTATCACATCTAGATCTAGGACTTCCACATCTGTCAGGACAGTTCCTAGTGCATCATGGGGAAAACATGCCACGTTGATGACTCCACTTGGTAGCGATGTCGCGGTGTTGCAAGGGAATTGTAGAGATGCTCGCATGGCACAATCATAGGTGGAATAGGACTGGGTTGCCCTATCTTCAATGACATACCACTTCGTCTATCACCCAAACTGGGACCAAGATCGTGCATTTGGAGTCGACATTATGAAGTAAGCCATAAAGTATGATTTGAGCTGGAACTTGCAAGTTGTATTCTTCTTTTCTTTCGATTTTTAGTCGACATTGGAGATTTTTTATTCTTTTCTTTCGATTTTTAGTTTCTCTTGTGTGCATCAGGATCCATTTTGCATTTGTAAGGTCCCCATGAAGGCATGAACGCACAAAAGGAGGTGAACATTTCACATCTCTCCCTACAGTAGTCAATGGTAAGTCATGCATAGGTTGAGGGGGGATATGATGGATGGCAATAGATGTTATTAGGGGGTTGGATATGCGTAAGAGGTCCTTAGAGCTAGGTGTGCATGATTAACTTAGATAAGTTGGATCACATCCTAAGTTAGATCATTAGGAGAAAGGGCTGATTTAGACTTTTCACAATGTGTAGGTTGATAAGGTTCGATATTAGTAGGGTATATGGTTCCAACTAAAGCCTACATTTATACTTGGGGAAGTCATGTGGAGGCATGCGGATAGTCCAGAATGACTGGGGTCTACGCGTCAATTACATAGGTGTTTACACATACAAGTTGTCCTTAGACGGGTGGTCTGTCGATGAGTGTAGACGGTCCGCCAGACCAAGACAGGGGTTATGCAGAGGTTTGTGGTTCTGAGTGCTCTCATGGACGATCCGTGTGAACAAGTGTACAATCCATTAGACTAGGGACAAGGTAGTGTAGAGTGTTGGTGGCTCGATGTGGCACTAAGAGACGATCCACATGAGCTGGCGAACTATCTACCTGACCCAAGACTCAGAGGTGGTAGTATCTCTCCTTAGTTCTTCCTTAATAGGAGTAATCTATGTGTGCGCGTACGGTGGTTTTGCTAGTGATGTTAGCATGTGTTTGGTTCAAAGGGTCCAAGTGGGTTGGGATGGGTCAAACCCATTTTCTAGAGTGTTTGGTTCCAGATTGGTGGGTTGGGTTCATCCCGCACAGGGAATATTCTATCGAAGAAACCGTTTGGATCCAAATGGACATCGTCACTTCTCCGTGGACGAGCGCAGGTGCAGGGACTACTCGGGGTTTCTCCATCGCTGGCGCGGGCGAGCTCCGGCGCCCAGCCATGGCGGCGTGACACAACCTCCAGCTCCCGACCATGGTGTGGGACGAGATCTGGTCGCTAGCCATGGCAACGCATGGCGGGCTCCGGCCCTGGTCGCTAGCCATGGCAGCACGGGGGCAAGCTTCGGCCCCAGCGGCATAGGGCGAGCTCCGACCACGGCAGTGCGGCGTAGGGCAGCTCCGTTGGGGCGCACGAGTCCTATTGATGAAGGAGGAAGAACAATAGAAGTGGCTGACAACATGGGTCCCACAACGACAGCTGGGCCACATGATGACCAGCAACTAACAATGTGTAAAATGTCATCCAACTCAACCCACTCCATCCCTCGAACCAAACAAAAAATTAGAATGGCTCTAACCCTCAAACCAAACATGGGATGAGTCCAACCCAACCCTCAAAAGTAAAATAGATCCAACCCATCCCACACCATTCCAAAACCAAACAAATGCTTAATGTTTTCTAAAAAGTTTTAGTTGTGTTATCTAGTTGATTGCTAACATGTGTTGAGTTGTTTTTAGTTGTTTGTTGAGTAGTTTTTCATCTCATAGTTGTAAGATTTTTAGGTTTAGTTTTCTCTTAGAAACTGGACCAACCCCTCCTTTTTTTCTAATAAATTATGGCAAAGCTTTTGTAGTCATTTAAAAAAAATAGTACATGGGCAGAATCAGAAGTAAAGAATTCTCTTCTACTCAAAGAGTTTGCCAATAACATAACAGCACAGCACAGCTGATCCTACATTAAATTCAGAATATTCACTCTTGGTTCTTTCAAGAATTACATGTACAGACGCCTTGACCTGCTACTGTTGGTTCACAGTACCAGGTAACACTTCTACTTCTAGTGTGAGGCCGCGTGTTTAGTTGGCCAGATTTGGCGCAGCCCGAAACACTGTAGCTACACTGATCGGCACTGTAGCATTATTTTTATTTGGTAAAAATTGTCTAAACATTGACTAATTAGGCTCAAAACGTTCGTCTCGCAAAGTACAACAAAACTGTGCAATTAGTTTTTTATTTCATCTACATTTAGTACTCCATGCATGTGCCGGCATTTTGATGTGATGGGGAATCTTCTTTTTGCATAGTAGAATTTGGGGAAATATTTGGGATCTAAACAGGGCCTGAGTGTGATGCCATCACTTGTCGGGTATGATAGCAAGCAGCTGGAGCCTGGAGGTTTCCTTTTTAGGCCAAGCCAGCAGCTGGAATTTGGAAACACCAGGGAGCAAAATTGGAATCAAAGATGAATTTTGCTTCAGTGCTTACCTGCTGTTTGACCAGAAGATTATTAGTGGGCTTATAGTATCTAGTGTAGAAAATCTGGAAGTTTATGAATGAAAATTGAGGTGATGAATCTCACGTGCTGCGCCAAATCACATGTTTAATAAAAAAGATGGATGTACAGAAATTACACTGTTTTAGCCAGCAAATCAGTTAAAAACTGACAGGGGCACAGGGTTACAGACATTTAATAAAAGTCCCCTTAAAGTTCAGAGCTGTATGCATTTAATATAAGCAAATTCAGTAATAAAGGGCAACCTTGGATGGGGCAAAACGAAAATATCACACATAAAATAAGTAAAACACTATTCGGGGGCAGTTTCAATCATTCAGAAACTGAATTTTGTCAAATGGATGTGGCATGGTTCCAATAAAACATGGGAAAGAAAATATCTAATAGAACTGCTGGAAGTGAGAAGGGAATTAAAAGAAACCAGATAAGGGGAAAAGATGCCCCCGACATAGCATTAAGAAGAATGCCAGGCTTTGAACACAGACTGGTGACGGGGTTTTCTTTGACCCCTAACCAGTGTAACTCGCAAGATGTTGGCAGTCAAAAGAGAATTCAGCAGAGGTATAAATCACATATGCCATAAACAGAAAATGGAGCGCAGCATGTCTTCTATTCATCATTGCACATTAGAAATGCATCAAGTCATGAACAAGTTGTGGGTAACATAGAGAAAATGTAGAGCAAAAGCTGGGTGGTGTCAAGACCTGGTAAGTTTTTTTTGAAAATGGATAGTTTCTCCAGCTGCGATACAATTTAGGTTGCTGATTGTGATTGGCTCTCCATTGTTTGGTCCTGTGCATTGAGCCACACATGTAAAATTGGAACATTAACTCATGTTGATAAAACCAGCAGAACGTAATGAAAAAGGTCAAGTGTATATTAAACTACTACACTCACTTTGGCTCGCAGAACTTTCTGGCTTTCACTGAAATATTGATTTGGATGGTTGATTCCAGAATCACAGGAGACACAGTGTGTGGTCTCAAAGGTTAATGTGCAAGCTAGCTGTATATTTCATTATGCCAGATAAACCAGTCAGTTCAGGGATATCATATTGCTCGGTTAAGCCAATGGCAATGAAGTACAGAACCTGGTAATGCCTGTTCTTCACTTTATCCATTATCTCTTCCAATGCATGCCCACCAATGCCCATTTTGTTAAGTGCTGCCCGCAAATTTTCTTCGCTGCAGATACAGTAAAGCAGAAGCAAATGCATGGAGCAAACATCATGTACAAAGCAAGGTAGAATCATGTTTATCTTGAAACATCAGAAACTGACATGCCATGTGACATCACAACAGAAGCTGCTGTGACCATAATCGAGTAAGAAACTATACAATAGAAAAGTATGGATGAGACTAGATGAAACCATATTGGCAGGAATTAGGGCAAAATGTGTCACTGCTCTGCTTGGTAGTTTAGTATTGTACTATTTGGTTCGACCTGGGTACATGTGAGTAAACAAAATATTAACTTCTCATTCATAATTACCTATGGCTTCTTTTTGGTACATTAAGCTTTTTTTTGTTGGGTGTCACTTTTTTAATCAGAAAAACTGGAAGTTGGAGACCTCTTGCTCCATTCAGATTTTCTGGTTTCCAAATGTCATCTTATTTCCACCTCAAAGTTCAGGAGTAATCTAGTGAAAAAAGGGAAGATCGGAAATACAAACTGATACTGCTAACAGAAAGTTCAGAGCACCCATGTAAATAATAAGCACATAGTAATCGTCTATAGGAGACTAAGGGTGAAATTGTACCCAAAATGTCGAAACGGGCATCCATGGTGATCTCCAACACCAGGTGTTGCAGAAATGATCTTTTGACACGAATATGGAGTGTAATCCTGGAGCAGCATGTGTGACCAGTAAGTAATAATTCTGGTGCAATTTCAAGTTACACATGGAGGAGGGACTTACTGTCCGTTTTCCTTCTTTTCCGTAATTATGTCTGATGGTATAGGCATATTCCTTGTCAAACCGCTCAGAACCAATCTTATCCAAAGATACAACATAAGTGAGGCAACAGAAATTGTGATTACTTGCGTGTTCAACTCAGGGAAAATTTACTGTTTAATTTCCTTGAGAAAAAAGAACTGCTTAATTTTGCATATCTTTGATCATATTAGCTCAGTGTGCACTGCTAATATATAGGCAATGATGTTGTAACGTGCTTCTGTTAAATGTTTGCATGACACAGCACATGTCAAAAAAGTATATGTACCTTCTGAGAAAATTCCGCCCTCCAAAATGCAAGAGCATCTTCCAACTTTAGTCCAGCACCCTGGATCATAATTTCCAGAAGTAAATTAGTGTGACATAATTTTAGGTACCTATATATCAAAGGTTTTCTCTAATTCATTCAACTATTACCTTAAGAAAAAGACCAAACTGCATTCTACCCCCATGCTTCAGATGGTGGTTTTCTCTCAACTGCAAAATAAATGAAAACACTGAGACACCTGGTTGCAAGGTATGTATATCTACAGGAACATTAAGGTACTTCACCTTATCTAGCATATGCCGCATACAAAGAGGGAAAGAACTTTTAGCCAGTTGGTCAATATCCTTTAGAGATATGTCAACAGCATCCTTTGGCTGTGTGAAAACAAGTCAAGCAATTCAGCTGGCAACAGCACTAGAGGGAAACATAGTTAAATCTCAGGAAAGTCAAGCATAACTGCACAGTGAAACAGCATACCTGAGAGTAATCAGGTCCAAAATACGCATTGCTTAATGCTTCGACAATCTGTCATGATAAAATTAGATATCACAGAGGATATAAAAAAAGGTTCTGAAAGAAAAGGTAGGGAAGCAGTACTCTGGTACTCACAGGAGTTAACCTGTCTTTTTCTTGTTCTTTAATGGTTGCTGTCCATTTTCTGTACATTAAGCAATTACACATATCTTAGCTTAATATGACCAGTGAGCACTCAGTTTAGATCTTAATGCCAACTGCTTCTCATAAATGTCATAGTAAGAAAGAACTGTAAACTTTCAAAGTATGATCTTTCTGCAAGTATGTGATAAATTATTTGATTATTTCCAAACAAAAGATAGCGTAGGTACTATATCTAAAGCCACAAGAGATTTCCTGCAGAGAATTAAGTAAGAAGGCTTCCAAAACATGTTCCATAGGTACTGAACAAAGTAAAACTAGTGTACCATGTACCTGTTTGTTAAAGCAAGTGCCTTTGAGATATTGCAGCGGAATTGAGTAACCACTAGCGAAACCACCTACAGAATTACATAGCTATGTTCATAAAGGCCACCAACCAAAACAACAATTGAATTTTTTATTCTCATGTTAACAGCAAACCTGGCTCATCGCCACATAAGCATAGCCTTTTGAAAGAAATACCCGGCGGCTGGCAACAAGATCAGGAACTTCTTCAAAAGGTACCTTAATTGGATCACAATATGATTTACTTGGAATTAATTTTTGCACAGAAGAAAAGATTTAAATGGAAAAGGGATAAAGAGTTCAAACATGTAAGTGTACATACCTTGAAGAACACATGCTCAACTGCCAAAAACAAAAATGTACAGAATGAATTTAGCTTCCGGTAAAAGAAGACAAAAGCAGATAATGAAAGAAAAACAACCGAAGAAAGTTTATGACAAGGTTTAACACAGTAAATGTTTCAAATGGTTGTTCTATACATTGTAAATTGCAATACATTTCCTTTAACCTGAATTTCAGTCACAATGGTAAATCTGCTGTTTCAGTATGTTAACTGCTTAGATTTTTTTAGAAAACCGAGTAGTTTCCGGCTTCTTCAGTTGCACACAGCCTGCTTTTATTACAAAGTTTTGAGCTATCCAGCTGACTTAAGGGAAACGACATAGAAAAAATAAAAGCTACCTTATAATAACTGCTTACATGATGCACAAAAATACGAATAATAGAGAAGCATCCTATTCTGTATCTGATACTAGCAACCAGTTTTGAACAGAATTCTGCAATAAATTGAGTGAAAGATAGTGACAATATCAAATGATGCATACCATTTGCAGATTGACCGATGGAACGCGCTACTTGGCTCAACTTGTCTTTCACAGCCTAAAACATGAAAAACGAAAATCACTTCGCAAAGCAAACTGGAAAAAGCCACACACTGCAGTTGTACGGTGTTAAGAGTGAAGATCCAAGTCCTCAGCAGTTATATTAGAGGCCAAAGTCTATACCTCAAACTCTGAGTGTGGCAGTGCTTTGTATGGCAGTTGAAACTCAGTCATAAGCATCCTCTGAAACAGATGTTGTGCAACAAGCAACAGTTAAAGCATAAATGCATATTATTTTTCCTTTGTCAGTTCTATGGTAAATGGATAGGAAGTCACCTGTGATTCAGGACTCTCAAGCCGAAAGCGATACCGAAAAAGTGTAGTCTCCATGGAGAGAAACCACTTTCGCAATTCTTCCCTGTGTGTTGTATCAAATACAGCTTTCCATTTAGTTGGTCAAAAGAACCACCAGTGAACCACCATAGTTAATATATGTAGCTAATATAAACATACGGATGTTAAGCTTACGTTCTGCAGTAGACTAGGCGAAGCACAAAGTGTGATATTATATCCTTGTTCAAAATCTCTGCTGGATCCAGGTGCCTCATGTGTGTCTTCCACAATTCACTGACCTGAAGTGCAGAACAGAATAAGGCATTTCTATTTAAAACAAAATTTAGACAAATGCCAGAGTGTGATGCTAAGCCCATAGCTAGGGTTCCAAAACCTTCCATGTTATCTTACTTCAATATGATTCTGAGGAGAGAGCAACAATTCTAGCTACAAAACTGAGACCATAGCTAAGCCCATAAGCATGAATGATAGTCAAATTAAATTTGGAATTTCAGATAGTAGTATCATGGTAACATCCAAAAGGGCCTAAGTTCGGGTCTCCTCACATTCACTAGCGAAAATCCAACAAAGACAAAGAGTTCGATCCTACACATACACAAGACTGCAATCACCGAAACCTTAGCCTCCTGCTGGCGAAATCCAAATTTTCCGCCAGAAATATGCTCCAAATATAGTTCCCTACTACAATTTCTCCCCAAGATCATGAACAGCAAAGGCGAGAATGGCTCACCAGTTTCTCCATCTCCTCGGGCCTCTTCCCCCGCGAGAGTCCATCCGAAATCCCCTTGAGAACTGCCCATCACAGTGTAACGAAACGCGTCGCACTCCAACCGTTAGCCAGATCGAGGAAGTAACGAAAGGGAGCCACGCGGGATAGGAAGAGGCAGGAGGCAGGAGGCCGCACCTCGGAGGCGATCGATGGCGAAGAGCTCGAACTCCTCCAGCCGCACCTCGAGCTGCGGCGCCGCCTTGTAGGTCGGCAGGGCCCCCGCGCCGCCGCCGGCGGCTGCGGCAGCTGCGGCGGCGACCTGCCGGTGGGAGCGCACGATCTCCATGCGGCGTCGGGGGACTGTGCGGTCAGCGGGTCTGAAGCGCGGAGCAGGATCCTCGTGCGGCCGGGGCCGGCGTCTGCGGACGGTGCGCTGGCGTCGTCGGAGACTACGGGGCGCGGGCGGGAGGCGCGGTTTGTTGCGGGGATGAAGTGTGGGAGAGCCAGTGCGGCGGCGGGAGTAAGGAAGTTTGGGGCGCTTTGGCGGGAAAAAGACCTGCTTTTCCCGCCGCGACGCGCGCTGTTCGGCAGTTGGGCTTGGGCTTGGGATTACCACATTAGGCCCAGCTGGCGCTCATCGGCGGGCGCTACTAGGGTCCGCGTCCGTTCGGACGGTAGCATCGGTCCAGCATTTTTTTTTGAAAAAATCCACCTTTTCTTTCTCAACTTTTGCGAAAGTCCATTTTTCTTCTCTGAACTCTAATACCGGGCAAACCACCTCCCTCAACACTGTGCATTTGACCTCCCTGAAACGGTTTTGAAGACGGTTTTGTCTTTTTTTTTCTTTTTTATTTATTTCGGCTGAATCTTTGAAAAATCATAGTAAATCACAGAAAAAATCATAAAATAGAAAATCAAATTTTGTTGGACTCCACATGAGTATATCTACACAGTAAATATATAATATAGTATGCTTTATTATAAAGTTTTTGCTGTAGATTTAGATTTATGCTTTTTTGTAATTAATTAGAATAATTCATAACTACAGTTTATGTGGTTCAATTGTGGTGGCCTAATTATTATATGTTTGAATTATAGTAAAAATTTTATACTCATTGAATCATGTATAACTTAGTTATAGATTTATTTAAATATATAGAAACTATAGTTCAAGCATATAATAATTAGCCATCATAAAAATTTTATCATAATTGGACCATAGAAACTACAATTATAAATTATCTCAATTAATTACTGAAAAGCATAGATCTAAATCTACATCAAAAATTTTGTACTAAAGCACACCATATTATATATTCACTGTATAGATCTACTCATGTGGAGTCCAACAAAATCGGATTTTTTCATTTTATGATTTTTCAAAGATTTAGCCAAAATAAATAAAAAAGAAATGACAAAATCACCTTCAAACCGCTCCAGAGAGGTAAAACACACGGTTTGAAAAGTTGAAGAATGCAGTTTGCCCGGTTTTAAAGTTTAAGGAAGAAAAACGGACTTTTGTAAAAGTTCGAGAGGAAAATATACTTTTTTTTTCTTGTTTTTTCGCAGTTGTCAACGCGCGCCCACCTCAGACTGTTTTTCGGTGGGCAATTGTGACCGTAGGTGGGCCATTTTAACTTGATCATTCAGACTGCCAATACAATATTGTGGGTGTGTTCACTTCGCGAAAAATAGGTGAAAAGTTATTGTAGCATCTTTCGTTGTTATTTGACAAAAATTATCCAATCATGGACTAACTAGGCTTAAAAGATTCGTCCCGACATTTACAGACAAACTATGCAATTAGTTATCTTTTTTACCTACGTTTAATGCTCCATGCATGCGTCGAAAGATTTGATGTGATGGATGTAAGAGGAAATATTTTGGGTTGGGGTGGGGAAGTGAACAAGGCCTGTGATGCAAAGTTGTTGGTGACAGATTCTTTTTTTCTTGGGTGGTGAGCTTGCATGGATGATGTCATAGTTTTCTACGAACTAAAAGAAATCATAGCTGCTAAACAAGTATCTAAATTAAATTATAATTACACTATCGTATTTCTTACAATAAATCCTTTAAAGTAAGACTTCACATGAATATATTTAGATAACATTTTATTAACGAACATTTCTCCTATGAAGATTAATTTTTTTTCTTTCATTGAAAAGAGGTGATGTTCTAGGTTCAGCAAATAATATTCAGCCTTCACAAGAAAAATGTTCTCGGTTCATGAAATGATATTCTAGATTTAGGAGAACAAATTATAGATTCATGCTATCGGTATTATAATTTCTGTAAAAATAGAAAAGAACAACAAAAGTGATGAAATATAGAGAAATAGATAGATAACATAAAAATAATACAAAAAATTGGTATGTGATGAAACGTAGGTAACACATATCATAAATACATCATAGAATATCACATTACCAAGGGAACATTACACGATACATCATAGAACATCAGATATATACTACGTGAACATAATATATATCTCATAGAAAGTAGAAATTTAAAAAGTAAAAAAATGAAATAAAAAATAAACTACTTAATTAAAATAAAATAATGAAGAAGGAGAAAATAAATCTAGAGAAAAATTAAAAGAACATCACATGATACTATTTGAAAACCTAAAATATAATATAGAACCTATCACATGCACGGTGTGAATACTGGAAATAATTGTAGAACATCATATTTATACTACCTGACATCATGTATATACGACTTGAACATCATAAATTACGTCATTAAACATCACATGTATAAAACGTGAACATCATAAAATACATCATAGAAAATCACATGCGTACAACGTGAACATCACAAAAATATGTCATAGAATATTACATGTATACTATATGAACATCACATGTATACTACGTGAATATTATGAAATACATCATAGAACATCATTTGCATATAATGTGAACATCACATGTTTCTCATATAATATAAAAATTAAAAGTTAAAAAATAAAATTATTAAATTAATTAATTAGAGTAAGAAAAAAAATAAATATAAAAGCATCAATAACAAATGATAAAATATAGAAAGAATACAATAAATTAATGACTTAAGAATTTTTTTTTAAAAAATCATATATGTGAACATAACATTTATCTCGTGTAACATATGAATGAGAAACTTTAAAATAAAAATAAAAATAGTTCATAGAGTAAGCTAAAGAAAGAAACATAAACAAGAAAATAAAAATAAAAATAAAACCAATAGAAAAAATAAAAAATAAAAATAAACAGCTAATTAGAGTAAAGTAAAAAGGAAATAAATAAAATATAAAAAATAATTGGAGTAAAATATAAATATTAAGATATGATAAAATATAGAAAAATAAAATAGAACTTAAACAAGAAAGGAAAAAATAAAGATTTTAAAAAACATGTGTATGCTACTAGAACATGGCGTGTATCTCATGTTACGTATGAAAAAAAACTAAAAATTAAAAATGAAATTAGTTTACATAGTAGTAAACTATAGAAAGAAATAGAAGGAAAAACATAAAAGACAAGGAAAAAGAAATAGAATAGAAGAAAACAAAAATAAAAAATGACTAATTAGAGTAAAGCAAAAAGAAATAATTGAAAGATAAAAAATATAAAGAAAACAAAAAGAATAATAAAAACATTAGAAAACAAACAAACAAACAAATAAATAAAAGAAACGAAGCAAGAAAAAAACTGAAAAAGAACTAACGGCAATCTACTCAGCCTATACACGAAAGGATAAGCATCATACCTTTTTTTTCCTGCGTAGCTTTTTTTTGAGCAATTTTTCCTGCGCAGCTACACTATGGAGCATGCAAGTTCCTGCACTCGTGGGCCTTGTCGTGGGCAGTGCTTGCTAATGCAGCGCGCTGGCCGCTCGCATGGTTCCCGCTCGTATTGTTTGGCGCTTGCATCGTTCCCGCTCGCATCGTTCGACGCGAGGTTACCGTCCGGTTGTTTGGACCTGATGATTTCCGCTCATCAGCAGCGGAAACACAGGAGGGCTGGCAAAGTTTGTGGCGACAGTGCTCCAGCCTGGCCCGCTCAGAGATCCAGCGCCGGCGACACCCCGGGGACGGTCCGTGCTGTCGTGTTGGTCTCTTGCTGAGGATTGAATATGCATGGAATTAGATATGGATATTACCTTATTTTAATTCGAATATGGATACGGATATTTTCAAATACGAATACAACACGGATGTCCCGGATTTAAATTTCTATTTGGATATTTACTTAATTTAACTCAATAGAATTTTACTGCTAAGTTCATCGATAACCAAAGTGAACTAAACGAAAGTACACTTCTAATAATCTTCAATATCATATTGTAAACAAAATCTCCAATGTAGAATTAAACTAAATTATAATGGATAATATTTAATAAAATAAAATGTCAAGTGAAATTCAAATAAAAATGGTAGAAAACAAGTAGCCATTTTGCTTTATCAATATTTTTGGGATTGCAAAATTATTACACAAATAGAGATTAAAATGTTTGTGTATATAACATACACAAGTATAGCTCATAAACATAATATAGTTATAAATAAATATTTAATAATTAAATATATCAATTAATTAGTCAATATTATATTTATATAAATATTTATCATGAAATATAAATTATATAAAACAATTAACATCAATAAATCAATAAACTAAAGTATTAAAACAATTTATAACAACAAATATGTTTGGTTTATACTAAATTAGGCAAATACTAAAATTAATTTAATCTTTAAGTATCATTAGTAATTTTGAATTAATACTAACAGTTATTTATAGATATACTTTTAAATGGTTTCAATACATCATAAGTAATAATAAAATTAAATAACTGGTCACTAGTTATGGAGAGAAAACTTTTAAATAGATTTATGATACTTTATTTTCTTTGCGGATACGGATATTGTCGAATAAAATTATGGAATCGGATAAAGAAAAGTATTGAAAACGAGTTCACTATATCCATTTAGTATCTATATTAGAAACGGATACAAATACAGATATACATATTACAAGTTTTAGTGGATACGGATGTCGGATAATCAAGATTATCCATTTCCATTTTCCATCCCTACAAACAAACCAACAAATGCCGTGTTGTTTCGCGTGCTGGCCTGCCAGGGTTCTGATACAAATACGCAGCGGCGGATCTACAGGGGGGCTGGGTGGGCTCCAGCCCCCCTAATGACTGGATTTACCACTAAAAACACTGTAGCAAAAACCTCAAATTACCGTTAAATCTTCATGCAAATCAACATCTCCATTGTTTTAGCCCCCCTTAATTCTCATCCTGCATCCGCCACTGCAAATACGGATATACATATTACAAGTTTTAGCGGATACGGATGTCGGATAATCAAGATTATTCATTTCCATTTTCCATCCCTACAAACAAACCAACAAATGTCGTGTTGTTTCGCGTGCTGGCCTGCCGGGGGTTCTAAGAGCAACTCCAACCAAACTCCTATTTGATCCCTCATCTCATTTTGAGAGCTCAGATTCATGAAAAAAGCTCTCCAACCGAGTCCCTATTCAAGTCCCGATGGATAAGGGACTCTCATTTCTCTCTCCTAAACCCCTAGATGTAGGAGCTCCTCATCCTCCTCCCTCATCCTCCTTCCTCTCTTCTTACAAAGCTGACAAGTGGGGCCAATAAGCAGGGCACATGATAATATAGTGTAAAGTAGGAAAGTTTTAGGAGATCGGTTGGAGTATGCTGAGAAGTATGAGCTTGAATATGGACGAGGGACTCTCATTTCAGGAGATACGGGGCCAAAATTTCAGAGATAGGTTGGAGTTGCCCTAACAGCTGGGCCCACTACCGGCCGGGCTGAGCGGACGGATTGTTGTGGCCACAGTAATCTCGTGAGTCAACGTGTGTGCGTTTCTTCCGCCTCGCATCCGTCCTCACTCAGTCCTCACCTGTCACCTCACACTGAGTTCTCCAAGAGTCCAAGTCCCTCCGTCGTCCATCCAGGAAAGGTAAAAAAGATGTCCACCAAAGACCAAACCCTATCTCTGCAAAATGTGATTCTCTAGCTGATTTAGAACTTGCTTAAAGTAACAGCATGGCTTGCGATTTGCGAATGCAGTTCTCATGAGCAAAGGCAAATCAGTGGCGATGATGTCCTCCCCCGGACACAGCGGCGGCGAGAGCCCTGCAGACGGAGCTGATCCGCGGCCGATGTCGGAGACGCCGGGTGCCATGCAGTCCGGCGTCCTCCCTCTTCTCGGGAAGCCATACTTCACATGCATCCTCTGCAAGTCTCATGTCCATCAGCCGTTTCAAGTGGTACTGTTGCTACTCATGCTCTTGTTGCATTTGCTGAAACACTAGTCTCCTCTGCTGTTATCTCTTCTACTAAACTGAAATGCAAGAGGCTTTATTTACGGGCTGCATGATCAAATTCCTTTGGTGCCTGGCTGCAGGTGGTCCCCAGGTCGCTGGCGCCGTTCCTCCCGGCGACCACGGTGCCGGCGAAGGTGACGTGGCACGGCCGGTCCTGGGAGATGCGGTTCACGGGGGGCCGGCAGATCCAGCGCCTGGAGGCCGGGTGGCGGGGCTTCGCGCTGGACAATGACCTCAAGCTCGGCGACGGGTGCGTCTTCGAGCTGCTCGACGGCAAGGCGGAGGGCGTGGTGTTCAGGGTGCAGGTGCTCCGCGCCCACATCGCCGAGGAGATCCGGGAGCGCGCCGGCGGGTACACCTCGTCCACCCCCATCCTCATCGACTAGCTCACCTCAGCTGCTGTACTGCGTATCCCCCGTGTCGTGCGGCCTGAAACTCAGCTGCATGGGTTCATTGATGTGCAGACTGCAGCTCAGCCTGTGGCGTGTTGAACTCAAATGTGGACAGAGCTGAAACCTGATGTTTCGCGAGAAATTCTTGTACCTTTATTCGTCTCTGTTTATCTCTTCTTCCAGGCTAATGCAATTTTGCTGCATAGCCAGGCAGCGGCACTCTGAAACTAGTGACTTTTGTTATTGCATATTATTACTGAACTTTAGATGTCCGGTTTGAATATTTGAAACAGATTTGTGCTGAAATATAGTTTTAGAAATACATATGACAGACAGGCGCAGCAACAATGCAAGCAGCACACGTGCTGATGCTATGGGGTATGGCTATCAGGCTATGGCTACACATATGGCGGCACACGAACAACAGGGCATAGGTAAAGATCATTCTTCCTCATGACCGACATGCCCATCTTCTCATCCATGTCCAATTCGCCGGGCGTCACGCCGCCCGGGAGCTCCCAGTCGAAGTGGTAGAGCAGGGAAGCGAGCACGAGCTCCACAGTGGCCAGCGCGAATGTCGCGCCGGGGCACATTCTTCGCCCGGCCCCGAACGGTATGAACTCGAAATCGGTGCCCTTGAAGTCGATCCTGCCATCCTCGAACCTCTCCGGCTTGAACGCATCGGCGTCGTCCCAGTGCTCCGGGTCCGTGGCGATCGCCCACGCGTTCACCAGCACCATGGTACCCTTGGGCACGTCGTAGCCCATCACCTTGCGGTCCTCCATGCACTCTCTCGGCAGCAGCAGCGGCAGCGGCGGGTGCAGCCTCAGAGTCTCCTTGATGACGAGCTTCAGGTACCTGAGGTCGTGTAGGTCGTCCTCCGTCACCGCTGGCTTCCCTTGGAGCTTGCTGCGCACCTCGGCCTGTGCTTTCTCCATCGCTCCTGGGTTTCTCATCAGCTCTGACATGGCCCATCCCAGCGTGGCCGCTGACGTGTCGCTCCCTCCGCTGAAGAGGTCCTGCCAAATTTCAACGCCATGGCTGTTGTATATCTATGTCCTTCACCAGCAAACTTTTTTTTTTTGGGTACTAGCTAGTTGTTATTATATACTTACAATAATGAGAGATTTGACGATGTCCATGGTGAGGGGCACCTCGAGGCCACCTTCCTTGTGTATCCCCAGGAGCGCGTCAAGGATGTCCTCGTCGTCGTCCACCGTCGTGCCCGCGCGGCGCCGCTCCTCGTGCTGCCTGACGGCGCGGTCCATGAGCTCCATCGTCTTCCGCTGGACCGCCGTCACCCGACCTGCCGTCCTGCTGAAGAAGCTCGCAAGCCTCGACGTCGGGAAGAGGTCGCCGAGGCTGAACCCCGACACGAGCCTGCTCCCCTCCTCGATCGCCCGCAGGAACTCCTCCCGCCACTCGAACCGGTCGCCGACCACGGCGCGCATCGTGGCGTCGGCGGTGAGCGCGGCGACCCGCTTGCCGACGTTAACGGCCTCGCCCGGCGTGGCCGCCGCGAGCGCAACGGCGGCGACGAGGCGGCGGGTCTCGTCCTCCCGGACCCGGCGGAACGAGCGCACACGCTTGGCGCTGAGCAGCTCCAGCACGCTGATCCTGCGGAGCTGCCGCCACAGGGCGCCGTAGCGCCCGAACACCAGGCCCACGGCGCCTCGCTCCATGGCAGGCCGCATGCTGGGGATCCAGGGCCGCGACGCGAACGCCACGTCGTGCGCCCGCATGATCTCCTGCGCCGCGGCCGGGGACGAGGCCACCACCAGCCCCACCTCGCCGAGCCTCAGGTACATGAGCGGCGCGCCGTGGCGCCGTGACAGCTCGGCCATGGCGCGGTGCGCTAGCGGGATGCGCATGAACAGCAAGTGGTGGAGGCTGCCGATGACCGGAAGCCGCGACGGGCCTGGCGGCAGCCTCTGGCCGGCGCTGCCGCCATGCCAGTTAAGCTTGAGGAGCAGGACGGGGAGTAGGAGAGCAACCAAGAAGAGGCACAGGGCGTTGGCAACCTGCTCCATAGCCAGAGCGCCGAGGACCAGGACCATGATGATGCCTCAAAGAAACTCGTAAGGCTGTCTCCAACAGGGTAGCCATTGAGATACCCAAATTTAAAATGTAGGATATCTATAACCTCCAACAGAGTACGTATTTAAAAGACCTATTTTGGGTGTCAGTAGATCCATAACCCAAATATGAGTATTCTCTCTCCAGAAGACCCATTTGCAGAAAATCGTCTTTTGGGTCTTGTTGTTGGAGAAGACTAAAAATAGGTATGGAAGCTTTTGACTGTAGCACTACCTAAAGGACAGATGCGTCTTGTATTTTGGGTTGCGGTGGTTGGAAACAGCCTAAGATATGGTATTTGAAGGTTGGCTGCAGGGCGGTGGCAACCTGCTCCATATACTACTAATTTTTGACCTATCGCATCGTTTTACCTTACATCATCAGCTTTGCTGGTCTGATGTAACAGGTGAGCATTATTGCATTGAGAATAAATTTGATGCGATAATAATTCATGTCCATGCAATAGATATGGTATTTGAAGCTTGGGACAGGCAGGACGCTCCAAAGTCAAGCACTGGTGGGCTAATGGACCCTTAGAAAAATGACTCGAAGACGTAACAAGCCGTGCAGAGAAAGAGAATGAAAAATATACTAATACAAATTAGGCCGGCTTATAGTAGTTATATGCTAATAATTACATCTTTTGAATCCAAATAGGTGTAGATAATAGACTAGCTAATTATTAGCTACAACAACTATCTCATTAGTGGGACCAAATCAGATAATAGCATCTAGAGCGACATCGAGGAAGTGCTCTGCAAGGCCAGCTTGCACGTCGCCAACCGTGGCTTCATCTCCACGCAGTTCTACTTCGCCAAGCTCTTTGACGCTGTGCCATCGGCTCCTTGTCGTAGCTGTAGCGAGGGGCGGTACTCAGTTTTTTTTTTTTGACCTAGAACACGAAACTAAAAATTCGGAGCCCTTTATATAAAATGATAATATTAATACTCGATATATAAGGTATACAAAATATTAACAATAAATAGTTAGCTGCATGCAAAAGCAATATTTATATAAAATAATTCATCCATATTAAATTATCTTAAAAAAATTTTTCTAACATTTCTTGATGCAAAGTCATTGATGATGATATTATTATTGATCTCGTCCAACAATCGCTTCTTAATACATATATAATGTTGCCAAATCATTTATCTCTCTTGAGACATTGTAGATATCAAATAGTTCCTAAATAATTTTAATTTTGAAAAGCTTATTTTAGCAGCTGATGCGATAATTTTGTTGAAATTTTAAAAACAATTAGCAACTATAAATAATATTGTGTGCTAGACAAGAGAATTCACAAAAAATAAATTCATAAATAAATTCTTATATAGCTGTATGTACGCCTGTACCCTACCTTGAGGACTTGAGTCCCTTGTCCCTAGCAGATTGATCGGATTCTAAATTTTTTATTACTAAATTAAATTTGCAAACTAGAAACCCAGGGCGCAGCGTTGCCACACTTACTATGAGCTTGCCATTCTATAGTGTTATCTATTCTATATTATAGTAAAACATATAAGTATAATTAATGCTATGTAAATATTTATGCGGATGAACCGTAAAATCGCTTTGAATTTAGAATTTTACTCTATAATGAAGCTGTAGATTTTGGAGTTGTGGCCAATTTTTTTAACACTTTTTTATTTGAAAACGTTTTGATGTCCAAATTGTAGGTACAACGGATCGCATGTAAACATTTATGCAAACACTTTGCAAAAGTGTTTTGAATTTTAAAATTTATTCTATTGTAGTTTTTTTTATCAAAATTTTTTGCTGAAGCACTTTTGATTTGAACGCGTTCTCGCCAGTATAAAGCCTTTGAATTTTAATTTATGTTGTATAGCAAAACTTTTGGTTTTGGAATTTTGAGCATCTTTTGTATTCAAAACTTTTTTGGTGTAAAGACGTTTGGTGTCCGAAACGCAGGTACAATGGATCCTATGTAAACATTTATGCAAATGAATTGTAAAAGCGCTTTGAATTTGGAATTGTACTCTATAACAAAGCTGTAGATTTTAAAATTGTGGTCAACTTTTGTATTGAACATTTTTTAATTTAAAACTGTTTCAGTGTTTAAATTGTAGGTATAACGGATCGCATGTAAACATTTATGCAAACGCATTGCGAAAGCGTTTTGAATTTTAAAATTTGTTGTATAATAAAGTTTTAGTTTTTGAATTTTTGATCAAATTTTATATTGAAGAACTTTTTAGTTGAACGCGTTTTGGTGCTCAAATTGTACGTATAATGTTACCCGTGTAAAAGAAACGAATGGAACGGGTTATGGTTTTGATTTAAATTAAAATCTGAGGGTTTTCTAAAAAAACAGAGAGAACCACGATGGCGGGTTGATTTCGTGAAAATTTAAGGGTTTCTTTACAAAATTTCATGAACCATGGAGGCTGGACTGCGGGTTGATTTTCCAAAAGTTTTGGGGTTTTCATAAAAAAACTGCGAGAGGAGGCCAGATTGCGGGTTGATTTCATTAGATATAGAGGATTTTTTTGTAAAATTACCGAAGTTCGTCCGATCTGAGCCGTCCGCGTGTCCAATCCAACGGCCAGAATTTACAGGTGATGTGGCCACGCTATCAGGCCAGAGCTTGCACCCGAGATTCGTTGTAAGAAGACTGCATAGGGGCATAGGGCATAGCACTGAGCACAGAGCACACTTGAGTACGTGGCGTGAGGTCTGGATCAATATAATCAAAGAATGACGGAATCACCGATCACAATAAGATGTGTAGATTGGATATTTGAACCATTCACCCGCAGGTGACTGGTTGTATTGAGTACGAGTATCCTGTATTCATACCTTTACGTGCCCACACGTGGCCTGCTCGTGCTCGAGTGCTCGTAGTGGGCCTTCGTCCTAGGCATATTCTAGTATTTACTGCTGGGCCGGCCCTAGCTCGTTGGCCGGCCGGCGTGTGTTTGTTTTCCTCGCGGGACTGTTGATAGAGCTCCGGACGGCCGCCGCTGTTTGTATAACTGTACTTGCAAGGTAGCGTGCTCACCTGTCTTCAGCCAGTTGCATTCCGTACCAAAAAACTCATTCCACCTCTTTCTCGAATCCTCTTTCTGCTACAGTTGAGAGGGGCGACAAAGGGGCGACTCGCGCTCCCGCCGGCGAGGTCGCCGTTCCTCTCCGCCTCCGACGGCCTTCGGGCCCTAGGATGTGTGGGGAAAGGTGGATCTTCGACCGGCGGTGTAGATTATGTTCTTACTATAGGAGTAGATCTCCGGGCGGCGGTAGTGAGGTGGAAACGGCGTCGCCATGGTAAAATAAGGTACTCACGGCTCTCTTCCACTTCGTCCTCACTTCCTCTAGTGTCGACGGCAGGCCGGTGAGGTCAGGAATTTCTGGATCTGGAGACCACGTTGGTGTTCAAGATCCGGTTGTTTCCTTTTCTGGTGACTTGCCGGCGGGTCCTCGTCTTAGTGGGCTGCCGGAGCTTTTGATGCTCCTGAGCGCCGTCGGAGCATGCAGGAGTGGTAGAACTACCGACGTCGTTGGTGATTCTGCGATTCCTTCTTTCGGCGACGTTTCTTGGAGAATAAAGGTAGAACTTGGCAGATCTGGTTCTCTGTGTGTTCTGGATTTTGTTGGGTTCTGCTTCTCTCCATCCCTCGTCTTCATCGGCGTTTGTCCGGTGGAGTTTCTTGGGATGTTTCTTGACCAGTTTGGGAGATCGGGTTGTTTGCTATATCCCACCGAATCTGGTGGTTTGCATCTCCTTTTGGGTGTTTTCTTCACCGGCGTGTTGGGGTTCATGTTGTTCGTGGCGTCGGACCGCTTCGACACCGGCGAGGTGATGGTCGTTGACCATCTTGTTCGGCCTGCTCGTTCAACGTTTACACGACATCTTGGATTTCCCAAGGTGCTACTCTTGGTGCCATTCCAAAACTCTGAAGATTCTTCGTCGGGAAGGTGGTCGGCTTCTTGGCGTCTCCTCCGGCTACCGGCGACGAGAACGACCGGGAGTTCCTTACAAGGTCTTGTTTGTAATTTCCTTTTCTTTCAAGGATGTCTTTGTAAGGTGTGTGATGTAAACTATCAGATATTTCAATGAAATTTAACCCGGTTTTTCTCAAAAAAAAAGTTGCATTCCGTACCTTTTTTTTTACAACTACTTATAATATATAACATTAAAGGACAGTACACCCGTGTGGGAAAAGAATTCCCATATTACAGAGCATAGACAAGAAAAAGCTACTGCTGATCTGCTTTCGTTGACATGGGTGATGCTTCTGTCGAGGGCGCGGGGCCCATCGAGGCCACAGGGCCCACGAGAAGTGGCCAAGATAGAAATATCAAGGGTCCTCGTTCTCGCACTCCGATAGCGCAATCGGCGCTCTCTTCGACTGTCTGATCGGCCTGTGTCTTCAAGGATAAATTGTCTTGAGCCGTAGATATGATGGAAACTTCACCAGACTCAAGAAAATGAGTCCACAACCATCAGTGTTAAATCTGAGTACCAGCAACAACTGACGTTGGCGGTCAACCCGAACACCAATAACTGGTTTCCCACTTCCACGTCTATAGAGAGACTCATCAGCAGACACGTAAATAACACAAAAATGCTCTGCATGAATAGTAACACAGCAGTAATGAATTTGACAGCGAAACCGGGTGCCTCTGTCAGGTAGGATACATATTGTTGTGTTACAGCCGAGAAGGACAATGAGCTCTGCTGCATGTACTCCACGTTGCTGTGGCAGGCCCCACGAATCAGAAGGAGGGCCCCGCCACAGAGAACAGGGGGACGTGGCCAGGTTAGCAGCCGCTCCCTCTGATTCCTTCGAGAGTACGGACCAGGGGCCGTCGTCGCCAACGCCAATTGCGGCAGCAACCCCGGTGCCGGTTTCATGGCAGAGGAGGAGTCGGTGCAGCGAGGTCAGGGCTCCACTCACTGGTGCCCAGGCCATCATGGCCTGACTACGGGTTAATTGGATTGATGCCACTACAACTTTCACGGATTGGAAATATACCATTACAATTCACCTATTTTGAACCGTGCCATTATAATTCTTGTTCTATCTGATATATACCATTTGATACGTCTTCCATTCGTCTGGACGCAGTTACAGAATGACATTCACATACGGTCATTTCGCATGGACTGAATTACCCCTGCTTTCCACTTTACTTACAAGTTGGCCCCATGTGTCATCCTCTCCTCTCTCTCTCCTATTTGTCTTCCTCCTTGCTCTCTCTCCCTGATTCGAACGCACAGCACACTAGCCATGGTTGTCATCATGGAGTCTCCATCCACGCGGCCGCTCGTCGCCATTCGCATGGCTGCTCGTCCACGGCGCCATGCCCCCTACTTGCCAACGACGCCACCGCCCAGCTTGCTCGTGCCTGGACAATGCCGGCGACATCCACGTCGAGGACGGCGAGCTCGGGTCGCACATGGCCGGCTGCCGCCCGCGCCGCTCAACAACTCCTTTTCGCTACGTATCTGACGCCCTCTTACTCCTCCCTCGGCTCACCGTGGCACTCGCCGAGTCGCCGATGCCTGACCGTGTGCAGTGCCTCCGCCTGCCGGCTCCGCGAATCTGACGGCAGTGAGCTCAGCTCACCCACGGACAACCGCAACGGGGTCGACGGCAGCGTGCGCCGTCGCGGACGCGGGCCGAGGACGGGAGGCGTGCGGCTGTGTGGGTGCGGGAGCAGGTCCGGCGGGTGGCATGTGGCACCGGCTCAGGCCACAATCGCGAACCCGGGCGCGGGGCGTGCGGCATGCGGCTGCTTGGATGCGGCGGACGACGTGTGTCAAGCGCGTGCGCTGGTGGCGTGCGAGGCGGCGAACGATGGTGGCAAGAAAGCGTGCAGCGGTGCGGGGTCTGCGGCTTCCATTTGATGACGGGAGGACAGAGAAGGATGGAGGACGAAGATAAATTGTAGGACCCACACGTCAATGACATGGAGAAACGGGGTACTTTGGGTAATATGAGAATACCTTGACCTGCTAGTGGGTCCGCTACTGTCTAGAACGTACAAAATGGTATATATCAGATAGTGCAAGAATTATAATGGCACAGTTCAAAATAGGTGAATTGTAATGGTATATTTTCAATCCGTCAAAGTTGTAATGGCATCAATCAAATTAACCCCCTGACTAATGCGGCAAGCACTCCTTGGCGAGATGGATCTGAATTTTCTTCCTATGAGGCGGTCGATTGACGGGCACGCGCACAGGGCGGCCCTAGCACCATCTCCACTGCTAGCGAACGGGATACGTGCGTTGGTAGAAGTGGCGCACAGATGGAGCAGCCATGACGGACAGCCGCGCCGACGGGAGGCGCACCAACTAGGAGCCCCACATTGACCACCACACCTTGCCAGCAGGGATGGGAGCTCAACGGCTCGTATGCACAACATGGCGAGGTTGTCGGAGCCAGTGATAATGACACTGATGCGAGATGTGCCACTTCCTATGGTCGATTTGGGTGGGAACGGCACCATGCCGCTCTCATGGCCACAGATCGAAGAAGGAAAAAGCATAGGATCACATAAGGGAGTTATTTTGGTACTCACCTCAACTGTTTGGAGGTAGCTCCTGCCGGCCGTTATGGCTGCCATTAGCATGCCCATCCTCCATAAGATGAAGGAGAGGAGGACTATGGCCCTCGCCGCACCCATCACGGATGCTTTATTCCACTAAGGGAACTCAAGAGGGGAGGGAGGAAAGGGGGGCCAGCCCGCCTACCCTCGTCGCTGACGAGCTTGCCGGAGAAGAAGGGTAGGGGGCCGGTGGATAGCCACTTAGGGCGCTCTCTCACTTGGAGGCTCTCGGGAGCAGAGGAAGGGAAAGCTCGCGGACTCCCTTTGGTCGATCGCTCACCTTTGCCCCACGAAGGCTTCCATCGACGACTACTGCAACACAATTGGAGGGCCGGCCCCTTCGCTCCATCTGCTGCGAGTGCTGAGAAGCTCCTTTACTATTTTTTTAGGAAACATGATGGGTTTAAACCCCTACTAAAATTTTATTGAAATTTAAAAGTTTGAAGATTTATAGATATAAAATACAAAGCTCCTCTACTATTAGTTGTGACTGTGATGCAAACACCCCCAGCTAATAAGTACTCCCAGCATCTCAAATTACAAGTCATTCTATTTTTTCTTATAGAGTCAAAATATCTCGAGTTTGGCCAAATTTATATAATAAAATATAACATTTATGATATCAAATAAGTATCATTAGATTCTTTATTAATTATATTTTGAGTAAAATACACCAGCGGTCCCTGAACTATCCAGGGGGTGTCGTCTAGGTCCCCAAACTATTAAAATGCACATATAGACCCTTGAACTTTTCAGAGTGTGTCATCTAGGTCCCTAATTTTTGCGGAGTGTGTCCTCTAGGTCCATAAACTATCAAATGCATATCTAGGTCCTTGAACTTTTCAGAGTGTGTCATTTAGGTCCCTAAACTTGGCAGAGTGTGGCATCTAGGTCCCAGACTCAGATCACTGTAGATCTGCAGTACCGAACCCCACAAAATAGTATGGGTCTAAGTGAACAGTGACAAATCCGCAATGAACAGTGAACGCACCCACCCGTTATGAAACAGTATAAGGTCCTATGAACAGTACCCCCATTATGAAACAACACTGTAATAATGGGCGAGAGCGTTCACTGTTCTTCACGGATATGTTACTGTTCACCCAGCCCCGTTACTGTTGTGTGGGGTCCGGTACTGCAAATCTATAGTGATCTGAGTCTGGGAGCACTCGGTGATCTGAGTCTGGGACTTAGATGACACACTCTGCCAAGTTTAGGAATCTAGATGACACACTCTGAAAAGTTTAAGGAGCTAGATATACATTTGGATAGTTTGGGGGCATAGATGACACCTCCCGCAAAGTTTAGGGACCTAAATGACATACTCTAAAAAGTTCAAGGATCTAAATGTGCATTTTGATAGTTTTGGGACCTAGATGACACCCCCTGGATAGTTTAGGAACCGCTGATGTATTTTACTCTTATATTTTTATAGTACACCTATTTGATATTATAAATATTTTTAATATTTTTATATTTTTTATTAAATTTAAGATACTTTGACTCTCCAAATAAGTTAGAATGACTTATAATTTGGAATAGAGAGAGTAGCTAATAATTAGCTAGCTAATATTAGATATGAGCTATTAGTTAGCCACTTCATCTGTTCCAAATTATAAGTGGCTTTGACTTTTTGGGTTCATTCATTTTGCTATGTATCTAAACATGTTATTTATCTAGATGTATAGCAAAATGGATGTATCGAAAAAGTCAAAGCGACTTATAATTTGGAACGGATGAAGCAACTATTAATGGGTAATGAATCCAAACAGGGCTTGAGTCAAGAACATCTGAAGATTATGGAGAGAATCTTGCTTGCATATGCAGAATAATTCTACGTCCTTGGCCGGACACTCGACAAAAAAAAAGAAATTAACCAATGGGGTTGAATTTTGAAGCGGTCATCTCAAATCTCGTCTTAACCAAGGAAACCAATCCCATGCATTTGGATGGAATAAACTCCTGCTCGTCCTCTATAAACCACGAACAGTACAACACATGGATGCTCCATCTTGTCGCACATATATAACTATATGTATACACATAAACTATCCAAGGTTACTAGGCCAATAGACCGAATCAACCACTCCAGTTTAGCATATTCAGAAAAAGACAACCCAATAACTATATATATGTATACTCCATCTTGTCGCACATCTAGTCACCACAAAACAGTACAACACATGGATGCCAAGATTCCTTCCATCTTGAGATTCCAAGATGCCCAATATGGAAATTTCGTTGTAAAAATACACCTTTCTTTAACCCTAAGGATCGAGTGTGTCAGGTGAGCTAGCGAGCTGCTGGCTGCTGCTACATGCTCTTATGAGTGTATAACATTGCATCGTGTAAACCCTAAATACACTCCAGTGTAAAAAGTTCCTTGCTGACTAAACATTTTCGGATGAAGGGAAAAATATAATAATGCTGTATTATATCTTGCAAATGTCCAATAAACCAAGCTCATGCTTCTATTACTCATCAGTACCTTGGATCAACACAATCACTTCTCAAAATTTTGTTCACCATGCATCCCCGTTGCTCTATGTTCACAGAAATCATTAAGCTGTTCCAAGGGTTCACCTCTCCTCCATGGTAAAATTTACCTTCTCAACACGCTACACCCCGAGCTGACGAAGAGAATTTGGGCTGACGAGAAATGTTCGCCCTTGACTACTGTTGTGTCGGAAGATCACTACTCCTTTGTAAGCTGTTCTTGGGATGCCATCCTGGATTTTTTAGGAAAAAAACAAAATAAAGAATCATGATACACTGAGCTGCTTTTCAAATCCCAATCAGCAATTGATAACAGAGCAAATAACTACATCTACAACATATGAAAAATTGTTGCTTCACATAATTAAGTAAATTATCTAGATTTGGGTTAAGATAAAACCTTCCATTCTTTGAATATTCCAAATTGACGAGCTATCCGCTCAAAACCTTCTTGATCGTCGTATTGGATCCTTACATCCTCAGCCATATTGTGGGCTTTCAACACAGCATCTGACCCATGGAGAGGAGTGGCACTAGGTACCTCTTTTCCAAATTTGGTTAAAAACTTATCCTAACAGTATCACAATGATTAGGCACTTCTTATGTGAACAAGAGCCTTCAAAATCCAATTACCAGTTCTTACCTCCCCAAGGTAGCTCAGATCCTCATAATTCCAGTCAATTTGCGGCCGCAAATAAGAACAAGTAAATTCTAGCCACAAGCTCATAACAGGATTACAAAATGAACAAAATATGGAAAATTTTGCATACATGAACATCATTTAACTTAATGGGCTCCAAATATTGCTCAAAGAATTGTCCCAAGCTTGATCCCTGCAAAGAAAATATAATGCCAATAATTTTGAGACGGGCATAAATGGCTCGTTGGTTTCTGTTGCACAAAGAAATGTGGTACTTGCCGTGGACGATTCACTTTTGACTGTTACGCGTTGGTCTTTATTGCATGAAGAAATGCGGTACAGGTGACTGCTATTCCTATTGCTATAGCAACTACTAGTATTTTAATTAAGAAAATTGAGGAAGAATAGCCAACATACATGCTTGCCAAAATTGTATGTTCTACAAATTCCCGGGCGTATGAATTGCCGACTTCCATGTACCTCCTTTAGACTCACCCAATCATCCCAATAAGTAAAATCTCGTCAAGGAAAAACTAGATAAAAAGTGGACAAATATCACAGCTAGTAATAAAAATTATTTAGCAGCAGTAAGGATATGCTTTGGGCCACTTTGGTGATAGTTCAATCCAAGTGGACTTTGTTAACATCCATCCAAGCCCAGGAAAGAAATCCGAGCGGTAAAGAGCTTCTACAGAACGCTAGCATAGAAAAGTGAATAGTATCCCCTCTAAATAGGGAAAGGAATTTGAAAGTAGGAGCAACATAATACAAACTTGGATCGTTCTTTCAAGTTAGCCACAGCTTCTGCGTTGGTTGCTCCACCGCCTTTGGGTTTGCATCTCCGTCGTTCTTTCAAGTTGGTTTGATCCGAGGGCTCAGGATTGATGCTGCCCCCTATATATATCTGCCCCTGCCACCCTCCAGGCATAACCCTGATCATTAAGTCAAGAAGGATCAGAAATTAGGGTTTCCAGAGAATAGAATAGATCTCCAATTCTTCAAGTTCTAGTATAGCTAGCTAGCAAAATTCAAGTAGAGTTGGGCTATGGCTTAGGATTCTGGATTTGTCATCTGGAGGCCGGTAAAGCCATTGTATCTCTCTATTATTCATGAGTTTGTGCTATTTCAATACTATATTTCTATTTATTATGTTCCTAATTTGCTCTAGTAGTATACTTGATATAGTCATGATTGATAATGAATTTATACATAAGATTGCAAAGCACTTAGTTCAATATTCAAGTGAGCTAAGTGGTCGACATTATGTAAGCGCGGTGCTTAAATATTATTTATCTGTGGATGCACTCTATATTCCGGGTCATGTGGTAGATCACGAGTGTGACACTCTCGTTGAGTCCTTTCTAGTCCACTCCCCGTTTGTACAACAAATAGAACCCAGTTGCGAAGGGAATCAAGCTCTGTTCTTGATCTTCCTTAGTAACGTTCCTTATGCATAGAGTTAGTTATGCTATAAATGAAAGTATATATACTAGAATATAGAAAAGACTTCGTAAATAAGAGATGACTTAGGAATCTTTTCTCTTAATTAATCTCATGCCTAGCCATACTACTCTATGAGTACCTATTTCTATCTCTGAGTTACTATCAATGACTTACACTTATCATTTGGCTTACCCCTTGTTGGTATCTATTAACTTGTCACTTGTTTAAATAGCCACCTAATGTTGTTGACATTTCTTAACATCACTTTTGCTAAGTTATCATCCCTAGCTATGATGCCAGAAATGCTCGCTGGTACTACCTGGCATCACTATTAGAATGATACTAAGAAGTACTTAAGTATTTTATTATGACTATAAAGAATAAAAATATATATATGAAGGGAATCTGCAAGCGCACAGATAATATACCATTGTAGCATTTCACCCAGGAGTATTACAGATATCGTTATTTATATTTTTACCACAGGGAAGGACGAATAATATACCATTGTAGCATTTCACCCAGGAGTATTACAGATATCGTTATTTATATTTTTACCACATGGAAGGATGGACAGTTGGAATATATTGATAACTTATACGTGTGATGGAGAAGTAAACCATAACCAAACTTCTACTCACAACAGGGGTAAGTCAAAAGATAAATATGATAAGTAATGATAAATGATCACTTATAGTACTCCTTTCTATGGCATTAGTATTGCTAAGTAGAAATTAGAGGAATAATTCCTAAGTCATTCTTAATTACAAGTCAAAGCATACATTGATTAGTGCAATTACACTTAGTAGTCATGGCTAAGATCAACTTTATATCTACACATAAGGGATATTACTAAGGAAGATCAAGAACAGAGCATCCATGATCTAACAAGGACTCACCTTCGTAACTAGATCCTACTTGTCCTATACTCGGAGAGTGGACTACAAAGGACTCAACGAGAGTGTCACATCCATGATCTACCACATGGCCCGAAATATATGGTGCATCCGCAGGTAAACAACGTATAAGCACCACGTTTACACAATGTCGACCACTCACCCTAGTACATTGGAGCAAGCGCTATACAAACTTATGCTTGAATATAATGACAATCTAGCTATACTAAGCATATAATCAAAGTAAACGATGAAAATGATTATCCTTCTAGAGTGGATCTTCTTGTGTGTCATCCTATCTTATTGTATATCACTTACCCCCACTTTGGTCTAATCAATATACTAGTTAGTAGATACATGATGGTTAACTATCACCTTCTTTAACCATTGCTTCCCTGTGGATAACTACGATACCCTGGAATACTCCCAGGTGAAATGCTATGACGATATTCTGTGCGCTTGTGGAATTATCTACTTGAACATAAGAAATATCAACAAGCATTTTTAGCGCCATTGCCAGGGAAGCAATTGGCATAAAGATTTTGATATTGACCTTGATGTCTATTAATCTAGTTTACCGCTAGCTATTGTGGGATTACCCTTGTCCTGTTGAGTGTAGAATAAACAGGGCAACATCAACCGTTCATCCTTATGGCATATTTCCACAAGAATCATCGAAGAGCCTAGGGTGCCTGGGCATTCATGAACTATCAAACTTTAATACTGCCATCCCTTAGGTATGTATATCTATACATTCTAACCATGTGTAGATGGAGGGGAGGTCACCGTCAAAAGAAGACAAAACCATCATATGTGATAGACCAAAGGCGTTGCATCACTCACAACCACATCTCAAATTGTGTGGATGTCACGCCCATATTTTGTAACCACAAAATTTGGATGCAAACCATATGTGTAGAACATATAGAACAAATTGTAAAGGAGAAGTATCATATTCAGTGCCTTATTACAATAGAAAACCATAGTTCATTACATAAATAAAAACATCTCAAAGTCTGGAGATCTAATAACATAAACTAAACACTCCAAGGGCATCTCCATCACCACAGGATCTGGTCGACTCGTTGACAACAACCTAGTTGTCCTCAAAGTAATCGTCGTAGTCATTGCCATATGTACCCATCCAGGATTTTTATCCAATAATGAAAATAAACAAGCATAAGTACATCTCAAACTTAACAAGATAATATGGGGTTCATGAGGCTCAGAAGGTTGACACTGGTTGTACTGCAGTTAGCTTTTAATAAGTAACATCCTAATATTAATTAAGTTATGGTTATGCTTAAGCCCCAGGTAACCACAGTAGTATCATGAATAAGTAACACATCACTATTAATCATTATTATTATCATCATCAACAAAGATTCAGTTATTCCATCAGTTTTCTGGGCCACCCGTAACCGTGGGCACGACTGTTATAACAGTTTGTTAAACTCTGCGCAGATGTGTACACTTTCACTGTGAGTCATGATTCCCATATGCCCGGGGCCCGTCGACCCCCTAACACTTCCAAGGTGAGTGGGAAGGGTACACTATGAAGCCTTTCAAAAGTTCGTCTAACATGTTAGGGACGCTAGGTTTTGGTGGCAAATAGATATAGGTCCCCTCTTCCCAAATGACACAATAACACGCAGCCTATACACATAGGGACAGGAGCCAAACCATACCTGAGTCGGCAGACCCCTTTTGCGCCCTTTCGGGTAACCTCTAACATGCTAGAAAAGGTCTTCATACTTGACTAAAGCCAGAGCCATATGGCCCTCACAGTTGTACTGTAGGTCACAACTTTTGCCAATGAATAAGTCCTTATGGAGGGCCAAGAGCATCGTGATACACAAGCTCTCTCACCCTATGTTCATGTTTCTCAAAATCAAGTTTTGACAAGGGTTGCATATAATCAGTAGTCATTGTCCATATTCATAGTATTTAAGTGGAGCGCTAGCAACTACCCATATGCGAGTGTAACCCATCGGTAACAAGATACAAGATAATCAAAGACTAGGATATCCTTGTGTTGAGCAAATTGACACATGCAAATGACTAATTAGATAATGAATAGGACAACAAGGAATATCCCATATTATACTTGCCTTGCTCGTAGAACTCCTGCTGGTCTAGATTATCACAGTAGAAGATCTCGTCACCCGTGTAGCAATGATTGTCTACTCGAACCACAATCAACAACACGCATTCCAAGATCATCCATGCAAGGAAATCAAGACTAGATTAGAATAGTACATCAACAGAGAGAAATCAATCTAAAAGGTTTATAACACTATTCTACACGTTGCTACGATCACACATATAAAAAGATCACGAAAAACGGAGTTGAAACTCGGAAGTTATGAATTTACTAAGATTTCCTATAGATAAATAATTACTATAATACAAATCCAAAATTTAAATATTACAAACCTACTGTACAACAGCACTAACATGTAGAGCTCGCGAATACGAACCTAACGGAATTTGAACGGGTCAAAACGGAGTTAAAATGAGCATTTTATGGCTAAAACAAAAGCAGTTGCAAACTTGTAAATAAAGGAAAACGTATTCTTGAATTTTCCGAGATCAACTACGCTTTCAAAAGAAGAAAACATATTTGGGATTTATGCTTTGGACTGCGGGTTTGATTCAAGAAATTACAGGGGCTTTTTAACAAAATTACCCCCGAAGGGGTATCCGGCGATCTGGACCGTCGGATCTGATCCGAACGGCCCCGATTAAAAGAGGGAGGACGGGGGCGGCGCACCAGCCGGAGAAGAAAGCCGCACGGCGGCGCACCATTGCCGGTGAAGAGCAAGCTCGTCAGCACAAGTGAATAGGGCCCTAGGGGCCATGGTTTGGCTCGGGACCGGTACCAAACGAAAGAGGGGACAACGGGGAGTCTCACCGCGTAGACGAAGGAGGCGGGAAGGGATCAACGACGGTAGGTGAGTGAAAATGGCGGCTGGCTTAACCCCTACAAGTTTGGCGAGGTACTGCGAGTTAACCAAAGGCCAAAAGAAGGAGAAAAAGGGCACGGGGCGCATCCTACCGTGCTGCGGAGCTCGGCAGCAAGCCGCAACCGGCAGTGGTCGACGAAACAGAGGATCCCGAGCTTGGTGCTCGAGCTAGGGTTTCGGAGGGAATGGCGAGCTCGTTACGTCGAGTTGGGGTGAGAAAAGAGCATGGAGGTGAGCATGGCTAGCTTTATAGGCAACGGAATTCACGTCCAAAAGGAAGGAAACGAGCGGATTGCTCGATCCCCGGCCGCGGTGGCAAAAGAGGAAGGCTCCTCTAGTTGCGGCGAGAGGTAGGAGACGGAGGGGTGGTGGGCCCACGCGTCAGTGGCTGAGGATGGTGGGCTCCGCACGTCAGCGGCCAAGGAGGGCGAGAGCGCGCGCTGGCCTGCGGGCCGGACCAGGAAGAGGGCGAGCGGGCCAACTTGGCCGGGTCGAGGGAAAGGAGGGACAGCGCCCACTTGGGCCTGCGGGAGCAAGGGGGTGGCGGGCTGGTTGGGCCAGCGGGCCAAAACCAAGGAAGAGAGAAAAAAATAAAGGATTTCCTTTTTCTTTTATGAAATAAATTTGTAAATTCATTTCCAAGAGATTTTGAACTCCTTTTTGAGTTGAGCAAAAACCAAACAGCACATAATTAAATATGCAGCAGCATGAGTGCAACAACATGTAGCTAGCCTTATATTTGATTTTAATTTCAAAAAATTTATTATTTTCCCTATGTTAAATGCCCACAAATAAGCATATAAAAATCAAATTTCTTATATTTTAAAATATGCAAAATTTTGGGTGTTACAATTCTACCCCCCCTTAAAGATAATCTCGTCCTCGAGATTGGATGGTGCTTACTCGAACAACTATGGATATGCCTTTCTCAGATCCTCTTCTCTTTCTCAAGTGGCCTCTTCCTCATTGTGCCTATTCCACTGTACCTTACACATCTTGATTGTCCGACTCCTTATAACCCTTTCTGTTGTTTCCAAGATTTTTACGGGATACTCATTATATGTCAGGTCTTCCTTAACAACTATTTCCTCTAGTGGTATTTGTTCTTCTGGTACACGCAGACACTTCTTTAACTGTGACACATGGAACACATCATGCACACCAAATAGATTTTCAGGCAATTCTAGTTGGTAGGCCACTTCTCCACGTCTCTCGAGAATCTTAAAAGGACCAATATACTTTGGTGATAACTTTCCTTTCATATTGAACCTTTTCACACCTTTCATTGGAGACACTTTCAAATACACATAATCCCCTACTTCAAAGGTCAATTCCCTTCTTCTAGTGTCAGCATAGCTCTTCTGTCAAGACTGTGCCACTCTCAAGTTTTCTCTGATCTTTCTCACCTGCTTCTCAGCATTTCTAAGAACATCAGGTCCAAACACCTGGGTCTCCCCTGTCTGATTCCAAAACAGTGGAGTTCTTGAGACTCTTCTGATAACTATTATTGTATGATAACTCGCATATGACAAACTCTTATCCCAACTATCACCATACTGCAATGCACAAGCTCTCAGCATATCTTCTAGAATCTGGTTGATCCTTTCAGTTTGCCCGTCAGTCTGAGGGTGATAGGTCGAGCTAAAATTCAACTTAGTTCCCAATGAATCATGTACCTTTTGCTAGAATTGCGATGTAAACTGCGTACCTCTGTCAGACTTACTATTCTTTCCATATACAGCTCTGCCAATCTTGCACCCTTGTAGGTGGTCTTAATCGGTAGGAAGTGAGTGACTTTTGTAAGCCTATCCACGATTACCCATATTGAATCATAACCTCTCTGAGTGCGAGGTAATCTAACAATGAAATCCATACCGACTTCTTCCCACTTTCATTCGGGTATCTTCATTGGTTGTAATAACCCTGCAGGTCTTTGATGCTCAGCTTTAACCCTCTAACAGGTGTCACACAATGCCACATATTCTGCCACATCTCTCTTTAATCCATACCACCAATATCTCTCTTTAAGGTCCAAGTACATCTTGGTACTTCCGGGGTGTATAGAGTAAGCTGACTCATGTGCTTCTCGCAGAATTGTTTCTCGGATAGCCTTTACTTCTGGCACACATATCCTTTTTCCAAACCATAGAGTGCCACTTTCATCTATCCTGAATCCTGGTGCTTTCCCAAGTGATACTTTTGCAATAATCTCCCTAAGTTTCTCATCTTCTTGTTGACCTTTACGAATCTCCTGTTCTAAGGTAGGTGTCACTTCTATTCCCATTGCATTGGTGACAATGCCTAGGTTCAACAATTTAAAGTCTACACACAACTCTTCAGATTCTGGCATTACCTGAACCTTGTTAGCATAACTCTTTCTGCTAAGAGCATCAGCTACTACATTGGCCTTACCAGGATGGTAGCGCACTTCCAAGTTATAATCCTTAATCAGTTCCAACCACCGTCGTTGCCTTAGATTCAGATCGGATTGGGTGAAGATATACTTCAAACTCTTGTGATCTGTGTAGATGTCACTCTTGTGGCCAATCAGATAGTGTCTCCAAATCTTCAAGGCATGGACAACTGCTGCTAATTCCAAGTCATGAGTAGGATAATTCAACTCATGTTTTCTCAATTGCCGGGAAGCATAGGCCACCACTCGTCCTTCTTGCATAAGAACACATCCGAGTCCTTGACGAGACGCATCGCAATAGATGGAGAAACTCTTACTCAAATTA
Source organism: Saccharum hybrid cultivar R570 (assembly GCA_038087645.1). Lineage (NCBI taxonomy): Eukaryota > Viridiplantae > Streptophyta > Magnoliopsida > Poales > Poaceae > Saccharum > Saccharum hybrid cultivar. The sequence goes on along the minus strand of JAQSUU010000551.1, from coordinate 15,752,911 downwards.
GGCAAAATTAGTACAGGAGTCGTAGTTAACTTCTTTAACTCCTCAAAGTTAGCCTGGCACTTCTCAGACCATATGAACTTAGTATTCTTCTCTAGCAAGGCAGCCATGGGCTTGGCAAGCTTGGAAAATCCTTCAATGAATCTTCTATAATACCCAGCCAATCCCAAGAAACTACGGATCTCAAACACAGTGGTTGGTGGCTTCCAGTTTAGCACATCCTTTACCTTGCTGGGGTCCACTGCTATTCCCCCATTGGAGACAACATGACCTAAAAACGATGCTTCCCTCAACCAAAACTCACACTTGCTCCGCTTGGCATACAACTTGTGTTCTCTAAGCTTTTGTAGAACCAATCTCAGATGTTCAGTATGTTCCTCTTCATTCTTAGAGAATACGAGTATGTCGTCAATGAACACCACTACAAACTTGTCAAGATACTACATGAACACTTTATTCATCAAATACATGAAATAGGCAGGTGCATTGGTGAAAGGTCCTTGTTTGGTTTTGGTAATTGAGTGACAACTTAGGTGGACTAATATGTGGTTATGTGAGATACACAAGAGATTAGTCCACATGTGATGGTGTCATGAAGGAGCTCATTGCATATGAGACATGACATGGAGTCATGTGACCAAGGTGGAGAAGATCAAGATGAGGCTTGGCTTGATAGACCGGTTGCTAGGGTGAAGGGCAAGTTGTGTGATGGCTTGGCACCGAAGGACCGAGGCAACGGTGAAGAGCAAGTGAGGTCAAGATCGATGAACCAATACGGTCACGTGATGATATGAAGTGAATCATATCATTTGGTGATTGGTTGGTGCATGTATTGCATCAATGTCGGAGGAGATGAAGTGGAATGCGCAAGGCAAAGGTATAACCTAGGGTATTTCCATTTCATTGATCATAGGTGTGTAGAGAAGTTTATGACCGGGTTTAGGATAGATGGTCGTACTATCAAGAGGGGCAAACTTGTTTGCATATCGGTCATCTAGTGCCACTCGTGTGATCTAACTATGCATCATTGCTAGGATCAAGTGGCGTGGCAAGTTGAGTGGTTAACTCCTTCGGTAAAATGATTATGAAAATGCTAACACACGTGCACAAGGTGGTGATCACTTGTTGGTGTTGGCACATTTACGAAGGCGATGAAGTTTGAGCGGTAGAGAGGGTTTGGGGTCCTCTCTCCCTCCCGCCGAGCTTGCGAGCGCGGGATTCAGGCGTTTTTGAGGAATTGAAATGCCTATTTTCCACTACGCCGAAAGTCTAGAAAAGAAACGGAGGCGAACGGAGGTCACAGAGGTGACCGGGCGCTGAACCGGACGCGGTCCTTGCATGACCGGACGCGTCCGGTCAGTGTTCAGTGTCTGCGCGTTTTTCAGTTCGATGATCGGACGCGAGGCGCGTCCGGTCACTGATAATCGGACGCGTTCGGTTGTTCAGGGAGCTTACTGGACTCTAACCGGACGCTGGCACTGACGCATCTGGTCATTTTCTTCAGCGCGTCCGATCACTGTTTCGTTGAGCGCTGCTCAGGCGACCAGCGCGTCCGGTCATTCAAGGGACCAGCGCGTCCGGTCGTTCGCAGCGCGTCCGGTCTGCGCAATGGGCGCGTCCGGTCGTTGCTTCGTAGTTAGCCGTTGTGCGACTGGTGCGTCCGGTCGTTTGGACCAGCACGTCCGATCGCTGGTTTGACCGTTGGGGGTTAGTGACCGTTGGAGAATCGGACACGGCTGAGCGCGTCCGGTCAGTTACGACCGGCGCGTCCGGTCGTCCCGAAATCTGCCCAGTGAAGGGGTAACGGCTCTATTTGACCGTGGGGTTATAAATAGATGCCTTGGCTGGCCATGGCCGGTAGCTGAGCACACTATAGTCTTTGTGACTTGTGTGATAGTGCTTGGGAGCCCTCTAACTCACTCTTGCTTGATAGTGTTCATCGGATCGAGTGAGAGAGCGATTCTAGTGCGTTGCTTTGAGAGATTGCATCGTGTGGCACTAGGTGATCATGTTGCAAGCCAGTGGTGCTTGTTACTCTTGGAGGTTGCCACCTCCTAGACGGCTTGGTGGCTTGTGGCTCCGTCGAAGCTCGCAAGAAGATTGTGCGAGGCTCCGGAGAAGCTTTGTGAGGGGGATTATGCTCACCCCATGGGGATCGCGAAGAGCAACTCTAGTTGAGCGTGTCATTGAGCTACCACACTTTATGGTGGGTTCTTGCGGTGCCTTTTGAGAGGCTCTGTGTGTGACCGATTAGCCGCCGAACCACGAAGTGTTGGTCGACACAACGGGGACGTAGCTTGGTGGCAACCAAGTGAACCTCGGGAGAAAATCACCGTGTCAACATTGTCTACTCTTCTCGGTGGTTTGCTTTCGTGCAACACAAGCTTGTATTTACTTTCATATATACTTGTGCTTGTGTAGTTGCTCTCGTAACTAGTTTGCTTGGGTAGCTTGCTAGTTATCTTCTTGCTTAGTTTGTGTAGCTAAGTGTTTTGTGCTCTTTAATTTGGCATTAGTTGCCTTGTTATTGAGCATTGCTAGTGAGCTTAGGAGCTTTGTGCTTTTGCTTCACTAGTTGTGTAGGAGCACCCTCTTGCTTGCAAAGTACTAGTGCATAGGTTTGTGTGACCTTGCTCTAGAATTAAATAGGAGAGCTCTTGCTAAGGAAAACACCTTAGTTGCTTAATTAAGATCTTTGTGAGGTGCTTGTGAACTTAGTTAGAGGGGTGTAGTCTTGGCTAGACTGATAAGTTTAATTCCGCATTTGTTTTGGTTAGACAACACATTTAAGTTTTAGAAAGGACTATTCACCCCCCTCTAGTCCGCCATCTCGACCCTTCAATTGGTCAACCCAAATGACATGACTGTGTACTCATACAACCCATACCTCGTGGTGAAAGCCGTCTTTGGTATGTCCGAACGTCTGATTTTCAACTGATGATATCCCGAACGAAGATCAATCTTTGAGAACACACAAGCACCTCTTAGCTGATCAAATAGGTCATCAATCCTAGGTAAAGGGTTTTTTTTGATGGTAACCTCATTAAGAGACCTATAGTCCACACACATCCGTTGAGTACCATCCTTCTTGTCAACAAAAATCACAGGTGCACCCCAAGGATATGAACTAGGGCGTATGAAGCCTTTGTCCTGCAACTCCTTTAACTGCTTCTTAAGTTTTTCTAACTCATCAACTCCCATTCTATATGGACGCTTAGCTATGGGTGTAGTTCTAGGTAACAAATTAGTAATAAACTCAATGTCGCGATCAGGTGGCATACCTGGCAAGTCATCAGGGAATACATCCGAAAAATCATCCACAACACGTTCTGGCTGGTTGGCATCATTGTTTAGTTGGTTCATGGTTGCCGTTGGTGGTGCTTGCACTGCCACTTCAATACTCATTCTGTCCCCTTTAGGGGTGGTCAGCACAACTACCTTCTCCTGACATTGAATTACTGCATTGTGTTGTTTCATCCAATCCATTCCCAAAATCACATCAATGCCAATTGTCCTTAGCACAACAAGTTGAGCAGGGAAATCTACCCTCCTTAAAGCTATGTTAGCAGAGGGGCAACAATATGAAGCTGGTATAGTACCACCCGGTGAATTCACTATCATCTTATGCTTCATAGCAACTAAGGGTATGCTATGATTTCTAACAAAAGCTTAGGAAATAAATGAATGCAAGGCTCCAGAATCAAAGAGAATGGTAGCAAGGATAGAGTTGACGTTGAACGTACCCAGCATAACTTCTGGCGCCTCTTGCGCACTTTCCGCATTGACGTGGTTCATTCTAGAACCATTATGTGCCATCTTCTGATTGCCATTTCTGAAAGCATTCGGCTGGTTGGGAAATTCTGGGCAATTATAAGACATGTGGCCTTCCTTGCCGCAGTGGAAACACTTTTTAACATCATTTGATCCTCCATTCTTCATAGGAGCATTGTTTGGTGGATACTGGTGTGGTACTTGGTAACCCTTCTGTT